>JALAZF010000515.1:485000-1765730 GCA_022829125.1 Lathyrus tuberosus | reverse complement strand
AGATTCAAATCCATTTTCAATAATTTGTTCATTTCCAAATGATTCATTACCCATCCTTATCCCATCTTTTCTTATCCATTTTATTTCAATTATCCATTATATCCATTTTGATAATCCACATTTCAAATTCTAATTATCACATTTTCATTTTAATCCAATTTCTTTTCAATCCAATTTCATTTTTCTAACCATTTCTCTAAATTTCCATATCCAATTCACAATTCATTTATAATCCATTTGTTATCAATTATCCACTTTTTAATCCATATCTATTTCAAATAATCAATTATCCATATCTTTCAAATATCCAATTAAATAAACCACAAAAAAAATTCATTCATTTACAAGCCATGAATCAAGCCTAGCCAATGTAATCAAAAGCCCATCCAACACACAATAGTCACTAAGCCCATGTGTTATTTAAAAAAATAAAAGAGAAAGCAACTGCCAAGAAAAAATAAAAAAAAAGATTCATGTCATTAATTCCACCCATTTGCTGCTACTACTTGAAAACCTCACGAACTACCTCAAGTTGTGCCAGGTAAAATGCACGTGAGCTGCAACCGTGTCATCAAGCCAATTTGAAACATTCAAAATGCAAGCTGTTACTTTCATACACCAAGTCAAAACGCAGCACATGAAGCTGTTTCCAAGCCACTTCAAAGCTACACCAAGCCGTCACATGCCTCACGCACCTCACGAGCTACTTATCCAAGCCATTCTCAGCCAAGCAAGAAGCTACGTAATGACATACGCAAGCTGCAAATGAAATAATCAAAACGATTTACCGCGGAAACATTAAAATGACCTGCACAATACAAATTGACAATCGCAAATTCATAAATAAAATGATGTCACGAATCACACAAGGCAACGACTTCACGAGCCAAAACGCGTGAACATCAAAACGACTTGCACTCAGAGGTAAAACGCAAAGAGCAGAGATACACAAACGACATCCATCAATTTCAAAACGACAATAGAAATTTCAAAAATTCAATTCAAAAACTCACCTCATCTACTATCCACACTACAAAAATCAATTGCACTAACTTACCAATTTGCCCTTTCCTTCAAAAATATTTACACCACTAAAAGGTCAGAACAGTAATTAGCTAAGTGCCAAAATAAATCTGACCCAACACTCTCTTCTCTTGCCAAATGTCATTCATCTATTGGATGCATCACAAATTTGTTTTCCCTCCTTCCCACATAAACCTTCTCACTATTCCTTTTCTTTTCTTCATTCAAATTTTAAATTTCCCCCACTTTTTTTCTCACACTTTCTCACTTTCATTTTAATTTTTTCTCTCCATTTTCTTTTTCCTATTTTATTTTTTTAAGCATAAATAACAAATTTTGCACCTCTTTTAATTTAATGAAGAAGAACACCAAAAAATATTTAATTTTTAAAACACAAAATTTATTTTAAATAAAAGCATAATTATTTTATAATTATTATATATAAAAAATATTCATAATTTATCTGATTATTGTTTGTTTTATAATTAAGTAACTCATTTGAAATTTATTGGATAACATTCAATAACAGTGCACACAACTAACTTTTCATTTCACGAATCATTATCAGGATAGTATCTATTTTATTTTAATCAACAATTGTTGTTATTTAAGAGCGAATTTTTTAAATTTTCAAATGTGAATTTTTTTTCTTTCTGCATCTCACGGGTCTCTTTTTTATATGATTATTGAATACAATTGAGTTTGTATGATCATTGTTCATTTTACAATTAAGCAACACATTATAAATTGATATATGTATTTAAACATATTTTATGTTGTGACAAATTGAATATCACTCAATAATTGTGTTCGACACTAACTTTTTATTTCACGGGTCATTATCAGTACAATATCTATTTTATTTTAACTGCTATTAATTGTGAGATAAATTTTTATTTTTAAATGTGAAAATTTTATTTTTTTTTAAATTTTTTTATTTTTATTTCAAATTTACACTAATATCTAAATATATTTTATACCATATTAAATAAATTTACCCATGCGTCCGCACGGGTATCTTGCTAGTTTGTTCTATAAATAAAGCCTCAAACCTCTCTATTTTTCAAGCTTTGATAGCCAAAAATATACTGTAGAAAAATTCTTCAAAGCTTCAACTATCTTTAACCTTCAATTTCCTTTATTCAATTCACCACAAACTAGATTTGATTTTCATAAACCTTTCACATAAATCCTTCAACCTTCACCATTACAAATCTGCATAAAACTCAGCAATTCAATTCAACAATCGATTTCAACTTTGCATCATCAACGAACTTCAATATCAATGTTCCAGAATCCGAATCGCAACAACAACACGAGTTCAGAAGATGAGGAAGAATTGAGTTTCATTTGAATTTGAAGGTAAATCGAAGTTTTCCGGCATAGATCTTGCAATTTGAATTCGCATTTGTGGTGAAAGATTTGGAATAAGAAGGTGAGGTGGTTTCGAATCGTGCGATCTTGTTTTTTTGAATTGGAATTTTGGCTGCGGTTTTGGCTAAGATGTTGGTGCGACCGAAACGGAATTGAGAGTAACAGTAGCCGTCGCGTTCACATGAAGAAGAAGAAGATGACTAAGCCTTGATTCTGATTCACATCATTTGGATTTTTTTTCTTTTTTTTCTCGTGTATAGTGCAACGACGCTTTGTAAAAGAGAAGATGAGGAAGTTCTCTTCTGAGTTCTGATTCTTCTTTTTTTGTTTTTATTTAAAAAAAAAAAGAAAAGAAAAAGGAAGTATGTTATCTTGTAGCATTGGGCCTGGCCCGTAAAATTGATTGCTATCATCACCTTCCATTTTACTTCTTCTAAACCTCCATTTCTCTTTCTTGTTTTAAAAATCTTCTTTAATTTTCTTTTTTATATAATTTATTCTTAATTTTCTTTTTTTTTTAGATTCTGATTTTAAATTTTATTTTGAAAACTTTTCTTGAAATATTATTTGAAAATATAATAATTCTTTCTTCTTCATTTGATTTCTTTTTAACTTTCTTTTCGATTTATTGTTTGTTGTTAATGGATCATAACTTGTTAGATATTTCTCCTTTTGTTTTGATCGATGAAAGTCTAATGGATCTTAGAATTCCTTTGTTGAATTTTAATCAAGACTAGATCGCTACCTTCTTTTCTTTTCGTGCGGTATTGCTTTCGGATGACGATCTACATATTGTTCATCTAGCATGCATTAGCACAAAGATCTATTGACCGTCCTCATTGTAGGGTAATTACTCCGTAAATTACTCGGCAATTGCTTAACATAGCGCAACATATGTCCCGTATCGGAAAACAATCAAGGATGGTTGATTATTTGTCTTTTGGTTCAACACTTATGAAACTTGTTGTTAGGAGGCTTTGGTCTTATCAATCCTCTAATAAGTTCTCATTAACCTTGACCTAAGTGAATTATTCAATTATTATTGATCACTTACCTTAACGACTAATCACTAACTTACTAACAATATTATCGTACTAATCTTGTTTATGTTTCCTTCTCGCTCCCTATCTCTCTTTTACTTTTATGCTCTAGTATTATCATTTCATATCATGTTTATGCTTCTGCAATTTTTCCTTTGTCCGTTGGACACATGTTTATGCTTCCGCCTTTTTCTATTTGTCCACTTGGACCAAATATATTAATAAAGGCCAAAACCTCTAAAAAACTTGTGTTTCTAATCTTGGACTATGGTTACTATCCTTTGCAATGGACATGGAGTTTTGCACCTAGACCTTGGACTTCAATGCTATTCTTGGATCCTTGGACTTAGAACTAGGACCTTCTCCCTTTGCTCTGGAATTATGGTTCGAAGACTATGGAGCTTACTTGTGTGGTTAGGCTATTCTTATCCTTAGCTTTTACTTTCTGCTTTAGGATAGTCACTTCTTCTCCACTCATTCTCCAATTTTCAAAACTTTCTCCCTTTTTCAAAACTTTCTTGATTTTAACCCATCACCTCTTTCATAATCAAACCTTGACTTCGTCAAGTGATTTTACTCTTTTCTTTTCATTTCTTAACAAATGCTAAACTACATAAGCATATTGACACCTTTTTCAAAAGACTTTAAAAAACCTCAAACTCATGAAACTCCTTTTGTGCCCTCGTGCACTTTTTCCTTTTAACTTTTTTATAAGTTTAGACATGATTCATTTCTTTAAGCGGAATTATTCGTTTGGAATGACGACTTGTCTTTGCACTTAAAATCAACCAAAACAAATAAATTTTATCCTTTTTACCACGAACTACGAGGTTTTGATCCTACATTGCACTCCGTGGGTACGTAGGCATGAGGCGACAAGTCTCTCCAAACACAAAAATCTTAAAAAACAATTTCTCTTCTCATCTCCTCAATCTCTTTTCAAACAAACATTTTCAGACCAAAAATCATAGATATTACAAAGGGTTCCTATAGAGTACTATAGACATTTTGGGTGCTAACACCTTCCCTTAACGTAACCAACCCCCTTACCCAGTCTCTGTGCACTCGTTCTTGTTTTGGAGCTTGTGTAGGTTTTGTTCGCTCTTTTTCCTTTCCTTTTTTGGATAAAATAAAAGTGCGGTGGCGACTCTTGCTTTTTGAGTTAAGTTAATCAATAGCTTACACTCACGATTTTGCCGTTACAGAAATGTGGCGAATCTGCTGGGGACTCTGGTTCTTAGTGGGTTTAGCCTACTTTGATTTATTTACGCTTTATCTGATTGATTTGACTGTTATTGGTTGTTTTGCTTGGTGATCTAGTGTGGTGAGATAAGCCTAATACACATGCTTGAGTACACACATAGGACTAGAGTGGAAAATAGTGTGGCCAACGTAGCATCTTGGTACGTTTGGTTTACATGAAACCCACATCCAGACGATGTTTTCTTGGGAGATGTTCTGATTTGCGTGTCTTGTGCATTTCGGGGTGTTAATCTAGAAAGCTGCCGACTCTGGCGACCATTCCTGAGGACTCCGTTGAGGCACTCCTCCCAAGAGGCAATAATGGCAGACCAGAAATGGAAAACCCGTTATGCTTTTTGATCCGAGGACCCGAAGTTGAGGACTTTAGAACCCTTAACCCATCTTGGCCTTATTAGGACGTGGTGCGGTGGCTGTTCAGGTGCAGACTTGAATCAGTTGATACGCGATACCACACTCAGACGAGACTCTCTTGAGAATATTATTGACTACCAAGCAGTTGGGAAATCGATAATATCTGAAATATGGGTTGTAGACTCTGGGAACTTCTTTAGAACCTTGTTCGGCGGGTGTTATACCCTTACTACATACCTTTGTGGGTTGGTTTCTTAACCTCGACTCCATGCTCGTGACTCGAACCTTTGAACCTGTGTGCTTTGCGTGATCTTGTTTGTGGTTGTTGCATTCATGTACTCTTGCATCCATGAGCATACATCTGCATTCTTCCAAGTTGTCCAGAAACTCATTTCAACTGTCTCTTTCTTGAGTTATTTGTTCACTGTCAAGCTGTTTCCTCGACACAACTATGGAACTAGAGCCGCTGTCAAATTGAGAATGGAAAACCAAGAACAACACAACGCTGAAGTTAGAATGGAAATTGATGAGTTGAAGGCTGGCATGACCAAACTCACAGAAATGATGCAAGTTATGATTGCTAGAGGTGAACCATATCAAAAGACCGTGATCTCTGAAATCTTAGCTGCTGCTGTCGACCCTCCACTATCTCAGCAACCAGCTTCTACTTGGCCAGAATTTGGGTTACCTCCGAATTACTCGCCACCCATTGCAACTGCTCATGTGTTTGTCCTGTCCGTATTTCCAGTATCTTCAGCTCCATTGTTCACTGAACCTCAGCCTGTTGTGCATTCTGTTGATCAAGTTATTCCTGAGAATCCTCTTTTCGTGTACCATGCTTCTGGTCCACAATCTGAAAGTCAGGGAGAACCTGGATACATTGAAGAAGTCAGAGAGCAATGACAAACTTTAGACAAAAGGATAAGAGCCGTGGAAGGAAGTCATGTCTTTAGTGCTGCCGCAATGGACATGTGATTGGTTTCAAACTTTGTTATGCCTGCAAAATTCAAAACTCTTAAGTTTGAGAAATACAAGGGGCACACCTATCCCAGAAGCTACTTGGTGATGTACTGCCGCAAGATGGCTGCTCATGTCAAAAATGACAAACTGCTCATTCACTGTTTCCAAGACAGCTTGAGTGGGGCTTCAATGAAATGGTATATAGGACTTGAGAAGAACCGTATCCAAAGCTGGAAAGACTTGGCTGATGCTTTCTTAAAGCAGTATAAGTACAATCTGGACATGGCACCTGATCGCTGTCAATTGCAAAATATGTCCCAAAAAGAAAAAGAATCCTTTAAGGAGTACGCTCAGCGCTGGAGAGAGCTAGCTGCTCAAGTGGAGCCACCCTTGGCTGAAAAGGAATTGACTGGTTTATTCATGGACACTCTTCAGCCACTCTTTTGGGAAAAGATGATAGGCAGTGTATCATCTGGTTTTGCTGACCTAGTCATTATTGGAGAAAGACTAGAAGAAGGTATCAAGAAAGGAAAGATTACTAATGTTAAAGCCTTTAATGGTGCTAAAAAGTATGCTGGGAATTTTCAAAAGAAAAAGGATGGTGATACCCATGCTGTTTCAGTTGAAGGTAAACCTCATCGCAGGCAACAACAATATGTAGCTGCAGTTGCTCCTGTTGTCAATGATCAACCAGTTCAAGCTCCTCGTTAGGCTGTTAGACAAAATCAGAATCACAATAGGGTTAACTTTGATCCTATCCCGATGTCCTACACTGAGTTGTATCCATGTCTTGTAAAGAAAGGTTTGATTACAACAAGGGATCTACCCCCTCCTCCAAATCCTCTCCCAGCTGGCTATAGGACTGATCTTCACTGTGAGTTCCATCGAGGTGGGGCAGGCCATAACTTGGAAGGTTGCTATGCATTGAAAGCTAGAGTACAAGAATTGGTGAACTCAAAGATTATGACTTTTCTTGATGATAATCCCAATGTTGTCAACAATCCTTTGCCAGAGCATGCCAAGTGAAGTTTGAGTCAGTTTAGACGGATTATCTCCTAAAGCCAGTGTTTCAAACAGGACAGCTCATCCTTGCTGCTGATTAATCACTAGGCCTTGTTTCTTTCTATTTGCATTTTTCTTTGATTGTATTGTCTGTTTTCTTTCAAACTTTATTTGTACTTTCATGGTAATTTCAATGAAATGAGTATTACAATGTTTTAATTCAATTCATTTATATCCAGTGTGTTCATCTTTATGCTTTCTTTTTCACAAAACAAAAAAATATATCTCCTGTTCACTTTCTTTATCAAGCATTTATTTATGCAAAGATTAGAGGGAGGATGATGAAAATGAAATACCTGAAATTGCTAGATTGTATGCTTTTAATCAAAACTTGGCTGATGATGTGCAGGCATTTTTTCAACTCCCAAACACTGGAGAGATAAGGAAGTTAATCCCTTGTCAACCCCTTTGAGCCTAGAAGTTGGAGTCTCTTTCTGTACGAAAAAACCCGCAATCTTAACCTGGGCATGGGTAGTTCTCAGTTAATTTGACTGTGTATTTAAACACAAGAGAATTATTGCAATCAAAAGCTTTCCTTCGCACACATCAAAGAAGTGTCGAAGATGTCTTGCAAATCAAAAGCCAATGATGGTTCACCGTAATCATTAAGCCAGGCAATCACTATCTTTAAAAAAAAAAAGAGAATGAAAAAAAACATCAAACGAAAAGCCCGCTAAGTCAAAACCTATGAAGGAGACTTAGGCAAAAATTGGGGCATCCCGCTGATTGTAAGCTCAAATGACACAGTTCAGGCAAAAGTTAGGGATAACAAAAGAAAAATCAAGAGGTTACCAAAATCCTCAAAGACAAAATGAGTTGACTGGGGTCCTCATCAAAAACAATAAAATATTGTAAGAGAAGTGATTGCCATCTTAAAAATCTCTTGAGCCATCATCATAACAATGTTGCAATTCCAAAATCACTTGGAACCCAAATGCATAGTTTGAATTAACTGAGCATAGGACTCGAGATCACCAAGAAGAATGGGTTGGGTACAAATTAACTTTGAGGTTATACCCTTTGTTTCGAAAACCGTGAACTAGACCATGTTACAACCTTCAAAAGACCTAATTGAAGCCAGGTTTCTTTTGAAAGCATACTACAACAAGGTTGTGTAAATTGACTCCTAAGTTTGTTGCCAACCATTTGCTTAAATGACATACCTTTGCTTTCTCTTTCATTTTTGAATGTCTAAACCGTCGTGTTTTGACAAGTGATTCATTTTGCTTTACATCAATAATATCATTCCAAAAATGATTTTTTGATTTCAAAAATTGCATGAGCTTTGCATTAAAATTACCATGTTTGAATAATCCTATTTGCAGGCAAACTTTCCTCATCAAGAATTTTCAAACATTTGAGAAACTTGGCCAGTGATCCTATCAGGGGAACATTGCTTCCAGATCCTATTCAAGATTTGTTGCTCAGTGCAAGTTATTCTCAGAGTTGGTTAACCAGAAGATCTCTTTCAAGACCTATACTGAGTTTATCCTTCTCAACATTTGTTTCAAGAACTGAAGCCATGATCAGTTCATCCCCAACAATAGTCAAGCCGAAGCCATGATCAGTTTATTCTCAGCATTCAAGAATTGAAGCCATGATCAGTTCATTTTTCCCCTGCAACAGTCAAACTGAAGCTATGATCAGTTTATTTTCATCAGTCAATTAATCTGGGGCAATCTTATTCAAGAACCCTCAAGATGTCTTTCCTCAAAGGACCATCAGCCTGATACAATTCATAAGTGTAACAGAGATATGTTTAGCATATTCTCTCCAAGCAGAGTGGGCAGTGTTCCCTGTGTTGAGGAATCAGAGTTCCTTTCTTCCCTCACAAAAGATTCTATCTCAGTTATCTCAATCATCTGCATTGCATACATAAATCATTCATCTATCATACATAGAAAGATTTGCATAGCTCGAAACGTGTTTCGTGCTCATATGCATTTCCAAAGGTCCTGTTGTTTTCAACATCTTCACCTTGTGATCAAAGTCCAACTTACTTGGCGCCTACCAAAACTTTTACCTGCCTTTTCATTTAGTGCCATTCCTGAATGTTGTTGTTTACCTATCTTCTTTCTTTCCAGTGACATTCCTGGATGTTGTCGTTTCCCTGTGCATCTAGTCTTGTTATATGTTTTGTTCCATTCCAGTGCTATTCCTGGATCTTTGTTTTTCTTTCACACCAGTGCCATCTCTGGAAGTCTATCTCTTTTTGATCTCCAGTGCCATTCATGGATGTCTGTCTCTTTTAATCTCCAGTTCCATTCTTGGATATCTTGTTCCTCTTGTTTCTCCTAGTGCTATTCTTGGAAGTTTTGCCTCTCTTCTATAATCCCCAACAGATTTTTGGATATCTTTCAGTGCCATTCCTGAAAGTTTTATCTGTTCATTCAGTGCCATTCCTGGATGATTTTTCTCCTTTGCATTCAGTGCCATTCCTGGATGTCTCTCTCACTATTATTCAGAGCCATTCCTGACTGTAGTGATTTACCTTTACTTTCAGCGCCATTCCTGAAAGTTTTATCTGTTCATTCAGTGCCATTCCTGAATGTAGCCTTTAGCTTTCAGTGCCATTCCTAAAAGTTCTTTCTCACTTTATTCAATACCAGTCTTGGATATCTTGAACTGTTTTTATCCAATGCCATTCTTGGATACTTATGATGTATTTTCCAGAACCTTTCTCACTTCATTCAATGCCATTCTTGGATGTTGAGATTCTTCTGTCCAATGCCATTCTTGGACACCTTTTCGCCCGGCAAGTCCAATGATATTCTTGGATATCTCTAATGTTTAAACCTTGCCATTCAATGCCATTCTTGGATGTCCCCAGTGAAAATTTTCAAATGGAAGTTTTGTTTCCATCCAATACCATTCTTGGAAGCTCTGATGTTTACTGTTGCCCCCATTCAATGTCGTTCTTGAATGTTGTAGTTCCTTTTATCCAATGCCATTCTTGGATATCTTATCCCCAATAGTGTTTTTCACCTCCATCCAATGCTATTCTTGGATGACGCTATTATTTTTGCCAAAAAATTTCTTGTTGTTTGTCCAATGTCATTCTTGGACATCTTTTGCCATACCTTTTGTCTCGTTTGTAGTTTCCATCCAATGCTATTCTTGGATGTCACTACTCATCTTCCGGGGTCTTGTCCCTCTCTTTTCAACTATTGATGAATACTTCTTGTCACCTTGACGGATCTCCAGAAATAGCTTGTGTTCCCCGGCGTGTCTTTTCGCGTATTCTCTCTCAATTTACCGTAACTCTCTTGTTTCAAGTTTCCCCGGAGTCTGTTTTATCCTTTGCATTCATATCATCTTGTGACATCTTATGGCTAAAAATTTGGTTTTATTTATTTAAGTATCTTCAATCTTGTCGAGATGAAGTTTTCAACTTTCATATCTCCTGATAGAAGAAACTTAAATAGGGGCAGCTGTTGAACCCTAATTTTTACCCCTAAGATTTCGCACATCTCATTTGCATCTTATACCCCTAGTTGCATTAGTAATCCAACACAAATCAACAATTCTTCGAGCAGGAAGGGGTAGTTTGAACATCTGCATAACTTGTTGCCAGAGCTGTTGGCTTGTGTTGCACTCAAATAGAATGTGTACATTCGTTTCAGGATGCGAACAAAAAACACAATAACCATCAGTATGGACCCCCATTCTAGCAATTCTATCCTTTGTCATTAATCTCCCTTGACATGCCATCCATGTAGTAAAAGTTTCCCTTGGTCTTGCAATATTACAAAACATCAGGTTTTTCCAATCTACCCTAGGTCTGTCATCTCTCAAGTAGCAGTAAACTCCACTGGTGTCATACCTCTATGCATTTACAATATTACTCCAAATATTCGACGCAGCCAAAGTATCTCTATTTTTGAAGATGCTTTTAATGATCCAAGAACAATTCTGAGCTGGAACAAACTGTGATGTGTGACTTTCTTTGATAAAATATGTGTGGAGCTACTTGATCCAAATGTTATCTTTTTTAGTCCATATATTCCAAAGTAGTCTCCCCATGGTTGCCATATTCCATTCCTTCAGAGAGATTACATTTCTGCCTCCTGTCACTATCGAGTCACAAACCCTGTCCCATGCTACAGGGGCTTTTCTATTATTTTCCTCTTTTTCGGTCCAAAGAAATACTCTGCACATGGTTTCAATATGCCTTGTCACCTTCTTTGGCAAAGGAAACACTTGCATCCAATAATTGGCTATGGAGAATATCACGTTTTTTACTAGTTGAAGTCTCCCCGCATATGATAGAAGCTTGGAGCTCCAATGATGAATTCTATTGAGCATTCTATCAATCAGTGGTTGGCAGTCTTTGACAGTTATTTTACGATTACTGAGGGAGACTCCCAAGTATTTTAATGGCATGATCCCACTAGCTAGACCTGTGATCTGGTACAGCTGTAGCTTAGTTGCTTCATCCATCCCTCCAATATATAGTTTGCTTTTGGTGCTGCTAATACTAAGCCCTGTGGACTCTGAGAACTCCTTGACCTTCTGCATGATCAGTTGCAATGACACTGCATCCCCTCTAGAAAATAAAATGACATCATTAGCAAAGAATAAATTAATGATGTTCAGCCTTTCACATTTTGGATGAAAGTTGACGTCTGGGTTTCTTGCCAAGGTATGTAGCTTCCTATGCATGTATTCCATTGCTATGACAAACAACAGAGGTGAGATAGGATCTCCCTGTCTCAAACCTCTTCTTGCTCTAAGCAACTTTGAAGGGCTCCCATTGATTAAAAACATGTAAGAAACACTAGACACATAGCTCATTACCCAATTAACAAACATAAGAGGTATACCAAGTTCTTTCATTATTTGAGATAGAGCTTGCCAATCCAAGGTGTCATAAGCTTTTTGTATGTCTAGTTGTAGCATACATCTTGGGGACACATGCTTCCTGCCATATCCTTTCACCAGCTCATGTGCCATTATAATGTTATCTTGTATAAGTCTTCCAGGAATGAAGGTTGATTGTGAGTCTGATATAATAGTGCCAATAACTGATCCTTGCCTCATTGTGAGAATTTTTTAGATTAACTTATACACAGTACTGCATTAATTGTTCTTGCCTCAGGAGTTTTAGGGATCAGAGTAATGAGGGAACAATTAAAGGATTTGTGGATCTGACCATTCTTAAAGAAATCTCTGACAGCTGATCTAACATCATATTTCACAATTTCCCAAGTTTTCTTTAAAAAGTAAGAGTTGAATCCATCAATACCAGGGGCTTTGGTATCACCAATACTA
The DNA here is from genome assembly GCA_022829125.1 of Lathyrus tuberosus. Taxonomy (NCBI): domain Eukaryota; kingdom Viridiplantae; phylum Streptophyta; class Magnoliopsida; order Fabales; family Fabaceae; genus Lathyrus; species Lathyrus tuberosus. Next base: position 1,753,386 of record JALAZF010000515.1, on the reverse strand, counting down.
CTTAGAGCTTCCCAAATCTCCTTATCTTCCACTGGTCTGATGAGAGATTGAGCACCCCTGCTAGAAAGTGTGATACCCTCTCTTATGACAGGGAGTTCAATGCCCTTTGTGCTCTGATTTTGTGTACCTACCAGGTGTGTGTAGAACCCCAATATTTCATTCTCTATGTCCTCATGCTTAGTGAGAATATCCCCATTCATTGCTTGGAGAGAGTATAGAGGGTTGTATTTATTTAATATAATCATTAGAGTTTTATTTAGCTATTTAATTTAATAATGGTTTTGATTTATTTTATAATAAAATGGATTTTATTTAGGAAATTTTCCTTATTAAAAAGAGAGTTTCATTTACTTTAATTTTAAAAATTTATTTATGATGAACATGAAAGAGTTTAATATAAAGGGTTTATTCAATTAAATCTATTTAATAAAAGGGTTTTATTTAATAAAAAGGGTTTTATTTATTTAATCAATAATTAGTATAAGAGGTTTTATTTAAATTAATAATGAATAAAAAAGGGTCTTTCTTATCATTTAATTACTTCTATGATTTGAGATTATATTTTATAAGAGGTTTTAATTACTTTCTTATCATTTTTTAATGGGGATTAATTTGAATTTTTGGGATTATAATAATTGGGATTAGTTTTATTTTGGGCTATTATAAATTATTTAATTAATAATTAGGATTAATTTGTATTTTTGGGATATTATAATAATTGGACTAATTTATGTTTTTTGGAATATTATATGTTATTTTCATAATTAATTAAATGTGAAATAAACTATATTTTTGGGATTATTATAAATTTGGGATAAAAGGTTTATTCAATTATTTATGCATAGGTTTAATTAAATTAAATACTAGGCCTTTATAAGTAATTTGGAATAAAATTAGGGATAAGGACTCAAGTTACAAATTCGTAATTCATTGCTTAAGTGATTTAAGTTTTAGGAATACATGAAATATTAAGGGATAAATGGGATATTAGGGTTGTAATTGAGTTTAAAAAGGATAAGGATTTGGGATTAGACTCTTAAGCTCCAAGAGTATAAATATAGGGCATGGGATTAGGATTTTTGGAATTTGACTCTTAATCTCCAAGAGTATAAATATAGGGCATGGATTAAATTTTGGGATTAGACTCTTAAGTTCCAAGAGTATAAATATAGGGCAAGGGATTAGGATTTTGGGATTAGACTCTTAAGTTCCAAGAGTATAAATATAGGGCAAGGAATTAGGTTTTTGGGATTAGACTCTTAAGTTCCAAGAGTATAAACATAGGACAAGGGATTTGGATTTTGGGATTAGACTCTTGTAATCCACGAGTATAAATAAAGGATTTGGGATAAGGATAAGGATAGGGGATATGGGAGGTGAACTACGAATACTCTGATCCTTCAAAATTGAGGGTACGTAGGCATAGGGTTGTAAACCCTAGCGAGTATAATAATAAAAAACTTAGGGTCCCCCTCTTACCTCTAAGTCTTCTTTGTATAATAATAAGGATTTTTTTTGTAAATAAAATAAATAGTCAAACATTCAAGTAACAAACAAACATACCCTAAAACTTAAGGAGGATCCCATGAGTACAATAGAAGTGAGGGGTGCCTAACACCTTCCTCTCACTTAACCGACTCCCGAACTTAGCGTCTCTCCCTTAGGATTTAGGTTTTATCATTATTTTCCTGTCCCTTAGGACGAATAAAGGATGATGGCGACTCGATAATTTTGCCGGCCGCGACACAAGTTTTTTCAGAAGCCTTTGAAGTTACTCTTCTATCAACAGATATCACAATCCATTCTGCCAGTATGGAAGTTCCTCTGACAACAAACCTAAGTTTCTTACCATTAGTCATTCCAAATAACTTGAGCTAAATTGAGAATGTGATTTGTTGAATAGTTTTTCATCATCTAACTTCATTTCTTTCCTTTGAAGACTATAAGACAAACCTTCAAAGCACAGCAGATTCAAGATGTAAACATCCTGAATAACTGTGACTTTAGATTTAAGTCAAAGAGAAATCTTCTCAGAATTTGCTTGAAAAGATTAGATGAAGTGTAACTACTCAAGCTTCAAAAAATTATCCCCACAAATCTGAGCACAAGAATTCAAAGATAGTCCAAGCATCAGACACATCAATGATGTTGATATACTCAGAAGTGAGATAGAGCATCTACCAGAATGCAACTACCTCTGAAGATATTTAATATGCATCTTCTAAGCTGGTGAAAGATATTTTGAAGATGATCATATTTACACCATAAACTTCTATAGTAATACCTCTTTCAAGGATATTCCATAGACCTTCAGCAACCCTTTATCAAGACCAATGAGTTAAAAATATGTTTAGCTTTTCCATCATTTAAATTCTGTGGAATCAACCATTGAATATGGTAGGAAAAGCCGTGTGATATTTTTCATGTGGCACTTGATTCCTTCTTGAAGAAGACTTATACTTTTCTTTTTGGATCATTATATGCACCACTGTTAAGTGTTAAGCACAGACCAGGCTCTGATACCAATTGATGGTGTGAAAAGTACACAAGAAGGGGGGTTGAATTGTGTTTCACATTTTCTTTAATTTAACTTCTGATCAGAGTTTTAGAATCAGAACTGATGTTCATACACAACATTGATCAGGACCAATTAGTATGGGGGAAATGATCTCTACATTATGACAAATGATTTGGTAACTCACATGAATGAGAATGATGCAAGGATCACATTGTTTCAGAAGTGTATGGACTTACCTATTGGAGTAGGTCCAATGCCTCTTCAATCAAGCTGCCAGAAAGTGATTGATGATGCAAATAGCTCATATGGACCTCTAGGATGCTTTATTTATGTTGAAACAGCTTCAAACCTCCAACTCGATTCCTCTTGAAAAGTGAAGAAGTGAGAAATTGATCTTGATGGAAATGATGTTACAGATGCAATGTGATGGTTTGGATAGTTGCTATGATGTTTAGGGATGATGTTTGAATGATCAAAGAGGCTGGAAATGATCAGAATGAAGATTTATGGTGCTTTGGCTCAAAAAGTCAACTATTGAGCAAATGCAAGTTGAATTTTTGATTATGAGATTCTCTGATGTTATAGAGGGTTTAAACAGCTTTGATAAGTATTTTGTGGTGTGTGAGGATGGTTTGTTTGAATGTTTTGTGACTGTTGAAGTTTTGAGGAGTTTAGTGGAAATGGAAGTTTTGCTACAATGAAGTATCTTGTGCAAATCTTGGTGTGTGGAGTTCTGAGGTTTGTTTCTCTATTTATAGAGGTTCTATATGGTCCATATAACTTGCAAAAATTGTTCTTTGTTCAATTGGAATTCTAGTTTGGACATTTGGTTTCAAATTGCACAAAACATCGTACTTGGTCATGATGAAATGGTGGAGTGAAATGTGGAGGATAGGCATGCTTTTCTAAAGTTTAGGGGATTTCTTATGAGTTTAGAGATTAAGTGTGATCAGAGAAAACAATTTGGAGGCTCAATGCAAGAGTTGTTGGCAAAAGGTGACCTTTACCAAAATGGATATGGTGCTTTATGCAAAACTTCCATAAATGGTATCAAGACTTGGAAAAAAGCATCAATTCCTTGTGTAATGCACCAGAGGTCTGTGTAAACCTCTGATTATAGTGAGATTTAGAAGTAAGATGGCATGAAAAGTGAGATTATGTAGCTTAGGCTTGGATTTGAACATGAAGCTTGCCATGAAAATGACCTATAATTCAACTTTGGGAGACCAACTTCATCTCTTCAAAACTCATAGCTCAAGTGTGATAAATTTGTGTTCTTGGACTCTTTGGAAAGCTTAAAACATCCTCTACAACTTTCATGTTGACACCTTTCCTTGATTCAATTGGGATCATAGTGAAAAGTTTCCACAAAGTCTGACACTTGACAAGGTCAAAATCTGTTGAAAATTTCACTAAGTGTTTTTCATTCAAACGCAAATGAATCCTCCACTTCATGACCTCATATCTCTTTATCCATGCATTTTTTGGAATCCATCCCCTATGACAAAGTTGGATTATGAAGCAAGACCTTCAATTTGATCTTTGGAGCAAAGAAAATGGTTGCTTGAGGAGAACGTTATGAGCTTAGGGTAAAAATCATAGAATTTTCATAACTTAGAAAAATTCAAGAAACCCTAATTTTTCCAAATCATGATATTTGGATGTTTTCTTTGGTTTTCTTGATTAATCATGATCCAATTCACATATTTTCATGATCCTTGACTTGAGGAGTCCATGTTAGACCAAAAATCTTAAAAGTTAAACTTGATTTTGATCACAGTTGACTTTTTCTAGATGAACCCGATTTTCTTCACTTGCTCATGAATCAAACTTCTTAGATCAATCCAATCACATGAATGGACTAATATGATGCATTTGAGGTCCTTGAAACATATCTTGAGGTGTTGGATCATTCATTGCTTGAAAAGTCAACCCAGGGACTGAGTTAGGTTAAAACCCTAATTTGGGTGCACCAGATGACTTGGGACTTGTTGACCTTGATTCAATGTATTCTTGCACTTGATTGTTGATAAGAGGAGACCCTTGATCAATGTTGAATGAATTAGGGTTTTATAGGTTGAGGATCCCATAATCCTTTGACTGGTCTACTCTTAAGCTTCTTTAGAGCAAAACCCTAGCTTGTGATCAGAGTGAAAATAAAGCAAATGTTCTTGTATTTAAAAAAGGGTTAGTGATGCACAAAATACACACACATGAGATGATTGATGATATGCAAAATGATGCAAATGAGGTGGAATCTTAGGATTAAAAATTAGGGTGTGACACTTACCCTTTTTTTTTTTATTTTCTTGGTTAGACTCATATAAGTACTCAGACTTAACCATAGAGTCTGAACACTGCTTTGAATGGATTTTGATTCAATCGTTGTTTAACCAATGACTCCACTTCTCTCACCAAACTCAATACCTCTATCACTTGAGTCTAGGTTGTGGGCTCTTCTTCCATCAAATGCTGTAAACAACCTTTGATAAATACCATGGAAGATGCCTCTGCTCCTTTCTTTGATATCTGCATAAAATACATTTGAATAATGACACTCATATTTCTATGAGGCCATACATGTAAGTACTGACAAAATTTTCTTTGCCTTGTGTCTTAATATGATAGCAAAACCATAATTCATTCTAAAGTGTGAGTGTAGGATGAGTTATGATAAGAACAAAATATTGTTCTAAGCAGAGTCACTGATCTCATTGTCTAGGATTAAATCTTTTGACTTTGAAATCATTGACAAGCATAGAACCAGATAGTGTTATCTATCAGATATTTGCACAAAAACAAATTAAGGCATTGTCATAGTGTTGCTGACAGAATTCAAAGAGAAATTGAAGACTTCTCATAGAATTGTCTGTTAACACAAATTCCATGATGTCCCTCAATCAAGGAGCAATGGAGTCTCTTAAGATATCACCTTAAAGAGCAGACTCCTTATTATCAAACATTGAAGCAAGATGGCATTGGTATAATCTCTTTCTCTTAAATACTTGATTTTTATTTCAAGACTCAGATGCTTCTTCAGAAGCAATAATGATTGGCAGAGCCAAATTACTCTTTTATTTAAATCATGCACTAATGTCATCTTCAAAAGAATATGCAGTGAAGATTAACTGGCATTAGGTTTTAGTAGTGTTTCTCCTTGCTTTCAGATCTGGGAAATCAATTGAAATACTAATATTTCAGAAGCTTTTGAAGTTACTCTTCGATCAACAGACATTACAGCCCATTCAGCTGGATAAGAAGTTCTTCTGACAAGAAATATAAATTCCTCATCATTAGACATTCCAAAGAACCAAGCTTTAGGATAGGTGATCTGTTAGATAACTTTTCATCATCTAATTTCATTTCTTTCTTTGAAGATTTGCAAGACAAACCAACAGAGCACAATAAATTAAAGCTGTATAACTTCTTGAATAACTGTGACCTTAGGTTTGAATATAAGCCAATCTTCTCAGAATTTTCTTGAAAGATTAGATGAAGTGTAACTAGACAAGCTTCAAAACTGATTCACACAAATTTGAGCATAAGGATTCAAAGATAGTCCAAGCATCAGGCATATCAATGATGTTGACATACTCAGAAGTGAGACAGAGCACCTACCAGAATGCAACTAACTCTGAAGATATTCTAAGCTGGTGATAGAGACTTTCAAACAGATCATCTCTACACCATCAACTTCTATAGTAATACCTTTTTCAAGGATATTCTACAGACCTTTAGAAACCCCTTTTATCAAGACCAATGAGTTAAAAATGTCTTTTCCATCATTTAAATTTAGTGGAATCACCCTTTGAATATGGTAGGAAAAGTAGTATGATATTTTTCATGTGTCACTTGATTCCTTCTTGAAGGAAAGTCTTTGACATACATACTTTTCTTATTGGATCATTATGTGCGCCACTGTCAAATGTTATGCCCAGACCATGCTCTGATACCAATTGAAGGTGAAAAAAGTACACAAGAATAGGGGGTTGAATTGTGTTTTCCGTTTTCTTAGTTTGCATCTGATCAGAGTTTAGAATCTAAAGTGGTGTTCAAATTTTGGTTAATTCTTAGCAGCAAAATGTTAATAGAAGTAAATAAATAATAGCAGAAGACACAGAGATTTATATTGGTTCCTCCCAAACTGAGAGTAGTCCAGTCCCCTTGCTTCACAAGAGATTTTCACTGTAATCAAATCGCTTATGCATTCTACATAACACTTTTACATTTGCTCAGCCCAAGGTCCAAGACTTCTTGCTTAAGCTCCTCACTCGAGACTTTTTGCTTAGTGTCGTTACCCAAAATTTGACCTTCCTTTTTACCTTCTTGCATAAGCATCTGCACTCGCATTCCCAGCATACGCTTCAAAAAATTTATCTGTGGAATCATTGCAGAAATATATTCAAAATCCCCACAGAATCTCAATGCTATGAATGTATCCCCCGCAAAGTCATCACATCCTCAATATATACAAAACAGAAGGATTTCTATGCCTTTTTATAAAAACAAGGGGTCGAAGCACGGAACCACGACCATATCACCTTATTTCAAGTCAAAGAGGGGAAAATTTGCATGTGTTAATCAATAAACACCATATGGTTAATCGATTACACCTGTAAGTTTTGCAGAAATTCAGCAGTTTCAAAGCACCGCATTGTCATACCCCAAATTTTGACCACCAGGATTGCCCATCATTATGAGAATCCTTACCACAATATGGATATACCATAATGCCTCATCAATCTCCTCAGGGATTATTGAGCATCCACTACAATCAAAGACTAGGGTTTTAACCCCTCTCAGAGCTTTTAGACAAAAGATCAATCAAGCGCAACTTGATATTCAACTTGTCTAGCCTCTCAAACATCCATGAAGGATCAAGGGGTCTCCCATATTAAGAATCATGCATGATTACGCAACATTTCAAGAGGATCAAACCTCAGGATCGCCAGTGTCACCAAACTAGGGTTTTGGTCGACCAGGGCCTCCAGATGGAAATTTTCATCTGGGCATGAGTCAATGCTTAAATATTTGGTCCAATAAGCTCAAAAGAATCTTAAGAGCCCATCCACAATGGTAAAGTCATCTTGAAGGACCATCTATAAAAAAATCAGGAATTAGGGTTTTGACCTAATTTAACCCTTGAGTTAACTTGTAAAGGGAGACATGACTTGAAGCTTCAAGATGAACTTCAAAGACCTCATATACATCATATTTGCATTTTCACAAGATTTTATTGACTCGAAGAGCTCAAATCATAAGCCACAAGAACCCAAAACCATCTGGTCACAAACTAGGGTTTCTGATAAAAAAGTCAACCCTATCATTGACTGTTGACCTACCCTTGACCTCAAACCTTAGGGAAGGTTCCAAGACATTCCTAAATACCCTTAGAGGCTATCCATGAAGTTTAATAAGGCCTAAGGATTGATTTCACAAAAGGATCACAAAGTCAAAGTTCATCTGATAGAAAAAGTCAACTGTGCCAAAACCAAGTTTGACTTTTTGAAATTTTGGTCAACCAAGGTTTCCTTAACCCTAAAATGATGTTAATATGTGATTTGAATCATCACTCATCAAGAAAAATCAAGAAAAGTAAGATAACTTGTAAAAGGGGTAATCTTAAAAACTTAGAATTTTTCTAAGTTATGGAACAAAGTGGCTAGGGTACCAACTTTGCAAGGTCATAACTCCTAAACCACAAGGACTTTTTCTCCCATTCAAAGCTCAGATTGTAGTCCATCTTACATATTTCAAATATGTCAACTACAAGAGATTTCAATTCATTATGGATTTTGAGTTATGGTTTGATCAAAATCACAAAAACATGAAAATCACACTTTTTCCAACACTTAGTGAAATTTTCACTAAGTCAGAATCTGTTTCACTTTTTCCAAAATGTAGAGGCATTTTTCAATCTGATGCAAGTTGATTCAAAACCAAAGTTGGACATCACATTAGAGTAGGATACACCAGCTTTCCAAATTGTCCAAGAACTCCATTAAACTCCATTTGAGCTAGGAGTTATGGATCTCCAAAGTTGCCTTGTTGCAAACTGCCTCCATGATAGTTTTAGGCAGATTTTGTGCAAACTTGCACCCCACGATTCCCTAAACCAATTTTGAACACTTTGATCATTGCATTTATGTTCAGTTACAATCCAAATGGGTGGATGATCTGATCCCTAACACAAAATGCCAAAAGACCTAGCTTGCCATGTGCAAAATCATCATGAATGGAACCTTGAATTTCAATTTTGGCATCAAGCATTAAAGTGATGCATTGAGGTGGCATGAATGAACCACAAACCAGTATAATTGAGTTAAGATGTGTCCAAAGATCAGAGTACCTAAACCTGCAAAGCCTGGTGCAAGTCAATGGCTAGAGAAGACCATTGACCAAAGAATCAAACATTAAATACAATCTGATCCAAGTTGCCATTCACTATTACTTGCAAAACAAACTTGCTCTACTATAAATAAAGCTCATTTGTCATCAGTTCAAGCACACCAAAGGCCCTAAACAAATGTCTTCCTCAAAATCACCTCCTTCACTCCCAAAACACCTTCTCTTGCAAGTCACTATCGGGTTTTGTATTTGGGAGTAATAACAAACAAACCAATGGTTAACACACCTCACATGTAACATATAAAAGTGATCCAAATTCTTACATAACATCTGGAACACCAAATTCTCAAAGTCACCAGCCAACTGCTCAAGTTCTTGACAGAGTTGCAGTTAAGGTACCATCTCAAGTTCCAGCTCACTTCAAACCACTCCAAGCATTCAGACACAACTCTTGGCACCTAAGGAAGTTGTCCAGATAATTGGAACCAGCCTGCAACACCTCCAACTCAAAACTTGATCACCAGCTGCAAGAGGTAAGCCTGATACTCTCAAACTCTATGATCCATGCATCATAAACATGTTTTCAAGTTACCATTGTGTTCCTGGATGTTTATAGATCATTTTCCCTCAATCAATTTCTATGAATCTATCGTGTATGGAATTTCATGATGGTTTGTGCAAATTAGGGCTCATCTGGTTCGTGCATGATAAACCTCTCCACACTTAATTTAAATGAAATTGAGTATTACCATCTTGTTCCTTGTTCAAAAGCGAGCAAGATTGATACTTATTCATCCAATTCCATTAAGAAACAAGAGAGATTGGATTGAATCCGTTTCTGGTGGCAAAACAAAGAAGATGATGTTCTTCGCGCCATTTTCAAATTTTTGAATATTTGAATTATTTAATTAATTTTGAAAATTTTATTAATTGATTAAAAAATTAATTTCTCTCTGAGTATTTGTGTTTTTGAATTGATTCTTTTACTCAAAATTCACAAAAATGTTTAGATATTTTATTTTACAAAAAAATCCAATTTATATTATTTATTTAATATAGTTAGAATTTTTGTAATTAATTTCATTTTTATGTTTTTAAACATTTTAAAATGAAATTCCCACTTTGATTTTTCATTTCAAATGAATTTCAAACTTTCATGTGATTAAAAATGGTTTTTTTAAAATATTTTTCAAAGTGTACAAATTATTTTTTTGAATATATTTGATATTTTGATCATTTATTATTTAAATTTCCTTTGAAAATGATATTTTATTTAAAATTAGGGTTTCCTCTTGATTTTAAATTTTCAAACATTCTTGGGCCTCTTGATAGAGTGTAAGTCCCATCCCTTTGTAAATAAACCATTTTGGGCCTTAGTCGTTGTATAAGTCCCTCTGTACTTTTCAAAATCACGGCGCGATCGTCACCTTTTTAACAAAATCAACTGGGCCTCCCTTGTGTTGTAAGTCCCATCTTTATTCATTTTTCAAACATTTTGGGCCTCTAATAGAGTGTAAGACTCAACCCCTTTTTATACAAAAACCATTTTGGGCCTTAGACATTGTATAAGTCCCAACACATTTTCAAAAACCTCGGCGCGATCGCCAGTTCAAAATCAAATCACCTGGGCCTCTCCTTGAGCTATAAGTCCCACTTCTTTTCTTAAAAACACTTTTGGGCCTCTATTAGAGTGTAATACCCAACCCCTATTTGTACATAAATAAGTTTTGGGCCTCAGTCATTGATTAAGACCCGATACAACTTTCAAAATAATAGTGCGATCATTGTTTTCATCTGGGCCTCTCCCTGAGTTGTAAGCCCCATCTCTTGTACAAAAATAATCTTTGGGCCTCTAATAGAGTGTAAGACCCCAACCCTCTTTGTAAATACTATGTTAATAATACAGTCTGTTTCAATGTTATCAAATAAGTCATCTGGGCATCTCTTGTTGAATAAGCCCCAATTTTCTGCTTTAAGATAATTGTTATCAAAACTTGTTTCAATTTCTTTGAACAACTAACATTACAACATGGAAGCTTGCTCACCTGTAAGTTTTTATCTGCTTTCATTTACATGCTTTATATATATAACTGCATTGCTGGAAGCTTGCACACCTGTAAGTCCTTCTTTCATATCCTTTTAAATACTTGTCATATATCAACTGTATATATACTTGTATATCTGTTTAGAGTTTTCCCTGACAACTAAGTCTAGAATTAGGTAAAGCCAGTTGTTTACTCTCTCAATACAGTCAAACATAGATCCCCAATAAGATTTCCAGATACAGTCTTGCCTTCTCTTGGGCTTAAACAATATGGAACAAAGAGAAAGGCAGTATTCCCGGTGAACCTTTTCTCAGACTGTCACTATTAGAACTTGTCAAAGAAATTCAGTTTCCCCAGAGAGGATTAATTCCCGGTGAAACTTCTCTTGAATTTCTTCAAACTCTAGAACTGTTCACACAAGAAAGGATTAATTTTCGGTGAAACTTTTCTTGAACATTCTTAAGTTTGGACCCACGGGCTTCCTAAAAGCATACCCAGCCTCCTCTTGGGCTTTGTACAAGGACCCTCGGGCTTCTTAGAAGTTCTCATGCCTCCTCTTGGGCTTAGTACAAGGACCCAAAGACCTCTTACTGGTATAGGACAGAACCTAGTCATCCTTTGTTAGAGCAATCTTTCTGAGTCATAACATCAAACCAATTAAGGGTTGACCTTCATCCCTTAACATACCAGCCTTTACTTTGGCATATTACAAACATCTTTCACTATATGAGAACCAATTTCTCAACACCAGTAGACTTGGACAGTCTCATTTCCTTTGGATTCCAATAAAACTCTTTTCCTTAAAGAAAAGGAAATAACCCCGATCATCTGATCAAATCTCCAAACAGGGTTTAAACCAACAGGTTTTCACAACTCAATCCTTAAACCTTACCTCTAATTTTCCCCAACATGGGTCAATTACTGTCAACTCATCAAAAACCCTCACTAGAGGAAAGAATTCCCAACTGTCATATTTTCAGTTAAAATCCCCAACTAGGGTCAATTTTACTATTACAATCCTCATCAGAACCTCAAGGTCTCTGATATCTCAACTCTTCTGCAATCCCCAGCAAGAGTTGATTCCCCCCAATATAGACCTGTCTCTATATCTCAATAATCCTCAGCATAAGTTAGCCTTCTCTTAGGCTTTATATAAGAAATTTCCCCAACCAGCCTCCTCTTAGGCTTTGTATAATGATTCTTCCTCAGCAGAAGTTAGCCTCCTCTTAGGCTTTGTATAATGATAACCCCTCAACTGAGTCACAAATCTTTTAGCCTCAATCTTGGGCTTTGTACAAGACACCCCCCTAAATATCTCTCCAGTAGAGTCAGTCATTCTTTTAGCCTCAATCTTGGGCTTTGTACAAGACAGATAATAACACTCCCTAAACAGAGTCATACCCTTTCAGCCTCAATCTTGGGCTTTGTACAAGATAAATATTCTCCAACTGAGTCAATTTCTCTTTAGCCTTAATCTTGGGCTTTGTACAAGACACATATAAATGTCCTCCCTAGTGGAGTCAAATCTTTCTTTAGCCTCAATCTTGGGCTTTGTACAATACAAACAAAACTTTTTCCCCAAAGAGTCAAATCTCATTCAGCCTCAATCTTGGGCTTTGTACAAGACACCAAATAAACACTCTCTTGTTGAGTCAGTCAATCTCCAGCCTCCACTTAAGCTTTGTATAATGATTTTCCCCAGTGGAATCCAATCAACCTCTTAGCTTCAATGTTGGGCTTTAATCAAGGCACACAAAAATCAACATTCCCTCAGAGGAAATCATTAAAATCTCTGCAGGAGGATATTTTCTCTGTATAATCACATCAAAACAGTCAATCGAAACAAAACCCTAATCCCAGATAACTGCTGTAAGTGACACACTTGTTGATACAAACATCCAAGTTGTCTGTCCATCATTATCCTGGTTAAAACTCTTCATCTAATTGCTGTAAGTGGCAGGCCTCTGGATACAAACATCCAAGCCCATGTCCCTCTTATAGCATGAATTCCTAAGGAAAAATGGCATTGCTCACACTGAGTTAAATTTTTCTCCTTCAGGACAAATCAGCCCTGTAAAGGCAATTATGGCATTGCTGGTCTCCATGCATTCCAGTTAAAGTAATTCTCTTTTTCAAAACCAGTTACCCAAACAACTGTGATTAACAGATGAGATGTCTCTCTTTAGAGATGACAAATTCTCTCTAAAATAACCTTTTAGCTTCAATCTTGGGCATTGAACAAGACACAAACAAACAACCCTTTTAGCTTCAATCTTGGGCTTTAAACAAGACACCAGACATCTGTTTCTTCCCTAGAATAGGAGGAACTATGATTGCTCTGATTTCTCTATACTCCATAACAGGGAATACATAGGCATAAGATTGCGAAATCTTAGCGAGCACACTTATAAAAAAACCTTAGGTCCCTGACCTTACAAAAAACATCGGAAAACCTGAAAACAAAAATATCTCTCTCAGACATCCCACCAAGACAAACTTTTCCCATTTCACAGACAAACACAATCAAATATCAAGTAAATCCTAAAACTATCATCTCATGGATAACCATGTATAGAATGGGTAATTGACAACTCCCCATTGTATAACCTGACCCCAGACTCCCCAATCTCTGTCAAGCATTTGTTCAGTTAAACAAATGCGTGAAAGGTTCATTTTAGATAACTTTCCCTTTCCCTTCCAGCTTCACAGGATAAATAAGAAATCAGAAAGTAGCAACCAACGTTCCTCCCACTGAGGTGAGGAATCCCCATTGCGATAAGGTGGTCGCGTCACCGATAAAAATCGTACGCTACAGAAAAATGGCGACTCTGTTGTGGAGTCATTGTATGATCTGTTTTACCTTAGTCATCATCGTCCCCATTTTCCAAAGAAAAATGGCGACTCTGCTGGAGAGTCATTGACTGTATAGGATATAGAACTAGCTCTTAAGAGGTCTAGGATGTTAGTTTTAGGAATCAATACTATATATATATTGCTTTCCTACTTGATATCCGTGTTTATTTTTCTGTCAATGGGACTGCGAGTGATGTCGCATCTGGAAAGTTTGAGAGAAACCATAAGATAAGTGATGGCATAGACGGGGGGTCTTATAGGGAGTGAATCCCGAATAAGAAAACCTGGTAGACCATCTAATCAGTGGAGGTACCCATGTGTTACTATGCTGAACAACTGATTGTTGTGAAAGCAGACGATTTCATAGTGCGGTGACCCGTGAAACTGAAGATTTAGTAGACTTTAACCATGTGTCCTTTTGGTAGTGCGGTGGCTATCGGAAATAGTCGATACACGATAACTGCACTCAATCTGAGATTTCTTCTGGAATACTATAGCTCGCTCGGGTGAACCAGCTGGCTATAGTTATCTCCAGATTAAATCAATGATTTTTGAGACCTTACCCGTTCTACAGGTACAAAAATCACCAAAATAGATCAACCTTTTGGGGATGGGTAGAGCCATGACTCCATGCTCGTGACGCTGAACCCTTGAACCCATGTTTTTTCTATGTTTTTGTGTGTTGCATTCATGCATTCATCTAAAAAAATTTTAAACAAGAAAAAATATTTTCTCTTCTTATCCCTCATTTTTTTCAAATTAAACTAAACGATAAATTGCAAATATTAGAAGGATTGCGTTATGGATTTCGGTAGAAGAAAAGACACACAAGTACACTTTCAAAGTTCAAAAACTAGAGGATTTAAGGAAGTTGGCGAGGATGATTACCAACCCGGGGGCTTTCAGAGCCAAGCACGGAGGACTGTTGTCTCTGTTAAGGGTCCATGTGATTGAAGGAATTCTTTCCACGCTGATTCAGTTTTACGACCCGGTCTATCACTGTTTCACCTTCCCGGATTACCAACTTACACCAACCCTAGAGGAGTACTCTCACCTGATTAATTTACCAATCACTGACCAAACTCCCTTTTCCGGACTGGAAGAAATTCCAAAGGAACAAATCATTGCAAAAGCGATCTATTGGGACGAGTCAGAGGTCAGGACTCATTTAACCACTAAAGGAGAAATCCAGGGCTTACCACCTAAGTTCCTGATGGAGAAAGCCCTATACTTTGCCAGTATAGGAAACCTAAGCGCTTTCGAGGATATGTTTGTCTTACTCACTTACGGATTATTCCTCTTTCCCAATATCGATAACTTTGTCGATATCAACGCCATTAAGATATTCCTGATTGGAAACCCCGTACCTACCCTGCTCGCAGATGCTTATCATTCTGTGCACTTAAGGAATTTGTACGCCGGAGGAATGATCACATGTTGTGTACCCTTGCTTTATAAGTGGTTCATCTCCCATCTACCCAAGTCTGCTGCTTTTTGGGATCATAAGAACACTTTACGTTGGTCACAGAGAATCATGTCTCTCACCAACTCTGACATAGACTGGTCAAATAGGACTTATGAGGGTGCAGAAATCATCAACCGATGTGGAAACTTCCCTAATGTACCCCTCATAGGAACTAAAGGTGGAATTAATTATCATCCAGTTCTAGCTCGTCGTCAATTTGGATACCCGATGAGACATATCCCGCGAAATGTTCATCTGGAAGGTCTTTTCTTCAAAGAAGGAGAAAATGACAGAGCACTTAAGAAGGAAATAGTGCATGCCTGGCAACACATTCACAGGAAAGGACCAGAGTCTCTAGGAAAACCAGATTGTATCTCTTTGGAGCCCTATCTCCACTGGGTGCAAACTAGAGCTCTCGAGCTAAGGATGCCTTACCCCCGTCAAGAAGTTTTACCCCTAAGGGAATCTTGTTGGGATTTAAGAGGGATTTTTCAAAATTTTAACCTCTTAGTGGAACAATCCCGATGAACGGATCTTGATTTAAACCATTAATCACAAATCATACATAAAATAAGGATTCCGAATTACCTCTTGAAGCGTGCTTTAACTTTGATCACGAACGTGGAAAATACCATCGTCTCTACGAAGTCCACGCGAGTACAAAGTGGAACGCGGTGCTCGTCGTCTCTTGTTTTGAGAAAATTGACAATTAGGATTGGTAGGGAAAAGACCTCCTCTATTTATAGAGAGCTTCTAAAACCCTAATGCTCTTATTTTGGGCTTTTCCAAAATAAGCCCAATCTTATTTAATTAAACTATTTTAATTAAATAAATTATTATTATATTTAACTAATCAATTTTAATTAAATAAAATAAATATCAATTAAATTAAATCATATTTAACTTAATTAGCTATCATATTTTATTTATTTAATTAAATCAAATAAATTATATATGTGCTAATTTATTAAATTATTTAAATAATATTAACACATAATTAAATTAAATCATATTTAATTTAATCGTCCATTCCACTAGAGTGAGCGGTATCTAGCAACACATCACTGCTACCCAAGTGACGAGAATGTCGTGTGATCTGACATAACCTTTCATTGATAATGATCATGTGTACAATTACCCTTTTGCCCTTATATCTATACTGAACACAAGGCATAGAATGTGTCACCCTTGTATAGTCCTATATTTTATTCCTTGATCCCCGAGTATACTAGATTATAAAAAATAAGCCCAATATCTCATATTGACTTATTTGAGCACGACCATGCATTTTATAGTCATACTCTATCAAGGGGCCCATAGATATTACTCCCGTATATGTTGGAGGGGCAAATCCCATCTAGGCCACTCCTGTCCCTCAGCATGATTTGTAAAGTACCCATCAACCATCTTTATGGTCATCCTATTACGGACAGCATTTTATTGGTAATAAAGTACTCGACTCCTCATCTAGGGTCCATAGTGGTTTCAGGTCGAAGGGTGGTATACACCATTATCACTATGAGAATAACTTATGACACTTACATAACAAACTATGTAGTATTCTCATGGTGGGTCAATCCAGTATAAATATTACTCCTAATATTTATACCTACGTGAAGACTTGATATCTCATATCTATGACCTGTGAGATACAATCATCAATCTACTCACATAATAGTCTCTATGCATTACTGTTGTCCTATTTGATAGTAAAGCTTGACTACAGATACTTTAAGAATAACGTATTTATGTTTAATGAGGTCTCACGATAAAGTCACACTTAATAGGTCATTAATAGACTAATTATTCTAAGGACTTTATTATGTCATATACATATAACATAATAAATACAATGCCTAATAAGTATATATATTAACAAACAATATATATCAAGTTCATGATACAAAAGAATATTAAACCAATATTGATTGGCTATTAGGGCTTACTCCAACAATCCCCCACTAGCACTAAAGCCAATCAGATATTAATTTAACATCTATCTGCTCATTGTGTGCGTCATGCATCATCTAAGTATGATGCTTTATTAGGGTATAAGGAACTTTTTCCTATGTTGGTAATATACACCTCTTCCAATTTTAACTTTCGATCTTCTATCGAATAGAAAAAGAAGTGTCAAAATATACATACATGGATCGCTAGTGAGATCTAGTTTTTCCAAACTTGCAAGATTAACCCATTGCCATCGTGAATGAGATCAATAGGATCTGCAATAAAAGAAACACAACTTTCTCCCCAAGAATTAGCAAAGCGATCCAAATCATATATTTGACTTTTGTACTAGAAACGAAAACTGTCTTAAGCCTTTCCTTTTAACTTATATAGTTGTCATCCAAGCATAACATTTAATTTATACTGTGATATGAATTTTGGAATAACATCTTTGAAACTCCTTTACAATGATTATTCCCATTTAATCTCAAGAAAAGTAACATCAAGTACTTTTAAGATATTCACAGACCTTCTGATAGTGATCTAGTGATGAACACTTCAATCAATTTTGGTACTTATTGTTTATGCTCATAGTATATGGTGCATCTGGTGCAGTACATATCATGGTGTCCTTTTTCTCATCCAATGAGGTAAGACATTGTCTATTAGAAAAAACATCATGCCACACATGCAATAATCTTAATGTGATATTATGCATATTAAGTGTCTCAACACTTCGTTGGAATATGTACTTATGTTAGGATAGAGATTCATCAACTATCTATCTCTATAGATTCTGATTCCTAACCTTTTAGGAAACCTCGCCTAAGCATTTCATCAAAACCATTTCCTTAACCATGTCCTACATTAGTGTTGTAGGGAATTTGTTTTGATGATCAATATGTCTCCTACATACTATACTAGATTAATGCAAATACTTCCACTAACCTTCTTGTGTGCACACGATTTAAACTTGACATTCATTAATCCAAGTTTTCACAAAACTTCAATAATAAAAGGATTTATCTCCAAGAAGTTTGCTCTAAACCATAATTGAATTTAAACAACTTATACTTCCTTTTAGAATCAAGATCATTTATGATCTTCTCTAGATTTTGTGCCACATGAACCAAATGATCCAACAACAACTCCCTTGTTGAATTGGTTCATATTCCATTCTCATATAGGTATTTTCTGGTGCTTGAATTTCTTCAAGTTCTACATCACTCCCACTGGTTCCTTTAGATACATAATGTCTCTAAAGGAAGACTTCAATTCTATCGACAAAACAATTTTGTCCCATAACGCGTTATAGAATATGTATCCCTTATTTCCATTAGGATACATCCATAAATACATCTTCATCTAGACTGTGATCAAGGTTACTTAATAAACCTTACAATCCAGATGATCATAAAGACAAACTAGGTACTCTTACCTCCATATCAAATACGGTGTCTCTACGACTACTTTAAATGGAGTTGGTTATGGATATGAATAATTGTATGTAAAAGAATTTATAAAAGAGTCACAAAGATATAATTGAACTATCTTAAATCGATCAATGTCAAACATGATACGATTTAAATGGTCATTATACTTTTTATATAGGTATTTACCATAACGAACAATTCGTATGGTCTTAATATTTTTTCGAGTTGTTTCCTTCTACTTTACTCTTGAACTCTTCTCAAAAGAATTCTAACTCGTGTAAAATATATGAGTTTCAAATCTTATTTGATCAATCATACATTTGTTATAGATGAGCTTGTTAAGATCGTAGAACTCAAATCCACTATTTTATTTAGTATTGAAAACACAGTTTTGAATAACCATAACAACACTTGTCCATTATCAAAACATGCACTCCTCATCTTGTCAATACAAGACTTAGAATTAATGTTTCTTTTACTATATGAAACTTAATAACAATTATTTGGTTTCATTCAAAGCTCTAATTTAAGTCCAATCATAAGCTCTTATAGTCAATGAAACACATTGTTCTATTCTAGACGTAAGCTGACTCAAATTATAATCAATGTCCTACTTCTTAAAAGGCTCCTCACATTCTTATAAATGTGAGATCAACATCTAGTATCACATACCCAAGATGTAGAAGTAGACAATTTGATTTTCTATAACAAATCGTATGAAGAAAAAGTCTTACTTCTTTCTTCTACTTTGACCTTTTTGATAATCATTAACAGTTTTCTTCTTTCAACACATGAAATCAGTGTCTTCCTTTAGAACCATGTTTTTCTGCCAAAATTCAAAGGAATATAAAATGAATCTCATTCCTTTTATAATTCATCTATTTAGCATCACAAACTACTTTATTTTCTTTTCAATAAGATGTGGTGGATATATTTAAAATTCATTCATAATGAATCTAATATACATATTTGAGACAATCTCAAATAGAACTTGTGACCAGCTATTTGGTCTATTAGAAATCCAAATTTGAAATCTCAAAACTATTTTAGATCCATTTGGATTCCTAACTTTTATAGAAAAGACTTTGAAAATTTTACATTTCTCATATCTTGTATTTCTTGTTTTAAAAGAAAATTCTCGTGGTTAATGATCATATCATTTTTCATGATGACTACGATTATGAGATATGTTATATCTAGACATTCGACTTGAACCTTCTCATAAGTATCGTTCTTCAAATCTAGTTATATTTGGTTGCTAGGAATTAGTTTCTTGAGAACATACAATTTTTTTCGTGCTTGAGAACAATTCTCAATTTCTGTACCAACTCAGAAATTCCTTTTTGATCGTTACATCCTTCATAAGGACATTTCACAGTAAATTAAAAATAAAATGCAAAAGAAATTCTAAAAACAAAACGTGTAAAATTATTGTACCAAATCATTTTAATAAGGACTTTTATTAAAATGCTCCCACTATTTTTACTCAAACCAAATGAGCCTCAACATTTGATTCAGAAAATCCCGTTGGAAGATTTTCTAGCGGGTCGAGATCCATATTTCACTTTGTTTTAAGTCGCATAGGCGGATTACACAAAACTCCGTTATTTAGGTAGGAACTCTTTCCAATTGTATCTAATACAACTCTCGAATTTCATTAGTTGAGTGAATAACTCTTTATTCTAATCCATCTTATGGATTGTTCTCAACTCTTGCTTCTAAACATGTATAATCCAATTATAATTAGTTTAGTTAAGTCAAACCCAAAGATTTAGCAGTTGGATATTACATTTATCCCATCGCACCTTACTGATATAAAACATGCACCTCGCGTTAGGCGAAACCTACATTATTCGATACTAGTCTTGATGAGTGCTAATTTTTGGAAAGCAATTAACTTAATATTTAATTGAAGGGATTTTAATTAAATTTGATCTCACTTGTTTGTGTATCTCACACACTCACATAATTGTGTATCTTATACACACGCATACAAACATACATTTCACGCATCACATACATAAAATAAAAGTTGGTAATACGATTATGACCATCTAAAATGCAAGAATTAAATAAACTACTTTATTACAATTATTTGACCCACGAGCAAGCTTCTCAAGCCTCTCCACCGGTGTCATCGGTTGGCGTTGTCTTCTCTTCAACTCTTGAACTCGAATAATTTGTAATATTTAAATAAATAAAATAATAATTAAATGGCACGACACGTAGGTCGTATTTAATTACAATAAACCACGACACGCAGATCGTATTTTAAAATAAACAAACGCCAAAATCTAAGGTCATAATCATATACCAATTTATTTAATAATAAATAATTAAATAATAAATAATAATAGATTATCAAATTATAAATATTGATGCATCAACACTTGACTCTTTTTGCGAACCCTAAAGGCACAACTCTTGCGCCGTCACAAACCCTAATGCAAAAATGTTCATACCATCAAAACGTAATGATCGACTATTCAATATGATTGATCAAAATGTCATTACTTCACCATACAAATGTCGAATTTCGAAGCAGAATGCACATTGATCTTTCAAATGTATAACAATTATTACACTAATTAATGGGCGAAACAAAATAGTGTATCAAATACACTAACTTCGCATTAGAAATAATTATATCGTATATAAATTATCAATTATATTTGTATCACTTATGGATGATCGAAGTATCGCTGCTTCACCATACTAATGTCGGATTCCGAAGCATAGTCAACATCGACATCCAAATTATACAAAATATAATGTCAATTTTAATATTAAATAATAAACACTTTATTATTTTATTATTATTTATAATAATAAAGTATTATATTATTAATTAATTATAATAATAAACTCTTTTACTATTATAATAATTTTCATTATTATTATTATTATTATTATTATTATTATTATTATTATTATAAAATAAGAAATTAATTATAATAATAAAATCATAACTCTCGCATGCATCCAAATTAAAAGTTAAAACCTATAAATTCAAATAGGCCAACAAATATGCACGTAAGCAATTGTTTATATGCGGCAAGCATACACGCGCATGACTAGCGTACGGCAATTATATTACACGCTGACATTTAAATTATACAAAAAGTACTACGTGCATATGAATATAATAACTAGCATAAGTTTCTATTCAAAGTGTATCCGAAAACAAAACACTTACAGCAACAAACAGGTTGCCGAAATATAATACAAGAAACATGACTTTTATTTCACGATGCTAGATCATTTACGATAATCTCATTTTAAAATTAAAACCAAAATAAGATTTGAATAAAACACAATCGCATAAACATATCAATCCGAAGCAATGATTAAACACTTTAATCAAAAATCATTTACGACAATCAAAAGTGAATAACAATTATTCATATATAAGATTAATGATTTAATCATAACCGAAGCTCTGATACCACTGTTGGAATTTAAGAGGGATTTTTCAAAATTTTAACCTCTTAGCGGAACAATCTCGATGAACGGATCTTGATTTAAACCATTAATCACAAATCATACATAAAATAAAGATTCCGAATTACCTCTTGAAGCGTGCTTTAACTTTGATCACGAACGTGAAAAATACCATCGTCTCTACGAAGTCCACGCGAGTACAAAGTAGAACGCGGTGCTAGCCGCCTCTTGTTTTGAGAAAATTGACAATTAGGATTGATAGGGAAAAGACCTCCTCTATTTATATAGAGCTTCTAAAACCCTAATGCTCTTATTTTGGACTTTTCCAAAATTAGCCCAATCTTATTTAATTAAACTATTTTAATTAAATAAATTATTATTATATTTAACTAATCACTTTTAATTAAGTAAATTAAATATCAATTAAATTAAATCATATTTAACTTAATTAACTGTCAATTTTTATTTTTTTATTTAAATCAAAATTTAATCAAATAAATTATATATGTGCTCATTTATTAAACAATTTAAATAATATTAACACATAATTAAATTATATCATATTTAATTTAATCGTTCATTCCACTATCAGTACTCTATGTGTGTGTTCATTCCACTATCAGTACTCTATGTGTGTGACCCTATAGGTTCTCGTAACGTTGGCAATAATATTAAATTACTTATTTAATATTATAAACAGTGAGCGGTATCTAGCAACACATCACTACTACCCAAGTGACGAGAATGTCGTGTGATCTGACATAACCTTTCTGTGATAATGATCATGTGTACAATTACCCTTTTCCCCTTATATCTATACTGAACACAAGGCATAGAATGTGTCACCCTTGTATAGTCCAATATTTTATTCCTTGATCCCCGAGTATACTAGATAATAACAAATAAGCCTAATATCTCATATTGACTTATTTGAGCACGGCCATGCATTTTATAGTCATACTCCATCAAGGGGCCCATAGATATTACTCCCGTATATGTTGGAGGGGCAAATCCCATCTAGGCCACTCATGTCCCTCAGCATGATTTGTAAAGTACCCATCAACCATCTTTATGGTCATCCTATTACGGACAATGTTTGATTGGTAATAAAGTACTCGACTCCTCATCTAGGGTCCATAGTGGTTTCAGGTCGAAGGGTGGTATACACCATTTTCACTATGAGAATAACTTATGACACTTACATAACAAACTATGTAGTATTCTCATGGTGGGTCAATCCAGTATAAATATTACTTCTAATATTTATACCTGTGAAGACTTGATATCTCATATCTATGACCTGCGAGATACAGTCATCAATCTACTCATATAATAGTCTCTATGCATTACTGTTGTCCTATTTGACAGTAAAGCTTGACTACGGATACTTTAAGAATAACGTCTTTATGTTTAATGAGGTCTCACGATATAGTCACACTTAATATGTCATTAATAGACTAATTATTCTAAGGACTTTATTATGTCATATACATATAACATAATAAATACATGCCTAATAAGTGTGTATATATATATATATATATATATATATATATATATATATATATATATATATATAAACAATATATATCTCAAGTTCATGATACAAAAGAATATTGAGCCAATATTGATTGGTTATTAGGGCTTACTCCAACAAATCTCTCCTTTATTTCATGTCTAAAACGGAAAAACTCCAGGTTGCTCTTAACAAAGTTCAGCGAGAGAGGAATTCTTGGAAAAATCAAGTATAGAACTCTCAACGTGGAGTGTGTCAAACTCCAGGAACTGTTAAAAGAAAAGAATGCTCTAATCGGAATATTAGAGCAACATGTTGAAGAGAGTCGGGAAGATCAAAAGAACCTACTCACTCCTTTCATTTGGCAAAGAACTGATAACTCTACAACGGTTGAAGAACCTCAATCGAAGAAAAGGAAACTACCAGAACCTGCTTCTGAGCTCTCTTCAGAGAGGACTCAAGACCCTTAAGCTTAAACTTTTCCTTTTACCAACACTTTGTAAAATACTGTACTTTTCTTTGTAACGTATCACAATCCTTCATTTCAATAAAATAGGGTTCTCCCCTCTTTGTATGATATTTGCAATTTATTTAAAGTTTCTTTTTTATTAAAGACTAAAAAACAAAAAAAATATGTCATTGCATTCATCATTCTAACATAACGCCATCCTCTTTCTCTCGAATCTCACGCGTTGTGTCTCGATTCTAGAATCAAACTGTCTCATTCGTACAATAATGGGCCAGTCGACAAAATAAAATGGACGATCTCGAGGAAGAGAATAGAGAGCTGAGAGAAGAAATCGACGCTCTAAAGGACGATATAAAGAAACTTCATGGTGACATACTTTCCCTGGCAGCTGTCCAGGAGCAGCGTCAAAGGACTGTGATTTCGGAGATCACATCTACGCCCATAGTGGAGAAGCCACTTGAGGTTCATCCGCGGTACAACATACCTAAGGGTCAGCCTTGGGGCATGCCACCTAACTTTATTCCAGAAGGATACATTCCGCCGTTCTCGGACGACCCAGACACTGTAGCAGGAGCCACTGGTCCTGAAGGTTACAAACTTCGGAAAAGTGAGGACGCAAGATTTACGACAGGAATTCCTGAAGTTTGTAACCTTCAGGGCTCTGAGGAGCCCAGAGTCACAGCCGTAATGACCATACCACAAGCAGTGGTACACACTGTCCCAGAAGGACAGATTCCACAGACGGTCTCTGGTGGAAATGAAGAGATGTATGAAAAGATGAACGTGTTCCAGGAACAGTTCTTGGAGATGCAAAAGGAATTGCATGCTATTCGCGGTTAGGATTTATTTGGAAAGGACACAGCGGACCTCTGCTTGGTCCTGAATGTCAAAATCCCGCACAAGTTTAAGGTGCCCGACTTTGAGAAGTACAAAGGCAACTCTTGCCCTCAAAGTCACTTGGTGATGTATGCTCGCAAAATGTCAACTCAGACAGAAAATCAACAGCTACTGATCCATTATTTTCAGGACAGTTTAACCGGTGCCACTCTAAGATGGTACATGGGGTTAAACCATACTAAGATCAATACTTTCAGAGATCTCGGCGCTGCCTTCGTCCAACAATACAAGTATAACCTGGACATGGCACCGGATAGAGATCAACTCAGAGCAATGTCTCAGAAAGACAAAAGGACGTTTAAGGAATACGCTCAAAGATGGCGTGAAATTGCCGCCCAAATTTGTCCACCTCTTGAGGCAAAAGAGATGACAAAGATCTTTCTAAAAACCTTAAGCTCATTCTACTACGACCAAATGGTCGCCAGTGCGCCCAGTGATTTCCCCGAGATGGCAAACATGGGAGTACGCCTTGAAGAGGTAGTTCGCGAAGGATAGTTAGCCAAAGAGGCTGAACCCTCCAGCAGTACCAAAAGATACGGTAGTGCTTTTCAGAAAAAGAAGGAACAGGAGATCAGCAATATTTCCCAAGGAAAACAAAGGCGACGGTATCAGCCAGTAGCAGCGATAACTCCCGCTATTAACCCTGTGCCAGTTCTGACTTATCAACCTCAAGTTGCTCAAAATCAACCTAGTCAACAACAGTACCAGCAAAGGACTCAACAACCTCTTCAGCAGGCTCGTCCTCAGTACAACAATAACAATCGTACAACACGATCACCAGGGTTTGACCCTATACCCATGTTGTACGCGGAACTTTTTCCACTGCTACTGGCCAAGGGGCATGTCCATACTAGGTCTTCTCTTGCCATACCGGAAAATCTGCCCTTTTGGTTTAAAGCGGACTAAACTTGCCCTTACCATCAAGGAGGATCAGGGCACAATATCGAAAACTGTCTCAGTTTCAAATTTGACGTATAGAGACTTGTCATGAACGGGGTCTTATCTTTCAAAGATACTAATCCAAATGTTCAGACGAACCCGTTGCCGCAGCATAACAAGGCTGCAGTAAATTTGGTAGAAGATGGATTTAGCCGCAGTTATCAGATTCGCGATGTACTCCAGTTGGGGACCAATTTGGTCAGGATGCATTGCATTCAGAGCGGGTATGGTCACGTACCACCTCACAACTATCACCAGTGTGATATTTGCTCAAAGAATAATCAAGGATGTTCTGTAGTACAACTAGCTCTACAAGAACAGATGAATCTCGGATGGATTCAAGATCACATAATCCGAGAAGTAAACATGGCTCATGCTAATCCCAACATTGTCCAGAATCGAAATATCCTTGCAATGAATGTCAATTTGGTAGCCATACACTCTAGGCAAAGTCAATATCATGATCTGTCGTGACACGATTATTATGCCTGTCCAATCTGCTCAACAAGTAATTAGGGATGCTCTTTCATACAAGAGGCCCTTCAACGTCAGATGGATCTCAGATGGATCCAGGACTATCAGGAAAGAAATACTCATCAAGTCAATACGGTTCAGATATTCGACATATGCTTGATGAACACCAGTCTGGTAGAACTGCATGCTAAATAAGTTAGGCTCGATTTTTTGGCTTCACATGATTATCAGAACTGCAAGAAGTGTCAAGAGGACGACCAAGGCTGTGCCCTTGTTCAAAGAACACTTCAACACCTTTTAGACCACTGGTGGCTTCCAATTTACTTGGACGAAGCTACGCAAAAGATCAGTGTGACTGACGGAAATCCTAGTAGACATCAGAGTAAGGATGTCCGCTCGATGGAAACAGATCTGGTCAAAATGCATTGTACACAAAGCTGACGTGGCCGGGTGCCACCTCATAACTATGAACGTTGTAGGGTTTGTTCAGAGAATAACCAAGGGTGTTATCTTGTGCGGTCAGCCCTTCAAAAATAGTTGGACCGAAAGGAGATCCGACCATGTCCAAGTACCGGGTCGAGCAACGTGATACAAGACTATTTTCCTGATCAAAGTGAAGATGTTGTCATCATTTACAATCACGAAATGGCCGAAGACGTTTGCGCCATAATCCCTTTGCTCAACGAGTCAAAAGTTCTTCTTGATAGTAGAAAGATTCTCAACCTCGAACCAATTGAGGCTGAGTATGATGGTCAAAAAAACCAAAAGGCTCCAGTAGTTATTTACTTACCCGGACCATTACCGTACAAATCAGCTAAGGCGATCCCTTACAAGTACGATGCGACAACAATCGAAAATGGAAAGGAAAATCCATTACCCTCCGTCGTAAACATTGCCGACATCAGTCAAGTCACACGGAGTGGCCGAATCGTCAACCGAGGAGTTGGAGAACCTGCCAAAGAGAAAGAAACTCAGGCAGAAGTTCCAAATCAGCAAATCGGGCAGTCCAGTAATCCCAAACTTTCAAAGAACAATGATGAGATGCTGAAGCTCATCCAGAGGAGTGAGTACAACATTGTAGACCAATTATTGCAAACTCCGTCCAGAATCTCTGTATTATCTCTCCTACTTAGTTCCGAAGCTCACAGGGAAGCTCTGTAGAAAGTTTTAGAGCAAACCTACGTGGAACAAGATGTAACTGTAGGACAGTTCGACAATATCCTTTCTAACATCACTTCTTGCAACAACTTAGGATTCAGTGATGGGGAATTGCCGAAAGAAGGCAAAAATCATAACATGGCGCTTAACATTACAGTCAACTGCCAAGACGATGCTTTAGCCAGCGTACTGGTTGACACAGGATCATCTCTGAATGTTATGCCAAAGTCAACTTTGACACGACTATCATTTCAAGGAGCTCCGATGAGGGGCAGTGAGATCATTGTCAAAGCTTTTGATGGATCCAAAAAAATAGTTATCGGCAAAGTAGATCTTCCCATAACCATTGGTCCTCACACTTTTCAAGTCACTTTCTAGGTCATGGACATCCGGGAAGCTTACAGCTGTTTATTAGGAAGACCTTGGATACACGAAGCTGGGGCAGTCACTTCGACACTTCACCAGAAGCTGAAGTTCGTAAAGAATGACAAACTCGTCACAGTCTATGGAGAACAAGCTTTGATAGTAAGCAACTTATCATCATTTTCCTGTGTAGAACCAAAGGAGGTAGTTGGAGATCAGTTCCAAGATCTTTCGGTGAGCAATGAGAATCGACCTGAGAAAGGAACGTCGATTTTCTCATACAAGGACGCTCTTTAAGTAATCAAGAGTAACAATGCAAAAGGATGGGGATAACTTGTGATTCCTACGGATAACAAGAAAAAGAAAGGCTTAGGATTCTCCTCGACCTGTGCCCAGATTGCTAAGAAAGACGAAAGTTTTGTCCCATTAAGGATTTCTTCCTCAACGGGGGATTCCTTCACCCAGTGTCTCAAGAAGTACACACTATCAATGAGAGTAACTCTTCCGATATGGATGAAGAGTGGAAATTATATCTCAACGAGGACGGTTATTTGTCTCAGGGAGAGGCACAAACGCCATTTTGCTTTCCCACACAGAGTCCGAGATTCATACCAAGATCAGACGTCAAGATGATGTACGGAGATTGTGATCCTGAGGGATGCCGAGCCCCACCTAACTCACTAGAAGACGATCCGATGAAAGACAATTTCGACTATGACTACTTTGACCCACTGGATGACTTTCCTGTCTGGCAACCATGCCCAGAGGACTTGGGGCAAAAGAGTAAGCCCAATGAGGCATATGAACTGAGCAACATTGAAAAGAATACCTGTGCACTGCAGGACAAGAGTTCATCAATTACGCTTTTCCAGAGGTCAACGTCATCGAGGAAGATGACTCCTCTTTGCCCTCTGAAGTATGGGATACTTTAGGACAACCAAGCGGCAAGTACGACTTCTTAGTTAAGTATATGCTCCTGAAAGCTCTCGTATCAAACTCGAAGATATCCAGCCAACTGGATGGGGAGATTCCCCTGATAACGAGGAAACTATGGAAGCTCTCGTTTATGACAACTCTTCCTGGGAAGAGGATTCTAACAATCCTAATCCGCCAGAAATCAGCGTCATTTCTGAGGACAAATCGAGAAAGAAGGTTCTAGACTTTATGATTCACCGAGGAGTTCGTCGTCAATGGGTTGCTGTCGATGTTCCGAAAGTCATTCATAACTCTAAGTAATTGCCATCTTTGTTTTAACCTTTCACCCTGCCCAGGT
The DNA here is from genome assembly GCA_022829125.1 of Lathyrus tuberosus. Lineage (NCBI taxonomy): Eukaryota > Viridiplantae > Streptophyta > Magnoliopsida > Fabales > Fabaceae > Lathyrus > Lathyrus tuberosus. The sequence goes on along the minus strand of JALAZF010000515.1, from coordinate 1,724,244 downwards.
GAAATGAATGTTTTATAGAACTCATTTTTCTGTAAATATCCCTCTTCGCTTCGCCCAAAGCGACAGAGTTTTGTTTTATAGGGCTGTAATTTCAAGAATCGACAAATCATGAATAAATAAAATGTCATTCTGTAATTCCCGCATTAATTGATGTTTTCTCTTTTCGCTTTTCAGAAAATGGTAATCCTAAAACAAACTCAATTAAAAAAATAAGCATTTTTCAATACACTGCACACACTCTTGCATTCTCTCTATCTCTTCTAAAAACAAATCATCACGCCTTGCAGATTGCTTGTTTTAAACCCTGTTAAAACATACGATCCCATGCCTTCTCCCAACTTTGAATTCCTGGTATTTGAAGCTGAAGAAGAAGAGGACGCAGAAATTCCAGAAGAGATGTCCCGATTACTCAGACAAGAGGAAAGGTCTATTGAGCCTCACAAGGAGTCGTTGGAAATGGTAAATTTGGGTTCAGAGAAAGAGAGAAAAGAAATCAAGATTGGGGCACTACTCAGTCCGACAGTCAAAGATGACTTGATCAAACTTCTCGAAGGATTTCCCGATGTATTTGCTTGGTCATATCAGGACATGCTAGGGTTGGATACCAGCATCGTGGAACATCATTTACCATTAAAGTCAGAATGTCCACCAGTAAAGCAAAGGTTGAGAAGAACTCACCCGGACATGGCTATCAAAATCAAAGAGGAAGTGCAGAAACATATAGACGCTGATTTTCTTGCCACCTCAGAATATCCTCAATGGCTAGCTAACATAGTGCCAGTTTTGAAAAAAGGACGGAAAAGTCAGAATGTGTGTAGACTACAGGGATCTAAATAGGGCAAGTCCAAAGGACGAATTTCCCTTACCAGACATTGACATGCTAGTAGACAGTACAACCAAATTCAAAATATTCTCCTTTATGGAAGGATTCTCAGGCTATCATCAGATCAAAATGGCGCCGAAAGACATGGAGAAAACTTCTTTTATCACCCCATGGGGCACCTTCAGTTACAAGGTAATGTCGTTCGGTTTGAAGAACGCCGGGGCAACCTATCAAAGGGCCATGACAACTCTGTTTCATGATATGATGCACAAAGAGATCGAGGTGTATGTCGATGATATGATTGCCAAATCAAAAATAGAGAAGGAACACGTTGAACATTTGCCGAAATTATTCGAACGTCTAAGAAAATACAAACTCCGCTTGAATCTTAACAAGTGTACATTCGGTGTTCGCTCAGGAAAGCTCCCGGGGTTCATCGTCAGCCAGAAAGGGATTGAAGTCGATCCTGACAGGGTCAAGGCCATTCAAGAAATGCCTTCACCTAAAATAGAGAAATAAGTCAGAGGATTCTTGGGACGTCTGAATTACATCTCAAGGTTTATATCCCTCATGACCGCGACATACGCGCCAATTTTCAAACTACTCAGAAAGAATCAAAGCTGTGAGTGGACCGAAGATTGCTAGAAAGCTTTCGACAGTATCAAGGAATATCTGTTAAACCCACCAATTTTGTCACCTTCAGTGGAAGGAAGACTACTAATCATTTTCCTGACAGTCTTGGAAGACTCGATGGGTTGTGTACTTGGCCAACAAGACGAAACCAAAAGAAAAGAGTCTGCCATTTACTATCTAAGCAAGAAATTTACCGACTGTGAAACTCGGTACACTATGCTTGAGAAAACTTGCTGCGCTTTAGCTTGGGCAGCTAAACGTCTTCGCCAGTACATGATTTGCCACACTACTTGGTTGGTCTCCGAGATGGATTTGATCAAGCATGTCTTTGAAAAACATGCTCTTACGGGAAGGATTGCCCGTTGGCAGATGTTACTATCAAAATACGACATCGAGTACCACGCTCAGAAAGCCGTTAAAGGAAGTATTTTAGCCGATCATTTGGCTCATCAACCGATTGACGATCAGGAATCAGTCGGGTTTGACTTCCCAGACGAAGATGTCATGTATCTGAAAATGAAAGATTGCGATGAACTGCTACCCAATGAAGGGCCAGAAACAGGTTCCCAATGGGGACTAATTTTTGACGGAGCTGTCAATAATTACGGAAACGAAATTGGGGCAATCATTGTTACCTCTCAGGGTACCCACATTCCTTTCACTGCCAGATTAATATTCAAGTGTACGATCAATGAGGCCGAATACGAAGCATGTATCCTGAGTCTCGAAGAAGCAATCGACTTAAGGATCAAGAACTTGGATGTATATGGCGACTCAGCCCTAGTTATCAATCAGATCAAAGGAGATTGGAACACTTACCAGTCCGGGCTGATTCCTTACAAAGATTACGCGAGAAGGTTGTTACCATTCTTCGACATAGTCGAGTTTCACCATATCCCTCGTGAAGAAAATCACATGGCTGATGCATTAGCCACTCTCTCTTCCATGATTAGCATAGGTCAATGGAATGACGTACCTAATATTGAAGTGATGCGCCTAGAAAGGCCCGCTTACATCTTCACAAATGAAGTTGTTGTTGCGGTGAAAATTGGATAACAAACTATTAATTAACTTGCATCATATTTCTTTTACAACCGACTTTGATTTATCCAAAGGAAAGGTTCAAGATCGTTAGAAAAATCTAAAGGGGGAGATCTAAGGTTCGGGGGTTGGTTATGCCTAGGAAAGGTATTAGCACCCTAAACGTCCGTAGTACTCTACGGGAGCCTCTTGTTATACTTATTATATCTCACTCGCTTGCTGGAGGTTCTATGCTAAAGGTTAAAACCCTAGGGGTTAGTATCTAAGTATACTCGACAAAGCATCACACTTTGTGCCTACGTATCCTCGAGAATAGAATCAGAGTATACGTAGTTCTACTAAGTAATGAACTTTTGACTATGGCCAAAGTTCACAGGGGAGAATGAGTATAAGCTCATTCTAGAGTTCAAGAACTCTCTAAATCTAAGTTATAATGGTCTTATGTTGAAGTTTTAGTCAATAGGGAAAGTGAGTATTCATTAGGATGACTACCACATAGAGTTTAGGAACTCTAACCTAAGGCTAGCTATGATTTTATGGCTCTCATGAGGCCAAGAAATAAGGGTATGCTCTTATGAGGCTACTAAGGTAAGATAGGGGCTATGACTTTAAGAGTCAATATTGATCACCTTCATTTGGAAAAGGGGGAAAGATACAGTTGATAAGAATACTAAAAAAAACAAGTTATAAAAGCACATATAATGATTATAAAAAGACATGAATATAGTAATGAGATGAAACAAGATCAAGATGTCAATTCAAAGTTTGGAAACATACATGAGACAAAGATCAAACATGATGAATAGAAATAGCATGACAAGGTGAATAAGGAAGTGCAATAAAACTTTAATAAGCATTCATAATCCAAGCATGCATAAAGGTTTTAAAAATAATATTTTTAACAGTTTTCTTTTTATATTTGTAAAATAGATTTAATTAGGAGCAATTAGCAAAAGAAGGAAGAGAAAAGGATAAAAATTGAATAAGTTATGATATTTTAAAGATTGAGCATAAATCATAAAACAAATAATAACTAAGTGACAAAAATATAAGGAAATGGCAATCTTAGGGCTTGAACCCACGTCCTTACGCATACAACCCAAAACCTTAACCATCTGGTCAACGCGCGCAGTTGATAAATGAAGGGTAGAATACATATATATATTTAAAGCACACACAAATCAGAAAAAAACACAAAATGGGTTGATCCGCTGGATCGAACCCAGGCGTGGTGTGTGAAAGGGAAAGGCATGGCAAGTGTGCTACCGTTGGGACGGTTGTTTCATCCAAACAATATACGCTTCCCAAAATACATAAAGCAAAATGTTTCATAGATGCCCCATTAACCAAAACATGCACACGCATCCTTGCCCACTGATTCCAAATACTCACTTGCCCAACCAAAATCAATACAGTCAAAAGCAAAGTAGATTGAAAACAAATCTAATTCAATATGTTTTCCAAAATCACAAGGCGTCATGAACTTAAACGAGTAAAAGGCAAGGCACACAAAATGAGTTCAAGAACTTCTCAATGATCACGAATGCATAAAATAGGGACAAGATCATGTTATCCTCAAATTAAAACTCCTACGTCATCTAAATTCAGGATTTAGCAAAGCACACAATGGAAGATCAAACACATAATTCCAAAAAAGGCAGCCATGGCAGCAGTAATAGTCATGATATGGTGAGCAATGATTTTGTGATATTCACAATGAAAAGAGGATAAACATTTCATAACAGCAACTAAGTTGATTGCAAAACAAACAGCAAAATAACAACTGGCTTCATTTTAGAGCAATGATTTCAATACACAACATATGATTGAGGTAACACCCACATTTTGCAACAAAAAAAACACTTGGTAAGGAACAACCTATCACAGACCAAAACATCATACTCAACTGGAACAATACTGATGCAGAACGAAAGGAAACCATGTCAATCAAAATCCTCAGACATCATTTGACTCCAAACAAAATGCCAACCAATGCTCCATTACAGTTGAGGAAAAATAATACGGAGTAAAACATTGCAACAGGCTAATGAGTGTATGAATATATTCAAAGGCATATCAAGTGGTAATTCAAAGTTTGTATGCATATGTAAAACTCAACATGACTGAGTATAATAGGATTGTCACAAAACCAACACCTTTATATGCTATCAGTTTCAATTGGCAGTCCAAGAGTTTTAAGCAAATATGAATCCTACATAGGTTATACAAATTATATTGATAGTATTGAAACAAACCCTTATACTACTTGGAGTCAGGGATTAAAGAACAAATGGAGACACATCCCATCCATAGAAAGCAGAATGCCATATAAGTTAAATACGTGATATCATGATGATAGGCTTTTGACATTTTAAACACATAACTGATGCTCAACATATAACGAAAATAAAGAATGGCCTTGGCAGTCACAGACCAAGATGTTGCTAAACTATGTTAGTGTGAAGTGAAACAACTTGGATCCAAGAAAAATACAGATTCTAACATTGTGGTAATGCAACTCCAAAATAGGTTCAAACATACATGGTGGTGAGTGCATATTCAAAAGGTTTGTGGAGGAGGTGGTGTGAAGGTATTCCATACTAGCAGATTGTGGTCAAATTAAATATTATCAGTCAAACCAACTACAGATGCAATAAACTTAGCCTCTCAAACAACTTGACTCAAAGCAAAACTCAAGGTATAGCAGAGATACAACCAGAAAGTATAGGTCAAAGCAAGGATGGATGTTGTCACAATAATAGTCAAAGAGACATAAACAAGTTGTCTATCCACAGCAGTGTCAAAGGTTAATGAAGCAAACACCATTCTTGACATTTCAAATAAATGGACTTCAAAGACAAAAGCAATGAGATTTATTTCAGCACATTACATATGTCATATACATTGAAGCAAACATACATGTATGGTCAGTAGAGACTAAAAAACATGCTAAAATTCCATGGAACTGAAGTAAGCATTCTTATACATCAGACCTAAAGCAAACAATCATGATACAAGCACATATATATAACTCAAAGCAAGGTAGCACATGGATTTCACACATCAGTTTGTAACAGGGTGAGTCAAACAAACCTTCATTACCAACATCAATCACTTAGGACATATCAGAGATCAATGAATATTTCTAACATGCTGACAGTTATGAAACTTAGGCAAAGCATAACATCCATCTCAAAATATCCACACACAAAGCCAGACTCAGTTCATGATGTCAAACCAAAAGGGAAATAATCAAGCATCCTCAAACAGGAATTGGCAGGTTACATGAGCAAATAAACAACATAATGCATATGACATGGATATCAAATGAACATAAACATTAAAAGGGAAAGGATGTTACCAAGTGGAGTAATGTCCACTGCACCTTCAGCTTGTGATAGACCTCACTCTTCTGAATCAAAGCTCCCAAAAACTGACCTCTTCTTCTCTTGCTCGTGACACTTGAAGACTCAGAAACTTTGTGTATTTTTGTGAGAAAAGTGTTGATGATCTGAACTGAATATCCACCCTCCTTATATAGGCCAAGTCATGGATCAATGTGGATTGTTGTGGGCCGAGTCAAGTGAAGAATCCACTCTCCAAAGTGCTAGGGTTTTGAAATTGATTTCAATGTTGAAAATTGAGAGACCAACGCTCCTCCTCTGAGCATATACAGGTTCTGTAGGACCAAGACATCCAAAGGTGCATTGCTTCTCCACCTCCCTGGTGTTGTAAGCAAGTGTAGGTGTGGTTTGGGAAAGTGAAAGCGACATTGCTCTGCTTGTTCTCAGGCTTGTGCAGAGGAATCTAAAAACGGTAAACCTCGTAAACCCTTTGTTCAAGTGAATTTCCATTGAGCTTAAAGAGGAAAATTTAGGGTAAATTGAAATGGGGAATGCGCCAAAGGTGAATTGAAACGGTTATGAATTTGAACAAGTTGATGAGCTTGGTTTGTTTGGATTTCCTTCTTCCATTTTGAATCTCGTACGCAAGGAAGGAGAAGGAACAAATCTTGGTTCTCTGATTTCTCACAAGCCACATATCAGCCCTTCATTGGCTATGAACGAGGGTTGAAAAGTCAACACTCAAAAACTTGATTTCCAATGGTTGTTGGCAAATGAAAAGTAACTCCAATAATTAACAACATAAGTGCCACGGTGGACCAATTGGGTTCTTAATGAAAAATGTTTTAATTTTCTTTTAAATTTGAAATTATAATATGACAAATAATAGAATGATAAAAATTAATTAACCTTAATTTAAATTAGTTAGAAAAAGTAAACTAAATTAAAAAACTAATTAATTAAACTAAATTTCTTAGAAAAGTTAAAATTAAAAATTAAATTGAGTTTGGAAATTAAATTAACAAAATAAAACAATTTAAATATAAATTAAATAAAGAAGGCCATATTGAAATTAAATTAAATTAAAGACAGATAAAGATGTTAAAATAAATATTAAGTTAAATAAATAAAACATCAACTAACAGAAAAATGAGGGTAAAATTTGGGGTACAACAGTTGCCCCTATTTAAATATCTTCACCTGATGACATGAGAGATGAAGATCCTCATGTAATCAACAGTGAAAGATATTTAAATACAGATAACTGAAAATTTTGCCCTCAGATGCACACAAATGCAATGCAACAAACATGATGTCAAGCAGATGCAAAGATGCAGACACAACGAGACACCAAAGGACAAACAGGAAGCAAAAAAATGAGCTTCACTAGGGAAGGAAAAAAAAGGTAGTATCCACGAGAAACGCTCACTGGGGATACAGGCTAACCAACGCAAGAGACTCACCAGGGAGACTCCAAAGAAACACAGGGGAAAATAAAAAGACAGTCTCCACTAGGGAAAGAACCGGGGAGATAGACTACTGGGAATAAAGCAACACACTCTTTCTGGGCATGAAACCAGAAAGAAAAACCTGATCACTGGGGATTGGTCCAAAAGAGATAGACAACCAAGCAAGGATTTCCTGGGGATTTCTTATGCTGAAGAGTTCAAAATGGGATCTTCAAGAAAAGCCAGAAAGACAGAGACAAACTCTGCGCATCAGATAAGAGTCTTGGTAAGGTAAATTGTTCCAAGAAGCTTAGCTTAAGGTTTAAAAAATCAAAGGTAAAGGTTTATGTTCGACTCGATTCAAACAAGAACAAAAGAAATAAATAAGGATAAACAATGAGCCCATGATAACTCGAGGTTTAGGTCCACTGTTCGACTTGATTCAAACAGGGAAAGTTAAAACAAGAGGCAATGTTTGACTCGATTCAAACAAAGGCTCGGTTCAGGTCTGACTCGATTCAAACGAGAACGGTTTTAAAACAAGAGGCAATGTTCGACTCGATTCGAACAAAGACTCGGTTCAGGTCTGACTCGATTCAGACAAGAACGATTTTAAAACAAGAGGCAATGTTCGACTCGATTTGAACAAAGACTCGGTTCAAGTCTGACTTGATTCAGACAATAACGGTTTTAAAACAAGAGGCAATTTTCGACTCGATTCAAACAAAGACTCGGTTCAGGTATGACTCGATTCAGACAAGAACGGTTTTAAAACATGAGGCAATGTTCGACTCGATTCAAACAAAGACTCGGTTTAGGTCTGACTCAATTCAGACAAGAACGATTTTAAAACATTAGGCAATGTTCGACTCGATTCAAACAAAGACTCGGTTCAGGTCTGATTTGATTCAGACAAGAACGGTTTTAAAACATGAGGCAATGTTTGACTCGATTCAAACAAAGACTCGGTTCAGGTCTGACTCGATTCAGACAAGAACGATTTTAAAACATTAGGCAATGTTCGACTCGATTCAAACAAAGACTCGGTTCAGGTCTGACTCGATTCAGACAAGAACGATTTTAAAATAAGAGGCAATGTTCGAATCGATTCAAACAAAGACTCAGTTCAGGTCTGACTCGATTCAGACAAGAACAGTTTTAAAACATGAGGCAATGTTCGACTCGATTCAAACAAAGACTCGGTTCAGGTCTGACTCGATTCAGACAAGAACGATTTTAAAACATTAAGGCAAGACTTCTTGGGGAACAGAAAAGGTGTAAAGATTCAAATTTGGCGCGCAAAGGTGAAGACCGAACAAGCACGACACAAACAAAGAAAACCGGGAATGTCTTTACTTCGCTGGGGAAATAAAGACAAACACAAACAACAGACCACAAGCAAGACAGAGCACAAAGATGCAAAGATGCTAAGGTATGATGCATATGCTTAGATACATGCGAGAAACGACGTGAGCGACGTAAAAACAAAGAGAAGAAAAGATAACGCAACCAACACCCTGAAATCCAAACATCAAGGATAACCGGAGCAATCTTCATTTCACTGGAGATGGCAGATCCATGCCAAAAATACAGTACTGCTAATTCTTCCTGTTCAAACTTGATTCCAAAACGTCTTAATTCCCGAGTAAAACTTAGTTTATCTTCGTGTTTTCTTAGAAATTGCAATGTTTCCGTTTTCAAAAATCAAGTGAAAATGACAAATATTTGCAAAATAAAGATGACAGCGTATTAAACAAGAAGATGGTTCAATAGCTGATATTCATTGAAAAATGGTGACTTGCCAAATAGCAGAGCCCCATGAAATATTACAAATGTAACAAAATCGCAATGTGGCAAAGGTTACATTGTATTTCAATGACCAATAACCCTAATGACTAAGGCCTCTAGTTGTAGCAGAACTTGAGCTTCCATGGGGATTCCTGGATACCGATGAGGTGTCCTTGTCTCAAGCATAATACTTCCGCACCGAATCAGCATTCACAGGATGCGCCAGCTATTCACCGTCCATAGTTATAAGAATTAGATATCCTCCTGAAAACACTGTCTTGACTATGAATGGACCTTCATAATTGGGTGCCCATTTCCCACGGGCGTCTCTCTGCGACGGTGGAATCCTCTTAAGTACCAACTCACCTACTCGGAATTCCCGAATGCGGACCTTTTTATCAAATGCTCTCTTCATCTTCTTCTGGTACAAATGACCATGACACATGGCTGTCAGGCGCTTCTCGTCAATTAGATTTAGCTGATCGTATCTTTCTTGAACCCATTCAGCTTCATCAAGCTTTGTTTCCATCAATATCCTCAGAGAAGGTATCTCAACTTCTATAGGGAGGACAGCATCCATTCCATATACCAACGAAAAAGGGGTTACCCCCGTTGATGTTCTGACTGACGTTCTATATCCATGTAGTGCATATGGCAACATCTCATGCCAATCCTTGTATGTTTTGACCATTTTCTAAAGAATTTTCTTGATATTCTTGTTTGCAGCTTCGACCGCTCCGTTCATCTTCGGACGATACGGTGAAGAGTTATGGTGTTCAATCTTGAAGTTATCACATAATTCGTTCATGGTTTTGTTATTCAAATTGGTTCCGTTGTCAGTTATGATTCTGCTCGGAATCCCATAACGACAAATGATGTTGTTCTTAATGAAGCGAGCAACTACTTGCTTAGTCACGTTCGCATAAGAGGCAGCTTCCACCCACTTGGTAAAGTAATCTATAGCCACCAAAATGAAGCGATGCCCATTATACGCTTTAGGCTCAATTACCCCAATCATATCGATGTCCCACATAGAGAACGGCCAGGGCAATGATAACATATTCAGCAGAGTAAGAGGAACATGCATTTTGTCCGCATAAATCTGACATTTATGGCATTTTCTAGCATACTGGATGCAATCAGTCTCCATAGTTAACCAATAGTATCCAGCCCTAAAAATCTTCTTAACCATGGCATGTCCATTGGCATGGGTGCCAAAAGCTCCTTCATGGATATCATGGATCAGCAAGTCTGCTTCTCTCTTATCGACACATCTTTACAAAACCATATCATGATTCCTTTTGTACAGTACACCGTTGCTGATGAAGAACTTGGCTGACAACCTCTGCAGAGTCTTCTTATCAAGAACGGAGGCGTTGGCCTGATATTCTTGATTCTTTAGGAAGTTCAAAATGTCGTGGAACCAAGGTTTGCCGTCTGATTCTTCTTCAATGGACTGGCAGTAGGCAGGCTCAGTCCTCCTTCTAATACTGATTACTGGATCTTCGTTGATAAATCTAACTTGCCACATCGAAGCCAGTGTTGCTAAAGCATCAGCCACATGATTCTCAGTACGTGGCACATGGCGAAAAGTTATCTCATCAAAACACTTAATCAACTCCAAAGCATATGCCTGATAAGGGATAAGCTTCTCATCTTTTGTTTCCCATTCACCTCTGATTTGATAAATGAGTAGAGCAGAGTCACCCATAACTTCAAGAAAACAGATTCCAAGATCAATTGCAGCTTCCAGACCCAGAATGCACGCCTCATACTCAGCAATATTATTCGTACACCCAAAATCCAATCTAGCTGTAAAAGGGGTGTAGCCACCTTCAAGATTAATTATAACAACACCTACTCCGTGCCCCTTGTAATTGGACGAACCATCGAACATCATCTTCCACCTATACTCAGCCTTGGGATCTTCTTCAGAGCTTGACTCTTCGCAATCTTTCACCGCCATAATATCCTCGTCAGGGAAATCAAACTTGAGTGGTTCATAGTCTTCGACTGGTTGATCGGCAAGATATTCTGAAAGAACACTTCCTTTAATGGCCTTTTGAGTGACATACTGAATGTCACATTCAGATAATAACATGTGCCAGCAGGCAAGTCTACCCGTTTGAGCAGGTTTCTCGAAAATGTACTTTATCGGATCCATCTTGGAAATCAACAAGGTAGTATGACAAATCAGGTACTGTCTTAGACGTTTGGCGGCCCAAGCCAGAGCGCAACAAGTCTTTTCCAGTAGTGAGTAGCGGCTTTCACTGTCTGCAAACTTCTTACTCAGATAATAAATCGCATGTTCTTTCCGGCCAGTCTCGTCATGCTGTCCCAAAACACAGCCCATATATTCTTCCAAAACAGTCAAATACATAAAGAGAGGTCTTCCGGGAACCGGAAGAATTAGAATAGGATATTCTTGGAGATAACTTTTGAGTTTCTCGAAAGCTTGTTGACAATCAACATTCTATTCTACTGGCTAATTCTTACGGAGTAATTTGAAAATTGGTGCACATATTGGAGTCATGTTGGAGATGAACCTGGAGATGTAATTCAAATGGCCCAAAAATCCTCTAACTTGAGACTCAGTTTGCGGAGCTGCCATTTCTTGAATTGCTCGCACTTTATCTGGATCCACTTCAATGCCCTTCTGGCTAACAATGAAACCCAATAACTTCCCTGACCTGACTCCAAAGGTACGCTTTACAGGGTTTAACCTCAACTGATACTTTCGAAGTCTCTTAAACAATTTTAACAAGTGGTCTACATGCTCCTCCTCACTCTGTGATTTGGCTATCATGTCGTCCACGTACACTTCAATCTCCTTGTGGATCATATCATGGAACAGGGTCACCATAGCTCTCTGGTAAGTTGCCCCGACATTCTTCAATCCAAAAGGCATAACCTTGTAACAATAAGTACCCCACAGGGTGATGAAAGTAGTCTTGTCCAAATCATCTGGATCCATTCTAATTTGATTATAGCCTGAAAAACCGTCCATAAATGAAAACATTGCGAAACGAGTCGTGTTGTCTACCCGCATATCGATATGCGGTAGAGGAAAATCATCCTTGGGACTAGCTTTGTTAAGGTCCCTATAATCTACGCACTCGTACCTTTCCATTCTTTTTCATAACTGGAACAATATTAGATACCCACTCTGGGTACTTGGAAACTGCTAAAAACCGGCATCCAACTGTCTCTTAACTTCATCTCGAATTTTGAGGGCCATGTCAGGATGACTTCTGCGAAGCTTTTGTTTTACTGGCGGGCACTCGGGCTTGAGCGATAACTTGTGGACCACAATATCTGTATTTAGGCCAGGCATGTCCTGGTAGGACCAAGCGACACGTCCACATACTCTTCAAGGAGTGAAATCAACCGCTGTCTAATTTCTGGTTTCAGCGATGCCCCAATCTTAACCTCTTTCCTCTCTTCCTCAGTGCCAAGATTGATGACATCCACCTGCTCTTCATGAGGCTGGAGATTCGTATAATGGTAATCACATATATCTGCTAGATCCTTGGGCACCTCATAATCTTCCTCCTCCTCAGCTTGATAGACAGGGGAGTCGAAGTCAATGGTAAGAGCAAGGTCATTGAATACAATAGGTTTATGATTCATTCTGCACGATAAAATGACTTATCTTATTAAAATGCACAACAATTCAAGATCATGCGAGATGAAGATGTTTTGTTTTGAAAAGATTGCCATTTTTTAGAAACCAAATGTAATAAAGTAAAGACAACGAGAATTTTAGCAAAATGTCATTTCATTGATTAAGATATTGAAAACGGAGGCCCGTACAAAATAATCCACTAGCTTTGGGCAAGACTAGGGAAATGAAAACAACAAATCAAAACAAGTTACTCTGGTTCTGGGTACAAAGTTGGGATCTCAACAGACTCCCAATTGCTTAACTCGCCTTCCTGGTGTAAAACCAAACAATCAATATATTCCTCTTCTTCAGCACTTCCAATGATTGCGTGGACCTGATGTCCACCTCTGACAAGTGTTTCCTGCACAGTTTTTATCTTCGCCCCTCATCTTCTGGAGTTGGTCTGTAACCCAACCTTTAGTGTCGGTTCCTCTTTTCAATATCAATAACTTCGCCCCAACCTGCGGGCACGCCTTCTTGAAGGGCAGACTGGATACTTTTATACGACGCAAAGGATAGATATTTTGGTATCACCGGCTTCTCATTGTCCATCATAACTGCATTAGCTATTTCCAGGGCTTGGAAAGAAGTCTCCAATGCATCCTCATCAGCCTCAATGTAACAGAAGGACGACAAGTTACTAACCATCAAATCTTCTTCCCCATGCACAATGACCAACTTATCATCAATCACAAACTTTAATTTCTGATGTAGAGTTGAGGTGACAGCGCCAGCCTCATGGATCCAGGGCCTTCCTAGCAAACAACTATAGGCAGGATTAATATCTAAGACTTGAAACAACACATTAAATCCTGAGGGCCAATCAAAACAGGTAGCTCAATTTCTCCCATCACAGATCTACGTGAACCATCAAAAGCTTTGACAATTAGTGGCATGGGTCTCATTATTCCTCCTTGGTATGCCAACTTATTGAGAGTCCTCTTCGGTAAAACATTCAGAGAAGATCCTGTATCTACGAGAATTCTAGACAACGTGTCCTCATGACATTTCATTGATATGTGTAGCGCAAGATTGTGTTTCCGACCTGCTTGGGTCAACTCTTCGTCACTGAAGCTGAGTGTATTGCATGCGGTAATGTTAGCGATAACATGATCAAACTGCCCGGCGGTAATATCCTGAGCTATATGAGCCTGGGCCAATACTTTTTGCAGTGCTGATCGGTGGACTGGTGAATTAATCAATAGAGATAAGATGGAAAATTTTGACGGAGTCTGGTGGAGCTGATCCACAACCTTGTAATCACTTTTTTTTTATTATTTTGAGAAATTCTTCATCATCCTCTTTGGAGATCACTTCTTTACCTTTGTCATTGGCGGGTACATGAATATTACCTTCTTTACTGGACGCTTCTTTGTTCACAGGAGTATAAATTCTCCCACTCCTCATCATTTTCCCTGTTCCTACTATACTGGACACATTCTTCTCATCAGCCCCCACCTCCTTCCTTGGGACTGGTTCTTCTATAACGACCCCCACCTCTTTCCTTGGGACCATTTCCTCCTTCTTCCTACCACCTGTAATGTCTTCGTAGATCCACGGTAACGCTTTGGTTCCTCTGAACCTGAATGGGATTGGTCTTGGGAAATTATTTTGCCTGGCATGATTAACAGGAGAAACAACTTCAGGTTTGTTGAATCTTGGAATTGATTGTTTAAACACGGGACTCACATTACTTGCCCCTGGACTGTTGAATACGGGAATTACTGATATGTATTCCTCTTCGTCAAACACTGGCACTTGCTTTGGCAAATTGAACACTGGTTCAATCACTGCTATTCTGCTTCCTTTTCTGAAAACCTGCAGGAAACCTTCATTAATCAGCTACTGAATATCATCTTGAACTAACTGACACCCTTCACTACTACCATCACACTCTTCACAACCATCATGGCAAACCTTGACCAAACCGGCGCTAAACAGCTTGGCATGAAACGTTCTCAGGGGAGTTTTAATCTTCGCTACATCTGAGACCAACACTTCATCATTCTCGTCTTCGATAACATTAGTTGACCCATGCGTTGGATAGGGGTTACTTTTCACGTTTGGCTGATTATTAGCGAAAGACAGAATGTTTTTCTCCATCAGACTTTTCACCAGATTCTTTAATGCCAAACATCCTTCTAAATCATGGCCCACCCCTCCTTGATGGAAAGCACAGGTTGCATTGGGGTTGAAGAACTGCAGAGACGTCTCAGATGGTGGCCCTAACGGCCTAGTAACAACTAATCCTTGCTCCACCAGAGAAGGATACAATGTTGTGTAGGTCATCGGTATGGGTGGAAAACTTGGTGTTACCGCCTGTCTTCTTTGAGGGGTATTTTGCTGTGGCGCTGGCCACCTCTGCTGCTGGTAATTCTGATTTTGATTTCTCGGCCACTGCTGTTGATTCGGTGGCTGGGGAACAGGAACTGGATGCATCATCTGATGGTTAAAAACGGGCATAACGGCCGCCACATACGGTTGTTGTACG
This sequence comes from Lathyrus tuberosus, assembly GCA_022829125.1. Lineage (NCBI taxonomy): Eukaryota > Viridiplantae > Streptophyta > Magnoliopsida > Fabales > Fabaceae > Lathyrus > Lathyrus tuberosus. Next base: position 1,709,012 of record JALAZF010000515.1, on the reverse strand, counting down.
AACTGCATAGGGTAAATCGGTTGTTGAGGAAAACTGGGACTTGGTTGTTGTTGAAAGAGAGATCGTTTCCATCTGGGATTCTGACCCTTTGACATAACAACATTAGTCTCACCTTCTTTCTTCTTATGAAAATTACCCGGAGACTTCTTGACACTGTTACTAGTGGAACTACTAGGTGAACTGGCTACTTTTCCATTCTTCAAACCCGCTTCTACTTTCACACTAATGGCAATAATATCAAAAAAGTTGGCACCAATATTACTGATCATCTTCTCATAAAATTCAGGCTTTACGGTATCCACAAACCAATCAGCTAATTCTTTTTCTGTCAACGGCGGTTCAACCTGCGAGGCCGTCTCCCTCCATCTTTGAGCGTATTCTTTGAATGACTCGGTGTTCTTTTGAGTCATAGTCAGCAGTTGTCTACGATCCGGAGCTAAATCCAAATTATACTTATAATGTCTCACAAAGGCGTCCATTACGTCCTGAAAACACTTGATCTGAGACTGATCCAAACCTAAGTACCATTTTGCAGCGGCGCCCTTCAGGCTATCTTGGAAACAATGTATTAATAGCTTATCGTCGTCCATGTATGCATCCATTCTCCGGAGGTACATGACCAAATGCGCTTTGGGGCACGTAGCACCGGAATACAATTCAAAACTTGGCAGCTTGAACTTCGATGGAATTACCAGATTTGTAACCAAACACATGTCCTTGAGGTCAGTACTGAAGATATTATTTCCTTCTATAGTGTCGCTCCGGGGATTTTCATCCAAGTACAAACGCGAAAGTGGCACCGAAACAGAGTCGCCAGCAATGTGTATTTATCCCAAGAGAGGGAAAGGAAACACTGCGTAAACCTGGGGGAAAGGAAAGAGCATGGTCTTGCGACCAAGAGAACTGGGTTCGGGAGTCGGTTACACTAAGGGAAGGTATTAGCACCCCCACGCGTCCATCGTACCCGATGGGATCCACGCTTGCTTGTCTCGATCAAAGGGTGTAAGGAAAGGATACTGGAAAAAGAACTAGAAAAAGAGAAAAAAGAACAAATGTAGGGAAAATAAAAGAAGTGCTCGAATGGGCCCTACCCCACTGCCTACGTATTTCATCGAGAACATGAGAATCATAGCGACGTAGTTCCCCTCAACGAGGGTCGCTTTTTTTGTGTTTTTTAGTGGGAACGTCAGAGTGCGCGTCCCAGCAGTTAGGTGTTGCAGCTCGCTGTAGGGAGACTTAGGCGTTACCTGTTTGCAGTAGAACGGACTTGACGAGTCCTCAAGGAATGAGGGAAGAGATGAGAAAAGAAATTGTTGTTTATTTTTGTCTTTTAAGAAAGAAGTGTTTTGATTATTTTATGTTTCGTAACGCACATTGTATTTAAGTCCTTCATGTAGGATCGAATGCTTCGCATATCAACCCAAGACGGGACGTACACTAAACATTCTAAGAAAGTGAGAGAAGACCCCTCACTATCTCATCCTTACACGAAAGGCCCAAATACAATATTTGTTATGCCTTTATCAAGTATTTTTTTACTTTTTGTTTTGAGAGGAGAAGAAGAGACTCAAAGGAAGAGAAAAGGTAAAAATCTAATGAGGGAGACTAAGACTTAAACCCTAGAGTTATCATACATGGAGATCCTAAGGGAGAGAAGTGTATGTGGAACTAAGTCCACACCCTTACTTACCATGCACCTACATGAAAAGGTTAGCTCACAAAACTATTTACAAGTAGGAAATAAAGGGAGAAACAACAAGTAATGATCAAATCAATTAAGAACCAAGGAACAAAAACCTTAGGAGATACAAACTAATCAAAGTCAGAATCTGAACAATAAAAGTGATCTCTAATTTTAAGATATCAAACACAAATAAATTATGCACAAACAAAGCACTAATCATTAAAGAAGTGAATCATGGAAGAAATAGATGAAGAATGAGTGAACATGCAAGGTGATCATGCAATTATGCCTCAAATAATGTCAAAGTCAGAATGTGGATGACCTAAACATATGCCTAAAAATGATGTACAAATGTCACATAATGCAAACAATCAAGTATCCAAGCATTAGGAGTGATAAGGAGAAGAAGTGAGAAGATATGAATATGAATTAAACATGGAAAGAAATTACTTAAGGCATAAGTCAAACCTAAAAAGACTCAAGATGAACTCAAGTATCAAAATCGGAAGTGATATGACATGTTAAAGATGCACAAATGATCATGGCAAAAGCACATAGCAATCAAGTCCATACAACTTAGCAAACATATAAGAAGAAGTCATATAAAAGAATGAATGCCTCATACTTGAAAAGAAATGCAAAAGATGCAAAATGGCATACAAGTATGAATGCTTATGGATAGGTCAGTAGAAAATCATGGATCAAAATGCAAATGAGATGATAATATGATCATATTAGAAGCACACAACCAAACATGAAAAGCATAAGATGAAGACACAAGAAAAATTTGGTCAAAAAGTCCCATAAGATGCATCATATAAAACAAAGGATCAACACATGCCAAATGGACTTAACAATGATCAAACAAAAGCTTCTAAGAGTCTAAAAATGTTACCAAACCCAAACAAAAGACCTCAAATAATGACATAAATGCCTCATGCAATGAAGGTTAAAGAAAGGCACATAAAGTTCAAGCATAACTTCCTTCAAACACAAGCACACAAACATATGTCAAAGTGAATTCAAAAATTATGGAATTAGAATTTAAATGACCTCAACAGGTACTAAACACATATCAAAATCCTATACAAAAATTAAGAAAGGAAGGACCTCAAACAATCAAGCAATAGTCACTTATGAATCATGAACCAAAGTGCAAAGATGGGGGACCTAAATGCAATAAAAGAAAGTTCTAAAAATGAAACAAAAATATTTTTATGAAGTTTTGGATGTTATTGAATGGATGCAAAGATATTGATGCAAAAATCTTTAAGGAGCTATGAGAAATAAATCTTTGAAATGAAGATATGAAAATAGAAACAAGTTTCAAAAGAAATCAGAGAAAATTATGGAAGGATACGTAAATATTCACAAAATCAAAATTAAAAATAATAGAAAATTATTTAAACATGTTAAGGTATCACATGAATTTTTTTAGAATTTTTCATGATATTTTGGTATTTTTAAAAATCAATTATGAAACAAGTATAAAAAGAAATTAAAAGAAAGAAAGAGAAAGAAGGGGGTGCAGAGAAGTAAAATGTCACGTTCAAACAATGCACTGGGCCCAAGGGAGGGGGTTCTAATAACAATTGGAAATCCAGGTCCAATCCAAGTAATGCACAAATCTTTCAGTCAACCATCATGACTCACACACACCACAAGATCAATCTAACACATCACAAACAGTCAACATATTCACAAAGTATGGAAGACCAATGGCTCAGATCAAGAGAACATCAAAGCAATCATGAACACACACATACATGATCAATTTGAAACAAAAAGAAAACATGCGCAAGTTACATGACTTTTTAATGCGTTGGCTCAATCTTAGCCATCCAATCTTTCCAATCTAACGACCATGTTCAAAAGTTCACAAACCCTAACAGTTAAAGCTACCGTCCGGAGAAGGACCTCCGGTCATCTTCTCCGGCCACTCCCCACCGTCTGCAAGTTTCCTCTTCTCCAGAAATTCACAAAATACACATCATTCAAAAGCTGAAGTTACACACATCACGAATCTGACATTGGAATTTGCAAACAAGGCAAGATCAGAGAGATACGAAGACAAACATTTTACCCTAAATTTGGATCTACACCTCTACAAGGTCTATTAACTAGCCAGAAATGTTTCCATGCTCCTAATGAGCTTAAATCAACACAAAACAAGCTAAACAGAATGTAAATTGTGCCAAAAAAAGTTTGAGATATTGAAACCTGAAAATGTTGAAAACTGGAGTTAAAAGAAACCAGAGAAGTATGCTTTCTCTTTGAGCTTCAATTGGCCAAATAAAGGCTTACAAATCCTTGAAAATGTGGATGAAATTCAATATGCAGTGGAGGATACTTCAATCTTTTCAATGCTACCAAGCTTCAATGTGTTCCAATGCTGCTTGATACTGAAGCTTGAAGATGGATTTAGATGTAGATGATGATGAAATCGTGTGTAGAGAGAGATAAAGTTCAGAGAGAATTTGAGAGTGATCTGAGAGAAAGTGTGAGAATGAAGTGTTCAAAAAATGGAATTGTGAAGTGTGATTTGATTTATATGTTGGGCTAATTCTGTTAACTCATGGTTAAGTGAGTTAACTAGGTGGGGTTAAGTGAGTGCACCCTAACTAACTGAGTCAAGTTAGTTAGGGGCAAGTGAATGAGGCTATGATGTAGTGAGGTGGAGGTTTATGCCAACTATGGTGAGGATGAAGTGAATCAGTGGTGATGAGATGATGTTATGACATTGCAGCATGACATTACTTAGTGCACAAGCTATTTGTTCAAACACTTTCCCCTTTGATGTATGGCTGTTATGACGTACATGTATGGTAAGAGGAAAGTTTGTCCAAATGAAGAAACAAAAGTACACAAGTGTTTGTTGTAAGCTTGAACCAAAATCGTGCACTAAGCTGTTAATGCATCAGTGTCAAGAATGGTGATTTGCAGGTGAAAATCTCTCAATTTAGTGAATGGTTTGATGAGGATTTGGGATCATAGGAAAGAAGAAGTGTAATACTACAAGCTTGGTGTGAAACAAGATTAGAAATGAGGCCTCTATCTTGCTCAAAAATGACCTGAAATGTTGGAAATCATGACTGGTGCATGGCATGTTACTTGGCCTGCAGGAAAAGCATGGTGACTTAGGGAATTTCAGTGTGAAGCAACCAACTTTGGGCTACCATAACCATCTCATAACTTGCTCAAATTAAAATTTGTCCAACATCAACATTGAAGAGGGCATGGAAAGGAACAACTTTAATGTTGGAAAGTTTTACATTTGAAGCTTCCTTGATGGAGAAAAATGGCTTGACTTTTGGCACACCATGTGTTTGTCAAAATTATGGCCGGTGGACTTGGTTTTGCTTGGTCATGACATGGTTTTTGACCTAGTTTTCTCAAACTTTAATCAACCATAACTCTCTCAATATTGATCCAATGGAGATGTTCTTTATATGGATTTGAAGCTTAGAACATGAAATTTAACTGGCTTAGCATGGGCCTGAGGTTTGGAGTTTTTATCTTGGAGAAAGAGAGCCTCAAAGTAGGGTGCAAAATGGTCCAAACTTGCCATTTTGGGAAACCCTAAAGTTTCTATTTTTGGCAGTTTTGTGATTTCTTGATTTTTCATGATTCCTCCATCATTTCTTGATCAAATCTTGTCCAATGAACATATATAACTTGAATTTCATGAATTTGACCTTAGAAAGTCAGGAGTTGACGTTTTTCACTGCACAGTTGACTTTTTCCCCAATTTCTTGATTATCAATCAACTGATCAATTGAACCTCTTCTGAAATGAATCAATGGCCAATCTTCCATCCTTAGACACTTGATATCATGTAGAAAACATTGAGATCAAGTTTGAATCCAAATTTCATCAGGAGCACTCTTGAACTCAAAACCCTAATTTTGGTACCCACTGGTTAGGAGGAAAAAACACATCCTCCAAATCCAAATTCCTCTGAACATAATGTATATCCTGTCTAACAAAGATGAGATATGACATTTGGAGATGTTAAAAACTCAAAGAGCTTGCCCATTTGGGGGTCAGATCCCAATTTTTGACTGCCTTGTGTAGGAGATGGTGCACTGCCCAATCTTCTTGAAGAATTCTCCTCTTCCAATGCCTTGTGGGATCAATTGAGATGATATATGACATGAGAGACCCTTGAAGCTTGTTTGAAGACCCTTGGCCCTTGTTTCCTTGCTTTGGATGATCAACACCTTTGAGAAACAACCGATCCCATGCCCTTATGCAAGATGCAATGCTAAATGTTTAATGCTTTATTTTTCTATGCTTGAATGCAATGCAATGAAATGAAAGCTCATGCTAAATGATATGAAGAAATGAGAGGGAAAATTTTGGGGTATTACAGCTGCCCCTTTTCAATCACTGTAGACCTGAATGGATGATAGCGATTGCTGTCAGACTTTCAAGGTATGGAGGGATTGAATACCAAAAATAACCAGAAAATTTACACTCTGTGGAGAAGAAGAAAAGGGTATAAGCCCAACCATATGAACTCTGCTTAAATAAAACTCTGATGGAAAGAAAAGTACTGGAGAGATGTCTTTTGTACAACGCCAGATGACTACTGGCTTGCCACGCTACGGGTGGACTTTAGCAACGTCTTTTGAAACAACGCCAGACGACTACTGGCTTGCCACACTGCGGGTGGACTTTAACAACGTCTTTTGAAACAACGCCAGACGACTACTGGCTTGCCACACTACGGGTGGACTTTAACAACGTCTTTTGTACAACGCCAGACGACTACTGGCTTGCCACACTGCGTGTGGACTTTAACAACGTCTTTTGAAACAACGCCAGACGACTACTGGCTTGCCACACTACGGGTGGACTTTAACAATGTCTTTTGTGCAATGCTAGATGACTACTGGCTTGCCACACTGCAGGTGGACTTTAACAACGTCTTTTGAAACAACGCCAGACGACTACTGGCTTGCCACACCGCGGGTGGACTTTAACAACGTCTTTTGTACAACGCCAGACGACTACTGGCTTGCCACACTGCGGGTGGACTTTAACAATGTCTTTTGTACAATGCCAGATGACTACTGGCTTGCCACACTGCGGGTGGACTGTCTTTTTAAATGGAGTCAGACGACTACTGACTTGCCACACTGCGGGTGGACTTTCGCCAATCTACGGTTATACTTTGCAGCTAAAATGCCACACTGCGGGTGGACTTTTGCCAATCTACGGTTGGACTTGCTGATGGTTTGCCACCCTTGGATGGACTTTTGCCAATCTACGGTTGGACTTAGCTACGGTCTTTTAAAGGGAGTCAGACGACTACTAACTTGCCACACTGCGGGTGAGCTTTTGCCAATCTACGGTTGGACTTACAGCTGAATTGCCACCCTTGGATGGACTTTTGCCAATCTACGGTTGGACTTTGCCTTGTTTCCAATACTGGATTACACTCTGCATGCATATCAGACATCTCTGCTGACTCTGCTGAGGAACAAATTATCGATGTTTTGACTTTAGAGACTCCTGAAAGGATGGTATCTCTGCTGGAGAATGAATGAACAGCCTGTTTGCTTTGAATTGTCATGTTTGCCAAAAATAAATTAGACTTTGAGATATGAGGGGAGTGATAAATCTGCCAGGAATTACTTCATCTGCTTGGGGATGAATTCTGGTCACAGAAACTCCGCTAGGGATGAGAATTTTATGAATGACGTTCTGCTGGGGAAACAAGTCATTAAAACTCTGCTTGGAGATCTATCACACTCGAGATCCTTTTTGTGGGGGTCATCAGCCTTCCAACTCGGCTAGGGAAAGAATGTACCAACACTTATCTGAGGAAGAGATTCTGTTGATCTGATAAACCTCTGCGGGGAGAAAAACAATAACTCAGATGGGGAGTATTGTTGACAAGATTTGACGATGAACTCTGTGGGGAATACCACTACCAGAGATACGATCTTGTTGGGGATCAAGGCTACTCCGTCGGGGATATGCAAATCCTAGTTAGAACATTCCACTGCAACTTGTTGGGAAAGAGTCCTTAAAGATCTGTTGGGGAAACCCAAAGCAATTCCACGGTAGTCTGCTGAGGAATAAGACTATCGAGCTTAGGATAAGTGTCACAATGCCCCATGCTAGGCAAACCTTCCGCTTGACGACTCCACTGGGGATAATGAGTTTATCACAAACCCTGCTGGGGAAAACCGCTTTAAAGCGTCTCGTGTTGGGGATGCCTTTTGAGAGGATTTTACAGAAGACCAAACATCCTCAAACTCTGCTGGGGATAATAAATATGTAACATCTCCTGCTGGGGAAATTCCAAATGCCCCATGCTTAGGAAGGTCAACAACTTGCTTTTTGCTCCATGATGCAAGACTGATCTGAAAAAACGTCCCAAGAGGATTTTACAGAAGACTGAGCATCTTCAAACTCCTGGACACTCGTTGAGTCTTGACCATCAACTGCAAGGTAGCTCTACTGGGGATTTTACAACCGTTATCGACACAGAAAAGCTTGTAGCTGTTGGAAGTACTGAATGAGAATCGACTTAATAAGATACAACACTACCCAGTTGGGATTAACTTGTTGATATCGAATCGTCGTGAGCGACCGACGGCCGAAGATGGACTCAATCAGTAAACGTTGTGGCAAAAGATGACGTGGGGACCCTTCTTGAACTTGACTGCCCCGGTATTCTGTATAGGAATAAGTGATTCCTCATCATGATCCATGCTCTTGGAATACTTGTACCTGTTACCTGCAATAAAAGAATATGCACACGTGCCCCAGGATATTACGTGGTTTAATCCACCCTCCAGGATTACTCAACATTCAAAGTGATTTTAAATGTTCTTCCACGCATGTTATTTGTAAGGCCACAGTGTTTTCAAATGAAATGTTTTATAAAAAATTAGGACGTTTTTGCAAACAAAATAAGAAGCTATTGAATGAAATTCAATTTATTGATTGAAAAGCCCAGAATAGGCAAGTACAACTGGGAAGCAAACCCTGGAAAGAGGAGAGTGATGAAAATTGAGAAAAGAAACTATCCTAATGGCAATGTGAAAACGAAATTCCACTGAGTTTCAATTCTGCTATGGCCGATATGTCTTCAAGACTCCCCGACCTTGCCTTTTGAGGAATGATTAGACCGATTCCTACCCTTTGGAAAGTCAGTTACTGAAACGGTGATGGAGTACAAATAACTCAGACCAAAGTCGTTCGCTTAAATCCCTCTTTTGCATGGACCGCCTTTTCGGGTTTTCAATCCATCGGGATACCCTTTTTTGCCTGAGTTGTCCTTACGGATTTTCAACTCACCGGGTGTACAATTTTTTTATTTGATCCCTAATTTTTGTCCGAACCTTTTTATTCTGTTTTTGTGGTTCGCCGGGATGCCCATTTTTGCCTGGACTTTTCTTTTTTTTTCCGTCCAGTGGGTCTATTTATGCGAAGTATTTTTTGACTACGTCTGAGTTGACAGGGGATGAAAAGTCTTCGCTGTCCATGGTTGTAAGTAGTAAGGCTCCGCCCGAGAAGACCTTCTTAACCACGAATGGACCTTCATAGTTGGGAGTCCATTTTCCCCTGTGATCTGTACTAGGAGGAAGGATCCTTTTGAGTACCACGTCTCCCACTTTGTAAATCCGAGGACGCACCTTTTGGTCAAATGCCTACTTCATCCTCCGTTGGTATAACTGCCCATGACACACAGCTGCCAGTCGTTTCTCTTCAATAAGGCTCAACTGATTAAATCTGGCACGAACCCACTCATTTTCGTCTAATTTGACATCCATCATGACTCTGAGGGATGGAATCTCAACTTCAACCGGTAGTACTGCCTCCATACCATATACAAGTGAGAATGGTGTTGCCCCAGTGGACGTGCGTAGTGACGTTCGGTACCCATGCAAAGTAAATGGTAACATCTCATGCCAATCTTTATATGTGACAACCATTTTCTGCACAATCTTCTTAATATTCTTGTTGGCCGCCTCCACAGCGCCATTCATCTTCGAGCAATACGGAGAAGAATTGTGATGTTCAATTTTGAAGTCCCGGCACAGCTCAGCCATCATTTTGTTGTTCAGATTAGAACCATTATCAGTAATGATTCTCTCGGGCACTCCATAGCGACAAATGATATCCTGTTTCAGGAAACGAGCTACCACTTGCTTAGTGACGTTGGCATAAGATGCTGCTTCAACCCATTTAGTGAAGTAATCAATGGCGACCAAGATGAAACGATGGCCGTTCGAAGCAGTAGGCTCAATCTTTCCGATCATGTCGATGCCCCACATGGCAAAGGGCCAAGGAGAGGACATGACACTCAATGGATTTGGAGGCACATGCACTTTGTCTGCATAAATCTGGCATTTGTGACATTTGCGGGCGTACTTGCAACAATCTGCCTCCATTGTCAACCAATAATATCCCGACCTCAATAATTTCTTAGCCATTGCATGTCCTCCGGCATGAGTATCGAAAGAGCCTTCATGTACTTCCTGTATTAACATGTCTGCTTCGTGTCTATCCACGCATCTGAGCAGAACCATATCAAAATTCCGTTTGTACAACATGTCATCCTGATTCAAGAAGAAGCTACCAGACAACCTTCTCAACGTCTTCTTATCTTTAGTGGATGCCCCAGGCGGGTACTCTTGACTTTTCAAGAAGCACTTAATGTCATGAAACCATGGCTTGTCATCAGACGTTGCATCAACAACAAACACAAATGCAGGTCTGTCAAGACGAGACACTTCAATCTTAGGTACATGATTCCATCTTTGCACTTTGATCATGGAAGACAATGTAGCCAAGGCATCAGTAAACTTATTCTCGTCCCGAGGAATATGGTACAGCTTCACTGTTGTGAAAAATGTCAGCAATCTCCTTGTATAATCTCTATACGGGACCAGATTTGCTTGGTGCGTGTACCAACTCCCTTTCACTTGATTGATTACCAAAGCTGAATCACCGAAGATATCAAGGGTCTTAATTCGTAAATTAATTGCCTCCTCAATCCCCATTATACAGGCTTCATATTCTGCTTCATTGTTGGTGCATCCGAAAGTTATTCGGGCAGTGAAAGGCATATGAACACCTTCCGGCGTGATAAGAACTGCTCCAACTCCGCATCCATTCATATTGACGGCCCCATCAAACATCAAGCTCCATTTGGATTCAGGGTCTGGCCCCTCCTCCGGGAGTGGTTCCTCGCAATCTTTTGCTTTGAGAAACATGATGTCCTCATCAGGGAAATCAAATTTCATGGGTTGGTAATCATCAATCGGCTGTTGCGCAAGATAGTCTGACAAGATACTTCCTTTGATGGCCTTTTGAGAAGTATACTGGATATCATATTCTGTCAAAACCATTTGCCACCGTGCAACTCTGCCTGTCAGCACTGGTTTCTCGAAAATGTATTTGATACGATCCATTTTTGAAATCAACAAAGTTATGTGCCTGATCATATACTGCCTCAATCGCTTAGCAGCCCTTGCCAGTGCACAGCATGTCTTCTCAAGCATTGAGTATCAGGACTCGCAGTCATTGAACTTTTTGCTCAGGTAGTAGATAGCATGCTCCTTCCTACCTGTCTCGTCGTGTTGACCGAGAACACAACCCATAGAACCTTCAAGCACTGTCAAATACATTATCAAAGGTCTCCCTGAAACTTGAGGCATGAGAATTGGAGGTTCCTGCAAGTATTCTTTTATTTTGTTGAACGCCAATTGGTAATCGTCATTCCACCTAACCGTTTGATCTTTTCTTAGCAGTTTGAATATTGGTTCGCACGTGGCTGTTAGGTGAGATATGAACCTTGCAATGTAGTTCAATCTACCCAGAAAACCACGAACCTCTTTTTCTGTTCTTGGTTCAGGCATATCTTGTATTGCTTTCACTTTGGCAGGATCAACCTCAATCCCTTTTTCGCTCACAATAAAACCCAACAACTTTCCAGAACGCACCCCGAAAGTGTACTTGTTTGGATTCAACCTTAAACGAAACTTTCTCAACCTTTCAAACAACTTTTTCAAGTTAATCAGATGCTCTTCTTCCGTTCGCGACTTGGCAATCATGTCATCCACATAACATTCAATCTCTTTGTGAATCAAGTCATGGAATAATGTTACCATTGCCCGCTGGTATGTTGCCCCTGCATTTTTCAACCCAAAAGGCATCACCTTATAACAATATGTACCCCATGGGATAATGAATGTGGTCTTCTCCATATCCTCAGGTGCCATCTTAATCTGGTTGTACCCGGAAAAACCATCCATAAATGAGAACACTGAAAACTGAGCTGTATTGTCAACCAGTACATCGATGTGGGGTAGTGGAAAATCATATTTTGGGCTAGCTTTGTTAAGATCTCGATAATCCACATAAATTCTCACCTTTCCGTCTTTCTTTGGTACCGGCACGATGTTGGCAACCCAAGGAGGATAGTTAGTCACAGCAAGAAACCCTGCGCCCACTGCTTCTGAACTCCTTCTTTGATCTTTATAGCCATATCGGGATGAGTCCGACGAAGTTTCTGCTTGACTGGCGGGCATTCTTCTCTCAATGGCAGCCTGTGCACAACAATATCAGTATCCAACCCTGGCATGTCTTGATACGACCAGGCGAAGATATCAACATATTCACACAACATTCCAGTCAAAGCTTGCTTCACATCTGCTTGCAGGCTGGCGCCAATCTTGATCTCTTTCTTAACATCCTCGGTACCAATATTGATGATCTCTATGGTCTCTTGATGAGGCTGGATGGTCCTTTCCTCTTGTTTTAACAATCTGGCCAGTTCCTCAGGGAGTTCACAGCCTTTCTCATCCCCTTCTTCGGCTTGATAAATTGGTCTGTCAAAGTCATACTTAGCCATAGCAAAACCGTTATCAATGGAATCCGGAGGATCAAGTCTGCATGAACGGGTTCATGCTTTATTTTAGAATTTATTTTTAAAACAAAAAGAAACAAAACATTGCCATTTTATTATTTTTGTGCAAAAATAAAAAAGAAAGACAGAGAACAAAATTTGAGTGCAAAACGTCCTTTATTGATGATTAAAATTGCAAATGCAAACAGGGTGGCCCTACAAATGAATCTATACGCCTTGAGCAGAGCGCAAGATTTTGACATGCATTATGGTTAGAAAAACAAAGAAAATTACTCTGTTTGAAGAGTAACTTAGATGACTTCTTCAACGGACCAATTCTGCAATGGTTGTCCCGGAGCACGTGGGCGTACCCAGTTGTCCAAGTCACAGTCACTGTCAATGCCATCTTCTGTAGCTGCACAAGACTGATCTGGGTAAATGATTCCCCCGCTGCTGAAAGTGATGGGTCCACTGTTCTCTGCAACTAAAGTCATAGAGGGATGATAGCCGATACCAAACTTGTCCTCCTTCATTGGTGTCTCTATCAGCTTGCCCCAACCTTGGCCATTACCTGCTCTGACAACCTCGACAGCTTGCTTATAGGACGAAATAGATGTACCGACTCTATCTGGCGTAAGGGAAGATTCAGGAACGTTATCAATATTTACCGCTTCAAATGACTGGCAAAGCATTTCGTGGATTTCCCCATCCATTTCAACATACTTGAACGTGGACAAGTCACTGACAAAAATGTCTTCTTCACCACACACTATCATAACTTGTCCCTCAAACTCGTATTTCAGCTTCTGGTGTAAGGTGGATGTAACATCCCCGGCCGCATGAATCCATGGGCGACCTAATAAGCAGCTATAAGCAGGTTGTATATCCATCACATGGAATGTAGATTTGAACACTTGCGGTCCGATCTGCATGGGTAGTTCCACTTCACCAAACACAGATCTCTTCATTCCATCAAACGCTCGGACAACCAAATCACTTGGCCTTAAAATCAAACCATCAACTTCTAGCTTCATCAGCGCCTTCTTAGGCAAGACATTGAGCGAGGAACCAGTGTCTACCAACACGTGAGACAACACTGCACCCCTGCACTCCATTATAATGTGCAAAGCTTTGTTGTGGTTTCTTCCTTCAGAAGTCAAGTCTCTGCTCGTGAAACCCAATCCATGGCTGACATTGACATTAGAGATCACACCTTTAAGCTGATTGACGGTAATTTCCTGTGGAACATAGGCTCTCTTCAACACTTTCAACAAAGCCTCTCGGTGCGCGTCAGAACACATTAACAATGACAAAATTGAAATCTTCGAGGGCGTCTAGTTCAGTTGATCGAAAATCTTGTAATCACTTTTCTTTATTATCCTCATGAACTCTTCTACCTCGTTGTCAAAGGTAATCTTTGTCTCTGTTTCAGGCACAGGCACGCTCTCAACCACCTGTTTTCCTTTAGCTTTTGCCGCGGCCTCAACTTCTTGATCATTGCGTAAAGTTTGGGGAGCAACCAACCTTCCGCTCCTAGTAAAGCCACCTACACCACCCACATTATCAATATTTGAACTGGCTGATGTCCCGACTTCCTGCTTTTTCCCTTCATAATACACGTCTGCCCCATAGTGCCATGGGATTGCTTTTGTATATGTAAACGGAACTGGTCCTGGCATCGTGATGGTAACAGGACTGGATCTTTCTTGCACAACACTTGCTACAGGAGCTATACTTGCAGGCACCTGAATTTCAGCGGGAGTATAATAAATGGTCACAGTTGACACCTCATCAGTATCTTTCACAACCCGGTCAAACTGTAGACGACCCTCGTCAATCAGACTTTGCAAACCACTTCTCAACTTATCGCAACCATTCTCTTGGCCCATACACTCAGAACAATCTTGATCACAACCTGGGAACACCTGTCCCTTCAACAAACGATCTTTTACAACCAACAAGGAAGTCTTCACCTGATCGATATCTGCTACCAAGTTTAACCTCTTTCCGTCTTCAATAGCATGCACACCTGCTACACCATGATCAGGCATGGGGTTCTGGAGAACATTAGGAGGTAACGAGAAATTAATTGCTTTGGCATCGATCAAGTATTACACTTTATTCTGAAATGCCCAACACTTCTCAGTGGTATGCCCCTGAGCACCTGAGTGGAAATCACAGCGAGCGTTAACATCAAAATTAGGTGGCAAGTTGCCAGCGGCAGGAGGTCTCATAGTACGAAGCTCAACCAACTTCAATTTGAGTAACTGAGGTAACAACGCTGAATAAGTCATAGGGAGAGGGTCAATCTTACGGTCCCTCTGCCTAGACCTCTGTTGGAAAGGAGATTGTTGCTGTTGCTGCTGAGCTTGTTGTTGTGGCTGTTGTTGCTGAACAGATGGTGCTGGGATTGTTACTGCACCTACCTGGTGATAAGCTTGAGAACGTCCTCTTCCTCGTCCTCTATACACAGCATTTGTATCACCTTCTCTTCTTTTCTGACCACTAGCAAATGGTTTCTTCGTCCCAGAAGAGCCAGCCCCACTTACATCTTGGATCTTCCCAAGCTTCAACAGACTCTCTATCCTTTCTCCAGCAATCACTATGTCAGCAAATCCGGTTGATGGACACGCAACCAATCTTTCAAGAAATGCCCCTTGCAAGGTGCCCATAAACATATCTTCCATTTCTCTATCCAGCAAAGGAGGTTGAACCTGTGCATCCATCTCTCTCCACCTTTGAGCGTATTCCTTGAAACTTTCCTTAGCATTCTGTGACAACCCTTGCAATTGAGTGCGGTTGGGCGCCATGTCGATATTGTACTGATACTGCTTTAGGAATGCTTCTTCCAGATCCTTCCAACTTCTCACAGCAGCTCTGTTCAATTTCATATACCAGGTCAAAGAAGCTCCAGCCAGACTGTCTTGAAAGTAATGCATCCATAACTTCTCATCATCAGTATGGGCTAAGATCCTCCCAAAATAAGCTTGGATATGTGTCTGGGGACACGTATTACCCTGATATTTGTCAAAAGTGGGTGGCTTGAACTTTGGAGGAATTCTGACTCCTGGTACCAGCCCCAAACTAGTAACATCAATACCCATAGAATTCTTGCACTCTATAACCCGGATCTTCTCAGCCAACTCATCATACATTCTATCGCCAGGATTACCCATATCAGCATCCAACAGGGTGAATTGGTCTTCCAGAACATCTTCTTGAATACCACCAACATTTCTGCCATTTCCATTACCCAGATTACCACCAGGAGGAGGATTGCCACCAGGAGGAGGATTGCCACCAGGAGGAGGAGTGACCCTTTTCTGTAGATTGTCAAATTGATTTCCCTCAGGCGTGGCCTCTGGACGCTCGACCAGAAGCCTCAATCTTTCCTGAGCCTGTGCCATACCAGTCATGAGAGTCATGAACTGGTCCATGCGTGCCGTCATTTCAGCCAAATCATTCTGCATTTGATCCATTATTCTTGCTTGATTTCTTCGAGTTGAGTATCGGTGAATATGATTCTCAGCTATAATGCCTGAAACCAAATAAAGGTTAGAAAGACTGGAACAAGTAACTGCAAAGCAAACAACAACATGCAAAATGATATGCGATGCAATGCAAATGCCATGTTTATCACCGCCAGGGCGTTTTACACCCTGATTCCAGTCTTAATCACAAGAATCTCAAGGATAGTCACATAATATTGAGAAAAATATTGCGAAGAACTGTGCTGTGATAATGTGGTGATGAATAATCGTGATGCCGAAGAAACCCCTTTGAATAAACCATTCATTGAACAGAAAGCTAATAAGTGCCAAAACATTTTACAATGAGTTCGTAAATGGGAAGTACATCAAGGAAATGACTCCATCAACAAGCCTGATGGTAGTCAGCAATACTACATTAAAAAGAGGGGAAAGTAAGATCAAATATCTAACTCCAAATCTTTCAATTTCTCGCTAGAATGCTTGATTTCTTCGAAAAGGATTCTAGTGCGTTGATGACCCGGCTTTTCAATCAACTCCTTGATCAAAATGTCTCTCCTATTCAGAGCTTCGGTTAATGAATCTGCATGCATCCAGAGAGCTTCATCAGTACTCATTTCCTTAAACCTTTTCACCCCGGCTTGTATCTTGAGTCTTCCCATCTCGACCATGGCATCTTCAAACTTTTTCTTGGACACTTTCAGTTCATCATCAACAACCTCCAGCTGCTCCTGGCTCTTTGTAAAGTCTTCCCGGTGCTTTCTCCGCTGTTCATGCGCTCTAAGAAGCTCGTCATCTTTAGCCTTTAACTGTTCCTGTAACTCTGCATTCTCGAGCCTGACCTCATCCCAGGCTTGCTGAAACTTGGCTAACTTCTCATTGTTCCGCGCTAAGGCCTGTTTGGTCTTCTTGTGAGCTTGAGTAGCAGCATCAGCACCTTTACTAATCTTTTGGAAATGTTGGGCTCTTTCAGCAAAGTCCCTTTCTTTTGCTGCTAACATTTGTTCCGCGCCTTGAGCTCTTCGCTCCAGCTCTCTGTTGGCATGTAGAACATTCTGAAGAAGACTACTCAAATCGGAATTCTCCACCCGAAGTTCATTCACTGTAGCTTGCAGTTTGTTAAAATCCTCCATGGGAACGGTGGTAGGTTGTTCCGGAATTGCTGGATATAGAGGTGGCTCTCTTGAAAAGGGCAAAAGAACTTCTTCAACCTTTCTCTAAATCCATTCCGTATACTGTGGATATGCTCTACAATCACCTTTTCCAAAGACAGGCTTCCCAGTCTTGTGTAGGTGCCCCCAAGCATGCACAACCCTTCTTAACAACTCTGTATCTTCATCCCCATTGAAGAACAAAGACTCTTCTATATGTTGGTCTTCAGGAGGGTTCCTTGAGGCATACCCAAATTGTCTGATAGCCAGGATTGGGTTGTAGTTAATTCCCCCTTTCCTTCCTATCAGAGGCACATTCGGGAAGTTTCCGCAGCTGGTAATAATCTTTATTCCTTGCAACTGATGGTCAAACCAAACAATGTTGTCAGCAGTCAACCCCATTATCCGTTTAGACCACTTTAATGAATCCCTAGTGTCCACAAACGCACCAGATTGAGGCAAATGTTTCAAAAACTAATCAGACAAAAGCAGAGTACAACAGTTGACAGGACCTCCTATTCTTTTCTCATTTTTGAAATGCACCGAGTGGTAGAAATCACCTAACAGAGTGGGAACAAGATTTTTCTGGATAAAAACCCTCACAGCGCGCATATCCACAAAGTGATGTTGGTTAGGAAATAAAACGATGCCATAGATACACAAGGCCATGATAGAATTATAGATTGTCCAATTCTTTGCGTTGGCACATTCCTGAGCTTGATCTGCAAGAAATTCCAAGTGAAAACCTTTGACTCCACTCTTACTAGCAACATTTCTCTTCAACACTAACTGTTCCACCTGTAGAGCCGTTGCAATTTCTTCTATGCTAGGGTGATCTCCAGAAAAGAAGGGCAAATTTGATTTGACTGAAATACCCAAGATGAATGAAAGCTCCTCCAGCGTAGGCATCAAGATATACCCCGGAAAGACAAAGCATCTTAGCGACGGCTCATAGAATTGCAGTAGAGTGTGGAGGGCATCATGCTCATACTTTGTAATGTTACGGACCATTTTCTCCAATCTCCCATATTTCTTCTGGAAAGGGATAAGAACACCCGGGTCAGCCATGACTGTCATTTTGTGAAGTAGATCCAAGGTTGGCTCTAGAAATTTGTAAGCAACATTATTCTTCCTCTTAGCATTTGCCTCCGTCGAACCCATGGACTGGAATCAGAGGTAAAATAAGCACCTGGAAATGACAAACATGAATGTGATGTTATGATAATATAATACAAAAGGCATGGTATCAGTGCTCTGTGTCTGTGCTGGACTGTGTGCACGGTGTTTGTACAAGTCTGAGAATAATACTGCAGATAGAAACCCACTGACTGTAACAATTTACACCAACTGTCTGTGAAAATATCAGAGTATCAGGGTATGTGGGAGGCATGGTCACCTGCAAACCTGTAAACACCCGCCCATCCTCACATGTGGGTACTAGAACAGTGGTTCCTCAGTTTCAGATTCTCTATTTGAGAAGCAATAACACATTCAGCCCGTAGGATACAATGCTATCGCCAAACAAAGAGGGCGTCCACTGATTCCCCAAAAATAAGGTCATCCTATAGCAAGTTCTCAGCATTGGGTCCTCGGATCGAGAATGTGCAATGGGTTTGCCACATAATGTGGTCTGCCACTGTCACATCTCGGGAGGAATGCCGCAACTGAGTCCTCGAGAATGGTCACCAGAGTTGACAACTTCCTAGGTTAACACCCCGAAATGCACAAGACGCGCAAATCAGAACATCTCCCAAGAAAACCTCGTCTGGTTGTGGATTTCGTGTAAACCATACATAACAAGATGCTACATAGGCCACACTACCGTCCACTCTAGTCCTATGTATGTACTCAAGCCTGTGTAATGGGCTTATCTCTCAGAATACCCATCCCGCCAAACAGAAAACCAGCACAACACAGTCCAGTATAGCATAATATAACATATGAAATAAAAATGCTAAAATGCAGTAAATACAGTAATATACAGTAAAGCAGTAATACAGTAAATAGCAATACAGTACAATAGTAAATACAGCAAAAAAGTAAACACCCAATGAAAGAAAAACAGACAAGCGCTAGGATTGACTCGCTAAGGAAACCATATATTCTGGGTTCGATCCCCAGCAGAGTCGCCAGCTGTCGCTCCCGGGATTTTCATCCAAGTACAAACACGAAAGTGGCACCGAAATAGAGTCGCCAGCAATGTGTATTTATACCAAGAGAGGGAAAGGAAACACTGCGTAAACCTGGGGGAAAGGAAAGAGCATGGTCTTGCGACCAAGAGAACTGGGTTCGGGAGTCGGTTACGCGAAGGGAAGGTATTAACACCCCCACGCATCCATCGTACCCAATGGGATCCACGCTTGCTTATCTCTATCAAAGGGTGAAAGGAAAGGATACCAGAAAAAGAACTGGAAAAAGAGAAAAAGGAACAAATGTAGGAAAAATAAAAGAAGTGCTCGAATGGGCCCTACCCCACTGCCTACGTATTTCATCGGGAACATGAGAATCAGAGCGACGTAGTTCCCCTCAACGAGGGTCGCTTTGTTTGTGTTTTTTAGTGGGAACGTCAGAGTGCGCGTCCTAGCAGTTAGGTGTTGCAGTTCGCTGTAGGGAGACTTAGGCGTTACCGGGTTGCAGTAGAACGGACTTGACGAGTCCTCAAGGAATGAGGGAAGAGATGAGAAAAGAAATTGTTGTTTGTTTTTGTCTTTTACGAAAGAAGTGTTTTGATTATTTTATGTTTCGTAACGCACATTGTATTTAAGTCCTTCATGTAGGATCGAATGCTTCACATATCAACCTAAGACGGGACATACGCTAAACATTATAAGAAAGTGAGAGAAGACCCCTCACTATCTCATCCTTACATGAAAGGCCCAAATACAATATTTGTTATGCCTTTATCAAGTATTTTTTACTTTTTGTTTTGAGAGGAGAAGAAGAGACTCAAAGGAAGAGAGAAGGTAAAAATCTAATGAGGGAGACTAAGACTCAAACCCTAGAGTTATCATACATGGAGATCCTAAGGTTAATGTGGTTTAAGAAGTTTAATCCTAAAAGAAAGGAGAAGAAGAGCAAAAGAAGAAACTTACTTCCTAGATGGAAGTTAAGTTGAATTTAAAGAAGGGACGAAGAAGAAGTTATTCAAGGAAAGCATATAAATGCTTAACAAAATCACAAGTTGAATTGTTAAAAGTAATAAGAGAAGATGAGGGAGAGAAGTGTATGTGGAACTAAGTCCACACCCTTACTTACCATGCACCTACATGAAAAGGTTAGCTCACAAAACTATTTACAAGTAGGAAATAAAGGGAGAAACAACAAGTAATGATCAAATCAATTAAGAACCAAGGAACAAAAACCTTAGGAGATATAAACTAATCAAAGTCAGAATCTAAACAATAAAAGTGATCTCTAATGTTAAGATATCAAACACAAATGAATTATGCACAAACAAAGCACTAATCATTAAAGAAGTGAATCATGGAAGAAATAGATGAAGAATGAGTGAACATGCAAGGTGATCATGCAATTATGCCTCAAATAATGTCAAAGTAAGAATGTGGATGACCAAAACATGTGCCTAAACATGATGTACAAATCTCACATAATGCAAACAATCAAGTATCCAAGCATTAGGAGTGATAAGGAGAAGAAGTGAGAAGATATGAATATGAATTAAACATGGAAAGAAATTACTTAAGGCATAAGTCAAACCTAAAAAGACTCAAGATGAACTCAAGTATCAAAATCGGAAGTGATATGACATGTTAAAGATGCACAAATGATCATGGCAAAAGCACATAGCAATCAAGTCCATACAACTTAGCAAACATGTAAGAAGAAGTCATATAAAAGAATGAATGCCTCATACTTGAAAAGAAATGCAAAAGATGCAAAATGGCATACAAGTATTGTAAGTTCTTGGATTGGCTGGAATTTTGGTAAAACAACAAGGTGTTCAATGCTGCTGTCACGGTGTTGATGTTGCAGCATTGAGTCTTAGTACTGGGCTGTACTAAGTTGTGAAGGTTAACTATGTTTGATGTCATGGGCTTGATGTCATAACATTGCACTTAACACTGGGCTGTGTTAAGGTTGCTAGTTGCTGAAGTGGATGTCTGATGTCACATAGGTGATGTTGTAACATCAGACCTGCAGAACTGAAGCTAGTGACAGCATGGGCTTGTTGTTATTAGGGTCGCGTATTAGCTGGAATTGTGGAGAGTGTTGACTCGTTGGATGAGAATATCTTGGGCTAGATATTTTCTGTTACATAGGAGATTTGATTGCAGGTTTGTTGGAGAATTAAAAGGTGGAAGATTTAAAAAGATTTTGGGGATAAAATCTGTTTTAAAAGATTCAGTTTTTAATTAACAAATCTGATCAAATATTGTGACAAATCCAATCCAAATTCAAGGAGCTATATAAAGCGCACAAGACCAAGGAAGAAGGTACAGAAAACAGATTGAAGATCAAGAGCTGGAGGCTTAGAGTCTAGGGTTTGTTTAGAGTACTTGTAATCACACTATTATAGGTTTGAATAGGTGTTGAATTTTCTGTCCTCTCTAGAAGCTGTGAAGCAATAGAGAGTTGTTGATTGATCGAAGCTAGGAAGCAAGATCAAGGGATCTCAAAGAGGTTGTTCTTTGAGTGTTTTAGGGGATTGAGTAGTGTTCTCATATCTAAGTGGTTTCTTAGGTAGAAAGTCACTAGTAGAGTATAAGTTTAGGAGATTGTCAACTGGTGTGTTGAGTCTCTAAATTATATCTACAAGTAGTGAATTTCATCCCTGGCTTGGTAGCCCCTAGACGTAGGTAGTTAGACCGAACTGGGTGAACAATTCCTTGTGTTTTCCTGTTGCTTATTCTGTCCATTATTGCAGAGTGTGTTGTTGTAACATCACACCTTAACATCACACGTCTGGTACCAGAATTTCAATTGGTATCAAAGCAGGCATCCTGTCTGTCTCTGGGTGAGATCTAGGGAAGTTACTTTCTGGTGAAAGATGGACAAAGAGGTTGGAGGATTCGTCAACAGACCCCCTATCTTGGATGGCTCAAACTATGAGTATTGGAAGCCTAGAATGACTACCTTTTTAAAGTCATTAGACAGCAGAGCTTGGAAGGCTGTCATTAAAGAGTGGAAAGCTCAGAAGGTATGTGAGAAAGATGAGGCTGGCAAGGATAAAGAAGGCACCTCAAAGCCTAAGCCTGAAGAGGAATGGACCAAGGAAGAAGATGAGCTTGCCCTTGGGAATTCAAAAGCCCTAAATGCTATCTTCAATGGGGTTGACAAGAACATATTCAGGCTGATCAACTCATGTGAAACTGCTAAGGCTGCTTGGGATATTTTGAAGGCTACTCATGAAGGCACATCTAGAGTTAAGATGTCTAGACTTCAACTTCTAACATCTAAGTTTGAAAGCTTGAAGATGAGACTATTCATGACTTCCACATGAGTGTGCTTGAGCTGTCAAATGCATCCAGCGCTCTTGGTGAGAAGATGACAGAAGAGAAGCTGGTGAGAAAGATACTTAGGTCCCTCCCTAAGAAGTACAAGATGAAGGTAACAGCCATTGAAGAATCTCAAGACATCAGCAAGATGAGAGTTGATGAGCTTATTGGATCTCTTCAAACATTTGAACTTGGGCTAAATGAGGAAGAACCAGAAAAGAAGCCCAAGAGTATAGCCTTAGTCTCCACTCCTGCAGCAGCTAAAGATGATGAGTCCCAGGAGGATCTGCCTCAGGCTATAGTTATGATGGGAAGGCAATTCAACAAAGTGTTCAAGAAGATGAACTATAACTACAGGCTTAATGTCAAGAACATCTCCTCTGACATCAGTAAGTCAAAAGAGAAAGGTGAAGAGAAGACTGTCCAAGATAAAGGTGTTCAGTGCTTTGAATGTGAAGGGTATGGGCATGTCAAGAAAGAGTGTCCCACATTCTTGAAGAAGCAGAATAAAGGCTTGACAATTTCCTAGTCTGACTCTGACAGTGAAAGTGAAAGTGAGTCAGCAAAGCATGTTACAGCTTTGACAGGAATTGTTGAATCTGATGATGATAGTGATGGAGAAGTCACCTATGATGAGCTAGCTTCAACCTACAGAGAGCTGTGTTTTAAAAGTGCTGAGATTTGTCAAGAGAACAAGTGTCACAAGGAACAGATTGCTCAGCTTGAGAATGAAAAAGCTGATCTGGAAAATGAAGTGGTGCTAGTAAGAGCTCATCTTGATCAAATGACCAAGTCTGTTAGCATGCTGAACAGTGGTACAGACACTCTTGACAAGATTCTTCAGACGGAAAGGATAGCTGGAGACAGGACTGGATTAGGATTTGTGGTTGAGGGAAAAGTATCTACTGAAGCAAGCACTTCAGGAACCAAAGTGGAGATGTCTCAACCATTGTCTCAACATCAGCCAAAGGTGCAGGATCCTACTCCTAAGAAAGCTGATGTTTCACAACCTAAGAGGATTGAGAAGAAGACTGGTCCTTATCAGAAGAGAAAACAGCCCCAAAGAGCTAGTCAGTATATGCCCCCACAATACCATAAGAGCATGCTAGCTGCTAGGTTCAAACAGGGCATGTCACATCAGATGTCTCAACATCAGGTCAACGGGTATAGTCATGGCTTTAGATTTAACCATGATGTGCCTTATGTCTACGGAAGAAGAAAGCCTCACCATCATGGGAGACAATCCAGAAAATAGCATTCTCAGCCTTCTTATGTAAGAAGATATCAGCATAATAAAAGGCAGGTTGGTTATGGCAGGAGGAGACCACATTATGGATGGCAGCCTAAGCAATCTCATCATGGCAGAAGATTCAGAGATGAAAGGGTGAGATGTTATTACTGTGGAAGGTTTGGACATATGCAGTACTCTTGCTACAAGCTGCATGGATACCCTCAGCCTCAAAACAGATGGAGGGAGGATATGCCCAAAGTTGTTAAACAATGGGTACCTAAGGAGAAGGTGAAGTGCTTATTGGCTCACATGGCTGACAAGGAGTTTAAAGAAGATACATGGTATTTTGACAGTGGGTGTTCCAAGCACATGTCTGGATGTAGATCCATGTTTGATGATCTTAGGCCTTGCCCCTCTCATGAGGTCATGTTTGGCAATGGAGGAAAAGGTAGTGTTGCAGGAGTTGGGAAAGTCCAAGGTAATGGTAGACCTGAACTTGACAATGTTGTGTTTGTCAATGGCTTAAGTGCAAATTTGATCAGCATAAGCCAGTTGTGTGATGAAGGGTACAAGGTAAACTACACTAAGCATGAGTGTGTGGTTTCTGATGAGCATAATCAGATTGTTATGAAGGGTGCCAGAACCAAGGATAACTGCTATCGGTGGATTTCTCTTATAGGAAACTCAACTATTGATGCTCAGGTTAATGTTATAACATCAGATTATGACATCAGGATTCTGAAAGGTCACTCAAAGTTAACAAGTGCTGATGTGAATGTTTTAAAAGGAAAGTCTTTATGGAGGGAGAAATTTAGTGATGGGTCTTTAATAAATACAGAAAATCTGGCGCCATACCTCAGACCATCATTTTATTTTGGAGCAAGATCATGGTTCATCAAAGAGTATATCTCCCGTCTGTTCGTTTCCTTAAACAAGAAGAATTAGCTGAACTCATACTGCCTCAAGGGAACCATGTCAAACCAGACGTCGTCTCCATCAAAGAAATCTGTCGCTCAAAGCTCTTCGCGAGATAAGGCTAGGGTTTCCTCAGAAGAGGGATTTCCAGAAGAAGCGTTGAATATTCAACCTATCTCAATGATGCTCCCAGAATCAGGTAAATCTAGACCTTCTAAACTTATGCCAAAGAGGGCTGGAACCATATTTAAGGACGATGAAACTAAGAAACTTGTCACTAGTGTTCTATTTAGAGATAGACCAGCTCCTAGGGAAAGGGTTGATGTTGACAAAAGTCAGATTGTAGATAAAGTCTTTGAGAAAGGGCTCCCTATAAAAGGTATATCTAGACCACTGAGGCAAATGCCTGCTGAACAGGAAAATAGGGACATGCAAAGTGGTGCAACGAATCTTCATAGACTGGCTATGTCTGTTATTGAAGATTCTGAAGGTATTGATCAGAAAGAAGACGTGCCTGAGGAAACAAATGTTGAAGAAGATGTTAGAACCTCGCCTGACCCTGCTACTGGTGGTAAAGACAATGCTGATGCAATCAACGTTGTTGATTTGTCAGATGATGGGGTAATTGCTAGGGCTGTTCCATGCATTGCCAAGAGGTTGAAAACCAGGAAGGGAAAGAAGGCTGAACCCTCACCTAAGAAAGGTTCTGATAAGAAGAAGAACATTGCTATTGGGCCAACAAAAGCATGGAGTAAGGTCAATGTGAATCCCAGAAAAAGGAAGCAAATGGAAGAATCTGAATCAGAGTATGATGTTGAGGATGATGTTCAAAACATCACTCCTGTCAGAAAGTCAATCTTGAAGAGAATTGCTGACAAAATACCTGAGGTCCCTGTTGATAACCTTTCATTCCATTATGCAAGCAGTGCTTCTATGTGGAAGTTTATCTGTCAAAGAAGACTTGCTCTTGAAAGAGAGATTGGGAAAGAGATAATGGAGATGAAAGAAGTCATAGAGGTGATAGAGGCTGCTGATCTGATGAAAACGGTTCATGGATTTTCCAAGTGCTACGACAGCCTGGTTAAGGAATTTGTTGTCAATATTCCTGTGAATATTTCTGACAAGAGCAGTGTGGACTACATGAAAGTGTTTGTTAGGGGAAAATGTATTGAATTCTCTCCTGAAGTTATAAACAAATATCTAGGAAGAAAAGATGAAGAGTTTGATGAGCTAGAAGCCACTGATAATGATGTCTGCAAGGAAATAACTGCTGGTCTAGTTAAGGTGTGGCCCTTGAAAGGAAAGCTGTCAACTAGCAAACTTAGTGTTAAGTATACTATCTTACACAGAATTGGAGCCACAAATTGGGTGCCTACCAATCATAAAACCACAACAGCTGTGGAACTAGGGAGGCTCATTTATGCTGTAGGTACTAAGAAGAAATTTGACTATGAAACATATGTTTTTGAACAGACTGCTAGACATGCCACCACTAATGCTATCAAACTACCTATAGCATTTCCTTCTCTCATCTGTGGAGTTATTCTGAATCAACATCCTGGCATATTGACAAGCTCTGATAAACCCTGCAAGAGGGAGTCTACCTTATCCCTGCACCCAAAATTGTTTGCTGGAAGTCATGTTCCAGACCTTGTCTCAACATCAGATGCTGGTGCAAAGAAGAAAAGTACCACGGCTGAGTTGCTTGCTGGACTGAAGGCTACGTGCAAGGATCTGGATGTTGTGATCAATACCAGCATGACTAGGAAGAAGGAGATTGAGAAAATGATCCAGTCCTTGAAACAAGATGAGAACAATGATGTTCATGCTGAACGCGTCAATGCTGAAAGTGATGAAGATGTTGAGAGTACCAGCTCGGATGAAGACTGATTTTCATCTGCTGTTTGTAGATAATAGTGTTAGCTTTATTTTCTGTATTTGTTTTAGCACTTAAAGTGGTTGGTTTTGTAATGTGGATATTGTGCTGTTTATGCACTGTTTATGTCTTTTAGTTTCCTTCTATGATTTGTTGTGCCTATTTACTAACTGAGAGGCTAACAATGAGAGCTAGGGTATACTGTCTATAGTTAATAGGGCTTTTAATTGAAGTTTGCCTAATTATGGCTAAAAAGGGGGAGAGTTAAAAATTGCCATGAGGAGAAGAGTAGTTGCTGCTAAAAGAATAAAAATAAAAGGTGTTTAGTTGAAAAGTAATGATGCAGCTGTGGAGGGGGAGTATAGATAGCATAGTTATGGAGCTGCTAGTGAAGAATTCATAGCATTGAAGAGTGCAGAGTGCAGCAAAGCAGACATCAAAGGGGAGATGTGTTGCACATTATGAGCTACTGAACAGCTGTGATGCTGGTTCAAGTTTTTGAGGGGGAGCACCAATTGGCTATTGTCAATAATGAAGATGGTGCTGCAGCAGATCAAGTAATGAAGACTATAAGAAGATTGTCAAACTGCTGTAAGTTAATGGTTCAAAATATTGAAGATATTCCGCTGCTGAAGTCTCTGAAGATGCAGAGATTGTTTTAGCCAAAATTAGCCAAAGGGGGAGATTGTAAGTTCCTGGATTGGCTGGAATTTTGGTAAAACAACAAGGTGTTCAATGCTGATGTCATGGTGTTGATGTTGCAGCATTGAGTCTTAGTACTGGGCTGTACTAAGTTATGAAGGTTAACTATGTTTGATGTCATGGGCTTGATGTCATAACATTGTACTTAACACTGGGCTGTGTTAAGGTTGTTAGTTGCTGAAGTGGATGTCTGATGTCACATAGGTGATGTTGTAACATCAGACCTGCAGAACTGAAGCTAATGACAACATGGGCTTGTTGTTATTAGGGTCGCGTATTAGCTGGAATTGTGGAGAGTGTTGACTCGTTGGATGAGAATATCTTGGGCTAGATATTTTCTATTACATGGGAGATTTGATTGCAGGTTTGTTGGAGAATTAAAAGGTGGAAGATTTAAAAAGATTTTGGGGATAAAATCTGTTTTAAAAGATTCAGTTTTTAATTAACAAATCTGATCAAATATTGTGACAAATCCAATCCAAATTCAAGGAGCTATATAAAGCGCACAAGACCAAGGAAGAAGGTACAGAAAACAGATTGAAGATCAAGAGCTGGAGGCTTAGAGTCTAGGGTTTGTTTAGAGTACTTGTAATCACACTATTCTAGGTTTGAATAGGTGTTGAATTTTCTGTCCTCTCTAGAAGCTGTGAAGCAATAGAGAGTTGTTGATTGATCGAAGCTAGGAAGCAAGATCAAGGGATCTCAAAGAGGTTGTTCTTTGAGTGTTTTAGGGGATTGAGTAGTGTTCTCATATCTAAGTGGTTTCTTAGGTAGAAAGTCATTAGTAGAGTATAAGTTTAGGAGATTGTCAACTGGTGTGTTGAGTCTGTAAATTATATCTACAAGTAGTGAATTTCATCCCTGGCTTGGTAGCCCCCAGACGTAGGTAGTTAGACCGAACTGGGTGAACAATTCCTTGTGTTTTCCTGTTGCTTATTCTGTCCATTATTGCAGAGTGTGTTGTTGTAACATCGCACCTTAACATCACACGTCTGGTGCCAGAATTTCAAGTATGAATGCTTATGGATAGGTCAGTAGCAAATCATGGATCAAAATGCAAATGAGATGATAATATGATCATATTAGAAGCACACAACGAAATATGAAAAGCATAAGATGAAGACACAAGAAAAATTAGGTCAAAAAGTCCCATAAGATGCATCATATAAAACAAAGGATCAACACATGCCAAATGGACTTAACAATGATCAAACAAAAGCTTCTAACAGTCTAAACATGTTACCAAACCCAAACAAAAGACCTCAAATAATGACATAAATGCCTCATGCAATGAAGGTTAAAGAAAGGCACATAAAGTTCAAGCAAAACTTCCTTCAAACACAAGCACACAAACTTATGTCAAAGTGAATTAAAAAATTATGGAATTAGAATGTAAATGACCTCAACTAGGGACTAATCACATATCAAAATCCTATACAAAAATTAAGAAAGGAAGGACCTCAAACAATCAAGCAATAGTCACTTATGAATCATGAACCAAAGTGCAAAGATGGGGGACCTAAATGCAATAAAAGAAAGTTCTAAAAATGAAAAAAAAATATTTTTATGAAGTTTTGGATGTTACTGAATGGATGCAAAGATATTGATGCAAAAATTTTTAAGGAACTATGATAAATAAATCTTTGAAATGAAGATATGAAAATAGAAACAAGTTTCAAAAGAAATAAAAGAAAATTATGGAAGGATATGCAAATATTCACAAAATCAAAATTAAAAATAATAGAAAATTATTTAAACATGTTAAGATATCACATGAATTTTTGTAGAATTTTTCATGATGTTTTGGTATTTTTAAAAATCAATTATGAAACAAGTATAAAAAGAAATTAAAAGAAAGAAAGAGAAAGCAGGGGGTGCAGAGAAGTAAAATGTCACGTTCAAACAATGCACTGGGCCCAAGGGAGGGGGTTCTAATAACAATTGGAAATCCAGGTCCAATCCAAGTAACGTACAAATCTTTCAATCAACCATCATGACTCACACACACCACAAGATCAATCTAACGCATCACAAACAGTCAACATATTCACAAAGTATGGAAGACCAATGGCTCAGATCAAGAGAACATCAAAGCAATCATGAACACACACATACATGATCAATCTGAAACAAAAAGAAAACATGCGCAAGTCACGTGACTTTTT
The DNA here is from genome assembly GCA_022829125.1 of Lathyrus tuberosus. NCBI lineage: Eukaryota > Viridiplantae > Streptophyta > Magnoliopsida > Fabales > Fabaceae > Lathyrus > Lathyrus tuberosus. The sequence continues at coordinate 1,679,474 of JALAZF010000515.1, read as the reverse complement.
AATGCGCTGGCTCAATCTTAGCCATCCAATCTTTCCAATCTAACGGCCATGTTCAAAAGTTCACAAACCCTAACAGTTAAAGCTACCGGCCGGAGAAGGACCTCCGGTCATCTTCTCCGGCCACTCCCCACCGTCTGCAAGTTTCCTCTTATCCAGAAATTCACAAAATACACATCATTCAAAAGCTAAAGTTACACACATCACGAATCAGACATTGGAATTTGCAAACAAGGCAAGATCAGAGAGATACGAAGACAAACATTTTGCCCTAAATTTGGATCTACACCTCTACAAGGTCTATCAACTAGCTAGAAATGTTTCCATGCTCCTAATGAGCTTAAATCAACACAAAACAAGCTAAACAGAATGTAAATCGTGCCAGGAAAAGTTTGAGATATTGAAACCTAAAAATGTTGAAAACTGGAGTTAAAAGAAACCAGAGAAGTGTGTTTCCTCTTTGAGCTTCAATTGGCCAAATAAAGGCTTACAAATCCTTGAAAATGTGGATGAAATTCAACATGCAGTGGAGGATACTTTAATCTTTTCAATGCTACCAAGCTTCAATGTGTTCCAATGCTGCTTGATACTGAAGCTTGAAGATGGATTCAGATGTAGATGATGATGAAATCGTGTGTAGAGAGAGATAAAGTTCAGAGAGAATTTGAGAGTGATTTGAGAGAAAGTGTGAGAATGAAGTGTTCAAAAAATGGAATTGTGAAGTGTGATTTGATTTATATGTTAGGTTAATTCTGTTAACTCATGGTTAAGTGAGTTAACTAGGTGGGGTTAAGTGAGTGCACCCTAACAAACTGAGTCAAGTTAGTTAGGGGCAAGTGAATGAGGCTATGATGTAGTGAGGTGGAGGTTTATGGCAAATATGGTGAGGATGAAGTGAATCAGTGGTGATGAGATGATGTTATGACATTGTAGCATGACATTACTTTGTGTACAAGCTATTTGTTCAAACACTTTCCCCTTTGATGTATGGCTGCTATGACGTACATGTATGGTAAGAGGAAAGTTTGTCCAAATGAAGAAACAAAAGTACACAAGTGTTTGTTGTAAGCTTGAACCAAAATCGTGCACCAAGCTATTAATGCATCAGTGTCAAGCATGGTGATTTGCAGGTGAAAATCTCTCAATTTAGTGAATGGTTTGATGAGGTTTTGGGATCATTGGAAAGAAGAAGTGTAATACTACAAGCTTGGTGTGAAACAAGATTAGAAATGAAGCCTCTATCTTGCTCAAAAATGACCTGAAATGTTGGAAATCATGACTGGTGCATGACATGTTACTTGGCCTACAGGCAAAGCATGGTGACTTAGGGAGTTTCAGTGTGAAGCAACCAACTTTGGGCTACCATAACCATCTCATAACTTGCTCAAATTAAAATTTTTCCAACATCAACATTGAAGAGGGCATGGAAAGTAACAACTTTGATGTTGGAAAGTTTTCCATTTGAAGCTTCCTTGATGGAGAAAAATGGCTTGACTTTTGGCACACCATGTGTTTGTCAAAATTATGGCCGGTGGACTTGGTTTTTCTTGGTCATGACATGGTTTTTGACCTAGTTTTGTCAAACTTTAATCAACCATAACTCTCTCAATATTGATCCAATGGAGATGTTATTTATATGGATTTGAAGCTTAGAACATGAACTTTAACTGGCTCAACTTGGGGCTGAGGTTTGGAGCTTTTATCTTGGAGAAAGAGAGCCTCAAAGTAGGGTACAAAATGGTCCAAACTTGCCATTTTGGGAAACCCTAAAGTTTCTATTTTTGGCAGTTTTGTGATTTCTTGATTTTTCATGATTCCTCCATCATTTCTTGATCAAATCTTGTCCAATGAACATATATAACTTGAATTTCATGAATTTGACCTTAGAAAGTCAGGAGTTGACGTTTTTCACTACACAGTTGACTTTTTCCCTAATTTCTTGATTATCAAGCAACTGATCAATTGAACCTCTTCTAAAATGAATCAATGGCCAATCTTCCATCCTTAGACACTTGATATCATGTAGAAAACATTGAGATCAAGTTTGAATCCAAATTTCATCAGGAGCACTCTTGAATTCAAAACCCTAATTTTGGTACCCACTGGCTAGGAGGAAAAAACACATCCTCCAAATCCAAATTCCTCTGAACATGTTGTATATCCTGTCTAACAAAGATGAGATATGACATTTGGAGATGATAAAAACTCAAAGAGCTTGCCCATTTGGGGGTCAGATCCCAATTTTTGACTGCCTTGTGTAGGAGATGGTGCACTACCCAATCTTCTTGATTAATTCTCCTCTTCCAATGCCTTGTGGGATCAATTGAGATGATATATGACATGAGAGACCCTTGAAGCTTGTTTGAAGACCCTTGGCCCTTGTTTCCTTGCTTTGGATGATCAACACCTTTGAGAAACAACCGATCCCATGCCCTTATGCAAGATGCAATGCTAAATGTTTAATGTTTTATTTTTCTATGCTTGAATGCAATGCAATGAAATGAAAGCTCATGCTAAATGATATGAAGAAATGAGAGGGCAAATTTTGGGGTATTACACATAGCTTTCAACTTTCTCTACATAACTTCCACACTCGCTCTCAGCTTCTCATTACAATTATCCTTCTCCACAGATATATTGTCATCATCAAAATGATGCTGATTCTGAAAAATAGGTTGGAACTGGGTTCGCACCATAGGCGGAGCATAAGTTGGAATAGTTTGCTGATTCTCACCAAACAACGACACTGCTTGTTGCGTAGACTGAGGAGCCGTGGTTCGTATAAAATCAAATGGCATCCCTAGAGTAGGGTTCACAACAGGTATAACCGGCGGCTCTACAGTTGTAGCAACGACCTCTGAGACTACAGTGACCTGCGTATCCATCTTTGCTCGTATAACATTCAAAGCTTCCATGATCTGCCCCATTCCTCCTCTCAATTCGTTGAGTTCGTTGTTAGCCTGATCCAAATTCTCGCAATCCTCAGACATTCTTCTTCTTCGAGCCTGTGCCCGGGTGTTGTAACGATGTAGAGAATTCAGGGTGACGGTTCTGGAGAAGATAAAACAACGATGAGACACGGAAGGATGCACATGCACATGCGAAGATGCAAATGAGATGCAAATGCAGGCTAAACCATCAAGAACTAAAAATTATTTGCAAACAGTGTAAATAACAGGATTACCAACAACATAAACTCCTTCCCATTGAAAGATAATACAAGTGCTTACAAAAAGGAAATATTACAACCATTGTTCGAATTACATTAAAAGAAATACAACTTAAAACAGGATTACAACAACTGATCATAAAATAGGAAACTTAAAACGTACAACTCAGAATAGGAGGGCCCTTCGCCTTCCCTGATCCCTTTCATGATCTCCTTGATGCGCTGCTGGGTTCTGGCCTTCTCAACAGTCAGCTCTCCCAACAACTCCATCCTTTTCTGCTTGGAACTCATGGGTGCCTCGTAGTATGGAAAAGGCTTCTTCATGCTGAGCGAAATCCCCTGCGCCCATTTCAAATGAGCTTCTGTGACGGGACCGGCAGTGGTCCACCTCTGCTGATTAATGTGGAACCAGGCGTGCCCCATTTTGAGTTTGTCTTCAAATCCCTCTCCATACCCATAATAGATCAACTCCAGCTCCTTAGGATCTAGTTGTTCCTCAATGGGATGACCCAGTTGGCAACGAGCGAGCACCGGATTGTAGTTGATGCAACCACTCCGTCCCATGAGTGGCACGTTGGGATAGTCTCCATAGCTTACAATCACAAGGGTCCCTCTTGGATCCGAATCATACCACCTGATAGCAGAACGTTCTAGCTCCATCAGTTTCTTAGCCCAAAGGGCGCTGTCTCTTACCTCCCAAAATGTTGGAGTTGTAGGCAAATACGACATGAACCACTTATAGAGCAGTGGAGCGCAACACACAATCACACCTTCTCCTTTCATGGATTGTGTAGTAACTGAGAAGTACATATCAGCTAATAGAGTAGGGACAGGGTTGTGACTCATAAAGATTCGAATAGCCTAGACGTCAACGAAGTCTTTGACATTGGGAAACAGGAATAACCCGTACACTAGCAGAGCAAAAATTGATTCAAACATTACAAAGTCTCCCCTTCCTTGAAAGTGAAGAGCCCTTTCAATCAAAAACTGAGCTGGTAAACCACGATACCCTTCTCTAGTAGTCATGTTCTCTCGTATATGCCTTTTTCGAATACTTAACCCTGCAGCAATCTCTTGGCTAAGGAACTCCCCTTCCACACCAGAAAATGGAGGATGATGCTGAATTGGTAAACTCATCATAGCTGAATACTCCTCTATAGTTGGAACCAGCTGGAAATGAGGAAATATGAAACAACGGTATGCGGGATGATACAGTTGCACCAAAGTTTCCAGTAATCCTTTCTTCACTTGTAGTTTCATTAGGGACAGAAGGTCTCCGTACTTGTCGAAGAAACTTAGCAGGTCTTCAATTCTTCCTCCAATCTCTATTAGCTACTCAATGTTAGGGATCAGGAAAGTAAAGGGCCAGTTTATCTTCTTGGTAGCCTCCATTCTCTACAAAGTCTGCAAAACAAAGTTTAGTGTCTTGACGGTTTAGCGAAGATGCAAGATGTAATGTAAAGTTTCATGGAATTCAGACATTTTTGCAGAACATCAAGAGATATCAAAAGACTTCATTTCATTAAATAAAAGGTGAATTACAATAGTTGATACACTTTCAAAAGCCCTAAACATAAAGTTAAATAAAAGCTAGAAAGTCCTAAGGAAATTCTCCCAAGAGCCTTGCGTTGAGTCTTCTGATTTCTTTCTACATCTGATCCTTTTCTGCGGCGAGGTTGTCAAGAATAGATTTCCAAGCAGGAGGCTGACTGTTAGAGGAACTTGGATCTTCTAGGGCCTTTCTCTTCTTGCATGAGAGTAACTCCTCATTCTTGATCTGTAGCTGCTTCTGGAGTTCTAGATTCTCTTCAACAACCACTTGATACTTAAGCTTCCAAGCTTCTTCTGACCGTTGGGCTTGTCTTAAAGAAATCTCCAGATCTTCTTCTTTTGACATGAAGTACAAAATAGGTTCTTTCTTCAAAGCAATTGGTTCTTGCCTTTTGTAGGGCATCTTTAGCTCTATAGCTCTTCTTCTGACCCATCGGAGATAGGGCTCCAAGGACACACAGTTAGGTCTTCCTAAAGAACTTCTTCCTCTTTTGCGCTTGCTACCCCAAGCGTTCAAGATCAATTTCTTCTGTTCTTCATTCTTGTCATATGTTTCAAAGTAGATGCTTTCCACATGAACACTGAGAGGTTTGTCTTCCAAAGGATACCCTAATTGGCGTCGTGCCAATACGGGGTTATAACTGATACCACCTTTAATGCCAAGAAGAGCCACATTTCTATAGTTCCCATAGCTATCTATAATCAGGATTGCATCATACACCCTATTATACCAGTCAATGTCTGCATGGGAGAGCGCCATAACTTTCTGAGACCACCATCCTTTCTTGGAATCCCAGAATGTTCCTGCCTTTGGTAGATGTGAAATAAAGCATCTATACAGTATGAGAATACAGCAGGTGATCTGTCCATTTTTATGAGCGTTTCTTGTATGGACTGAGTGGTAGGCTTCAGCAAGTAAGGTAGATACAGGGTTTTTCTTCAGGACGATCTTGATTGCGTTTAGGTCTACGAAGTTGTCAATGTTTGGAAACAGGAAAAGTCCATAGATAAGCAATGCAAAAACAGCTTCAAAGGCATCTCTGATGGAGTTTTTGGCAAAATAACGAGCCTTTTCAAACAGGAACTTAGCCGTTAACCCAAAAATCCCTCCCTTAGAGATTAAATTACTTTTTATGTCAACTAACTCCAGATAGGTTTCTTTGGCTATTTCTTCCTCTGTAGGATCCTTCTCAAAGATAGGAAATGGGAACTCATACTTGATGGGCAAACCAATTATCTGAGAGTATTCCTCAAGGGTAGGTAAGAGTTGATAGTCAGGGAACGTGAAGCAGTGATATTTTGGATCATAAAACTGAAGCAAGGTTGAGAGGAGTCCTTTATCAATGGTCTTCTTCAATAACACCCACAATTTCCCATATCTATTTATGAATCTTTCAGGGTCTGTTAGCAAATCTCCCAATTTCCTTAGGTCATCCAATTTGGGACTCTTGAAAGTGTATTTGATGGTGTTTCTCCTTGAGCTATCCATGATATCCCTCTGATATAAGAAAAGAAGTCTGAGTTCCATGAAACAGATGCAACATGAATGCTTATGATGTATGAATGCAAAAGCACACACAGAGCACACACAAACAAAGGCAAAGGGAGATAGGTTGAGCATGGGGCCAAGGGTTCACCCTTCCCATTGGTGTGTTCTATTGGTTTTCACCTACTGAACGGGGTTCTAAGAAGTTCCCAGAGTCGACAACCCATCTTTCGGATTTTAACGATTTCCCAGATGACTTGGTAATCAATAAAATTCTCAAGAGAATCTCGTCTGAGTGTAGTATCGCGTGACAACCAATTCAGAAATAGACTTCATCATGGTCACCGCACTACATCCTAAAAAGACTTAGTGGGGTTTGGTAACTACGGTTCTCAATATCATTGGCTCCTAGGTCGAGAGTAGCATGCTTTCACGAACGGATTCGTTCAACATAACTAAACTCTCAAGAGGGCCTCAACTGAGTGATGGTGTTTTCAATTTAACTTTTCAGGATTCGAATCCCTCAAAGCCTCCTTGAATAACATCGTCCTATCATAAGTGTATGCTGAAATCCGGGTTAGGATTTATCTCACCACTCAACAATGTCAAACCCAAAGAAAGAACTCCAGCAAATATACAGACATACACAGATATGTACAAGCATAGTAAACAAACATAAATAACATAAGCAAAAGCAAGGTGGGCTTAACCCTCAAAAACTGTAATTATCCCCAGTGAAGTCGCCATTTCTGTTGCGGTAAAAATTGGATAACAAGCTATTAATTAACTTCCATCATATTTCTTTTACAACCGACTTTGATTTATCCAAAGGAAAGGTTCAAGATCGTTAGAAAAACCTAAAGGGGGAGATCTAAGGTTCGGGGGTTGGTTACGCCTAGGGAAGGTATTAGCACCCTAAACATCCGTAGTACTCTACGGGAGCCTCTTGTTATACTTGTTATATCTCACTCGCTTGCTGGAGGTTCTATGCTAAAGGTTAAAACCCTAGGGGTTAGTATCTAAGTATACTCGACAAAGCATCGCACTTTGTGCCTACGTATCCTCGGGAATAGAATCAGAGTATGCGTAGTTCTACTAAGTAATGAAATTTTGACTATGGTCAATGTTCACAGGGGAGAATGAGTATAAGCTCATTCTAGAGTTCAAGAACTCTCTAAATCTAAGTTATAATGGTCCTATGTTGAAGTTTTAGTCAGTAGGGAAAGTGAGTATTCATTAGGATGACTACCACATAGAGTTTAGGAACTCTAACTTAAGGCTAGTTATGATTTCATGGCTCTCATGAGGCCAAGAAATAAGGGTATGCTCTTATGAGGCTACTAAGGTAAGATGGGGGCTATGACTTTAAGAGTCAATATTGATCACCTTCCTTTGAAAAAGGGGGAAAGATACAGTTGATAAGAATACTAAAAAAAATAAGTTATAAAAGCACATATGATGATTATAAAAAGACATGAATATAGTAATGAGATGAAACAAGATCAAGATGTCAATTCAAAGTTTGGAAACATACATGAGACAAAGATCAAACATGATGAATAGAAATAACATGACAAGGTGAATAAGGAAGTGCAATAAAACTTTAATAAGCATTCATAATCCAAGCATGCATAAAGGTTTTAAAAATAATATTTTTAACAATTTTCTTTTTATATTTGTAAAATAGATTTAATTAGGAGCAATTAGCAAAAAGAAGGAAGAGAAAAGGATAAAAATTGAATAAGTTATGATATTTTAAAGATTGAGCATAAATCATAAAACAAATAATAACTAAGTGACAGAAATATAAGGAAATGGCAATCTTAGGGCTTGAACCCACGCCCTTACGCATACAACCCAAAACCTTAACCATCTGGTCAACGCGCGCAGTTGATAAATGAAGGGTAGAATACATATATATATATATATATATATATATATTTAAAGCACGCGAAAATCAGAAAAAAAACACAAAATGGGTTGATCCGCAGGATCGAACCCAGGCGTGGTGTGTGAAAGGGAAAGGCATGGCAAGTGTGCTACCGTTGGGACGGCTGTTTCATCCAAACAATATATGCTTCCCAAAATACATAAAGCAAAATGTTTCATAGATGCCCCATTAACCAAAACATGCGCACGCATCCTTGCCCACTGATTCCACATTCTCACTTGCCCAACCAAAATCAATACAGTCAAAAGCAAAATAGATTGAAAACAAATCTAATTCAATATGTTTTCCAAAATCACAAGGCATCATGAACTTAAACGAGTAAAAGGCAAGGCACACAAAATGAGTTCAAGAACTTCTCAATGATCACGAATGCATAAAATAGGGACAAGATCATGTTATCCTCAAATTAAAACTCCTACGTCATCTAAATTCAGGATTTAGAAAAGTACACAATGGAAGATCAAACACATAATTCCAAAAAAGGCAGCCATGGCAGCAGTAATAGTCATGATATGGTGAGCAATGATTTTGTGATATTCACAATGCAAAGAGGATAAACATTTCATAACAGCAACTAAGTTGATTGCAAAACAAACAGCAAAATAACAACTGGCTTCATTTTAGAGCAATGATTTCAATACACAACATATGATTGAGGTAACACCCACATTTTGCAAAAAAAAAACACTTGGTAAGGAACAACCTATCACAGACCAAAACATCATACTCAACTGGAACAATACTGATGCAGAACGAAAGGAAACCATGTCAATCAAAATCCTCAGACATCATTTGACTCCAAACAAAATGCCAACCAATGTCTCCATTACAGTTGAGGCAAAATAATACGGACTAAGGCATTGCAACAGGCTCATGAGTGTATGAATATATTCAAAGGCATATCAAGTGGTAATTCAAAGTTTGTATGCATATGTAAAACTCAACATGACTGAGTATAATAGGATTGTCACAAAACCAACACCTTTATATGCTATCAGTTTCAATTGGTAGGCCAAGTGTTTTAAGCAAATATGAATCCTACATAGGTTATACAAATTATATTGATAGTATTGAAACAAACCCTTATACTACTTGGAGTCAGGGATTAAAGAACAAATGGAGACACATCCCATCCATAGAAAGCAGAATGCCACATAAGTTAAATACGTGATATCATGATGATAGGCTTTTGACATTTTAAACACATAACTGATGCTCAACATATAACGAAAACAAAGAATGGCCTTGGAAGTCACAGACCAAGATGTTGCTAAACTATGTTAGTGTGAAGTGAAACAACTTGGATCCAAGAAAAATGCAGATTCTAACATTGTGGTAATGCAGCTCCAAAATAGGTTCAAACATACATGGTGGTGAATGCATATTCAAAAGGTTTGTGGAGGAGGTGGTGTGAACGTATTCCATACTAGCAGATTGTGGTCAAATTAAATATTATCAGTCAAACCAACTACAGATGCAATAAACTTAGCCTCTCAAACAACTTGACTCAAAGCAAAACTCAAGGTATAGCAGAGATACAACCAGAAAGTATAGGTCAAAGCAAGGATGGATGTTGTCACAATAATAGTTCAAAGACACATAAACAAGTTATCTATCCACAACAGTGTCAAAGGTTAATGAAGCAAACACCATTCTTGACATTTCAAATAAATGGACTTCAAAGACAAAAGCAATGAGATTTATTTCAGCACATTACATATGTCATATACATTGAAGCAAACATACATGTATGGTCAGTAGAGACTAAAAAACATGCTAAAATTCCATGGAACTGAAGTAAGCATTCTTATACATCAGACCTAAAGCAAACAATCATGATACAAGCACATATATATATAACTCAAAGCAAGGTAGCACATGGATTTCACACATCAGTTTGTAACAGGGTGAGTCAAACAAACCTTCATTACCAACATCAATCACTTAGGACATATCAGAGATCAATGAATATTTCTAACATGCTGACAGTTATGAAACTTAGCCAAAGCATAACATCCATCTCAAAATATCCACACACAAAGCCAGACTCAGTTCATGATGTCAAACCAAAAAGGAAATAATCAAGCATCCTCAAACACGAATTGGCAGGTTACATGAGCAAATAAACAACATAATGCATATGACAAGGATATCAAATAAACATAAACATTAAAAGGGAAAGGATGTTACCAAGTGGAGTAATGTCCACTGCACCTTCAGCTTGTGATAGACCTCACTCTTTTGAATCAAAGCTCCCAAAAACTGACCTCTTCTTCTCTTGCTCGTGACACTTGAAGACTCATAAACTTTGTGTATTTTTGTGAGAAAAATGTTGATGATCTGAACTAAATATCCACCCTCCTTATATAGGCCAAGTCATGGATCAATGTGGATTGTTGTGGGTCGGGTCAAGTGAGGAATCCACTCTCCAAAATGCTAGGGTTTTGAAATTGATTTCAATATTGAAAATTGAGAGACCAACGCTCCTCCTCTGAGCATATACAGGTTCTGCAGGACCAAGACATCCAAAGGTGCATTGCTTCTCCACCTCCCTTGTGTTGTAAGAAAGTGTAGGTGTGGTTTGGGAAAGTGAGAGCGACATTGCTCTGCTTGTTCTCAGGCTTGTGCAGAGGAAGCTAAGAACGGTAAACCTCGCAAACCCTTTGTTCAAGTGAATTTCCATTGAGCTTGAAGAGGAAACTTTAGGGTAAATTGAAATTGGGAATGCGCCAAAGGTGAATTGAAACGGTTATGAATTTGAACAAGTTGATGAGCTTGGTTTGTTTGGATTTCCTTCTTCCATTTTGAATCTCGTACGCAAGGAAGGAGAAGTAACAAATCTTGGTTCCCTGATTTCTCACAAGCCACATGTCAGCCCTTCATTGGCTATGAACGAGGGTTAAAAAGTCAACACTCAAAAACTTGATTTCCATTGGTTGTTGACAAATGAAAAGTAACTCCAATAATTAACAACATAAGTGCCACGGTGGACCAATTGGGTTCTTAATGAAAAATGTTTTAATTTTCTTTTAAATTTGAAATTATAATATGACAAATAATAGAATGATAAAAATTAATTAACCTTAATTTAAATTAGTTAGAAAAAGTAAACTAAATTAAAAAACTAATTAATTAAACTAAATTTCTTAGAAAAGTTAAAATTAAAAATTAAATTGAGGTTGGAAATTAAATTAACAAAATAAAACAATTTAAATATAAATTAAATAAAGAAGGCCATATTGAAATTAAATTAAATTAAAGACAGATAAAGATGTTAAAATAAATATTAAGTTAAATAAATAAAACATCAACTAGCAGAAAAATGAGGGTAAAATTTGGGGTACAACAGCTGTCATAGACAACAAACCTTGGTACCATGATATCAAGTGCTTCCTTCAGAAACAAGAGTACCCATCTGGGGCATCGAGAAAAGACAGGAAAACTCTTAGGAGACTGTCTGGAAACTTCTTCCTGAACGGTGATACACTCTATAAGCGAAACTTCGACATGGTTCTGCTCAGATGCGTAGACAAACCAGAGGCAAACATGTTGATGTGAGAAATTCACGAAGGATCATTTGGCACTCATGCCAAAGGACACACAATGGCAAGAAAAATCCTAAGAGCAGGGTACTATTGGTTGACAATGGAATCCGACTGCTACAAGTACATGCAAAAGTGTCACAAGTGTCAGATATACGCTGACAAAATCCATGTACCACCAACGTATCTCAAAGTTATTTCTTCCCCGTGGCCTTTTTCCATATGGGGAATCGACATGATTGGCATGATTGAACCAAAGGCTTCAAACGTACATCGATTCATTCTGGTCGCCATTGACTATTTCACCAAGTGGGTCGAAGCATCATCGTACGCTAATGTAACCCGACGAGTGGTAGTCCGATTTATTAAAAACAATCTCATCTTCCGTTATGGTGTTCCGAGCCAGATCATTACGGATAATGGTTTAAACTTGAACAATAAGATGATGAAAGAGTTATGCGCTGAGTTCAAGATCGAATACCATAACTCATCTCCCTACCGACCTAAGATGAACGGCGCGGTAGAAGCAGCTAATAAGAACATTAAGAAAATCGTTCAGAAGATGGTTGTAACCTACAAAGAATGGCAAGAAATGCTACCCTTTGCTCTTCACGGTTATCGTACATTTGTCCGCACTTCAACAAGGGCAACCCCTTTCTCCCTAGTATAGGGCATGGAGGCAGTGCTCCCCGTAGAAGTAGAGATCCCATCAATTCAGGTATTGATGGAAGCTAAGCTAACAGAAGCTGAGTGGTGTCAAAGCCGGCACGATGAACTGAATCTGATCGAAAAAAAATGAATAACGGTTCTATGCCATGGTTAGTTGTATCAACAGAGAATGAAGAAAGCGTTTGACAAAAAGGTCTGACCTCGTGTCTTCAGGAAAGGAGACCTCGTAATCAAGAAGATACAATCATTTCTTACTGATTCTCGGGGCAAGTGGACTCCGAATTATGACGCCCCTATGTGGTCAAGAAAGCCTTCTCAGGCGGTGCCTTGAGACTCACAACTGTGGATGAAGAAGAATTTGCCTACCCCACGAATGTTGATGTAGTCAAGAAATACTTCGCCTAAACTAAAAAAAACATCTCGGTGGATTGAAAACCCGAAAGGGCGGTCGAGGCAAAAATTAGAGACATAAACAAAAATCATCCCGGTGGATTGGAAATATCAAAGTACAATCCAGACAAAAATTAGGGATTCATGGCAAGTAACTACATCTAACACGGGTAAATTCCCCAGTAGTTTTACTTTCCATCACGAAAAGACTTCCGTCAGGGTCATCTTCGACAGAAGCCCAAAATGACCAGAATTCAAAGTTGGTAGAAGGATAACGGTTGTTATGTTTTAATGTAGCCCTTTTTCCGTAAATTACCATTTTCAAACTTTGTAAATACTCTATGGTATCACGCGCTTGGCTGATTACCATCCTATCAATAAAATTTGAGCCCTCGTGCTTTCGTTTGCAACTCTTATTTATTTTTGCTTTATAGAATGACATTTAACATGATCAACGATTCTTGAAATAAAACAAAAATGAATTTACTTGAAAAAAATTTCTTCTGCTTTTAAAATAAGGATGGCATTTCCTTTTGACTTTAAACGTCTGAAAGCACATCAACAACTTCTCCAGAAGTGATTTAACTTCAAAGTGCAGAATCAAAGTACTCCTTCTAAACTAGTTCACCTGACTGAAGGATCAACTTTTTGAACATCAGGTCCCACCTGATATCCCCGGAAGAGTTCTTACCTCCTAATACCGATCAATAATTTGTTTCTCCCCACGGGGTCCACTTCTCCTAAGCAAGGCAGTATTGCTATCCTGAACAATGATACCTTTCATTCCCCGTAATGACCGAGTATCGAATCTAGTTCATTCACTAGTCTGTATGTCGCGTACATACATCATGCATTATTAATTCATGCTCATAGTCATATTACGTCACTGTCACTCTGGTCAGTTTCACTTTCGAGTGATAAAGTCCTCTTGTCGGTTGGGTCGTCGGTACTTTCCTCGTCAGGAAATGTTTTGTATGAACAATCTCTCTCCAGTTTATTTATGGAATGGAACCGTCCTCGACCACTTTGATAACTTGAATCTCTAAAAGACAAGAATACGTCTAACGGACATCCTTTGGAACATCACTCTTCACCTTTGAAGATGATTTCTTCGCTTTCCCGGATTAAGGAAAATCCCTAGAGAAAGCCTCTTAACAAATGACTCTAGACAATACATCGGTCTTTCTCCAAAGAAACCTGATGTTAATGAAGTCATCTGCACCAAAAAAAATGGGACCGTGTCACATGGTGTTTCTTCATGAGAATCTCGGAGAAAAGTGTGATATCCCCAAGCAAAAAATAGTCTCTCAGAAGACTCGTTTCACCCAGTAGAGTCAACAAATGGCATCTCCAACAGAGAAGTTTGCGTGCCTCTACAGCTCATACCAATGGGTTTTCCCCAGCAGGTCTGAAATCAAAACATTTTTCCATCAAATGGCATCTCCCTGTAAAACTCGGTGAGAAGTTTGGTGAAAACCATTACACATAGCATCCCTTGTCAAGAAAAGAAATTCATCAGGAAGAAACTGAGACCAGTTCCTTGGTAGGAAACCATGATCGAGGGGAAGTTTATTGACAAAAGAAACTGAGACCATTTCCTTGGTAGGAAATCAGGATCGAGGGGAAGTATATTTAAGAAACTGAGACCAGTTCCTTGGTAGGAAACCAGGATCGAGGGGAAGTTTATTTCAGAAACTGAGACCAGTTCCTTGGTAGAAAACCAAGATAGATGGGAAGTTTTACCTTTTCTAAGTATCAACTCTTAGCAAAAGAAGATGAATGAGTAAACTACCATTCATAAACACCATCAAAATTTTGGGTATTCCGATATTTAATCCTTTTGCACCTTGAATGTCCGAATATCTTCGCCATTCATACCTTCGGGTCCAAGAAGATTAAATAGGGGCATCTGTCATACCCCAAACTATGACCACCAGGATTTCCCATCATTATGAGAATCCTTACCACAATATGGATATACCATCATGCCTCATCAATCTCCTCAGGGATTGTTAAGCATTCACTACAATCAAAGACTAGGGTTTTAACCCCTCTCAGAGCTTTTAGACAAAAGATCAATCAAGAGCAACTTGATCTTCAACTTATCTAGCCTCTCAAACATCCATGAAGGATCAAGGGGTCTCCCATATCAAGAATCATGCATGATTATGCAACATTTCAAGAGGATCAAACCTCAGGATCGCCAGTGTCACCAAAGTAGGGTTTTGGTCGACCAGGGCCTCTAGATGGAAGTTTTCATCTGGGCATGAGCCAATGCTTCAATATTTGGTCCAATAAGCTTAAAAGAATCTTAAGAGCCCATCCACAATGGTAAAGTCATCTTGAAGGACCATCTATCAAAAAATCAGGAATTAGGGTTTTGACCTAATTCAACCCTTGAGTTAACTTGTGAAGGGAGACATGACTTGAAGCTTCAAGATGAACTTCAAAGACCTTATATACATTATATTGACATGTTTACAAGATTTGATTGACTCAAAGAGCTCAAATCATAAGCCACAAGAACCCAAAACCATCTGGTCACAAACTAGGGTTTCTGATGGAAAAGTCAACCCTACCATTGACTGTTGACCTACCCTTGATCTCAAACCTTGGGGAAGGGTCCAATACATTCCTAAATACCCTAAGAGGCTATCCATGAAGTTTAATTAGGCCTAAGGATTGATTTCACAAAAGGATCACAAAGTCAAAGTTCATCTGATAGAAAAAGTCAACTGTGCCAAAACCAAGTTTGACTTTTTGAAATTTTGGTCAACCAAGGTTTCCTTAACCCTAAAATGATGTTAATATGTGATTTGAATCATCACTCATCAAGAAAAATCAAGAAAATTAAGATAACTTGTAAAAGGGGTAATCTTAAAACCTTAGAATTTTTCTAAGTTATGAAATAAAATGGCTAGGGTACCAACTTTGCAAGGTCATAACTCCTAAACCACAAGGCCTTTTTCTCCCATTCAAAGCTCAGATTGTAGCCCATCTTACATACTTCAAATATGTCAACTACAACAATGGAAAAATTAAATAGCAGAATAACACACCAAATTGTTCACCCAGTTCGGTCTAACTACCTACGTCTGGGGGCTACCAAGCCAGGGATGAAATTCACTACTTGTAGAATTAAATTACAGACTCAACAACCCAGTTGACAATCTCCTAATCTTAATTCCTACTAGTGACTTTCTACCTAAGAAACCACTTAGATATGATAACATTACTCAATCCCTAAAACACTTCAAAGATCACACCTTTGAATAACACTACTTGATTCTGCTTCACAGCTTTGATCAAGTTACACAACTCTCTATCGCTTCACAGCTTCTAAGAGAGGACATAAAACAACTCACCAATTCAACCTAGAATGGTGTATACAAAACTCGTACAAAATACTTAAGACACTCAGCCTATGCTCTTGATCTTCTCTCTGTATTTCTGTGCTTTTTCCTTTGGTCTTGTGCGCTTTATATAGCAACCTGAATTTGGGCTTGGACTCCTACAATATCTGACTTGATTTGTTATTTAAAACTGAATCTTCAAAATAGATTTTCTCCTAAAATCTTTTCAAATCTTCAACCTTTTAAATCTCCTACAAATCTGCACCAGATCTCCTATGCAGCGAAGAATATCTAACCCAAGATATTCTCATCCAATGAGACTAACAACTCTCCACAATTCCAGCTAACACGCAAACCCTAACAACATCATAAAACCTGATGTTATTAATTCTGCAGATCTAATGTCACAACATCGCCTGTGACATCAGACATCCAACTTCAGTAACTTAACCACTTAACACAGCCCAGTGTTAAGACTCAATGTTGTGACATCACCCATATGACATCAAACATTGAACAACTTTTGTTTTACCAAAATTCCAGCCAATCCAAGAAACTAACAATCTCCCCCTTTGGCTAATTTTGGCTAAAACAAACTCTGCACCTTCAGAGACTCCAGAAGCGGAATAAACTTCAATAATTTTTGAACCTTCAAGCAGCAGCATCTTCAATACAAAAAGACTTCACTTCACAAAACTCTGTTACAGCACCATCTTCACCAGCAACTGGTAACAACCAAACTGGTGCTCCCCCTCAAAACCAGAACCAACATAACAGCTGTTCAGCAGATCAGCAATTACTCCCCCTTAATATCTGCACTTCTGAACTATAACATCAGCAATCAGCTACATCCTCAGCTGCATATTTCTTGACTTCATTCCTTAGCAGCAACTGACATTTGTACTCCTTGATACTCTTGGCTCACTTGGCTATTTCTCCCCCTTTTTAGCCACAATTTGACAACCATCAACCAGAAGCCCTATTAAATACAGTTAGTACTACCCTAGCTCTCATTGTTAGCCTCACAGTTAGCATAATAAATCATAGAACAAAAATTATAAAGGGTGCATATACAGCACAATATTCATATTAAACACCAAGCACAACAGTGCAGAATCAAAAAAAACATTGCATAATACTACTATCTAAGAAAAACATTAAAAGCTTTAATCATCTGAGCTGAGATCATCATTATCTTCTTCATCTTCTTTTGATCTGTCATTATCAGACTCGACTTTCTTATCAACAACTTCTGTCTCACTTTCTTTTTCTGTCATCTTCAGAGTCATAAGTAATCTTTTGAACTTCTCCTTTCTTTCAGTGCTTACTCTGATGGCTTCATCTAATTCTTTACAGGCTTCCTCCAGTTCAGAAATCATGTCAATCTTGACATGAGTATGATGAGTAGATGTTGAGGCAGATGTCTTGACATGATCAGCAACATGTTTTCCTTCAAACAACTTCTGAGGAAAAGACAAGTCAGGCTTCCTTCTACACACACTATCATATTGGTGAAGAATCCCAGGATGCTGAGATAGAATTATCCCACAAATGAGGGATGGAAATGCAATAGGCAATTTCACAGCTCTTGTTGCAGCATGCTTGATAGTCTGATTATAAATGTAAGAGCCATAGTCAATCAACCTCTTTGTTCCAATGGCATAAACTAAATTGCCCAAACCAGCAGAAATAGAGGTCTTGTGGTTTATAGGAACCCAGTTAACAGCACCTATTCTATGAAGAATAACATATTTCACACTTAATAAACTAGCTGCCAACTTTCCATTTGAGGGCCAAACTTCTACCTGACCAGCTGTGATTTCTTTGCAGATAACATTATTATAAACTTCTAATTCACCATAATCTTCCTCACTTCTTCCTAAGTAGGCATTAATCACCTTAGGAGAGAACCAGACACACTTACCCCTAACAGTAACTCTTCTGAAAGTTAGGCTTTTGCTGTCATTAATAGACTCGGGGATATTCACTATAAATTCTCTGACCAGTCTATCATAGCAACTAGTCAATCCTGACACAATCCTTATGAGACCAGCAAACTTAATTAGATCTACAATTCCAGTAGACTCTAAGTCATCTGCAACTATCTCTCTTTCCAGAGCTATCCTTCTTTGGCTCACACAATTCCGCATGGATGCACTTCTGGCACAGTGAAATGAGATGTTATCAGGCACTTGATCAGCAGCTTTGTTCATCACAGGGTTGATGTCTTGAACATCACACTCTAAATCTGATTCTTCCCTGATTCTCCTCTTCTTGCCAGACATGGCAACTTTGCTCCATGACTTGGGAGAGTCTGCAACTGAAGTCCTTTTCTTATCCTTGACCATATTTTCATTAGGAAGTGACTCCACTCCTTTCCCTTTCCTATCCTCCCTTCTTCTTGATATCGCATTACCAATGATATCACTATCAGATGAGTCCTCAACATCTATAACCTCAACCTGATCCTTCCCTTTATAACTGTGACTTTCATCCCTAGGGGAAGATGTTCTGACATCAGGGATGACATCAGTATCTTCAAGATCTTCTTCTTTACTACCACCTTCAGCGTCTTGAATCACAGACAAGGCCAGTCTGTGAAGATTTGTGTCCTCACTCTGAGAGTCCACCTGTTCAGCAGGCATTTGCCTTAAAGGGACAGAAATCTCTTTCACACGTATTCCCTTCTCAAGAATTTTGGTGGCAATCTGCTCCAAATGCATGTCCACATCATACTTCTCCTCAATAGCTTGAGAGGATGATGACCTAGTTTCAGTTTTACTCAACTTGGCTGAAGGTTTAGAGTTACCTGAATCTGGAAGTGCCATAGGGATGTGTTCTTTGTCAACATATTCTTTTTCCGATGAAACCTTAGTTCGTTCATGCGCAGGTCTTTGAGAATCAGAGTTCTTGGATGGGGAAGACATTGTTCCTTTGGAACAGACTAGGTTTAGAGAAGATTTTTCTATTTTGTTGAGATTAAGGGAGATGAACCATTGATAAGAGAACGCTTTGATGAATCTTGATATAGAATCAATATGGTAAGGCGCCTGATTCTGAGTACCTCTTAAAGACCAATCACTAATTTTCTCCCTCCATAAAAATTTAAAAGGATTCACATCAGAACTTATTAACTCTGATTGACCTTTCAACATCCTTTCACGCCTGATGTCATAGTCTGATGTTATAACATCAACTTGAACATCATCAGATGAATTAACTTCAAGAGGAATCCACTGATAACAGTTATCTTTGGATCTGGCACCCTTCATAACAACTTGATTATGCTCATCAGATACCACACACTCATCTTTGGTGTAGTTAACTTTGTAACCTTCATCACATAGCTGACTTATGCTAATCAGATTAGCATTCAAACCTTGGATAAGGATCACACTATCAGGAGTAAGACCATCATGATTCTTCACTCTTCCAACTCCTTCTACTACTCCTTTTTCTCCATTGCCAAACACAACCTTATTTACATGGCAAGGATTTAACTCCACAAAATGTTCCTTGGATCCAGTCATGTGCTTTGAACATCCACTGTCAAAGTACCATGCATCCATGGCAAAATTTTCATCTGAGGTATGAGCCAATAAACATGTGACCTGAGCTTTAGGAACCCATTGTTTCACCACCTTGGGCCTGACCTCCTTCTGTCTGGGTTGAGGAGCAGAATTTGGATAACCATAAAGCTTGAAGCACGAGGAATGCATATGTCCAAACCTGCCACAATAGAAGCATCTGACTCTGTCATCTCTGAAGTGGTTAACCTTATGCAACTTTGATGGTGATACTGTTGGTGTTGCCACCCATAATGATGTCTCCTTCTACCATAGTTGGCCTGTCTTCTATGGTGCGGTTGTCTTCTCCTGTTCTGAGGATGCTGTCTCCTAGTCTGTCTCCTATGATGATGAGGCTTCCTTCTTCCATAGTAATGAGGCACATCATTGTTGTACTTATATCCATATCCATACCAGTTTCCCTGATGTTGAGACATCTGATGAGACATATTCTGTTTGAACTTGGCAGCTTGCATGCTCTTGTGATATTGGGGAGGCATATACTGACTAGCTCCTTGGGGCTGCATCTTCCTCTGATGAGAACCATTCTTCTTCTCAACATTCTGAGGCTGTGAATGAGCATCCTTCTCGGGTGTAAAATCCTGTCTCTTTGTTTGATGTTGAGACAATGGTTGGGACACCTCCTTCTTTGTTCCTGAAGAGCTTGCTTCAGCAGAAACCTTTTTCTCAGCCATAAATCCTATGCCTGACTTATCACCAACAACCTTTTCTGTCTGAAGGATCTTATCAAGTGTGTCTGTACCACAGCTCAGCATCCTAACAGATTTGGTCATATGATCAAGATGAGCTTTGACCAGTGAGACTTCATTTTCCAAATCAGCTTTAGCAGTCTCAAGCTGAGCAATCTGTTCCTTTTGACTCTTGTTTTCTTGATAGATTTCAGCACTCTTCAGACAAATCTCTTGATAGGTAGAAGCTAGCTCCTCAAAGGTTATTTCCCCATCACTAGAATCATCATCAGAAACAATAGTTCCTGTCAAAGCTCTAACATGCTTTGCTGACTCACCTTCACTTTCACTATCAGAGTCAGACCAGGAAATTGTCATGCCCTTCTTCTGCTTCGTCAAGAAGGTGGGACACTCTTTCTTGACATGTCCATACCCTTCACATTCAAAGCACTGAACTCCTTTATCTTGGGTAGTCTTCTCTTCATCCTTCTCTTTTGACTTGCTGATGTCAGAAGAGGTGTTCTTGACATTAGGCCTGGAGTTATTGTTCATCCTCTTAAACACTTTGTTGAACTGCCTTCCCAACATAGCTATGGCCTGAGATAAGTCCTCCTGGGATTCAGTACTCTTCCCTTCCTCTTCTTGAGCATTTGAAGTCAAGGCTATACTTTTTGGCTTCTTTTCAGGCTCTTCTTCATTTAACTCAAGCTCAAACGTTTGAAGAGATCTAATGAGCTCATCAACCCTCATCTTGCTGATGTCTTGAGCTTCTTCAATAGCAGTCACCTTCATCTTGTACCTCTTAGGAATGGACCTAAGGATCTTCCTTACAAGCTTTTCTTCTGACATCTTTTCACCAAGAGCACTGGATGCATTGGATAGCTCAAGAATACTCATGTGGAAGTCATGGATAGTCTCATCTTCCTTCATCTTCAGGCTTTCAAACTTTGATGTTAGAATCTGAAGTCTTGACATCTTAATTCTAGATGTTCCTTCATGTGTAGCCTTTAAAATATCCCAAGCTTCCTTAGCAACTTCACAGGTATTGATCAGCCTGAATATGTTTTTATCCACTCCGTTGAAAATTGCATTTAGAGCTTTGGAATTACCAAGGGCAAACTTATCTTCTTCCTTGGTCCATTCTTCTTCAGGCTTCAGCTTTGAGGTGCCTTCTTTATCTTTGCCAGCATCATCTTTTTCACATACAACAGGTGCTTTCCACTCTTTAATAATGGCCTTCCATGCCCTGCTGTCCAAGGATTTTAAGAAAGTAATCATCCTTGGCTTCCAATAATCGTAATTCGAGCCATCCAAAATAGGGGGTCTGTTGACAAATCCTCCGACTTCTTTGTCCATCTTTACACCAGAAAGTAACTTCCCTAAATCTCACCCAGAGACAGACAGGATGCCTGTTCTGATACCAATTGAAATTCTGGTATCAGACGTGTGATGTTAAGTGCGATGTCACAACAACACACTCTTCACAATGGACAAATTAAATAGCAGAATAACACACCAAATTGTTCACCAAATTCGGTCTAACTACCTACGTCTGGGGGCTACCAAGCCAGGGATGAAATTCACTACTTGTAGAATTAAATTACAGACTCAACAACCCAGTTGACAATCTCCTAATCTTAATTCCTACTAGTGACTTTCTACCTAAGAAACCACTTAGATATGAGAACACTACTCAATCCCTAAAACACTTCAAAGATCACACACTTTGAATAACACTACTTGATTCTACTTCACAGCTTTGATCAAGTTACACAACTCTCTATCGCTTCACAGCTTCTAAGAGAGGACAGAAAACAACTCACCAATTCAACCTAGAATGGTGTATACAAAACTCGTATAAAATACTTAAGACACTCAGCCTATGCCCTTGATCTTCTCTCTGTATTTCTGTGCTTTTTCCTTTGGTCTTGTGCGCTTTATATAACAACCTGAATTTGGGCTTGGACTCCTGCAATATCTGACTTGATTTGTTATTTAAAACTGAATCTTCAAAACAGATCTTCTCCTAAAATCTTTTCAAATCTTCAACCTTTTAAATCTCCTACAAATCTGCACCAGATCTCCTATGCAGCGAAGAATATCTAACCCAAGATATTCTCATCCAATGAGACTAACAGCTCTCCACAATTCCAGCTAACACGCAAACCCTAACAACATCACAAAACCTGATGTTATTAATTCTGAAGATCTAATGTCACAACATCGCCTGTGACATCAGACATCCAACTTCAGTAACTTAACCACTTAACACATCCCAGTGTTAAGACTCAATGTTGTGACATCACCCATATGACATCAAACATTGAACAGCTTTTGTTTTACCAAAATTCCAGCCAATCCAAGAAACTAACACAATTCTTTATGGATTTTGAGTTATCGTTTGATCAAAATCACAAAAACATGAAAATCACACTTTTTCCAACACTTGGTGAAATTTTCACTAAGTCAGAATCTGTTTCACTTTTTCCAAAATGTTGAGGCATTTTTCAATCTGATGCAAGTTGATTCAAAACCAAAGTTAAACATCACATTAGAATAGGACACATCAGTTTTCCAAATTGTCCAAGAACTCCATCAAACTCCATTTGAGCTAGGAATTATGGATCTCCAAAGTTGCCTTGTTGCAAACTGCCTCCATGACAGTTTTAGGCAGATTTTGTGCAAACTTGCACCCCACGATTCCCTAAACCAATTTTAAACACTTTGATCATTGTTCTATTCAGTTACAATCCAAATGGGTGGATGATCTGATCCCTAGCACAAAATGCCAAAAGACCTAGCTTGCCATGTGCAAAATCATCATGAATGGAACCTTGAATTTCAATTTTGGCATCAAGCATTAAAGTGATGCATTGAGGTGGCATAAATGAACCACAAACCAGTCTAATTGAGTCAAGATGTGTCCATAGATCAAAGTACCTAAACCTGCAAAGCCTGGTGCAAGTCAATGGCTAGAGAAGACCATTGACCAAAGAATCAAACATTCAATACAATCTGATCCAAGTTGCCATTCACTATTACTTGTGAAACAAACTTGCTCTACTATAAATAGAGCTCATTTGTGATCAGTTCAAGCACACCAAAGGCCCTAAATAGATGCATTTCTCAAAATCACCTCCTTCACTCCCAAAACACCTTCTCTTGCAAGTCACTATCGGGTTTTGCATTTGAGAGTAATTCCAACCAAACCAATGGTTCACACACCTCACGTATAACATATAAAAGTGATCCAAATTCTTACATAACATCTGGAAGACTAAATTCTCAAAATCACCAGCCAACTGCTCAAGTTCTTGACAGAGTTGCAGTTGAGGTACCATCTCAAGTTCCAGCTCACTTCAAACCACTCCAAGCATTCAGACACAACTCTTGGCACCTAAGGAAGCTATCCAGATCATTGGAACCAGCCTGCAACACCTCCAACTCAAAACTTGATCACCAGCTGCAAGAGGTAAGCCTGATACTCTCAAACTCTATGATCCATGCATCATAAACATGTTTTCAAGTTACCATTGTGTTTCTAGATGTTTATAGATCATTTTCCCTCAATCAATTGCTATGAATCTATCGTGTATGGAATTTCATGATGGTTTGTGCAAATTAGGGTTCATCTGGTAAATGCATGATAAACCTCTCCACACTTAATTTAAATGAAATTGAGTATTACCATCTCGTTCCTTGTTCAAAAGTGAGCAAGATTGATACTTATTTCATCCAATTCCATTAAGAAACAAGGGAGATTGGATTGAATCCGTTTCTGGTGGCAAAACGAAGAAGATGATGTTCTTCGCGCCATTTTCAAATTTTTGAATATTTGAATTATTTAATTAATTTTGATATTTTTCTTAATTGATTCAAAAATTAAATTCTCTCTGAATATTTGTGTTTTTGAATTGATTATTTTTCTCAAAATTCACAAAAATGTTTAAATATTTTATTTTACAAAAAAAATCCAATTTATATTATTTATTTAATATAGTTAGAATTTTTGTAATTAATTTCATTTTTATGTTTTTAAACATTTTAAAATGAAATTCCCACTTTGATTTTTCATTTCAAATGAATTTCAAACTTTCATGTGATTAAACATGGTTTTTTAAAAATATTTTTCAAAGTGTACAAATTGTTTTTTTGAATATATTTGATATTTTGATCATTTATTATTTAAATTTCCTTTGAAAAATGATATTTTATTTAAAATTAGGGTTTCCTCTTGATTTTAAATTTTCAAACATTCTTGGGCCTCTTGATAGAGTGTAAGTCCCATCCCTTTGTAAATAAACCATTTTGGGCCTCAGTCATTGTATAAGTCCCTCTGTACTTTTCAAAATCACAGCGCGATCGTCGCCTTTTTAACAAAATCAACTGGGCCTCCCTTGTGTTGTAAGTCCCATCTTTATTCATTTTTCAAACATTTTGGGCCTCTAATAGAGTGTACGACCCAACCCCTTTTTATACAAAAAACATTTTGGGCCTCAGACATTGTATAAGTCCCAACACATTTTCGAAAACCTCGGCGCGATCGCCAGTTCAAAATCAAATCACCTGGGCCTCTCCTTGAGCTATAAGTCCCACTTATTTTCTTAAAAACACTTTTGGGCCTCTATTAGAGTGTAAGACCTAACCCCTCTTTGTACATAAATAATTTTTGGGCTTCAGTCATTGTATAAGACCCGATACAGTTTTCAAAATAACAGTGCGATCATTGTTTTCATCTGGGACTCTCCCTGAGTTGTAAGCCTCATCTCTTGTACAAAAATAATCTTTGGGCCTCTAATAGAGTGTAAGACTTCAACCCTCTTTGTAACTACTCTGTTAATAATACAATCTATTTCAATGTTATCAAATAAGTCATATGGGCATCTCTTGTTATCAAAACTTGTTTCAATTTCTTTGAACAACTAACATTACAGCATGGAAGCTTGCTCACCTGTAAGTTTTTATCTGCTTTCATTTACATGCTTTATATACATAACTGCATTGCTGGAAGCTTGCACACCAGTAAGTCCTTCTTTCATATTCTTTTAAATACTTGTCATATATCAATTGTATATATACTTGTATATCTGTTTAGAGTTTTCCCCGACAACTAAGTCTAGAATTAGGTCAAGCCAGTTGTTTACTCTCTCAATACAGTCAAACATAGATCCCTAATAGGATTTCCAGATACAGTCTTGCCTTCTCTTGGGCTTAAAAAATATGGAACAAAGAGAAAGGCAGTATTCTCGGTGAACCTGTTCTCAGACTGTCACAATTAGAACTTGTCAAAGAAATTCAGTTTCCCCAGAGAGGATTAATTCCCGGTGAAACTTCTCTTGAATTTCTTCAAACTCTAAAACTGTTCACACAAGAAAGGATTAATTCCCGGTGAAACTTTTCTTGAACATTCTTAAGTTTAAACCCACATGCTTCCTAAAAGCATCCCCAGCCTCCTCTTGGGCTTTGTACAAGGACCTTCAGTCTTCTTAGAAGTTCTCATGCCTCCTCTTGGGCTTAGTACAAGGACCCAGAGACCTCTTATAGGTATAGGACAGAACCTAGTCATCCTTTGTTAGGCTTTGTATAATGATTCTTCCTCAGCAGAAGTTAGCCTCCTCTTAGGCTTTGTATAATGATAACCCCTAAACTGAGTCACAAATCTTTTAGCCTCAATCTTGGGCTTTGTACAAGACACCCCCTAAATATCTCTTTAGTAGAGTCAGTCATTCTTTTAGCCTCAATCTTGGGCTTTGTACAAGATAGATAATAACACTCCCAAAACAGAGTTAAACCCTTTCAACCTCAATCTTGGGCTTTATACAAGACAAATATTCTCCAACTGAGTCAATTTCTCTTTAGCCTCAATCTTGGGCTTTGTACAAGACACATATAAATTTCCTCCCCAATGGAGTCAAATCTTTCTTTAGCCTCAATCTTGGGCTTTGTACAAGACAAACAAAACTTTTTTCCCAAAGAGTCAAATCTCATTATGCCTCAATCTTGGGCTTTGTACAAGACACCAAATAAACACTCTCTTGTTGAGTCAGTCAATCTCCAGCCTCCTCTTAGGCTTTGTATAATGATTTTCCCCAGTGGAATCTAATCAACCTCTTAGCTTCAACCTTGGGCTTTAATCAAGGCACACAAAAATCAATATTCCCTCAGAAGAAATCATTAAAATCTCTGCAGGAGGATCTTTTCTCTGTATAATCACATCAAAATAGTCAATCAAAACAAAACCCTAATCCCAGATAACTGTTGTAAGTGACACACTTGTTGATACAAACATCCAAGTTGTCTGTCCATCATTATCCTGGTTAAAACTCTTCATCTAATTGTTGTAAGTGGCAGGCCTCTGGATACAAACATCCAAGCCCATGTCCCTCTTTTAGCATGAATTCCTAAGGAAAAAGGGCATTTCTCACACTGAGTTAAAGTTTTCTCCTTTAGGACAAATCACCCCTGTAAAGGCAATTATGGCATTGCTGGTCTCCATGCATTCCAGTTAAAGTAATTCTCCTTTTCAAAACTAGTTACCCAAACAACTATGATTAACAGATGAGATATCTCTCTTTAGAGATGACAAATTCTCTCTAAAAACAACCTTTTAGCTTTAATCTTGGGCTTTGAACAAGACACAAACAAACAACCCTTTTAGCTTCAATCTTGAGCTTTGAACAAGACACCAGACATCTATTTCTTCCTTAGAATAGGAGGAACTATGATTGCTCTGATTTCCCTATACTCCATAACAGGGAATACGTAGGCATAAAATTGCGAAATCTTAGCGAGCACACTTATCAAAAAACCTTAGGTCCCTGACCTTACCAAAAACACCGAAAAACCCGAAAAACAACAAAAATTATCTCTCAGACATCCCACCAAGACAAACTTTTCCCATTTCACAGTCAAACACAGTCAAATATCAAGTAAATCCTAAAACTATCATCTCATGGATAACCATGTATAGGATGGGTAATTGACAACTCCCCATTGTATAACCTGACCCTGGAATCCCCAATCTCTGTCAAGTGTTTGTTCAGTTAAACAAATGCATGCAAGGTTCATTTTAGATAACTTTCCCTTTCCCTTCCAGCTTCACGGGATAAATAAGAAATCAGAAAGTAGCAACCAACGTTCCTCCCACTGAGGTGAGGAATCCCCATTGCGATAAGGTGGTCGCGTCACCGACAAAAATCGTACGCTACACGCATCATCCACTTCTCTTCTCCTTTAGTCTACATCATTCTAGCATCTTGTAGAATGTTCTAGATATGTGATTACATCAGAAAATATCAACTACATTTGCTACACTACCTCACTATCATTAATACTCACCATGCACTCTCATTTACAAGCATTTGGACCACTTTATCAATGGAGTTACATTAGGATTCTCCAACTGAGTTAACCAATAACTAACTGAGTTAGACCCCAACTCAGTGAGTTGGGTCTAACTAACTCCAAAGCAAATGCCAAACCTCATTAACTACCTCCAAACCAAGTTCCAAGCCTCTATTCACTCCAATCCTATGCTCTATATAAGAAAACCTTCACATTAATTCAAAGGATCTTCACTTTCATTCTGAATTTTTCATTCTTCACTCCCTCATTCTCTGAATGTTTTGCAACTTTCTCTCTCTCAATCATCATCTTCTTCCCTAAACTTCACTAGAGCTCATTCCATCATTAAAGCTTAGCAAGCTTGGCATTGAAGCTTGCTATTCTTTGAGCTAGACCTCCATTACTATCCATTTCATCTCTGAATTTCGTAGCAATATCATCATTTACTTCAATTCAAGCTTTGAAAGTTGATCATTGGAGGATTTTTGGTGCAAATTCGTATATGACGTAATTATCGCATTGTCTTCGGTTTTCTCGCTACGGATTGCAAGAGATCTTGGTATTTTATGGTTTTCTAAGCTTCTCTCCATCACATTGTGATTATAACAATTACCAAGGCAAATCTCAGCCTTGTAGGTTGGTGAATCTTACTTGATTTATCGTTTTCGATCGATTTCGCATTTTCGTAATGTAGTTCTTAATTGATGTTTTGCTACTTGAATGCTTGATTCACATGCTTGATTCTATTTTCTCTCAATTGCCATGAATTAATATGAATTTTGCATCTACTTCTATGTTATGATCCAGTGCAATTGCATGCGATAAGTGACTCCAAAAAGTGCTTTTCGAAATTCTGTTTTTTCTGTTTTTACAGTGTTAATAGATTAACAACAGGAGGTTAACAGATTACACCCTTACCTGCGCCTAAAAACACAGTTTTAATAATGTGTAATCGATTAACCTCGGGATGTTAATCAATTAACACTGTCACTTTTGCAAAACAAAACTTGGCTTTTAGGGTTGTTTTGCATAGTTGTCTTGTGTGCTTCCACATGCTTACTTGTATTCATGTCAATGCTAATGTTTTAGATCATAATCTACTCGCAATGAATTTTGCTTGATTAATTGCATGATTTTCCTTGATTATTTTGCAATTTTATCACATGTTTAAAGCACTTTTTTGCACACTTTTTGCTTATGTGTTAACATGATTTTGCTTAGTAATGCGCTAGCTTGATCTTGTTAGTGCTTTGCAATTTCAATTTAATGCATTAGATTTGTTCTCTTGAGAAAATTTAATCTTGTTCAATGTTATTTCACACACTAGCATTGATGATCTTTCGACTCGCTTGAAAGATTATAGGCATTTCTCCTCCCTTTGATTGATTGATCGAAACCTCGTTTCAATTGGTTAAATTACCTCACTCTCTTCTTTAGGATCCTCCTATATCTTTTCTTTCTTGATTTCCTGCCGAGTTGGACGTCTCCACAACAAGCTGGAGCACTTTACAAATTGCGCAGTTACTTTGTCGGTTTCAATTTCTGCACTACACTTTGAGTGCTAGGGAAGGAATGAGAGTGGAGAATTCATATCCTCATTCTGACTATTTGTGGTAGGAGACAACTGACCCTGTGCCTAGAGTAGTCATCTCTATTTTTAGACTGCAATGTCTCTTGAGTCGATCCTTGGTCACTCATTCCTGCCCTAAACCAATTTCTTCTTTGGGTTCACAACCTTTTCTTGGTTCAATACATGTTCCTTTGGTTAATCACCATCCGTTGGTTAAACACCAACCTTCTTCTTCCCCTATGAAGTTATATCTTTTCTTTTCTTCGGTTAACCATAGACTGTCTGTTAACATACCGAATCCCCAGTGGAGTAAGCAACCTTCTCTTGGTTCCAACCTCCTTTTCGTTGGTTAACCACTACCCGTCAGTTAAAAGACCAACCTTTCCCTTTTCTTCAGTTAACCACTGCCCGTCAATTAAAAGACCAATGTCTTCTTTTCCTCGGTTAACCATAGTCTGTCTGTTAACACATTGAGTCTCCTTTTTGGGTTAACACCTTCCCTTGGTTCAACACCCATCTCTTTGGTTAATCACCGTCTGTCGGTTAAATACCAATTTCTCACTCTTCCTTTCCCCGGTAGAGTCAACTCTTTTTCATTGGTTAATCACTGCTTGTCAGTTAAAAGACAAATCTTTCTCTTCCTCAGCAGAGAACAAATTTGCTTTCTTTCCCTCTCCCCAGCGGAGTCAAACCTTCTCTTTCTTGGTCAATCACTACCTGTCAGTTAATAGACCAATTATTTTTCTCTCTAGCGATACCTTTCTTTTTCCCCAATCAGAGTTCTTTTCTTTTCCCCAGTAGATACTGTAGCGAGCGATTTTTGTCGGTGACGCGACCACCTTATCGCTGAAGTTTGGGTTTTCCTCCTGAAGGAGAAAGGGTTCTACTTTCTAATTTCTTATTTATCCCATGAAACTGAAAGGGAAAGGGAAGCTATCTATAACTAACCTTGTACACGAATGCTTAACTGAACAAACGCTTAAAGAGATTCGGGGAGTCAGGGTCAGGTTATACAATGGGTAGTTGTCAATTACCAATCCTATATGTGGTTATCCACAGGATATTAGCTTTAGGTTTCTGCTTTGTAATTGATGGTGTTTATCTGGTGATGGGTTGGGAAAGTTTCTTGGGAGAGTATGACAGGAAGAGTGAGTTTTTGTTGATGTTCGGGTTCTTCCCGATGTTTTTGGTAAGGTACTGAACCTAAGTTTTGATTGATATGTGAAGGTACGGGACCTAGAGTTTTTGATTGGTATGCTCGCTAAGATTTTGTAATCTTATGCCTACGTATTCCTGTTTAAACGAAACAGGGAAATCAGAGCAATCGTAGTTCCTCCTATTCTAAGGGAGGAAAGAGATGTTTTGGTGTATTGTTCAAAGCCCAAGATTGAAGCTAAAAGGTTTATTTGTGTCTTGTTCAAAGCCCAAGATTGAAGCTAAAATGTTTGACTGAGAGAGAACTTGTCATCTCTAAAGAGGGATTGTTGATTTTTGTGTGCCTTGGTCAAAGCCCGAGGTTGATGCTAAAAGGTTAATTGACTTGGCTAGGGGATTTCCTTATATAAAGCCTGCAAGGAGGCTAAATATGATCGACTCAACGAGAGAGCGTATATGTGTCTTGTACAAGGCCCAAGATTGAGGAAAAAAAGAGACTGAATCTGTGGGGATATCATTATACAAAGCCTAAGAGGAGGCTAAAAGGATTTTTTGACTCCGCCGGGGAGTTTTATATGTATCTCGTATAAAGCCCAAGATAGAGGCTGAAAATGGGAAATTTAATCGACTCTGGTGAGGACATTTTGTGTCTTGAACAAAGCCCAAGGCGGAGGCTAAACGGATTTGACTCTACTGGAGAGTGTTATCTATCTTGTACGAAGCCCAAGATGGAGGCGAAAAAAAAGAGTTTGACTCTGTTTGGGAGTTTATTCCTTAAAGCCTAATGACGGCTCGGAGGAATTGACTTCGCTGGGAAAAATGTTCGTCCCAAGCTTATGAAGATTTATATCTGGTACAAAGCCCAAGATGGAGGCTAAAAGGGTTTAACTCAACAAGAGAGTGCTTTTATCTGTCCTGTACAAAGCCCAGTATTGTGGCTGAACAAGCTGGAGAAATCCTAAGAGTGGGCTAACTTTGCTAGGGGGGAATCATTATACAAAGCCTAAGAGGAAGCTATTGACCCAACAAGAGGGTATTTTTATCTGTCTCGTACAAAGCCCGGGATAGAGGCGAAAAGGGTTGGCTCAACAAGAGAGCGCTGAAAGGTGATTGACTCAACAAGAGAGTCTGAGACGGTGATTGACTCAACAAGAGAGTCTGACTCAACAAGAGAGTCTGAAAAGGTGATTGACTCAACAAGAGAGTCGGAAAAGTAATTGACTCAACAAGAGAGTCTGAAAAGGTTGGCTCCGCAGGGGAGAATCACTTGTACAAAGCCCAAGAGGAGGCTAACTGCGCTGAGGAAAGGATCATTATACAAAGCCTAAGAGGAGGCTAGCTTCTGCCGGGGATTCTTGAGATCCCGAGGCAGGTCCAAATTAGGAATCAACTCTTGCAGGGGAATGCAGAAGAATTGATGGGTCAGAAACCTTGAGGTTCTGATTTGATATAGTGTTATTCTGATGATAGACTGACCCTGGTTGGGGAATCCTTAGGAGAGAGACGGGGTTTTAGAACCCACAAGTTGTAACTCTTGCTGGAGATTCATCCAGAATTCGGGGTTTCTCCTATCTTTTGTAGGGAACTTGAGAATGTCTTTGAGACTCAAGGGTATTTAGACTGTATAAGTCTACTGATAGAGTTTTATCTTTTGTATGATGCCTAAGAGGAGGCCGACTCTTTTAAGGGATGAGTATCAACCCTAAAATTGGTCTGAGGGTTTTGACCTTTTTAGAAAGACAGCTCTAACGAATGATGACTAAGTTCTATCCTATACCTCTAGGAGGTCTTCAGGGTCCTTGTATTAAGCCCAAGAGAAGGCATGAGAACTTATAAGAAGCCGGAGGGTCCTTGTACAACGCCCAAGAGGAGGCGGGGATGCTTTTAGGAAGCCTGTGGGTCCCCAAACCAAGAGAAGTTCAAGAAATGCAATTCACAGAGAAGAGATCATTCCTGGAAAGTTCGAGGGTTTGGAAGAAACTCAAGAGATGCTATTCACAGAGAATATGTCAACTCAAGGGAGTAGAATTTCTTTGACAATTTCTAGGGGTGACAGTCTGAGAAAAGGTTCACCGAGAATACTGCTTTTCTCTGTGTTCCATATTGTTTATCCCCAAGAGGAGGGAAGACTGTATCTGGTAATCCTATAGGGATCTAGTTTTGTTTGTATTTAAGAGTGACCAACAGGATTTACTTAGTTCTAGACCTAATTGTCGGGGAAAACTCTAAATAACTATACTATTATATACACAGTGGATATATGACAAGTATTTAAAAGGGTTGTGAAAGAAGACTAACCATGTGCAGCTTCCCACAATATAGTTATATACATAAAAGCAGTAAATGAAAGCGGATAAACACTTACCCGTTGTAGAGCTTCCATGCTGTATGGTTAGTTGTTCAGAGAAATTAAAGAAAGTTTTGATAGCAATCATATATTTGAATTCAAAATCAAAGGAGAAAGTATTTTGAACAGAGATTGGGGCTCACAACTCAGGGAAAGGCCCAAGGTTTTAACAGTGATCGCATCGTTGTTTTGACCATCGTAGTGGGACTTATATAACGACTAAGGCCCAAAAGAGTTTATTTACAAAAGGGTTGGGTCTTACAACTCAAAGAGAGGCCCAAAGCATTTTTTTAAGAAAAGAAATGGGACTTACAATATAAGGGTAGGCCCAAATGTTTTTGTTTTGAACTGGCGATCGCGCCGAGGTTTTTGAAAACACAGTGGGTCTTATACAATGACTGAGGCCCAAAAAAGTTTGGTTTTCAAAGAGGGATTGCTGTAACGCCCCGATTTGTCAGTTTTATTTAATCGAGTCAATTTAATTATTTTCGTTTTTATATTATTTTATTCTTGACTTTTATTTTATAATATATTATTTTTCGTCGTTATTATGTTTGATCGCGTTTTGAGAGCGTTCGGGAGATATTTGAGCGAAAGGGTAAAATGGTCTTTTAAAGGGGTAGATATTTTTAGAAAAATAAGATATTTTTCTTTTCTTGGAATATATATATTGAAAGATAGAGATAAGAGAGATATTTTATGAGATTGAGAGAAAGAAGAGAAAAACCAAGAGAAAGGAGAAAAGAGAGGAAAAAGAAGAAAGAAGTGGAAAATCGATCAACAAAGCTTGGAATCTTCGATTAATCGGGTAAGGGTGTGAAATATTGTTATCCTAACTTTGTGTATGATTATGTATGTGTTTTGTGTGGATGTTTTGGTTGGTTTTCCATATGTTTCCGTTTATGCCGTATTGGACGAAATCGATAGAAACCGATGTTTTTACGGTCGAAAA
The DNA here is from genome assembly GCA_022829125.1 of Lathyrus tuberosus. NCBI lineage: Eukaryota > Viridiplantae > Streptophyta > Magnoliopsida > Fabales > Fabaceae > Lathyrus > Lathyrus tuberosus. Next base: position 1,645,743 of record JALAZF010000515.1, on the reverse strand, counting down.
GTCGTATAAATACATGTGTTGGTTGGTTATATGTATGTGAGCTGCTGTTTAAAGTTTCATGAAGTTTGGTTATGTTTTGGTTAGTTTTCGTTATGTTTCCGTTGTTTTTTCCGTTTAGGTCGAATTGTAGGAAATCGATAGAAATCGATGTTTTCACGGATGAATTTCGAAATAAATTGCGTAGATTAGTCGTATGAGGTTAGGCCGAGATTATAGAAACTCGTTTGGTTGAAATCGGTTGATATTGTGAGTTTTGACATTTTTGGGTTTTGAGAATGTGAGATTTTGGTGAAAATCGAATGATGTGGAATCAGTGTTTTTTTTATCCTAACATGTTGGTATGTATTTATGGAGGATTACCATGTATTTATTCGGAAGAAAGTAATTGAATCGGTCGGATTTTCGGACGAAATTGCATGAACCCGTAGGGCTGTAGCAGAAAAAATTCTGGTTTTCGGGGAAACTTCGGAAATTCATATCTTTTGATCCGTAAGTCGGTTTTGACCCCCGTTCGAAGCGTTGGGAAGCTAACGAGATGTTCTTTCTAGGAAAAATGGTTTTGAGGTCTGAACCTGGTCCAATTGGAACAGTATTTTCGAACCGTTTCATAGTGTCGGGCCTCCGGTTTATGTTTTTGCGTTATTTTGAAATATACATATCTTCTTCGTTGTTTATCGGATTTAAGTGTTCTTTATATCGAATCGAAGCTGTGGATGAGTACTTTTTGATGATGATGGAAAATATTATTTTTAGCCGACTTTTAACCGACTTTTCCGGTAAACCGTAAATTGATTTTGTTTGGATAAATGTGTATGTTGTTATACCATTGATGTGAATGTAGATGGATTATATGTGATGAATGCATGACTATGTTGTGAATAAGTATGCATTGCATGAGTGTATTGGTTCATTTTGTATGTGAAGCATCATGATATGCATTCTTGTGTTGTGGGATTCTAAGATGAATCTGTTGTAACGTCGTATGCCGATATGCGGTTGAAGCGATGATTACAAACGATTGTATGCCCAAGTGGGGTTGTAGCAATCGGATTGTATGCCGAGGTGCGGTTGTAGCAATCATACTGTATGCCGATGTGCGGTTGTAGCAATCCGTAAACATTGTATGCCGAGGTGCGGTTGTAGCAATCATATTGTATGTCGATATGCGGTTGTAGCAATGGTTCCAATAAGTTCTTCAATTGAACTTGAGATGATAAGTCAGTACCGCATTGCATTTGCATAGAGTCGTGAGTCGGTCTCTATGATTTGCACTGGTCATCATTATATTTGTGCATTGATGAATAAACATATATATGTATATGTTGATGTGGAATAAGTAGAATTGTGCAGGTGTGCATGGATGGATAAACATAAATATGTGTGTTTATGTTGAATGATAAGCATTATGAGGAATATGCTTGGTTTTATATATATATGCCTTGGGATGTATATGGAGTGAGATGTGATGATTGTGACATAGTAAACATTGATATATGTATGTTTACGGGAAATGATATAAACTGTATCTTATAATGATGCATTGTTGAATGAACAAGTATGTGTGTATTCATGTGGAATGATGATAATGGTGAATGTATGCATAATGAATATGCTTGATGATATATCTATATTGTGATATATGAAGAGTTGTGGTGAGAATATGTGTTATATGTTTATGTTGTAGTACATAATTATATGCATTGTTATTATGATAATATTTCTCACCCTTCCGCTGTTTTATGATGCTCTACGAGGCATTTCAGATTAGGTATCTGGTGGTCTTTTGTGAAGTGTGTCTTCATTTTCCTTGTTGGTCGGTTGGCTCTGATATGTAGCACTGGGTAGCTAGGACGTTTTGATCTTTTTGTGATACATTTGCATATGTATCTTGCTGATGAATTTGTGTATATAAACATGATGTTGCTTGTGATTCATACTGGATGATGTATATATATGTTGATGTATATATGTGGTTGTTATTCAATATTTGAGATGTTTCCGCTTTTATTCTAAATATTGAGATGTGGGTATAAGGACAGAGATCCTTTGTTGTTTGAAAGTTACCCCACTGTTGCATATCATTTGTTGAGCAGGTGTTGTATGTTTTAATTTCAAGCATAATGTGACATACCTTTTTATGCCGTGTTTACAATTATACTCTGATGAAATTTCCAATACGTGCCTAAATGATTTATTTGATTATTTGGGGGTATAGAAAGGGGGTGTTACATTAAGTGGTATCAGAGCCAGTGTTGAGTCAGTTGTTGAGTCTGTTGGTGTGACAGTTGAATACTGTCGTTGTTGTTTGTCCCTTAGTACGTGATATGTGTGTGAAACACTGTCAGTGCTTTCTGGTTTTCTAATCCTTTGTTTTCAGGAGTTAGAATGAGATAAGTGGGGGAGAAGCTGGTACTTCTCCATGTTGCTTCAGGTGTGGAGCGCCGGCTCAGTGTGTTGTGAATTGCAAGATTGGAAGTGTTGTTTGGACAGTGTTGTTCCCGATTCCGTAAGAAATGCGGAGGTAAGGTTTATGTCAACTAAGGATTTGTGCCTTAGGTAGTTTTGTGTATGGGATGCAAGAAAGGCTATTATAGTTTGGTAAAGACGGTTTATGCCCCATCATGATTGTCGACTGTCTATTGGCAAATTGAGGAACTGATCACCCTTAATCTCTTGTTGATAGCAGACGGAAATTATGTTGGATGGAATAGGCGGGTCTTTCCGGCTTTGATAGTGTGTGAAATGAGTTGTTTGGAATTTAAGGAGATGATTATAGATTGTTTTGATGAGTCGATGAAGATGCTAATATCGGAAGATGAAATGGATTAGAGGTTTTGGTATGTTAGTCCAGTTGGGAAGTCATTGAGAGAGAATGATTGGGTTTTATTTAAGGACTGCTTCACAGAGAGTAGAGATTGAACTTAATTGGACGAAGGTGAATAGTTGAGGTTTATATCTGCTAAGTAAGTAGGAAACTCTTAGTAGATGGGAATAAGATGTTTGTTTTGTCTGTGTTGGTAGTGTTCTGGGAATTGGCAGGACGTCACAGTGATGGGCCGTCAGTTGGGCATAGTTTTCAGATGTGTTTTTGGATGGAACATTAAGGTGTTGTCTTAGAGAGCTCCAGTATTGTTGGTAACAAAAGGAAGGATGATGGAATGGAATAACAAGTATAATGGTATTGAGACTATGGACAGTAAACTTAGAGTTCTGGTGGGTTTGGAGTCTTTGGAGTTTTAAGGCATTAATGGAAATTGCGAGGAAACCCTTGTGGGTGGATGTAACATTGTGTTTGAGAATTCTTTTTGGTTGGTTGTTGATACATGTTGGAATTGCGGAATTGGACGGTCAGGAGAAGAAATTGGGTATGGATTACTAACAGTTGAATAAGGTAATGATTGAGAATAAGTGTCCACTTTCACGAACAGATGACTAGAATGGTTTGGTTGAGTTTGAGTGAATTACAATTGTTTGGAATGTTTGATAAGAGTGGTGAATTGTGTGAGTTGAGGCTTTGATCGATTTAATGTGACTGGTTAGGCTTGTTATCCTCGGAATAGGTTGTTATTTACTCGGTTAAGCTTGTATGTGAGTAACCAGTTACCCAGTGAAAAGTTTTGCAAAAGCTTTAAGGATTTATATCTTTTGGATTTTGGTTAGGAATTGCAACGTACAGTGATGGTATTTGGTGTTAGTAACGCGTCCCTAATGTTTATGGAGTAGAGGAATTGTATCTTCCATATTTACTTGGATAAGTTCGTAGTGGTTTCGATTGAGGATATTTGGATTTGTTATAAACTCAGAGGAAGAATGAGTAAAGTGTTTGAGATTTGAATTACAAGTGTTGAAAAGAGACGAAGTTTTATGCTAAGTTATTCAAGTGAGAATTTTGGTTGAAAAGGGTTAGTTTCTTGGAAATGTTATTTCAGATGAGAGTATGGTTAATGGATCCATCGGAAGTAGATGTAGTTCTACATGAGGGGCTCCGAAGTTAGTTAAGGAGATTAGAAACTTTTAGACTCAGTTGGTTGTTATTACAGGTTATGGAAGACTTTGTTAAGTTCGTACTTCTGGTATCTCAGTTGACTTACAAAGGGTGAGTCGTTTGTTTGGATGTTCGTTGTGAGTAAGTTTTGGTGAGCTGGAGTAGAAGTTGTCTACGGTTTCAGCTTTGATTTTGTGTGATCCTAATAAACCGGTTGTGGGGTATTGTGATGTGTCTTTGATGAGTTTAGTCAACGTGGTAATGCAAGAGGGTAAAGTCGTGGCTTATGCTTTACGACAATTGAGGATTTATAAAAGGATCTGTATTATTATGGATTTGGAAATTGATTGCGGTGGTATTGTGTTGGAATATTTGGAGGTATTATCTTTATGGTTCTAGGTTCGAAGTGTTTGGTAATCGCAAGGATATTGAGTACTTGTTTGGTCTAAAGGAATAGAGTATGAGACAACAAGGATGGTTAGAGTTCGTGATGAGTTATGAATTTGGCTTGGATTATCCTTCGGGGAAAAGCTGTTGTTGTGCCTGAAAAGTTAAGTCGGAAGTTTCTATGCATGTCTGTTTTGATGGTCAGGGAGTTAGAATTATTTGAGCAATTCCGAGACTTGTGTATGGTGTATGAGATAACACAGGAGAGTGTGAGGTTGGTAATATTAAAGTGAACAGTGATTTTTGGTGAATATGAGAAAGAGTTAGACTTTGGACGTGAAATTGATAGTTTTGATGGTTGCGAGTAATCAGAGTGCTCAGCGGAAGCGTGAGGTGGCACATTTTGTATTTACGTGTGGAACTTGTGTTCTTGTTTGTGTTGTTGCCTCGTTTCCATGTTGATGGTTCGAGTGTGTGTAGCTAATTCCTGTGTGGGGAATTAGGGAAGTGTTACCTAGGGTCGGGTAACGATCTTGTTGTGTTTCGGTTCTAGAGTGAACCTGTGTGTTGGTATCTTGGTTTTTCTTTGAGTCGTGAGTTTGTCGTCAAGTGCATTGTATGGGCTTTGCATCTTGTCGTTGTAGTTGTCGTCGTTGTCGTGTCTTTGTTGATGTTGCTGCTAGTGTGTTGGTTTGTTATTTTGTGTTATTCGTGGTGTTGCCTCTCATGGCATAGGAGTTGGTTAGTCGGATACGAGAGCGTATCCGAGGTTGTTCGCATTTAGCATATTTTCGAGGACGAAAATGTCTAAGTGGGGGAGAGTTGTAACGCCCCGATTTGTCAGTTTTATTTAATCGAGTCAATTTAATTATTTTCGTTTTTATATTATTTTATTCTTGACTTTTATTTTATAATATATTATTTTTCGTCGTTATTATGTTTGATCGCGTTTTGAGAGCGTTCGGGAGATATTTGAGCGAAAGGGTAAAATGGTCTTTTAAAGGGGTAGATATTTTTAGAAAAATAAGATATTTTTCTTTTCTTGGAATATATATATTGAAAGATAGAGATAAGAGAGATATTTTATGAGATTGAGAGAAAGAAGAGAAAAACCAAGAGAAAGGAGAAAAGAGAGGAAAAAGAAGAAAGAAGTGGAAAATCGATCAACAAAGCTTGGAATCTTCGATTAATCGGGTAAGGGTGTGAAATATTGTTATCCTAACTTTGTGTATGATTATGTATGTGTTTTGTGTGGATGTTTTGGTTGGTTTTCCATATGTTTCCGTTTATGCCGTATTGGACGAAATCGATAGAAATCGATGTTTTTACGGTCGAAAAGTCGTATAAATACATGTGTTGGTTGGTTATATGTATGTGAGCTGCTGTTTAAAGTTTCATGAAGTTTGATTATGTTTTGGTTAGTTTTCGTTATGTTTCCGTTGTTTTTTCCGTTTAGGTCGAATTGTAGGAAATCGATAGAAATCGATGTTTTCACTGATGAATTTTGAAATAAATTACGTAGATTAGTCGTATGAGGTTAGGTCGAGATTATAGAAACTCGTTTGGTTGAAATCGGTTGATATTGTGAGTTTTGACATTTTTGGGTTTTGAGAATGTGAGATTTTGGTGAAAATCGAATGTTGTGGAATCGGTGTTTTTTTATCCTAACATGTTGGTATGTATTTATGGAGGATTACCATGTATTTATTCGGAAGAAAGTAATTGAATCGGTCGGATTTTTGGACGAAATTGCATGAACCCGTAGGGCTGTAGCAGAAAAAATTCTAGTTTTCGGGGAAACTTCGGAAATTCATATCTTTTGATCCGTAAGTCGGTTTTGACCCCCGTTCGAAGCGTTGGGAAGCTAACGAGATGTTCTTTCTAGGAAAAATGGTTTTGAGGTCTGAACCTGGTCCAATTGGAACAGTATTTTCGAACCGTTTCGTAGTGTCGGGCCTCCGGTTTATGTTTTTGCGTTATTTTGAAATATACATATCTTCTTCGTTGTTTATCGGATTTAAGTGTTCTTTATATCGAATCGAAGTTGTGGATGAGTACTTTTTGATGATGATGGAAAATATTATTTTTAGCCGACTTTTAACCGAATTTTCCGGTAAACCGTAAATTGATTTTGTTTGGATAAATGTGTATGTTGTTATACCATTGATGTGAATGTAGATGGATTATATGTGATGAATGCATGACTATGTTGTGAATAAGTATGCATTGCATGAGTGTATTGGTTCATTTTGTATGTGAAGCATCATGATATGCATTCTTGTGTTGTGGAATTCTAAGATGAATCTGTTGTAACGTCGTATGCCGATATGCGGTTGAAGCGATGATTACAAATGATTGTATGCCCAAGTGGGGTTGTAGCAATCAGATTGTATGCCGAGGTGCGGTTGTAGCAATCATATTGTATGCCGATGTGCGGTTGTAGCAATCCGTAAACATTGTATGCCGAGGTGCGGTTGTAGCAATCATATTGTATGCCGATGTGCGGTTGTAGCAATGGTTCCAATAAGTTCTTCAATTGAACTTGAGATGATAAGTCAGTACCGCATTGCATTTGCATAGAGTCGTGAGTCGGTCTCTATGATTTGCACTGGTCATCATTATATTTGTGCATTGATGAATAAACATATATATGTATATGTTGATGTGGAATGAGTAGAATTGTGCAGGTGTGCATGGATGGATAAACATGAATATGTGTGTTTATGTTGAATGATAAGCATTATGAGGAATATGCTTGGTTTTATATATATATGCCTTGCGATGTATATGGAGTGAGATGTGATGATTGTGACATAGTAAACATTGATATATGTATGTTTATGGGAAATGATATAAACTGTATCTTATAATGATGCATTGTTGAATGAACAAGTATGTGTGTATTCATGTGGAATGATGATAATGGTGAATGTATGCATAATGAATATGCTTGATGATATATCTATATTGTGATATATGAAGAGTTGTGGTGAGAATATGTGTTATATGTTTATGTTGTAGTACATAATTATATGCATTGTTATTATGATAATATTTCTCACCCTTCCGCTGTTTTATGATGCTCTACGAGGCATTGCAGATTAGGTATCAGGTGGTCTTTTGTGAAGTGTGTCTTCATTTTTCTTGTTGGTCGGTTGACTCTGATATGTAGCACCGGGTAGCTAGGACGTTTTGATCTTTTTGTGATACATTTGCATATGTATCTTGCTGATGAATTTGTGTATATAAACATGATGTTGCTTGTGATTCATACTGGATGATGTATATATATGTTGATGTATATATGTGGTTGTTATTCAATATTTGAGATGTTTCCGCTTTTATTCTAAATATTGAGATGTGGGTATAAGGACAGAGATCCTTTGTTGTTTGAAAGTTACCCCACTGTTGCATATCATTTGTTGAGCAGGTGTTGTATGTTTTAATTTCAAGCATAATGTGACATACCTTTTTATGCCGTGTTTACAATTATACTCTGATGAAATTTCCAATACGTGCCAAAATGATTTATTTGATTATTTGGGGGTATAGAAAGGGGGTGTTACAATTGGGTCTTACACTCTATTAGAGGCCCAAAGATTATTTTAAGAGGAGAAATAGGGCTTATAACACGAGGGTAGGCCCAATTGTTTGATTTTAAACTGGCGATCGCGCTGAGATTTTTTTCTTTTAACGCAGAGGGACTTATACAATACCTGAGGCCCAAAATTGTTTATGTACAAAGTGGATTGGGTCTTACACTCTATTAGAGGCCCAAAAGTGTTTGAAAAAGAAAAGAAAATGGGACTTACAACACAAGGGTAGGCCCAGATGGTTTTTATTTAAAAGGCGACGATCGCGCCGAGATTTTAAAATCGCAGAGGGACTTATACAATGACTGAGGCCCAAAATGGTTTCATGTACAAAGAGGTTGGGTCTTACACTCTATTAGAGGCCCATGAGTGTTGAAAAAAAGATTTGTTTAGGGTGATTAAGATCAAAACCCTAATTTGATTTCAACATGTGTTTTAATTAAATAAAAATTCAATTAAAATGATCAAAATTATCAAACATGGGTGAAAAATAAGTTGTGACCTTGGATTAATGTTTCAAAAATCAAGTTTTTATCCACAAAATGATTGGAAACCAATAAAATTTGGAAAATCAAGAAAGAAAAAATAATTTAAATGTTAAAAAACAAATAAAAATTAATTCTTTTGCAAAAATATCAAGTATATGAAATAAATAATATTTTTAGGTAGTTTTGGTAAAAAAAAATATTTTAACATTTTTGTGAGTTATTAAAAAAAGAATCAACTCAAAATCATTAAAATTCAGAGAGAAATTAATTTTTGAATCAATTAAATGAAATCACAAAAATTCAAATATTTGAATTATGGCGCCAAGAACACCAGGTTCTTGCCCGCGCCCTCTGTTTTCCCAGATTTGCATTTTCTCATTAATCTCACTGAATACTTGATGAAATCACACAATTCACATATCAATATGCTCGTTTTCACCTCACGATCATTCTATGGTCTTTAATTTCATTTATTTTAAGCATGGAATAAGAAATCAAGACAAAATCTTAAGAACCCTAAATTCTGCATGAAGGCTGAGAATTTTGATACACGATTCATACAAAGTAATTAATTGAGGGGAAACCCTCCATACATGATTATGAACATATGGAAAAATTATTGTGCGAGGAAATATGCATGAATCATGAGATGCTCAAGTTTAGGCTTACTTGAAGGTCGTGGCAGCAAGAGCAATTTGATTTTTGAGTAGGAGGTGTTACAGATGAGTTGTGATGATCTGAACAGCTTCCCTACACCATATGGAATGTGTTTGAATGCTTGGAGTGATTTGAAATGGACTGGAACAGATTATGGCACCTCAACTGCAACTTGATTGAAAACTTGAGCAATTGGCTGGTGATTTTGTGAAATTGGTGTTCCAGATGTTGTTTAAGTGTTTGGATCACTTCTATATGATGTTTATGAGGTGTGTGTATGATTGGTTTGGTTGGAATTGTTCCCAAACTCAAAACCCGATAGTGACTTGCTTTGGAAGGCAATTTTGGAAGTGAGAAGGTGATTTTGAGGAAAGCATCAGTTTGGGTGCTTTGGAGTACTCAAACTGATCATAAATGAGATGTATTTATAGTAGAGCAAGTTTGTTTTGCAAGCAATAGTGAATGGCAACTGGTACAGGTCTGTGGCCAATTGGATCATTTTGGAATCTCAAGTCTTCTCTAGCCATTGACTAGAGGTTAGAGCACAGGCCTATGGCTCTTTGGTTCAGAGCTTATCCTTGACTCATTAAGTTGGAATAGGCTCGGTTCATGCCACCTTGGTGCATCCATTGAATGCTTGGAAACAAAATTGAATTCTTGGCACATTTTAGCCTTTTTAGATTTGGCATGCTACTTGTAGATTCATGGACTTGTGAGGCTTGGAGATCAGATCAATCCATCCTTGTTTTATCCTCAGATGTGTCCAAAATGATGACAAGGCTTGGAGTTGCTCAAATTGATCAAATCGAGCCATAATGCACAAATCTACCTTGTGTTACAGTTTGCATCAAGGCACATTGCAACTGTTATAACTCATAGCTCAGATGGAATTTGATGGAGTTCTTGGACATTTCGGAAAGCTGATATATCCTATTTCAATGTGATGTCCAACTTTGGTTTTGATCCATCTTGCATTATATTGAAAACTGCCTCTACATTAGGGAAAAAATAAGGCAGATTCTGACTTAGTGAAAATTTCACTAAGTGTTGGAAAAATGTCACTTTTGTGTTTTCAGCCATTTTGATCACTCCATAACTTAAAATCCAAGAGGAATTGGGATGAGCTGTAGTTGACACTTTTAAATTATGCCATGAGATCTACAAATCCATCTTTGGATCATCCAAAATGGTTGCTTGGATCCCAAGTTATGATCCTTGGAAGTTGGTACCCTAGCCACTTTGTTCCATAACTTAGAAAAATTCTAAGTTTTTATGGTTACCCCTTTTACAAGTTATCCCACTTTCTTTGGTTTTTTCTTGATGAATGATGATTCCAATCACACATTAACATCATTTTAGGGTCAAGGAACCATATTTGTGAAAAATTCCAAAAAGTCAAACTTGATTTTGTGCACAGTTGACTTTTTATCAGATGAATTCCAAACTGTACGATCCTTGGTGAAATCAAGTTCTTGACCTAAATCAAACCTAATGGATATGTTCCATAGGTGTTATAGGGTGTATGGAATAATGTCCCAAGGTTTGGGAGCATGTCCTGGTCAACAGTCAAAGGTACAGTTGACTTTTTCCCCAAAACCCTAACTGTGGTCCAAATGAAATTGAAACTTGTGAATCAAGCTTCTTGAATCAATCCATTGTTGCAAATGGATTAATGTAGTGTATTGGAGACCCTCAAATCATGTCTTGAGGTCTTGGCGCATGTTTTGTCCCAAAAGTCAACTTAGGGGTGAATTAGGTCAAGAAACCCTAATTCCTGATTTTGTGATAAATACATCCCCTGAGGTTAAATTGACTTGATGATGGGGTCCATAAGGTCCCTTAGAGTATCTTGGGTTATGTTTTGAAGAATTGGCTCATTCCCAGAGGAAAATTTCCACCTGGAGATCTTGATCGACCAAAACCCTAATTTGGTGACACTGGCGATCTTGAGGCTTGATCCACTTAGAATGTTGCAACCTTGTGCTTAATTCTTGATGTGGGAGTCCTCTTGATCCCTTATGGAGGTTTGAGAGGTTAGAAAAGTTGAAGATCATGTCCTTTCTTGATCGATCCTTTGTCTAAGGGCTCTGAGAGGGCTTGAAACCCTAATTTTTTATTGTAGTGAATGCTCACCCATCTTTGGGGAGACTAATGAGGTATGATGGTTCATCCATATTATGATGATGATTTGCACAATGATGGGAATCTTAGTGGTCAAAATTCTGGGTATGACAGATGCCCCTATTTAATCTTCTTGGACCCGAAGGTGTGAATGGCGAAGGTATTCGGGTATTCGGGGTGCAAGATGATTAAATATCGGAATACCGAAAATTTTGATGGTGGTTATGAATGGTAGTTTGCTTATCCATATTTTTTGCTAAGCAATGGTGCTTATAAAAGTGTGAAACTTCCCCTCGATCCTGGTTTCCTACCAAGGAACTGGTTTCAGTTTCTGATATAAACTTCCCCTCGATCCTGGTTTCCTACCAAGGAACTGGTCTCAGTTTCTGATATAAACTTCCCCTCGATCCTGGTTTCATACCAAGGAACTGGTCTCGGTTTCTGATATAAACTTCCCCTCGATCCTGGTTTCCTGCCAAGGAACTGGTCTCAGTTTCTTTTGTCAATAAACTTTCTTGATAAGGGACGCTATTTGTATCGATTTTCCTCAAACTTCTCGCCGAATTTTCCCGGGGAGATGCCATTTGATGGAAAAAGTTTTTGATGTCACAATTACTGAGGAACCCATCCATATGAGTTATAGAGGTGCACAAACTTCTCTGTTGGAGACGCCATTTGTCGACTTTACTGGGGAAAATGAGTCTCTTGAGAGACTGCTTTCTGTTTGGGGATATTACATCACACTTTTCCTCGAGATCTTCTCAGGGAAATGCCGTGTGATGTAACCCAATTTTGAGGTGCTGATGACCTCCTTAACATTGGCTTTCTGGAGAGAAGAACCAATGTGTTACTGAGAGTCTTTAGTTGCGAGGCTTTCTCTAGGGATTTTCCTTAATCCGGGAAAGCAAAGATATCATCTTTAATGGCGAAGAGTGACGTTTGTCAAAAAATTTCTTGCCTTTCAGAGGTTCAAGTTATCAAAGTGGTCAAGGACTAGCTTCAATCCAGAAATAAACTGGGGAGAGATTGCTTAGATGATTCACTTCCCGACGAGGAAAGAACTGACAACTCGATTGAGAGGACTTTTATCACTAGGGGATAAGACCGACTAAAGTGATAGTGATGCAACATGAATATGAATGCAAATCAATAATGCATGATATATGTATGTTTATGCTAACAAAACTGACACGACATACAGACTAGTGAATGAACAAGAAGGGATACTTGGTCACTGCGGGGGACGAAGAAATACCATTTGTTCAAGATAGTAATTCTGCCTTGCTTAGGAGAGATAATCCCTGCGGGGAAAACCGTTGGTCGAGCTTAGGAGGTAAGAACTCTGCCGAGGATATCAGATGGGAGAACCATATCTGATACAGTTGGTCCTTCATTCAGGCATACTGGTTTAGAAGGAGTACTTTGATTCTGCACTTTGAAGCTCAATTGCTTTCGGAGAAGCGATCGATGTTCTTTCGATATTCAACAGTCAAAAGAAATTGTCATCTTTATTTAAAAAGCAGAAAAAATTTGTAAATTGTTTGAATATAAACTGAACTTAACTTAAACAATTTCCAATGACAAGTAAAATAAAACTTGACTAAGGAAATTTGTCGAACACTTAGTATGTAGTAATTTTATCGAACACTTGGTGTGAAATACACCAAGCTCGATTCTCCTTCTGTTGAAGTTACAAATCAATTGTAATGCTTTAGATTGCAATGCTTTTCACAAAATCAGTTTTAAATACTTCAACACAACCATAATTTTCAACAATACAAATTACACACAAATTCTTCTCAAAATGAAAAGAGAATGAAAGAGATAGAGAGAAAAAGAGAACACAAAGATTTGTTTAGACAGTTTCCCAATTGTCCTTACTATATGATCGTCTGCCCTCAATTCGAAATCGAATTGAAATATTGAAATTAACCTTTGCAATATCAGTTTACGAGAGAAGTGTAGAAATCCAAACCCCAAACCATATGTTTGGTGTTGATCCTAGCTCCTTTAAGAACATCACCAAATGAGGTGACTATAAACAAAGTAGTGGCTCAGTTTAAGAACAAATGCAATAAATCTCTTTTAAAATATAAAAAAAAAAATTAACGTAACACCGTGTGTAGCGTCGGATTTTTGGTGACGCGACCACCTACCGCATTCGGTTCTACTTTTTGATTTCTGTATTTATCCTATGAAGCTTGAAAGGAAGGGGAAGATATCTTAAACTAACCCTGCACGCAAGTTTTTTCTTTAACAAATGCTAAGAGATCGGGGATCGGGGTCTGGTTATACAAAGGGAAGCTATTAATGTGAGAGCAAGAATTGTCTCTACAAGTCAATCTGTGTTTTGATGATAATAATGAGTATTTATGAAATAACCATTTCATGGTCTAACGTGTGTTGTGTGTAGATCATAAGAACTAAAGATATCAGAACCAACATACACCAGCTAGATGTACTATGATTGAATATATACATATGCGAAGTTACTATGTGTGACTAAAGTCGCGAGAAGCAAGAACACTTCTTTATTTAGTCATGATCAGTCAGATCCAAGGATGTCAAGATTGCTGTTGCAATGCTCTTGTGGATGCTCTCTGAAAGTGATTAAGATTCTGAAGATAGCGAAGCTTCTGAAGAAGTTCACTCAGAAAGAATCGAAGTTCTGAAGATTCTTATGACTTGAAGTTCTGATGGCTGAAGGTGCTAAAGACCAAGTGCAGAAAGAATCTGAAGACTGACGAGTTCTGAAGATCAAGGTTTCAAACAAGAAGTTCTGAAGACTCTGAAGACAGGCTCTGAAGATTCGGAAGACTTAAAGCAGAAAAAGGATAACGTTCTTAAAAACCAAGTACTGAAGTTCTGAAGACTGATTCCTAATGGACTTCTTCAATCAACGGAAGACTTGAAGCATCAGATATTCTACTATAAAGACTCCACTCATGCTTCATCAAATTAACATCAGAAGCCACTGAAGTTTCAAAGTCTAAATATTACCGTTCTGAGTTAAATGTACACACTGCTCAAGAAAAGATGTTTGGTCACTTCCTCCTCTGCAAAAAGAAGATGTGTCAGTACAACTCATTATATAACAATAGCCAACAGTATTCTCTAACGGCTATATTTCTACTGGCTATTTAATGGAAAGAGTTTTTGCTTCTGATGTGTCGATCACTTATAGAATTACAAACTGAATGTTCATCTAAAAAATTGACCAAGTCATTGTGTGAAGATAGCAACAACTTGGTCAATGCTTAACATATTCAATTTGTAACACTTATCATATTCAATGCTATCAATATTTCACTAATGGCAATTATTGTTGAAACTCAAGAAGACTATTCAACACAACAACAACAATCAAGAACAGAAGTTGTTGATGAAGAAGACACCATTGAAGATTTGTCAAGTCATCAACCTACCTTCTCGTCAGGACTACATTGAAGATCTGAAGCAAGGAGTTGCTGCTCAAAGCTTGCTCAACAAAGAAGATGAAGAAGAAGAAGATCTACAAGATGTCAACATCGTAATATCTAAATACATCTCTATAGTTTCATAGGAAAGCAAGGAGCTGTTGCTCAAATCTTTCTTGAACACTTATGTGTTCATTGTACTTAAACTTAGGAGAAACTTGCTTATTAAGAAGCACAACTTGTAGTCTCCAGTTTGCCAATTCAACTAAATGAATTGAGACTCCTTCAGTGAACGTTATATCCTGAATGGATCCCTGAACGGTTCAGCTGTGAGTTGAGGCCCTTGAGTAGATCACGTGGTGATCAGATACTTGAGATGACAATGGCTGAGGGTCATTGTGGAAAATCCTGAAATATGGTCAGTAGCGTTATATTCATTGTGATGAATCCCTGAACGGCAAGCTGTGAAATCCCAGCAGTGGGTCTGCTCGGTCAATGAACGTTATATCCTGTTGGATCCCTGAACGGTTCATTGTGTTGTTAGTCATAGTGCGGCTGTGCAAATGGTTAGTCACTGGCGTGGCCCGTGCAAGTGTAATCATGATTTGATTATAGTGGATTAAGTCCTTGTGTTCAAGGCGAAATCACTTGAGGAGGTTGGACTGGATTAGCCCGCGTGGTGAACCAGAATATATCGTGTGTCCTTTACTCTCTTGCTTAGTATCTCTATTTATGTTTCTGTATTGAATATCAGAACCTCATATTAAGCAAAGTCAGAACCTTGCAGCCTATCTCTGATAAGCTTTCGCACTGCAAGTGTTGCGGTGAGAATTAGATAACAAGCTATTTATTAACTTGCATCGCACATCTTTGAAATTCACCACCGAGCTTTGATTTATCCAAAGGAAAGGGTAAAGATCGAAAAACCCTAAGTGCGCTATGTAGGAACACAACTAGAGATCTAAGGTTCGGGGGTTGGTTATACTAAGGGAAGGTATTAGCACCCTAAGTATCCGTAGTACTCTACGGGAAACTCTTGTTAGTATTTGTGTTATGCTAAAGTTTGCTTGCTAAGGGGAATGTGCTAAGGTAAAGACCTAGGGTATATACACTAATTATGCTCGCCAAGACATCACGTCTCGTGCCTACGTATCCTGACCGAAATGGAATCAGAGCATTCGTAGTTCCCCTCAACGGGGGTAAAGAACTCTTGACTGTGGTCAAGGTTCCAAGGGAAAGTAGGGTCTGACGGCAAGACACCTACGTGGAGTGCAGCGACTCCAAACCTAAGGCTATGTTAAAATAGAAAAGAAGTGTTCATGGGAAAGTAGGGTCTGACAGCAAGACACCTACGTGGAGTACGACGACGTGAGATAAGGGAGTGATGGACTATGTTATCCTAACTGACGTGGCAATCAATAAGAGGGACCCTTTCTTTGGAATGTGAGGGACAGAAACAGGAAAACAAAAAGGAAAACTCCGATATCGAGAATAGAATGAACAACAACATATATACAGTGAAAACAATAAGAATTAAATTAAAAATGAATCTCGGGAATTGACTATAATGAAAATATAAAGTTAAGGATTAAAAATCTAATAAATAAAATCTAATTAGAGCTAATTAACTAAATCCTAAATTCTAAGCCTAATTACTAATTATTAATTAAAATTTAATTGAACTAACTATATAATCTTAAGATTCTAACCAAATAAAATTTCTAATTTAAAACTTAAAGCTAAACCTAAAACTAAAACTATTTAGTAAAAAAAACTAATTTAAAGCTTAATTGAAACTAAAACTTAATTGAAACTTATTACCTAAATTCTAAATAACTAAAATCTAATTTAATTAACTAAACCTAATTTCTAAATAAAAGCTTAATTAGATTAAGCTAATTTCTAACTCTTGCACTTTTAATAATATCAATTAAACTAAAAAAAATGTCATAGGTGATTTAAATATATTTCAAATTAAATTTACAAGAGAAATTCAATGAATAAAATAAACAAAAATTAGAAATTGATACACATGTTGCCTACAGTAGTAAAACACGCAGCAGTAACAACAATAACATGGCACGGTTAAGTTTCATCCATACAAAATTAATTTTCATGAAACAATAAAAAAAGATAGGTCAATGTGAATCGTTGTACAATCAAAATAGAACCACACATCCATGAATATCATCATTAATATTTCAGCACCATATTCAAAGCAAACTGCAGGAGTACACACACTAGAACTCAAAGCTACGAGGTTACCCGGAATCAAAACAAAACCACAACATGACACAAACTCGGATCAAAATTTCATAGTCAAAACAGTTACCGAATAAAATGGATGTCGTTGCCTGAGTTTGTCGTCGGGTTGTCAACGTGAGCGTCGTGAGCAAAACGAAGTTGATGGCGACATTGCTATGCGAGTGCGGAGTGGCGGTTGTGATGCGAAGTTGGGAAAGGTTGAAGGAGAAGATGACGATACAGTTTTGTGTCGTGGTGGGAGAAGAAGGCCATGAGCAGGTTAGTGTGAATGAAAAATGAATAGTGTTGGCCTTAAGTGTGGTGTGAATTGGACAGGTTGTTAGGGCGTGAGTTGTTGTTGTTTGGCATGGCTTGAATGGCAATGGTTTTACACAGAAGAAAGTGAGCTGTGTGGTTATTATATGGTGGTTGAAAAGGATGGTTGAAGAATAAGGAGGATGGAGGGTGGTATGGCAGTGTTGTTGTCTTGAAGCTTGGTTGGGGAGACCGAAGATGAAAAGAAAGAAAAAGGCTTATGTGTGTAGTAGTCACAGACGGTCCCTCGAGAAGAAAAACTGGTACCCCTTTTATCAATTCCCTCTGTGTTCTTAAACCATCTCCTTTTTTATTTTGAATTCTTTATTGCTGTTGATGTCTTTTTCATTTTGCAGTCTTGGTCCTTGGTTCAGAACTTGTTTTGGAGTCTTATGAGTGTCATTGAAGGGTTGTTGTTGCTTGAAGCAGGGAACTTTTTAGTTTTGTGGACAACAGTGTGAGCAGAGATTTTACATGGTTTTCGACTTGGTCATTGTTGCTGTTGGTTTGTGCAGAGACCTGTTTTGGTGAAAATCTGGGTATGTAGCAGCATTGTACCAGTTTAGAGGGTAGTGTGGACAAGACACGGTCAAAGGTTGTTTTAGGTAGGAGTTTTGGTTGATGTGGATGGCACAATCATATTGACATATTGACTACATGAGATTGAACAATAACAAATGAAAAGAAAATAACAATACATAAAAAAAAATAATGAAAAAAAAAGATAATGAAATAATAAAACAATAATTCTAAATAATAATAATAATAAAATAACAAAATAATAATAAAAGTGATAATAAAATAATAAAATGGTAAACTAGTGATCTAAAAATAACGAAAATCTAAATTAAAAATAAAGTCCTAAAACTTGTAAAAATAATTGAATTAAAAGAGGATAGGCGACAAAAATTAAGCAAAATGCATAGAATGATAAAATCAACTAAAAATGTCTGATTAAAGATTAATGAGAGGTTTAATAAAAAATGCAAAAAAAAGGGAATTAGAATGATGTGACAAGAAACAACGAATCTGAGGGTAAAATTTGGGGTATGACAGCAAGTTCTGAGTATCGTATCTTATGATCAGAACCTATACGGTTCTCATACTCTATAGTTAATAGATCGGAATCTCTCAACGAACATTGAAGGTTCTTGAGCGTCAAATTAACAAGATGCGAAAAGTTACAAAAAGAGTAAATACACAATTCAAACCCCCCTTTCTTGTGTCTTTCTTGCACCTTCAATTAACACCCAGAGTATCTATAGTAATCTATAGGAACCTTCTTTTGCATGTATTTCTGCAATTTTGAAATGCTTTCTTGTGTTTATCTGCTGTTGACCGGGAAAGTTTCTCCTTTGGGAAAACTGAGGGAATTTTTTTTTGTTTTCAGGTTTTCTATTGTTTTTGGGAAGGTACTGGACCTAAGATTTTTTATTGGTGTGCTCGCTAAGATTTCGCAATCTTATGCCTACGTATTCCCGTAAGGAGATTTGGGAAATCAGAGCAATCGTAGTTCCTCCTATTTCTATGGGAGGAAAGATATTTGGTGTCTTGTTCAAAGCCCAAGATTAAAGCTATCGGAGTATTTGTGTCTTGTTCAACGCCCAAGGTTGAAGCTAAAAATTTGACTGAGAGAAAATTTGTCATCTCTAAAGGGAGATATCTCACCTATTCATCACAAATATTGAGAAATTGATTATAAGGGAAATTACTTTAACTGGGATATGTAGAATCCAACAATGCCATAATTTCCTTTATAAGAGAGATGTCATGAAGGAAGAAGCTTTAACTTAGTGTAGAGCAATGCCACTTTTTCCTTTATGAATATTTCATGCTAAGAGAGGGACATTGGCTTGGATGTATGGAATCCAGAGGCTTGCCACTTATAGCTGTTAGATGAAAGAGAAATTTTAGCCAGGATAAAGGAGGGACTCCAACTTGGATTTTGAATCAACAAGTGTGCCACTTATAGCAATTATCTGGAAAAAGGTTTTGATTGTTTGTTTTGTGTGCCTTGTTCAAAGCCCAAGGTTGAAGCTGAAATAAAATGACTCCTCTGGGGAGTGTTATATCTGTATTGTACAAAGCCCAATATTGAGGCTGATTGGGGGGGAATTCTTATATGAAGCCTAAGAGGAGGCTGACTCTTGCTGAGCATCATTGAAATCCAGGAGAAGGTCTAAATTGTATTGGGGAATCCCAAGGGAAACTAATTCTTACGGGGGAATTAGGGAAGAGTTGACGTACCAGATGCCATGAGGCTCTGATTCTGTTATGGTTTTGTTGAGGTCAATCTGACCTTGGCTAGGATTTTCAAGTTGAAAGTTAAGCCTTGTTGGAGGTCTGAGGGTCTTGGTGTGAAGTCCAAAGGGAGACTATGATAATGAGACTTTCCAAGTCTACTTGAATGAAGCCCAAGAGGACGCTGAGACTATCCAAGTCTCTTAAGAAGAGGTAGACTCTGGTGTAGAGAGATCTATGTATGATGCCCAAGAGGTGGCTGTTGGTTTAAGGGAAGAAAACCATCCCTTAAATGATTGGGTATTCTGGACTTTTGACTTTCATGTGGATTGAACTTGTAGAGATGACTAATTTTTATCCTATGCTTTTATGAAGCCTTTGGGTCCTTGTACTAAGCCCAAGAGGAGGTTGTGGGGAACTTCTAAGAAGCCTGTTTGGTCCTTGTACCAAGCCCAAGAGGAAGTTGTGGGGAACTTTTAAGAAGCCTGTTGGTCCAAGCCTAAGAAAAGTTCAAGAAAGGTTTCACCGGGAATAATCCTTTTTTTGTTGAATAGTTCTAAGGTTTGAAGAAATTCAAAAGAGGTTTCACCGGGAATTAATCCTCTATGGGGAAATGAATTTCTTGTATATATGTTTCTAAGTTTTGACAGTCTTGAGAAAAGTTTCACCGGGAATAATGCCTTTCTCTATTCCATATTGAATAAAGCCCAAGAGGAGGAAAACTGTATTGAGGGAAGTTTCCTATAAGGGAACTAGTTTTGACTATGTTCAGGAGTAACCTCTGGTTTGACCTAAGTGTAGATCTAACTGCTGCGGAAACTCTAGACAAATATGCACAAGTATATACAGATAAGTGAATTAACAGGTATATAAACAAGCATGCATTGAATTGAAAATATGTTGGGTCTTACACTCTGAAAAGAGGCCCAAGTGTATTGTGATTGATTGTATTGACTTACAACTGTATGATTAAGGTTTTAAGAAATTGAATAAAGTTTTGAGTAAAATTTGAGTTCTTAATTGAATTAAAAGAAAGTTGCTTAAAAGAAAAGAAATGTTTGGGGCTTATAACTCAAAGAGAGGCCCAAGTGGTCTAAGAGCAGTTTCACCGGGAATAATGCTCCTCTTAGTACCAGTTTAAAAATAGTCAGATGATTTTGAAAATAGTGGTATGGGGCTTACAACTAAAGGAGAGGCCCATGGAAGTTGTTTATTGTTTAAGACAAAGTTTATGAACAAAAGGTTGGAGCTTATACTCAAGGAGAGGTCCAGATGACTTATTTTGAAAACAGGGATCACACTGCGATACCGAAAGATGTTATGGGACTTATACTATAGCAGAGGCCCAAAAATTTATTTATGTACAAAGGGGTTGGGTCTTACACTTTACTAGAGGCTCAAATATGTTTGAAAAATAAGAAAAGTGGGGCTTATACTCAAGGAGAGGCCCAGATGAAAAATAGTAGATGCGCCGTTATTTTGAAAATTGCACCGGAACTTATACTATGACAGAGGCCCAGGAATTATTTATTTACAAAAGGGGTTGGGTCTTACATTCTATTAGAGGCTTAAAAGTGTTTCAAAATGAAGTTTGAAAATTTAAAATCAAGGAAAACCCTAATTTTAATTAAAAATACAATTTTCCAAAGAAAAATTAAATAAAAAATGATTTAAAATATCAGATATATTTAAAAATATGTTGGGAACTTTGAAAAATGTTTGAAAATCATGTTTTATCCATATGAAAGCTTGAAATTCATTTGAGTTTGAAAAATCAAGATAAAGATTTCATTAAAAATGTTTAAAAACAATTAAATAAAAATTCTTTACAAAAATTCAAAATATATTAAATAAATAATATTCTTTTGATTTTTTTGTGGAATAAAATATTTTAACATTTTTATGAATTTTGAAAAAAAGAACCAATCATAAATGATTAAAATTGAGAGAGAAATTAATTTTTCAAATCAATTAATAAAATTAACCAAAATTCAAATATTCAAATATTCAAAAAGGTGCCAAGAACACTTGTTCTTGCTCGCGCGTGTTCTGGTTTTCCAGATTTGCAAAACCCTCTCTATCTCACTGAATATGTGATGAAATCAAATGAAATAAACATCAAACTTGCTCGTTTTTTATCAAGGAACACGATGGTACCAATTAATTTCATTTATTTTAAGTGTGGAGTGAGATACTTCGTATGAACACAGAAACCATAGTTTTTGCAAAAACTATAGTGAAATCTCATACACAAAAGATAACATGCAATTGATTGAGAGTTATCACTCTATGAACTACCAGAAACATGTTGGTAACTTGAAAATAAATTTATGATGCATGGAGTATAGAGTTTGAGAGCTTCAGGCTTACTTGTGCAAGAGGAATTCAAATTTTGATGTAGAGGTGCTACAGATGTTGTGTGATGATCTGGACAGCTTCAATGGACCTTATGTAGTGTGTTGAGAAGCTTGGAATGGATTGGAAACACCTTGAACTCCTTGTAGCACTTCAACTACAATTAGGTCTAGGTTGGATTTTGAGCTTTGTGATTCTGATGTTACAGATGATGGAGAAGTGTTTGGATAGCTTCTATATGATGTATGTGTGGTGTTAGGATCATTGGTTGTGGTGGAATGGCTCTCTATTGAAAAATGCGCATGTTACTTGCTAAAGAAGCATTTTCTGGTTTTGAAGAGTGATTTGGAGGAAAACATGAGTGGAGATGCTTTGGTGTGTGTTAATCAGTCACAAATGAGCTCTATTTATAGTAGAGGAAGTTTGTTTTGCAAGGAATAGCGAATGGAGGCTGATCACTATGTGTAGCTATGTAGCCATTGACTTGGATGTTTCAATGTGCCAAGTCTCCTCTAGCTTGACTCAATTCAATTTCTGCAGGTTTGAACACTCAGAGCTTGGACTGAATCTTGACTAGTTTGGATTGGTATGGCTTGGTTCATGACACCTCAATGCATTGCATTAATGTAACCTTTCCAAAGTTCATGTCATGATGGATTTGCACATGGTTAAGTGGAATTCTTGACACCTTGATCAAGTAACAAGTGAGTCATCAGAAGTTTTGTGTTTTTGGAAGATGACAAAGTTGTAAATGAGACAAAAATTGAATTAGAAAATCGTGTGGCATAAGTCATGCATTCATGTTGTCTTGAAAAACCATATTTTTAGGTCATGTTGCAAGGCTTATAACTTCTTGCTCAAGTTTAATTAGAATGAGTTCTTGTACTTTTTGGAAAGCCCATATATCATACTTCAACTTTGATGTTTAACTTTGGTCTTGATTCCTCTTGGATTATGATGGAAAATGTCTCCAAAGTTACCATTACTTTGAGAGTGTCTTTGTACGAGGAAATCGATGTTCCTCTTTCTTGGTGATTCTCATTGCTCACCGAGAGTGCTTGAAATTGAATTCCAATAACCTCCTCTGGTTCTACACAGGATAATGATGATAAATTGCTCACGATTAAAGCTTGTTCCCCACACACTGTGACCAATTTTTCGTTCTTGACAAACTTCAGCTTCTGGTGAAGTGTCGAAGTGACTGCCTCGGCTTCGTGTATCCAAGGTCTTCCTAATAAAAAGTTGTATGCTGCTCGGATGTCCATGACCTGGAAAGTGACTTGGAAAGTGTGGGGACCAATGGTTATGGGAAGATTGACTTCGTCGATAACTGTTTTTCTGGATCCGTCAAAGGCTTTGACGATTATCTCACTTCCTCTCATAGGAGTACCTTGAAAAGATAGTCGTACCAAAGTTGACCTTGGCATGACGTTCAAGGATGAACCTGTGTCCACCAGTACGCTGGCTAAAGCATCGTCTTGGAAACTGACTGTGAGATTGAGTGCCATGTTATGATTCTTGCCTTCCTTTGGCAATTCTTCATCACTGAATCCCAAATTGTTGTATGAAGTGATGTTGGAGATAATGCTATCGAACTGACCCACTGTTACATCTTGTTCTACAAAGGCTTGTTCTAGAACCTTCTGTAGAGCTTCTCTGTGAGCTTCTGAACTAAGCAAGAGAGATAACACAGAGATCCGGGATGGAGTTTGCAACAATTGATCCACAATGTTGTACTCGCTTTTCTGGATGAGATTTAGCATCTCATCGTTGTTATTTACAGGTTCCGTGTTACTGGATTGACCGATTTGTTGATTAGGAACTTCAGATTGAGTTTCCTTTTCTTTTGACGGTTCTCCAACTCCTCTATTAAAGATTCGACCGCTCCGGGTAACTCGACTGATATCAGCGATGTTCACAACGGATGGCAGTGGAATTTCTTTTCCATCTTCTATGGTAGTCGTACCGTATTTGTATGGAATAACCTTTTCCGACTTGTATGGTATTGGGCCTGGTAGGTAGATAACCACATGGGCTTTTTGGGCCTTTTGACTGTTGTAGGTAACCTCAATTGGCTCTAGGTTGGGAACCTTTCTACTGTCAAGAGGGATCTTTGACTCATTGAGCAGAGGAATTATGGTACAAACATCCTTGGTAATTCCATGGTTGACATGTTCTCTTTTATTGGAGACTGAGACAATGCTTTTGTCTAGTAGTTCTTGGTCTTTGTTTTGAACAGTGAGGCAACTTTGCACCATGTTGATTGATTGAGAATTCAAGCATGATTGAGTTTCCTTTCGGTCTAACTGATGCTGGAGAGCTGCTCGCACAAGGTAGCATCCTTGGTTATTTCCTGAACCTATTCCACAGCGTTCATAATTATGAGGTGGTACCCAACCGTACCCACTTTGTATGCAATGCATCCTTACCAGATCTGTTTCTAGTAAGCGGATATCATAGCTTTGGTGTCTATTAGGATTTCCATTAGTTATGCTAACTTGTTGCGTGTCTTCATCCTGGTAGATTGGGAGCCACCAGTGGTCCAACAGATGTTGAAGTGTTCTTTGTACCAGTGCACAACCTTGATAATTTTCGGAGCATTCTTTACAATCCTGATAATCATACGGGGACAGGAAACCAAATCTGACCTACTTGGCATGAAATTCCACTAGACTGGTATTCATTAAGCGGATGTCAAAGATCTGAACCATGTTAACTTGATGATCATTCCTTTCATGGTAGTCTTGGATCCATCCGAGATCCATTTGACGCTGGAGGGCTTCTTGTACAAAAAAGCATACCTGATTGTCTTTTGAGCAAATCGGGCAAGCGATGTAATCGTGCCGCGGCAAATCATAATACTAACTTTGTCTTGAATGCATTGCCACTAAATTGACGTTCATTGCACGGATGTCACGATTTTGAAAAATGTTTGGATGTGCATGTGCCATGTTTACTTCACGAATCCTGTGATCCTGAATCTAGCCTAGATCCATTTGCTCTTGAAGAGCTGCTTGTACAATGACACATCCTTGATTGTTTTTAGAGCAAATATCACACTGGTGATAGTTGTGAGATGGTACATGGTCGTACCCGCTGTGTCTGCAATGCATTTTCACCAAATTTGTTCCCAGTAGGCGTACATCGTGAATTTGATAACTGCTTCCAGGTTTTCCTTCTATCAAATTCACCATAGTCTTCTCATGCTGCAGTAATGGGTTCGTTTGAACATTCGAATTAGTATCTTTGAAAGATAAAACCCCATTTCTGATGAGCTTCTGTACATCTAATTTAAAACTGAGGCAATTCTCAATGTTATGTCTTAATCCTTCTTGATGGTAAGGGCGAGTTTGATATGCTTTAAACCAAAAAGGTGGATTTTCTGGTACTGTAAGAGGAGTCCTGGTTTGAACGTGCCCCTTGGTCAGCAGAAGTGGAAATAACTCTGCATATAACATTGGTATAGGGTCAAACCCTGGTGATCGTGTAGTACGATTGTTGTTATTGTACTGTGGGCGAGCCTGCTGAAGAGGTTGTTGCTGCCTTTGCTGATACTGTTGTTGATTTGGTTGGCTCTAAGCAACCTGAGGTTGATATGTCAGAGTTGGCGTTAGGTTGATAGTGGGAGTTACTACTTCTACCAGTTGATACCTTCGCCTTTGCTTTCCCAGAGAGATATTACTGATATCTTGCTCCTTCTTCTTTTGGAAAGTACTACTGTATCTTTTAGTATTGTTGGATGGTTCTGCATCTTTGACCAATCGTCCTTCTCGGACTGCTTCCTCAAGGCGTACCGCAATGTTCACCATTTCAGTGAAGTCACTAGGTGCACTGGCGTCCTTTCGGTCATAATAAAACGAGCTCAACGTTTTCATAAAAATCTTTGTCATTTCCTTTTCCTCAAGAGGAGGACAGATCTGGGCGGCGATTTCATGCCATCTCTGAGCATACTCCTTGAATGTTTCTTTATCTTTTTGGGACATTGCTCTGAGCTAGTCCCTATCTGCCGCCATGTCCAAATTGTATTTATACTGCTGAACGAAGGCTGCCCCAAGATCTCTGAAAGTACTGATCTTGGTGCGGTTTAAACCCATGTACCATTTGAGTGCGGCACCGGTTAAACTGTCTTGGAAGTAATGGATTAGTAGCTGTTGATTTTCCGTCTAGGTAGACATTTTCCGAGCATACGTTACCAAATAACTTTGAGGGCAAGAGATTCCTTTGTATTTTTCAAAGTCAGGCACCTTGAATTTGTGCGGTATCTTTACATTAGGTACCAAACAAAGATCAGCGGCATCTTTACCAAACAAGTCTTGCCCGCGAATGTCATGCAGTTCCTTCTGCATTTCCAAGAACTCTTCTTGCAATTCATTCATGCTTTCGTATACTTCTTCGTTTCTGCCAGAAGTGGCCTGCAAAATCTGTTCCTCTAGAATAGTGTGTACCACCGATTGGGGTATAGACATTACGGCAGTAACTCTTGGCGCTTCAGTTACCTGAAGTTTGTAACCTGTAGGAGTTTCTGTTGTAACCTTTGCATCTTCATTTACCTGAAGTTTGTAACCTTCAGGTTTAGAGGTTCCTGCTACGGCTTCCGAGTCTTCAGTGACCGGTGGGATGTATCCCTCAGGTATGAAATTGAGAGGCATGCCCCAGGGAAAGCCTTTGGGCATGTTGTACTAAGGATGACTACCAGGTGTCTCAAACGTTGGTGTAGATATAATCTCTGATATTGAAATTCTTTGATGTTGTTGTTCCTAGGCTGCTGCCAGGGATTCCATGGTGTTGTGGAGTTTCTCCAAACTCTCTTTTAGAGCGTTGATTTCTTCTCTCATCTCTCTGTTCTCTTCTTCGAGATCGTCCATTTTCTTTTGTCGATTGGCCCGATTATTGTACGAATGAGATAGTTTGACTCTAGAGGGCGACACATGTGTGAGACTCAATGACAAAGATGTGTTATGTGAGAATGATGAATGATATGCAAAGAATGAAAATGATCTTTTTTTTTTAGTTTTTGTTTTTAAAAGAACTTTTAACAATTATGTTGCAAATATCATACAGAGGGGGAAACCCTTTTATTGAACTTGAAAGATTGCAGTATTTTACAAGGAAAAGTACAGTATTTTACAAATTGCAAATATCAGATGCCGGTTCCCAAATTTTTCTTTTCTTTGATCAAGTCCCTTCAATCATTGTTGGGTCGATGGTCCTTTGCCAAGTGAATGGAGAGAGCAAATTTCTTCATTCCTCCTGACTTTCTATAGCATGCTGCTCTAATATCTCAATCAGAGCATCCTTTTCCTTCAGCAATACTTGAATCTTAGTACATTCCATATTAAGAATATGGTACTTATTCTTCCAAGAGTTCTTCTCATGTTGGACCTTGTTAAGAGCGATCTGGAGTTTTTCCGTATCAGACATGAAATAAAGGACAAATTCCTTCAAGGGAAAAACTTCTTGACGAGGGTAAGGCATCTTCAGTTTGATGGCCCTAGCTTGTATCCAGTGGAGGTAAGGCTCCGCAGAAATGCAATTTGGCCTCCCTAGGGATTCTCTCCCCTTCCTGTGAACATGTTGTCAGGCATGCACTATTTCTTTCTTTAGTGCCCTGCCATTTTCTCCTTCCTTGAAGAAAAGACCTTCCAGATGAACATTATGCGGGATATTCTTCATTGGGTATCCAAGTTGACGGCGAGCCAAAATTAAATAGTAGTTGATTCCTTCCCTAGTGCCAATGAGGGGTACACTGGGGAAATTTCCACATTTGTCGATGATTTTTACTCCATCATAGATCCGATTGAACCAATCTATGTCAGAATTGGTAAGGGACATAATCTTTTGTGACCATCGCAGACTACTTTTGTGATCCCAAAAAGCAGCAGACTTGGGTAAATGGGAAATAAACCATTTATAGAGTAATGGTACATAGCATGTGATCATCCCTCCACTGTACAAATTCCTTAAGGTTACAGAATGATAAGCATCTGCAAGCAAGGTAGGGATTGGGTTCCCAATCAATAATATCTTAAAAGCATTGGTGTCAACGAAGTTGTCAATGTTGGGAAAGAGGAATAACCCATATATGAGCAGAACAAAGGCATCCTCGAAAGTGGTTACATTTCCTATACTGGCAAAGTATAGAGCTTTCTCCATCAGGAATTTATCTGGTAAACCCTGGATTCCTCCCTTGGTGGTCATGTGAGTTCTAATTTCTGACTCTTCCAATGAGGTTGCTCTTGTAAAGGCTTGATCTTTTGGAATTTCTTCCAGTACAGAAAATGGATCTTGATTAGTGATAGGCAAATTAATCTGGTGAGAGTACTCTTCCAGTGTGGGTGTGAGCTGATAGTTTGGAAAAGTGAAGCAATGGTATACTGGATCGTAGAACTGAACCAGTGTAGACAATACTCCTTTAGCCATGTTGACCTTCAAAAGAGACAACAGTCCTCCGTGCTTAGCTCTGAAATCCTCGGGATTAGTAATCATTCTTCCCAATTTCCTTAGGTCTTCTAGTTTTGGAACCTTGAAGGTGTACTTGTGCGTTTTTCTTCTACCGAAATCCATAACGCAACTTTTGATATTTGCAATTATTGTTTTAGTTCTTTTAGAAGAAAGATTTTTTTTATTGTTTTTAAAAAAAGGATTTTTTAATGAATGCATGGATGCATGAATGCAGCAAACAAAAACTTTTGAAAACATGGGTTTAGGGGTTCATCGTCACGAGCATGGAGATATGGATCTACCCATCCCCAAGGTGTGTACTAGAGGTTAAGTTTTGTACTTGTAGAATGGGTTCTAACAAAGTTTCCCAAAATCATTGACCCCTCTTAAGGATATTAACAGCAAACCGAATGACTCATGAGAGCTGTAATATACCAAGATGAATCTCCTTTGAGTGCAGTGTCGCGTATCAACTATTCCTGATAGTCACCGCACTACCTAATGGTCAAATGGTTAAATGCTTACCAATCCTCAGTTTCAAGGGTATCCAATGGGAAAAAACAATGCTTTCACGACTTGCTCGTTCAACATAGGTAATTCCATGAGGGTACCTCCACTGATTCGGTGGACTCTCAAGTTAGCTTGGTCGGGATTCACTCCCTATAAACCTCCCTGAATACGCCACCACTTATTTTAATGTTCTCTCAGACACACCACATGCGTATTAATCGCATTCCCAGATAACAGTAATTTAAACAAGTATATCAAGTAATATGACGGCAGATGATATATAAAAAATGAGAAAGCAAGTAAGATAGCAGAAAAATAAATGCAAAAACAAGGCCTAGACCTCTTAGGAAATCTAATCCTAACACTCCTAGCAGAGTCGCCATTTTTCTGTAGCGTCGGTTTTTTGGTGACGCGACCACCTACCGCATTTGGTGCTACTTTCTGATTTCTGTATTTATCCTATGAAGCTTGAAAGGAAGGGAAAGATGTCTTAAATGAACCCTACACGGAAGTGTTTTCTTTAACAAATGCTAAGAGATCGGGGACCGGGGTTTTGTTATACAAAGGGAAGCTATTAACACCCAGGGTATCTATAGTAATCTATAGGAACCTTCTTTTGCTTGAATTTCTGCAATTTTGAAATGCTTTCTTGTGTTTATCTGCTGTTGACCAGAAAATTTTCTCCTTTGGGAGAACTGAGGGAATGTTTTTGTTGTTTTCGGGTTTTCTATTGTTTTTGGAAGGTGCTGGACCTAATATTTTTTATTGGTGTGCTCGGCGAAGATTTTGCAATCTTATGCCTACGTATTCCCGTAAGGATGATTTGGGAAATCAGAGCAATCGTAGTTCCTCCTATTTCTATGGGAGGAAAGATATTTGGTGTCTTGTTCGAAGCCCAAGATTGAAGTTATCGGAGTATTTGTGTCTTGTTCAAAGCCCAAGATTGAAGCTAAAAATTTGACTGAGAGAGAATTTGTCATCTCTAAAGGGAGATATCACACCTATTCATAAAAAATATTGAGAATTATAAGGGAAATTACTTTAACTGGGATATGTAGAATCCAGCAATGCCATAATTTCCTTTATAAGAGAGATGTCATGAAGGAAGAAGCTTTAACTCAGTGTAGAGCAATGCCAATTTTTCCTTTATGAATATTTCATGCTAAGAGAGGGACATTGGCTTGGATGTATGGAATCTAGAGGCTTGCCACTTATAGCTGTTAGATGAAAGAGTGATTTTAGCCAGGATAAAGGAGGGACTCCAAATTGGATTTTGAATAAACAAGTGTGCAACTTATAGCAATTATCTAGAAAAAGGTTTTGATTATTTGTTTTGATATGTGATGTATAGAAGAGGTATATTCCTAGAGAGAGGACTCATGGTCTTATCTGAGGGGATGTTGTTTTTTGTGTGCCTTGTTCAAAGCCCAAGGTTGAAGCTGAAGCTAAAAGAAAATGACTCCTCTGGGGAGTGTTATATCTGTCTTGTACAAAGCCCAAGATTGAGGCTGATTGGGGGTAGAATTCTTATATGAAGCCTAAGAGGAGGCTGACTCTTGCTGAGGATCATTGAAATCCAGGAGAAGGTCTAAATTATATTGGGGAATCCCAAGGGAAACTAATTCTTGCTGGGGAATCAGGGAAGAGTTGAAGTACCAAATGCCATGAGGCTCTGATTCTGTTATGGTTTTGTTGAGGTCAATCTGACCTTGGCTGGGATTTTCAAGGTGAAAGTTAAGCCTTTTTGGAGGTCTGAGGGTCTTGGTGTGAAGTCTAAAGGGAGACTATTATAATGAGACTTTCGAAGTCTACTTGAATGAAGCCCAAGATAAGGCATAGACTATCCAAGTATTTTAAGAAGAGGTAGACTCTGGTGTAGAGATGTCTTTGTATGATGCCCAAGTGGAGGCTGTTGGTTTAAGGGATGAAGACCAACCCTTGAATGATTGGGTATTCTGGAGTTTTGACTTTCCTGGGGATTGAACTAGTAAAGATGACTAATTTCTATCCTATGCTTTTAGGAAGCCTTTG
Source organism: Lathyrus tuberosus (assembly GCA_022829125.1). Classification (NCBI taxonomy): domain Eukaryota; kingdom Viridiplantae; phylum Streptophyta; class Magnoliopsida; order Fabales; family Fabaceae; genus Lathyrus; species Lathyrus tuberosus. The sequence goes on along the minus strand of JALAZF010000515.1, from coordinate 1,614,959 downwards.
GGTCCTTGTACTAAGCCCAAGAAAAGGTCGTGGGGAACTTTTAAGAAGCCTGTTTGGTCCTTGTACCAAGCCCAAGAGGATGTTGTGGGGAACTTTTAATAAGCCTGTTGGTCCAAGCCTAAGAAAAGTTCAAGAAAGGTTTCACCGAGAATAATCCTTTCTTTGTTGAACAATTCTAAGGTTCGAAGAAATTCAAAAGAGGTTTCACTGGGAATTAATCCTCTCTGGGGAAATGAATTTCTTGTATATATGTTTCTAAGTTTTGACAGACTTGAGAAAAGTTTCACCGGGAATAATGTCTTTCTCTATTCCATATTGAATAAAGCCCAAGAGGAGGCAGACTGTATTGAGGGAAGTTTCATATGAGGGAACTAGTTTTGACTATGTTCAGGAGTAACGTCTGGTTTGACCTAAGTGTAAATCTAACTACTTGGGAAACTCTAGACAAATATGCACAAGTATATACAGATAAGTGAATTAACAGATATTTAAACAAGCATGCATTGAATTGAAAAGATGTTGGGTCTTACACTTTGAAAAGAGGCCCAAGTGTATTGTGATTGATTATATTGACTTACAACTATATGATTAGGGTTTTAAGAAATTGAAGAAAGTTTTGAGTAAATATTGAGTTTTTATTTGAATTAAAAGAAAGTTGCTTAAAAGAAAAGAAATGTTTGGGGCTTATAACTCAAACAGAGGCCCAAGTGGTCTAAGAGCAGTTTCACTGGGATAATACTCCTCTTAGTACTAGTTTAAAAATAGACAGATGATTTTGAAAACAGAGGTATGGGGCTTACAACTCAAGGAGAGGCCCATGGAAGTTGTTTATTTTTTAAAACAAAGTTTATGAACAAAAGTTCGGGGCTTATACTCAAGGAGAGACCCAGATGACTTATTTTGAAAACAAGGATCGTATTGCGATACCGAAAGATGTTGTGGGACTTATACTATAGCAGAGCCCCAAAAATTTATGTATGTACAAAGGGATTGGGTCTTACACTCTACTAGAGGCCCAAATGTGTTTGAAAAATAAGAGAAGTGGGGCGTATACTCAAGGAGGGGCCCAGATAAAAAAATGGAAGACGCACCGTTATTTTGAAAATTGTACCGTGACTTATACTATGATAGAGGCCCGGGAATTATTTATTTACAAAAGGAGTAGAGTCTTACACTCTATTAGAGGCTTAAAAGTGTTTCAAAATGAAGTTTGAAAATTTAAAATCAAGGAAAACCCTAATTTTAATTAAAAATACAATTTTCCAAAGAAAATTAAATAAAAAATGATGTAAAATATCAAATATATTTTAAAATATGTTGGGAACTTTGAAAAATGTTTGAAAAATCATGTTTTATCCATATGAAAGCTTGAAATTCATTTGAGTTTGAAAAATCAAGATAAAGATTTCATTAAAATTGTTTAACATTTAAAAATAAATTCTTTACAAAAATTCAAAATATATTAAATAAATAATATTCTTTTGATTTTTTTGTGGAATAAACTTTTTAACATTTTTATGAATTTTGAAAAAAATAACCAATTAGAAATGATTAAAATTGAGAGAGAAATTAATTTTTGAAATCAATTAAGAAAAATAACTAAAATTCAAATATTCAATTATTCAAAAAATGCGCCAAGAACACTTGTTCTTGCTCGCGTGTGTTCTGGTATTCCAGATTTGCAAAACCCTCTCTATCTCATTGAATACGTGATGAAATCAAATGAAATAAACATCAAACTTGTTTGTTTTTTATCAAGGAACACGATGGTACCAATTAATTTCATTTATTTTAAGTGTGGAGTGAGATACTTCGCATGAACACAGAAACCCTAGTTTTTGCAAAAAGTATAGTGAAATCTCATACACAAAAGATAAAATGCAATTGATTGAGGTTTATCACTCTATGAACTACCTGAAACATGTTGGTAACTTAAAAATAAATTTATGATGCATAGAGTATAGAGTTTGAGAGCTTCAGGCTTACTTGTGCAAGAGGAATTCAAATTTTGATGTAGAGGTGCTACAGATGTTGTGTGATGATCTTGACAGCTTCAATGGACCTTATGTAGTGTGTCGAGAAGCTTGGAATGGATTGGAAACATCTTGAACTCCTTGTGGAACGTCAACTGGAATTAGGTCTAGGTTGGATTTTGAGCTTTGTGATTCTGATGTTACAGATGATGGAGAAGTGTTTGGATAGGTTCTATATGATGTATGTGTGGTGTTAGGATCATTGGTTGTGGTGGAATAACTCTCTATCGAAAAATTCGCATGTTACTTGCTAAATAAGCATTTTCTGGTTTTGAAGAGTGATTTGGAGGAAAACATGAGTGGAGATGTTTTAGTGTGTGTTAATCAGTCACAAATGACCTCTATTTATAGTAGAGGAAGTTTGTTTTGCAAGGAATAGTAATGGAGGTTGATCACTATGTGTAGCTATGTTGCCATTGACTTGGATGTTTCAAAGTGCAAAGTCTCCTCTAGCTTGACTCAATTCAATTTCTGTAGGTTTGAACACTCAGAGTTTGGACTGAATCTTGACTGGTTTGGATTGGTATGTGTAGCGTACGATTTTTGTCGGTGTCGCGACCACCTTACTGTAATGGTTGGAATTGGGTGCTACTTTCTGATTTCTTATTTATATCTATGAAGCTGGAAAGGAAAGGGAAGATATCTAAAACTAACCTTGCACGCAAATGTTTTCTTTAATAAATGCTAAGAGATTGGGGGGTCGGGGTCAGGTTATATAAAGGGAAGCTTTTAACACCCAGTGTATATATGGTTATCCATAGACTTTTTTTGGCAAGTTTCTCTGTTATCTTTAAATGCTTTCTTGTGTTTATCTGTTGTGGCTTGGGAAAATTTCTCCTTTGGGAAAATTGAGAGAACGTTTTTGTTGTTTTCGAGTTTTCCGTTGTTTTTGGGAAGGTACTCGCTAAGATTTTGCAATATTAATCCTACGTATTCCCGTAAAGATATCTGGGAAATCAGAGCAATCGTAGTTCCTCCTATTGTATGGGAGGAAAGATGTTTGTTGTCTTGTTCAAAACCCAAGATTGAAGCTATTTGAGTATTTGTGTCTTGTAGAAAGCCCAATATTGAAGCTAAAGGGGTGACTAAGAGAGATTTTGTCTTCTCTAAAGGGAGAATATCTCACCTATTCATCACAAATATGGAGAAAATGTTTATAAAGGGAAATTACTTTAACTGAGATATGTGAATCCAGCAATGCCATAATTTCCTTTATAAGGGTGATGTCATGAAGGAAGAAAGCTTTAACTCAGTGTAGAGCAATGCCACTTTTTCCATATGAATACTTCATGCTAAGAGAGGGACATTGGCTTGGATGTAAATAATCCAGAGGCTTGCCACTTATAGCTATTAGATGAAAGATGAATATTTAGCCAGGATAAAGGAAGGACTCCAGCTTGGATTTTAAATAAAAAAATGTGCCAATTATAGCAATTATTTTGGAAAAAGTTTTGATTATTTGTTTTAAAGTGATGTATAGAGGAAATGTCCTCCTGCAGAGTGGAATCTTGGTTTCCTCTGAGGGAATGTTGATTTTTGTGTGCCTTGACCAAAGCCCAAGGTTGAAGTTAAAAGGTTGACTCTACTAGGGGAGTTTTATATCTGTCTTGTACAAAGCCCAAGATTGAGGCTTAAAAGAGATTGACTCCACTGAAGAGGGTTTTATCTGTCTTGTACAAAGCCCAAGATTGAGGCTGACTGACTCCACTGGGGGAAGTTCTTATATGAAGCCTAAGAGGAGGCTATCTCTTGTTGAGGATTATTGAAATCCAAAAGCAGGTCCAAATTGTATTGGGGAAATTCAAAGGGTTTTGCACTTGCTGGGAATCAGGGAAGAGCTGAGATATCAGATACCATGAGGTTTTAAATCTACTGGGGATCTGTTGATGGTTGTTTGACCTTAGTTGGGGATTTTTAAAGTGAAGCTTAGACCTTGTTGGGGGTCTAAGAGTTTTAAAGTTGAGTTTGAAGACCTATAGAGGTTTTAACTCTGCTGGATATTAGTATATTTATGAAATGATCAGGGTATTTTCTTGTGCCTTTAGGAAACTTGAGGGTTTCTTTGAGATCCAAGAGTAGATGAGACTTCCCAAGTCTTATTTGTATGAAGAGGTTGACTCTTAGTTGGAGAATGATCTTTGTATGATGCCCAAGAGGAGGCTGAGACTGTCCAAGTCTGCTTGTATGAAGCCCAAGAGGAGGCTAAGGGTTTCAAGGGATGAAGATCAACCCTGTGCTGGTCTGATGTTTTGGAATTCTGACTCTCCTGAGGATTGAACTAGCAAAGATGAATAATTTTTGTCCTATACTTGTATGAGGCCTTTGGGTCTTTGTACTAAACCCAAGAGGAGGCTGATAAACTTCTAAGAAGCCTGGGGGTTCTTATACTAAGCCCAAGAGGAGGCTGGGGATGCTTTTAGGAAGCCTGTGGGTCCAAACCAAAGAAGAGTTCAAGAAAGGTTTCACCGAGAATTAATCTTTTCTTTGCTGAACAGTTCTAGGGTTTGAAGAAATTCAAAAGAGGTTTCACCTAGAATTAATCCTCTTTGGGGAAATGAATTTCTTGTACAAATATATTTCTAAGTTTGGACAGTCTTGAGAAAAGTTTCACCGGGAATAATGCCTTTCTCTGTTCCATATTGTATAAGCCCAAGAGGAGCACCTGGAATTAATCCTCTTTGGGGAAATGAATTTCTTGTACAAATATATTTCTAAGTTTGGACAGTCTTGAGAAAAGTTTCACCGGGAATAATGCCTTTCTCTGTTCCATATTGTATAAGCCCAAGAGGAGGCAAGAGTGTATCAGGAATTTCCTATGAGGGACTAGTTTTGACTATGTTGAAAGTAACCTCTGGTTTGATCCAAACCTAGACCTAACTGTTGGGGGAAAACTCTAAACAAGAGATGCACAAATATAGACAGACAATTATATTGACAGATATATATATAAACAAATATGCATTGAAAAAGATGTGGGGACTTACCTTCTGAGAAGAAGCCCAAGCATAATTTGATCTGTGTTATTTACTACAACTGTATCCCCTTTTTTAGGGTTTCAAGAAATTGAAGAAAGGTTTGAGGAAACTTGAATCTTGAATTAAGAAAAAGTTTGTTTGAGAGAGTGTTTGGGGGTTTATAACTCAAAGAGAGGCCCATATGGCTTATTTGATAACATTAATCGCATTGCGATACCGACAGACGTTGTGGGACTTATACTACATCAAAAGCCCAAAATTTGTTTCTTGTACAAAAAGGGGTTGGGTCTTAAACTCTATTAGAGGCCCAAAAAGTGTTTGTGAAAAAGAATAATGGGGCTTATACTCAAGGAGAGGCCCAGATGATTTATTTGAAAAGGCGACGATTGCGCTGTGATTTTGAAAACCACAGAGGGACTTATACAATGATTGAGGCCTAAAAGTTATTTATGTACAAAAGGGATGGGTCTTACACTCTATTAGAGGCCCAAAAGTTTATTTTTATACAATATTTGGGGCTTACAGCTCAAGGAGGTGCCCAGGTGAAAAACAGTGATCATACCGTTATTTTGAAAATCGTATCAGGACTTATACAATGACTGAGGCCCAAAAATAGTTTATTTACAAAGGGGATGGGTCTTACACTCTATTAGAGGCCCAAAATGGTTTGAAAATAAGAAAGATGGGACTTACAACTCAAGGGTAGGTCCAGATTAAAATTGTTTTGAAAATGGCGATCGCGCCGAGATTTTTAAAATCGTATCAGGACTTATACAATAACTGGGGCCCAAAATCAATTATTTACAAAGGGATGAGACTTACACTCTACAAAGAGGCCCAAAATGTTTTTGAAAAGAAGTTTGAAAAATTAAAATTAAGAGAAACCCTAATTTTAATTAAAAATGTAATTTTCAAAGGAAATTAAATATCAAAGATATTTAAAAATAAGTGGTAAGCTTTGAAAAATATTTTGAAAAATCATGTTTAATCACATGAAAGCTTGAAATCCAATTGGTTTTGAAAAATCAAGGTGAGAATTTCATTTTAAAATGTTAAAAAACAATAAAAATGACATTATTTAAAAAAATTCAAGATATATTAAATAAATAATATAAATTTAATTTTTTGTAGAATAAAATAATGTAATATTTTTGTGACTTTTTAAAAAAAGAACCAATAAAAAATGATAAAAAAATGAGGGAGAAATTAATTTTGATATTAATTAAGAAAATTATGAAAAATAGAAAAAATAGGAAAAATGAGAGGGAAACAAAAAATGGTCTTGGTGGGTGTTGAACCCACGCCCTCCAACTAAACATACATGCGCTGCTACCACTGGGGTGGTGATACATCCGTGTATCAAAACCACCTCATGAATACATAAGGGCAGCCTTGTTTTCAGGTCAGGCCAAGGCAAAAACCATGTTTTGGGAGATTTGCAAAAAGGACCATATCTCCCTCATTTCTCCATGAAATTGGATGAAATTTAGATGGATCCTACCTAGAATTTCATGAGGAATCCAATGGTGGTTTCAGAATTTTCTAAAGATGCCCACATTTTAAAACCCGATAGTGGTTTCAAAATAGGCCAAAATTTGCAAGTTCTATGCTATCACATCATACAAGCAACAATAGCATGATAAATTGGTTCAAACACAACACATATGATATATATAACATGTTCATGATCAATGGACATCAAAGCAATGCATATTTTAAAGAGTTCAAGTTGTTATGCACTTACCTCTTGAAGCTCCTTGTGCTATCTTACAAAATGTTTGTGTCAGAAGTAATCTAATGCCTTAGACACTCTTGATAGATCCCTTAGAATCTTTTAGGATGATCAAAACCAGCTGGAAACCTCAAGAACAAGAATTGGCTCCTTCTTGCAAAATAGTAACTCACTCAAATGCTGTTACAGTTGAGGGAAACTTGTTGGGACAATTTGAGGATGATATTTGGAGAGTATTTGAAGTGTTGTTTGGTTTTGAAAGTGACTGAATCAAGACATGGCTTGAAAATGCAGAAAAGTCAAAATTTGAGGTTTTGGAGGTTGACTTTCTGATTTTGGTGTTGTACAATGAGAATGAAGGTTTGAACACCTCCAATAGATGGTTTATGATGTGTTTGGATAGTTATTTGAGTGGTTTTTGCTCTGGTTTCAAGAATCCTCAAATTGCTCCATTGTGACTTGAAATTGAAGTAAGAGAGAGAGAGAGTGAGAAAACAAGGCTTTGGTATTGTTTTTGTGTGGTTTTAAACATAAAAAATGGCCTCTATTTCTAGTAGAGGAAGTTTGTTTTTGAAGGAATAGTGAATGGCAACTGGTTCACTCTATTATCCAATGGATATGCCCATGTATCACTTTCTTAAATGCCAAGGTACCAAGTCTTCTCTTAGCCATTGACTTGAGCTGGTCTTAGTAGCTTTAGGTCTTCTGAATTTTGAGTCAATCTTGACTCAATTGGACTGATATGGCTTGGTTCATAACAACTCTATGTTCCACATCAATTCCAAATGACAAACTTGATTTTTGGATTTGCAAACTTGAATGATGACATGCCAAAGGATGGAATCCTTGCCTTAGGGTCCAAGTTTGCAGGTTCTACGTGATTGACTGAGATTCTTGTTGAATTTGGATGAGGATCAGTCATGCATAGTCACCAAAATTGGACTCAAAAATCGTGTGCTACAAGGAATGCACAAAATCTGTCATGAAAAATCAGTTTGAGCAAGGCATGTTGTGAGGTCCATAACTCCTTACTCAAGTTGAATTAATGTGAGTTCTTGTACTCTTTAGAAACCTTGTATATCCTACTTTAACTTTGATGTCTAACTTTAGCTTTGAATCACCTTGGATCATAATGAAAAATGGCTTCAAAGTTGGTGAAAAAGCAAAACAGGTTCTGTCAAAATTTCACTAAGTGTTGGAGAAGTGGTCATTTTCATGTTTTTGTGATTTTGATCAATCCATAACTCAAAATCCATGAGGATTTGGAACCTGGTGTAGTTGAAAATTTTGAAGTATGTAATGATAGCTTTCATTTGAGCTTTGGATGGAATAAAAAGGCCTTGTGGTTTGGGAGCCATAGCCTTGCAAAGTTGGTACCAAATCACTTTTCTTCCATAACTTAGAAAATTTTAAGTTTCTTAAGGTTGCCCCTTTTTCAAGTAACCTCACTTTTCTTGATTTTTCTTGATGGATGATGATCCAAACCATGAATTAACATTGTTTTTGACTTAGTGAAGCCATGATTGTCAAGAAATTCAAAAAGTCAAACTTGGTTTTTAGGCACAGTTGACTTTTTGTCAGATGAATTTCAAACTGTGTGATCCTCTATGAAATCAAGTTCTTGACCTAATTAAAACCTAATGTATGGATTCCATAGGTGTTTTAGGGTATCTTAAATCATGTGCCAAGGTTTGGGAACATGTCTTGGTCAAAAGTTAAAGACACAGTTGACTTTTTTTCTCAAAAACCCGAGTTTGGGGTCCCGATGAATTTGTATCCTTATATTGCTCATGAACCAAGTTCTTTGTGTCCATTTGAACTTGTAAGAGGATCAATATAAGATATTTGAGGTCTTCAAAACATTTCTTGAGGTCTTGGCTCATGAATTGCTCCAAAAGTCAACTTAGGGGTGAATTAGGTCAAGAAACCCTAATTCCTGAATTTTGATGAATGTATCCCCTGAGGCTATTTTGAGTTGATGATTGGTCTCATAAGGTCCCTTTGAGCTTCTTGAATCATGTTTTGAAGTATTGGCTCATGCCCAGATGAAAATTTCTCTCTGCAGGCCTTGGTCGACCAAAACCCTAATTTGGTGACACTGGCGATCTTGAGGCTTGATCCACTTGGAATGTTGCAACCTTGTGCTTGATTCTTGATGTGGGAGACCTATTGATCCTTTATGGGTGTTTGAGAGACTAGAAAATTTGAAGATCATGTCAATTCTTGATAGATCTTTTGTCTGAGTGCTCTGAGAGGGCTCAAAACCCTAATTCTTGGTTGCAGTGAATGCTCAACAATCCTTGAGGAGATTGATGAGGTATGATGGTACATCCATATTGTGGTGACGATTTGCACAATGATGGGAAATCTTGTGGTGAAAATTTGGGGTATGACAGATGCCACTATTTAATCTTCTTGGACCCAAAGGTGTGAATAGTGAAGATATTCGGACATTCAGGGTACAAGAGGATTAAATATCGAAATACCCGAAATTTTGACTGTGGTTGTGAATAGCAGTTATTTGTTCATCCATCTTCTTTTACTAAGTAATGCTAGTGCGAAAAGGGCAAAACTTCCCCTCGATCCTAGTCTTCAGCCATGGAACTGGTCTTAGTTTCTTTTGAAATAAACTTCCCCTCGATCCTGGTCTTCAGCCATGGAACTGGTCTTAGTTTCTTTTGAAATAAACTTCCCCTCGATCCTGGTCTTCAGCCATGGAACTGATCTTAGTTTCTTCTGAAATAAACTTCCCCTCGATCCTGGTCTTCAACCCTGGAACTGGTCTTAGTTTCTTTTGAAATAAACTTCCCCTCGATCATGGTCTTCATCCATGGAACTGGTCTTAGTTTCTTTTGAAATAAACTTCCCCTCGATCTTGGTCTTCTGCCATGGAACTGGTCTTAGTTTCTTTAGAAATAAACTTCCCCTCGATCCTGGTCTTCAGTCATGGAACTGGTCTTAGTCTCTTTTGAAATAAACTTTCCCTCGATCCTGGTCTTCAGCCATGGAACTGGTCTTAGTTTCTTTTGAAATAAACTTCCCCTAGATCCTGGACTTCAGCCATGGAACTGGTCTCAGTTTCTTCTTGTCAAGTCCTTTTCTTGACAAGGAATTCTATCTGTGATGGTTTTTACCAAACTTCTCGCTGGGGAGATGCCATTAGATGGAAAACGATTTAATGTAAGACTTGCTGGGAAAACCCATTGGTCTGAGTTGTAGAGGTGTGCAAACTTCTTTGTTGGAGATGCCATTTGTCGACCTACTAGGTAAAACGAGTCTCTTAAGAGACTTTTTTTTTTGGTGAGGTTACATCATACTTTCCTTCAAGACCCTTTCGGAGAAATGCCATGTGATGTAATCCAATTTTGAGGTGCTGATGACTTTATTAAAAACAATTTTTTCTGGGAGAAACCGCCGTATTGCCAAAAGTCTTCGGTTGAGAGGCTTTCTCTGGGGATTTTCTTTAATCTGGGAAAGCAAAAAATATCATCTTCAATGGTGAAGAGTGATGTCCCAAAGGTGTCTATCGATTGTCTTCTTGCCTTTCAGAGGTCCAAGTTATCAAAGTGGTCGAGGACAGTCTCCAATCCAGAAATAAACTGGGGAGAGATTGCTCAGACGATACATTTCCGGACGAGGAAAGAACTGACAACTTTATCGATGAGAGGACATTTATCACTTGGGGAGGAAAATGACCAGAGTGATATTAATGTAACATATGTATGAATATGAATCAATCATGCATGATGTATGTATGTTTATGCTGACAAAATAGACACGACATACAGACTGGTGAATGAACACGACTGGATACTCGGCCACTGCGGGGGATAAAAAGTATCATTGGTTCAAGATAACAATCCTTTCTTGTTTAGGAGGGGTAGACCCTACTGGGGAAAATATACCAATTATCGGTTCCCGAAGCTAACACATCTACCTGGGATGTGATATGGGACATTACATCTGAAACAGTTGAACCTTTATTCAGGGTGTATTGGTTAAAAGGAGTACTTTGATTCTGCATTTTGAGGTTTAATCACTTCCGGATAAGCCATCGATGTTCCTTCTTGTGTTCAGTAGTCAAAAGGAATTGCCATCTTTATTTTAAAAGCAGAAGGAAATTTGAAAGTTTAGTTTTGAAAACAAAAGTAAGTCCGTTTTTGTTTCAAGAATGTTAATCATATAAACATGTCATTTTTCAAAGCAGAATAAATAAGAGTTGCAAGCAAAAGCACTAGGGCTCAAATTTTATTGATTGAATGGTAATCACCCAAGCGCGTGATCCCATAGAGCATTACAAAGTTTAGAAAATGGCAATTTAAAGGAAAAGGGGCTACATTGAAACATAACGACCGCTATCTTCCCACCAACTTTGAATTCTGGACATTCTGAGCTTCTGTCGAAGGTGACCTTGACTGAAGTTTTCTCTACGGATGACGTTGCCTTTGAGGAGTCAATATTGTCGGATATAGTTACTTGCCATGAATCCCTAACTTTTTCCTGGATCGCCTTTTCAGGTTTTAAACCCATCGGGATGACTATTGTTTATGTCTCTAATTTTTGCCTGGACCGCCTTTTCGGTTTTTCAATCCACCGAGACATTTTTTTTATTTAGGCGAAGTATTTCTTAACTACATCAATATTTGTGGGGTAGGTAAACTCCTCTCTATCCATGGCTGCGAGTCTCAAGGCGCCGCCTGAGAAGGCTTTCTTAACAACATAAGGGCCATCGTAATTCGGAGTCCATTTGCCTCTGGAATTAGTGAGAAATGATTGTATCTTCTTTAGCACCAGGTCTCATTTCCATAAGACACGGGGTCGGACTTTTTTTGTCAAACGCTTTCTTCATTCTTTGCTGATACAACTGAACATGGCACAAAGCCGTCATTCTCTTTTCTTCGATTAGGTTCAGTTTATCGTGTCTGCTCTGACACCATTCAGCTTCTGTTAGCTTGGGTTCCATCAATACTCTTATTGACAGGATCTCTACTTCTATGGGGAGCACTGCTTCCATGCCATATACTAGAGAGAAAGGGGTGGCCCCTGTTGAAGTGCGGACAGATGTGCGATAACCGTGAAGAGCAAATGGTAACATCTCGTGCCAGTCTTTGTAGGTTACAACCATCTTCTAAATGATATTCTTGATATTCTTATTAGCCGCTTCTACCGCTCCATTCATTTTGGGTCGGTTTGGAGATGAGTTATGATGTTCAATTTTGAGCTCAGCACACAACTCTTTCATCATCTTGTTGTTCAAGTTGGATCTATTATCCGTAATGATTTGGCTCAGAACACCATAACGGCAGATGAGATTGTTCTTGATGAATCGGACCACCACTTGTCGGGTTACATTGGTATATGACACTACTTCGACCCACTTGGTGAAGTAGTCTATGGCTACCAGGATAAACTGATGTCCGTTTGAAGCTTTGGGTTCAATCATGCCAATCATGTCGATTCCCCATATAGAAAAAGGCCATGGAGAAGAAAGAACTTTGAGTTGCGTTGGCGGTACATGGATTTTATCAGCGTATATCTGACACTTGTGACACCTCCTCATGTACTTGTAGCAATCGGATTCCATTGTCAGCCAATAATATCCTGCTCTCAGAATTTTTCTGGCCATTGCGTGTCAATTGGCATGAGTACCAAAGGATCCTTCGTGAATCTCTTTCATTAGCATGTTTGCTTCTGGTCTATCTACGCATCTGAGCAAAACCATGTCGAAGTTTCTCTTGTAGAGTGTATCACCGTTCAGGAAGAAGTTGTCAGCCAGCCTTATGAGAGTCTTCCTATCTTTTCTCGATGCCCCAGGCGGGTACTCTTGTCTTTTAAGGAAGCGCTTGATATCGTGATACCATGGTATGTCATCCATGACAACTTTGATTGTGAAAATGTAAGCGGGCCTATCAAGGCGTATTATGTCAATCATAGGCACGTCGTTCCATTTACCTATACTAATCATAGAGGATAGGGTGGCTAAATCATCAGCCATGTGATTTTCTTCACGAGGGATATGATGAAACTCAATTCTGTTGAAGAATGGTAACAACCTTTTCGTGTAATCCTTGTAAGGAATCAATCCTGATTGGTATGTGTTCCACCCTCCTTTGATCTGATTTATAGCCAAGGCTGAGTCTCCATACACATCCAAATTCTTTATCCTTAAGTCAATTGCTTCTTCGAGACCCATGATACAAGCTTCATATTCGTCCTCGTTGTTTGTGCATTTGAACGTTAATTTGGCAGTGAAAGTAATATGGGTACCCTGAGGTGTTACGATGATTGCCCCAATTGTGTTGCCATAAGTATTGACAACTTCGTCGAATATTAGTCCCCATTGGGAACCTGGTTTTGGCCCTTCACTGGGTAGCGGTTCATCGTAATCTTTCATTTTCAAGTACATGACATCTTCGTCTGGGAAGTCAAACGCGACTGATTCCTGATCATCAATCATTTGATGAGCCAAATGATCGTCTAAAATACTTACTTTGACGGCTTTTTGAGCATGGTACTCAATGTCGTATTCCGATAACAACATCTGCCAACCGGCGATCCTTCCCGTGAGAGCAGGCTTTTCAAAGACATACTTGATCGTATCCATTTCGAAGATTAACCAAGTAGTGTGACAAATCATGTACTGGCGAAGACATTTGGCTGCCCAAGCCATAGCGTAGCAAGTTTTCTTGAGCATAGTGTATCGAGTTTCACAGTCCATGAATTTCTTGCTTAAGTAGTAAATGGCAGACTCTTTTCTTTTTGTTTCGTCTTGTTGGCCAAGCACACAACCCATAGAGTCTTCCAAGACTGTTAAGTAGATGATCAATGGTCTTCCTTCCATTGGAGGAGACCGAATCAGTGGATTCAACAGATATTCTTTGATGCTGTCGAAAGCCTTTTGGCAGTCTTCTGTCCATACACAGATTTGATTCTTTTTTAGTAGTTTGAAGATCGGCGCGCAGGTGGAGGTCATGAGGGATATGAATCTTGAGGCGTAATTCAGACGTCCCAAAAATCCTCAGACCTTTTTTTTAGTCTTTGCTGAAGGCATTTCTTGAATGGCCTTGACCTTGTTAGGATCAACCTCAATTCCTTTCTGGCTGACGATGAATCCTAAAAGCTTTCCTGGGCGAACACCAAACTTTCAGTTATTAGGATTCAAGCGGATTTTGTATTTTCTCAGACGCTCGAATAACTTTGACAAGTGTTTCACATGTTCTTCTTCTATTTTAGATTTGGCGATCATGTCATCGACGTACACTTCAATCTCTTTGTGCATCATGTCGTGAAACAGAGTCGTCATGACCCTTTGATAGGTTGCCCCTGCATTCTTCAGACCGAACGACATTACCTTGTAACAAAAGGTGCCCCAGGGGTGATGAATGAAGTTTTTTCCATATCTTCTGGCGCCATTTTGATTTGATTATAGCCCGAGAATCCATCCATGAAGGAGAAGACTTTGAATTTTGTTGTGCTGTCTACCAGCATGTTAATGTGTGGTAGGGGAAGTCATCCTTTAGACTTGCTTTGTTTAAATCCCTGTAGTCTACACACATTCTGACTTTTTCGTCCTTCTTTAGAATTGGCACTATGTTGGCTAACCATTTAGGATATTCTGTGGTGGCAAGGAAACCCGCGTCGATCTGCTTCTGCACTTCCTCCTTAATTTTGATGGTCATATCCGGATGAGTCCTCCTCAGTCTTTGTTTTAATGGAGGACATTCTATTTTCATTGGTAAGTGATTTTCCACGATGCTGGTATCCAACTTTGGCATGTCCTGATAGGACCAAGCAAATACATCTGGATATTCTTTGAGAAGTTTTATCAAGCCTTATCTGACAGTTGAGATGAGCAGTGCTCAAATCTTAACTTCTTTCCTTTCTTCTTCTGAACCCAAATTGACTGTTTCCAACGGCTCTTTGTGAGGCTTAATGGGCCTTTCCTCTTGTCTGAGTAGTCGGGAGATCTCTTCTGGAATTTCTTCGTCCTCTTCTCCTTCAGCTTCAAATACCGGGAATTTAAAGTTAGGAGAAGGCATTGGATCATATGTTTCAATGGGGTTTAAAATAAGCAATCTGCATGACGTGATGATTTGTTTTTTAGAAAAGACAGAGAAAATGCAAGAGTGTGTGCAGTTTTTTTTTTTTGAAAAATGCTTGTTTTTATTTTGGGTTGTTTTTTAGGATTACCATTTTCTAAAAAACGAAAAGTGAAAACAGCAATAAATGCGGAAATTCAGAATGACATTATTTATTCATGATTTGTCAATTCTTGAAACACAGCCCTATAAAACAAAACTTTGTCGCTTTGGGCGAAGCGAAGAGGGACATTTACAGAAAAGTGAGCCCTATAAAACATCCATTTCACCCGGGAAAGGTGAAAGGTCAAAACAAAGATGGTAATTACTTCGACTTATGGACGACTTTTGGGACATCGACGGCAGCCCAATGTGCGATGAACTTCTCTGTGAATCATAAAGTCTGGTACTTTCCTTCTTGGTTTGTCTTCAGAAATGACGCTAATTTCTGGCAGAGTAGAATCGTTGGTGTCTTCTTCCCATGCAGAGTTATCATAAGAGGACTCTTCTGTTGCATCTTCCATATTATTTTCACTCTCAAGAGGATCTCCCTATCCAGTTGGCTGGATGTCCTCGTACCTGATGCGAGAGCTTTCAGGAGCAGTGTATTTGACTAGAAATTCGTACTTGCCACTTGGCTGCCCTAAGGTATCCCAGGTTTCTGTGGGAATAAATGAGTCATCTTCCTCAATGACGTTAACTTCAGGAAATGTGTAGTTAATGAATTCTTGTCCTGCAGTATTTACAATTTCATCACCATGGTTCTGGACATTTTTTGAATGTCCTGAGTAATGATTCCATGACTCTGTGGGAACATGGGTATTCTTTTCAAGATTACTCAGTTTATAGGCATTGTCTGACTGACTCTTTTGTCCCGAGTCTACTGTGTATGGCTTCCAGATGGGCAAGTCGTCCAGGGGACCATAATAATCATAGTCAAAGTTGTCTTTCATTAGATTGTCTTCCTCTAATGAGTTGGGTGGAGCACGACATCCTTAAGGATCACAATCTCCGTAGGTCATTCTGACGTCTGATCTTGGTATATATCTTGGGCTCTGCTTTGGAAAATAGAATGACATGTGCGTTTCTTGTTGGGACATATAACTTTCATCGTTGAGATAAGACTTCCACTCCTCATCCGTATTGGAGTTGCTCTCCTCAATGGTGTAGACTTCCTGAGATATTGGGTGGAGGAAACCTCCACTGTGGAAGAAATCCTGAATGGGACGAAAACTTTTATCCTTCTTAGTAGTCTGGGCACAGGTCGGAGTAAAACCAAGACCTTTTCTTGTCTTGTTATCAGTAGGAGTTACAATTTGTCCCCATCCTTTTATGTCATTACTCCCGATCACTTTGAGAGCGTCTTTGTATGAGGAAATCGACGTTCCTCTTTCTTGTTGATTCTCATTGCTCACCGAGAGTGCTTGAAACTGGGTTCCAACAACCTCCTCTGGTTCTACATAGGAGAATTATGATAAGTTGCTCACGATTAAGGCTTGCTCTCCACATACTTTGACTAATTTGTCGTTCTTGACAAACTTCAGCTTCTGGTGAAGTGTCGAAGTGGCTACCCCAGCTTCGTGTATCCAAGGTCTTCCTAATAAACAGATGTATGCTGCCCGGATGTCCATGATCTGGAAAGTGACTTGGAAAGTGTGAGGACCGATGGTTATAGGAAGATCGACTTCGCCGATAACTGTTTTTCTGGATCCGTCAAAGGCTTTGACGATGATCTCACTGCCTCTCATCAGAGTTCTTTGAAAAGAAAGTCGAACCAAAGTTGACCTTGGCATGACATTTAAAGATGAACATGTGTCTATCAGCACGGTGGCTAAAGCGTCTTTTTGGCAATTGACTGTGATATTGAGTGCCACATTATGGTTCTTGCCTTCCTCCGACAGTTCTTCATCACTGAATACCAAATTGTTAGAGGACGTGATGTTAGAGATGATGTTGTCAAATTGTCCTACTATCACATCTTGTTCCACAAAGGCTTGCTCTAAAACCTTTTGTAGAGCTTCTATGTGAGCTTCTGAAATAAGCAGGAGAGATAACACAGAGATTCGAGACGGAGTTTGCAATAATTGATCCACAATGTTGTACTCGATTTTTTGAATAAGCTTCAGCATCTCATCGTTGTTCTTTACAGGTTCTGGATTATTGGATTGACCGATTTTTTGGTTAAGAACTTCCGTTTGAGGTTCCTTTTCTTTGGTCAGTTCTCCAACTCCTCTGTTGAAGATGCGACTGCTTCGGGTAGCTCGACTGATGTCTCCAATGTTCACAACGGAGGGTAGTGGAGTTTCTTTTCCATTTTCTATGGTCATTGCACCGTACTTGTATGGGATAGCCTTTTCTGACTTGTACGGTATTGGACCTGGCAGGTAGATAACCACAGGGGCTTTTTGGGCCTTTTGACCGTCGTAGGCAGCCTCAATTGGTTTAGGTTGAGAATTTTCCTACTGTCAAGAGAGACTTTTGACTCGTTGAGTAGAGGAATTATGGCACAAATATCCTTGGTTATTCCCTGATCGGAGATTATGACAGTGTTTTTATTTTGGCCAGGGAGGTAGTCTTGTATCATGTTGATTGATTCAGAATTCGAACATGGTTGAATCTTCTTTCGGTCTAACTGGTGCTGGAGGGCTGCTCGCACTAGATAGCATCCTTGGTTATTTTCTAAGCATACTCTACAGCGTTCATAATTGTGAGGTGGTACCCGACCATATCCGCTTTGTATGCAGTGCACCCTCACTAGATCTATTTCTATTGAGCGGATATCACGACTTTGATGTCTACCAGGATTCCCGTCAGTCATGCTAATTTGTTGTGTGTCTTCATCCAGGTAGATTGGAAGCCACCAGTGGTCCAACAGGTGTTGAAGAGTCCTTTGTACAAGCGCACACCCTTGGTTATTTTCGTAGCATTCTTTACAGTCTTGATAATCATATGAAGCCAGAAAACCAAGTCTGACCTGCTTAGCATGCAATTCCACTAGACTGGTATTCATCAAGCATATGTCAAAGATTTGAACCATATTGACTTGATGATCACTTCTTTCATGGTAGTCTTGGATCCATCCGAGATCCATTTGACGTTGGAGGGCCTCTTGTATAAAAGAGCATCCCTGATTGTCTTTTGAGCAGATCGGACAAGTGTTGTAATCGTGTCGCGGCAGATTGTAATACTGACTTTGTCTTGAATGCAAAGCCACTAGATTGACGTTCATCACACGGATGTCGTGGTTCTGAATAATGTTGGGATGTGCATGGGCCATGTTTACTTCACGAATCCAGTGATCCTGAATCCAGCCCAGATCCATTTGTTTTTGCAGAACTGTTTGTACTATGGCACACCCTTGATTGTCCTTAGAGCAGATATCACACTGATGATAGTTGTGAGATGGCACATGACCGTACCCGCTCTGTTTGCAATGTATCTTTTTACCAGGTTAGTTCCCAGTAAGCGTACATTGTGAATTTGATAAACGTTGATAAGCTCTTCTTCTATCAAATTCACAGTGGTTTTTTCATGTTGCGGTAATGGGTTCGTCTGAACATTCGGTTTAGTATCTTTGAAAGATAAAACCCCGTTTCTGACGAGCTTCTGTACATCAGATTTAAAGCTGAGGCAATTCTCAATGTTATGTCCTGATCCTCCTTGATGGTAAGGGCAAGTTTGATCTGATTTGAACCAAAAGGGTGGATTTTCTGGTACTGTAAGAGGAGTTCTGGTTTGAACATGCCTCTTGGATAGTAGAAGTGGAAATAGGCATGCGTACAACATCGGTATAGGGTCGAACCCTGATGGTCGTGTAGTACGATTGTTGTTATTGTACTGAGGGCGAGCCTGCTGAAGAGGCTGTTGCGGCCTTTGTTGATACTGTTGTTGATTTGGTTGGCTCTGAGCAACCTGAGGTTGATAAGTCAGATCTGGCGTTGGGTTGATTTGCGACCTTTTTCCCAGAGATATATTACTGATATCTTTTAGTACTTCTAGATGGCTCTGCATCTTTGACCATTCGTCCTTCTCGGACTGCTTCTTCAAGGTGTACTCCCATGTTCACCATTTCAGTGAAGTCACTGGGTGCACCGGCAACCATTCGGTCATAATAAAACGAGCTTAAGGTTTTTAGGAAGATCTTTGTCATTTCCTTTTCCTAGAGAGGAGGACAGATCTGGACAGCAATTTCACGCCATCTCTGAGCATATTCTTTGAAGGTTTCCTTATCCTTTTATGACATTGCTCTGAGCTGGTCCCTATCTGGTACCATGTGTTGCACCCCAAAATTTGCCCTCCTTACTTTAGTACTAACTGGCTTATGTTTCATTTCATTTTTGCATCATCATGTATGCATATCATTAGCATGGGGTCAAGGTGCTTGAGGCAGCTCAAGAAGGTCCTATCTGGTCCATCACATCATCAAGGGTTCACAGGTGGCAAGGGATCTCAAGTGGATCACTCTCTCCTAACCAGTGCATGAATTAGGGTTTTGAGATTCTTGGGTTTATTGCTCCAATGGGCAATCTCCTTGGGTTTTTATCATCAACAAATGGCATATCTTATCTTTGTTGGAGAGGATACACATCATATTCAGAGGAATTTGGATTTGGAGACTGTGCTATTTCCTCCTAGACTAAGGGTACCAAAACTAGGGTTTGCTATAAAGTCAGTTTATTTCTGATTTTTTGGGTAAGACTTGATTCCATGGTATTCCTTGGGTCCCTAAGTATCTAGGAATGGAAGACTGTCCATCAGTTTGGTTCAGGAGAAGTTCAATTGGCCAATGGATTGAAAATCAGTTGAATTTGGTGAAAGGAGAAAAGTCAACTGTGAAATTCTGAGATTCTTTTCAGGGATTTCAAGGTCTCACATCCTCATATGGTCCCCAGGGGTCAAGTTTCATACATATTTGTCAGGAATCAGGAGTTGGTGCAAAGTTTCCAAATTTGGAAAGTGACCTATAATGAAAAGTTTCCATTTTTGGCAAGTTTCTACACCACCTTCAACTTAACTTTACACCATCAAGAAAGCTTCAAATGAATTTTTCTCCAACATTAAAGTTGAAGATATTTTTCTCCTCTTTCCAACAAGTACTAGTGGGTCTCCATATCATTTGTGAAACTCCAGTTATGATCAAAAGAAGGCAAAGTGGTTTTTAGGGTTTTTCATGATGCCATTTTCACAATTTTGGGCATAGTGACCTATAATCAATTCCACTGCTTCATGCCACATTCCAATATTAAAAGACATGCCTTGAGGATTATTTTTGACCCAAGAATGAAGAAAATCCATGGATTATTATTCACTTTTTTTCCATTATTCAAATTTCCCAAAATGCCTAAAACTCATAAACCATTTATTTTCAAGGCCCAAGTTAAAAGTGGTGTGATTAGCAACTCAGATACAAGTGATCCATCATGAATTCAAGGGCATGGAATGGATGTATTTTTCACTTATTCAACATAATGCAAAATTCCAAAATAATTCAAAAATCATTAAACATGGAATTACCCAGGCCCAATTCGTATTCAACTGAAAACCCTAGCTTATATAAACCCATTCATGCATTGGTTAGGGTTCATGCACGTGAAATTTGAGGAGCTCTCAAGAAAACCCTAAAAAGAGGATTCTTCATCAAAACTCACGACTCAGGAGGTCTCATTACAAAATTCTTCCACAAACTAAACCCTTGGGATCCCTGGGACAAAAACCAACCGTCGCTTGAAGCTAAAAGCAGGGATAAAGGCAGTGCCATCTCAGGGTCTAAGGTAAGTTCTTTAAGGGTATGGATAAGTATCCATGGTCACCCTTACTTTTTCCTTCCCTCATCTTCTTCCTTTAGGATTTAGGTTGTCTTCAAACCTCACTAACCGTAGGTCACCCATGCATGATAACTTTAGGATTCATAGTCCCCTTTAGAGTCACCCTTGTCTCTTCTCTCTTCTCATCTCAAATTTCTTTAAAACACTTAATAATAATAAGGTGTATTGCACACGAGCCTTAAGTATGGGGAATGAGAAATGAGGGGCTTCCTCTCATCTTTCTAGAGTGCTTAGCGAGCGTCCTGTCTTGGGACGATGCGTTAAGTATTCGCCCCTGTGCCCTAGACTTTGGTGCAATGCAGCTTAGGAACTAACTTAAGCCACTTCTGTCCTAAAAAATACAAACCAACTTCAAAATTTTTTTGTCCTTCGGGACCTTCAATTTAAAGGCTATTTCCAAAAAGGGCACGTTACCTTCCGTCTGAGTCGCAAACAGGCATCGACCCTAACTGCCGGACGTGAACTTAACGTCGCTCATAAAAAACACAAAAAATAACTTGGTCCGAACTACGTTGACTCTGAATTCCCCATTGCACAAGGGGGGTACGTAGGCCTAGGACGTTGATGTCCTACCTAGTCGGTCTGTGTCTTTCCCTCTCCGTTTTAGTACAGCCCTAGATGATAGTATAACTTACCCTTAGAGTAGACAACAAGCGTGGATCCCATCGAGTACGATGGACGTGTGGAGTGCTAGCACCTTCCCCTCGCGTAACCGACTCCCGAACCCAGGTTATGGTTGCGATGACCATTCCTTTCCCTCTTCTTCAGGTTTGTGCGGTGTTCCCTTTCCCTCTCTTGGGATAAATTTACACGGCTGGCGACTCTGTTTTTCTGCGCCACTCTCGCGTTTGTACCTGGATGAAAATCCTGTGAGCGACAGCTGGCGACTCTGCTGGGGACGTCTGGTTGACCTATGCTGGTCCATCCCTAAGCGAGTCAATCCTAACGCTTGCTTGTCTTTGTTCTCTTTGGGTGTTTTGTTTTGATTTGCTTTATATTTTTATTTTTTATTTTTACCGCATTTTCTGCATTTCATTTTTTATTACTGTCATGCTGCTGTGCTGTGCTGGCTGTCTTTGTTTTGCAGGTTGGGTGGGTCTGAGAGATAAGCCCAATACCAAGGCTTGAGAATACCCTAGGACTAGAGTGGAAAGTAGTGGGACCTACGTGCCCGCTTGGTACGTTTGTGTGTTCACGAAATTCACAACCAGACGAGGCTATCTTGGGATGCCTTCTAACGTGTATGTCTTGCGCATGTTGGGGTGTTGATCTAGAGAGCTGTCGACTCTGGTGACCGATCATTGAGGACCTTAGTGGAAACATCCCTCTTTAGTGGTGACAGTGTCAGACCACGTTCTGTGGCAAACCCATTCGCACCCGAGGGCCCACTTTGGAACTCGCATAGGATGACCCCTACGTTTTGAACAGAATCAGTTGAGGCACTGCTCGATTGACTTTAGTACTGTACCCCGAGGGATGAATGTACTATTGTTTCTCGACCTCAGTGCCAAAGCTGAGGACCTTCCGCTTTGGAGAATCAGTTGATGCCTCCTCGATTGATGATGATGCCAAACCAGAAATGGTGAACGTATCATCATTTCTCGACCTGAGAGCCCGGGATACTGAACATCCTAGTACCCACATGTGAGAGGGGATGGGCGTTTGCAGGTTTGCAGGTAACCGAGACTTTCAACCTACCCGGTTTTCTGGATTTCTCATCAATGTCTGATTATTTGGGTTCCTCAGTGGTTCAGAGTTCTGGTTTTCTGGTTTCTCGTTCAGCTAACAGCACAGCACATCCAGCAATGTGCCTTGACCCCATGTTTGCATGAGCATATCATTTTTCTTGCATTTCTGACGTGTTTGACATTTTTCAGGGCTTGCATCTTACCCTTGATTCCGGTTTTCTGAGGTCGCTTCAGTATGGATGTTCAGAGAAAGAAGACTGTCGCCTATTCATTCCCAGAGCCGACTTTGACACTGATTCACAAATTGATTAATATGGCTGGTTTCGGAGTTCGTACATAGTTCAGTGGAAGGTATGGAAGACTTCTGAAATTTGTCTGTAATATCTCCCAGTATGAGAAGGATGCCATTCACACACTTCTTCAGTTTTACGATCCGTCTCTGCGATGCTTCACTTTCCCGGACTACATCCTGGCCCCAACATTGGAGGAGTTATCATTTATTTTGGGAATTCCTATCAGTCATGATATAGTTTTCTTTTCTGAAGAACACCCCGGTATAAAAGAGATGGCTGTGGCTCTTCATATTAGTGAATCCGTTCTTAACAGTAATATTGAAGAAAAACAAGGAGTTAAGGGTTTCCTGCTGAAGTTCTTGTTTGATCAGGCCTGCATACATGTCAAAGAGAAGAACTGGACTGCTTTCCAAGCTATTCTGGCTGTGTGTATCTATGGGACTGTTTTGTTTTCTAATATTCCTGATCTGGTGGATATGCATGCCGTCAGAATCTTTCTTTCGAAGAATCCTATACCTACCTTGTTAGGTGACGTGTATCATTCAGTTCACTATAAGAATGAGAAAAGGCGTGGAAAAACTGTGAGTTGCTGTGCACCACTCTTAGCTACTTGGTTTTTGAGTCGTCTCCCTGAATCTGGTGCTTTCGTTGATACGAAAGATTCTCTGAAGTGGTCTAAGAGGGTTATGGGCTTGACTGCAGATAACATCGTTTGGGTTAATCGTGACTTGCTAGGAATGGAGATTATTTGCAAATGCGGAGAATTCCCTAATGTTCCCTTGATAGGGAGGAAAAGTGGAATTAACTATAATCCCTCCCTAGCTATCAGACAGTTTGGCTATCCTTTGAAGAATCCACCCGAAGAGCGAGATGTCCGTGAGTCCTTGTCCTTCAATGGTATTGAGGATCAAGGGTTGATAAGGAAAGTTGTGAATGCTTGGAAACAGGTGACTAAGAAGGGTAAGATTCCATTCGGGAAAAGTGACAATCGGGCTTTCCCTCCCTATAAAGAGTGGATTAAGAAGAGAGTAGAAGAGGAGCTTCTTCCCTTCCCGGTGGAACCACCTTTGTATCCTTTGGTGATCGAGCCTCCTACCACCGTTGAGTTGGAGAAGTATAACACATTATGGGCTGAAAAGGAAAGGTTGTGGGAAGAAAATAGTGAGCTAAAGAGAGAAATTTATCAGTGGAAGCATGAGCGGGGTGAAGCTGTTCATACCGCCAAGTTGAAGACAGAGCTCCTTGCTAAAGCAGAAAGAGAGCTTGCTGACATGGTCGCATCCAAAGAAAGAATGAAACAAGCTTTGGATGGTATCAGTAGCGTCCTCAGGTCCAAGGAGGAGGAATTAGGCAAGGCTTTGTTAAAGATTCACAGGTTCAATGATCACCAAGAAACTGCCATGGCTAAGAATAAGAGAAAGGAAGACGACTACATAGCTAAGATTTATCAGTTGAAGTCGACGCTCAAGAAGAAAGACGCCGAGATCTTATCAGGGATATTCAAGAGACAAGTAGTCGAGGGTCGACTCAAGGAATCCATAGCCTCCATGGAAGAACTGCAAGTCCAAGCTGAAGTGAAGAAACCTAGACATGAGGGTCCTAGCATGGATGGTGTTTCTGGAGAAGACGCTTGGGAGTTACATTGTCGATACTTGGATGGGATCATACACAGGAGAGACCTTCTCATTCAAGGGCTAATTCAGAGGCCGAAGCATCCCGATACCAGAAAGTTGTTCAAGGAGATTCAAGACTGGTGCAGAAAGCATAATGGATGGGGGGATTGACGCTTGTAAACTTTGATGATATGCCTTAGTTTTCTGTCTTCTTTCATTGTATGTGGATCACCACCAGGCTTGTTGGTTGGGGCCTATGGTTTTTATATTCAGACTTGTTATCTCGGATTTGTGATTGTTGACATTTGGCTTTTCTCTGGTTTTCTTAATATATGAGCAGAAGTTCCGTTCTATCTTGTTATTAAACTAGAATCAAGGGGTGGATCGCCCTGCTAATATTCAAACATGTTCATTTGCATTTGCATATTCATAATCATTTTGCATGACAGGTGTTTATCTCCGGTATTCTTATCTTGTTCTCATCTCAGAATTGCAGACTTAACTCCTCAGGCCGTTCAGGGTTAATCATGGAGCAAGTTCAAGCTGAGTTGAGGGAAATGCAAAGCCAGATGGGGCAATTCGGGGAAGACATGCTCCAGGAGCAGAGGATGCTGAGGGAGGAGATCAATCAGATGAAGACTCAGATGGGTTTAATCATGGAGATTCTAAAAACAGTGTTGAAGAAGGAAGACAGTCTTGTGCCCGCTTCCACAGCAGAGGTTCTCATTCCTCCCATCTCTTTGGGGTCTCCTCTAGACCATGAACTGCCTCGTGGATCCTCCCCACCGTCAGAGCTTTTTCATCAACAACCATTTCTTGAGGGTCTTAATCCAGAAAAACTTGAAAAGAAGTTTGATCAGATTCCGATGCCATACGCTCAGTTGCTTCAGCACTTGCTCAAGTTTCAGCTGATTGAATTGATTATTGCGGGACCTCCACACATCAAGTTTCGTATGGGTTCCAACGTCCATGATAGGTGTGAATTCCATTCAGGGGCACCTGGTCATAATGTTGAAGATTGTAAGATGCTCAAGTACAAAGTCCAAGAGCTCATTGATTCAGGGGTAATCAAGTTTACATCAGTTGGCACTGGTAAACAAAGTGATGTTACTCCCAGTGTTGCAAAGGGACTGAGGACTCCCTCTTTCGCCAAAGGATCCACCTCGCGTCAGGGATCCCTTCCACAACCCTTGTTTGTGCCTCAGCCGAGTGCAGAAAGGAAAGTACAAGGCCAGACTGGGCGCCCAAATCAGCACCGACAGCAGAATTATCAGTAACAGGGGCAACCGAGACCAAGAAGGCCCAAGAGGACATTTGATCCTGTTCCAATCCCTTATAGTTAGCTGTTTACGCGTCTGCTCAAGAAGTCTCTGATTTAAACAAGGTGTACCGCGCCAGTACCGTACCCTATTCCTCTGGATTATGACATGACTGCTAGGTGCGAGTTCCACTCGGGAACGTTTGGGCACACAGTTGATGAGTGTAATGTATTCAAGCACAAGGTGCAAGACCTGGTAGACTCGGAGATCATTGTATTCACTGAAGATGACATGTACATCAATGGAAGCCTCCTTTCTCAAATGAACACTCAGTCTGCAAGTACGTCCAAATAGAATTAAGCTTCCTCGGCAATGGCAATCTTCAGCTTCTTTACTGCATTTTCATTTGTAGTTTTTTTTATTTCTTGTTAAAGCATCGTATGTATGCAAGACTTGTTTGTTTTTTTTATGATGATATTAATGCAATGAGTATGTTTTCCTTGAAGAAATCCATTCGTGTTCACTCTTAAATGTTTATGCGCACTGCAATACCAATCTTCTTGTTTAGAACTCTTGAGGGAGGATGATGAAGTAAAAATGCAAAATCTTTGGTTGTATGCTTTCGGATAAAACCCTGTTGAGGATGTACAGGCATTGTTTCAAACCCCTAAATATTGGAGAGATAAGGGAGATAGACCCTCGTTAACCCCTTCGAGCCTTGAAGTAGGAGCTTCTTTCATACGAAAAAACCCTCATACTTAACCCAGGGACAGGGTAGGCGTCAGTTAGTTTGACCGAGCGTTCAAATTTCAAGGAGAGTGTGCATCTAGGGATCCATTACCCTCTGTCCCGCCGTCAAGAGGTCAAGAGATGTGAAACCCCAATGGTTATCCATCAACAATCAAGGAGTGAGTAGTCACGACCCTTTCAAGCAAGTAAGACAGCCAGTGTCACACGTTTTGTTCAGAAAAGGGGAATATAAAAAAGGAAAGCCTGCTAAGTCGAAGCGACTTAGGCAAAAGTTAGGGCATCCCGCTGGACTTCAAAATCGAAAAAACTCAAAGGAGTCAGTCCAGGAAAAATTAGGGATAAAAAAAGAGCAAAAGAAAGAAAAAGCGAAGGGCGAAAAGGATTACAAAAGAAAATCCTCGATAAGAACAAATTCGTGTGATTACAGACACAAAAGATAAAAAGGGGTGACCGTCATTCCAAAACTCCCTTAGGTGCCAAGCCATTAGTTGCATGGGTTCCTTAAAAGATCATAAACCTTTCGAGAGATGAGCGTTCGGGTCAGATTAACTGAACATAGGACTGAAGAACATCACGAAGAGTGGGTGTGCACCGATAAGTTTTGAGCCATAAATCCTTTTTTCTGAAACCGTGAACCAGACCACGTTACAACCCTTAAAAGTCCTAATTGAAACAGGGTTTATTCCGAGAGCGTACTCCAACCGAATGGCGTTCCTGACTCCTATGAGTTGTGCTAATAAGATTTGTTGGTATTGCATGTGTGCATTGTTTTGCCATTCAAAAATCAAGGTCGCATCCCAGCAAGTGATTCGTTCACAAGGCTTGGCGACGTATTTTCAATAAAAAACTTCAAGGTTAACATGAGTGTTGCATTAGAATTATCATTCTCATAATAAACATTCTCTGTTTGCATATATGTGCCTAAGCATCAATGCAGCTTACACAGTGAACGTCAGTCAAGAAGCTTGATCCTACCAAGTTGAGATGCTTGAAAATTCTAATAGACAATCATATCGAAGGGCATGCTGCCAAGAGACTCAGTGTAGAGTGGGCTCTCCCCAGTAAGTCAGGTTAAGATGTAGCCAATCTGGGGCAGTCACGTCGAGAAAACTCTCAAAAATTCAGTTATTCTGGGGCATTCATTCTAGGATCAGGGGAAAAGTCACTTCAAAGCCCATAGTAGGGCAGGCCACCTCTAGAGCATGGGAGATCGTCCACTCCTGAAAATGGTTAATTGAAAACACCTGCTCAAGGTTCAAGATGCTAAAGCAGAGTATCGTCAAGACATTACGATCCCCTTCGAGGTAATGTACGTCATGGATTATGAAGACTGGGGCAGTTATGTCGAGATATGATAAATCTCTCCAAGAGTTTGAAGACCCTGGGGCAGTGCGAACGCCCGATCTTCTGTAAAATCCTCTTGAGATGAAAAATTCAAAGAGCCACTTATGACCATAAAGACAAGTCAGGTTGTAGGGCAACAGATTGTATTCTCCCAGCAGTTGGCTTCCCCAGCATTGAGATTGCTCCTTCCCCAGCAAGTCAAACTTTCCTCAGCAGAGCAGACCTTCCCCAGCAGGAGACTTGGGAAGCATTTTCTCCGGATCAAGACGTTATTTCCCCACAGAATCAGGATTCATCTTCCCCATCCAGTAAGCGCGCTTTCACCGACGAAGTCATATTCTAGTCCCCAGCAAGGTGGGAGTAAAGTCATTCTCCCTACCAGCGGGCTAAGTTCAGCAGTATCCCCAAACAGGATGGTATTATGGACTATTTTCCCCAGCAGGTTCTGAGCCAATTGGATATTAGCAATTTTCAGTAACAGACTTCCGGTTCCGTTATTGGCGTTCATTCTCAACTCCCCCAGCGGAGGAGAAATCTCAGGTTTTGGATGAAAGACAGGTGTGGCCCCCGGTAGTTCTTTCGGGACTTCATCCCCAGCAGAAGTTGTTGATCCAAAGAGTCGATCAGTATGAACCTTCTCAACAGAGTTCCTAGATTCAGAGGACAATTTATTTTTGTCATCCCCAGCTGAACGGGTCTTTTCTCTCCGGCATTTATTTTGCTGGAGAGACCCTTTTTGCATATCATAAGCATTCGCATTGCATCCTCAAACGCATAGCATTTCCATGTAGTATGGAGCATTACGCCATTATTCAAACATTTACATTCGAAGCATAAGTCAGGTTTGATACTTTCTTTGCCAGTTCTCTTGCTCAGCGGAGATGGCACAACTCAGGAGATTTTGGAGGGATGTATTCCTCATACTCGTGCTCCCCGGTAGAGTCTTTTATTTAGACTTCTCCTTTCCCCAGCGGAGTCATCTTATCTATGGATCATGGGCCCGTCAGAAGTTTGTCTGGATTTTCTCTTATGTGAAATCCCGTTCTTACTAGAAGTTTTGTTTCACATTATCCCCAGTGAAGTCGCCATTGGTATTGCTAGTTTCTCTTTATCAGCAGGGATAGCAATATTTCGGATATTTTCTTCGTCAGTTTCCCTTTATCAGCAGGGATGGCATTTATTTTGCTAGTTTCTCTTTATCAGCAGAGATAGTAAGCTTTGAATATTTTCTTTCGTCAGTTTCCCTTTATCAGCAGGGATGACATTTGTTTTGCTAGTTTCTCTTTATCAGCAGAGATAGCAAGCTTTGAAGATTTTCTTTCGTCAGTTTCCCTTTATCAGCAGGGATGACATTTGTTTTGCTAGTTTCTCTTTATCAGCAGAGATAGCAAGCTTTGAAGATTTTCTTTCGTCAGTTTCCCTTTATCAGCAGGGATGGCATTTGTTTTGCTAGCTTCTCTTTATCAGCAGAGATAGCAAGCTTTGAAGATTTTCTTTCGTCAGTTTCCCTTTATCAGCAGGGATGGCAT
This sequence comes from Lathyrus tuberosus, assembly GCA_022829125.1. NCBI lineage: Eukaryota > Viridiplantae > Streptophyta > Magnoliopsida > Fabales > Fabaceae > Lathyrus > Lathyrus tuberosus. Next base: position 1,585,840 of record JALAZF010000515.1, on the reverse strand, counting down.
TTATTTTTGCTAGTTTCTCTTTATCAGCAGAGATAGCAATCTTTTGAAGATTTTCGTCCGTCAGTTTCCCTTTATCAGCAGGGATGGCATTTCTTTTTGCTAGTTTCTCTTTATCAGCAGAGATAGCAATCTGTTGAAGATTTTCGTCCGTCAGTTTCCCTTTATTAGTAGGGATGGCATTTATTTTGCTAGTTTCTCTTTATCAGCAGAGATAGCAATCTTTTGAAGATTTTCGTCCGTCAGTTTCCCTTTATCAGCAGGGATGGCATCAGTTTGCTAGTTTCTCTTTATCAGCAGAGATAGCAATCTTTTGGATAGTTCTTCGTCAGTTTCCCTTTATCAGCAGGGATGGCATCAGTTTGCTAATTTCTCTTTATCAGCAGAGATAGCGATCTTTTGGATAGTTTTCCGTCAGTTTCCCTTTATCAGCAGGGATGGCATCAGTTTGCTAGTTTCTCTTTATCAGCAGAGATAGCGATCTTTTGGATAGTTCTTCGTCAGTTTCCCTTTATCAGCAGGGATGGCATCAGTTTGCTAGTTTCTCTTTATCAGCAGAGATAGCGATCTTTTGGATAGTTCTTCGTCAGTTTCCCTTTATCAGCAGGGATGGCATCAGTTTGCTAGTTTCTCTTTATCAGCAGAGATAGCGATCTTTTGGATAGTTCTTCGTCAGTTTCCCTTTATCAGCAGGGATGGCATCAGTTTGCTAGGTTCTCTTTATCAGCAGAGATAGCGATCTTTTGGATAGTTCTTCGTCAGTTTCCCTTTATCAGCAGGGATGACATTTATTTTCCTAGTTTCCCTTAATCAGCAGGGATGGCATCAGTTCGCTAGTTTCTCTTTATCAACAGAGATAGCGATCTTTTGGATAGTTCTTCATCAATTTCCCTTTATCAGCAGGGATGGCATATTTCGAGATTCGTTTGTCAATTCTCTTTATCAGCAGAGATGACTTTATACCCAGCATAGCTAGCACTCGTCCGTATTGTGACAGTACAGCATTTATGGCTAATTCTCCAGCAGAGGATTGCAAATTTCCGGGTTCTTTGGTATTCAATCTCCGTGCATCCTGATCGTCTGAATGCCGTCGCTATCATACCCTCAGGACCAAGTTGATTGAATAGGGGCAACTGTTGCACCCCAAAATTTGCCCTCCTTACTTTAGTACTAACTGGCTTATGTTTCATTTCATTTTTGCATCATCATGTATGCATATCATTAGCATGGGGTCAAGGTGCTTGAGGCAGCTCAAGAAGGTCCTATCTGGTCCATCACATCATTAAGGGTTCACAGGTGGCAAGGGATCTCAAGTGGATCACTCTCTCCTAACCAGTGCATGAATTAGGGTTTTGAGATTCTTGGGTTTATTGCTCCAATGGGCAAGTTCCTTGGGTTTTTATCATCAACAAATGGCATATCTTATCTTTGTTGGAGAGGATACACATCATATTCAGAGGAATTTGGATTTGGAGACTGTGCTATTTCCTCCTAGACTAAGGGTACCAAAACTAGGGTTTGCTATAAAGTCAGTTTATTTCTGATTTTTTGGGAAAGACTTGATTCCATGGTATTCCTTGGGTCCCTAAGTATCTAGGAATGGAAGACTGTCCATCAGTTTGGTTCAGGAGAAGTTCAATTGGCCAATGGATTGAAAATCAGTTGAATTTGGTGAAAGGAGAAAAGTCAACTGTGAAATTCTGAGATTCTTTTCAGGGATTTCAAGGTCTCACATCCTCATATGGTCCCCAGGGGTCAAGTTTCATACATATTTGTCAGGAATCAGGAGTTGGTGCAAAGTTTCCAAATTTGGAAAGTGACCTATAATGAAAAGTTTCCATTTTTGGCAAGTTTCTACACCACCTTCAACTTAACTTTACACCATCAAGAAAGCTTCAAATGAATTTTTCTCCAACATTAAAGTTGAAGATATTTTTCTCCTCTTTCCAACAAGTGCTAGTGGGTCTCCATATCATTTGTGAAACTCCAGTTATGATCAAAAGAAGGCAAAGTGGTTTTTAGGGTTTTTCATGATGCCATTTTCACAATTTTGGGCATAGTGACCTATAATCAATTCCATTGCTTCATGCCACATTCCAATATTAAAAGACATGCGTTGAGGATTATTTTTGACCCAAGAATGAAGAAACTCCATGGATTATTATTCACTTTTTTTCCATTATTCAAATTTCCCAAAATGCCTAAAACTCATAAACCATTTATTTTCAAGGCCCAAGTTAAAAGTGGTGTGATTAGCAACTCAGATACAAGTGATCCATCATGAATTCAAGGGCATGGAATGGATGTATTTTTCACTTATTCAACATAATGCAAAATTCCAAAATAATTCAAAAATCATTAAACATGGAATTACCCAGGCCCAATTTGTATTCAACTGAAAACCCTAGCTTATATAAACCCATTCATGCATTGGTTAGGGTTCATGCACGTGAAATTTGAGGAGCTCTCAAGAAAACCCTAAAAAGAGGATTCTTCATCAAAACTCACGACTCAGGAGGTCTCATTACAAAATTCTTCCACAAACTCAACCCTTGGGATCCCTGGGATAAAAACCAACCGTCGCTTGAAGCTAAAAGCAGGGATAAAGGCAGTGCCATCTCAGGGTCTAAGGTAAGTTCTTTAAGGGTATGGATAAGTATCCATGGTCACCCTTACTTTTTCCTTCCCTCATCTTCTTCCTTTAGGATTTAGGTTGTCTTCAAACCTCACTAACCGTAGGTCACCCATGCATGATAACTTTAGGATTCATAGTCCCCTTTAGAGTCACCCTTGTGTCTTCTCTCTTCTCATCTCAAATTTCTTTAAAACACTTAATAATAATAAGGTGTATTGCACACGAGCCTTAAGTATGGGGAATGAGAAATGAGGGGCTTCTTCTCATCTTTCTAGAGTGCTTAGCGAGCGTCCTGTCTTGGGACGATGCGTTAAGTATTCGCCCCTGTGCCCTAGACTTTGGTGCAATGCAGCTTAGGAACTAACTTAAGCCACTTCTGTCCTAAAAAATACAAACCAACTTTAAACTTTTTTTGTCCTTCGGGACCTTCAATTTAAAGGCTATTTTCAAAAAGGGCACGTTACCTTCCGTCTGAGTCGCAAACAGGCATCGACCCTAACTGCCGGACGCAAACTTAACGCCGCTCATAAAAAACACAAAAAAGAACTTGGTCCGAACTACGTTGACTCTGAATTCCCCATTGCACAAGGGGGGTACGTAGGCCTAGGACGTTGACGTCCTACCGAGTCGGTCTGTGTCTTTCCCTCTCCGTTTTAGTACATCCCTAGATGATAGTATAACTTACCCTTAGAGTAGACAACAAGCGTGGATCCCATCGAGTACGATGGACGTGTGGGGTGCTAGCACCTTCCCCTCGCGTAACCGACTCCCGAACCCAGGTTATGGTTGCGATGACTATTCCTTTCCCTCTTATTCAGGTTTATGCGGTGTTCCCTTTCCCTCTCTTGGGATAAATTTACACGGCTGGCGACTCTGTTTTTCCGCGCCACTCTCGCGTTTGTACCTGGATGAAAATCCTGGGAGCGACACCATGTCCAAGTTGTATTTATACTGCTGAACGAAAGCTGCCCCGAGATCTCTAAAAGTAATGATCTTGGTGCGGTTTAAACCCATGTACCATTTGAGTACGGCACCGGTTAAACTGTCTTGGAAGTAATGGATCAGTAGTTGTTGATTGTCTGTCTGGGATGACATTTTTCGAGCGTACATCACCAAATGACTTTGAAGGCAGGAGTTGCCTTTGTATTTTTCAAAGTCAAGCACCTTGAATTTGTGCGGTATCTTTAAATTAGGGACCAAACAGAGGTCGGCGGCGTCTTTTCCAAATAAATCTTGACTGCGAATGGCATGTAGTTCCTTCTGCATTTCCAAGAATTATTCCTGGAACTCAATCATCCTTTCGTATACGTCTTCGTTTCCGCCAGAAATTGCTTACGGAATCTGTCCTTCCAGGACAGTGTGCACCACTGGTTGTGGTATAGTCATTATTGTGGTGACTCTTGGCACTTCAGTGACTTGAAGTTTGTAACCTTCAGGAGTTTCTGTTGTAACCCTTGCATCTTCGTTTCCCTGAAGTTTGTAACCTTCAGGTCTGGCTGTTCCTATTACAACTTTCGGGTCTTCAGTGACCGGTGGGATGTATCCTTTAGGTATAAAGTTGAGAGGCATTCCCCAGGGGAAACATTTAGGCATGTTGGATTGAGGATGACTGCTAGACGTCTCAAATGCGGGTATGGATGTACTCTCCGAGATTACAGTCCTTTGATGTTGTTGTTCCTGGGCTGCTGCCAGGGGTTGCATATCGTGGTTTAGTTTCTCCAAACTCTCCTTCAGAGCATTGATTTCTTCTCTCGGCTCTCTGTTCTCTTCCTCGAGATCATCCATTTTCTTTTGTCAATTGGCCCGAGTATTGTACGAATGAGACTGTTTGACTCTAGAGTGCGACACATGAGTGAGACTCAAAGACAAAAATGTGTTATGTGAGAATGATGAATGATATGCAAAGACTGAAAATGATATATTTTTTAGTTTTTGTTTTCAAAAGGACTTTTTAACAATTATATTGCAAATATCACACAGTGGGGGAGACCCCTTTTATTGAACTTGAAGGATTGCAATATTTTACAAAGAAAAATGCAGTTTTATACAAAGTGTGATAAGGAAAATTAGCCCTATGGATCCTGAGTCCTCTCTGAGGAGAGCTCAGATGCTGGTTCCTGAACATTTCTTTTCTTTGATTGGGCTCCTTCAGCCGTTTTCGGGTCAATGACTCTCTGCCAAGTAAAAGGAGTGAGCAAATTCCTTCGTTCCTCCTGACTTTCCATAGCATGCTGCTCTAATATCTCAATTAGAGCATCATTTTTTTTAGCAGTTCCTGAATCTTGGTACATTCCAAATTAAGGATCTGGTTTTTTTCTTCCAAAAGTTTTTCTCACGTTGGACCTTGTTGAGAGCGACCTGGAGTTTTTCCGCATCAGGCATGAAAGAAAGGACTGATTCCTTTAAGGGAAAAACTTCTTGTCGAGGGTGAGGCATCCTCAGCTTAATGGCTCTAGTTTGTACCTAGTGGAGATAAGGTTCCATGGACGTACAGCTTGGTCTCCCTAGAGACTCTCTCCCTTTCCTATGAATATGTTGCCAGGCATGCACTATTTCTTTCTTCAGTGCCCTGTCATTTTCCCCTTATTTGAAGAAAAGACCTTTCAGATGAGCATTATGTGGGATATTCTTCATCGGGTATCCGAGTTGATGGCGAGCCAAAATTAGATGATAGTTGATCCCTTCTTTAGTACCAATAAGGGGTACATAGGGGAAATTTCCACATCTGTCGTATGTCTATATTGGTAAGAGACATAATCTTCTGTGACCATCACAGATTACTCTTGTGATCCCAAAAAGCAACATACTTGGGCAAGTGGGAAATAACCCATTTGTAGAGTAAAAGTATATAGCATATGATCATCCCTCCGCTGTATAAATTCCTTAAGTGTACAAAATGATAAGCATCTGCGAGCAAGGTTGGTACTGGGTTTCCAATCAAGAATATCTTAACAGCATTGGTGTCGAAAAAGTTGTCGATGTTGGGAAAAAGGAATAACCCATATGTGAGCAGAACAAAGATATCCTCGAAAGTAGTTATATTTTTCTCCATTAGGAATTTAGCTGGTAAACCCTGGATTCCTCCTTTTGTGGTCAAGTGAGTCCTGACTTCTGACTCATCCAAAGAAATTGCTCCTGCAATGGTTTGTTCTTTTGGAATTTCTTCCAGTCCAGAAAATGGATCTCGGTCAGTGATAGATAAATAAATCAAATGGGAGTACTCTTCCAGTGTTGGTGCGAGTTGGTAATCCGGGAAAGTGAAATAGTGGTAAACCGGATCGTAGAACTGTATCAGCATAGGCAGGATCCCTTCAACTATGTTGATCTTCTGCAGAGATAACAGTCCTTCGTGCTTTGCTCTAAAAGCCTCGGGATTAGTAATCATCCTCCCCAATTTCCTTAGGTCATCCAATTTTGGAACCTTGAAGGTGTACTTGTGCGTTTTTCTTCTTCCGAAATCCATAACGTAACCTTTCTGATATTTGCAATTATTGTTTTAGTTCTTTTGAAAAAAGATTTTTTTTCGTTTTTGAAAAGAGCTTTTTTATGAATGCATGAATGCAGCAAACAAAAACACTTGAAAACATGGGTTAGGGGTTCATCGTCACGAGCATGGAGTCATGGATCTACCCATCCCAAAGGTGTGTACTAATTGGTCAGTTTTTGTACTTGTAGAACCGGTTCTAAAAGGTTCCCAAAATCACTGACCCCTCCTAGGGACATTAACAGCAAGCTGATTCACTTGAGCGAGTTGTAATATCCTAGGATGAATCTCTTTTTAGTGTAGTATTGTGTATCAACTATTCTTGATTGTCACCGCACTACCTAATGGTTCAAATGGTTAAGTGTCTACTAAATCCTCAGTGTCATGGGTACCGCACTGGGAACACTATGCTTTTCACGACGATCGGTCGTTCAACATTAGAGAATCCACACGGGTACCTCGACTAATTCGGTGGACTGCCAGGTTTGCTTGGTCGGGATTCACATCCTATAAGCCTTTCCTGGAGACGCCACCACTTATCTTAATGTTCTCTCAAACTTTCAACATGCGTATCAATCGCATTCCCAGTTAACAGAAATTTAAATACGAGTATCAAGTAATATGACAGTAAATGATATATATGTAGCAGAAAGTAAGTAAATAAACGGAGAAATAAATGTCAAGCAAAGCCTACACCTCCTAGGAACTCTAATCCTAGACTCCCTAGCAGAGTCGCCATTTTACTATAGTGTGTGATTTTTGTCGGTGACGCGACCACCTTACCGCAATCGTTGAAATTGGGTGCTACTTTCTGATTTCTTATTTATCCTATGAAGCTGGAAAGGAAAGGGAAGATATCTAAAACTTTCCTTGCAGGCAAATTTTTTCTTTAAAAAATGCTAAGAGATTGGGGTGTCGGGGTCAGGTTATACAAAGGGAAGCTATTAACACCCAGTGTATATATGGTTATCCATAGACTTTTTATTGCATGTTTCTCTGTTATCTTTAAATGCTTTCTTGTGTTTATCTGCTGTGGCTTGGGAAAATTGAGAGAACGTTTTTGTTATTTTTGGGTTTTCCGTTGTTTTTGGGAAGGTACTGGACCTAAACCTTTTGATTGGTATGCTCGCTAAGATTTCACAATCTTATGCCTACGTATTCCCGTAAAGATATCTGGGAAATCAGAGCAATCGTAGTTCCTCCTATTCTATGGGAGGAAAGATGTTTGGTGTCTTGTTCAAAGCCTAAGATTGAAACTATTTGAGTATTTGTGTCTTGTTCAAAGCCTAAGATTGAAGCTAAAGGGGTGACTGAGAGAGAATTTGTCATCTCTGAAATTTTGGTTAAGCAGATCACAAAGTTGTCAGACAGGATGTTGTGACACTTGATCTCTGCTTCTCACAAGGATCTAAGGAAGAACAAACAAAAACAGCAGTAAGTAAGAACACACATAATTGTTAACCCAGTTCGGTGATCAACAACACCTACGTCTGGGGGCTACCAAGCCAGGAATGAAATCACTAAGTAAAATTGGTTCTAAGCTAAACTCGAACGTTTACAACTTAGTACCTAGAAACTACCCTTCCTAGATTTCTACCTAAGACACTCCTAGGTATGAGACCCTTCTCAATTCCCTTCCAATCACAGCAGTGACTAAAAATATTACAACTCAATAAAAACATCCTTCTCAAGTATTCACATAATACACGAGAGGCTCACAAAAGTAAAAACCCTAATACTTCTAAAACAGCTGCAATAATCAACCCACAAACTAGGTTAACTCTAACCTATTTATATTGCAAACCACAGCTGGACTTGGGCTTCAAAATCGCAGCATATATCTTCCTCAGAATTAGCGACCTAATTATTTCTTCTATCCTAAGTTACCAAAAATGTCTCCTTCACAAGGAAACCGCAAATTCATTTAGAATCAGAATCTCTGATTCCACAATCTCAGGTGCCACCTGGAATCCTAGTCATATTCCAATCACACCTATTATCAAAGACAGTTAATCCAAAACTGTAACAGACAAAGATGTTAAATCCTCCTGATAGGACATCTTGTCTAACATCTTAACCTGCAGTTAGTTCAACATGTTGAGACATCTTATCCAACATCTTTCTACTAAGTTAGTTTTACCAAAATTAATGCCAACCTCAGAAGCAGGGACTCAACAATCTCCCCCTTTGGCATATTTTGGCTAAAACTAACTTTCATATACCTATAGAAACAAATCATCAGGGAGACTACTATTAGAGCAGTAGCGGAATCAAAACATGTCTCCCCCTCAATCAGATCAGATCTACTCCCCCTCAGTGGTTAGTAGATACTCAGCAGTCAGCAGTGGTTAGTGATGTTAGTAATTTCCCCCCTTTTTAGCTACAATATGACAAAGGTAGAAAGACTAACTCAAAGACCAGTAAAAGTTTAGAGAATATTTAAGTTACACGCCCAACAGAAACAAAAAAAAAAGTCTTGGGCACACAACCCTTACACAACCAAAAGAAAAACAACAAAACATAAAGAAAGCAATAAAATAAATACAGATAACAGAGAAGATAACTCTCAGAGGTCAACTTCAATCTCCTCATCATCTTCTTCTCCTCCTCCATTTTCCCCAGTCCCATTTTCAGCATCTTCCTCTTCTGCATCATAGTTGTCCTCATCACCATTCTCAGCTTCCTCAGCATTGCCTGCAGTTCTCTTAATCTGTTTGCCAGACAGATCTTGTATTAATTGTTCAAGCTTTTCTTTTCTGGCAGTGCTTACTTTGATCGTATCATCAAGTTCTTTGCAGACTTTCTTCAATTGAGCAATGATGTCCTCTTCTGAGACTGTAACTCTTGATGTTGAAGTGGATGTTGAGATAATGTCTGGAGCATGCTTGCCAGTGAATAGTTCGTAGTGCAGAATTAAGGGAGATGCTCGTTTCATTACTTGATATGTAGAGTCAAGAACTTTTGGGTACTGATCCATAATCATCCCACATATAAGTGAAGGATGGCATATACGAAGTTTTACAGCAGTTGATGTAGATTGTTTAACAATTTGATTGAAGATGTGGGTTCCAAAGTCAAACTGTCTTCCTTTTCCAATCATATAGATAAATCTGCCTAGACTGGCAGAGATGGCCGAAGTATTATTGGTAGGTATCCAGTTGACTGTGCCAATTCTATGCAAGATTTCATACTTCACACTCAGGTTCCCGGCTGGAAGCTTTCCATTTCTAGGCAACTCCTTAACAGTGTTGCAAGTGAGCTCTTTGCAGACTTGGTCATCAGTGTCTTCACAATCAGGTCCAGAATCTTCAAATCATTCTAGAAACTTGTTTATCATTGTGGGAGAAAATGTCACATCATTTCCTCTGACATATATTATCCTGTTTGTTGCATCATTGTAATTATCAGGAATATTCACAATGAATTCTTTCACTAGCTTTTCATAACATTTTCCAAGCTCAGTGACTGTCCTTTTTAGCCCTGCATCATTGATCAGTTTCATGACCTCATGGCATTCTAATGCATTTTTTCCAAGTTCTCTTTCCAGTGCCACTCTTCTATGATACACATATTGCCATATGTGAACATACTCAGGTGTGTGAAAGGAGATATTATCTAGAGGGACCTTGGTAATGCTCGCAGTTTGTTTCTTTGCACTTGGAACCTTTGTGGGAGTCATGTCCTGGATATCATAGTCTGACTCAGTGTCAAACCCCACCTTTCTTTTATCAGACACAACAACAACCTTGCTCCAGGATTTCTGCGGTCCAATAGCAATTTTAGTGCTTCTATTATCACCTTTGTTTTCAGTATCCCTAACTTTCCTTTTTCTTGTTTTTAGTTTCTTGACAATATTACCTATGATCTCATCATCAGATGGAGAATTATCCAGGTTGATTTCTGTATCATTTCTCCCTTCCGTGATGTTCTCCAGTGTCTGTGCTAGGGATGGGGTTGTTTCCTTTTCAAGTCCACAATTGTTGTGGCTTGACTCAATCCCTTCATTGGTATTTTTACCATCCTTTTGTTTCTTACCAGGAGCCAATTTGACTGACACATCTCTATCAGTATTCACTTTGCATTTAATATTTAGTTCCTCAGTAACTAGTTTTCTTAACCTTTTATCAGTCTCAACATCAATTGCGTTCTTACTCCTAGAATCAAAACAAGGATTAACAGATTCAAAAGTATTACCTGTAGGGAAGGTTTTAGCTTTTCGTGCAGGAAATTTCTTAGGCTTGCATGGCACCATAAACAAAGGAACAGCATCAATTGCATCTTCAGTTGACATCTTTCCTGATTTTCCCCTAGCGGCTGGAGATGTAGAAATTTCTTTAATTCCTCTTTGTTGGTGCGACATCATGTGAAGATTGGATTTTTTTGTACTGAAGGATCGTGGTTACTGAGGAGATGCGAGTAGGTTTAACGCGGTTTGTGTTGATTTGAATTGATCCTTTTTGAAACCCTCTTTTAATTTGTTGAGAATTTACAAATTCCTGACCAGTGCCCTTACAGGTTAGTCTGTTCAGGCCCCATGTAAAACAAAGCCCTACTTTGCCTTTTAGTTTTCCAAGCTTATTTTTGAGGATATCAAAAGTACTCAGGTTATCACGAGAAAATGTTACAACATCCTGTGTGACATTTTCCCTTGTTTCTGAGTCAATGGTGGCCACAAATGTACATCTATTTTCTTCCCGATCATCATTGCGAAGAAGGTCCTGTATTCTTGAGATAGTCTTTCGGTGTGTAGTTTTGGTTAATCTTCCAATTTCCCATTTATCAAGATCTAATGCTGAGAGCCCTTGTTGATGCTTCATGATTGTCATTTGGGAGAGATCAGTTAGTACAAGAGTCCAAACGTAGCAGTTGTCTGTTGATTTGACACCCTTCATAAGAACTTAATTTTTAGCATTTACAACCAAGCATTTTGATTGTGTAAAGTTTACCTTCATCCCTTGATCATAGAGTTGGCTGATACTGATAAGATTTGCAGATAATCCTTCTACATACAACACATTATCTAGTCTAGGATTACCGACTTGAACCCTTCTCCCTATTCCTTTAATTTTTCCTTTGGAACTGTCTCCAAAGGTTACATAGTTAGGAGAATGAGCCTTCATATTCACTAGATAGTTTCTGACACCCGTCATATGTCTTGAACATCCACTGTCAAAATACCACCTTTCGCCAGTGTGCTCCTTTTGTGAAGAGTGAGCTATTAGAGCCACAAATTCATTCTCGGATCTCCTTTTCTTTTCAACAGGCCTACCCTTAGGATATCCATGTAGTTTGTAGCAGTACAGTTTAATGTGGCCATATTTGCCACAATAATGACATTTCCAGTCTTGTCTCCTCTGATGTCTGTAATGATGTTGAGACACTCGATTGAACATCTTCTGTTTTCTTTTAGAGTTTCTTTTCTTGCTTGATAGTTCTTTATCTGTGCAAACAAGTTCTCTGATGTTTCTAGTATCTTCTCCAGCATGTGGTATCTTATCAGATCTATCTTTGAGCATTTCATCATTGTTAAGTTTGGATTCCAGCAAAACGATTTCCTCCTGAAGATTAGATATAATATCAAGATGCTTCAATCTTTCAATCTCAAAAAGCATGATAATTTTATGTTGATCTTCTCCAAATTGGTGGATTTCCGCATTTCTTGTGTACAATTCCCTGTAGGAATTGACTAAAGCATCATGAGGTAGACCTTAAATATCTAATCCTACATGAGTGTCGAACACCCCCGTGAGTGCAGAAACTTTCTTTGGTGATTCCTCGTCACTAGTAGAATCATCTTCTGACCAGGACGTAATGAGTCATTTCTTTTCTCTCTTGAGGAACGTAGGGCACTCCCATTTGGTGTGTCCAAATCCTCCACACTCAAGACACTTTGTCCCTTTCCCTTGGTTGGATTTCTCATCATGGCTAGGTTTTCTTTCAAAGCTTCTTGGTCTTTAGATGTTGGAAAGTTGAGGCGGTTTTCTTTCAAAACTTCTTGGTCTATAGATGTTGGAAGTTTGAGCCTTGACATTTGTCTTAGAATTCTCATCTAATTGTTTTACCAGTTGATGAAACTGTTTTTCAAGGAACCCTACAGTTTTAGACAAACCCTCCTTGGTGTCACCTTCTTCTTGATTTGTCACCAGGGCAAGACTTTTCTTCTTATCATCCTTTTCGTTGATAGCCATTTCAAAGGTTTGGAGGGACCCCATAAGCTCATCTACCTTCATGGTATTTATGTCCTGAGCTTCTTCAATGGCCGTCACTTTCATGTCAAACCTCTTAGGAAGAGACCTTAGAATTTTCTGAACCAACTTGGCTTCAGGAATTTTCTCACCAAGGTCACTGGATGTGTTGGCTATATCAACAATATTCATATGAAAGTCATGTATACTTTCATCTTCTCTCATCCTCAGGTTCTCAAACTCAGTGGTAAGCAGCTGAAGTTTTGAGGTTTTTACACGAGAGGTACCTTCATGTGCAGTCTTCAGGATTTCCCACGCATTCTTTGCAACAGTTCAATTCTTAACGAGTCTAATATGTTCTTGTCCACCCCATTGAACAAGGCATTCGAGGCTTTAAAGTTTCCTTGAGCAAGTTTATCATCTTCATCATCCCAATCTTCTTCTGGTTTCAGCTCGTCAGTGACCTTCCCATCTTTGTCTTTGATCTTTGGTGGATCCCACCCCTTGACCACAGACTTCCAATCCTTTCCATCCATAGACATGATAAACACCACCATAGGAACTTTCCAATAATCATAATTAGAACCATCAAGTATTGGTTGTCTTTTCAGAATTCCTCATTCTTTATCCATTGTACCAGAAAGTATCGTCCCTAAATCTCACCCAGATATAGAGCAGGATGCCTGCTCTGATACCAATTGAAATTCTGGTTAAGTAGATCACGAAGATGTCAGACAGTATGTTGTGACACTTGATCTCTTCTTCTCACAAGGATCTAAGGAAGAACAAACGAAAACAACAGCAAGTATGAACACACAGAATTGTTAACCCAGTTCGGTGATAAACAACACCTATGTCTGGGGGCTACCAAGTCAGGAATGAAATCACTAAGTAGAATTGGTTATAAGCTAAACTCGAACGTTTACAACTTAGTACCTAGAAACTACCCTTCCTAGATTTCTACCTAAGACACTCCTAGGTATGAGACCCTTCTCAATTCCCTTCCAATCACAGCAGTGACTGAAAATATTACAACTCAATAAAAACGTCCGTCTCAAGTATTCACACAATACACGAGAGGCTCACAAAAGTACAAACCCTAGTACTTCTAAAACAGCTGCAATAATCAACCCACAAACTAGGTTAACTCTAACCTATTTATATTGCAAACCACAGTTGGACTTGGGCTTCAAAAATGCAGCAGATATCTTCCTCTGAATTAGCTGCCTAATTCTTTCTTCTATCCCAAGTTACCAAAAATGTCTCCTTCACAAGGAAACCGCAAATTCATTTAGAATCAGAATCCCTGATTCCACAATCTCAGGTGCCACCTGGAATCCTAGTCATATTCCAATCACACCTGTTATTGTTAATCCAAAACTGTAACAGACAAAGATGTCAGATCCTCCTGATAGGACATCTTGTCTAACATCTTAACCTACAGTTAGTTCAACATGTTGAATGTCTTATCCAACATCTTTCTGCTAAGTTAGTTTTACCAAAATTAATGCCAACCTCAGAAGCAGGGACTCAACAATCTCTAAAGGCAGAATATCTCACCTATTCATCACAAATATGGAGAAAATGTTTATAAAGGGAAATTAATTTAACTGAGATATGTGAATCTAGCAATGTCATAATTTCCTTTATAAGGGTGATGTCATGAAGGAAGAAAGCTTTAACTCAGTGTAGAGCAATGCCACTTTTTCCTTATGAATCTTTCATGCTAAGAGATGGACATTGGCTTGGATGTAAATAAACCAGAGGCTTGCCACTTATAGTTGTTAGATGAAAGATGAATTTTTAGCCAGGATAAAGGAAGGACTCCAGCTTGGATTTTGAATCAACAAGTGTGCCACTTATAGCAATTATCTAGGAAAAGGTTTTGATTGTTTGTTTTGATGTGATGTATAGAGTAAATGTCCTCCTGCAGAGTGGACTCTTGGTTTCCTCTTAGGGGATGTTGATTTTTGTGTGCCTAGAACAAAGCCCAAGGTTGACTCTACTAGGGGAGTTTTATATCTGTCTTGTACAAAGCCCAAGATTGAGGCTGACTGGCTCCACTAGGGGAAGTTCTTATATGAAGCCTAATAGGAGGCTATCTCTTGCTGAGGATTATTGAAATCCAAAAGCAGGTCCAAATTGTATTGGGGAAATTCAAAGGGTTTTGTTCTTGCTGGAAATCAGGGAAGAATTGAGATATCATATACCATGAAGTTCTGATTCTACTGGGGATCTGTTGATGGTTGTTTGACCTTAGTTGGGGATTTTTAAAGTGAAGCTTTGACCTTGTTGGGGGTCTAAGAGTTTTAAAGTTGAGTTTGAAAACCTATAGAGGTTTTAACTCTGCTGGAGATTAGTATATTGATGAAATGATCAGGGTTTTTCCTGTGCCTTTAGGAAACTTGAAGGTTTCTTTGAGATCCAAGAGTAGATGAGAATTCCCAAGTCTTATTTGTATGAAGAGGTTGACTCTTAGCTGGAGAATGATCTGTGTATGATGCCCAAGAGGAGGCTGAGACTGTCCAAGTCTGCTTGTATGAAGCCCAAGAGGAGGCTGAGGGTTTCAAGGGATGAAGATCAACCCTGTGCTGGTCTGATGTTTTGGAATTCTGACTCTCCTGAGGATTGAACTAGCAAAGATGATTAATTTCTATCTTATACCTGTAGGAGGCCTTTGGGTCCTTGTACTAAGCCCAAGAGGGGGTTGAGAAACTTCTAAGAAGCTTGGGGGTCCTTGTACTAAGCCCAAGAGGAGGCTGGGGATGCTTTTAGGAAGCCTGTGGGTCCAAACCAAAGAAGAGTTCAAGAAAGGCTTCACTGGGAATTAATCCTTTCTTTGCTGAACAGTTCTAGGGTTTAAAGAAATTCAAAAGTGGTTTCACCGGGAATTAATCCTCTTTGGGGAAATGGATTTCTTGTACAAATATATTTCTAAGTTTAGACAGTCTTGAGAAAAGTTTCACCGGGAATAATGTCTTTCTCTGTTCCATATTGTATAAGCCCGAAAGGAGGCAAGACTGTATCAGGAATTTCCTATGAGGGACTAGTTTTGACTATATTGAAATTAACCTTTAGTTTGATCTAAACCTAGACCTAACTGCTGGGGAAAACTCTAAGCAAGAGATGCACAAATATATACAGACAATTATATTGACAGATATATATAAACAAATATGCATTGAAAAAGATGTGGGGACTTACCTTCTGAGAAGAAGCCCAGGCATAATTTGATCTGTTGTATTTACTACAAATGTATCCCCTTTTTTAGGGTTTCAAGAAATTGAAGAAAATTTTGAGGAAACTTGAATCTTGAATTAAGAAAAAGTTTGTTTGAGAGAGTGTTTGGGGCTTATAACTCAAAGAGAGGCCCAGATGGCTAATTTGATAACATTAATCGTACTGCGATACCGACAGACGTTGTGGGACTTATACTACAGCAGAGGCACAAAATTTGTTTCTTGTACAAAAAGGGATTGGGTATTACACTCTATTAGAGGCCCAAAAAGTGTTTGTGAAAAAGAATAATGGGGCTTAGACTCAAGGAGAGGCCCAGATGATTTATTTGAAAAGGCGGTGATCGCGCCGTGATTTTGAAAAGCACAGAGGAACTTATACAATGACTGAGGTCCAAAAATTATTTATGTACAAAAGGGATGGGTCTTACACTCTATTAGAGGCCCAAAAGTTTATTTTTATACAAGAGTTGGGGCTTACAACTCAAGGAGGTGCCCAGATGAAAAACAGCGATCCCACCGTTATTTTGAAAATCGTATCGGGACTTATACAATGATTGAGGTCAAAAATGGTTTATTTACAAAGGGGATGGGTCTTACACTCTATTAGAGTCCCAAAATGGTTTGAAAAGAAGAAATATGGGACTTACAACTCAAGGGTAGGCCCGGATGAAAATTATTTTGAAAATGGTGATCGCGCCGAGATTTTTAAAATCGTACGGGACTTATACAATGACTGAGGCCCAAAATCAATTATTTACAAAGGGACGGGACTTACACTCTACAAAGAGGCCCAAAATGATTTTTAAAAGAAGTTTGAAATATTAAAATTAAGAGAAACCCTAATTTTAATTAAAATATAATTTTTAAAGGAAATTAAATATCAAAGATATTTAAAAATAAGTGGTAAGCTTTGAAAAATATTTTGAAAAATCATGTTTAATCACATGAAAGCTTGAAATCCAATTGGTTTTGAAAAATCAAGGTGAGAATTTCATTTAAAAATGTTAAAAAATTAATAATAATGAAATTATTTACAAAAATTCAAGATATATTAAATAAATAATATAAATTTAATTTTTTTTGTAGAATAAAATATCTAACATTTTTTAGACTTTTTTAAAAAAAGAACCAATCAAAAATGATAAAAAATGAGGGAGAAATTAATTTTGAGATTAATTAAGAGAATCATGAAAAATTAAAAAAAATAGAAAAAATGAGAGGGAAACAAAAAATGGTTTGGGTGGGTGTTGAACCCACGCCCTCCAACCAAACACAGATGTACTGCTACCACTGGGGTGGTGATACATCCGTGTATCAAAACCACCCCATGAATACATAAGGGTAGCCTTGTTTTCAGGTCAGGCCAAGGCAAAAACCAAGTTTTGGGAGATTTGGAAGAAGGACCATATCTCCCTCATTTCTCCATGAAATTGGATGAAATTTAGATGGATCCTACCTAGAATTTCATGAGGAATCCAATGGTGGTTTCATAATTTTCTAAAGATACCTACATTTTAAAACCCGATAGTGATTTCAAAATAGGCCAAAATTTGCAAGTTCTATGCTATCACATCATACAAGCAACAATATCATGATAAATTGGTTCCAACACAACACATATGATATGTATAACATGTTCATGATCAATGGACATCAAAGCAATGCATATTTTAAAAAGTTCAAGTTGTTATGCACTTACCTCTTGAAGCTCCTTGTGCTATCTTACAAAATGCTTGTGCCAGAAGTAATCTAATGCCTTAGACACTCTTGATAGATCCCTTGGAAGCTTTTAGGATGATCAAAACCAGCTGAAAACCTCAGGAACAAGAATTGGCTCCTTCTTGCAAAAGTGGCAAAAATGACCAAAATAGTAACTCACTCAAATGGTGTTACAGTTGAGGGAAACTTGTTGGGACAGTTTGAGGATGATATTTGGAGAGTATTTGAAGTGTTGATTGGTTTTGAAAGTGACTGAATTAAGACATGGCTTGAAAAATGCAGAAAAGTCAAAATTTGAGGTTTTGGAGGTTGACTTTATGATTTTGGTGTTGTATGTAACGCCCCAATTTTGTCCGTTTTATTTAATCGAGTCGTTTTGATTATTTTATTATTATTTTATTTTATTTTTGACTTTTATTTGATAATATGTTATTTTTCATTGTCGTGTTATTTTGTCGCGTTTTGGGAACGTTTGCGAGATATTTGAGTGTAGGGGTATTTTGGTCTTTTCATTTATTTCTTAAGTTAGAAAGTATAAGAGAAAAGAAAAGAGAGAAAATAGTAAGGAAGGAAAAGGAAAAGAAGAAAAAGAGGAAGAAAGAAAAGAGAAAGAAAGAAGAAAAGAGAGAAAACTTGGAAAGGAAGAAACTCAATCAACCGACTTTTAAAACACGATTAATCGGGTAAGGGTGCGAAACTTGATTATCTTATGATTGTGTATGATTATGTATGTGTGTGTTGGAATGTTTATTGTGTTTTCATAGCTTTTCAATTCTAGGTCGGAACAATGGAAATCGATGTTTTCGCGGTTGAAATGTGATGTAAATGTTGTAGATTACTTGTTACCATGATTGGGTTATGTTCTGATTGTTATGTTTTGGTTTGGAAGAGTTTTTGGGTGAAAAGATATTGTTTTTGGGCTTCAAACAGCAATGCAGAATTTCTGGGTTTTCCTTGGTTCGCCTAGAGAACCTGGGGCGAAGCAGTAGCAAATGATTTTTCGCGGGTTCGCCTAGCGAGCCAGTTAGCGAAGGTCAGCGAATGTTCGCTAACGTTGTTCGCCTAGCGAACTTTGTATCTTTTTGGTTCTGGTTGTTGCTGCCTGGGTTCGCCAAGGGGTTCGGCTAGCGAACTTTGTGTCTGTTTTTATCTGATAGTGGATCGCTGGACATTCGCCTAGCGAAGGTGGTAGCGAATATTCGCTAGAGGGTTCGCCTAGCAAAAATGGCAGTGTGTGCAATTTTGTTTTCTTCATAATTTTTGATCCGTAAGTTGGATTGGGGTGCGGTTGGGTGCGTTAGAAAGCTATTGAGTTGTTCTTTCTTATAAAAATAGGTTTTGAGATTGTTGGCCGATTAAATTATATCGGGAATTTGAAATAGTGTCGTTTTGTCGACTTTTGTCATTTTAATTGTGTGAATTTGATGTGTAATGTACAATGTGCTGTTGATATGGATATTGTATGACTTGTGTGCTGTTGTGTGATGAAAATGCATGTGATAAGATGTTGTGTTGATGGTTTGTGGCCTAAGGGCAAGAAAATTCTATGTGTGGTATTTGATGATATATGCATGATTATGGATGTGTATATGTGTGCATTTGAATGTCATGAGTCATTGTATTCCAAGCATCATGATATGCATGTTGGTTATGTTGTGTACCCTTGTGGGGTGTGAGCGACGAATCGATTCCAGAGGGAATCCACTATAACATCGTGCTCCTTATACAAAGAGGACTGAAAGCGATGATTATAGACGATCGTGCACCTTATACAAAGAGGACCGAAAGCGATCGGATCGTGCGCCTTATACAAAAAGGACTGAAAGCGATACATAAACGTCGTGCGCGTTATACCAAGAGGACTGAAAGGGACGGGGAACATCGTGTGCCCGACGGGAAGTTACATTAAGTAACAAGCGATGGTTCCAATAGTTCCTGAGTGAACTAGTGTTGAGAATGATGGATGGATGGTACCGCATATGCATTGCATAGAGTCGTTGTGTCGGTCTCTGTGCATTTGCATAAATCATGAATATGATTGATTATGTGTGAGAATTGTGAATGGATGCATTATGTGTGGAAAACCATGAATAGATTGATTGTGTGTGGAATTATGGATGAAATTGATGAGTTGATATATGTGTATATGTTGGTGATGTTTGTATTGTGCATGTTTGATATACCTTGGTGATGGAGATATGAAATATACATTGTGTTGTTTTGTGTTTGAATTCTGATGTAAGTTGCGGTGAGAATATTTTTACATGTGTATTTTGGTGTTATTATATAATTGTATGCAATTATATTATGGTTGTGTTTCTCACCCTTCTGCTGTTTTTAATGCTCTATGAGGCATTGCAGATTAGAGGCTGGAGGTCTTTTGGTGAAGCTTAGGTCTTCATTCTTTTGTCGGTCGGCTCTGATATGTAGCACCGTGTAGTCGGGGAGATCGAGTGTGATTATTTGTATTATGTATACATGTATCTTTTGGATTGTACATGTATGATGTTGTATATGTCAGACAAACTCTTTATGTGATATATATATATATATATATATATATATATATATATATATATATATATATATATATATATGAGATTCAGTACAGATTTTCCGCTTTTATTCTGTACCTGAATTGTGGGTGTTAGGAACTAAGTTCCTTTGTTATTTGCTACCTGAGAATGTTGCATATCTTTATGAGCAGGTTTATGTGTATTTGTTTCAATTGATGTGACCCCTCGGTCTATGCCGTGAATGTTTTAAATATACTCTGATGAAATTTTGAACTTTGTTACCGCTTTATTTGTTGGGGGTATAGATTGGGGGTGTTACATTGTACAATGAGAATGAATGTTTGAACACCTCCAATAGATGGTTTATGATGTGTTTGGACAGTTATTTGAGTGGTTTTTGCTCTGGTTTCAAGAATCCCCAAATAACTCCATTGTGACTTGAAATTGAAGTAAGAGAGGGAGAGTGAGAAAACAAGGCTTTGGTATTGTTTTGGTGTGGTTTTAAACATAAAAAATGGCCTCTATTTATAGTAGAAGAAGTTTGTTTTTGAAGAAATAGTGAATGGAAACTAGTTCACTCTATTATCCAATGGATATGCCATGTATCACTTTCTTAAATGCCAAGGTACCAAGTCTTCTCTTAGCCATTGACTTGAACTGGTCTTGGTAGCTTTAAGTCTTCTAAATTTTTGGTCAATCTTGACTCAATTGGACTGATATGGCTTGGTTCATGATAGCTCTATGTTCCACATCAATGCCAAATGACAAACTTGATTTTTGGATTTGCAAACTTGAATGATCACATGCCAAAGGATGGAATCCTTGCCTTAGGGTCCAAGTTTGCAGGTTCTTCATGATTGACTGAGATTCTTGTTCAATTTGGATGAGGATCAGTCTTGCATAGTCACCAAAATTGGACTCAAAAATTGTGTGCCATAAGGAATGCACAAAATCTGTCATGAAAAATCAATTTGAGCAAGGCATGTTGTAAGGTCCATAACTCCTTGCTCAAGTTAAATTAATGGGAGTTCTTGTACTCTTTGGAAAGCTTGTATATCCTACTTTAATTTTGATGTCTAACTTTGGCATTGAATCACCTTGGATCATAATGAAAAATGGCTTCAAAGTTGGTGAAAAACCAAAACAGATTCTGTCAAAATTTCACTAAGTGTTGGGAAAGTGGTCATTTTCATGTTTTTGTGATTTTGATCAATCGATAACTCAAAATCCACGAGGATTTGGAACCTGATGTAGTTGACAATTTTGAAGTATTTAATGAGAGCTTTCATTTGAGCTTTGGATGGAAGAAAAAGGCCTTTTGGTTTGGAAGTTATAGCCTTTCAAAGTTGGTACCAAATCACTTTTCTTCCATAACTTAGAAAATTTTAAGTTTATTAAGGTTGCCCCTTTTTCAAGTAACCTCACTTTTCTTGATTTTTCTTAATGGATGATGATCCAAACCATGAATTAACATTGTTTTTGACTTAGGGAAGCCATGATTGTCAAGAAATTCAAAAAGTCAAACTTGGTTTTTAGGCACAATTGACTTTTTATCAGATGAATTTCAAACTGTGTGATCCTCTATGAAATCAAGTCCTTGACATAATTCAAACCTAATGGGTGGATTCCAGAGGTGTTTTAGGGTATCTTGAATCATGCCCCAAGGATTGGGAACATGTCTTGGTCAAAAGTCAAAGACACAGTTGACTTTTTTCTCAGAAACCCTAGTTTGGGGTCCAGATGAATTTGCATCCTTATATTGCTCATGAACCAAGTTCTTTGTGTCCATTTGAACTTGTAAGAGGATCAATATAAGATATTTGAGGTCTTTAAAACATTTCTTGAGGTCTTGACTCATGAATTGCTCCAAAAGTCAACTTAGGGGTGAATTAGGTCAAGAAACCCTAATTCCTAATTTTTTATAAATGTATCCCTTGAGGCTATTTTGACTTGATGATTGGTCTCATAAGGTCCCTTTAAGCTTCTTGAATCATGTTTTGAAGTTTTGGCTCATGCCCAGATGAAAATTTCTCTCTGGAGGCCTTGGTCGACCAAAACCTTAATTTGGTGACACTGGCGATCTTGAGGCTTGATCCACTTGGAATGTTGCAACCTTGTGCTTGATTCTTGATGTTGGAGACCTCTTTATCCTTTATGGTTGTTTGAAAGGCTAGAAAAGTTGAAGATCATGTCAATTCTTGATTGATCCTTTATCTGAGTGCCCTGAGAGGGCTTAAAACCCTAATTCTTGGTTGTAGTGAATGCTCAATAATCCTTGAGGAGATTGATGAGGTATGATGGTACATCCATATTGTGGTGATGGTTTGCACAATGATGGGAAATCTTGTGGTCAAAATTTTGGGTATGACAGTATGGCTTGGGTCTTGAGAGTGTGCTCATCTCAAGGTCTCAGGTTCGAATCCTACTAGGTGCAAGTAACCTCACATCTTTGTCCCTTTTGAAAGTAACCTCATGGCTTGCATATTTGTGTGGGAATTTATGGCTTTCATATTTGTGTGGTAATGGATTGGTGTGGGCTTGTGTAATGATTCATGGAAGATGGTTTGAAAAGTTGTAATTTGCTATTAGTTGTATCAGGGACTCTTTTTATTTGTTGTGACATGGGCTTGGTTTATTTTTTTTGAAAAAATGGTGATGGGAAAAATGATGGGCTTTGTAAAAAAAAGGCAATGGTCTTAGTTTATGAACCTTCGCATATTTTTTTGTGTAGTATTTTGGTAGAATTTTGGATGTTGGAACGGTTTAAGTGGATATTTAATTGGATAAGGGATAATAAAAAAATGGTTAAAAGATGGATATGGTTTAAAATTGGATAAATGAAATGGATAATAGGATGAATGGATAACTAAATAAAAAGGTTTTTTTTTAAATGGATATTAAAAGTAGATATGGATATTGTGGAGAAAAATGGACTTGAAATGGATTATGAATGGATTGCCCTTGAGAAACTATCAATCTTAGCGCCTAAAACCTTGCATCACAAATCAATATTGACGAGCCAAAACTTCATTGTGAATCCTCTTGGTCGATAATATAGACTTGATGAATCATGCCTTGAAAATTAGAGAATTGTAACTTGAAACATGGACTGCACTACACCAAACCCTGACTAGTCCTTGATGATTTTCAGCCGTGAAACAACTGATAACTTGACATAGCTTAACAACCTGATCTTCACACAGATAACCTGAATTGACACAGAAACCCTAACTGAAACATCAGACACACGCACCACTCAAATCATGCATACTCTGTCCTTGATACCCTTAAATGAAACCTGGAATTAGGCAATAAGAAAAATGAAAGTGGAAGCAACATATTTTTGGATTTTTTTTTAATAAATGTTAGTAGATGGAAGTACAAATGAAGGTAATGTATAGGTAGGACAAATTTGGGGTATGACATCTACCATTGATCTTAGTAGGATCGAGTCACACTAGATCTCCAATATGATCCTCCGGTTACCGCTGCTCCTTTGACCGAACCTTCCGTTCTTCAAAGCTTTCACTAGGGTGAATCCAAATTGCAAAATATTTCCCCAAGCCTTGATCCTCCGGTTACCGATACTCCTTTACAAGAACCCTCGTTCTTTAAAGCCTTCGCTCGGATGCATCCAACTTAACAAGACTTGTGCAAAAACCTCCAAATCAACCCTTGATTTTGAAGTAAAAAACCTAAAGGTTTTATCCTTGAAACCCTCAAAGAAAACCTCAACCCAATTTTGATTACACAACCTAGATTGGACCTTATAAAACTTAACTTGCCAACAAACAATAAAAAATGATTATGTGTAGTCGATGAATGCGTCAAGAAAGGTTGAAGATGATGAGAATTCTTTATATCTTTCAGGTTTCAATACTTATAAATTATGCATGAATGAGAATTTATAAGTATGTGTGTGTGTAGAAATGAAATGAGCAAAACAAATTTTTTTCCAAAATGCAATTTTAAAATTTGGTTCTGAATGTATTGACTCTAAATTGGAATGAGTCAATACATTAGCTGAATGATTCAATACGAGACCAAATGGGGTCGATACATTCAAGGACGTAGAAAAATTTAAAGAAAAATGTTTCAGGATGAGTCGACCCAATCCACGAATGAGTCGGCCCATTCATCGAATGTATCAACCCATTACTTCTTTTTATCGACCTATTCGAGGAAGATTCAAAATATTTAAAAGTCAACTCAGTATGTATCGACCCATAACTAACTTGTTGTGAAAATGTATATTTTGGCATGTGGTGGCTTATGTAATCTAGTCTTACATGTTATGATGATGATGCACACTTAGAGAAAGATCGTAAGGTCCAAATACACAAAGATCTAAGCTACCTACCCAAGTTTTGACATCATTCAAAATACAGTCAAGAGCATATTGCACTAACATACTCCCTTTTTTTTATGATGGAAAAACATATAGGCACCCTTGATGTCTCTGGCAAAGCTCCCCCTGAATATGTGCATCATAAACCTTGTGCTTCTTCCCCTTTAACAACATAAAAAAGTGGAAAAGATGGAAAACGTGAGAAGCATCATGAATAATACACGACAACATACATAAATAAATGCACTCAGAGGCGTTGCAAAGATTAAACTAACCAATTAAAACAAGCACTCACATAGAATCATGTCTTAATTGAAAATGAAATAATTAAATAAACAACCAAAGATAGAACAAAACATAATTGTCATAACCATTACATAATGTTCATAAGAGGTTGCACTAACATAACACAGTAAATAAAAACAACATCCACAATGCTAAAGACATGAAAATGAAATGCATGCATAAAAAGAAACTAAGTCCACAACTATCACTACTACAAAAAACTCATTTAACGACGCCAGGTTTACCACGGATTCGTATCCCAACGTTGTAATACGTTAAAAAATTTATAATGCCATATTTAACTACGGTTGTACTAAAGAACCGTTGTAATACAAGCTGTGTAACAAGCTTCGATTCCCAGCTACTACATTTTTTTCCATATTTTTACATTTTAAACACGGTTGTATTAAAACAACGTTGTAATACATGTAACAAGCTTCAATTCCCAGCAACTATATTTTTTTGTCATGTTTTTGTATTTTAAACATATATTTTATTTCTTTTGTTAGTGTTACGGGGATTTAACCTCAAAACTCAAAATTCATCATTGTTTTCTTTTAAACATATATTTTATTTCTTTTGTTAGTGTTTTTAAGTGCAAGAGAATATTATATATAACTTTAAAAATAAAACTGTAAGAGATGAGCATATATAAAATAAAATTTTATTAAGATTCCATTAAAAAGAGTACATTGATAATCATATTATATATATTAATCAATGTCAGAGCCCATTGCTGCAAATGCATCTTCATAATCCAGACATCTCTCCTCACTCCCCTCATCGGAATCATAATAAACTGTTCTCCTTTTCTTCTTTATCTTTTTCTTCTTTAGCTTCTTCTTCTTCTTCTTCTTCTTCTTATCCTTCCTCACCCTTAAGGCATCCCTGGACGCTGGTTGGACCTCCTCTATTGGTGATTCTAGCATTCTCATTTGTAGAACTACTCATTGTTACGAAGAATATGTTATGAAGAAATGTAAAGTTGTCTATTTATAGATGAGGTTGAAGATGAAAAGTCTGATAGTTTAATGCTTGCAATGATGATAACTTGTAAATGGTTGATATTCTGGAACGATATTTTTTGAAAAATGGAAGAAAATTCAAAATCATTATGTCCAGAGTGTTCTCTACTCCGGGAAGAGCAAGGGTTAATAATATTACAACGGTTAGTAATAATAACCGTAGCGATACCCCTTATACTAGGCAACAACATTTTTCTATTTTACGTAATTATAGAAAAATGTTGTTGCCTGGAGTCGAACCTTGTACCAATTAGAAGGGTTATCGCTACAGTTAATATAACAAACCGTTGTGATATTATTAAAATAATATATATACTTATCATTACAGTTATTTAAGAAAACCGTTGTGAAATATTTACCTATATAAGGGAATTAACTTTCTATTATTGACAGTAGCGCCGTTTCCTTCACAGCGAAACCCTAGCACCCATTTTTGGCAGCAAACTTCATCTTTTTATAGAATCCGCGAGAAGAAATACAAGAAGTATGAAGCTTTTGATTTAAGCTTCTTCCTCCTTGTAGTTCTTCTTGCAGAAACTAAAACTAGATGAACATGGTGATGATGCTGGCGGTAGCAAGCGTAATGTACATATTGTTTATGGAAAATAAGGTAGTCTTCTACTTCAATCTTTTTGTTAGATAGTTCCCATTATCTCGTTTGCTTCATGTTATTTTTGTTGATTGTTCTCATTTTGCGCAGATTCGACTTCAATGCTTCACAAGCAAGGTGAACTTCATTGTAATGGTACAGTCCCACTTCTTAGGGTTTTGTTTCAACTTTTAGTTGTTTTGTTTTGAATACTAACTAATTTTCTTCATTGCTTCCCATTTCTTAGGGTTTGTTTCACATGGTGATGATGATGGTGGTACATATATATATGAATTCATTCTGATAAGGTACATATATATGAATTCATTCTTATATTGTATATGAAATTTAGTTTATTATATACTATGTATATTGTTTGTTTCACTATCCTTTTATTGAAAATGCAATCAGTTAAATTGATATAGAACATTAGTTTATTATATATATACTATGTATATTGTATATAGTTAAATTTAATACTAACTAATTTTCTTCATTGCTTGCCACTTCTTAGGGTTTGTTTCACATGGTGATGATGATGGTGGTACATACATATAAATTCATTCTGATAAGGTACATATATATGAATTCATTCTGATATTGTATATGAAATTTAGTTTATTATATACTATGTATATTGTGTGTTTCACTATCCTTTTATTGAAAATCCAATCAGTTAAATTGATATAGAAACTTATAATCTGAAAATTAGGATGTATTTGAAAACCAACCTTTATCATGTCAATGTTTTCCGAATTGCATCCATTTCATTCAGCACATTTAATGTTCCTTAACATAAAATTTATGGTCCAATGGTCCGTTTGCTTTAATTCATCGATATCTTTTCTTATAGTTTACCTCATCGTCGTCATTAATCATCGTGGTTGTTAAGATCATGATTGATATGATGATAAAATCGTGATGATTTTTGGCGATGATGAGGTAAACTATAATAAAAGATATCGATGGATTGAAGGAAACCGACCATTGAGCCATACATTTTATGTTAAGGAACATAAAATGTGCCGAATGAAATGGATGCAGTTCGGAAAAAAGTGGTGTGTTTAAGTTGGTTTTCAAGAACAGTTTAATTTTCAAATTATATAGTTCTTTACCAATTTTAATGGTTGTATTTCTTTAATTAGGTGGATGGTAAAACAAGCAATATACATTTGTATTTAATAAACTAAGGGTACATTCCACAACGGTTGATATACATAACCGTTGTGATAGTTAATATATATATGACAACGGTTGATCCTGATAACCGTTGTGATAGTTAATATATACGACAAGGGTTGAAATACCTAACCGTTGCAATATATCGTGCGCTTCCAGAATACAACAACGCTTTCCAGACCGTTGTAGAAACGGCGAAATTACAACAACAATCTACATAACAACGCCTTCGCCCGCGTCATTATATGTCATTCCCAACCGTTGCTAAATGGGTTTTTCGTAGCGGTGTATGCCTAATAACGACCAAGACCATAACCACGACCTCTAACTCCACCAGCACGGAACCAAGAAACATCATGCTCACCATCCAAAACATCACACATCTCTCGGTAAAACTGACGATGGTGATCACTGTTTTCATTTTGATCATGAATAATTTTATGAGTACCAGCTTGATTTGCAACATGGTTTGATGCCATATTTTGACGAATCTCATTGTATTGTCCTGTAGCATGTGAAGCAAAGCTATTAAAAGTATCATCTTGTTCATTCAAGTAATCATGAAAGGCTTTGAAGTGCACTTCTTGAGCTTCCTCAAAGACATCACCCCTATGGGAATCCTCTTCATAGCGCTCCCATTGCTCCATACACATGTTCACGAGCATAGCAACAATAAATGAATCTTCAATAGACGAGCCAATATTGAAAGGATTCTCATAGGTATTAGCATGTTGTGTCCATGAGTTTTGTTCTCACTGACCCCAACCTTGTGATTCCTCATGTATACTTGTAAAACCTTGCCACTTAGGAGGATTTTCATGATCATGCTGAGAATCCATCATGTCTGCATCCACATTCTGATCCGGTTCTTCTACATGATGTTCATCCACCACAGTAATACCAAATTTAGCAGGTTCATCATAATTATATATGACCTTGCCTGAGCCCTTTATCTTTTAGTAGTATGCCTTGAGATCCTTATCCCATATGCTTTATGGTGCTAGAATTGAATTCTTGAGTAGGTCTAGGAGAAATGGTCATAAGATTCACCACATCAATGTTAGAGTGCTTCAAAATATTAGCAATTATATAAACATAACAAAGGGAAGATCCTCGATTACACTCTTTAATAGCAAACATTCGGTAAGTGAAATAGTTAGGCCAATTAATACGAACATTATTTTGAAGAACATACATCAGATGAATTTTAGCAATGTCAATTCGTGAGTGCCCACTAGGGGTGGAAATAGGCCATGCCAAAAACAGGGGCCTACGGGCCTAGCCTGCACAGGCTCAGGCCAGACCAAGCTTTTTTTTTAATAGAAAAAGGCCTAGGCTTTTTTATAAGCCTATTTAGTTAAAAAGGCTAGGCCTCAGGCCATGAAAAAAGCCTTTTAAGCCTAACAGGCCGACCTATTTAAATAAATATGACGAATGTTTTTATTATCATTATGTTATGTTTTGTACTTTGAATTAAAATACATAAATAAAAATTGGTTATTTTGGAAAACTTATGAAAATAAGATGAAAACACCTTATGAACAAAGTTATAAGTTATTTTCATAAATTATCTTAAACAAATAATCTCACAAAAATTATGCTAATAGTTAAGTTAAAATAAGTAAATGTAAACAACATTTTAGTCTCGTTGGTTTTTTAGTTTGTTAGTCTATTAAAAATAACAGGCTTTTATGTAGGCTAACAGACTAACTAGGCCTTAGAAAATGTCAGACTCAGGCCTAAAAATAAGCCTATGACAGATTATAGGCCAGGCTTACGCTTCATTTTTTTTGGCAGGCCAGGCTTAGGCTAGGCAAAGCCTAGCTCATTCCAGCCTATTTCCACCCCTAGTGCCCACCCTTCCTTGGACGTAATACATGAGTTACTATCCAATGAAGAATATGGGTCTCTCTTCAAATAACTTGTAGATGTGTTAGCCAATTGGTCTTCTACTCTAGGAGCTTTGAGACATGAATTTAGATAATTTCTCACTTCAAAATTTGGGTGAAAATAATAATCAGTGTAAGTACAGTAATGAGAGAATATAGGGCTCAAACCAAATATGTTCTTCCAAGTGTCTTTCGTAACATGATAAGTATGCTTACCCATGTTAAAGTAAAACGTACACCTTTTTCTTGAATCCGTCCTAACATAAAAGACTCGAATCAAGTCTTCATTATACTCAATGAGATTTTCAAGAGGTTATTGATCTTTTGATGCTTCATCATATCAATAATTTCAGGGATATGTAACTTATTGACAATAGTTGGGTCATACACATTATGTTAGAAGATCAAAAATCAGTCAAAATGAAGTTATGGATGCTGACACGTTGAAGAAACAAGGAAAAATTGTCTTTTGATGTGAATAGGTCGACCCATTTGGGCATTGGAGCTTTAATGGAGCGAAGCCCAGAACCAATGTATCGACCAATCCGATAATGGAATCAATACAACCCTAAACAAAATGTTGAAAAATTAATGAATGTATCGACTCATCCGTGACTGGAGTCGATGCATTCGAGGCAGAAACATACATAGAGGTTTCATTTTTTATGCAGTGTATTTACTCCATTCCATTTGAGTCGATACACACTATAATTGTGTTGACACATACTTAATGTATTGATACATTGGAAAGAATTAAAGAGAAGAAGACACTTCCTAGACTTAGGATGAATACATACATTGTGGACATGATAGATTTTATGCACACATTATATTCTTCATGTATAATGAGTAAATCTCGTATTCAAACATATGATGAATAAATTAATGTCATGTAATACATGAGATGAAAAATTCAAACACATGATGTCACTATAAACATATGAATTGAAGAACAATCAATTGTCATCAATAAATTTTTTTGGAAGTGAACACATATGAGCTTCATCATACATCAAATGTAACATATAAGTTAATCACAACAATCAATAATCATAAGGCATGGCATACAGGTAGTAAATGAAAATAAATAAAATAGAAAAGTGAAATAATATTACCTCTTGGATGAAGTATCAAGGAAGTAATCACTTACACTTCTTTTAATTCTCTAGCCTATGATTTAATCCCTTAGTTACCAATTTGATTTTGCCCAAATCATTTTTAAAAAAAATACATTTGGTACCTATATGTTGATGATCTCGTGAATGTAGGACAAAAATCCCACACAATGATTTTAACTCAAATATAATGCCCTTAGGACAATGCTCGTCAAACAATACAACAAACTGATTTAAGATAAGATTTGAAACAAAATATAAGAGATAACAGAAAATACTTATCTAAAAGCGTATAGTCACGCTTTTGGTCAAGATTCCAAGATGTTGTGGAGGACTTGTTTTCACTTGACTTGATGGTCATCTTTTCTCCTCCACAAGTTCTACCATCTCCAGATGATCAATCCATCTTTGGTGACTTTGAGTAGGGGTGTACATGGGTTGGGTTAACCCAACAAACCCAGTAAAACCCACCTAAACCGACCCCAAAAAATGGGTCGGGTCGGGTCATTGGGTGAACATGGTTTTTAAAAATGAAAAACCATTCAAAATAATTGGGTTTTGGGTAAACCCACACCCAACCCACAAAACCTATGGGTTATTGAGTGACTATTTTTTAGTTATTTTTTTTATAATTTAATGAGTGATGACTTTGATGTATTTAATCTTGGTTGCTTCAATTACAACCCATTGAACATCTTTTATTTTATAAGTAATGGTTTTAACTTATTTAGGATGTCACACTTTTATTATTTTTATGTTAATTCTTGTAAGTTGTAAGTATTTTATAAATTTTATGTATTACTGTAATGTAACTTTGGTTTTTGTAAATATGTTTATGATGAATTTTACTTTGCATTTAGACATTTGATGTTTTAAAAAATAACGGTAATAAGTTAAATTATTTATTAAGAAAAAATGTGATAAATCATTTATAATTATATAAGGAAGAAAAAAAAAAGAAAAAAAAAATTGGGTAACCCACTACCCAACCCAATCCAACCCACAAATTTGTGGTTTTACCCAACCCGACCCAATGATGTTGTGGGTGGTTATTTTAGCTTACCCAAACCAGTGCACCCTATATGGATTGGGTCATGGTTTTGACTAAATTCAAGCCAAACCGACCCATGTACATCCCTAACTTTGAGTATGTCTTTAAAGATTCATCTGCATCAAAAGAACTTTCTCGATGTTTCTTGGATACAATACATCACAAGTGATGTATTCAACCTTAGTAATAGTAAGTATTCTCAAGTACTTATAATATCAAAGATAGTAGTGAAAAGGGGATTTGCCTACACTACCTGTTACATGATTTAGCACAAATATTTGATAGGTTCATAGGTTATAAATCCTTCTTCTTTGCCACAAAGTCAATGAACAAGGAGTTGTTACCTTTTATATGCCTTTAGCTTTCCTTGTTGAGATCCCATACTCTCTTCAAGAAGTCGAGACACTTTCCCTACAAAGTCAATCAATAATGCTAGGTACCCAATTTTCATTGGGTCCTTAAGGGTGAGTGGAAGTATTGTTGCACTTGGGAAACCATTGAAATACACCTTTAGGAACCAAAAATCTCCTAAATTTGCATTTATCAATGGTGTGGCCTTTCTTAAAAAAATAGTGACAAGTCAAGTGATGATGAGAATGACTTTCTCTATTAGATTCCTTTTCCACATAATTGTACTTCTTGTACGACACACTTAAAGATCTTTTAAATTTTCTAGGATTAGTAGCAAAGGTGACTTTTGGTTCTAATGCCTTGTCTAATTTGACCTTTAGAGTATTAACCTCTTTTTTTCAAATGTGACAAGTTTCACAACCAACCCATGAAGGTTTCTCATCCTCAATCTTATCTTTTTGAGCATATAACAT
The DNA here is from genome assembly GCA_022829125.1 of Lathyrus tuberosus. NCBI lineage: Eukaryota > Viridiplantae > Streptophyta > Magnoliopsida > Fabales > Fabaceae > Lathyrus > Lathyrus tuberosus. Next base: position 1,553,760 of record JALAZF010000515.1, on the reverse strand, counting down.
GGTTTGATTAAGAGTTTCCAATTGTTTTCCTGTTTCTAAAATTTTAGCTTCATAATATGAAAATATTTTCTTATTTGAAGCCAACCTTTTAAAAGCATCAACCGCTTCACCATATATATTTTCAAAAGCAATTTGTAATTCAGAATAAGACATTTCATCAATAGGTTCATATTTAGAATGACTTACATTCTTCTTCTTATGCTTGGAATGACTTGCATTCTTCTTCTTTTGCTTGGTCATGAAGCAAAGATTTGTCATTTCATCACTTTCACTTGAGCTACACACCTTGGAGGATTCACTATCACTATCTCATGCGATGTATGCTCTTCTAGACTTCTTTTGTTGACCATTTCCCTTATCCTTCATAAGCAATGGATAATCCGACTTGTAATGACCGTCTCTTCCACAATTATAGCATGAACCTTTAAATTTTCCCTTCATATGCTCATCTTACCTTGAGGTATTTTAATGTCTTCTATAGTTGATGAGATTCTTGTCTGAATGCTTTATTCCATTTTTCTCAATGTAATTATAGTACCTTCTAACAAAAATCCCCATTTCTTCATCATCCGAACAGTCATTATCACTAGTTCCACTATCATTTTTCTCTTTATTTGAGGAATTATAACTAGAAGCCACAAGATCAAATGACTTCTTTTATACCTCTTTTTATTTGTTCTTTTCTTCCTTTACTTTCTTCTCATGCTTCTCTAAGTTAATGAGCACTTGCTCATGTTCTTCAAGGTTACCAAACAAAGTAGTTGTATCCAATGTCAATATATTGTTAGCTTCCTTAATGGCAGTTACCTTGGGTTGCCATTCCCTATTAAGATATCTCAAAAAAAAAATTTAGTATCAATATCATTGGAAACCAGCTTACCAAGTGCATTCCCTATTAAAACATCTCAAAATTTTGTTAGTATCAATATCACCTTGGGTTTCACCATGCTTTATGTGAAAGAGTTCAAACTCTTAATTTAAAGTATTAATCCTTTCTTGTTTGACTTCATTTGTACCTTCATGGGCTACTTGTAAAGCATACCACATAGCTTTAGCGGTTTCACAATGAGAAACACGATAATATTCATCAACTCCTAAAGCGGAGATTAGAATATTCCTTGCTTTCCATTCACTAGACCACTTTTTCTCATCTTCCCCATTCCATAGTGCTTCCGGTTAAGGTATAACCACACCATCCACATTGGGCAGGGTAATTTCAAATGGACCATTTTAGATGGTGCTCCATACTTTTCTATCAATATAATTGCTATGGATACACATACAATCCATCCAATAACCATATTTCTCACCATTGAAAACCAATGCTTTATTATATGCCTCCTTTGGTTCGGAAGCAATAATCTAATAAGGAATTTTGAAGCACAAGATAAACTGGTGCTCTTGATACCACTTTTTAGACGAGGGCAATGATCTAGACAGGGGGGTTGAAAATATTTTTCTATGGCAAGCAGAAATGAATTTGGATCAATTCTCGCCTATCCGAACTGTTATTGGTAGAATTGGATATGCGCATAACCGTAGTAGAATGTATGCCAAAGATGAGAAAAGCCAATCAAAAGTTCAATTTAAGTTGTTTGAATATAAACCACACTTAACGTAAATGATTTCTAATGACAAGTGAAATAAAACATGACTAAGGAATTTTTTCGAACACTTAGTGTCTAGTAATTTTATCGAACACTTGGTGTGCAATACACCAAGATTGATTCTCGTTGTGTTGAAGTTATAACAAATCAATTGTAATGGTTTAGTTTGCAATGCTTTTCACAAAATCAATTTTAATCGCTTAAACACAACCATAATTTTCAACAATACAAATTACACACTAACTGTTCTCAAAATCAAAAGAGAGTGAAAGAGATAGAGAGAAAGAGAGAACACTAAGATTTGTTTAGGAAGTTCCCCAATTTTCCTCACTATGGGTACATCTGCCCTCAATTCGAAATCAAACTGAGATATTGAAATTAACCTTTGCAATATCAGTTTACAAGAGAAGTGTAGAAATCCAAATCCCAAACCCTATGTTTGATATTGATCCTAGCTCCTTCTCTACCCTTGATCTTAGCAGGATCAAGTCACACAAGATCTCCAATATGATCCTCCAGTTGCCAATACTTCTTTGACCGAACCTTCCATTGTTCAAAACTTTCACTCGGCTGGATACAAGTTGCGGAGTCTTTTCCCAAGCCGTTCAATTGATCCTCCGGTTACCGCTACTCCTTTGCAAGAACCCCCATTTTTCAAAGCCTTCGCTTAGTTGAATCCAACTTGACAAGACTTGGGCAAAAACCTCCAAATCAACCCTTGATCTTGGATTAAAAATCCTAAAGGTTTTATCCTTGAGCTCCCAAAGAAAAGCTCAACCCAATTTTGATTACACAACCTAGATTGGACCTTATCTAACTTAACTTGCCAACAAACAATAAAAAATGATTATGTGTAGTTGATGAATGTGTCAAGAAAAGTTGAAGATGATGTGAATTCTTTGTATCTTTTATGTTTCGTGCTTAGAAATGACGCATGAATGAGAATTTATAAGTATGTGTGTGTGTAGAAATGAAATAAGCAAAGCATAATTTTTTCCAAAATGCAATTTTAAAATTTTGTTCAGAATGTATTGACTCTAAATTGGAATGAGTCAATACGAGACCAAATGGAGTCAATACATTCAAGGCAGTAGCGAAATTCAAAGAAAAATGTCAGGATGAGTCGTCCCAATCCACGAATGAGTCGACCCATTCATTGAATGTATCGACTCATTACTTCTTTGTATCGACCCATTCGAGGCAGATTCAAAATCTTTAAAATTCAACTCAGTATGTATTGACACATAACCAACTTGTATCGACCTATGCATGTTATTTTGTGAAAAATGCATATTTTGGCATGTGATAGTTTATGTAATCTATTCTTACATGCTATGACGATGATGCACACTTAGACAAAAATTATAAGGTCCACATACATAAAGATATAAGCTACCTACCCAAGTTTTGACATCATTCAAAATACATTCAAGAACATATTGCACTCACATATACACATATGCTTTCTCTGACGTGCAAATAATAGAAAGGTCAAACATCATTTTTTAAATACGTTGGCTCACAACTCTCAATGATTATCTTTAAATACACATGCTTTCTCTAGTGTGCAAATGCCTCTCTCCTCTACTGCAATGGGCTTCTTCATAGCAAAAAGAATTAAAAACCTACAAAATTAGAGCAATGCATTTTTCATTAAAAACTAAGATCAAAAGCTGCACACATTAGAACCAAAAATTACAAATAAAATGAATAAATCGGTAAAAATTTCATGAACAATATTCAATTGAAAAACCTATAGTTTCAAAGACAAAAGTTATGACATTGACATGAAAATGGTAAAAATAGATTTATATTTCATATGGTAAAGAATAGGGAGTGAAGAAATAAAAAGAAAGTAGAGAGTGAAGAAACAAAAAGAAATTTAAAAATAAAAATGAGAGAATAGTAAAAAAAAATAAGGAAGAGAGTAGAGAGTGAAAGAAATATACAGGAAAAAAAATGAGAGAGGAAAAATAAGAAAGAGAAATAGGGGTATGAAAAAAAACTAGTTATCCTTAATCAAATTGGTATCCAAATTGTTCCATTTTTAAAAATTCAAACCAAATACTAGAATATAAATGTGGGTATCTATTTTATTATCCAAATATAAACCGGTACTCATAATAATAATAATAATAATAATAATAATAATAATGTGATTTAGTTATTGGGTACCCATATTTTTTTTTGAATCAAATGAAAATATATTATAATTATAAAAAAAAAAAAACAATATACACAAGGTGACCCCAAGGGTCCAACCAAACTAACAATACCTACATCAAAAAAGGATTGTGACTGGGGTTCAAATCCCAGTCCTTGTGGTCTATGCGCATATGTTCTTACCAATTGGGTGGTCATACATCCCTTGTGTTAAATATATATATTTGTCTCTTTTTTTCCATCATACAGGTATTATAAATCAATTTATATTTTGAACTCTTTTAAAGTTAATTTTCTAAATTTCATAAAAAAAAAAATTTAAAGAAAATCATAATATTTTTTTCTATTTACAAAATAATTATATGCGTAAGGGGGACGTAACCCAACAACCTGTACGGACATACTTGTACAGTACTCTAATGCTTTGTGAAATTGAAGTTTCTTGAAAAAAGTGAAACCACGTGAAAAAAAACGAAAAAGAACAAAGAGAAATAAAGAAAAATTTATACTTTTAACATCTAACTAGTAAGAAACCTGTGCTATCGCACGTGTCCCGTCTGGATTCACATCACATGTTTACCAAATCATTATTTGTAAATTTTGAATTCATTCTTCAATTGGTTAACATTGACATAGATACAAATATATGCTAATAATATGCACCAACTTTTAAACATTTATTCGTACTTACAATAAATCGTACAACCGATTCTTTAACTTCAAAAAATGGACATTAAAATGAACAATCTACAGCATAACCTCTCATAGATACGTTTACATCTACCCGTGAATCCAGATGAGTTAACAAAACTTAATTGAATCCAGATGAATTAATTTTAAAACAACACTTCATGGTATCTTGAAATTTCGGTTCTAAATGTCTACCAAACCATCATTTGTAAAGGTTGAATTCATTCTTCAATTGGTTAACATTGACATAGTTACAAATATAAATTAATAATATGCACCAACTTTTAAGCATAGATTCGTACTCACAATAAATTGTACAACCAATTGTCTAACTTCAAAAGATGGACATTAAAATGAACAGTCTACAGCATAATCTCTCATAGATATATTTACATCTACCCGTGAATCCAAATGAGTTAACAAAACTTAGTTGAATCCAGATGAGTTAATTTTAAAACAACAGATTTGAATAAAATCAATTTTCCAATTTAAATAACATTACTTTTTAGATATTAGCCAATTTTTCCAAACCTAAAATTTATAACAGCTTCCTGTCAAATATCAGTTTTAAATCCTTCTTATTATATTATATTTACAATTTTTACAAACCTACAATATATTACAGCTCCCCTTCAAATTTCAGTTTTAAATGAATATCTACACTCCACGGTATCTTGAAGTTTCGATTCTAAATGTCTATCAAACCATCATTTGTAAAGTTTGAATTCATTCTTCAATTGGTTAACATTGACATAGTTACAAATATAAACTAATAATATGCACCAACTTTTAACTGCAGCAAGATTAATATTTATAAGATTGACATTAAAATGAACCGTCTACAACATAGTCTCTCATAGATACATTTACATTTACCCGTGAATCCAGATGACTTAACAAAACTCAGTTGAATCCAGATGAGTAAATTCTAAAATTACAAATTTGAATAAAATCATTTACAAATATCAGTTTTAAATCTTTCTTAATATATCATATTTACAATTTTTACAAAACTATAATATATATGACAGCTCCCCGTCAAATTTCAGTTCTAAATGAATATCTACATTCCATGGTATCTTGAAAATAAAAGTAAATTGATACGCTTAATAATAGTAAATCTGTTTGATTCTGTGCTAACACTTTTCTATAACAACAATTTGAAATTATAAAAAAAATTAAAATAAAATAATTTATTACAAATTTTAAATTATAAAAAAAATAAAATATACTAATAATATATTTATTATAATTAATTAAAATTAAAATTGTTATTATTTTTAATTTGTATGAAATAATGTCCTTTCAAATCTTTTCAACAAATCTTCATAACATTACAGAGATTGGAATCATATCTTATGCCTGAAGTTTATATCAGTATTTAACAACTACTCATACATGTTCAACATTTATTAGTAGTTAATTTCTGCTAAATATCTTATTTATTTTTTTAAAGGCCAAAGCAAATAAATATATTAATAGCAGGCATAAAAAATGCCTAAGTTCTGCTAAATATCTTAATGATGATGACTAATTACCTAGACTTAATCATTTAAAGTAGGCTTTAGATAGCATGTGGAGTAGTGAATTGCAATGCATACGTAAAAGACTAACGAATATTGAAATCAGATTAATGATAGTAAATGATTATAAAATGCATGGGTAATTAATGGCATGTCAATACCAACAGATTTGCCTTATTGTATTCCTTTTTTTTCTTCAATAAATAAAATTACGATGAAGAAAATTTTCAAACAATTTTTTAATAAACACTTTCTGAATGGTGAATTAAATAAAATAAAATTTTTTCAACACACTAAAAATTATAAAATGAATTAATTAGTTAATACTTATACTTTAACATAAAAATCATCAACTTCAAATAACTCAAAATTTAAATTTAAATGAGTGATCATTCACACAAATTCTTAATCCATAGTACATTTACAAAAACATTCGGCATGTCTGAAGCAGTAAATAAGAGATCCACCATATTTTCTAACCGATTTCATTCTCTCATTTGTCTTTGATTAAATCTTCATAAAAATCAACATGAAGTAAGAAACAAACCATAAAATTATACTTTTGAATCAACTAATATTAACTCTAGGTGTTCTTTGTTTGAAGAACTTGTAACGGTCCACATACGTTTGAAGAATCTGGTCACTACCCCGCGAGAGTCCCAAATCCGTCGCCGCCGCCCGGTGGGTGAAAATCGTTGACAACCAAAATCTTCCACCTGCGATGCACCGCCCTCGAATTTTAATAATGAGTAAAAGTATAATCTACGAATTTTAATTGTTTTTAATTTATAAAAAATAATATCAATTAGTTTAATTGCAATTGATAATATAAACATTAATAATATTAATTAATTTAATGAAGTATTGTTTGACTTGTTTGTTACGACAAATATTCTTCAATAATAAATAAAAAATGAAAGAATATATTGAAAATTTTGTTAAGCAAAATATAGTGAGAAATATTATTTTTAATACTACGTATTTAAGTAATCAAACAATCACTTAACATGGTCCAATTTCAATCTTTTATAATTTATACATATTAACTAACGGATCAATAATTAGTAAAATTGATCAAATTTCAATCTCTTTATAGTATATCACTACATATATCAATTAACAAATCAATAGTTTTGACAAAACAGAAATTGGTTTTGGTTTGTGAAAACTTTAAAATGATAATTAATATCATTAAATTTAAAAAAAAAAACGTTTTGAAAAACATTTTGTAAATACGTTTTATAAAATTTATTTGTTTTCCTTTTTATTTTCTGTTCATAATTTTTTGGCCTTAAGGTAACATGATAATTAATATCATTAAATTTTTAAAAAACGTTTTATATAAACTAACAAACCACAATCTCAAAAAGATTCTACATTTAAGATTAAAGGTAGTATAACAATCAACTTCAAAAAAATATTCTACAATTAAGATTTAAGATTCTACGTTAAAGTATTTTTTTTTAAAGCTGAGATAAAAGTAAAATCAATTTTATTAATAACAATGATACTATTTTCTATAGCCTTAAAACTCTTTAAAATTATAATAAATGAGTAAATGAAAAAGATCTATTTACTATTATTTAATATATTATGTACTTTTTAAATGATATAAATATTACAAATAAAAAATAAAATCAAAACTAATTGTCTATATTTAGCATATAATAGAAGACAAAAAATTAAAATAAGTACATTAATTTAATACAATTAGTTATCATTTTTATTATAATTAATTCAGCTTAATTGATATTTATGTAAGAAAATTTGATTGGAAAGAGGGAGGAGCTCACAACATCAATGACTTACTCTTGAAAAGAGCTTATTCTTGAAAATAGGGAGGAGCTCACAACTTCAATGACTTATTCTTGAAAAGAGGGACCCTTCAATTGCTTATTCTTGAAAAAAAAAGGAAGAGTTCACAACATCAATTGCTTATTCTTAAAAAGAAGGATCCTTAACAACATTTTTTAGTGGTGAATACATAAATGTAGTAGTATGAACTTCACTTTCCTGAACCATTGTTGGCATGGATAAAAATATCCCATATGGTTGGGCTTCCTGCGATCTTCATGTGCTACATCTTCAACCTTCCATATTTATCTAAATTGACCATAATCATTAAAATTAAAAATAATTAATCATCAAATCAAAAGTTGTTATAAAATCATCCCAGTAATACAAATTACGTTTCGGATAATACAATTACATTCGGTAAAATGAACAACAACCATTTATTTGATCATTTCAAAATCATTCAAAAACAGAGAATCACACGGAACATACTTTAAGTTGTTTTCATCTTCATCCTGCATATAATCTATGGTGTGATCAGAATACATAAGTGTGACAAAAAACAAAACATACTTTTAGGGTTTCGTTGTTACCGTAGAATCAGAGATGACGACCAAAAACAGAACATACTTTTAGGGTTCGTTATTACCGTAGAATCAGAGATAGCGTGACAATTGTAAATAGCTTTACAATCCTTGTTAGTGCTTACAACCAAACAACCTTCTGTGGTTGCATAAAAACTCCAAACTTTTGATGTTCTGGCAGCAACTTTGGTATATACCTATGGCAAAAATTTCAACAACAATAAAACAACAACACTTTTCAATTCTAAATCAAAAGCAAATAAATTTATTAAAACCAAACCAAAAATCCAACAACAAAACAAATACAGACCATTTAAAACCAAATTAAACATGACTTCGAATTACGATTGTCATTTAGAAAAAAATTGTTCTTTACATACTTCTTTCTTCTGAAATCAAAATCCCTAAAAAAACACCACAAATAGGAAGAAAACAAAAAACAAAACCATGACACTACAAAATGATAAAAATAGATCTAAGATTATTAACTACAAATTCAAGATCTATTCCCATAAACTCTTTCCTTGTGTCTGATTCTGTGAAAAATTGAAGTTTTAATAGGAAACAATAAAAAATCAACAATAAACATTTGAAATATGATGGTTTAAGAAAATAGTAGAATAGACAGTAAAATAGATGAAACTAATTTGTACCTGTAAGGAAATACAAATCATTTTTTTCATCAAAAAAAGAAGAGTGTCGTTGTGGTGAGAAGGGAAAAAATGTGTTGTACAGTAATGAAGAAAAGGAAGATTGATTTGAGATTTGAGAAAAGGAAAATACTGAAAGAAGAGAGAAGAGCTGTTTGTTGATGATTTGGAAATACAAAAGTCTTTTGCTTCTTTATGCAGCATACGATGGAATGCAAAAGGTTTTATGGGGAACACAATAGCCGTAAATTTTTTTAATTATTGTTAAAAATACTATCAAAACATTAAATATAGCAGTAAAAAATTAATGATAGAATGTTGTCATTCAAAATTACCTAATGATAGAATGCTGTCATTTGAATATTTATTTAAGATTATGTCTTTCTAGCTTCTAAAATGTGTTTTAACGTGTAAAAAACAAAATAAAAAAACTTAATAAAATGACACATCAGCTCTCATAAATGCCAAATGCATAAGATTGAAGCAAATATGTAATTAGACTCTAATACCCCTGTAATTAGGTATGTAATCAGAATGGTAAATCTGGAATTTCCAGGTACTATTCTTTTTATAATTGTATATTGATGTTACTTATTAAATGTGATATTAATAGGATCATGTAACAGAAAATAGACAATAAATACGGCATGAATATTACTTAATTTTTTTTAAACCTAAAAAATTCAACATGCATTTTAATACATAACCTATAAATGTTAAAGCAATTAAAAAGGTAGGGCGCCTCATAAAAACCTTTTCTTTGTAAGGGAAAACAATGTTACCTCATTAAATCAAAACTCATCCTCTAAAAATATTCACACAAATGTAGCGCTTAAAGACCTCGCCTTATTCAACAAACAGTATAAAAAAAACTAGCCAAAGTAGTATTCTATATTATTAAGCTCCAATATCTCAAAAATTTGTTCGGTGTTATTACATGATTGAGCTAAACTCTTCTTGAGTAGAGCGACAACCTCTTCTTCAGTTCTTATTGTAGTGGTATCCTGCTTAATGACATGGAGCTCTTGATCCCCCTTTGGTTCTTCATTGGGTGTTTCCCTTTCCTTCTCGTGTTCAACTCTAAGGTCCAAATCCACAAAGTTCACTTCCTATATGTTTGGTTATAGAGTGTTTACCATAACTATCATCACTTTCCTAACTCTCAAGATATATTGATAACATTTCTGGGTGGTCTCTTGGTCCCTATGGACTACCCCCACTCCCCTGTCAAGTTATAAGTACTTAATACATAGATACAAAGTTGATTGGGCGGCCCCTAAGTGGTTGAAGGAAGGTCATCCTATGATTATACTAAATGAAAATAGGGCATATGCTATTAGATGCCGAACCTTGATCACTTTAGAGTTCTCATTCATTCCAAACACTATATTGAGGATGATGTAACCTTTCACTTGCACATGATTACTAGAGAAATTGAACTATGTGCCCTAGAAAGTTTGGAGGTCATATGGATCTAACTTGAGCCTCTCAAAGGCATCCTAGTAGAGGATGTATATAGAATTTCCATGTTGAATTAGTAATCACTTAATCTCCCATTTGTCACATCATATCATTGTGACCATGGGATTGTTGATGTGAGGAAGGATTTCAGCGGTATATTTACTATAGAAAACAATCTTAGTTTATGGTTCCATTCTTAAGTTTAGTTCGGGGCTAGTAGGTAATCATTCCACCGCTAGGACTTGTCAAGCGTATCTTCTTTGGGAGGAGCTTGACTCTTCACCTCCAGCTATGGTATCGAGGGGGTGGTAGATTGGTATGTCCTACTCCCATCCCATGGTTCCTTGCCTTTACTAGACCTAGGGATTCCAGGTGGATCTCGCCCTTGAGATTTTGAGCCGCCTCCCAATTGGTGGGAACCTTCTCGGACGTACTTCTTTAGATGAATATCTTGAATGAGCCGTTAAATCTCTTTCTTTAGCTGGTAGCAATCCTCTGTGTGATGGCCCTTCACATTATGATACTTTCACCATCCACTAGGATCAGGCCCCATGATGTCATACTTAAGGGCTGGTGGCGGAGGAATATCATGAAAATGGAAGACTTCACACCATATTTGTTCTCGGCAAGTGTTTAGTGGTGTGAAAGTTTTAGAGGGTATTCCATTGCGTTTGAAAGCCCCCCGATCTCTCACTGGCAATGTGTAATGACTCATACATTATTGTTGGGATTATCCAAGAGCGCGAAATGTTTGTTCCTTAGTGCCCCTATATTTTTTCTCCGAATTACTATCCTTACCCTCAATATAGAATCCGTCCCGTGCCATTATTTCTTCCATGGAATTGTATGGCTTCTGGGAGAGGGACTCATTGAAGTGCCTGGACCGTAAACTGTTTTAGAATGTTCATACAAACATCTTTTGGCTCAGGTGTATGACTCTTGTGGATCCATTCTTAAAATAGGAGATACATTCCCTCAAAGTTTCATAGGGCCCTTTTAAGACGTTGAACAGGTTTGCAGTTGATACCTTCTATTGCTTTCTTGCTGAGAACCAATGTATTAATTTCTTCACCATATCCTGGTAACTAGTCACCTTAATGCAGAGTTCTTGAAGGCTCTAGAGAGTTGCTTGAACATCAAGGACTTATTGACACCAATGATAGTCATATGGGTGTTGATAGAGGCGACATACTCTTGAGGTTCACTCATCATTGAAGATGTGAAAAACGCAAGAAAGGGGGGTTTGAATTGGTTTTTCAAAATAAAATCGTTTCCTTATTTTTAACTCCCATTTCGAAACTCTTTCTTTTATAAGTAATAACCATTGTTGAAGCTAAAAGAGATAACACGGTATGTTTATACTAGTTCACTTGAGAAACACTCAAGTTAATCTAGTCCACCCGCCAAGGTGATTTTGCCTCTCTCAATCGAGGTCTTAATCCACTAATCAATCAGATCAATACAATACACTAGCCAAAACGCTGGTGATTAACCACATCCTCTAAAACTCTCAAGTTCTACACTTCTCAAGAAATACAACCTCACAGGTCTTTCTCAAGGAACAACCTCTAAGACAACACATCTTAGACTTCTCCAGAATACAACCCTACAGGTCTTTCTCAAGGAACACAAACCTAAGTTTGAATAAGTTTAGTTTACAAGATGGTGCTTCTTATACAAGCTGAAAATGTAAACAAGTTTTGACCAAAATGACTTAAGAAAGGTATCAGTTGGAAAGTATTTTTGCAGTAGCGTTCATGTGTCTCTTTCTTCAAGTCTTCACTTCTTTATATAGCCATGTAGAAAGTAGCCGTTGAAAAGTAATCATGATAGCTATCTAGGCTGGCGGCTAGACGGATACGTGAGGACAGATAAAAACTTTTGCGTCCTGTCTTGTCAGGATATCTTCGTTTGTACCATTTGCACTGTTTCCAAGATATCTTTGCTTTATATTGTGGTACAGCTGTACTTCGTAGCTTAGTCTTCTTGGCTTCTCAACTTCAGAGTCTTCTGCGAGTATGAGTGAGAAGGGAAAATGTAGCTTAGTTCTTGAGACCTTCAAGTCTTCGATTCCTCATAACAGCACCTTCGGAGTCTTCAGCACTTGGTCTTCAGAACCTTGTTCATTTAGAACCTTGTCTTCATTTCTTCAGAGGTTTCTGATGGTATTTAGTTTAAGAATAAGTAGAGACTATGGTCTGGTCTTCAGATCCTTGATCAGAGAGCGTAAGCCTTCAGCATCTGGACTTCGTTCAATCAGAACCTCTGTCTTCAGATCTTCAGAACTCGTTCTCTTTCTCTTTTATATCAGAGTCTTGTCGACTTCATATTTTCCTGTACCAATTTCTGTTATTCAAGTGTAGTGCGTAGGCAAATTATTTTCTTTTAGCATTACACCCGCGCCAATTTACGGAAGTATAACCTGTTTGTTAGATTCTCAAAAGTAACAAACATTAGTCTTACAAAATTGTTCATACAACATACTCGTTTGATATCATCAAAACTTAGAAGTAATATTGCAGAACCAAATCTTGTTCTCACAATCTCCCTCTTTTTGATAATGACAAAATTATGTATTTTGATGACACAATTTTGGTACATAATGCAGGAATAGTAAGGGTTTTAAGGAATGCTTATCCTTTGTATGAAGTACTCCCCCTGAGTCTTAGACTTGGTGAATTTCTGTAGATGGACTCCCCCTGATTTCAATAGGTCAGATACTAAAATCATCGTAGTCTCGATTCACTTTTAATTTCTTCAGCAGAGTTCTAATTTTCTGAGGATTAACTTCATGATGTTTGAATCGGATCAGAATTCCTGAAAAGAAAAACAATCTAATAGAAATAACAGTTTATCTGTTAGCATGTAAACAATGTTATTTTTCAGAGATTGACTATGGAATCAAAATGTCACATTCATTACTTCTCCCCCTTTTTGTCATGATCAAAAAGATTAGTGATCCAAGGGTGAAAAACTAAGTTCTAAAACCTTAAAAACAAAAGAGACAAAAACAAACTTAGGTGCTTCCAGAGGACATCTTGTCCCAAATCTTCTGAAGCATTTTCTAGACATTTGCATTGACAGTCTTTTATTCCTCAAAATTTTCTCTGAATTTCTGTTATTCTTCTCTGATTTCTTCAATTCGTTCTCCAAACGCTTCACAGCAGGATCAGATAAGGAAACAACTACAACATCTCGTTTGGCCTTTTCCATGGCTTCAGCTTCTTGCGCCAATCTGGCTTCTTCAGCAGCTTTTTCTGCAAGAAGTATTGCTTCTTCAGTAACTTTTTCTTCAACTTCTATCTGTTTTGCGGCCAAGAACTTGAGTTCCCTGATCCGCTCTTCAGCTTCTGCTCTTTCCTTTGCCAACTGAACTCCAGCAGTTATAGTGGCGTCTAAGAAGCTTACAATTCTTGCAAGTTCAGAATCCAACCATTTCTGGAAGTTTTTACAAGAATTTTCAAGTTCTAGAGGCTTGACACTTGTACTTATTTCTGCTCTTAATTTCGCAACCTTCTTCAATGCCTTGTTACGAAATTGACCAATGCATTCCTCAAGAGTTATTGGAAAGGGTATGTCATAGATGACCAAAGCAAGGTTAGGCTTAGCAGAATTTGTTTCAGATGGTGCTTGATGAGATGAAAGAATCTCAGTAAGAGCATGTTCATTCGTTGGTTGATCAGCAAGTGATTATACTTCTAGAGTGTCTGAAACCACGAGAGGTTCAGATGGGACAATCTCTAGAGATTCAAAGATGGTTTCCTCAGAGCTAGATTCATTGTTGAGGACCTGAGATTCAGATATTAGGTTAGTAGAACCTTGTTCATTCGGCTGAATGATTGAGGAGGTTATTGTCGAGGTGTAGGTAGGAATGGCTTCAGACGAAATAGGTGTACTGATTGATGAGTTGGGTGATGATTTGATAGTGTTAGTTGGAGGAGGAATCGAAAAAGTTGGTGGTTTAAACTCCACTTGTGGATTGGAGGTAGGAATGAGAGTGGTTTGAGATGATGATGGTGTAGTAGCAGTCTTAGTGACATTTATTGAACCAGAAGAATTGATAGCAGACTTACTAATTTTCTCAAGAAGAAGAGACTCCAGTCTGGAAGTCTTGGAGGTTTCAGCTTTAACATCCTTTTTCTTCTTCTTAGGCTCAAAATCTTCTTCAGTTTGCTTCCTCTTGCTCCTGGTAATATATTTAGGTTTAGGAGCGACATCTTCAATTCTGAATTTTGACATGTCATGTCCTTCTTCTCTCATTATAGCAACGAACGAAGCAATTGTTCGTATATTATCTCCTTTGTGATTGAAGGGGTAGTTCGTCACAGAAAGTATGTTTTTAATCACAGTGTCGTGAGGGATAGACATAGTTTTCACTTCAACATTTGTGACCATTTTCATATGCTTAAGGTTCACAGCATTGAAAACTTCTCCTATGCTTGCAGTTAGGTATTCTGTATATTTGGCTTCCTTGACTAGATACTCTACTAAGCCACTTTCAACAAAGATATCAGAGAGAAGTCTTCCAAAAGGAATGTAGTTTACGATCTTTCTTTCTGGTGAGGCTGTTGTTCTTGTCTTGTGTAACACCCCAAATTTTGTAAGAATATTTATTTAATTTATTTAAATATTATATTCATGAATTTCTGTGATTTTTGGTGGTTTGCGTCGATGTCGGTAATTTTGTGAAGTTTTGGGTATTTAATTAAATAATAGTATATATTATGGAATATATTATATTATTATTTATTTTAAATAATTTTAGAAAAATTAAGGGTAAGACGGAATTTTGAGGAGGATTAGTGAGGGCATTATGGAGAAAGCCCAGTTTTGAGGCCCAAGAGTTAGGTTGAATATAAAGGAGAATTTGAGAATAGGATTCAGTTTTGGTTAGAACGTGAAAAAAAGTAAAGAAGGTGAGAGCTCTAAGGAAAAAGGAAAAGGCAAGGAATACGAGAAGGTTTCCAAAGGCTCAGTAGAGAAAGCTTCGAATCGACAATCTAAGGTATGGGGAGTATTGCCTTTCATTGTTTTCAATATAGGAAGTGATGTGTTTAAAGTGGATTTTGAGGTTTTTGGGGTTTTTGAAGGGTTTATGAGTTATTAACGATTTAGAGGTATTTCTTAGGATTGATGATGGATTATTAAGGGTTGAATTGATTCGGGTAAAACTAAGCCTCCGAGGCAAAACCTTTTTGATGATATGTGGGATCTTGTATGAGAAAGGGATTTATGGGGTTTATAGGAAGCTTGAGAGTTTTGAAGGTTTAGGGGATCTAAGGGTTTCCGTAGTGTCCCGAACCGACCTAATAGTCGTAGGTATTATGCCTTTGATTTCCGTGATGCATTAGGACTGTTGTAGGGATGTTTTTGGGTCATTTGGGGCTGTAATCGCAGGTACTTCTGAGGTTGTGGAGCTACTGATGCGTAGCAGCGATTTGCTGCAATCGCAGGTTCACTAAGCGAACCTTCCCTTCGCAAGGCTAATGTTCGCCAAGGCTCGCAAAGCGAACAGCGCAGCGAATGTGCGATAACTTGTGTGTGGGTACTTGGATGATTCTGGAATGAAATTGGGGATTCGCTGGAAGACTCGCAAAGCGAAATTCCCAACGAGTGGCTTCGCAAGGCGAATGTGGTGGCGAGTGTGACAGAAGTGGTTTTCTGGTGTTTTGGGTGGGGAACTGTGGGACTCGCTGACAGCTTCGCAAAGCGAAGGTCCCAGCGAATTGGTTCGACTAGCGAACCCTGGAGCGAACGTCTGTTGTTCGCGAAGTTATGTTTATGTTGCTGTGTTGTTTTGATGTTTTGATGCTCTGATTTTTATGATGTTTTACCATGATGTTAGTGACGTTTATGATGATTATGACGTGATGATTTCGTTATGTTTTGACGAGTAATTAATGATATGAATTTCATGAGAATATTGATGATTATGAACTGTGTATATTTAATGTATGATGATTACTTGACGATATGAATTACTATGACATATATTATTGATCATGAGTTGTTTATGTATGATGTATGATGATAAGACGATGATGCATGATGTTTGATGAATAAATGACGACATGACGAACATGATGTTTTGATGAATGATGATGCACATAATGATGTTTTGATGATGATGATTATTGACGTTTATGTATCATGCATTCATATACATACTCTGTGACGACGCTTCATTTCCATTGTGCAGATATGAGGTAATTATGACGTGCTCCGGTTCCTAAGAGGAATCGATCCTATTGACGGGGATCTTTGGAGGGGTGATGGCCTAGTGTCTATCGATTATGACGATTGGTACCACATGCGTGAGTCTTGTTGTGCATTGCATTTTATGTGACATTGATGTGATTTGTGATATAGTGATTCCTGATGTTTTCCTTATGATGCCCTGTTGATGTTGTATATGATGATGACGCCATTTTATGCATATCTTATTTTATATTGATTATAATGAATTGTATTACTCACCCTGCCTGTTTGAATGTTGCCTCCACGTGGGTAACATGCTGGTAATCAGGTTTAGCTGTGGATGCCTTCGAGGACCTTGAAGTTATTTTGCTTTGGTTGATTTAGAGGGTCTTGCTCTGATATTGTAACATCAGGTTGGGGTCTTTGAGTCGAACCATGTTGGATTCTTATTTTTGTGGTTATTTGATTATTATGAAGTTTTGTTGAAAACCTTTTATTTGAAAATTTTGAGTTCCGCTGCCATGTGAAGGCTTTTGTGAAATTTTGAGGAAAACTCTTTGTTTACAGGGCAAGTGTATTATTTTGATTTTAAATGAGAAATGTGCACCCTTTGAGGTGATTTTGATGCTTTACCCTGATATTTGTGTTGTTTCTGCTGCAACATTTATGGGGGTAGAAAAGGGTGTTACGTTAGTGGTATCAGAGCAAGTCGGTCCGTTCGGCCAGGTTGGCTAATGTTGTCTATTCCCTAGTGTGCGACATGTGTGTGAAAACACTGTCGATGCTTGTTTTGTTTTCCATTTGCAGGTTGGGAATGAAACAAGTGGGGGAGAAGATGGTGCTTCTCTAAGATGCTTCAAGTGTGGAACGATGGCTAAGCGTGGTGTTGGATGCTACAATAGTTTGGTAAAGATAGTTTGTACCGCCTCATGATGGTCAGCTGTTATTGACAAATTGAGGAACTGATCACCCTTAATCTCTTGTTGATAATAGACGAGAATTATTTTGGATGGGATAGACGTGTCTTGCGAGCTTAAGTGGTGTGCGCAGTGAATTGTTGAAAGTTAAGCCAAGTGCTTACAGATGGTTTTGATGAGTCGATGCAGGATGGTGCTGAGATGATTATATTGAGGGCGACCTTGAGTATTAGTGAAAGTGGAGAAGCTGGTGTTTTGCCTTTTTTGTGAAATTTCGGGAGCGTTTCCTGATGACGTAAGTGATTGGCCTCCAAAGCGTGAGGTAGAGATTGTCACAGATTTGATACCAGGTATGAGTCTGGTGTCAATGGCTCCTTACAGGATGTCTGCATCTGAGTTGGGAGAATTGAAGAAACAGTTGGAAGAATTGATTGAGAAGAGGTTTGTTCGACCGATTGTTTTCTATGGGTACTCCTGTGTTGTCGGTGAAGAAGAAAGATGGTAATATGAGATTGTGTGTGGATTATAGATAGTTGAATAAAGTGACGATCAAGGATAAGTATTCACTTTCGAGGATTGATGATTTGATGGATCAATTGGTGGGCGCTTGTGTTTTAGCAAGATTGATTTGACTTCTAGTTATCATCAGATTCGTGTTAAGCCTGATGATATTCTGAAGACAGCTTTTAGGGCGAAGTATGGTGTTCATAGAGTATATGAATCGGATTTTTCATGAGTATTGGGATAAGTTTATGGTGGTGTTTATCGATGATACCTTGATATATTCTAGATCTGAAGAAGAACATGTTGAGCATTGGAGAACTGTGTTGCAAGTATTGAGGGAGAAGAAGTGGTATGCAAAGCTGTCTAAGTGTGAGTTTTAGTTGAAGTAAGTGAGTTTTCTTGGCCATGTGATTTCAAGTGGTGGAATTGGTGTTGATCCTTCTAAGATTGATGTTGTATTACAGTGGGAGACTCTGAAGTCTGCTACCAAGATACAAAGTTTTATAGGATTGGCGGGTTATTACCGCAAGTTTATCGAGGGCTTTTTCTAAGTTGGCATTATCTTTGACTCAGTTGACTTGAAATATTCAAGCTTTTCTGTGGGATGTAGCTTGCGAAGAGAGTTTTGTGGAATTAAAGAAGAGGTTGACTACCGCTCTAATGTTGATTTTGCCTAATCCGAGCGAATCTTTTGTTGTGTATTGTGATGCGTCGAAGATGGGTCTTGGTGGAGTATTGATGCAGAATGGACAAGTTGTTGCCTATGCTCCGAGACAATTACGAGTTCATGAGAGGAATTATCCTACGCATGACTTGGAATTGGCCGCTGCGATGTTTGTGTTGAAGATTTAGAGACATTATCTGTTTGGCTCTAAATTTGAGGTGTTCAGTGATCATAAAAGTTTGAAGTACTTATTTGATCAGAAAGAATTAAATATGAGATAGAGAAGGTGGTTAGAGCTGTTGAAGGATTTCGATTTTGATTTGAGTTACCATCCGGGTAAAGCAAATGTAGTGGCCGACGCGTGAGCAGAAAGTCATTGCATATGTTGATGCTTATAGTGAGAGAATTGGAATTAATCGAACAGTTTCAAGATTTGAGTTTGGTGTGTGAAGAGACTCCTGGCAGTGTGAAGTTGGGAATGTTGAGGTTGACGAGTGGTATTCTGGAAGAAATCAGAGTGGGACAACAATCTGACTTGAAGTTGGTTGACCAGTTGACATTGATTAACCAAGGTAACGGAGGTGAATTTTGGATTGACAAAAATGGTGTGATGATGTTCAGAGACAGGGTGTGTGTTCCAGATGTCCCAGATATTAAGAAGAGCATTCTTGAAGAAGGGCATCGAAGTAGGTCGAGCATTCACCCCGGTGCTACGAAGATGTATCAGGATTTAAAGAAGTTGTTTTGGTGGCCGAGTATGAAGAAGGATATTGCGGAATTTGTCTATGCGTGTTTGACTTTCCAGAAGTCGAAGGTTGAGCATCAGAAGCCTTTAGGTATGATGCAGCCATTGAGGATTCCATAATGGAAATGGGATAGTATTTCCATGGATTTTGTGGTGGGATTACCGAAGACTGCTAAGGGAAATGATTTAATTTGGGTGATCGTAGATAGATTAACTAAGTCGGCTCATTTCTTGCCGATGAAGATTAATCATTCTATGCAGAAGTTAGCCGAGATGTACATTGAGGAGATTGTGAAGTTGCATTGGACCCCTTCGAGTATTGTGTCGGATAGAGACCTGAGATTTACGTCGAGGTTGGAAAAGATTGTAAGATGCTATGGGTACTAAGTTGAGGTTGAGTTCTGCCTATCATCCGCAGACGGATAGACAGACATGGAGGACTATCCAATCTTTAAAGGATTTGATGAGGGCTTGTGTGTTGGATCATGGAGGATCGTGGGATAGCCATTTGCCGTTGATTGAGTTCACGTACAATAATAGTTTTCATGCTAGTATTGGAATGGCGCCCTATGAGGCTTTGTATGGGAGGAGGTGTAGGACTCCGTTGTGTTGGTATGAATCGGGCGAGAGTGCGGTACTCGGACCTGAAATTGTGTAAGAGACGACTGAGAAGATTAAGAAGATCCAAGAGAGGATGAAAGCGTCGCAAAGTCGTCAGAAGAGCTACCATGATAAGAGAAGGAAGACGCTTGAATTTTAAGAGGGAGATCACGTGTTTTTTAGGGTGACGCCAGTGACAGGTGTGGGTCGAGCTTTGAAGTCTAGGAAGCTCACTCCACGTTTTGTTGGTCCATATCAAATCTTGCAGAGGATAGGAGAGGTAGCTTATCGAATTGCTTTACCGCCGTCACTTGCGAATTTGCATGACGTGTTCCATGTGTCTCAGTTAAGGAAGTACATTCCGGATCCGTCGCATGTGATTTAGATGGATGATGTACAAGTGAGGGATAACCTGACAGTGGAAGCTTTTCCGGTGTGGATTGACGGTCGAGAGATGAGGCAACTGCGGCGTAAAGACGTAACTTTGGTGGAGGTATTGTTGAGTGGATTAACTGGCGAAAGTTGGACTTGGGAATGTGAAGATCAGATGAGGGAGTCGTATCCGACTCTATTTCCTCGAGGTAATTTTCGAGGGCGAAAATTCTTTAAGTGGGGGAGAATTGTAACACCCCAAATTTCGTAAGAATATTTATTTAATTTATTTAAATATTATATTCATGAATTTCTGTGATTTTTGGTGGTTTGCATCGATGTCGGTAATTTTGTGAAGTTTTGGTTATTTAATTAAATAATAGTATATATTATGGAATATATTATATTATTATTTATTTTAAATAATTTTAGAAAAATTAAGGGTAAGACGAACTTTTGAGGAGGATTAGTGAGGGCATTATGGAGAAAGCCCAGTTTTGAGGCCCAAGAGTTAGGTTGAATATAAAGGAGAATTTGAGAATAGGATTCAGTTTTGGTTAGAATGTGAAAAGAAGGAAAGAAGGTGAGAGCTCTGAGGAAAAAGGAAAAGGCAAGGAATACGAGAAGGTATCCAAAGGCTCAGTAGAGAAAGCTTCGAATCGACAATCTAAGGTATGGGGAGTATTTCCTTTCATTGTTTTCAATATAGGAAGTGATGTGTTTAAAGTGGATTTAGAGGTTTTTGGGGTTTTTGAAGGGTTTATGAGTTATTGACGATTTAGAGGTATTTCTGAGGATCGATGATGGATTATTAAGGGTTGAATTGATTCGGGTAAAACTAAGCCTCTGAGAGAAAACCTTTTTGATGATATGTGGGATCTTGTATAACAAAGGGATTTATGGGGTTTATAGGAAGCTTGAGAGTTTTAAAGGTTTAGGGGATCTAAGGGTTCCTGTAGTGTCCCGAACCGACCTAATAGTCGTAAGTATTATGCCTTTGATTTCTGTGATGCATTAGGACTGTTGTAGGGATGTTTTTGGGTCATTTGGGGCTGTAATCGTAGGTACTTCTGAGGCTGTGGATCTACTGATGCGTAGCAGCGATTTGCTGCAATCGCAGGTTCGCTAAGCGAACCATCCCTTCGCAAGGCGAATGTTTGCCAAGGCTCGCAAAGGGTGAACGCAGCGAATGCACGATAACTTGTGTGTGGGTACTTGGATGATTCTGGAATTAAATTGGGGATTCACTGGAAGACTCGCAAAGCAAACTTCCCAGGGAGTGCCTTCGCAAGGCGAATGTGGTGGCGAGTGTGACAGAAGTGGTTTTCTGGTGTTTTGGGTGGGGAACTGTGGGACTCGCTAACAGCTTCGCAAAGCGAAGGTCCCAGCGAACTGGTTCGCCTAGCGAACCCTGGAGCAAATGTCTGCTGTTCGCGAAATTATGTTTATGTTGCTGTGTTGTTTTGATGTTTTGATGCTCTGATTTTTATGATGTTTTACCCTGATGTTAGTGACATTAATGATGATTATGACGTGATGATTTCGTGATGTTTTGACGAGTAATTGATGATATGAATTTCATGAGAATATTGATGATTATGAACTGTGTATATTTGATGTATGATGATTACTTGACGATATGCATTACTATGATGTATATTGATGATCATGAGTTGTTTATGTATGATGTATGATGATAAGACGATGACGCATGATGTTTTGATGAATAAATGACTACATGACGAACATGATATTTTGATGAATGATTATGCACGTAATGATGTTTTGATGATGATGATTATTGACGTTTGTGTATCATGCATTCATATGCATACTCTGTGACGACGCTTCATTCCCATTGTGCGGATATGAGGTAATTATGACATGCTCCGGTTCCTAAGAGGAATCGATCCTATTGACGGGGATCTTTGGAGGGGTGATGGCCTAGTGTCTATCGATTATGACGATTGGTACCACATGCATGATTCTTGTTGTGCATTGCATTTTATGTGACATTGATGTGATTTGTGATATAGTGATTCCTGATGTTTTCCTTATGATGCCCTGTTGATGTTGTATATAATGATGACGCCATTTTATGCATATCTTATTTTATATTGATTATAATGAATTGTATTACTCACCCTGCTTGTTTGAATGTTGCCTCCACATGGGTAACGTGCAGGTGATCAGGTTTAGCTGTGGATGCCTTCGAGGACCTTGAAGTTATTTTGCTTTGGTTGATTTAGAGGGTCTTGCTCTGATAGTGTAACATCGGGTTGGGGTCTTTGAGTCGAACCATGTTGGATTCTTATTTTTGTGGTTATTTGAGTATTATGAAGTTTTGTTGAAAACCTTTTATTTGAAAATTTTGAGTTCTGCTGCCATGTGTAGGCTTTTGTGAAATTTTGAGGAAAACCCTTTGTTTACCGAGCAAGTGTATTATTTTGATTTTAAATGAGAAATGTGCACCCTTTGAGGTGATTTTGATGCTTTACCCTGATATTTGTGTTGTTTCTGCTGCAACATTTTTGGGGGTAGAAAAGGGTGTTACATCTTGCGCACCATATCCCTTAGATAGTAGAACAAAATGGATGGTAGACACGTGTTCTCATTCTTGTGCAAGTAATACAGCATGTATTTTTTATTTGCGTTGAAGAAATCTGCAGCACTCTTTGACGGTCTTGGATTGATACATCCAAGAATAATTTTTTGCCAGATCCTCAGATTATCTCGCAAATTTTTGCTTTTGTACTCTGTTGTCCCAGGTTGACAATTTATAAAAATTGCTTTGTTGATGACAGAGTCAGATTTTTCGGATTTTCCATAAACCCTTTTTCCTTCCTAGAACTTCATTCCTAGCAGATCTGAGATAGACTTTTCAGTGATAATAATTTTTTGATCCATAACAAAAGAGACAACATGAAGATCGTCTGTCTCAGCTTGCCTCCAGAATTCTTTTACTAAGTCTTCATAGGTAGGACCTCTAAGTCTGTCAAAGTAACTTTTCCATCCTTGAGTGTTTAGTTGATCAACTAGGTTAAACCCATTATCACGAAGATTGTCGAAATCGACATCTAGTTCTTTTAGAACGATTAGATCATCTGCATGCCCAACACAAGTAACCGAGGAATTTCTCTGTGTTATATGGTTTGCATCGATCGTGGGAAGGGATAATGAAGTTGAAACGATCGTCATAATGGTCGCGGAGGTTGTAGAAGGTGCGATATATGAAGATGGTAACTCTTGAGAGGGATTCAGCGACACTTCAAATTCTTTAGAGAAGCGAACAGTTTCTTGTTGAATGGTGTTTATCATGATGCAGGTGAGATAGGTGAGGATGAGGACAGAGATTGAGTGTTTGAAAGAGAGAGAGAGAGAGATGATTTAGGGTTTTAGGGTTTCTATTCGAGTGAGAGTGGGAATAGGAGTGTTTTTGAAAACTTAAAGGGATAGACATTGTACAGGGGATTAATGAATGAATGTAATACAGTTTTAAGTCAATCTCAAGAAAATTACTGTTCGTTTGATTTGGATAAATGTAATGATTTAGATATAATCAAATCATATGCAAAAATCATTTTCTAATTAAATGACACGTCATGATGACTTAGGAATCTGGACAACCCAGAAAATTTTATCAGAACTAAGACACGTTTTACAAAAGTGGTTCTGACAATTTAAAATAATTATTTCCTCTAACTAAACACATTTGGTTCTGATATAATCTTACTCTGGACAGTAGTCCATTTTCAGATGCTTTAAAATAATTTGAAATCTATCTTCAGCCAAGGGTTTTGTAAAAATATCAGCCCATTGATGGTCTATATCAATAAATTTTAAGCATAAAGTTCCCTTCTGAACATAGTCTCTGATTAAAATGGTGTTTTATTTCAATGTGTTTAGCCCTAGAATGTAAAATTGGATTTTTACTTAAACAAATAGCAGCAGTATTATCACAGAAGATAGGAATGTTACTCTCGTATATCTGATAATCTTCTAGCTGATTTTTCATCCATAGCATCTGCGTACTACATAAGGAGGCATATATGTATTCTGCTTCTGTTGTTGAGAGAGCAATGGTTAATTGTCTCTTACTTGACCATGAGATTAGGTTGTTCCCTAGGAACTGACAATTACCAGATGTGCTCTTTCTTTCCAATCTGTCTCCAGCATAGTCTGCATCGTAGTAACCAGAAAGAGTGTACTCTGATGTTTTCTCATACATCAAGCCGAGGTTAGTGGTTCCTTTCAGATACCTTAGAATTCGTTTAACAGCAGTTAAATGAGGTTCTCTAGAATCTAATTGGAATCTAGCACACAAATGTACACTGAATAATATATCAGGCTAGAAGCAGTTAAATACAAGAGAGAGCCTATCATACCACGATAGAGCTTCTGACAAACCTTATCTCCTGCTTCTTCTTTCCCTATGATACATGTTGGATGCATTGGGGTTTTTGCTGTATTACAATCCATCATGTTGAATTTCTTTAGAAGTTCTTTAGTGTACTTACTTTGATGAGTGTAAGTGGCCTCTGGTTTCTCATCAATTTGAATTCCCAGGAAGAACTTCAACTCACCCATTAGACTCATTTCGAATTCTGCTTGCATTAACTTTGAAAACTCTTCGCATAAAGATGGATTAGTAGAACCAAAGATAATATCATCAACATAGATTTGAACTATAAGAATATCATTCTTATATGTTTTACAGAAGAAAGTGGTGTCAACCTTTCCTCTGGTGAAATTGTTTTCTAAAAGAAATTTGCTCAATCTATCGTACCAAGCTCTGGGAGCTTGCTTCAGACCATAGAGAGACTTTTTAAGTTTAAAAACAAAATCTGATTTTTCTGAGTTTTCAAAACCAGGAGGTTGTTTGCATATACTTCTTCTGATATATAACCATTCAAGAATGCACTCTTAACATCCATTTGATATAAGATAATGTTATGATTTACTGAAAAGGAAATTAATAATCGTATTGCTTCAAGTCTGGCGACTGGAGCAAAAGTTTCATTGTAATCAATTCCTTCTTGTTGACTATAACCTTGAGCAACAAGTCCCGCCTTGTTCCTGACAACTTCTCCCTTTTCGTTTAGCTTGCTTATGAATACCCACTTGGTTCCAATTACATGAACATCTTTAGGTTTTGGAACTAGATCCCATACATCATTCTTTGAGAATTGATTAAGTTCTTCTTCCATTGCAAGAACCCAGTCCTTATCCATAAGGGCTTCATCAACTGTCGTTGATTCAATTAACGACACCAGTCCTAAGAGCGTTTCTTCTGATGGTTTGAAGGCTGACCTGGTTCTGATTGGAGCATCCTTGCTACCCAGAATCAGTTCTTCAGGATGTGAAGTAGACATTCTTCTTTTCTTTTGTTATGGAGTATTCGGAGTTACATCAATAGTGTCAGGAGTAGGATCTTGTTGGTCTTTAACTTCTTCTGCCTTTTCTTTAAGTTCTGAGAAGCTGATTTCCAAATCTGGAAACTTTTCAACTAGCTTTGACTTTTCAGGGTCAAGCTTATCATCGAATCTAACATGAATTGATTCTTCCACAATCCGTGATTCTGTGTTATAAACTCTGTAGCCTTTTGAGTGTTCAGAGTATCCTAACAGCAGACACTTCTGTGCTTTGGAATCAAACTTGCCAAGATTCTCTTTAGTGTTTAACATAAAACAAGTACATCCAAATGGATGAGAATAATAAATGTTGGGAATCTTATTCTTCCACAATTAATAAGGAGTTTTATTCAAAATAGGTTTTTATAGAGATTCTATTCTGAATATAACATGTTGTGTTAATTGCTTCTGCCCAAAAGTGCTTAGCCATGTCAGTTCCTTAGATCATGGTGCGAGCCATTTCTTGTAAAGTCCTGTTTTTTCTTTCTACCACTCCATTTTGTTGTGGAGTTCTAGGACAAGAAAAATCATGAGATATCCCATGTGAATACAAAATTTCTAGAAAATCTTTGTTTTCAAACACAGAATGTGACTCATCCTTGTGCTTTAAGAATTTCACCCATGTCCAACGACTGTAATCATCAACGATGACTAGTCCGTATTTCTTACCATTGATAGAGGTAGTTTTCACTGGTCCAAAAAGATCAATGTGAAGAAGTTCTAACAGTCTAGAGGTGGAAACAATATTCTTTGCTTTAAAATAAGTTTTTGAAAACTTGCCTTTTTGACATGCTTCACAAAGGGCATCTGAAGAATACTTCAGATTTGGCAAACCTCTGACAAGTCCTAGCTTGTTCAGCTGAGAGATTCTTCTCAAGCTAACATGACCAAGACGTATATGCCAGACCCATTGCTCTTCATTTACAGACAAAAGAAACTTTACATTTTGATGTTTTAAATCTGATAATTTAATTTTGTAAGTATTGTTCTTCCTCTTACCGTTGAACAGGACAGATCCATCTTTTTTACTTACAGCCTTACAGGAAGTTTGATTGAAAATAACGTCATAACCATTGTTACTAAGTTGGCTAATTGATAATAAATTATGCACTAGACCTTTAACTAAAAGAACATTATTAATAGAAGAAAGCTTACCATTGCCAACAGTTCCGGAGCCAATAATTCTTCCTTTCTGATTTCCTCCGAAACCGACGATGCCTCCAGACTTAAGTTTCAAATATTGGAACATATGCCTTTCTCCCGTCATGTGTCGCGAGCATCCACTGTCCAGGTACCATGACTGGTGTTTCAGTGATGCCATTAAGGATATCTGCAACATAAACTATCTCATTCTTAGGTACCCATTTTGTGTGTCCTTTCACATTAGTTTTTCCAGAGGTTCTGACACCTTTGAATTTCCTTACAGTAGAATAATAGTGTGGAATTTGTGCATAGTGTTTAAGCTTAGATGTTTTCTTTTGTGTCTGTGTTTGTGTAGTAATAAATTTTGAACCTTCTGGTTCTGGACATTTCAGGTTAGTGCCAGAGGACACAAAATGTTTGGACAGAGGTATTAGCTTGATACTCTTGGTCTCATCATATGGTTGTGATGATTCTGAATATCCCAGACCTCTATTACCATTCCTGCTGACTCCATAGATCATTGAAGTCATTTTGCTTCTATCTATGCTTTTAGCAAGGAAGTGTTGGAAAGCTCTATCATACCTGACTACTTCATTAGTGTTAGTTATGTTGGAAGTGATTTCTTCTTCTAACTTAGAGACTTTACTTTTTAAAACAACATTTGATTTTTCTAAGAAAAATAATTTTTCATTTAATTCAGAGATGGTTTGCTTGCTTTTAGTAAAATCTTCCGAAGGAACCACAAAAGTCTTTTTTAGAGTTTTGTGTTTTCTTAGAAGGATTTGATATCTTTCCATAAGTTCACATAATCCTATTTCAAGTTCAGAACGGTATAAGGAAGAAAGTACCTCTCTTTCATCGTCAGAGTCTAATGGTTCTCCTTCTGATAGGACGTCGTTGGTTTTAGCCATGAATGCCACGTTGACACATTCTCCATCATAATCATCTTCAGATTCTGAATCATCCCAAGTTGCCATAAGAGCCTTTTTAGCTTTCTTAGGTCTTTCATCTTTCTTAAACTTTGGACAATCATTTTTGATATGTCCAGGCTCCTTGCATTCAAAGCATGTAACGTCTCTTCCATAAGTTCTCCTTTGACCACATGTAGACTCAGATCTTCTTTTTGGTCCTCTAAACTTATTCTTTATGTATTTCCATAGTTGATTTATTTTCCTTGATATGAGAGATATATCATCTTCGTCTAAAACTTCTTCAGATTCTTCCACTTCTTCCTCTGCTTGATACACCTTTTTCTTCTCAGACTTAGACTTTAGAGCAATGGATTTACTTTTCTTCTGAGGTTCATCTCCTTGAAGCTCTATTTCATGACTTCTTAAAGAACTGATTAGTTCCTCAAGACTTATACTATTCAAATCCTTTGCTAGTTTCAAGGCAGTCACCATTGGTCTCCATTTGACAGGCAGACTTCTGATAATTTTCTTAACATGATCAGCAGTAGAATAGCCTTTGTCCAGAACTCTGAGTCCTGCAACCAGCATCTGAAATCTTGAAAACATGGTTTCCACAGATTCATCGTCTTCCATTTTGAAGACCTCATATTTTTGAATTAGTGCAAGAGCCTTAGTCTCCTTGACTTGAGCATCGCCTTCGTGAGTCATACGAAGAGACTCAAAGATAGACTTTGCAGTTTCTTTGTTTGTAATTTTTTCATATTCCGTATATGAAATTGCATTTAATAGAATCTTTCTTGCTATGTGATAATTCTTGTAAGTTTTCTTTTGCGCATCTGTAAATGCACTTCTAACAATCTTTTTGCCTTCAGAATCTACTGGGTGACTGTAGCCATCAACTACCAGATCCCATAGATCTAGGTCAAACGACAGAAAGTAACTTTCAATTCTATCTTTCCAATAGTCAAATTTTTCCCCATCAAAGATAGGAGGTTTTGCACTATAAGAATCTTTTTCATTCACAACAACATTTGACTCAGCAGTTGGTATAGCCATTGTTTTTCACACTTGGATCGGTACTAAATACTATTAAGTGCTTGATACAAATTCAACCTTTTTATCACCTCAGAACCGGAGCTCTAATGCCAATTGAAGGTGTGAAAAACGCAAGAAAGGGGGGTTTGAATTGGTTTTTCAAAATAAAATCGTTTCCTTATTTTTAACTCCCTTTTCGAAACTCTTTCTTTTATAAGTAATAACCTTTGTTGAAGCTGAAAGAGATAACACAGTATGTTTATACTAGTTCACTTGAGAAAAACTCAAGTTAATCTAGTCCACCCGCCAAGGTTATTTTGCATCTCTCAATCGAGGTCTTAATCCACTAATCAATCAGATCAATACAATGCACTAGCCAAAACGCTAGTGACTAACCACAACCTCTAAAACTCTCTTGTTCTAGACTTCTCAAGAAATACAACCTCACAGGTCTTTCTCAAGGAACAACCTCTAAGACAGCACGTCTTAGACTTCTCAAGAAATACAGCCCTATAGGTCTTTCTCAAGGAACACAAACCTAAGTTTGAATAAGTTTAGTTTACAGGAAGGTGCTTCTTATACAAGCTGAAAATGTAAACAAGTTTCGATAAAAATGACTTAAGAAAGATATTAGTTGGAAAGTATTTTTGCAGTAGCATTCGTGTGTGTCTTTCTTCAAGTCTTCGCTTCTTTATATAGACGTGTAGAAAGTAGCCATTGAAAAGTAATCATGATAGCTATCTAGGCTGGCGGCTAGACAGAGGCGTGAGGACAGATAAAAACTTTTGTGTCCTGTCTTGTTAGGATATCTTCGTTTGTACAGTTTGCACTGTTTCCAAGATATCTTTGCTTTGTAATGTGGTACAGCTGTACTTCGTAGCTTAGTCTTCTTGGCTTCTCAACTTCAGAGACTTCTGCGAGCATGAGTGAGAAGGGAAAACGTAGCTTAGTTCTTGAGACCTTCAAGTCTTCGATTCCTCAGAACAGCACCTTCGGAGTCTTCAGCACTTGGTCTTCAGAACCTTGTTCACTTAGAACGTTGTCTTCATTTCTTCAGAGGCTTATGATGGTATTTAGTTGAAGCATGAGTAGAGACTATGGTCTGGTCTTCAGAACCTTGATCAGAGAGCGTAAGCCTTCAGTATCTGGACTTCGTTTAATCAGAACCTCTGTCTTCAGATCTTCAGAACTCGTTCTCTTTCTCTTTTATATCAGAGTCTTGTTGACTTCATATTTTCCTGTACCAATTTCCGCTATTCAAGTGTAGTGTGTAGGCGGAGTATTTTCTTTTAGCATTACATCCGTGCCAATTTACAGAAGCATAACCTGTTTGTTAGATTATAATCGGAGTGGATCAGACTGGATCGTCATGGCCTTCACGTAGGACAGGTGATGACTGCTTGTAGGAGAGGAAAGAGAGGTGGTGGTACCTGCAAGGTACTCCGATGCCAAAGTAAGTGTTTGGTCAAAGAGAGAAAGCAAGTACAAGATTTCAAGTATTGGATATTTGATACCTGCCCCTCTCAAGAGAGGGGGTATGTATAGGGGGATCCCTATCGAGCAAAGCGCCTGATCTACCAATGAGGGATTACTAAGTGGAGGGCAGGGCGCGTGGCCTTTTGACTAGGACTAACTGTTTCCGTGATATCCGGGGAGGCAGTTGGTCGTGTGAACTACTTTGCGCATGAAGGGGACATGCCCAACAGCTAGTTTCTTCCCAGCGGCTACTTTCTGCCCAACGGCTAGTTTCTGGCTATTGGGCCTGTCCAATGGCTGGATTGGATTGGGCCTTGCCCCTCTGGGGGCACAACGCCTGCCCAGTCCAAAACAGGAGCCCCCCAAGTCCTTGCTCTGGTGGAGAGTGAGGACTTAAGGTAGCCGTGTATTCGGGGAGAATCTCTTCACCGTCGACAGGGCAGACCTGGTCGGGCACGCTCTTGAGAAAGTGCTCGTGGCAGTGGCGTTTTGTGTCGGGGACCCTGGGTGTTTGTGTTGGTGAGGAGATGTGCTCGCGGAATAGAAAAGGTCTGGGGCATGTAACGTTTAGCTTGGGAATGTCAAACGCTGGAACCTTTTGACACGTGTCAAACATGCGGCCCCTTTGTCAGACCTAGAGCCGCCTAGGCAATGGTGACCTTTGCGATTCCCCATGAGCAAATGCTTATAAAAGGAGGGAAAAGGGATTCATTTGTCCACTTCTCACAAATTTCTTTTCTCCTCTTTTGCTCTGCAATTTGTCCCGTCGCCGGAACCGCCGTAGATCTTCATCGTCTCCGTTCACACTTTCATCTTCAACTCTTCATATTCAAGTAAGTTGTTCATCTTTTCTGCATTTTTCTTAAGTGTTCTTCATTTTCTGGGTGCTCTTCATGAATTTTTTGGCGACTTATGAGTTTTTCGGTTGAAGATTCATGTGTTCTTTGATGAACACATGAATTTCTGGGATTTTCATGAAGAACGCGATGAACATGGAATGAATGTTGTGTTTTTGCGTAGATTCTCCTAGGTTTTGGTTAGGATCGGTTTTAGGTTTGTGGTCGGGCACTAGGCCTGTTCGACACAAAGCTCTGGCTTTTCGCGATGAGCTTGCCTTGTTTTGAGCTCAAAGCAACGTAGTTAAGTCGTGGAGACTCGTCCCCGCCGCAGGGGGCAAAGTCGTCGTACTAGGTCGCGGTCAAAGTGGGCTCGGGGTTGTCCTCGACTTCTTCCTCGCCCTTTCACTTGACTAGTGATGGAAGGGTGGATTTGAACTTAGTCGTCGAATTTACTTTATCTTCCTCTGCTTTTCAGGTGAAATGGCTGATCCTCGTGATGACGTCGTGCCCGACGCCCAGGCCGCCCAAGAGGAGACAGAGCAGGCCGTCGAGTATGCTAACGTTCAGGTCGCGAGGGGGGACCTTCAATGGATCGCGCACGAGCCGCTGTCGACCAAGTCGACACTTACTGATGAAGAGGTTCGAGAGTTCCCCTTTTTGGAAAATCGGGCCAAGGGTGTGCCATCATAATGGAGGGCTGTCCGCTCGACTGAGAATGACAGGATCTGTTCGATTTACCTGGGGATACGGTTCCCCATGTATGCATTCACCTTTGTGGAGGACAAGTTTCGGCTTCCCTTCACCGACTTCCAGGAGGCACTCTTCGTCATTTGGAGTTGTGCCCTGCTCAGCTCCATCCGAACGCGTTGGCCTTCATACGTGCCTTTGAGCTGGTGTGTCGCTTTCTCTGTGTCGGGGTGACAATCTACCTCTTCTTCTGCATCTTCTAGCTCCAGCGAAGTACTACGGGCACGAAGCAAAGTTGGGTGTCATTTAAACAACAGAGCAGACTCTTCAGGCCGTACTCCGAGTCTATTCGTCATTTTAAGGACAGATTCCTAGCCGTGATCCTGTTTCTGAGGCGGCCAAGAGATCCATCTCAACGCTTAAAACGGTGACCGTCGATGGTCGGCAGGTCGAAAAGCCCGTGTCTAAGTTTCCTTTGGAATGGGTGTTTGCCCACTTCAGATACAGGACCGACCAGTTCCTGATAAAGCACGATCAACTCTGTGAGGCCGACAAGGAGTCCTATCATGTGCTTCATGCCTATGTGGATAGCTTTACGCCGACCTTCATGGTGAACAGAGATGGTAAGGAACTGATTAGGGATGATGGGGTGCCTGCCAGAGCAGGCCGTTATATTAACACTAAGGCCCTCCTCGAGTGTGAAAACGATGACATGGCCTTCCAGCTTCTTGGTATAACTTGCTCTTGTGTCCGTATTTGTTAAGCTTTTTCTGCCTGCTAACTTTTGTCTTTTGTGTTCGCAGAGAAAATGGCTGACATGAGGGAGCGTTTAATGAGGTCGCAGGCAGCCAAGGTCCAAAAGAAAGTGCCTTCGGTGCCCAAAGCTGGAGCGGCCAAGCAGCAGGCGACGATAGAGAAGTTTGTGTCTGGCGCTGGTCCTAACCCGAGGATGGCCTCTGTACCACCAACTCCTGACTCATCCCACAAGAGGAAACAATATGATATTGGGGCCTCTCCTGTGGGCTGCTCGGGTGGCTCTCCTGGAGGGAAGTTTGTACTGCCTGTATGTTATCAGCAGGGGCAGATGTTTGACGAGGGGAGTTCCGTTGTCGTCCCAGATCTTGATGCCTCAGTGATTCTGTCCGCTGATCCTCAGGCGAGGAGGAGGCTCCTCTGCCAAGATGTCATAGGTATGATCAAGATATTGGAAGCGGCGTTGGCCCTGGGAGATGCAGAAGCAGTTCATCGTTCTGACCTCAAGGAGGCGAAGTCCAGGATCAACGCCCTGGAGTGAGAGAACGTCGACATATATAACGAGCTAAAGAAGCTGCAAGGTCACCAGGAGGCCAAGATACTGCTCCAAAAGAAAGTGACCCAAATGAAGGAGGAGGTGAAGAACGTCAACCATGAGAATGCCCGCTTGAAGGCGAGGATAACGGAACTGGAGGGGTCGTCGGCAGCTGGTGAAGATGAGACTGAAGATGAGAGGGCCTTGAGGACGAGGAAGGACCTGATGGAAATGATCCGTGTCCTCAGGGAGGACAATCTAGGGGCAGCTGAGTTTGGCTTCAATGCTGCTTTGGAGCAGGTGAAGGCCCTTAATTCTGACGTCCATCTGGCGACTGAGGGAATGGGTCTACTCAATGTGGTCATCAATGGCGAGGTGGTCCCCTCGGAGGGTGTCAGTGAGGTCGTATAGTTTGATGTTTTTTGGATGTACAAGTATTTTGTGGGTCTGCGTGCCTTTTTGATGTAATGTTTATCGGGCATAGCCCCTCAAATGTACACTTAACTTATTCTGGCCTTGTAGCCAATGTTATTAGCTTTTTGTTATAGATTCTTGTCGCATTTATTTATGTATGCTTGTTTGAATGGATGTTTGCTCGACTTGTTCTTATTATGCCCGACAGTTTGGAACTTGTTGGGGAGGGCAAAGTAGTTTTGCCGGCGATGAGACTAGGATCTCGGTTGAGGTACAAATCCCATAGGCTTGGACTATTTCCATCACGAGCTGGGTGTCCTGCCTTATTGGTGAGGCAACGGCGGAGCTCGATTGAGGTATCCCCGTTGGGCGCAGGATCTGCTCGTCCCATGAGCAGAGGCTGGCCGGCATTGTAAAAGTGGGTCATGCTTCACCAGGGCACGATCCTGTGGCCGCGCCGTCTCCCCGTTCGGGGAGATCTCGTCGGCAGTTAGTCTGACCTCGTGGTTGGGCTTAACTGTAATATTGTTTGAGCTTTTCAGCATTCCATGGTCGAGCAAATGGTTCTCCATCCAGAGTTTCTAAGTAGTAGGCTCCAGTGCCCGTTTTGGACTTGACCCTGCAGGGTCCTTCCCAGTTTGCGGCCAGTTTCCCTTCGCGCGAATCTTTCTGGTTTCTGCACAGGACCAGGCTGCCAACGGGGAAGTCGCGCTTTATGACCTTAGCGTCGTGGCGCAAGGTTATTCTTTGTTTCAGCGAGGCCTCGCGGAGAGCTACTCCTGATCGTATTTCTTCGACCAGATCGACCTCTTCTCTCAAGGCTTTTTCGTTCATCTCCTCGTCGAGGGGAGCTTCCGTTCGTCTAGAGGGCTCTTTAATTTCTACCTGTATCACCGCCTCGGTTCCGTAAGCTAGTCAGAAAGGGGTTTCCCCAGTGGTGGACTGCGATGTTGTCCTGTAGGCCCAAAGCACGCTATGTAGCTCCTCGATCCATCTCTTCTTGGATTCGCCCAGCCTTTGCTTTAGACCACGAAGGATCACCCTATTCGCAGCCTCTGCTTGCCCGTTGGTCTGGGGATGCTCGACGGAAGTAAAGTGCTACTTCGTGCCTAATTTGGTGACGAATTCTTGGAACGTTCTGTCCGTGAACTGGGTTTCGTTGTCGGTTACGAGGGCCTGGGGCACCCCGAACCATGCGAGGACATTTCTTTTGTAGAAATGAAGTATGTTGAAGGCTGTGATCTTGGCGCGGGCTTCGGCTTCGATCCACTTCGTAAAGTAGTCAACGGCCATAATTAGAAATTTGTTTTGATAAGACCCTATTGTAAAGGGGCCGAGTATGTCCATTCCCCACCAGGCGAAGGGCCATGGCGAGGATAGAGTCTTCAATTCATTGGGGGTGCCAAGTGTATGTCCCCGTGCCGCTGACACTAATCGTACTTTTGGATGTGTTCCTTGGCGTCGTGCTGCATGGTTGGCCAATAATATCCTGCTCGCAAGGCTTTTCGTGCCAGGGATCTCCCCCCCCCAAGTGTTGCGCGTTGATGCCCTCATGGATTTCTTGTAGAATCCCGGGGACCTTACTCTCCTCAAAGCATTTCAAGAGGGGGATGGAGAATCCTTTTCGGTAGAGTTTGTCTTCAACCAGTACATACGAACAGGCTCATTGTTTAGTTATGCTGGCTTCTTTACTGTCCTCGGGCAGCTCCTCTTTAGTGAGGTAGTTGTATACGGGAGTCATCCAGCAAGGGGTGTCCCCGATGATGTTGACGTCGAGCAGCTCGGATGGTTTCTCAATGCTAGGCCGAGCGAGTATTTCTTGTTCGACGGACTTATTTCATCCTTTATTTCTGGTGCTGGCTAGTTTGGACAAGATGTCTGCTCGCGTGTTTCGTTCGTGAGGGATGTG
Organism: Lathyrus tuberosus; assembly: GCA_022829125.1. Classification (NCBI taxonomy): domain Eukaryota; kingdom Viridiplantae; phylum Streptophyta; class Magnoliopsida; order Fabales; family Fabaceae; genus Lathyrus; species Lathyrus tuberosus. The sequence goes on along the minus strand of JALAZF010000515.1, from coordinate 1,518,175 downwards.
CTGGACTTCCGATGCATCTAATTTTTCTATTCTTTCCTTTACTAGCGCCAGGTATTCGGCTAGCTGGTCATTTTTTGCTTGAAACTCTCCACGTACTTGTGACGCTACGAGCTGGGAATCAGTGTATATTTTTACTTCCTTGGCGCCCACGTCCTTGGCCAGGCGTAGTCCCGCGAGGAAGGCTTCGTATTCGGCTTGGTTGTTGGACGTAAGGAAAGACAGGACCAGCGATACTTCGATCAGTATTCCTTCCTTGTTTTCGAGGATGATACCTGCTCCACTCCCTGAGGGGTTGGATGTCCCATCTACCTAAACAGTCCATTTATGTGCTCCACATGATGGGGACGGTAGCAGCGTCATCTCTACCACGAAGTCGGCCAAAACTTGTGCCTTGAGGGTCTTTCTACCCTCGTACCGAATGTCAAATTCTGATAGCTCTAGGGACCATTTAAGCATCCTTCCCGCCATATCTGGTCGGTATAACAACTGTCTGATGGGCTGGTCCGTACGGACAACTACAGTGCGGGCCAGAAAGTAGTGTCTAAGCCTCCTCGCGACAGTGATGAGAGCAAGGGCGACTTTCTCTATCTGCGCGTACCTGACTTCTGGCCCTTGTAAGGCTTGCTGGTGAAATAGATGGGTTTCTGCTCGTCCGTCGTTTCGCGGACGGGGGCAACACTAATGGCTTCGCTGGCGACGGAGAGGTACAAGTATAGAGTTTCCCCACATTCTGGTCGGGAAAGCACAGGTGATTCGGGCAGACCCCGTTTAGGTGGGCCAGGGCTTGCTCGCATTCTTCAGTCCATTCAAAACTGGTCTCTTTCCTGAGGAGTTTAAAGAAGGGCAGGGAGTGCTGAGCGGATTTGGCCACGAAACAAGAAAGGGAGGTGAGCATCCCGTTTAGGGATTGGATGAACTTATTTGACCTGGGCGTGGGGAATTCTGCGAATGCTCGGCACTTATCTGGGTTTGCTTTTATTCCCCTTTCGGTGAGATAGAACCCGAGGAACTTCCCTGCTCGCACGCCAAAGGTGCATTTTTATGGGTTAAAGCGCATTTTACATTTCCTGGCCTAGTCGAAGACCTTTTGCAGGTGAGTCGTAGGATCGGATTCCTCTTGGGACTTTACGATCATGTCGTCCATGTATACCTCGAGCATGTCCCCGATCTCTGATCGGAAGACTTTGTTCATCATGCGCTGGTACGTGGCCCCAACGGTTTTTAGACCGAAGGGCATTACGTTGTAGTAATAGTTCCCCGAGGAGGTCATGAATGCGGTATACCTCTTGTCCTCTTCGGCCATAGGGATTTGATTGTATCCCGAATAGGCGTCCATGAAGGACAAGAGTTTGAAACCTGCAGAGTTATCTATGAGTTTATCTATGCTCGGTAAAGGATAAGCATCTTTCGGGCAAGCCCGAATGAGATCGCTGTAGTCAATGCACATGCGCCATTTTCCATTATGTTTTTTCACAAGTACAATGTTGGACAGCCAGGTTGTATACCTGGCCTCCGATATGAATTTTGCCTCTAAGATATCTTGTACAAGTTTTTCGGCCGCCTGTGCCTTCTCATCGGATTGCTTTCTTCTCCGTTGCGCAACGACGCGAGCATCTGGATCAATGGTCAAATGGTGGCACGAGGTCTCGGGGTCTAACCCGGGCATGTCTGCTGCGCTCCAGGAGAATAGGTAAGCGTTGTCGTCCAGGCATTTCTTCAGTTGTAGCTTGACCTCGTCGGGCAATCCTGCGCCTATCTTCACCCCTCTGTCGGGGTTATTGCTGAAGGTGATGACTTCGAATTCTCCGTCTGGAACTAGCTGCATGAGGGTTGAAGTGGGGGAGCTGGCCTTCCCTGTTGGCGCCACCTCACCATTATCTTCCTTGCAGTCCTCTGAAATTCGGCTGTCAAGGTCGATGATGTGTACGGGCAGTACAGGCTTCTTGTCCAGTTGGGCATCTTCGGTTGGACGATCTTCATCCCTTGGCCGTTTGGCTGCTTTTGGTGCTGCTCCGATCTGGTTTTGTCCCCTGGTCGCTGCCTCGAAGCATCTGTGGGCAGCTTCTATGTCTCCATGTAAGGTTGCGACGTGACCTTTATCAGTATAATACTTTAGCTTGAGGTGGACAGCTGAAGGAACAACGATCAGTTCTGCGAGTGTTGGCCTGTCCAAAATGCATTGATACAACGACGGGCAATCGATCACCAAAAACTGGGTCTTGATCGACCTGGATGCTTCCTCTTCCCCGAATGTGACCGGCAGCTCCACGTATCCCCAAGGTCTGGTCGTGGCTCCGTTGAACCCCTGTAGATCGGATCCCACATACGGCGAGAGGTTCTTCTGGTCTAGCGTTAGGGCGCGGATTAGGCCCGTGTACATAATGTCCACCGAACTGCTCTGGTCGACTAGGATCCTCCGGACATCAGTGTTTGCTAGTCTGGCCCTGATGAGTAGAGGAATGTGAGAATTCGTTGAGCCCCCGGGCAATTCCTCACGGTAGAACGTGATTGGTTGGGAGCGTCCCTTGATTTTCTCGAGCGTAGACAACCGATCAGGACTGCAATCTATAAGCTGCTCGAACATCCTCTTGACAGATCCTACTGTCAGCTCATTGTACCCCCTGCATGAGATAACCATGGCTGCAGGGAAAGCTTCCCAAGTGCCGTGGGCGGATATTCGGGAAGGCTCTTCGAGGTAATCAGGAATGACGAAGTCCTCTGGTCGCGTATTGGACATGGCGACCTGCGGGGGAGGACTGGACTGAGACGATTCTGTCTCCTTCTTCGGATCTGAAGCCTCTCGTCGGGAGGACTCACTTTTCTTTACGTATTGTTTCAAATGACCCTCCTTGATGAGGATCTCTATTGCGTCTTTAAGGTGCACGTAGTCCTCGGTTGTGTGGCCGTGGCTGCGGTGGAAGCGACAATACTTGCTCTTGTCGACGTTACCTTTGGACGTCGTTGGTTTGGGGAACCTGACGCCCCCTGCTTGAATTCCGTATTGATGCATTCGGAGAGAATGCGTTCACGGAGAGCCGTAAGCAGGGTATACTCTGTGAAACGGCCAGCGGGACCTTTACCTTCTCGAGGACGATCGTATCGTCGCCTTTCTTTTCCTTGCCGGGATGACTCAGGCTCGTCTTTTTTTGATGCCCGGGTGCTGTCTCGATCTCTCATATCACGAGCATGATAGGCGACCTACTTCTCCTCGTATTGTATATACGCTTCAGCCTTCCGGAGAAGTTCTGTCAATGTTCGAGGAGTCTCGATCCCGACAGCTTTGCGAAACTCGCTTTTTGGCTTTAGGCCCTTCTCGAGGAGATATTTTTTCATATGGTCCGTAGTACGGACCTCCCAGGCTTCTTTGTTAAACCGTTTAATATATGCCCGCAAGGACTCATCCTTGTCTTGTATGATAGCTTCCAAGGTGGCTTCCGACTTGGGATGTTGTAGGGAAGCTGTAAAGTTCTGGGAAAATTGAGTCTTCAAGTCTCTCCATGATGTGATCGACCCTCGAGGAAGGCGCTTATACCAAGCCATAGCCCCCTTCCTGAGGGTGATCGGGAACAGTCTGCACTTTATGGCCCCACTCACATAGTGGTAGTGGAGCATTGCCTCTATATTCTCTATGTGTTCGCCGGGGTCGGTTGTCCCATCATAGGTTGCTAGAGTAGGACGCTTCTCCAGCCCGCGAGGAATCCCCGTGTCCATGATCTCCTCTGAAAGGGGGTCGTGGACGCCTTCGTCGCTGCTTGAGCTTGGAGAGCGAGAGAAAGAATGGCTACGACCATGGCTTCTGCTTCGTCGTGGAGAATGCCTGCGCGTATGGCGGCGCTCGTGCCTATCTGGCTGCCGGGGATTTTTGGACGCCGGGGAGCGTCTTGACCTTCGCGGAGGAGATCTGCGGTGTCTTCGGGCGAGATCGATGCAGGCTCTTCCGATCTTGATCGTCTTCTCTCCGGGGAGAGACTTCTGGACCTATCGCGTCTCCTTTTCTGAGGGGGAGACCGAGGACGTGGAGACGGGCTGAGTTGTTTCTCCGAAGCAAGCCGTTCTTTGAGGACTTGCTCGAGAGCGCTAATCTTCTCTCCTTCCTGAAAGATCAAAAGTTTTGATCTGTTGAGAGAGGCGATGAGGGCAGCTGTACTTGAGTCAGCATTTTGCGGGACAAGAATGGGTTCGAAAACGTGTTCCACAGCTGGTGCCCTAGGTTTCACTTCCTCGGGGGTCGGGGACGCAGTCCTTCCGTCCTGTGGGTCGGTTTCTTGAAACATGTATCCGCCGAAGATGTGATCGGCGTTGTCAGTCACAACGGCAGCAGCAGAGTCTTGGCGAGCCTCATTCTTGGTGGAGGCCATGATGATCTTAAGAGGTTAGAAGATGAAGCTTTGGTCTTTGAAGCGAAAGAGAGGATCTTGAATCAAAAGACGAGGAAGCTAGTTTTCCACAGACGGCGCCACTGATCGGAGCGGATCAGACTAGATCGTCGTGGCCTTCAAGTAGGACAGGTGATGACTGCTTGTAGGAGAGGAAAGAGGGGTGGTGGTACCTGCAAGGTACTCCGATGCCAAAGTAAGTGTTTGGTCAATGAGAGAAAGCAAGTACAAGATTTCAAGTATTGGATATTTGATACCTGTCCCTCTCAAGCGAGGGGGTATTTATAGGGGGATCCCTAGCGAGCAAAGTGTCTGGTCTACCAATGAGGGATTGCCAAGTGGAGGCAGGGTGCGTGGCCTTTTGATTAGGACTAACTGTTTCCATGATATCCGGGGAGGCAGTTGGTCGTGTGAACTACTTTGCGCGTGAAGGGGACATGCCCAACGGCTAGTTTCTGCCCAACGACTACTTTCTACCCAACGGCTAGTTTCTGGCTATTGGGTCTGTCTAATGGCTGGATTGGATTGGACCTTGCCCCTCTGGGGGCACAGCGCCTGCCCAGTCCAGAACAGATTCTCAAAAGTAACAAACATTAGTCTTACAAAATTGTTCATACAACATACTTGTTTGATATCATCAAAACTTAGAAGTAATATTGCAGAACCAAATCTTGTTCTCACAATCATGTCAAATATCTTCATTGAGGGGGGTTTGAAATTTTCTAGCACCCCCTCCCGAATTTCTTTAGAAAAAGGTTGGGGTTCCAAAAGTTTGATTTCCCAAGAGAGCTTGAGCTCCTGCTATCGATGCTAATGGTTGACGACGTTGTCTTCCAAATCAGGATTGTGGCAACACATCCATAGCAACCTGCATTTCTGCTATGGTTGGGTGATTGTTGTCGCAACTGCTACCGACTTACGTGATGCCTTATGTTAGTACCATCTTGATGACGATGATTGAAGCAGTTTGGAATTGTAAATTGTATTTGCTATCATGGTCCCACGGTGAGCGTGAATTTTACTTGCTAAAGCATAATAATTGAGAGAAAGAATTTTCTCACAATGGGATTGCGAGAGATTATGCGTTTACCTCCTAGAAATTAATGGATACCACGCCTCAATTCTGATATTGGGATACAGAGGATCCCTATGCTATATTCTAAGAGAAATTATTTCTTCCACTTCCTTATCAGGAACATGGGAGTAGGGAGGACCAATTCCTCCATAAATTGTGGGGGAGATAGTTTTTATCCCTTTGACTGATACTTCTAGACTGTTGTTACTTGAAAACCTCATGGACCACATGTATTAAGAAAGATGGAACATAGATACCATTTTAGGTGACTAGGCCTACTGTGGATGGTTAGGCCCACTTCGGTTGGTCAAGCCCACTTCGGGCGATCAAACTCACTTCGAGTGATCAAATTTGTTATGCGCTTAGTTTAGATTGTTTTACTATGGATTGTACCCTTTTTAGGCATAATAAAATTACCTCAGTCCAATCTTCTTGGTGGTTTGCCTGAGGAATCACTATTTAGGAATTTCTTGCTGCTATAAACAGATGTATATAACATTTGATAATATTGAGTCTGAACGTCTATTGAAAGAGTTAAGAGACATAAAATATGACAATGTTAAGGATGCAAGAGATTTCATCCCGAAAATTGTTCACTACCAAAACAAAAGTGATAAGTTCATAATAGGACATGCTGTGAACTGTTTTCTTATGGATTTCACCCAAACCAAGGCTACCTTTCACACCATTGGGATAAATTAGAGTGTGAATGACCTTATCACCAAAAGTGTTATTGAGGAACAGGAACTTAAGAATAAAAGAGTGTATTAGCATTACTATCTTTCCATACCAAACCTCGTTTTGGAAAGATAAATTGGAAAAACAAAAACTCATCAAATGCTTCTCACAAACATCAGAATTTCAATAAATTGCAAGATGTCCCAGGTTAGATGCTTTTAAGAGAGTTATTTGATGCTTTTGGTGTAAGGAGAAGAACTTAAGAAACATTATTGTCCACAGTTCAATTCTTGGCTAGATAACAATCAAAAGTCTGAAGGGGCTCAGGAACCTAACGAGGAAATGATCTACCAGCAAGTGTGGAGATAGTTGGAGATGTCAACATGGTTTTCGATTCAAGTTTTGAAATTTATTTAAAAAATACCATTTATGTACCTTAGTTTAGAAGAACTCCTATTTCTATTTCTCTATTGGATGAACTTGGTTTTAGTTATTCTTTTGGTAGTAGGAAAATAAGTTTGGCATTGAACTCCCAATTTGTTGGTTATAGAATTTTAGTTGATGGTTTATATAAAATATCTTTAACTTCTAATAAACTTTCTTCATCCTTTATTGTTGAACTCTTAGAAAATTTCCACGGTGATATTAGTGGGCCACTGGCTCCTACAATTTATGGTAATAAACATTTATTACATTTATTGATGAATTTCCTCATATAATGATCTTTATTCGATTAAAGATACATATCAAAATCTTGATAAATTCAAAATTTTTAAAAATGAAGTAGATGTTATAAAACTAAATAAAATTACATAGAGATCAAAAAGAGGAAGAAAAGAGAGAAAGTGGTATTATATTATCTTCTTCAAAAGTACATTTTATGTTGCAATATGGACCTTATTTATAGGGCCTAAGGGAGATGGAAAATCACAAATATTAATGGGGAATATGAATATAAAAAGAAGAATAAGAATGGACATCCACATTTATTTTTACTCATAACACTCCCCATTGGATGTCCATTAAGGATATGCCTCATTAAAACCTTACTAGAAAAAACCCAGTGGGAAAAAATCTAGTGAAGGAAAAAGAGTACAATATCCTTTCATTTCTCCCCCTCAGCTGAACAATCATTTCTTCGATGCAGACCAATCTTTTGTATTAGCTGATTAAAAAATTCTACTTGGGATTGACTTTGTGAAAAGGTCTGCAAGATTATCACATGAACAGATGTGTTGGATGCTTATATCACCACTCTTTTGAAGATCATGAGTAGAAAAGAACTTTGCAGAAATGTGTTTTGTCCGGTCTCTTATAATGTAGCCATCTTTCAATTGTGTGATGCATGCAGTATTATCTTCATATATGGTCGTTGTATTTAATGTCTCAGAAGATAAACCACAAGTATTTTGGATGTGCTGAATTAAGGATCTCAACCAAACGCATTCTCGACTTGCCTCATGTAATGCTAAAAGTTCTGCATGATTAGATGATGTTGCTGCTATGGTTTGTTTGACTAATCTCCATGAAATAGTTGTACCCCCACATGTAAATAAATAACCTGTTTGTGATCTACCATTATGAGGATCTGACAAGTAACCTGCATCTGCATAACCTGTTAATTCAAATTTGGATACTTTGTTATAAAACAAACCCATATCTATTGTACCTCTAAGGTAACAGAGTATATGTTTGACTCCGTTCCAATGTCTTCGTGTAGGTGAAAAACTATATCTTGCTAATAGATTGACAGCAAATGATATATCACGACGTGTATAATTAGCAAGGTACATTAGTGCTCCAATTGCACTGAGATATGGTACTTCAGGATCAAGCAATTCTTCATCCTTTTCTCGAGGTCTGAAAGGATATTTCTCCACATATAATGATCTAACAACCATTGGAGTAGACAACGGGTGACATTTGTCCATATAGAAGCGTTTTAACACTTTTTCTATATAGCCTTCTTGATGTACAAATATTCCTTTGTCCAAATGTTCAATTTGCAAACCTAGACATAATTTTGTCTTTCCTAAGTCCTTCATCTCAAACTCTTTCTTTAAACAATTCATAGCTTTTGGAAGCTCTCCAGGAGTTCCAATAATATTTATGTCATCCACATAAATAACATTATTGCAAATTCCTTTCCTGATCTTTTTATAAAAATACAAGGACGAATGGAGTTATTTGTATATCCCTCTCTAAGCAAATATTCACTGAGACAATTATACCACATTCGTCCAGATTGTTTCAGCCTATAGAGAGACTTGTTCAATCTTATGGAGTAGCTTTCTCAAGATTCAGATTTGTGTGTATCTAGTATATTGAACCCTTCAGGGAGTCACATGTAAATTTTACTATCAAGTGAACCATATAGATAAGTTGTTACAACATCCATCATGTGCAAATTGAGCCCTTTATGTGCTACAAACCTAATTAAATATCAAAAATTGAATTGCATCCACTACAGGTGGATATGTTTCATCAAGATAAATTTTAGGTCTTTGTGAAAATTCTTGAGCAACAAATCAAACTTTATTCCATTCTCATTTTGCTTTTTCACAAAAACTCATTTATATTCAATTGATTTCACATCTTGAGGTGTTCGAACTACATGTCCAAAATCGAGTCACTTGTAAAGTGAGTTTAATTTTTCTTCAATTGAATATGTTCATATTGGCCAATTTTCACTTTGTCTACAATCTTGATAGACTTTGACTCATGATCCTCGTTATCATTTATCATCTTTAGCGCTATATTATACACAAAGAGATTGTCAATATTGACCTTATTTTGGTTCCATCATATTCCATTCATGACATAATTTATCGAGATCTCTTAATTTTCATAAATTTCAGGTACCTGGTTAGTTCTTCTGGAACTCAAAATTAAATTATGTCAAAGTGCTCTTAGAGTTTTCATATCCTCACTTAAGTCATCTTTAACTTTAGTTTCTTTTCTTGGTAGAGGACTTTTAATGTAAAGACCATATACAATACATGCCTCAAATCATATATTATACATGAGTTTCACTTTTGGTACTGAAACATAACAAGTTCCTAGTTAACACATTATACACATAAATGCCTCTAATACAAAACACCTAAAAGTCTAAGGCATTACATATACAAGATGTTCCAAAATGATAAAAACTAAGAACTAGATCAATACAATGATCTCAAAACATAAACGCCATAGGGGAAGCCATGCCATCACAAAACCACGATCCGTAAGGAAAGTCAAATAACCTTGTCCTTACCCTTCGCCAAACCTGCAGAACCTGTGATGTAAACAACAACAGTGGGGTAAGATACATCAAATCTCAGTGAGTTCCCTATCTTAAAGTCCTCTCGGCTCTATAAGGTTCTAACAAACCTAACTCAAGTCAAAAAGGGAAAAAGGGAAGTGACCTTGAGTACACACACACTATATGGACACATGTTATGAGTTTATCAACTCACAATATCACTAATCCGTAACCACACCAAGGCATCCCCTTTTCCCGTCCGCTTCTACGTCTAGAAGACGACCCGAGTCATGGATCCTTGAACCTACTTGACATACGAATGGATTCGGGTTCTACGGGCCATAAACCGTTATGAACCGTCGCTTCACACGGGCCATAAACCGTCACAAGCATACGCTCCCAGAGCGCCATTCGTACTGCACACGGGAATCAAACCTGTCAAGTAGTTGTCCACAAGTTTCAGAGGAGCTCGAGACCCATGAAACGCACTCGCAAATATAAACGGTTACGATTACGTGATCCTACACAGTCGTGATCGTATTCGACAATCACAAGGCCATAATGCCTTAACATAACCAAACGGTTAACACACATGTTCCATACTAGTGTTTATTCGTTCTAAAATGTCCAACACTGCTTATGGTAATTGTCCTCTCTCTACTTATTTTATGTTTTATCATGCATACATTTTTCAACAACAATTACACAACCAAAATCCACAAAACGACACGATTCCAGCATTCCCGATATAATTAAATCAGCCGACAATCTTAAAACCAATGTAATAAGAAAGTACATTTTATTACCTTTCTAACGATACCAAAGTTGTTCCAATCCGGTTCACGGATAAAAAGTTACGGCATTGGAAACAAACGATCGGAAATAAAATATCACAACAGCAGAATTCTGCAACTCTCCTGGCCGTATGCGTATTGGCACTCCCCGTACGCGTATTGCCCAAATGCTCGCCCAGCCATACGCGTATTGCCCCAAGCGATACGCGTATTGCTCAAAATGCCCGGCCATCCATACGCGTATTGCTCAAAACCGTACGCGTATGGGCAGAAACGTTTTTCCTTGAAAATTCCTTTTAAAAATTGTCGTACGCGTATTGCTCTTGCCGTACGCGTAATGACAAGCCCCATACGCGTATTGACATGCTCCATACGCGTATGGGCAGAGAAAAATGCAGAAGTTCCTGCAGAATTTTTCTGCTACGGGTTGATCCAAAATCAACCCCAAATCCCATTTTTCATCAATCAAAATGCATCAAAACATGTTATAACATCACAACCAGTATAACATATAATCAAACATTGAATTTTAACAGTTAGATTCACGATTTTATACCAAAATACCCATTTTTCCCAATTTCCAATCTAACTCTAAACTCAAAATAATCCTACTCTAAAGAGTCTAACTAGAACCCACCTGGATTACTAGACGAGGAGGTTGATACGGAGATGATTAGATGAAGAATTGAGGCTTGATGATAATCTTGAGCTCTTTGTGGAATTTTCTCTCCTTCATCTTTCTTTTCCTTTCCTTCCTTCCCTTTTTCCTTTTCTCTCTTTCTCTTTTAGCTTTTGTTTGGTTTTTCAATCAAAAAGAAAAGAAAATAGATAGTATAGAAACTATCATATTTAGTAACACTACTAAATGTCCAAATTAGCTCAAAGCATCAATTAATAAAAACTCAAAGTTAAGTACTATTAATTAAATCAACTATGAGTCCGTCAGTTTACTCTAATTATTTTATCAAATAATTGTTCAGAGTACTCCGGAACCCAGTTGATCATAATAATATTAACCAGAGCGTTTATAAATTTACGGGGTATTACATCCTCCCCCCCCCCCTTAAATAGAAATTCGTCCTCGAATTTAGAAGATTACCTGAACAGATGCGGATAAGAATCTCGCATTTCCGATTCTAGCTCCCACGTAGCATCACCTGGATGCGCCATATCCCATTGCACCTTAACAAGCGGGATCTCTTTGTTCCTCAACACTTTTGTCTCTCTTCCCACGATACAACTCGGTTGTGGTTCAAAAGTCAAATCCGCTTCTATTTCCACTGATTCTGGTAAAATCGGCTGAAGAGGATCAGGAACAAACTTACGGAGCTGAGATACATGAAAAACATCATGCATTTCAGATAGAGAGGGTGGTAAGGCTAATCTGTAAGCAACTTCCCCAATCCTTTCTAGAATCTGATACGGTCCCACGTATCTCGGACTTAACTTCCGTGATTTAAACGGTCCTCTTAATCTCAACCTCAGAGTAACTTTCAGAAATACATGGTCACCTTCCTCAAATTCCAAAGGTCTCCTACGATTATCCGCATAACTCTTCTGACGATCTTGTGCTTGTTTAACCTTCTCACGGATCATTCGAATCTTTTCTGTAGTCTCTTGAATAATCTCGGGTCCCAAAATCCTATCTTCACCAATTTCAGCCCAACACAGAGGTGTCCTACACTTCCTCCCATACAATGCTTCATAAGGAGCCATACCAATGCTCGCATGATAACTATTATTATAGGAAAACTCAATTAATGGCAAAAGTTCTTTCCAATTTCCTCTACTCTCTAGCACACAAGCTCTTAACATATCCTCCATCGTTTGTATCGTTCGCTCAGTCTGACCATCCGTTTGAGGATGATTCGACGTGCTCAAATGCAAATTCGTACCCATAGCTTATTGGAACACCTTCCAAAATCTCGAAGTAAACTTCGGATCTCTATCGGACACAATATTAGAAGGAACACCATGTAATCTCACAATCTCAGCAATAAACAGCCTCGCAAGATGACTTGCCTTATAAGTAGTCTTTACGGCTAAGAAATGTGCAGATTTCGTTAGTCGATCTACAATCACCCAAATGGAGTCATAACCACCTTGTGTTCGGGGTAAACCCACTGCAAAGTCCATAGAAATACTATCCCACTTCCAAACTGGAATATCCAAAGGTTGTAACAACCCACCCGGTCTTTGGTGTTCAATCTTCACCTGTTGGCACACTGCACATTCTGACACATATTTCGCTATATCCTTTTTCATTCCAGACCACCAATAATCCTTCTTTAAATCCTGATACATCTTCGAAGAACCAGGATGTATCGTAAAAGTACCTTTATGAGCTTCGTCTAAAATCTTCCTTTTTAATGCCTCATCCTTCGGAACACAAATCCTTTGATTAAACAGAACAATCCCATATGTCGCTCGTGTAAAACCTGGTTGACATAACAACTCTTGTAACTCCTCTTCCAATAATTGTCCTTGTTGGATCTCAACTCTTAAAGTAGAATTGACATTCAAATTTCCCATGATTACACCATTCGGAGTCCACACAAACTGGAGGTTAAGATCTCTGAACTTTTCCAATAACGAATATTCCAAAATCATCAATTCTGCACCATGAACCATTTTCCGACTTAAGGCATCCGCTACTTTATTCGCCTTGCCTGGATGATACTTCAATTCTAAGTCATAATCCTTTAAGTACTCTATCCACCTTCTTTGTCGCATATTCAACTCCTTTTGATCAAACAAATACTTCAAACTTTTGTGGTCACTGAACATTTCAAAACGTACACCATACAAGTAATGACGCCACACCTTCAGTGCAAACACCACTGCAGCTAGTTCCAAATCATGAGTTGGATAATTCTTCTCATGAACTTTCAACTGTCGAGAAGCATAAGCCACTACTTGACCACCTTGCATCAAAACACCCCCTAATCCCCTCTTAGAAGCATCACAGAATACTTCATAAGAGTTATTAGGATCAGGAATAATTAATACTGGAGCACTCGTCAAACTTTCCTTCAATTTCATAAAACTTTGTTCACAACCCGAATCCCACTCAAAGACAACATCCTTTTGAGTAAGTTTCGTCATTGGTAAGGCCAGTTGAGAAAAACCCTTAATAAACCTTCTATAGTAACCTGCCAAACCCAAGAAACTTCTAACCTCTGACACATTTCTCGGTCTCTCCCAATTAATCACTGCCTCTACCTTCGATGGATCCACTGCCACACCACCCTGAGATATAACATGTCCAAGAAAATTAACTTCCGACATCCAAAACTCACACTTACTTAACTTAGCAAACAATTGTTTCTCTTGCAAGACCGATAAGACAATCCTCAAATGTTCTCCATGCTCTTGTGGAGTACGAGAATAAATAAGAATGTCGTCAATAAAGATTACCACAAATTGGTCCAAGTAAGCCTGAAATATTCGATTCATGTAATCCATAAAAACAGCTGGAGCATTAGTCACACCGAACGGCATCACTAAGAATTCGTAATGACCGTAACGGGTTCTAAATGCAGTTTTTGGCACATCGGAACTCTTCACTCGAATCTGATGATAACCCGACCGTAAATCAATCTTCGAGAACACACAGGCTCCTTTCAATTGATCTAACAAGTCGTCTATCCTTGGTAAAGGGTACTTGTTCTTAATAGTGACTTTGTTCAACTTACGATAATCAATGCACAACCGCATTCCCCCATCCTTCTTCTTTACCAACAACACTGGAGCTCCCCAAGGTGAAACACTAGGTCTAACAAAATGCTTAGACATCAAGTCTTCCAATTGGTCCTTCAACTCTCTTAGTTCAAGCGGTGCCATCCGATACGGAGAAACGGATATAGGAGCCGTTCCCGGTATCAGGTCAATAGAGAACTCAACTTCTCTCTCCGGAGGAAGAGAAGAAACATCCTCTGGAAACACTTCAGGAAATTCACACACTATTGGAATATTCAGAACTGGCTGTTCATTACTTCCATCCTTAGTAAGAACCATTAAAATAGATTTCTCATTCTCGAACAAGAAGTTTACCATTCCCATCGTACCTTCTAAAATCGTTGATAACACATCTTTCGGAGTAGCCTCAGCAGATGGAATAATGATTAACTTTTCTTCACACCCGATAAACACCGAATTAGCAGAAAGCCAATCCATTCCCAGAACAACATCCACTTTCTTAAGCGGTAAACAGATAAGGTCAATCTGGAAAACTCTTTCGTTAACCGACAACACACAATTCTCACACATCAGCGGTGTTTCAACCATTTCATCCATGGCAGTAGTAACCACCATAGGAGGAAACAAAGGAATAGTTTGCAACCCCAGTCGCCTTACACAACGCGTGGACACAAAAGAATGCGTTGCCCCACAATCAAATAAAACAAAGCAAGAATGTCCATACACGAAACACGTACCCGCAATCAATGAATTGTCACCCCTTGCTTTCCTCGCATCCAAGGTATACACTCGGCCCGTTGTCTTCCCTTGTGCCTGATTCTTACCCTGAGGACAATCCCTCGCCAAGTGGCCCACCTTCTGACACTGGTAACACCTCACACCTTCAATACCACATCGACCGTAATGATTCCGACCGCAAGTACGACACACCGGAGGTACACTAGTTCTAGAACTCTGGACCAGCTTCCCTTTGGAAAACTGTTGCCTTTGCCTAAACTGTTGATTCGACCTCCCTCGGTCACCTTGAATCGCCCTGTTCGAATCCACCTCCATTTGTACCTTTTTCAAACTATTTTCTGCCACATAACTTTGTCTTAACATTTCAGCATAAGTAGAAAATTCCCGTTGAGACACGATGTGTGAAATCTCAGCCCTTAACCCAAACAGAAACTGATCTATCTTCCACCTCTCATCAGGAGCATACATGGCCTGTCTAGAATAGTCAGCCATGTTCTCAAATTGTTCCGCATAGGAAGCCACTGATAAATTTCCCTGTCTCAACTGTTGGAACTCAAACTCCTTTTGAGACCTTAATGAACTCGGAAAATATTTCTCCATAAAGATTACCTTAAACTGTTCCCACACTTTCGGCACCTCCTGAATTGTCATCAAGGCTGAAGTGCTCTCCCACCACCTCATGGCAGGACCCTTCAACCAGTGAGAAGCAAAGGCCTCCTTATTCTCCTCACTGCAATGAACTATCAGAAAAATCCGCTCCATACCTGTTATCCATTCGTGTGCCTTTACCGGATCCAGCCCTCCTTGAAACTCCGGAGGATTCATACGAACAAATTCCCTGTAGGTTCCTCCTGTAACTTCCGGAACAACCACTGGAGGATGCAGACCATCAGCCATTTGTTGCATCATTCCTTGCATGAACTGATTCTGCTGCTGCTGCATCTGTTGCATAAATTGGTACAAAGGGGCGTTCCCTTCATCACCCTGTGGAACCGTCCCTGCTGGAGTAGTTCTTGGAGTTCTGGGTCTTCCACGGTTGTTTCTACGTCCATCGGCCATGTTCCTGAATGTCATACAAATAGGATTAAGTTGATCAGGCCCAATACTAAAAATATAACATACAAGACCCAAGGCGACACCACGCATATGAAACGGAAAGAAACACTTATTCTATTTCATGGCTAGGTCGAGGATACGACCTGCTCTGATACCAACTGTAAAGACCATATACAATACATGCCTCAAATCATATATTATACATGAGTTTCACTTTTGGTACTGAAACATAACAAGTTCCTAGTTAACACATTATACACATAAATGCCTCTAATACAAAACACCTAAAAGTCTAAGGCATTACATATACAAGATGTTCCAAAATGATAAAAACTAAGAACTAGATCAATACAATGATCTCAAAACATAAACGCCATAGCGGAAGCCATGCCATCACAAAACCACGATCCGTAAGGAAAGTCAAATAACCTTGTCCTTACCCTTCGCCAAACCTGCAGAACCTGTGATGTAAACAACAACAGTGGGGTGAGATACATCAAATCTCAGTGAGTTCCCTATCTTAAAGTCCTCTCGGCTCTATAAGGTTCTAACAAACCTAACTCAAGGCAAAAAGGGAAAAAGGGAAGTGACCTTGAGTACACACACACTATATGGACACATGTTATGAGTTTATCAACTCACAATATCACTAATCCGTAACCACACCAAGGCATCCCCTTTTCTCGTCCGCTTCTACGTCTAGAAGACGACCCGAGTCATGGATCCTTGAACCTACTTGACATACGAATGGATTCGGGTTCTACGGGCCATAAACCGTTATGAACCGTCGCTTCACACGGGCCATAAACCGTCATAAGCATACACTCCCAGAGCGCCATTCGTACTGCACACGGGAATCAAACCTGTCAAGTAGTTGTGCACAAGTTTCAGAGGAGCTCGAGACCCATGAAACGCACTCGCAAATATAAACGGTTACGATTACGTGATCCTACACAGTCGTGATCGTATTCGACAATCACAAGGCCATAATGCCTTAACATAACCAAACGGTTAACACACATGTTCCATACTAGTGTTTATTCGTTCTAAAATGTCCAACACTGCTTATGGTAATTGTCCTCTCTCTACTTATTTTATGTTTTATCATGCATACATTTTTCAACAACAATTACACAACCAAAATCCACAAAACGACACGATTCCAGCAATCCCGATATAATTAAATCGACCGACAATCTTAAAACCAATGTAATAAGAAAGTACATTTTATTACCTTTCTAACGATACCAAAGTTGTTCCAATCCGGTTCACGGATAAAAAGTTACGGCATTGGAAACAAACGATCGAAAATAAAATATCACAACAGCAGAATTCTGCAACTCTCCTGGCCGTACGCGTATTGGCACTCCCCGTACGTGTATTGCCCAAATGCTCGCCCAGCCATACACGTATTGCCCCAAGCGATACGCGTATTGCTCAAAATGCCCGGCCATCCATACGCGTATTGCTCAAAACCGTACGCGTATGGGCAGAAACGTTTTTCCTTGAAAATTCCTTTTAAAAATTGCCGTACGCGTATTGCTCTTGCCGTACGCGTAATGACAAGCCCCATACGCGTATTGACATGCTCCATACGCATATGGGCAGAGAAAAATGCAGAAGTTCCTGCAGAATTTTTCTGCTACGGGTTGATCCAAAATCAACCCCAAATCCCATTTTTCATCAATCAAAATGCATCAAAACATGTTATAACATCACAACCAGTATAACATATAATCAAACATTGAATTTTAACAGTTAGATTCACGATTTTATACCAAAATACCCATTTTTCCCAATTTCCAATCTAACTCTAAACTCAAAATAATCCTACTCTAAAGAGTCTAACTAGAACCCACCTGGATTACTAGACGAGGAGGTTGATACGGAGATGATTAGATGAAGAATTGAGGCTTGATGATAATCTTGAGCTCTTTGTGGAATTTTCTCTCCTTCCTCTTTCTTTTCCTTTCCTTCCTTCCCTTTTTCCTTTTCTCTCTTTCTCTTTTAGCTTTTGTTTGGTTTTTCAATCAAAAAGAAAAGAAAATAGATAGTATAGAAACTATCATATTTAGTAACACTACTAAATGTCCAAATTAGCTCAAAGCATCAATTAATAAAAACTCAAAGTTAAGTACTATTAATTAAATCAACTATGAGTCCGTCAGTTTACTCTAATTATTTTATCAAATAATTGTTCAGAGTACTCCGGAACCCAGTTGATCATAATAATATTAACCAGAGCGTTTATAAATTTACGGGGTATTACATTTAACATCGGAACCGACTTTTCTACCACGCTTCAGGCGCAGCTATAACTCATTTGCAATATTATATTGTCCAATATTAGAATCCACCTTGAGTGGAATATTAGCAGCTAATAATTTGTTTCATAAACTTTGCAAATGAATTGTGTTTTGAACTTCGAGGATCAAAATGTTATTATAATATTTTATTTTAAATTGTTAATTTGAACTTCTGGTTCACACTTTCAGCTGCTTATTCTCTCCCCCTAATATTGAGAAAATTAATTTATCAATTGATAATCAGTCTACTGGGCTTCAAATAAGTATTCACTTATTGGATCAAGGTATATCCTCAAGTACGGGATTCATATAAAATACCATTTCTGAAAATTCTTTCAAAACTCATATTATCGTACTAAATTGGAGCAATTGAATATTTACAACACATCCAAAAGTTTACATAGATGAGATATAATAGGTTATTAACCTAAAATAATTTGTAAGTTAAGGGTAGAATCATCTTATATTAACTTGTTGGCTTAATGCGAATAAATATCTTAATATCATACTTTGTGTGTTTCAAATATCTAGTTTAGAATTGATGATCTCATAAGTATTAATTATATAACTAACTTTAGACGCCTAAAGAATGGATATTCAAGTCCATTTTTTATGAGCATGTTCTTCAAGATGTTCAATATTAATTTTAGTAATATATGTGATACTTATCAAGGAATTTCTGAAAAATCCAGAAAACAAGATCTTAGTCTAATTAGTTGAGAAAATAATTTCACAAACTTCTGGTTGTGAATAGACATATGCACGATTTTTTAGTCGATGCAACAATTAATGTTATAAAAACTCAATTTCTCAAATTTTCCTTTAGGAACACACAAATTTTATTGGCCTTGAAGAAACTTCTGGTTCTTCAAAACTAGTTCTCACATCATAATACATCTGAGATGACCCAACCGATTTTGCCAACAACACACTTAAGTGTGATTTGTAAACACCTGGTTTACCATAATACATATGATTCTATTATTCTATTTGTTTCAATCTCTAGTAAATATAAAATAATTTGTACGTTTATTATATTGTTCTAAAATTTAGTACACACTTACTATTAAAATGATTCATGCAAATAAAATATAATAATATTTTAATAGAAGAAAATTAAATATAGTGATTAATTTAAAACAAAATTAACAATAAAATATACACATATGATACAAATCATAAATTGTTACTATTTTACTACTTTTTCTTCATTTGTTTATAAATATATTATTATTATTATTATTATTTTGACAAAGGTACTAATATCATCTCACAACACAATCTTACGTAGCATGAGTGTGTGGGGAAAAAACCCTTTCCTTGTGTGCCTCCTAACTTTTGATATTCGACAACATATTGGACAATCAAGCGCTTAGTGCTCCCTTTTCCTTAAGAAGTTTCGGAACATAGAAATGTTCAAGAGAGAGTGATAATTTTATTTGTGTATTTTTTTTTTCTTTTCACATGTGAGATATGGGATGAGATTGTGAGTATTTATAAGAGTGGAAATTGAAAAAAAAAGAGGAATATGAGTGTCTCCTAATAAAAAAGACACTAGAGAAAATAAATTAATTAGCTAAGAGTTTTATGATAGTGGAATGTGGATAGTATTATTTTATTAAATTAATTCAATATCATTCATTTCAACTATCCAATTTCTAGCATTCATAATGCACTAAATTAAGAATTTATTATTCCACTCACAAATGCTTAACGTTATTTCTCATGCTATGCATTCTTTTGTCTTTCCCACTCATAATTATCCACTCATCATTCATATAATAATAACATATGCACTCTTAAGTCATTCAAACATAAAGTAGGAAATAATAAGACACATGTTCTTGTTTTTCTTTAGACTATTGAATATATTGATTCAAATTTAATTTATAAAATGCTACTAACAATAACACATATGTTTTAAATTTTAGATTATTTATTTTTTTTCCTTAAACTAATAAATTATTTATTCATTTTTGTTTTGGCTATATCAAAATAATTTGATTATAGTATAAATAAGAGGTAATTAAGAAAATAAATAAAGTTCTTTGTAACTGTAAGAATATAAAACTTTCTATATCTATTAAGTGAAGAATTAGAGAAACTGACTACTTGAATGTAATTATTTCCGTTATCAATAGAAAATAAATTATTATCAACTTATAATAAAATAAATCACCTATTGAATAATATAAAATATAATTATCGAATGATCTCAAAGTACACAAAAATACAACAATTCAACTCTTCTAAACACACTTAGTGTCAACAACTAACAATTTTGTTACCCTTCTTTTTCTTATAATCTAATTCATAAATCTCTCTCAACAATTATACAAGAAACTTCTCGTAATTAAATATATAAAAAAAATCACTTCTTTAAAATTAAAATTTCTAAATTTTCATTCAAAAATAAATATGTTCAATAATAACCAAAATATATTTAAATCAGATAACATACTAAAAACTATGTATATAATATATATTTTTCAATCTTAATAAATTTACATTTATTAATATTATTCATGCAATCCTTTTGTGATTGTCAATTTTTCTAAGGTCCATGAAAATTGTCATTGATACTTTTCTGATCAATGGAGACAGAATAATCATTTTCTTATCATTCATCAAGGGATAACCATTATTTGATGAATGGAGAAAAGTAATTCATTCTTTGAACAATCCTCTAGGGATCATTTCTAAATATATAATTTTTCGAGAGTTAGATCATAGATCTTCAAACAATGATAAAGATAAACAGTTTTCGTGCAATCCTCCGGGGATGCATTATAAGTTCTTCAAGAACTATATACATTATTATTTTTCAATCATTCATGGATCTTGATTAGTTCTGCAGGAACTATATAATAAATTATTATTTTTCTATCCTTCAGGGATGCTTGGTAAGTTCTTCAGGAATTACATAAATGATTTGTTACAAATAATGATCTAAAAATTATAATCATCCTTCTGAGATGCGTTAAAATTATTTGTGTCATTCTTCTGGAATAACAATCTTTTGGCAACTTTTATATCACATACTCAATTTTTTTTCCATGATTCTAAACAAATAATGGTTTAAGATTAATTTGAGATGGAAGCAAAAGAATCATACCTGAGAGCTTCGTGCTGATAACGTGTTATAAAACTAAATAAAATTACATAGAGATCAAAAAGAGGAAGAGAAGAGAGAAAGTGGTATTATATTATCTTCTTCAAAAGTACATTTTATGTTGACCTTATTTATAGGGCCTAAGGGAGATGGAAAATCACAAATATTAATGGAGAATATGAATATAAAAAGAAGAATAAGAATGGACATCCACATTTATTTTTATTCATAACAGTAGAGAAACAATTGAGAAATATGATCAAGATTATAAAGTCTGACCGTAATGGATAGCAGAGCCGACCCAACGTGTTTTGAGGCCAAAGGTGGAATTCAATTTAAAATATTTTTATAATAATATTTAATAAAAATATTTTTTTTTAAATAAATAATTTTTAAATTTTTTTTATAATTAATGTTAATTTTGATGTGCGTAGAGAATTTAAAATCAACGCTATTGATTATTGAACTGAAAAATATTTTTAAAATAGTAAAATTGAGATATTTTAAAAATTAATATTTAATTAAAAATTAAATAAAATTTTAAATTAATAATTTTTATAATTTTTTTACACTGTAGACAAGTAAAGAATTTAAAACCAACGTTATTGATTATTGAACTGCAAATATTTTTAGCTTTAAAATTGTAAAACTAAGATGGTAAGAATTGAACACAAGTACTATACTATAAAGAAACAAAGCTTTGCCCTTTGACACATTCTATTTATTTATAATTTTTTTTGAAAAATATATTAATTATATGTAATTTGAGGCCTATTTTAAGGTTAAAAAAATGAGGCCTAAAGCCCTTGTCTTAGTAGCTTTGGGCTAGGGCCGGCCCTGATGGATAGTGTTATGCTAAATATGGTGTCGCAGAACAACATAAAGGACCATTCACTTTATACTTGCATGATTGTGTACTTGTTCCTCAATACGCCATGCTTGGAAATCATGAACAAAATGAAGTAGCTGAAACGCGTAATAAGACACTTAAAGATATGGTGAGAAGAATGATCAATGAATGTAACTTTAAGGACCATTCACTTTATACTTGCATGATTGTGTACTTGTTCCTCAATACACCATGCTTGGAAATCCTGAACAAAATGGAGTAGCCGAAAGGCGTAATAAGACACTTAAAGATATGGTGAGAAGAATGATCAATGAATGTAACTTTCCCAAATATTTGTGGGATGAAGCCAAAAACAACCCTTTAAATTCTAAACAGAGTCCATATCTTAGTGGGAGCCTACTATTAGAAATGAATTTATGGTTTATCTTAGTGGATGTGCATTTGATATATGAGATGTTGCTGATCCAAAGGGATATCGGGAGGTAGTGACTTATCCTCAATTTGAGAAGTGAGGGTATGCTATGAATGAAGAAATGAAATTTATGTCAGTAAATGATGTTTGGGAGCTTATTGAGTTACCTAGAAATTGTAAGGTGATTTGTTGTAAGTGGTTTTTCAAGACAAATAAAGATATTTATGACAACATTGAAAGGTTTATTGATGGACCATTGGCAAAAGGTTTCATGTAGAAATAAGGTATTAACTTTAATGAAACATTTTCACCAGTACCTACAAAGGATTATTTTAGGATCATTATGGCACTTATAGATCTTTATGATTTAAAATTACATCAAATGTATGTGAAGACATCGTTTGTAAATGATGATTTGAATGAGGAAGTATATATGCAATAAAGTTGAGGTTTTCTTATTGGTAAATGATAAGAATTTGGTTTGTAAGTTGAAGAGATCAATTTATGGATTTAATAAGCTTCTAGACAATGTATCTAAAATTTGATGAAGTGGTATGATCCGCTATCGCGCACAAGTAAAAAATGAGTAAATAAAAACTGTAGTTTAGGGAAGCGACATTCGAATGTCGCATCACAAGGACTCTTGTATTGAATTCTTACCAACTGAAAAAGATGGGGGGTTTTAAGGTTTAGGTTTTGAAAAATATAACAGTAAAAAGGATTTGATTACGAATAAGATAAAACGTCTAATCCTACTGATTTGGGTTCTGACTTATCACTAATTATTGTAACTCCAATCTCCTAAGCGACTTTGATTTTATTCGATTATGAAATCAATTAGACAAGCGCTATCAATATCATGTTAATTATCTTCTTGTTACCGCATTAAGCATGACGGTTTAAAGATTAGGCGAAGCTAACAAATAATCTAAGTTAACACGCGACTAAAATTAGGAACATGCATACACTCGAATTTGATTAAGTCTATCATATGAGTAGCAATCGAATTAAGAAAATGAAAGCGATCAAATTAAGCAAATGAATTCATACGCAGAATTAAATTGAAATTGAAATTGAATTAAAATTAAAATAACCTCAAAGCGGTGGAACCCGTAATCAACACAATTTTCCTTAGGGATTAGTTCTCCATGAAAATTACAAGGCAAAGCTAAAATCGTGAATAGTGAATAAGGTTTGATGAACAGTAGCGTGGCTTTTGTAGGTTAAAGGAAACAAGGCATTAGGGTTCTAATCCTCACCGGGTCGGAAGGCATAAAAACCGGTCCAAAACTGGCCAAAAACTAATTATTTTCTAAAGTCTGAAACAAAAACGATTTATTCGAGTCTTCTACACTCCAAATCTGCTTCTGACTTCATCATGAAACTTTTAGCTTATCTTCTCATCTTTCCAACGCTTATTAGAATGCGTCAAACCGATTTTCGTAGCCCAAGGATATAAGAGAGTGTAAATAGTTATTTATTCAGAAAATACCATACGAAATTAAATAAAATGTAACAATAAACTAAGTTAAGGAAACACACAAAAATAGTAGAAATAGAACATTACACTCTAGAAATGTTGCAACATAATAGTGAAAGAATGTGCATGAAGATGCACTGATCAAATTCCCCCACACTTGAAGTTTTGTACTCCGAGCAAAATTCTAAAGTTAAAATTCAAAACAGAAAAATAGAAACAAAACAGAGCATGCAAATTCAAAGACTTTCAAAATCACAAGGGTGTAATTAAAATCCTCATTCTAAGCTTCAAGAAATACGGTGTTAGTGAATAAAATTCAATGACATTCAAAGGAAGTAAGATGACAAGTTACCGAAGAGTACATCAAAAGCACATCATGAAAATTAGTACTACCATAAGCTTGCAAAGACTCTAATATCCAAAATTGAAATACATGAACATAAAGATCAAAAGGATTTTTATTAGGGTTGTAACTTGGCCAAGGTAAGGGTGATAAGGATCCCAAGGTGTACTAGGCTAAAATTCAAAGGGTTAAAAGAAAATTGAGAGGAACTACATGAGTTGTGCTATCAAAAACTTCATGCATTTTCAAACAACAACCTTGCAACTATTTCTCTTTTTCTTTTCTCATTTTTATAGAAGAAATATGTATTGTCATCCTTCTATTCTTTTTCTAATTTTTTATTTTTTTATTTTTTATCTTTCTACTTTTTTTTCTCTTTTCTACCAACCTTTGAAGTATTACATCTAGAATAAATCAACCCCACACAAATCTAAACAAGACTCCTTTAATCCTTTGAATAGGGTGATAACATTGTTTTCACTTTTCAGCTGTAATGAGTTTTAAACAAAGAATGAGATAATAGGCTCAAAGGGTTTTTAAACAAGGGATGACATATCCAGGGTTGGCTTTTTGGCTAACTGGTTAAAAAATAAATAAAACAAAAAACAAGTTGCCTTTATCATATCTGTGTGCTTAAGTAAACAAAAAGCTTCAACAAGAGTCAATTCAAGTTCTAGAGACTAACAGATATGTGAAACACACAAGAAAGAAAAAAAATGGATTTTTGTATGATATCCATTAAAAAGCTCAAATCTAAAAAAGGTTATGATCTACCACAAATGATGCACAATTCATATTTTATTCCTACTTAACATATTAAGAATGCACAACAAATCACTCACATCATACCACAAGTCTTTAATCAATAGAAAAGAGAAATTACTCACACAACACTTGCAACCCAAAAACCAATGAAAAGGCATGCATTAAAAAAAAGAAAACAAGTAAGTAAATGAAAACAAACAAGTAAGTAAATAAAAACAAGAAAATGCACAAGAAAATGATTCTCTGCCCCACACTTAAGACTCACATTATCCTCAATGAAAGAACATAAGTATAAAATAAGAGAGAGGAGAGATAGGAAAGAACACATTCGAGGAGTTAAGGTGGATAGATGATCGCATAAACAAACTTTCACAAAGAGAGCTCTTCCACAGTCTCTTCTTCCAAAGTGGGGCTCTCTTGGAGTAGCTTTGGGCAGTGTCCATTGTTCTTGAAATTTTTAGTAGTGCCTTCGTCTTTTATTCCAGGATCAAAGAAGGATCTTCGATAAGTAAAAGTGTCGAATATGCACATGAACATGGTCTCATTTTTCACAACATCAAGAATCAAAGGATTAAGGGGATGCCTTACTACTTTTGTTCCATCTTCAAGTGAGACCCTATGTATACTCATGAATGGGCTAAAATCATGACTGTTAAACAAGGTCCATCCAATTCCCTTCTTATGTTTCTGCAATAATTTCTCTTCCTGCTCAAATTCAAGCTTTGATAAAAAAATTTAAATCTTCAAGAAGGGATTCAGAAGGTGGTTGTTTAATGGAATGTTTGGTTGGGGCTGCTGGGATGTCGAGAGCTTCAGCTGTATAAACAACTTCATCTACAACTCCATCTATAGGAAAAATGTCAACCTGCAAGGCAACCTCAATCTCGGCACAAACAGAGCAAATATGAGTGTCAGTACATGTATCACAAATGTAAGTATCATCAAAATTAGACAATGATGGAAAATCAGTTGAATACAAGTCAGAAAGAAAATCAATTTGAAAAATAGAATGCTCTTCCGTGGGGTGCTTCATAGCATCAAAAATTTTAAATTTTAAAGTAATATCACCAAACTCCATGGACATTGTTCCATCATTAACATCAATTTTTGTTTTTGTTGTTTTCATAAATGGCCTGCCTAAAATGATGGGTGCTTTGTTTGACTTAGTTTCTCCTTCCATGTCCAGAATGTAAAAATCAGAAGGAAAAATCAAATCATTAACTTGAACAAGTATATCTTTTACTACTACAGCAGGGAGGGCATTGCTCCTGTTTGTGTAATACCCCGTATTTTAATTACTCTGGATAATATTAGTTGTGATCAACTGAGTTCCAGTGTACTCTGAGAAATTATCTGCAAAGATAATTAGAGTAACTGTTGAGTTCAGAGCAGATTCAATTAATATTATCTGACTCTGAGGATTTAATTATTGGAGCTTTAGAGACTATTTGGACAATTAGCAGTGTTACTAATTAATGATATTTTCCTATATCATTTCTTTCCACCCTTTTTCCAACATAAGAAACAAAGAAAGAAAAAGATAGAAAGAAGTTAGAGAGAAGGAAGAGGAAAGGAAAGAAAAAGGAGGAAAACCTAGAAGAGAGAAAGATCAAGATCATTATCCATTCTTCATCAAATCATCTCATATTCTTCGTCATCATCTTCTAATCAAGGTGGGTTCTAGATAAATGCTTTAGTTGTAGAGTTTCTTGAGTTTTAGAGTTAGGTTTGGTTTTAGGAGAAAATGAAAAATCTTGCTAAAAATCATGAATCTAACGATTGAAAATCGATATAAATCGTGTGGTATGATCATAATATGCATATGAATATTGTTGATGCTTGTTTGTGCTGTTTGGAAATGATTTGGTTTGTGACAGGGTGAATTTCGGACCCAAAGAGCCATGAAAACGCAGCTGAGAGATGTTGCCTCTGGTACGGAGCGTCGGGCGGTGCTCAGAGCGCCGGGCGACGCGAAGCGAGCGCCCCTGCTTCGCCGGGCGATGGCCAAGAGGCGCAGCATGGAACGTTTCTATAACTTTGAGTTTTTGGAGAGGAATTTACGTCCCTGCTTTGTCGGGCAAAGCAGAGGCAAAGGAGGTACCGCCGGGCGAAATTTGGAGCGCCAGGCGCTCCTGGGACTTTTACAAATGATCCCCTTTCCTTTTAAATTCCATAACTTGTGATCCGCTTATCGGTTTTAATTGTTCTTGATACCGATAGAAAGCTAAGACAATAACCTACATGATGAACGTGAAAAACGTCAGTTTCATCGCCCGATTAAATAATCGGAGGAGATCCAAAAGTGGTACTATTATGATGAATTATTATATGTGTTTCTATTGTGCAATTGTAATATGTTTTGATTATTCTATTGTTGGTTAATCATGATTGTGAGTGAATATGCATGCTAAAATGAAAAATGAAATAGGAAGAGTGAGGAAACCTCAACATGAAACTTTAATAGGATCTAGTTATGAGACTATAAATTGATAGAGAACTCTAGATGGCGATGCTCGGGCATGTGTTGTAGAAAGGTGCATCCTTGCGGAGTAATGGTCTAGATGAGAGTGAAACACTAGTATGGAACATGTGAGAACCTAGTATAGGTGAAAAGGTGAAAGGGCCTTGAGGCATTGTGGCCTTGTGTTTGTCGAATATAATCATATTATGTGTGTGATCACTTAATCGTAACCGTTCCCCTGATTTTTCCGTTTTATGAGCTTAGAGCTCCTCTGGAATATACGCATGACTACTTGACAGGTTTGATTCCCAGTTAGTACGTATGGAGCCTAAGGGTAAAGAGACTTGTGATGGTTAATGGCCCGTGTGAAGTGACAGTTCATAACGGTTAATGGCCCGTAGAACCCGAATCCATTACGTATGTCAAGTAGGTTACAAGGATCGATGACTCAGGTCGCCTTCTAGATGTAGAAGCGGACGGGAAAAGGAGATTCCTTGGTAAGGTTATTGATTAGTGATATTTTGAGTTGATGAACTCATGACATGTTTTCATATAGTGTGAGAATTGAATTGTAAACTCGAAGTCCCTTCCCTTTCCCTTTAACTTGAGTTAGGATCGGTTAGAACCTTGTAAAGCCGAGAGAATCCATAAGATAGGGAACTCACTGAGATTTTTTATCTCACCCCATGTTGTTGATTATATTACAGGTACTACAGGTTCCGCGAAGGGTAAGGATAAAGTGGTTTGACTTTTCCTTACGAATCGTAGCTTTTGGGATGACATGGCTTCCGCTATGACGTTTTATTTTGAGATCATTGTATTGATCTAGTTCTTAGTGCTTTTGGGACATCTTGTATATGTTATGCCGTAGACTTTTAGTACTTTGTATTTAGGGCATTTAATGTATACAATGTGTTAACTAGGAACTTATGGTATTTCAGTACCAAAACTTGGATTCATGTATAATATATATGCTTTGATGTATGTTGTTATATATGGGTGTTACAGTTGGTATCAGAGCAGGTTGTATCCTCGATCTAGCCATGAAATAGTATAAGTATTTCTTTCCGTTTCATATGCGTTGTGTCACCATTGGTATTAAGTGTTATATGTATGGCATTAAGCCTGATCAACTTAATCCTATCTATATGACGTTTAGGAACATGGCTAACGGACGCAGAAGCAATTGTGGTAGGCCCGTAAATCCTCCAGCTGGGACGAATCTGCCAGGCGGCGAGGAGTATGTACCATGGCCCCAGTTCTTACTACCGATGCAGCAGCAGCAGAACCAGTTCATGTAACAGATGGTACAACAGATGAATGGGGGTCTTCACCCTCAGGTGGTTGTTCCTGATGTTGTAAGTGGAAACTTTAGGGATTTTATCCGCATGAATCCTCTTGAATTTTATGGTGGATTAGATCCTGTGAAGGCTCATGAATGGGTGGATGGCATGGAGAGAATCTTCATGATAGTTCAGTGTAGTGAGGAGAACAAGGTGGTATTTGCTTCTCACTTGTTGAAGGGTCCTGCTATGAGGTGGTGGGAAAGTGCTTCAGCTTTGATGACTATCCAAGAGGTGCCTAAAGTCTGGGAGCAATTTAAGGTTACGTTTATGGAGAACTACTTCCCTGGATCTTTGAGGACTCAGAAGGAGTTCGATTTACAACAGTAGAGACAAGGTACTTTGATTGTGGCTGCTTATACTGAAAAGTTTGAAGTCATGGCTGCTTACTCTAGGCAAGCTATGTATGCCCAGGATGAGAAATGGAAAATTGACCAATTCCTCTTTGGATTGAAAGCTGAGATTTCGCACAGTGTGTCTCAAAGGGAGTTCGCTAGTTACTCTGAATTACTAAGACAGTGTTTTGTGGCTGAGAATAGTTTGAAGAAAGTTCAGGCAGAAGGAGATTTGTATAGGGCGAATCAGAATGATCGTGGAAGATCTAATCAACAGTTTAGGCCGAGGTAACAAGTGTTCAAAGGAAAGCAAGTTCAGAATGCTAGAGCAAGTACACCTCCTGTGTGTCGTACTTGTGGTAGGATGCATTTTGGAAGGTTTGGTATAGATGGTGTGAAGTGTTTTTAGTGTCAGAAGATGGGCCATCTGAAGAGAGATTGTCCTCAGAATAAGGATCAGGCACAAGGAAATAGTACCGGGCGAGTTTATACTTTGGATACGAAGAAAGCAAAGGGCAATAATTTTTTGATTGCTGGTACGTGTTTCGTTAATGGGATTCCTTGTTTTGTATTATTTGATTGTGGAGCGACACACTCTTTTGTGTCAATGCAATGTGTGAAGCGACTTAGGTTGCAAGTTATTCCGTTATCTCCTCCCATGGTGGTTACTACTGCCATGGATGAGATCGTTGAAACACCTTTAATGTGTGAGAATTGTGTTTTGTCTGTGGATGGGAGAGTTTTTCAGATTGATCTTATTTGTTTGCCGCTTAAGAAAGTAGACGTTGTTTTGGGAATGGATTGGCTTTCTACTAATTCGGTTTTCATCGGGTGTGAGGAGAAGCTAATCATCATTCCATCTACTGAAGCTACTCTGAAGGACGTATTAACAACTATTTTAGAAGGTACGGTTGGAATGATAAATTCCTTGTTTGAGAAGGAAAAATTTGTTCTTTTGGTTCTCACTAAGGAGGAGAGTAGCAATCTGCAAGTGTTGAGTATCCCAGTAGTCTATGAATTTTTAGACGTTTTCCCCGAGGATGTCACTTTTCTTCCTCCGGAGAGGGAAGTGGAATTTTCTATTGACCTGATACCGGGAACGGCTCCTATATTCGTTTCTCTGTATTGGATGGCACCACTTGAATTAAGAGAATTGAAGGATCAATTGGAAGAGTTAATGGCAAAGCATTTTGTTAGACCCAGTGTTTCACCTTGGGGAGCTCCAGTGTTATTGGTAAAGAAGAAAGATGGTGGGATGCGGTTGTGTATTGATTACCGATAGTTGAATAAAGTCACCATCAAGAATAAGTACCCGCTACCAAGGATAGACGATCTGTTAGATCAATTGAAAGGAACCAGTGTGTTCTCGAAGATTGATTTACGGTCGAGTTATCATCAGATCCGTGTGAAGAGTTCGGATGTATCGAAGACCGCGTTCAGAACCCGTTATGGTCATTATAAATTCTTAGTAATGCCTTTCGGTGTGACGAATGCTCCAACAGTTTTTATGGATTATATGAATCGGATATTTCAAGCTTACTTGGATCAATTTATTGTGATCTTCATTGATGACATTCTTGTTTATTCTCGTACTTCGCAAGAGCACGAGGGACATTTAAGAATCGTTTTATCGATCTTACAAGAGAAGCAACTTTTTGCCAAGTTGAGCAAGTGTGAATTTTGGATGTCGGAGGTTAGTTTTCTTGGTCACGTCATATCTCAGGGAGGTGTGGCAGTTGACCCATCAAAAGTTGAAGCAGTAATTAATTGGGAGAGACCGAAGAATGTCTCAGAAGTTAGGAGTTTCTTGGGACTGGCAGGTTATTACAGAAGGTTTGTCAAGAGTTTTTCTCAATTGGCATTACCGATGACTAGACTTACTAGGAAGGATTGTCCTTATGAGTGGGATTCGGCATGTGAGAAAAGTTTTATGAGTTTGAAGGAAAGATTGACAACTGCTCCTGTTCTGATTATTCCTGATCCTAACAAGTCGTATGAGGTATTTTGTGATGCATCTAAGATGGGATTAGGAGGTGTTTTAATGCAAGATAGTCACGTAGTGGCTTATGTTTTAACGCATGATTTAGAGTTGGCGGTAGTTGTGTTTACTCTGAAGGTGTGGCATCATTATTTGTATGGAGTACGTTTTGAGATGTTTAGTGACCACAAGAGTTTGAAGTATCTCTTTGACCAAAAAGAGTTGAATATGCGTCAAAGGAGATGGATGGAGTATTTGAAGGATTACGATTTAGAACTAAAGTACCATCCAGGTAAAGCGAATAAAGTGGCAGATGCATTAAGTAGAAAACTATTACGGTATGCCGAGTTGATGATGTTAGAGTATGCCTTATTGGAAAAGTTTAGGGATCTTAATCTACAATTTGTTTGGACTCCTAAAGGTGTGATTATGGGAAACTTGAATGTTAATTCTATTCTTAGAGAGGAAATTCAACAAGGCCAAGTGTTGGATGATAAGTTACAAGAGGTGCTAGTACAACCGGGTTTTGTGCGAGCTACCGACGAAATTATTTTGTTTAACCAAAGGATTTGTGTTTCGAACGATGTGGTGTTGAAAAGAAGGATTTTAGAAGAAGCGCATAAGAGTGCCTTTACGATGCATCCAGGTTCTTCGAAGATGTATCAAGACTTAAAGAAGGACTATTGGTGGTCCAGAATGAAAAGAGATATCGCGGTGTATGTATCGGAGTGTGCGATATGCCAACAAGTAAAGATTGAGCATCAAAGGTTGGGAGGATTGTTACAACCTTTAGAAATTCCAGTATGGAAGTGGGATAGTATTTCTATGGACTTCGCAGTTGGATTACCCCGTACTCAAGGTAGTTATGATTCTATTTGGGTAATTGTGGGTCGGTTGACGAAATCGGCGCATTTCTTAGCCGTGAAGACTACATACAAGGCAAGTCATCTTGTAAGGTTGTTTATTTCGGAAATTGTGAGGTTGCATGGTATTCCCTCTAGTATTGTGTCCGATAGAGATCCAAAGTTTACTTCAAGGTTTTGGAGAGCTTTTCAACAAGCTATGGGAACGAAGTTGTGTTTGAGTACGTCGAATCATCCGCAAACGGATGGTCAGACGGAACGGACGATACAAACAATGGAAGATATGTTAAGAGCTTGTGTGCTTGTAAGTGGAGGAAATTGGATAGAACTTTTACCGTTGATTGAGTTTTCATATAATAATAGCTATCATGCGAGCATTGGTATGGCTCCTTATGAGGCATTATATGGAAGAAAGTGTAGGACGCTGTTGTGTTGGGCAGAAGTTGGTGAGGATAGAATTTTGGGACCAAAGATTATCCAAGAGACTACGGAGAAGATTAGAATGATCTGTGATAAAGTTAAACAAGCGCAAGATCGTCAGAAAAGTTATGCGGATAACCGAAGGAGGCCTTTAGAATTTGATGAAGGTGATCACGTATTTTTGAAGGTTACTCCGAGATTGAGGTTGAAAGGACCGTTTAAGTCGCGAAAGTTAAGTCCGAGATACATGGGAAGGTATCAAATTTTAGAAAGAATTGGTGAAGTAGCTTACAGATTAGCCTTACCGCCTTCTCTGTTAGAAATGCATGATGTTTTTCATGTGTCTCAGCTTCAGATGTTTGTCCCAGATCCTCTTCAGCCAATTCTACCACACACAGTTGAGATCGAAGCAGATTTGATGTTTGAACCTCAACCAAGCCGTATCACAGGAAGAGAAACTAAGGTACTACTGAATAAAGAGATTTCTCTTGTGAAAGTTCAGTGGGATGAGACGCATCCGGGCGATGCAACTTGGGAACTAGAATCAGAGATGCGAGACGCCTAACCTCATCTTTTCAGGTAATCTTTAAATTCGAGGACAAATTTCTATTTAAGGAGGGGAGGATGTAATACCCCGTATTTTAATTACTCTGGATAATATTAGTTGTGATCAACTGAGTTCCAGTGTACTCTGAGAAATTATCTGCAAAGATAATTAGAGTAACTGTTGAGTTCAGAGCAGATCCAATTAATATTATCTGACTCTGAGGATTTAATTATTGGAGCTTTAGAGACTATTTGGACAATTAGTAGTGTTACTAATTAATGATATTTTCCTATATCATTTCTTTCCACCCTTTTTCCAACTTAAGAAACAAAGAAAGAAAAAGATAGAAAGAAGTTAGAGAGAAGGAAGAGGAAAGGAAAGAAAAAGGAGGAAAACCTAGAAGAGAGAAAGATCAAGATCATCATCCATTCTTCATCAAATCATCTCATCTTCTTCGTCATCATCTTCTAATCAAGGTGGGTTCTAGATAGATGCTTTAGTTGTAGAGTTTCTTGAGTTTTAGAGTTAGGTTTGGTTTTAGGAGAAAATGAGAAATCTTGCTAAAAATCATGAATCTAACGGTTGAAAATCGATATAAATCGTGTGGTATGATCATAATATGCATATGAACATTGTTGATGCTTGTTTGTGCTGTTTGGAAATGATTTGGTTTGTGAAAGGGTGAATTTTGGACCCAATGAGCCATGAAAACGTAGCTGAGAGATGCTGCCTCTGGTGCAAAGCGCCGGGCGACGCGAAGCGAGCGCCCCTGCTTCGCCGGGCGATGGCCAAGAGGCGCAGCATGGAACGCTTCTGTAACTTTGAGTTTTTGGAGAGGGATTTACGGCCCTGCTTTGCTGGGCGAAGCAGAGGCGAAGGAGGTACCGCCGTGCGAAATTTGGAGCGCCGGGTGCTCCTGGGACTTTTACAAATGATCCCCCTTCCTTTTAAATTCCATAACTTGTGATCCGCTTATCTGTTTTAAGTGTTCTTGATACCGATAGAAAGCTAAGAGAATAACCTACGTGATGAACGTGAAAAATGTCAGTTTCATCTCCTGATTAAATAATCTGAGGAGATCCAAAAGTGGTACAATTATGATGAATTATTATATGTGTTTCTATTATGCAATTGTAATATGTTTTGATTATCCTATTGTTAGTTAATCATGATTGTGAGTGAATATGCATGCTAAAATGAAAAATGAAATAGGATGAGTGAGAAAACCTCAACATGAAACTTTAATAGGATCTAGTTATGAGACTAGAAATTGATAGAGAACTCTAGATGGAGATGCTCGGGCATGTGTTGTAGAAAGGTGTATCCTTGCCGAGTAATGGTCTAGATGAGAGTGAAACACTAGTATGGAACATGTGAGAACCTAGTATAGGTGAAAAGGTGAAAGGGCCTTGAGGCATTGTGGCCTTGTGATTGTCGAATACAATCATGTTGTGTGTGTGATCACGTAATCGTAACCGTTCCCCTGATTTTGCCGTTTCATGAGCTTAGAGCTCCTCTGGAATGTACGCATGACTACTTGACAGGTTTGATTCCCAGTTAGTACGTATGGAGCCTAAGGGTAAAGAGACTTGTGACGGTTAATGGTCCGTGTGAAGTGACGGTTCATAACGGTTAATGGCCCGTAGAACCCGAATCCATTACGTATGTCAAGTAGGTTACAAGGATCGATGACTCGGGTCGCCTTCTAGACGTAGAAGCGGATGGGAAAAGGAGATGCCTTGGTAAGGTTATTGATTAGTGATATTTTGAGTTGATGAACTCATGCCATGTTTCCATATAGCGTGAGAATTGAATTGTGAACTCGAAGTCCCTTCCCTTTCCCTTGGACTTGAGTTAGGATCGGTTAGAACCTTGTAAAGCCGAGAGAATCCATAAGATAGGGAACTCACTGAGATTTGTTATCTCACCCCATGTTGTTGATTATATTACAGTTACTACAGGTTCCGCGAAGGGTAAGTATAAAGCGGTTTGACTTTTCCTTACGAATCGTAGCTTTTGGGATGGCATGGCTTATGCTATGACGTTTTATTTTGAGATCATTGTATTGATCTAGTTCTTAGTGCTTTTGGGACATCTTGTATATGTTATGCCGTAGACTTTTAGTACTTTGTATTTGGGGCATTTAATGTATACAATGTGTTAACTAGGAACTTATGGTATTTCAGTACCAAAACATGGATTCATGTATAATATATATGCTTTGATGTATATTGTTATATATGGGTGTTACAGTTTGCCAACTGAATGGTTAAACCAGTATTCTCCAAAGGACCAAGATCAAGATTATTATAAACAGAAGTAAGCATAACATTAATAGAAGCTCCTAAATCCAGCATGCAATTTTAGAATTTACTATCCCCAATGATGCATGGAATAAAAAAAGTCCATGGATCCTTGCACTTTTGTGGCATGACCTGAGTAATAGCTGAGACATTCTGCTCAATTGTAACTTTTTTGGACACTTTAGGTTGGATGAAGGCTGAAACATTTCTTCCTATATTGACTCTCTCATTTCCCTTCAATCTCCTCTCGTGAGTGCATAAGTCCTTCAAAAACTTGGCATATTTTGGAATTTGCTTAATCACATCAAGAAGTGGAATATTTACCGCTACTTTTCTGAATATGGCCAATATCTCTTTATCCTTATCTTCTTCATCCATATTTTTAGCCTTTACTACTCTATGTGGGAAAGGGATTGGTGGTACATTCTCATTTTCTATTTGTTTTTCAGTTTCAACCACAACATCATAATCGAAATTAGGTATGGGCTCAACAACTTTGCCATTTTTTTCTGGTGTTGGGATTAGGGATGAGGATGGTTCAACACTATTTATGGATCTCAAAGAAATTTCACTCACATTAGGTCCTTTTGGATTCTCTACTGTTTGGGTAGGTAGTTAGTTTGATCCCTGAGCTTGCTGCACGACATTCATTGAAGTGGCAAGTTGTCCAATCTATTTCTGCAAAGTATGAATACTAGAATTTGTTTATTGCTGAAACTGGAGATTATTTATAGCCATTTGCTTGACAAGGTCGTCTAGTGAAGGTCTAGAAGGTGCAAATATGGTTACTTGAGGAGGGTTCTATAATGGTTGCAGTGGTAGTATCAACTGTTGTTGACTAGGTTGCTATGTGGATGGATTCCCATACTGAAGGTTTGATGGTTTCTCCAGTTGATATGGTACCTATTAATGGATAAGTTTGAAGTGTTGTTGTACCTGTACTAGTTGTTGCTTTGAGGGTTATAGATGTTTGTTGTGTATGCATGAGGAAAATCAGCATTTACACCCTCTCGTGAGGTAGGACAAGTATTTGAGGGGTGTTTAGGAGAGGTGCAAATGCCATATAATCTTTCAGATTGAGTTTTTCCTACTGCTAGTTGTTTGACCAATGAAGTAATATCATCAATTCTGGTTTCTAAAGCATTGTTGGAAGGAGAAGATTGAATTTCACGCACTCCTTTTGTTATAACCACAAAGTTGCTTATGGTTGTGAATTGTTGTGATTTGAGTTACATGTTTTCGATTAGGGTCTTAGCTGCAGCTGGGATCTTATCAACAAGTGCTCCACCACTAGCAGCATCTAAAATGTTTCTATCCATTGGTAATAGCCCTTCATAAAATACTAAATTAGCAATTGTTCAAAAATACGATGTTGAGAACAACTCGACACTTATTGCTTGAATCTCCCCCAATATTCGGCCAATGACTCCATATCAACCTGTCTAATACCACATGTATCTTTTCTAATTGAATAAACTCTTGAGGCAGGGAAAAATCTTTCTAGGAACACTCCTTTTAGATCATTCCAGCTTGTGACACAATTCGGCTCAAGATAATACAACCAATCTTTTGCAGTTCCTTGAATTGAGAACGTGAATGCTTTGAGCTTGATATAATCCTCTGTGATTCCTTCAGATCTCAAGGGTGTAGAGCATACAACCTGGAATTCCTTCAGATGCCTATGCAGATCCTCACATGCAAGATCAATAAACCTTGGCAACAAGTGAATTAAACCAAATTTCAATTCAAAAGGTACAACAACAACATGATATTCAATACATAACTAATTCGACAATGCAGCAACAAATAGGAAAATACCAACAATGTCCCTATTAAGCAAAAACTATTGAAAAACAACAAAAGTGATTAAAATAGAAGAAAAAAACAAAAACATGAAGAATAATCTAATTAAGTCAATTAAGAATTTTGAGAATTTTTTCGAAATTTTTTGAAACTATGAAAACAGGAAAAAACATTAAAAAATAGAAAAATAAGGAATTTCAGATTTTTATGGGGGCATCCTCTATGTAGTCTCTAAATAAGGGCTTTTAATCCCTGATTTTTTTTAATGAGTAGGCAAAGAATCAGACTAATCTGAGACGAATTTTCTAAAAACTGGTTTTTTAAGCTAAAATGCGAAAAGGCCAAAACGCAAGAACGCTAGGGTAATGAATTTTTACCAACTGAAAATGACGGGGATTTTAAGGTGTAGGTTTCGAATAATGTAACAGTACAAATGATTTGATTACAAATAAGCTAAAAGGGTTCATCCAACTGAATTGGTTTCCGACTTATCATTGGCTATTGTAACTCTAATCCCCTAAGCGGCTTTGATTCTATTCGATTATGAAATCAATTAGTAAAGCACTATCAATATCATGCGAATTATGTTCCTGTTCCCGCATTAAGCATGACCGTTTAAAGATTAGGTAAAGCTAACGAATAAGATAAGTTAACACACAATTAAAATTAGGAACATGCATACAATAAGATTTAATCAAGTCTATCCTATGAGTAGCAATCGAATTAAGAAAATGAAAGCAACCAAATTAAGTAAACAAATCCATAAGCAGAATTGAACAAAAAATGAAATTGAATTGAAATTAAAATAACCTCAAATCGGTGGAACCCTTAATCAACAGAATTCGCTTTAGGGATTAGTTTCTCCATGAAAATTACAAAGCAATACTAAAATCATGAATAGTAAATAAGGTTTGATGAATAGTAGTACGGCTGCTATAGGTTAAAGTAAACAAGGCATTAGGGTTCTAATCCTAGCCGGGTCGGAAGGCATAAAAATCGGCCCAAAACTGACCCAAAACTAATTATTTTCTAAAGTTTGAAACTAAAGCGATTTATTTGAGTCTTCTACACTCCAAATCTTCTTCTAACTTCAACATGAAACTTTTAGCTTATCCTCTCAGATTTCCAACTCCTATTAGAATGCGTCAATGGGATTCTCGTAGCCTAAGTTATGACATGCGAAGCGAGAGGCTGTAAATAGTTGTTTATTCAGACAATACCATACATAATTAAAATAAATGTAACAATAAACTAAGCTAAGAAAACACACAAAAATAGTAGAAATAGCAAAAGACACTCTAGAATTTTTGCATTATAATAGTGAAAAAATGTGCATGAAGATGCATTGATCATGGTCATATATTTAGGCTTTGAAGAGAATAAAGTTTATTAATGGATATACTTCAATGTTAGTGGGAGTAAGTATATCTTCCTTGTATTACATTTTGATGATAAGTTGTTGGATTTATTGGACAAGTGACTCCAAACACAAAAAAACAAGGGTGTGAATTGTGTGGGTTTGAAAAATGATTTTCAATTAAATGTTTTTTGATAAATGAAAGCTTTAAAACGGTTTTGTAAAAAAAACAAAGACTAGGAAGTAGAATAAATATCGAAACAAAAATCAGAGTAAATGGTGTAAATATTAAGAGATAAGAGTTTAGAGAATTGAACTAGGATTTATACAGGTTCGAACTAACCACTTGACCTACTAATATCCCCAAGAATTTCTTCTTGAGAGTTTCCACTATATCAAACGTGTGCTTTTAAGAGGTTATGTCCATGAACCTTCTTACAACCAAACACTAGTATAACAATTTCTATCCTCCAAACAAAACACGAAATTCTACATCGGGACAATCTTAGAAGCAGACAGAGCTTTTAAACTAGGTTGATCTTAGGAGCCAAGCAAAGATTTTGATGGAAAATATCATGAACCAAATGATATATTTTACATTGGGCTGAGCTCACGAACCAAACTGATATTTTCACGGACAACCTCACGAACCAAAAAAGAGCTTTTACTAGTTTAGACTATGAACTAAACAACAACTTCTCACAAGAGATATTACACAAGAGAAAAAGTTCTCTTGATTAAATTACAACAATAACCTTAGCACCAAAACAAAGAAAAACCTCACTTGATTTTTTTCACTCTCACATAACTAAGGATAATTACTGAAAAAGAAAGCAATGAACTGGAGAGAGTAAAACGTGAGAAAGTATTGTAGAAATATGTTTTTTCGTATATTTTGAAAGTGAGGAGAAGCCCTCTATTTATAGGATAAAAGTTTGGTTATAAAAGGAAAGAGATTCATGGGCCTTTAACAATTCTAATCGATTATGCCATAGTGTTAATCGATTATGATCTTCAAAATACATCAACCCTAGTTTCCAAAAAGGAAACCCTACAAAGGCTACGTGTCTTAATTGATTTAAAGTGTTCTTAATTGATTAATAAGTTTTATTCATTACTCTAATTGATTGGTTAAGGTCCCTAATCAATTAGGCAGTGTATACCAGCTTCCTAAATGATTAGGAGCATCCTTGGTCAATCCCATTAGCACATTGTTGCGGTGAAAATCGGATAACAAGCTATTAATTGACTTGCATCACATTTCTTTTACAACCGACTTTGATTTATCCAAAGGAAGGGTTCAAGATCGAAGAAAACCTAAAAGGGGGGAGATCTAAGGTTCGGGGGTTGGTTATACTAAGGGAAGGTATTAGCACCCTTAATATCTGTAGTACTCTACAGGAACCTCTTGTTTAGCTTGTATTATGTTATGTTTGCTTGCTAAGAGAAATCTGTACTAAGGTATGTACATTAAGTTTGCTCGCCAAGACGTCGCATCTTGTGCCTATGTATCTGACTAATGAATCAGAGCAACCGTAGTTCACCTCACTAAGGGTGGATTGAGGAACCATTGGCTATGACCAAAGTTCCAAGGGGAAATGAGTATGAGCTCATTTAGAGTTTAAGAAACTCTCTAAGTCTATGTTATGATGGGTGAATGGCTATGAGGTCAAGATAAGGTGCTACTTATGACTATGAGGTCAAAGTGGTAAGATGACTATGAGGTCAAGATGGTAAGATGACTATGAGGTCAAGATGGTAAGAAGTTACTCTATGACTATGAGGCCATGAGATTCATATGACTATGAGGTCAAGATGGTAAGATGACTATGAGGTCAAG
The DNA here is from genome assembly GCA_022829125.1 of Lathyrus tuberosus. Lineage (NCBI taxonomy): Eukaryota > Viridiplantae > Streptophyta > Magnoliopsida > Fabales > Fabaceae > Lathyrus > Lathyrus tuberosus. The sequence continues at coordinate 1,477,994 of JALAZF010000515.1, read as the reverse complement.
ATGGTAAGAAGTAACTCTATGACTATGAGGCCATGAGATTCCTATGACTATGAGGTCAAAGGTTGAAGATATTGCCAATGACTATGAGGTCAAGGGCTGCCTATGACTATGAGGTCAAAGGTGGGATCCTATGACTATGAGGTCACAGGTTAAAGATGACCCTATGACTATGAGGTCAAGAGGGAATCCTATGACTATGAGGTCAAAGGAAGATAATGAGCTATCTATGACTATGAGGTCAATAGAGAGACTTTTCCATGACTATGAGGTCAATGGAGGATGGCTATGACTATGAGTTCAAAGCTTACCTATGACTATGAGGTCAAAGGTTACCTATGACTATGATGTCAAGGTTAAGGATATTGCCGATGACTATAAGGTCAAGGGCTACCTATGACTATGAGGTCAAAGGTTAAAGATGTAACTCTGTGACTATGAGGCCAAGAAATTCCTATGACTATGAGGTCAAGGTTGGAAAACGGCTATGAGGCCAAGGTTTTTACCTATGACTATGAGGTCAAGGTTGAATAGGTTGCTCTATGACTATGAGGTCAATGAGAGATGGTTGCCTAAGACTATGAGGTCCAAGATAGCAATGAGCTTTCTATGATCTTGAAATCGATAGAAAAACTTTTCCTTTGGAAGGAAGGGGGAAATAACATCTAGTAAACAAGAGAGTTATAGTCGGGTTGAAAATGTATCATCTAGTAAACAAAATGAAACCAAACATTCGTATCATCAGTCCAGCATCATCAACAATATTCATAATAATATTTATTACAGAACCAATAACATTTATCAATATTTACAGGAACAAAATAATAACAGTATAGAAAACATGCATTAATATGAAACAGAATAGTATATGAATAACAGAGAGTGTATTACCTAGTGGAGTAAGTCCACTGCTTCTTCAGTGCTATGTTCTGGAAATGGTGAGCTTCCTCCTCTCCTCCTTCAGTTACCACAAACAAGATACGTTTGAACGCTTTGGGTTTTGTTGGAAGTGTTTTTTTTTTCACAGAGTAATGAAAGTAGAGAGTTTCTTGCAAGTTTGAGGGTGACTTGCAAGAAGAAGGACGTATGGAATTTTTAGAGAGTTTCTGAGTGTTTGTGGGTTCTCTCTGGTGTGTCCAAAAGAAAGGAGAATTGCTCTCCTTTTATAGGCAAATCAAGTGGGTAATGCATTGAGAATACAGAGTATAATATTTTTGCACAAGGAAGAAAGATCACAATGAGATCCTTGCTGCTTTTCTTGAGCCAAGCAAAGTGCATCAGTTGTTGCTTGTCTTCAGTCCTCAGCCAGAGAAGAAAAATTCAAAACTCACCATGTTGGAGTGAAACACAAAGGTCCAAGGTTTTTGCTTTTGGTCTGTTACTTGGAAAGATGCAAAGTGGTTGCTTGGAAATCTTGGACACGGGATTTGTGGTAAAGGTGTTGGGAAAGGGATACTGAGAAAAGTAATCAAAATAATAATACTTGGCACATGGTTTAGAATTTGAGTAAAAAAAAAAGCCAATGTTTGTAATATAACCAACCATAAAATTCACACTTTTTCATATAATTGTTTGGACTATATTATATAAAAAAAGTAAAGAATATAAAAACTAATTAACAAAAAGAGCTAAGTTAATTCAAACTAATTAATTAAAAGTTTTGTCTAATGAATAAATAATAAAAGAAAACAAAGCTAACTAAAATAAAATTTAATTTAGCAAAACAAAGTTAAATTAGCTATTTAATTAAGAAATAAATAAATGAGCGAAATAAATAAGTGTCATACCCCAAATTTGTCCTACCTATTGCATGTTCCTTATACCAAGATTCTTGTGTTGATTCTAAGATCCAGGTCAAGAGAATCTTGTATGTAATTGTGTGGGTTGCTAGCTCTTGTTGGGTTGCTTTGGTTTCAAGGAAAAGATGATTCATTTTTAGGCCATGTTTCAAGATGAGCTCAAGTTATGGTCCAAGATGATGTCAGGTCAAATTTTAGGCTGGCCACGCATAGTGATCATAATGAATTCATGTTTCAAGATAGGATGGGAAGTTTTTAGGATTCATCTTGAATTTTAATTTAGCAAGTCCTATTCAAAGCATTTCTAAAAAAAATGTCAAAGTGATTCAAAGAACTCATGGATGTTTCAAATTCTGAACCAGATTCTTTTTGTTAAAGCCATACCTAAAGTTATTTTGAGATGAGACATGAATCATGTGATTATTTCCAAGGCCTAACCAACTAATTTCCAAGCCATGTTGATTTTTTATTATTATTATTCAACCTTCATGTGATGCGAATGAGCTGCGATTTAGGCGGTTTCAAGTGAATTCAAGTTGATTAAAAGATGATTTTTTAAGACATGAGCCATCTAGGATCAGGCTATGAGAAGTGGGCCTCAATGTAGACCGTGCTAGGCATCTTTATGTCTTTTCGTTCAATTTCTTGACAGGTGCAATGCTTCGGTTTTGGCATTACATTAAATACATTGGAAGTGTCATACGATTTCCAAGGAAAGAATGTTGTTGTTTTGTAATTGTAGCTATGATCATGCTATTGGAAAATAAAGTAGATGCAACAAATTTGCAAGTAAAATACAACACCAGTAACAAAGACTAAGAGCTACAAAAGTGAATGGAATTCTGAATACATTTGGTACAAGTTACAAAATTAATTTAGAGTTACATATGCTACCAAGTGTAAGCTACAAAAACCAAGCTATTTTAAGGTGAATATACAAAGTAAGAAGAATTATGCAGTACATTCAAACTTCACTAAACTGCTCTAAAGTTACATGTTTGATTGCTAGCTCCCAAATCCATACTACAAATCAAGGATCCAAATTTCATGTTTTGTGTGCTTTTGAGCCACTACCCAAATTCCACGCCAAGCTTCCTCAAGTCCCTACAACAAAAAGAGACATTTTAAAGATCAATAACAAAACCAACCAAGATCATTATCCTTAACCAAGACAGTTTTCAACATCCAAATTCATCACATAACATTGCAATCCATACTACATACTTTTTCCATGGCATACATGTTCATTTTTTTGTGCAAAATTTTTAAACACACACACAACCAAAAGTTTTATCAAAGTCAAAAATCAGTACTGATTCAAGTAGGACCACATAAGAGGCAGAACTCGTAATTCATAAAAATGGAAAAAACATACAAGCAGACAGAAAATTCAGACATGGCAGACAATAGTGCAGAGGAAACTCAGAACAGCAGGATACATAAAAATGGAAAAAACATTCAACAACCAATTTGATTCCACTGATGTTTTCCTATTCCATCAACACAACACGGTTCAAACCCTAATTCTCACAATATAAAAACAAGAGCAATAGGTCAGAAAGGGGGATCGGCAGCCACAAAAAATTCACAGTTCATAAACCCTATTCACTAAAGCTCAGTTCAGAGTGTTTTTTTTAGTATCACATTGATATTAAAAGAGACTAGAGCTAAGAAACCTTCAAAAACTTTGAACGAACGAAGAAGAAAGGGAGAGTTTAGAAGTCGTACCTTCGCCGGAGAATTGAGGTCGGAACTACTACGATTTGGTAACGATCCTCTTCTTTAGAGCTTTCTAAACCTTGATTTAAACTTGCTGTGCTTTAATGCGTTGAATCCCTCTCCCAATCACTTGATTTTGCCATGTTTGAATAGATTTAGGGTTTCGTTTGTTTTTCGATTTGGGATTTTTGAGGCAGTTTTAGGGAAATCTAACCATGGATTTGGATAGAGGGGTTGTTTTTATGTGGGTTTAGGTTAGTTTATGGTGTATTGGCCGGAGAAGAGGGGTGGCGCCGCCGCCAACCGCCTTCTTCTCCGGTGAGATTAGGTTTCCGGTGGCTTTGTGTGGAGAGAGAGAGAACGACTTGTGAGAGAGATCTGAGCAGATGCGTTTGTATTTTAAGGTTTTTTAGTAATCAGGTTTTGTTTTAAGTTAATGTTGCATGGCCCTTCATTGTTTCTTTGGCTTGCGTGTGGATTTGGGATGGTGACACATGTCACCATCAGATTCTATTCATCACGCATCATCAGCCTTCTCCCTCCTTAATCCTACGCATGGCATCCCATCATGTTACCATGCATGCGCTTTCTCCACGATTGGATTTTGAATCAACGTTTGACTCTATGATGATCAATGGCCAAGATCCTGGCATCATGTTTTAGTTAACCTGAGGGTTCATGGTGAACCCTCCTTCATAGCGCATGCGCTTAGCTCTTGGTGGGCCTGGGGACTATTTCTGTACGCACCTCCCCTTTCACTAACCTCCTGGTCCATTTAGGTTTTTATCTTTTTTTATTTTTTTTCTCATAATATATTTTAAGAAAATCCAAAAAAAAATTATTTTCTTTTTAAAAAAAAACAGAACTTATGAAATATTGTTAATAAATCAATTTAGTTAATTTTATTAAAATATTGCATTTAATATTAATTAATCTTTTTATGATTAATTTTGTTAAATATTGAATTTTAATCTAATTAATTATTAATTTTGTTTCAAATCTAAAAAGTTCTAAAAAAATACTTTTATTTAATTAATCCTAAAATTCTTATTTAATTAATTTAATTAAATTATTTTATTTAATATTAATTAATTTTTGATAATTAATTTTATTAAATATTTTGATTTAATCTAATTAATTATGGGAACTTTAATCTAAGAAATCTAATCAATTTTAGTTTAGGATTTCCCTCCTTAGAATTAACTTTAGAATTAGGTTACTAATTATGCTAACATGCTTGATTATTTCCTCCCCCATTTTATTTATGATCTTTATGTGAGGTGTATAATTTTCTCTTGTGGATTTATTTCGTGCCTTGATTATGTTTATGTTATTCATATTATGCTTGTCCAAACCCAAAAATCTTTTCACACTAATAAAAAACCACCCATTTTTCCCTTAGCAATATTCCCTTAGAAGATAAACAAACAAACCAAGCTAACCTTTCTCACGAATCGAATCAAGAGGTCCCCGTTGAGTACAACGGACGTAGAGGGTGCTAATACCTTCCATCTTGCGTAACCGACTCCCGAACCCGAATTTGGTTGCGATGACCATTTTCTTATCCCTTTAAAGGTTTTATCGATATTTTCCTTTCCCTCTTTGGGATAAATAAAGTTCGGTGGCGACACTGTTTCGAACAGTTTTTTCCGTGTTCATCGCGAGGATCGTATTTTTTGAGGTACGACAGATGGCGACTCTGCTGGGGATAGTCATAGCCCTATGCTAGAGAGAGTCAAGCCTAACTTGACTCAATTCATGAGTGTTAGATCCGCTTGTTTGTTTATCTTCTCTTGCTTGTTTGCTTGCTTGTTTGATTATCTATTATCTACTTACTTGCTTATCTTTATTATTATACCCTATTATTATCTTTTATGACACTGTTGGGGTCCCCTGATCATTGGTGCTTTGTGAGATAGCTCTACACCCGAGTCGAGTATAACCCTAGGATTAGGATGGTGGTTGTGTAGTGTAGGCTTGCATGGTCTTTTCCGCGTGAGTTGAAGCGAAAACCCCGCTTGGAGTAGATTCCCTTGGAGATATTATTGTTGTGGTGAATCTTTGCCATGGCGGTAATATTTTCGAGGTGAGTCGCTGATCCCAAGGACCATTAACCCATTTACCCATGGTGGTTGGTAGTGTTAACTCTTTGTGAGTTGATGCGAACGCCCCAATCAGATGAGATTCCTCGAACGTATTACTTCCTGACAGTAATATTTTCGACCTCGATCTAGGATTCTGAGAACCCTACTTAGAACCCGTGTGTCGATGGTTGTGTACTGGGCGCCTCTGAGGAGTCTTTCTCGTGGGGAAGAAACGAAGACCTCACCTAGACGAGATCCTTTCAAGGATATTATCGTCTGATGTTCCTTCGTCATGGCTATAATGTCTTTGAAAGGTATCCACAACTCTAGGCACCTACCCGATTAGAGCCTACATATGGGGGGGGTCTTGTGATCAGAGATATCCTGTGTCTAACTCCTTCCTCAGAATCAGATGTTATTTTGATCCTGGAACCCTGCATAAGCATTGCATACTCATGACATTAGCATATCATTTTCCAACAAACTCATCCGATCCTTTGTCCATAACCCGCAGTTGATTTCCGACACACATAGTGGACTTGAGGTAGCTCTGGAAGAACCATGGAACACCTAAAGCAGAATCAAGTTGAGTGGAGAAAAGGCATGAACAACACGAAAGGCAAGATGGAGCAGATGTCAGAAGCTTTAACAACTACGGGGAGAAGAAAGAAAAAGCTTCAAGAAGGCACAACATCTAGAAGTGTTACTCCCACAGTTCCTTCTACTCCACAAGCTGCAATGAATAATCCATTGTGTATTGTTCCTCCTGGGTTTTGTCCCTAACCAATCCTTCCACATCCTCAGAATTAGTGGTCAGCACCCATTCTGTCCTAAGGGCATGAGAATCCAAATCAGAGAGGCCATAAGAAGTCTAAGTCGCGCCCTATTCTTGACCCTATTCCTATACCATGTGGACAACTGCTATCATACCTGATTCAGAGTTCAATGGTGGCACTCACCTCCCTTGGACCGGCCCGCAACCCTCCCCCACCTGGATATAATCATAGTGCACAGTGTGAATACCATAAAGGAGCGAGGGGGCACTTTATTGAAGACTGTTGGTCATTCAAGAATAAAGTTCAAGAGCTTATTAACAAGAAACGTCTAGTCTTTGAGGAAGACAACTCATGGGTAGAGTGTGAGTACCACACTGGAACCATAGGGCATGCTGTCAAAGAATGTAAAAGCTTTCGAAATAAATTGCAAAAACTAACCAGAAGGGAAGACCCTAGCGTGAATGGTTTAACCCAAAGATCTGGCAAAGAGAAAATACAAGAGTTTCGTGGACCACTCAGAATCCTATACCACAAGGAAAAGGTCGAGTTTATGGAAGATGAAACATCTTTATTCTCTGATAATCACGTTGAAACCATGCCCTTGGATAACACCTCCACGGGAGGATAGCTGGTAGAGAAGTCCAAAAAGGCTGCATTTTCTGAGGAGGCTCCGAAAAAGGACTTTGGAGAACATTCTAGTGGTATTGATGACGACGATGACATCAACCTTTGGGTCCCAAAAAGGAAATCAACAGTGCCTGGGGCACCATACCAAAAACCTTGGGCTTCTCCCAATGCAAATCAACGAGCTCATAACCAAGGAAATCAGAACCCACGCCAGAATCAGATAAGGCCTCGCAACAACTTGGAAGGAAGGAATGCTCCTCTCGATCCGATTCCTGTGTCCTACACTCAGCTTCTGCCATATTTGATTCGAAACAATGGAGCCTAAGTCTCTCAAATTGGTGCCAGAACCATACCCTCCCGGATACGATCCTAATGCGCATTGTGGCTATCACGCTGGATCAATGGGGCATTCAACTGAAGATTGCAAAGCTTTCCAAGCCAAGGTGCAACACTTGATTGATAAGAAATGCATATCCTTTCAAGATGGGAATTTGATTGCGCGTATCAGTATCTCGCTCAAATGAGTTTGAAGATTCCAAGAGGCATCTTCTAAAGCCAGTGGTTCAGACAGGAAGACTTCCTCAGATACTGGCAACCATTGGACATTTATCATTTGCATTTGTAATTTCTTTATGTTAATTGCTACTTGTTTTGGAATATTGTTGTTTTGAATGGTAATATTAATGATGTGATCATGCATTTTCTGAATTAATCATGTCGCATTCGCTCATTTTTCTTCACTTATAAAAATACAAAACAAAAACAACAAAATTCATCCATATACTTCTTGTCCACTCTCTTTATCAAACTTTCGTTTAGCAAAGATTGGAGGGAGGATGACGAAAACGAAGTACCCATAATTGTTGATGGTATGCTTTCGGATGGAATCCTGCCAAGGATGTACGGGCATTGTTTCAAATCCCCAAACACTGGAGAGATAAGGAGTTAATCCCTAGTTAACCACTTCGAGCCGAGAAGTAGAAGTTTCCTTCAGATATTCAAACCATTAAACTCAACCTGGGGCAGGATAGTGTTCAGTTAACCTGGTTACGCACTTGAATCACAAAGCTAAATCCAAAAGACAAGACGGTTGTTCATCAATAACCATGACTTGGCAGTCACAATCCTCTGACACAAAAAAAATAAAAAAAAAATCATCAAAAAAAAAATTAAAAAAAAAAACAAAAATCAAAAGCCCGCTAAGTCGAACACCTCAAAGGAGACTTAGGCAAAAAATCAAAGCAATCCCGATGGACTCGAAAGCGAAATCAGTCCATGCAAAAGATAGGGATCAACAACAATACCAAAAGAGGCTTTCGAATCCTCAACAAAAACAAAATAAGATTCACTGACATCCATCAAAACGAAATAAGGTGACTGCCATTTCGAGCAAACCTTGAATCATCACTCTTACACCGTCAACCCTTTTGGAAAACCAACATGTGCAAATTTAACTAAACGTAGGACTGAAGATCATCACGAAGAAAAGGTGGGTACAAAACAGATCTTGGGCCTTATATCCTTTGTTTCATAAACCGTGAACCAGACCACGTTATAACCCTCAAAAGACCTAATTGAGGCGGGGTTTATTCTGAAAGCATACTACAACAAGGTTGCGTAAACTGACTCCTAGAGATTTGCTAATCTTCTGAATTGGTGTCATATTATTGCTATATCTTTCACACCAGCTAAATCAGCACCACATTTGGACTAATGGTTCATCCGTCACACACTATCACATCATTCTAATAATGACTGATTTTCAAAACTTGCACGAGCATCGCATTAAAATTACCATTTGTGAATGAACAATTTTGACTGCAAGTCAGCGTTTGACATCAAGGAAATTCCAACAAGGAGCAATCAAAGAGAGCTAGATCATTCAACAAAGTTAATTTGAACTAACAACACCTCATAACCCTATGGAGCAGGGGCATTGACATCCAATGATTATGGAATCAGTCAGTTTAAAGCAAGTCGTCGAAAGCATTAGTTGATTATGGGGCAAATCATTCAAGAACAGGTTGATCAGAGTAAATCACCTCAAGAATCTACCAACCAGGGGCAGGCCACCCAGAGGTTCTTGTGATTAAAGGAAAAGCCCTCCAATGTTCAATCAACACAAGTTAAGTCGCTCCAACGCTCATTCTGGGGCAAGCTACCTCAAGGGTACTTTGAAGCCAAATACTTCAAGAGTCATTCAATGAAGGAATAATCCTTTCATGACTTGGAATTCTGGGGCAAGCCATCTCGAGTCAATCTCATGGTACAATTGTTTCCAATTTCCTGTCAAGGAGAAATTCTTCATAGACCCAGACTGGGGCAAGATGAGCTACACAGGGGCAAATCTCTCCGTTGCTTTCAATATGCTCAAGCGAACACCATCAAGTGACCTTTGAGTTCAAGATGACTGCCGGGGAATCATGCTATCACCCCACAAATAACCTTTTGCCTTTCTTCTAACAAGAAGTCTTGTTGCATAGAAACCTATTCATCCATTATCCTCTACTGGGGCATCTTTGGAAACCTTTCATATCTTTGCATAACTCACTCATATGCATTGGTCATGTCGCTTCGCTCATTGCATAGACGTGTGTATCATTCCTCAAGCCTAACCTTCCAACAAGATTTGACGTCTCAAAGCCTGACACCGCAAGACTTGACACAAAAGTCCAACTTAGCTTGGCGACCCAAAAGTCCAATTTTATTTGGCAAATCACCCAAAAGTCAAACTTAGCTTGGCAACCTAAAGTCCAACTTAGCTTGACAATCCAAAGTCCAACTTAGCTTGGCAATCCAAAGTCCAACTTAGCTTGGCAATCCAAAATCTAACTTAGCTTGGCAACCCAAAGGTCCAGTTCTCGTCTGGAAAACATTTTAAGGCCCAGTTCCCGTCTGGCAAAATATTTCAAGGTCCAGTTCTCGTCTGGCAAATCATTTTAAGGCCCAGTTCCCGTCTAGCAAAATATTTTAAGGCCCAGTTCTCGTCTGGCAAATCACTTTAAGGCCCAGTTCTCGTCTGGCAAATCACTTTAAGGCCCAGGTCTCGTCTGGCAAATCAGTTTAAGGCCCAGTTCTCGTCTGGAAAATCTTTTAAGGCCCAGTTCTCGTCTGGCAATTCTTTTAAGGTTCAATTCTCGTCTGGAAAATACCCTTTTCACGCCAGTTCTCGTCTGGTAATCTATCCTCCAATCCAGTTCTAGTCTGGAAGATTAACCTAAAGTCCAATTTCATTTGGCACATAACCAAAGTCCAATCCTTTATTGGCAACTACTCAAAAGTCCACACTCGTTGGCACCTTCAAATCTACCCTTCAAAGTCCAGTCTTCATTGGCAACCATTAAAAGTCCACCGTCGTTGGCATCCATATAACACCAAAATAACCAAAGTCCAATTTCATTTGGCAATTACCAAATCCAATCCCTGGTGATACCCACGATAAGGAAACTTATCCCCAGCATACCCGATCATTTGCATCGTCATATGCATAGCATGCTAGCATAACATTACATAATCATATCAAGCACTAGCATATCTTGTGCATTCATACGTGCATTAGATTCTCTAGCAGTTGCATCTTAGCATGTGTTTCAGTGCATTGTGCGATGCATGGCATATCCATCCTCAGCATAGCATAACAGGGTCCAGGATCAATTCGCAAGCATCTTGGCCAGTCCACCATCAAAGTCAGCAGTATTCCTCTGAAAAGAGTTGATACCCCGCACATGCTCAAGGAATTCTATTCCCCAACAAGTCGTTCTTCAACCATGCAATTGATAATGACAATCCCCAACATTTGTTGTTATTGTTCCCCAAGCAGAGGATATTCTAGAAAGTTTCTTGTGAGCTTTCCCCTACAGAGCCAGTGCATCTCCTCTGACAGGAATCTTGCTCAACTATTCCCCCAACAAATTTATCGCAGAGATACTACTTAGGTATCATTGAGGAACCTTAACGGATAAGGGACTGCTTCGACGATCCAGAGAATCTTCTGCTTTCAAAAATACTACTTTGGATAAGGGGCTGCTTCGACCAGCCAAAGAACCTCAAGTTATTTTGTTCATTTTGTACCCCGCTACCTCACTCTGTCAGTTCTTACTCCATAAATACATTACCTTTGGATACACAAATTTTGGGGTCTTTTTATATCTAATTGACTTCTACCCTAAAAAATGAACGCCATATAACAGTTCATTTTCTCGGGTTCAAGACAATTAGATAGGGGCATCTGTCATACCCCAAATTTGTCCTACCTATTGCATGTTCCTTATACCAAGATTCTTGTGTTGATTCTAAGATCCAGGTCAAGAGAATCTTGTATGTAATTGTGTGGGTTGCTAGCTCTTGCTGGGTTGCTTTGGTTTCAAGGAAAAGATGATTCATTTTTAGGCCATGTTTCAAGATGAGCTCAAGCTATGGTCCAAGATGATGTCAGGTCAAATTTTAGGCTGGCCACGCATAGTGATCATAATGAATTCAGGTTTCAAGATAGGATGGGAAGTTTTTAGGATTCATCTTGAATTTTAATTTAGCAAGTCCTATTCAAAGCATTTCCCAAAAAAATGTCAAAGTGATTCAAAGAACTCATGGCTGTTTCAAATTCTGAACGAGATTCTTTTTGTTAAAGCCATACCTAAAGTTATTTTGAGATGAGACATGAATCATGTGATTATTTCCAAGGCCTAACCAACTAATTTCCAAGCCATGTTGATTTTTTATTATTATTATTCAACCTTCATGTGATGCGAATGAGCTGCGATTTAGGCGGTTTCAAATGAATTCAAGTTGATTAAAAGATGATTTTTTAAGACATGAGCCATCTAGGATCAGGCTATGAGAAGTGGGCCTCAATGTTGACCGTGCTAGGCATCTTTATGTCTTTTCGTTCAATTTCTTGACAAGTGCAATGCTTCGGTTTTGGCATTACATTAAATACATTGGAAGTGTCATACGATTTCCAAGGAAAGAACATTGTTGTTTTGTAATTGTAGCTATGATCATGCTATTGGAAAATAAAGTAGATGCAGCAAATTAGCAAGTAAAATACAACACCAGTAACAAAGACTAAGAGCTACAAAAGTGAATGGAATTCTGAATACATTTGGTACAAGTTACAAAATTAATTTGGAGTTACATATGCTACCAAGTGTAAGCTACAAAAACCAAGTTATTTTAAGGTGAATATACAAAGTAAGAAGAATTATGCAGTACATTCAAACTTCACCAAACTGCTCTGAAGTTACATGTTTAATTGCTAGATCCCAAATCCATACTACAAATCAAGGATCCAAATGTCATGTTTTGTGTGCTTTTGAGCCACTACCCAAATTCCACGCCAAGCTTCCTCAAGTCCCTACAATAAAAAGAGACATTTTCAAGATCAATAACAAAACCAACCAAGATCATTATCCTTAACCAAGACAGTTTTCAACATCCAAATTCATCACATAACATTGCAATCCATACTACATACTTTTTCCATGGCATACATGTTCATTTTTTTGTGCAAGATTTTTAAACACACACACAACCAAAAGTTTGTTCAAAGTCAAAAATCAGTACTGATTCAAGTAGGACCACATAAGAGGCAGAACTCGTAATTCATAAAAATGGAAAAAACATACAAGCAGACAGAAAATTCAGACATGGCAGACAATAGTGCAGAGGAAACTCAGAACAGCAGGATACATAAAAATGGAAAAAACATTCAACAACCAATTTGATTCCACTGATGTTTTCCTATTCCATCAACACAACACGGTTCAAACCCTAATCCTCACAATATGAAAACAAGAGCAATAGGTCAGAAAAGGGGATCGGCAGCCACCAAAAATTCACAGTTCATAAACCCTATTCACTAAAGCTCAGTTCAGAGTGTTTTTTTAGTATCACATTGATATTAAAAGAGACTAGAGCTAAGAAACCTTCAAAAACTTTGAACGAACGAAGAAGAAAGGGAGAGTTTAGAAGTCGTACCTTCGCCGGAGAATTGAGGTCGGAACTACTACGATTTGGTAACGATCCTCTTCTTTAGAGCTTTCTAAACCTTGATTTAAACTTGTCGTGCTTTAATGCGTTGAATCCCTCTCCCAATCACTTGATTTGGCCATGTTTGAATAGATTTAGGGTTTCGTTTGTTTTTCGATTTGGGATTTTTGAGGCAGTTTTAGGGAAATCTAACCATGGATTTGGATAGAGGGGTTGTTTTTATGTGGGTTTAGGTTAGTTTATGGTGTATTGGCCGGAGAAGAGGGGCGGCGCCACCGCCAACCGCCTTCTTCCCCGGTGATATTAGGTTTCCGGTGGCTTTGTGTGGAGAGAGAGAGAACGACTTGTGAGAGAGATCTGAGCAGATGCGTTTGTATTTTAAGTTTTTTTAGTAATCAGGTTTTGTTTTAAGTTAATGTTGCATGGCCCTTCATTGTTTCTTTGGCTTGCGTGTGGATTTGGGATGGTGACACATGTCACCATCAGATTCTATTCATCATGCATCATCAGCCTTCTCCCTCCTTAATCCTATGCGTGGCATCCCATCATGTTACCATGCATGCGTTTTCTCCACGGTTGGATTTTGAGTCAACGTTTGACTCTGTGATGATCAATGGCCCAGATCCTGGCATCATGTTTTAGTTAACCTGAGGGTTCATGGTGAACCCTCCTTCATAGCGCATGTGCTTAGCTTTTGGTGGGCCTGGGGACTATTTCTGTACGCACCTCCCCTTTCACTAACCTCCTGGTCCATTTAGGTTTTTATCTTTTTTTTTTCTCATAATATATTTTAAGAAAATCCAAAAAAAAAATATTTTCTTTTTAAAAAAAAAACAGAACTTATGAAATATTGTTAATAAATAAATTTAGTTAATTTTATTAAAATTTTGCATTTAATATTAATTAATCTTTTTATGATTAATTTTGTTATATATTGAATTTTAATCTAATTAATTATTAATTTTGTTTCAAATCTACAAAGTTCTAAAAAAATACTTTTATTTAATTAATTTAATTAAATTATTTTATTTAATATTAATTAATTTTTGATAATTAATTTTATTAAATATTTTGATTTAATCTAATTAATTATGGGAACTTTAATCTAAGAAATCTAATCAATTTTAGTTTAGTATTTTCCTCCTTAGAATTAACTTTAGAATTAGGTTACTAATTATGCTAACATGCTTGATTATTTCCTCCCCCATTTTATTTATGATCTTTATGTGAGGTGTATAATTTTCTCTTGTGGATTTATTTCGTGCCTTGATTATGTTTATGTTATTCATATTATGCTTGTCCAAACCCAAAAATCTTTTCACACTAATAAAAAACCACCCATTTTTCCCTTAGCAATATTCCCTTAGAAGATAAACAAACAAACCAAGCTAACCTTTCTCACGAATCGAATCAAGAGGTTCCCGTTGAGTACAACGGACATAGAGGGTGCTAATACCTTCCCTCTTGCGTAACCGACTCCCGAACCCGAATTTGGTTGCGATGACCATTTTCTTATCCCTTTAAAGGTTTTATCGATATTTTCCTTTCCCTCTTTGGGATAAATAAAGTTCGGTGGCGACTCTGTTTCGAACAGTTTTTTCCGCGTCCATCGCGAGGATCGTATTTTTCGAGGTACGACAATAAGTAGTAAAAAAATGTGAATTTAATGAAGTAAAAAGCAATTATAAATTTAAAAGATGCTATTTAAAAATAAATCACAAATAAAGCAAATAAAAGTTTAGTATCAAAATAATCAAAAAATGAATATGCCAGAATCATCAGCGCGGGATAAAAAATCATCAGGGAAGATACAACATTCGTCAGATTTGAAATTAATCGAGACCGATTTTTAACTTGACTGGCTCAGTTGTAAATCCACGAATTCATTCCAGTTGACAAAATGGGCTATGCGGGATGATTGGCCTAGAAAAATATGTAACAAAGACAACAAATCTAAGGGTAAAATTTGGGGTACAACAGTTGCCCCTATTTAAATAGCTTTACCGGATGGCATGAGGAATGGAAATCCTCGTGACATCAAGGTGAAAGGTATTTAAATATAGCAAACCGAAAATTTTGCCCTTAGATGGAATGCAGACGCCAAGGACGAACAACAAACATGCAAATGCTGACATGCCATGAACTGCTAGTATGATAATATGATGATAGTGCAAAAATGCAGGCAAGCAAAACACCAAAGGTGCACACAAACACAGGTGAGCTTACTGGGGAAGGATGAAGGAAGTATCCACAAGAAAGACTCACTGGGGATACCAACTAACCGACAAAAGAGGCTCCCTGGGGAGATTCTAAAGAAATATTGGGGATAGAGAAATAAAGGGGAAACCCTACAGACCCTCACTGGAGATAGGAGCCAGAGAGGTGTTCTCCACTGGGGAAAGATCCAGGGAGATGAACGACAGGTTCAGAGGTGACCGGACAACACTGGGGAAAACACATTCTTACTGGGCATGAAACTAGAAAGAAGCCATGATCTCCACTGGGGATCAATTTGAAATAAAAGGATAGACAATCTACGAGGAATTTTCTTGGATTTCTTATATTGAAGAGTTCAAACGGGATCTTCAAGAAAAACCAGAAAAGACAAAGACAAACTTTGGGTATCAGTATGAGCTGGATTTTGGATATCAGTTTGAGCTGGATTTTGGATAAGAAGGAATCCTATGACTATGAGGTCAAAGGTGGAACAAGGCTATGACTATAAGGTCAAAGCTTACCTATGACTATGAGGCCAAAGGTGGAATAAGGCTATGACTATGAGGTCAAAGCTTACCTATGACTATGAGGCCAAAGGTGAATGAGATGGCTCTGAGGCTAAGATGATATTGATGACAAAGAATAAGACATATCCGAAGGTACTAAACCTGAACTCGGAGCACATCAACAAACAGAGTGATAGGAAAAAGCCAAACATTTCCGAAGGTACGAAACCTGAGCTCGGAACACCTCAAATAGGGATCGTATCAAACAGGTTGATGCAAAGTGACTGGTTGAAGATAACACCGATGGTAACTGTAAAACCAAGGATGGATAAGCCTTTCAGGAGAGATTGTCACTTATCATTGTAGAAAAACAAGCTTCTCCAGGATGTTGCTACTTGTTATTGTTTATGAATTCCAAGGAGATGTTTATATCACCACACTGCTGGAGAAATGATTTTGCCTTCAATGGGGATCTGTAAAAGCTTCTTCCCGCGAGACACAGTGCAAAATAAATGTACGTTCAAGATAGGCTCAGAAACCACACCTGCCAGGGATTAAAGTTCAATCTAGAAACAAGCTAGAAAGAAACGGTCAAACAAAACTCCAACCATTGAGGAATGAGCTCAAATGGGGATTATCTTATCCTATGCATGGAAAAAAGATAACTGAACCAACTATCATCCATGAGAACTAATCTCTGTGGGGAATTTAAAAGGATGGACACTTTATGCTTAGGGCTGACACCTCTATTGGAGAGAATAGACAAACCCAGCCACTTGGGGAGATAAACGCCAAAGCGAACACAACAGTTAAACACCAGAAAAGGAAGCAGATATGCTAAGATGCTATGCACATGAATGCTTATGCCATGCTTATGCTTATTATGACAAAACAGACAAAAGGAAGCCAGACTGGAGATGAAATAAACATCTCGACAAGGATACCCAGCGAACCTCATCAGATTGGACCAACACTGGGGATGAATAAGTAGGATCAGTAGTTCTTCTTCAAGATTAAGACCTTCTCCGATAAGAAAAGTACTCCACCTGGTATAGCATCATGACTTCACTAGTATTGCCATCATGAGCTTGATTTTTTTTGCTGGAGGGAAATCCATGGGGAATTGCCAAGATCGAATAAAGCAACAATTTACTGGGGAACTGGCAAAGGATATCACAAGAATAGAGTCATTCTGCGTCCTGACTTGCATGATGATCACTATGACGAACAACGACTCTTGCAACAGGTACTCTTCAAATCTTCTCTGCTCCAGATTACATGGTCCAAGAGGATTTTACAGAATAATTGTCATGCGAAATGCCTCAATATCTTTAAACTATTAGATTCATGAATCTCGACGTAACTGCCCCAGATTGACGGCGCTTGCATAATAAGGTCTTTGAACTTGCTCTTCAGACTGTGGGAGTAACAACGGGGAAACAAACTTGTCCCATGCTAAGTAGATGCCCCAGACTAACTGACCTTTAAGAGATTTGTCTAATCTTGACCTGACTGCTTTTGATTAACTGGTCTGCGAGGACACGTCATCAAAAGGATTTTACAGAAGAATTGGTATACCAGATGCTCCAATATCTTCAAACTTTTGAAGAGATTCGTGGATCTTGACATAACTACCCCAGTTTTACTGTATTTGTACAACCAGGTCCCTGAACTTGTTCTTCAGACTGGTTGATCCATGAAGGAGGTGCCCCAGACCAATTAACTTTTTAGAGATTTACCGAATCTCGACCTGATTGCCCCTGATTAACGGTATTCGCGATACAAAGTCCTCAGATTGTGGTAGAAACAACTAGGGAACACTCTTGCCCCTGTTGGTAGGTCATTGGAGTCTAAATTTGTCATAAGATGGCCTCAAGAAGGCTTGCCCCAATATCCTAACTTTGAAGAGTTCTGCCCCTGATTTAGTAGCTCTTGAGATGTTGGATCTAAGGAGGAGATGCCCCAGACTGAGCCCTTTATCAAGTCACATTCCCTAGCCGGCTGCATTTGTTGGGATTCCTTTGATATTGAATTGTCTTGTGAACAAGTATTGTTCATTAAAAATTGGCAATTTCAATGTAAAATTCATGCAAGCTTTTGAAATCAAAGTTTTATTGATGAAACACACACAATGGAATGATTAAATAATCAATCAATAAAAGTAGATCTAGCCATTTACGGAATGACAGATGAAGTAATCAACACACGCAATTAGCAAAGATTATTAGGAGTCAGGTTAATCAAGCTTGCTGTAGTATACTTTCAAAACAACCTTACCTCAATTAGGTCTTTTAAGGGTTGTAACGTGGTCTGGTTCACGGTTTATGAAACAAAAGATAAAGGCTCAAAGTTTATTTGTCCCCACCCCATCTTCGTGATGAACTCCAATCCTACACTCAGTTAACTCAAGTTATACATCCAAGTTCCTATAGGCTAGGAATGAACTGATGATAGCTTATAATGATTCAGACACCTTTGTAGCCATTACTCTCTTGCAGAATTTGGTTGTCCTTTATTGCTGAGGTTTTGAGACCTTTTCTTGTCTTTGATTGCGGTTTTGAGACCTCTTCTTTGTCTTTGTTAAGGTTATGATACCTCTTCTTTGTCTTTGTTAAGGTTTTGATACCTCTTCTTTGTCTTTGTTGAGGTTTTAAGACCTATTTGATTGTCACTTGATTTGAGAGAGCTGACTTGGTGTCATGCATGAAGCGCTTGCATTAGAACGCATAACCAAGTTAAACTGAGAACTACCCTTCCCCAAGGTTGAGATTTATGGGTTTTTTGTGTAAGGAAAGAAAACTTCTACTTCTAGGCTCGAAGGGTTAACGAGGGATTATCTTCCTTATTTCTCCAGTGTTTGGGAATCGAAATAATGCCTTACATCCTCGGCAGGGTTTAATCGAAAGCATACCACAACAATTATGGATAATATTTTCATCATCCTCCCCAATCTTTGCTTAAACAGACAGTTTGATAAAGGGAGTGGAACAAGATATATTTTTTGCTTTTATGAAAGTAAATGAGTGAAACGAATTGATTTAATCAAAATATGCATAAACATTTCATTAATGCTGCCAATTTGAAAGTACAACAGCTTATAAGCAAATACAAATTCAACATCCAAACAAAGTTCAACTGAAAATGCAACGTACAGCCAGCTTGGGCGAATTGAATTCAAAAGATTTTAGTTTCCGGGCCCAAGCGCGGGAACACCTTCGCCACTAATCACTAGTTCCTTGTGATACAGAATCTTGAGAGGCCTTGCAAGTCTTTTGCCTTTTGCTTCAGAAATTGAGATATTGACATCTGATGCACCTTCTTGAGGTTGTAGTGTTCTTAGTAGGTTTAGCAGTCTCGTTTCGAACTCTTTACATTCTTCAATGGGGTGCCCCATTGTCCCAGTGCGGAATTTGCATTCAATCGCTGAATGATCCTCTTCAAAGATCAAATCCTTGTTGTGGATCAGATTTTGCACAGTAGCTTCTAGAACCAGGCAACCATCCAAATTATGTCCTCCAGCCCCTTCATGAAAGTCACAAGTCAGACTTGCATTGTGCCAAGGTTCTGGCACAGGGTTGTAAGGTTGAGGAGTCACCAACTTGTTTTGAATTAGCAGTGGGAACAGTTTGCTTAGCTGCACCGGGATAGGTGTGTAGTGAACTTTACCCCTTTTGATAGAGCACCTCTTTTTATTTTGGTGAGGAGAAACAACAGTTGGAGGCTGAAACACCCTTTCGGTGGACACCTGATGATGATTACATTCTGGTACAAGACCAAGACCAAAGATTGGTTGGCGTGAAGTTTCTCCAGAGGCATATCCTTGGTATGGGAGAATCACAGGAGATGGCAAATACTGGTTGATTTAAATGCCTTGAGGCGTGAATGAGATCCTCTCAGAGTCTAACAGGTTCTGAATTTTACTCGGGAGCACCTTACAGTCCTCAGTTGAATGCCCCTGTGCTCCAGCATGGTAGTCACATCGAGCTTTGGCGTCAAAGCCTGGTGGATATAGAAATGGTACTGGATTTAATTCTTTTGGCACTATCAATCCTCCTTTGATCAAAACTGGCAGTAATTGACTTTACGACATTGGTAGATGAGTGAAATTTCTTTCTGGCTTTCTTGGCCTTGGTCGTACATACTGGCGTAGTTGACGGCAGTTCGGTCCTTGATACTGAGGAGGTCCTCGAGTTGGAGGATCCACAAGAGGTGATGAACTGACAACCTCTCTGGGAGTGGCATGGGGAGCGTACTCTTCTTTTTTCATCAGAGCTTGCAAAGTTTTCAGAACCCAATTCATCTGGCCTTCGAGGATTCTGACCTCCTCTTTCAAGATTTCTTGGTTCTTCAGAGCTTCATTCATTGTTGCCATTGTCTTGGCTAAGTGCTAGGTGTCCTTCAGACATAGAAGAAAGGGAGAGACTCAAGACTGAGAGATGCAAATGAGATGCGAATGCGACGACATGCGCATGGGATGAAAATGCAAGCCAAATGGTTTCAAGGAACTCAAAGGCAAGTTGCAAACTTTTGTGAAAAAACTGAAGAAGTTTTTGTTTTTTAGGATCCAAGCTCTATTGCTGTTTTGAAAAGGATATGAATGTCTGAATTCCTTAAAACCAACAATGGATGCAAATGAGGTGTATGCAATGCACAAACACGGGTACACATAAACACAGGCATATGTACATACAACGAAGCACACAAGTCCAAGGTTTAGAGGTCTCATGAATGGAGTCGTGGTCTACCCATCCAAAAAGGGTGTGGACTATAGGTTCATCAACTATAGAACAAGGTTCTAAAAGTTCCCAGAGTATACGGAAATCCTTCAGATATTATCGACCCATGTAACTACTTACACGGGTTAATAATATTCTCAAGATAAACTCGTCTGAGTGTAGTATCGCGTGACAACTACTCGGGACTGGCTCCCTCATAGTCACTGCATTACATCCTAAAAGGCCAAGTGGGGTGAAGGTAACTACAGTCCTCAGAATCCCTGGCTCCCAATTGGAAAAGTAATATCAATGCGACTGCTCACATCAGACATCAACAATCCCAAAGGGTCTCATCTGAGTGTGGTCATCATATTCCATAAATCATTAGGACTTCTCCCAACAACCGACTATTGATTACACCACGATCCTATCATATTTATACCCTCAAGTCCGGGTTAGGACTTATTTCACCACTCAATAGTACCATGCCCACAAAAGATCTCAAACAAGGCATATATACAAGAAATATGTACAAATATAACAAACAAGCATGAATAACATAGGCAAAAGCAAGGTGGGTTTAACCCTCAAAATTTTGTCACCAGTGAAGTCGCCATTTCTGTTGCGGTGAAAATCGGATAACAAGCTATTAATTGACTTGCATCACATTTCTTTTACAACCGACTTTGATTTATTAAAAGGAAGGGTTCAAGATCGAAGAAAACCTAAAAAGGGGGGAGATCTAAGGTTCGGGGGTTGTTTATACTAAGGGAAGGTATTAGCACCCTTAATATCTGTAGTACTCTATAGGAACCTCTTGTTTAGCTTGTGTTATGTTATGTTTGCTTGCTAAGAGAAATCTGTACTAAGGTATGTACATTAAGTTTGCTCGCCAAGACGTCGCATCTTGTGCCTACGTATCTGACTAATGAATCAGAGCAATCGTAGTTCACCTCACTAAGGGTGGATTGAGGAACCATTGGCTATGACCAAAGTTCCAAGGGGGAATGAGTATGAGCTCATTTAGAGTTTAAGAAACTCTCTAAGTCTATGTTATGATGGGTGAATGGCTATGAGGTCAAGATAAGGTGCTACTTATGACTATGAGGTCAAAGTGGTAAGATGACTATGAGGTCAAGATGGTAAGATGACTATGAGGTCAAGATGGTAAGATGACTATGAGGTCAAGATGGTAAGAAGTAACTCTATGACTATGAGGCCATGAGATTCCTATGACTATGAGGTCAAAGGTTGAAGATGTTGCCAATGACTATGAGGTCAAGGGCTGCCTATGACTATGAGGTCAAAGGTGGGATCCTATGACTATGAGGTCAGAGGTTAAAGATGGCCCTATGACTATGAGGTCAAGAGGGAATCCTACGACTATGAGGTCAAAGGAAGATAATGAGCTATCTATGACTATGAGGTCAATAGAGAGACTTTTCCATGACTATGAGGTCAATGGAGGATGGCTATGACTATGAGGTCAAAGCTTACCTATGACTATGAGGTCAAATGTTACCTATGACTATGAGGTCAAGGTTAAGGATATTGCCGATGACTATAAGGTCAAGGGCTGCCTATGACTATGAGGTCAAAGGTTAAAGATGTAACTCTGTGACTATGAGGCCAAGAGATTCCTATGACTATGAGGTCAAGGTTGGAAAACGGCTATGAGGCCAAGGTTTTTACCTATGACTATGAGGTCAAGGTTGAATAGGTTGCTCTATGACTATGAGGTCAATGAGAGATGGTCGCCTAAGACTATGAGGTCCAAGATAGCAATGAACTTTCTATGATCTTGAAATCGATAGAAAAACTTTTCCTTTGGAAGGAAGGGGAAATAACATCTTGTAAACAAGAGAGTTATAGTCGGGTTGAAAATGTAGTGAAACATATGAGTTTAAAGACTCCAAGACAGTAGACATTAATCAACATAGGGAATAAATTTTCAAATGTGATTATGACAACATGGATTAATGGTCACATAAATATGACAAGTATGGTTGAGAAAACATTCTCACAGTTTGAAAACAAAAACATTTAGAGTCGTGCAACTTAATGACAATAGCCAAAGAAATAAAAAGGAGCCAGGAAACATTAAGATTATTGAAGTTCATTTTTACAGAAAAAAAGAAATCATGAGTTGAGTTACAACATGTATTTTTTTGTGTTTTAGAAAAGTGGTAGTTGATTTTAAAAAAAAGTTTTCTGAATAAAATAAAACATATTTTTATTTATTGATTTTTTTAAATAAGACAAAAATAAAATAAATATGAAACAAAACGAATTAAATAAGAAAGAAAAGAAAAAAAGAAATGAAAAGGGGTGGCGAGTGCCACCCAGTACAAGTGGCTTGCGCCACTGTACACAAAATGGCCATGGCTTGCGCCATGCTTTAAGCCACAAGAAGTGGCTGGCGCCACCTATCATCATGGTTTGCGTCATGCTTCCCATTTTCTCCTAAGGTGGCTTGCGCCACCTCCTTGTGAGGAGAGGGTGGCTTGCGCCACCCTGTGCCATATTATTTTTTGTTTTTTATGCCTGGGGTGGCAAGTGCCACCCTGTGTGCTGTTTTTTTTTAGTGGGCGATCTGGCGACCGCCAGGTTTGTTGTTCAGTTTCTCTTTCTTTTTTTTTTAAACAATCAGTTCAGTTACGTTAAACAAAAAGCTCATACGATTTAAACAAAATGAAACCAAAGATTCGTATCATCAGTCCAGCGTCATCAACAATATTCATAATAATATTTATTACAGAACCAATAACATTTATCAATATTTACAAGAACAAAATAATAACAGTATAGAAAACATGCATTAATATGAAACAGAATAGTATATGAATAACAGAGAGTGTATTACCTAGTGGAGTAAGTCCACTGCTTCTTCAGTGCTATGTTCTGGAAATGGTGAGCTTCCTCCTCTCCTCCTTCAGTTACCACAAACAAGATACGTTTGAACGCTTTGGGTTTTGTTGGAAGTGTTTTTTTTTCACAGAGTAATGAAAGTAGAGAGTTTCTTGCAAGTTTGAGGGTGACTTGCAAGAAGAAGGACGTAGGGAATTTTGAGAGAGTTTCTGAGTGTTTGTGGGTTCTCTCTGGTGTGTCCAAAACAAAGTAGAATTGCTCTCCTTTTATAGGCAAATCAAGTGGGTAATGCATTGAGAATACAGAGTATAATATTTTTTCACAAGGAAGAAAGATCACAATGAGATCCTTGCTGCTTTTCTTGAGCCAAGCAAAGTGCATCATTTGTTGCTTGTCTTCAGTCCTCAGCCAGAGAAGAAAAATTCAAAATTCACCATGTTGGAGTGAAACACAAAGGTCCAAGGTTTTTGCTTTTGGTTTGTTACTTGGAAAGATGCAAAGTGGTTGCTTGGAAATCTTGGACACAGAATTTGTGGTAAAAGTGTTGGGAAAGGGATACTGAGAAAAGTAATCAAAATAATAATACTTGGCACATGGTTTAGAATTTGAGTAAAAAAAAAAAAGACAATGTTTGTAATATAACCAACCATAAAATTCACACTTTTTCATATAATGGTTTGGACTATATTATATAAAAAAAGTAAAGAATATAAAAACTAATTAACAAAAAGAGCTAAGTTAATTCAAACTAATTAATTAAAAGATTTGTCTAATGAATAAATAATAAAAGAAAACAAAGCTAACTAAAATAAAATTTAATTTAGCAAAACAAAGTTAAATTAGCTATTTAATTAAGAAATAAATAAATGAGCAAAATAAATAAGTAGTAAAAAAATGTAAAGTTAATGAAGTAAAAAGCAATTATAAATTTAAAAGATGCTATTTAAAAATAAATCACAAATAAAGCAAATAAAAGTTTAGTATCAAAACAATCAAAAAATGAATATGCCAGAATCATCAGCGCGGGATAAAAAATCATCAGGGAAGATACAACATTCGTCAGATTTGAAATTAATCGAGACTGATTTTTAACTTGACTGGCTCAGTTGTAAATCCACGAATTCATTCCAGTTGACAAAATGGGCTATGCAGGATGATTGGCCTAGAAAAATATGTAACAAAGACAACAAATCTAAGGGTAAAATTTGGGGTACAACACACATTGATGGTTCCTCCATAGATTTTAAGGTGTTTTAGCAAATTTAGAGATGTTTAAAAAAAATTTAGGTGAGTGTGTGCATTTCTTTAATAACTTAAGAATTATTCTAATATACTTACTATACCCAAATCACTTAGATTCATACCAAGTGGTATTTCATACTTCATCTATTTCACAAACTTTAAAGCTTCAAGATCCCTGGTTCATTCGACATTGACTTTGCATTTTTGTGACTAAAATTCTTCATACTGATGAGGTTTAATAAAGCTTCTTAATAGACACCATCATCAAATATTTATTGACTAGAGATATCATCAAAGATTCCAACGAACATTGTTTGACAAAACATGTTGTCCTTATTGAGTTTGACTTTGACATCTTTATCTCACAAATAAAACATGTTGATCTTCATATAAGATATTGATCACCACTTTAGATGAAGACATCACATCATAGTGTTGTCATAATCAAAATCGTTCTGAACATCTGGCTACAACAGACATTGTAATTGAAAGGACATATATCCATATTCTCCCCATTTTTGATGATGGCAAAGAATCTCTCAGGGAGGTGGACAAGCAAAAAAATAAGGATAAATGATCAACGTGGTTAAATTCTTCCTAACAGATATTGAGAGTATACTCTGCTCCCTATAAGAGTATATTTCTCCCTCTTTGGCGTTATCAAAAAGGCGGAAATGATAAACAAATTCAAGCACATAGATTAAATAAGGAAGGAGACTCAATTTCCGTAAAACATAATTCATTAAAAAAGGAGAAACCGTTACAAAGGGAAAAAGGGTATTAAATGCAGAAAGAGAAATTAAAAAATAACCAAAGAAAATAAGCAAGCCTGATAACAACGGTATCTGAGAAATCCGGGTCACTAGAAAGTTAATATTCTTGCTGGTTCTTCTTTGCACTTTGATGAGAGTGTGAACGAGAGCTTCAGTTGGAGAAGTCCAAGGGTTTTCATAATCAAAATCCTCCAAAGTTGAAGGCCTTGCTTATTAAGGTGATTTGTGTTGAGCCTGTTGACTTGGAGTGGCTCTTCTGGCTTTGGGAGGCTTTTGAATTAGAACATCATTGTTAACCTCAATCCACATCTTCCCTAATGCAATGTTTCCAATTCTTGTAGAACTATCCAAGTATTCCTCATCCTCAATATTAAAGTCAATTGCCTAAAGATTTTTATTATTAAGTCACCATATGACAACCACATAATCTGTTTTCTCTTGCTCCCCATCACGTGATGGATCACTGCAATGACCCATTTTGTCTAAACTATTTTGGACAATAACCAGGTTACAACAACATCAACTTTTGACAATCGCCCAAGGTTATGTTTTCTTAGAATAAGAATATGGTTTTTCACATAGTTTATGAGAAGAATTTTTGGGTACACACTGGCCACAAGGAAAGGAGAAGGAACACCGCCATTCGAATCTAACAAGAAGGAATGTGAATCCATAACAAAAAAAATCTTCACCTTGTTCTGATTCATTGTAAAGGGGTCCGTTGTAGGGGATATTGTAGATCTTGAAAAATTCTTCTATTATGATGGAAATCACATCCTTCTAAAACATTCACATTCAATAATTATGATGGAAATATTTCTTGATTGCATACTCTCTGTTCATTCTATTTTATTGCTCTAGAGATGAGGAATCTTTGAAGAAATATGCTAGAGCAAAGGAACTTCTGGTGGTTATGATTCTTTTTGGAGCCATAATGATGATGATTTTGACACATTAATGTAGATCTTCCTAAGCTCTCAAAGAATACTAGAAACTAAAACAACTAGAAGAAGAAGAGAGTAGAAAAAACAAAACCTCGCTCAATATTTTCCACTATCAAAGAATTGAGGCAAATTAGTGAAAAAGAGAGAAATGAACTAGAGAGGGTAGAATGTGAGAAAGTGTTCTAGAAATATGTTTTATGGTGTGTTTTTAAAACGAGGAGAGGCCCTATATTTATAGGATAATATTTTGCCTCAAAAACAGAATAGATTTATGGGCCTTTAACTATTTTAATTGATTATGCCATAGAGTTAATTGATTATGAGTTTCAATATACACAAACCCTAATTCGCAAAAAGGAAACCCTATAATGACTATGTGCCTTACTTAATTAGAAGTGTTATTAATCGATTAAGAACATTTATGCATTGCTCTAATCGATTGGTTAATGTCTCTAATCGATTAGGAATTGTATACAAGCTTCCTAAATGATTAGGATCAACCTTGGTCAATCCCACAAGCACCCTGATGATTCCTCTGTAGGTTTTAAGGTGTTTTTATCAAATTTAGAGATGTTAAAAACATTTTTTGGTGAGTGTGTGCATTTCCTTATTAATTTAAGAATTACTCTAATATCTTTATAATACTCTGATCTCTCAAAAATAGACAAGGTGAGATCTCACTTCATCTCTTTCACAAACTTTAAAGCTCCAAGATCCCTTTCTTGATTCATCATTTCATCTGGGACTTGACTTCTTCTAACTGATGAGGCTTGATAGAGATTCTTTATAGACACCATCATAAGAGATTTCTTAACTAGAGATCATTAGAGATTCCCCTTAATACCATTTGACATTGGGTGTTATTCTTATTGAGTTTCGCTTTGATATCTTGATCTCATAAATCAAACATTTTGATCTTGATCATCACTTCAGATGAAGACTTCACATCATAGTGTTGTCTTTATTAAAACCATTGTGTACATTTGACTACTGCAGACATTATATATGAAATCACATAGACCCACATGCTTCTAAAGGCCTTGGTATGCTGTGTAAGACAAAACAAACATTAATAATATTTTTTTACATGAAGGATCTTGACGAGGCTTCATTTGTGTTGGGAATTGAAATTCACATAGATAGGTCTCATCACACACAAGGGTTATCTCAAAAGGCTTAAATTAATAGAGTCTTAGAGAGGTTTAATATGGAAAATTATAAACCATATGAAATTTCTATTGTTAAAGTTTAAAAGTTCAATAAGGACTAATGTATAAAGAATAAGGTTAAACATGAAGATACAAATAATAGACGTTTTATGTGTTTCTTAGGAAGTCTCATATATGCTCAAGTTTGTATTAGACCAGAGATCGCCTTTGTGGTTGGTGTCCTAGGTAAATACCATTCAAATTCTGGGAATGATCACTGGATGAATTCCAATAAGGTGATGGGGTACTTACAAGAGACCAAAGAGTATATGATAACATATAGAACAATGGTCAAGTTTGAAATTGAAGGGCACATAAATTTAGATCTCGGTGGGTGCCTTGGTGATAGGAAGTCAACTTATGGATACATCTTTATGTTGGATAGAGGTGATATATCCTAGAAGAGTAAGAAAAAAACTCTCGTTGCATCTTCTACTATGCATGCATAGTTCATTGCCTATTTTGCTACCGGTACTCATGTTTTCTGATTGAGAAATATGGTGACATGACTTCATAATATTGACTCTATTAGCATGTCAATGATGATTTTCTATGACATTAGCACTACAATTTTTCACGCAAAGAAAAAAAACATTTATATTGGATCGAAGCACTTAGAGTTAAAGTACTTGACAGTCAGAGATATTGTTAATGATGGTACTCTAATGGTGGAACATGCTAATACAATTTCTATATTGGCTAATTTCTTAACCAAGGGACTCAGACCCATTGTTTTCAAGAGTCACATTGAAAATATGGGCATTGTGAGTTCTTTTGATGTGTTTGGTTAGTGAGAGTTTAAAATTTTATGTTGTATTTTCTAAGATGTTAAATTTATATTTCACTTATTACATTTGATACATCAATGTGAAATTTTATTTAACCTTATTGTTGTTGGTGAAATAAATTTTATGAAATTTATATATACATGTGCATATATTAAATGTGAAATTAGACTTGAGTGTTGTCGGGATCACTTTTCTAATGATCAATAGTATTTTGGAGCTGAGACGCTATGATAATATGAAATTATAGCTCAGTGTTACTGGGATCACTAAGCCGATGGTCAACACTATTTTGGAGCTGGGGTATTAGGGTATCTTACTATGTGATTTCTCTATCTTTGAGGAATTTGAGAGAATTTAAGTACTAACAAGTAAAATGATAGCGTGGTTGTTGGATCACGTGACATATCATTATTTTTTGCTACACTCTATACATTTGATTAGTCGACGTAATTGGTGTCCATGGAAGGATATAACTACCAGCATGATTCAATATCATTTAATTCTTGTTGGATCGAGTCTTTATTAATTGTTGCATCTTGGGATCATTTATTTAGTGACTGGCCAAATTAGAAAACATGTTATCATCCTGAAAGTCTTTTTAAAATGTTTTCTTTAATAAAAAAAATTACGCAATTGATTTTGCCCAAGTGGGATAATGTTATAAATATATTGTGGGCTATAATTAATTGTAATTTTGATTTTACAAAACAAGTTGATGTTGGTAAAAATAGGTAGAAGTTGATAAGTTAGCAAGTAGCTTATAGCTGATAATTGATAGTTGATAGTTTATAGCTGATGAATGATAGCCTATAGCTGATGACTAATAACTAATAAGTTAATTTTAGGGGTGGAAAAATGGGTTGGGGCCGCCGGACCCGCCCATTTAACCCACAATTTTTTGCGGGTCGGGACGAGGTTTTCGGCTCGGTGTCTTAAGTTGGTCCGCCCCGCCTAATCCACTTTTAAAACGGGCCGAGGGCAGGGCGGGGCGGGTTTGGCCCACGGGCTTTTTGTTTAAAAAAATTATTTATTTATACTTGGCATTAAAATGAATAATAACATGGTATGTAGTAAACATACTTTCAAAACAACTCTCATTTCTTCAAACCCTAATATTCATTTTTCACATAACCATAAACACCTCATTTTGAATACATTAATTGGTTTCTGCTTAGTTCATTATTTTCACTCATAGTAGGAAAAGTCTTTATTGCAAAATATAGATAATACATTCGTTTCTATTACTCGTTGTCATTGGAGCCGGGTTCTAAAGCTATAAGGTTTTGTACAGAGGATAATAAAGTTTTGATTTTTGGGGTTTTAGTGTGTTTTTTTTTAAGTTTTTGGTATTATAGTTACATTGTTTGTTTATGTTGAAGAATATGACATTTGCGTTAAGACTTGTTAAAGTTTTACTATGCATTGTTAAAATTTGTCGGTCTCTTTTGTAATTATTAACAATTTTGTAAATTATGTAGTAAATCAGATTGTAAAAAAAAAATTGGCGGCCCGGCCCGCAAACCTGCCAACTCGTTAGTAAACGGGGCGGGTTTTACTTTTGAGCTCGGACGCCTAAGTTGGCTCGTCCCGTCCCGCCCCGCTTTTGGACGGGCTTAAATGGGGCGAGCCGCCCGCTTTGCCACCCCTAGTTAATTTGAGTGTTTGATAAATTAGCGATTACACTAGCTAATAAATGCAAAATGACATAAAAGGACATTCTTAATTAAGAAATTATTGAAACCATTATCTTATATATAATATTATTAAATTAATTATTATTCTGTAAAATAAACATATTGATAAACACATGCCAAATACTTTAAATATATATGTAAAATTAAACATAACATCAAAATATATTAAACGTTTATATATAAATTTGGTAATGAAATTTAACAAGATACATAAAATAATAACATTGTAATTTCAAAATAATGATAAAAATGAGAGAAATGTGATAAATTTATATTTTCATGGACACATAATATAACTGATTAATTAACAATAATATTGTGTACCTTGTATAGTTGTTGTTGTTTCCATTGATTCAAGAAAGAAAATAACTTTAATGAGAAGCGTACTCCCTTCTTTCTGATGGTTGGGTATTAGGGTTAATCTGACATGATGAGATAGTTAGAATTTATAACCACCTAATGAGGGCAAAGACTTCTCAACAGGCTAACTAGAAAGAACAACCCAACCCACATGGGTTATTCAACAATAAGGCCCGATATAATATTCATTAATTAAAATAAAATGTAATCATTAGAATAAATAATTGATATAATTTTAGTTTTAATTAATTAATTAATTAAAGTTCCATAATAAAATCCAACAATCTCCCACTTGGATGACTTTAATTAATCATTAAAATACAATAATAAAAGGATTAGAATATCAATTATTTGCAATAGCCTCTTTAATTAAATCAGTGTAAGAAACATAAGATTTAACAATGCAAAAATTGTATACGATAGGGAAACAAATCAGACATGTTAAATACATATGTTTCACATAAGAATAATGAATGTGGATTATTATAATTTAAATAAAATAGTTTATAATCCAAGAATGGTCCAAACATATTAAATTCCGTAAGAGGTATGATTATAGAATTTAGCGTCATCTTATACACATCTCATTAGAATACGAATAAGAATAATAATTAAGCAATTAAACATAATAATTCAGACTCCCACTAATCCAGAATATCAAATGACTTAACCAAACTCATATTGGTAACATGCTTTTGAAAAGCTACGATAGTCAGGTCTTTGGTTAGTGGATCTGCCAACATGTTCTCTGTTGGAATATGCTCAATTCAAGTATAAAATTTAAGGATTTTCTCTCTGGCAAATAAATATTTGATGCCAAAATACTTTGATCATGAAGAGCTTTTAGTGTTTTGAGAGAAATTCACAACAACAGTATTATCGCAGTATATCACAAGTGGTCTAGATATGCTTTCACAAACTTTGATGTGGGAAATTAAGGTTTTCAACCACATAGCTTAACAAGTAGCCTCATAATAGCTAGCGACATACTCTGCCTTCATGGCAGAGGTAGCTGTAAGAGTTTGTTTAACACTCTTCCAAGAATTAGCTCCTCATGTCATCATAAATGTTAAGCCGAGAGTAGAATTTCGGCAGTCAGGGCAACTTTCAAATTTAAAATTAGAATAACCAATTATCTGAAGCTGATCATGCTTCTTATAGGTCGATTAATAATTTATGGTTCCCTGCAAATATCACATGACCTTATTAACGGCTTTCCAATGATCCATACTAGAGTCACTCAAGTATCTCCCTAAAGAAGTAATTGCAACGACAATTATGGAAGAGTATAAACTTGAGCATTCATTAAATTGCCAACAACGGAAGCATAATGGACTTTAACCATTTCAATGATTTCTTTAACATTTTTTCATGTATAAACCATCATGAAAATTTCCATAACTAACAACGATATATTTAAAGCAAACAATCGTATTTTCATAACCAACACATTTATTCATAGTTGAAACGAAACTCTTTTCATGGAAGTTACATAAACAACACTTTCAAAATCAAAATACGCCCAAAAGTTAAAAGCAAAGAAACAAATCATATTCCTAGTACATATACTCCAGCTCCATCTCTCAAACGAACTTAACGTCAACATCACTAGGTTTTCTCAGTTTTCTGATCCTCTTGCTTCTCAAGTTTCCTTTTTAGAAAGAAGCAGTCATCCAACTTATGACCATACTTATTGCAAAACTTGCAATTCTCTTTATAGAACTCCGCCTTAAAAGGTTTCTTCTTAGGCTCATAATGTTGGCTCATTTTTCCCTTTTTCTTGTCATTAGAATGATATTTTCCTCGATGATAGTTTTTTCTTCATATCCTTTGTGCTTGAGGTAGAATAAAAAAATTGAACACTTTGAGATTTAGCCTTTTTGAGAGATTCCTCCTCTTGGGTTACTATTGCAATCATCTCATCAACAGTCCATTCAACTTTCTGGGTATTATAAGACGTTCTCGTAACATCAAACTGAGGAGGCAAAGATTCAAGGACCCTCCAAATCAAAGTACTCTCTCTAATTTAAACCTTGAGAGCATTTAACTTATTATAGTAATGCTCCATCTTCATTCAGAGTTTTCACAAAGTTAGAAAAAGAGGTTGTCACAAAAGAATAAGGAATCACTTAAGAGAATTATGTATATAAAATGATTCCATGTTTTTGAAGCCAAAATAATCCATAGTAAAACTCGTTTAGATTAGATTATGATCGTATAGCATAAATACAATAATAATAATAACTTATATCATCAATTCTAATATCAATAGGATTTTTAAAATCAATGAATATAAATATAAGGGTTAAGTAATATATTGAATCATAACAAAATTACACTAATAATAATACACCGATAGAGTATAATTATTAGCAGTATAACATAAATCACAATATTTATAAATAAAATTTTATTTTATTAAAATTTATATTAGTAGTAATTGTTGGTGTACAAGGTGAAAATAATGAAGATGAAGAAGAGAATATATTATATTGAATGACGGCTACAAAAGGATAAAAAGATACAAATGATTGGAATGACAACTACCCTATTTATAAGCTAAAATTAGGGTTACCAAAAGCAACATTAAAATATTAAAATACCCTCTAACAAACTTAATGACTAAGTTTGTGAATATAAAATAAAATATAAATTATTATTCTAATAGTAATATATCGATAGGATATAATTACCATCAACATAAATGAAATTAATTCTTATTAAAATAATTATTAATCATGTAATTAACGTACAATTGTATCCGCGGTAGACGAAGTTACCACTATTCGAATTAAAATATTTATTTTTAATAGAATATGATAAGTTTTTTTTTCATGCTAATTATATAGTACATATTATATATAATTTTAAATTTTATTTAATAATAATGACTAATCGACTAGTAGAATATAGTATTTATCAAAATTTTAATCAATTAATTAGAGTAGCTACGCATGCCAAAATTTAAAAGAGAATAAAGATTATTAAATTAAAAAAAAACAAAATAATATTAAAAGACATACATCACAATAACTAAATGTGGAGATTCTAATTAATATATTATTGTTAAACATTTTAATTTTATTATTATTAGTATTATTAAGCTATTTCAATTAATAATAAAATCAAACGTGACAAACTATTTACCATTGTCAATACACTTACTGCTAAGTTCATTAAAAAGATTAAACTAAAGTTGACATTATTTTATTTTATTTTATTTTTTTAATAATTTCAATAATTTCTCACAAATGTTTAATATGACACATAAATAAAGAAAATGAGCTCATATTCTAAAATACTATATGGAATATTCACTTATAAAATTTTAAGAAAATAATATTTAAACTAATTTATTCTCAGTTAAATAAGAGAATTATATATATATATATATATATATATATATATATATATATATATATATATATATATATATATATATATATATATATATATATATATATATATATATATATATATATATATATATATATAAAATAAACCATATGAATAGTGTTCAAAAGGTTAATAAATAAATTAGAATATTTCCTTTTATTATTATTATTATTATTATTATTATTATTATTATTTTGAATGAAGAAGATAGATATATTAATTCAAAAAAAAATTACAAAGCAAGGTGATCCCAAGGATCCAACCAAACCAACAAAGACTAATTACATCATCAACTTTACAAGATGGCTTCTAACTTTACTTTGTTGTCATCCCCTATAAACCACACTATCTATGATCTTAGTACTACATTCGTATTATCCACAATATTTTCAAAAACAACATCATTCCTATAGTTCCAAATGCAATATATTGTTTATGCCACAATCATCTTCATGAGAGCAGACCTCCACCCTTTACCTTTAGTAAGACCAATAATCCAAATTACCTTATCATCCCACTTTTGAGGAACATGGTTCACTTCCACCCAGTTGAGAATTTCACTCCATATGCCCTTAGTCTTGCTGCAACAGAAGAAAAGATGGTTGAAGGACTCATCTTCCATCTTGCACAATCCACACAAACTATCCTGCTCCAAGCCAAATCGCTTCAACCTGTCTTTGGTAGCAAGCTTACCATGACAAGTAAGCCATAAATATACATGACAACTCTAGGCCTAGCTTTATTATACCCGATGAGATTCCTCCAAGACACTCTATGATTATCTTCATTGAGCACAACATTGAAAGGTTTAATTTTGAACTTTTGTTGGAGCAAAGTATTATCCCACACCTGCTGCAAAATACCCAAGTCCTCTCTCTGGTTTATGTTACTTTTAAGGATCCAAGAATTATGAGGTTTGATCTCATAATCCATCACAACAGAATCTTTTATATAATAATTGTGGACCTATTTCACCCACATGTTATCAGACTTCCTGCAAAGGTTCCAAAGACACTTCAGCATCAAGACCTTATTCCAAATAGCCAAATTGATGATTTGCAGCCCACCCTGGTTCTTAGATCTACAAAATATCTTCCAAGCCACATGACTCTTCCAACTGATCTCATTCTTCCTAGTCCAGATGAAGCTTCTACAAATATCATAAATATTCTTAATCACATACTTAAGAATAGGGAAGCACTGCATCCAGTATTGAGCAATAACACTAGATATACTTTTCACCAATTGGATTCTACCTGCATTGCTTAATAGTTTGGTTGACCAGTGATGCACACGACCAACAATTTTTCCACCAAGGGCATGTAATGATTAATGTTGAGCTTCTTGCTGGATAAAGGGACTCCCAAATACTTGATGGCCAAAGATCCCTCCTGAAAACCAATCAGATTCTTGAGGCTCTCCTTACTACTGTCATCAATACTTCCAAAGAAGATCTTACATTTTGTGATTGATCACCAATCATGTAGATTCAGAGAATTTTTTGAAAGTTCCCGTAATCAGATCCACAGAAATAACATCACCCCTACAAAATAATAGTGCATCATCTGTAAAAGTGAGGTTTGTCAGGCTCAAACTTCCACATTTGGCATGATGATTAAAATTTGCATTTTCCTGCATATTAATCAAGGATTTATGCATATAATCCATAGGAATGGCAAAGAGGAGAGGATCCCTCTCTTGGCCTCTAAAAACTCAGTATATTCAGCATTGATGTTGAACTTATAGGAGATAGTAGTGACTCCTGCCATAAACCACTTGATAAATTAGCTAGGGATACCTATTTCCTTCAAAATGCACTCCAAAGTTTTCCAATCGACCATGTCATAAGCCTTCTGAAGATTAATTTGAATCATGGTTTTAGCAGTACCACCTTTCCTAGAATAGCCTTTAAGTAATTCATAAGCTAACAGAATATGGTTGTGGATGTTTTGGCCTGGAACAAAAGCAGCTTGGCAATGGCAGATAACACTTTGCAAGACCCCCCAACTTGTCAGTCAAGATCCTAGCAATGATCTTATAGAAAGTAGTGCAACCAACTATAGGTCTATAGTCCTTTATCTTCCTAGCAGCGTCACCTTTAGGAATCAAAGTTATCAAAGTACTATTGAATGATTTATAAATGGTACCTATTTCATAAAACTCCTTTACAGCAACAATCACATCAAATTTAATAACATTCCTGCTGGCTTTAAAGAATCTAGCTCCATAGCCATCAATACCTAGGGCTTTCAGGCCACCCATACCTTTCAAAGCTTTAGTGATATCCTGCTCAGATATGCTCTTGACCAATTGCTCTCTTTGCTCCATATTCAATTGATTCCCCATTCTCATAGCCTCAATGTCAATGTGAGTGATATTGTTATCCAACTTCCTGTTAGCTCCTAATTTCGACGCCTGATGTTGGGATAAGAATCTCTTCCAAGAGAGAGAATATTTGAAGTTTTTATGAGGCTTCGAAAGAAACGTCGCTATAAGGAAGTTCAGTCGAAATCTATCTTCCTGCTAAGAAGAGAAGACTTAAAAGACTTAGAAATATTTCTAAGAGTTGGGAAGAGTTTTCGGCCGAAGACTAGGAGGTGTTGTTCGACGCAAAGGTTTGAAATTCAAATAAAGGAGGGAATTTTGATTTTGAAAGGAAGACGCGTGGAGTGCATCTAAGGGGCGAAGGCATACTGAATTCCATTTGTCTTCATTAGAAACAGTGACCGTTGTTGACATTTATTTCGACTGTATATAAATAGGGAGTCGTAGTGTTAGATTTCCGTGTGTGTATTCAAAATTTGTACAAGTTACTCAAAAATACTCAAAGTACCCGTGTGAGAGAAAAGAGTTATCATTGAGAAAAAGTACATTTGGAAAAACACCAGTTTCCTTCTTTACATTTCAATGAAGTTTTAAGTTATTTACATACAGTTTATTTTACATTTCTGCAATTTATTTATGCATCCTTATTACATTTTTCGTTACTTCCTTACAAGAACAAAGTTTTTATCATTTCTATCCAAGTCATATTATTTTGTGAGAACGATGATGAACATAATAAACAAAAGGTTTGATTTTCGTACATGTTGTCGAAATCATTAAAGCACATCGTCCTAGGATTTGTATGTTTGATCCTGCAAGTAAACTAATTTTTATAAATTAGGAGACCAGCGATTGTTTGCTAATTTTCAAGGCAAACAAATTGGCACGCCCAGTGGGACCTTGTGCTATTGACAACATAAAACCTTTATTTTTACATTTACTCTTACGTAACCTTCTTCACTTCGTTGTATGAGATTAAGAAGTGGTAAGATAGCCATAAATAACGAAGAAAGACCTAGAAGAAGACGAGTAAGGAGAATGGCGAATCCAAATCCGCCAAACAATCAGAATTCCACAAATGATGGAGTGCCACCCCCTATTCCTTCGACTTGGGGCAATACGACCTCTATACCAGGATCAGAGGCTATGCCATCAACAGCGGGTTCGACACCAGCGTATTCAATTCCCTATAGTGCGCCTAATTTCTCTACCATAGGACCCCAAACTTCTCAAATGACCCCTCCTCCATCAGGGAATATGTACAAGCCTTTTATATCTGGTTTTCCATGCCTCCACTAAATCGAGAACAGTCGTATGGAATGCAAACATCAGTGATGACAAGTTTACATAATGTGTCATCAGCATTTACAGATCCAACGGTTAACATAACTTCGCCTTTACAAGGGTCTGGTTCTGGTATACACCATATGGGTAGGATTAGCCAACCTTTAGGAACGGGATATCAAACATATATGCCGAACATTACTAATAATTCTGCAGCAGTAATTAGGTAACAAATTGACGAAAGTAACCATGATATTTTTCAGATGCTAGCCCAACAGATGGGGGTTATATTTAACCCCTTGATTCAAAACACTACACAAACAAACCAGCAATTGGCAGCGCAAACGACGTGTATCGCCGATTTCTTTGGTGACCCTCAACCTCCCCAAAGGGAACGTGTAATTCATAAGCCAGGAGTAGTCGTCGAAGAAGACCCTACCATAAATCAAAGACAACCAGACATCCCTCAGGCGAACTTGTTAAACCAAGGGGGAGTAGTCGAACAACCAGGGGTCGAAATTCCTATTCAACAGGAGCCAAGGGTAGTATTAGTCAATAGAAACCAAAATGTTGATAATATTATATAGCAAATGCGATGTAATGATATGCCAACAGAAAATAATTTGGCAGCCATGGTCGAAAGGATTATGGTGCGAAACGGAATAAATGTGGGCCAGCAGAGGCCCAGTTATACTTCCCATTTATCTGAATATATTTTGCAGCAAGATTTACCCCCAAGATGGAAGGTTCCCAAGTTTACGAAATTTTCAGGGGATACTAGTGAATCGACGGTCGAACACGTGGCACGGTATTTGATTGAAGCGGACGAAATAGCGAATAATGAAAATTTGAAAGTAAAATATTTCCTAAGTTCGCTAACAAAAACCGATTTTACTTGGTTTACCACACTACCTGCAAATTCGATACATACCTGGACCCAACTGGAGCGATTGTTCCATGAACAATTCTACATGGGGAAAACAAAGATAAGTTTGAAGGAATTGGCTAGCGTCAAGAGAAAATTCTCTGAGCCAATTGATGACTACTTGAATAGATTTAGGTTGCTCAAAGCAACGTGTTTTACACAGGTGCCTAAACATGAGTTAGTCGAAATGGCTGCTGGAGGCCTCGACTACTCAATTAGAAAGAACTTAGACACCCAGTACTTAAGAGATATGGCCCAATTGGCTGATAGGGTTAGACAGGTCGAACGACTAAAAGCCGAAAAAGCTAGGGCCATCAAGAATAAAAAAGAAAGGGTAGCATATGTCGGAGTTTGTGAGGATGATGACGAAGACGAATCATCGAATTCCGATGAACATGAGGTTGATTTGGTGGAATTAAAACAGGGTCCTCCATATGCTTGCAAAGTATCGGCTCCATTGAAAGGAAAAAACCCAGTCGAATCGGAAAAGAACGACAAGTTCCTCAAAAGAACTTATACGTTCGACGTCACAAAGTGTGAAGAAATATTTGATCTGTTAGTTAAGGATGGCCAAATAATAGTACCACCTGGTGCTAAAACGCCTCCTTTAGAACAGCAGAAAAAGAGAGGTTTTTACAAATACCATAATTTTTTGGATCATAAAACGTCTCAATGTTTCCTTTTCAGGGATCTAGTGCAAAATGCAATCAAAGAAGGAAGTCTCAAATTCGGGGACAAGTCGAAGCCTCGGATGAAGATCGATTTGAACCCTTTGCAAGTGACGGAAGCCCACTACGTAGAGCCATTCGTGGTGAACATGGTCGAAGTTGCCAAAGGCTTCAATAACAGCATGAATATGATCGAGGTTGCTCACGGCTTTGACAACAATGTGAACATGGTGGAGGTTACTGAGGATCCCGCCGACAAAAGTGACATGGTCGAAGTTACTGATGACTTCGTGAACCATGCTGTGATGGTTAAGGTCACTGAAGACCTTGACGAAAATATTATTGAGAATTACATTGGTGGGGCCAATGATGACGTCAACAATGAAGTTATTGAGGGCTTCACCAGAGTTAACAATGAAGCTACTGAGGGCTTCACCAGAATCAACCACGAAGCCACTGAAGGTTTCACCAGAATCAACAACGAAACCACTGAAGGTTTCACGAAAGCCAACAATGAAACTACTGATGGTTTCGCCCAAATCAATAACGAGACTACTGATGATTTCGTACCAGGTGAACAAAGGAACTACTGGAGGTTCCTACAAAGAGGCTATTGTTGGCCTCCTTCAGAGAACCATGGAGGATCCAAAGGAGAGGGTTGTCGGATTCACCAGCCAAAAGGTTACCAAGGGTTTGCGTCCAAAGGTACCAACAAAGGAAACCACTGAGGGTTTCAACCATGTCAGGAAAGATCACGAGGTTAATGAAGGCCTTAGTTCGAAGTTAAACAAATTAAGCATTGCCACAGAGACAGCTGCCAATGTGAACATGGTGGAGGTATCTCAGAATGTTTTGATGCAGGTTGACGAGGAGCATCGACGCGAGGAATACCAAAAATTAGCATACCCTAAAGAATAGGAGAATTTGGTAGATTTCATCCACAGATGCCAGAGAAAGAGGTCTAAAGTAATTCTCTGTCCTCATTGTAGTGTCGTCTTCGACAAAAAGGCAGCACAGAACCTAGAAGGGGTGGAAAGGGCGAAAAGAAGGGGAAATTAGAAGCCTTCTCAACCAGCAGGAGGAGAAAGATTCGATCCCAGTAGAGGAGACCAAAGCAAGCAGAAGTTAGGAGGAAGGTACCCTAACACATTCAAGCCTACGAATAAGGCTCCATATGACAAGTGGGTCAATCCAATCCGGCAGGCCCAAGGCCAAGGGAAGTGGAAAGATTTCGAAGTACAAAGGGGATATTCCTTATCATATAGAAAGGAATTCCAAAAATCTAAGAGGATGACTTACCCATCTGAAACCTACAAGGGTAAGAGCCCTATGATAAAATCACAATGGAGAAGGTATCAACGTCGAAAGAAAGTAGAGAGGGAGGCTGCAGGAATGGCTAAACCAAAAACCAGTAGTAATATTCAAACCTCGAATCAGAAAGAGAAGTCGAAGGATAAAAAGCCGTTCGTTGCTCCAGAACAAGTGTCCTCGAAGGAGGACATAACTAGGGATGATGAAATGACGGATGATTTTAACTCAAAGTCGGAAGCATCTTTCGACGTGATGTGTAACGTTGTGTCAGTTCTCCCCAAGGAGTATGACCAGATAATGGAAGTCGAAGATGAGGAAGAGACCATGGAAGTCGAAATGCCTAGACACAGGCCTGTTTGTTATTACATTATGAACAATGGATGCGTGGAAGAACAAAATGCATTTTTTGAAAGACCAAATGATTCGCTGAGGAGTCACTTAAAATCCCTGTTCACTAAGGGAAAGGTGGGCAACATAGGGGTAAACAAGATTCTGGTTGATGGAGGCGCGACAGTCAATTTGATGCTGCACTACATGCTCAAGAAGATAAGAAGGATAATTCCGACACCAAACCTCATAACATGGTGTTGTCGAATTACGAGGGTAAGGTGGGAACCACTATGGGGGTAATAAAAGTGGATCTAACAGTCGGAACCATCACAAGGCCGACAATGTTTATGGTAATTGCCTCGAAGGCTAATTACAACCTGCTGTTAGGCAGGGAATGGATACATGGCATAGGTGTCGTCCCTTCGTTGATGCACCAAAGAATAACGATATGGCGTGCCGACGGGATTGTTGAGAATATAGAGGCTGACCAGAGTTACTTTCTGGCCGAAGTAAACCAGGTTAACAGGTGAAGCTTTGACAGAAATCTGGCTCATATTGCTCTTTGTAGTCCTGCAACGTTTGACATGACGCCAACAGACAACGCCTTTTGCTCACTATACCTTCATCCCACCCACAGGTTTCAGTGGGATAGAGAGGTAGTTGGCGAAGAAAATTATATTTTTGGAACCTCACACATCCAGCCAACTGGCTGGGGAAGCGAATTTAGTGACAATGAGTGAGTCACTAGTTCTTGAGAAGATCGCGGCTTATATAGCCGAGAACAAGCTCAAAGCGGCCTTAGAGGCCGAAGTAAAGTATATGGTTGTCGAAGCCAATGAGATCGAAGTAGATCAACATGGTCCTGGAAAGGACTTTGATCCAGATCCACCTGACAAAGATCTGGGAGAATTGTAAAACGAGAGGCTCGACGCGATTTATGATGATGAGCCTTTGGGCTTTGAGAAGGATCCATTAGCAGCAGACATCAAGATGATGGCACAGGATCCGCTCGAAGAAATCGACTTGGGGTCGGGGGCAGAAAAAAGACCAACCTACATCAGTGCAAAAGTCAGCCCCCAACTCAAGGTCGAAATAGTACAGTTGCTGAAGGAATTGAAGGATTGTTTTGCATGGGACTATGACGAAATGCCCGGTCTGGATAGGAATTTGGTCGAATTAAAGCTGCCAATAAAGCGTGGGAGAAGACCTGTTAAGCAAACTCCAAGACGATTCGCACCAGAGATCCATTCAAAGATTAAACAAGAAGTTAAAAGGCTCCTCATATGCAAGTTCATCCGTACAACCAGGTATGTCGAATGGATTGCCAATATAGTTCCAGTGATAAAGAAAAATGGCAAACTAAGGGTATACATAGATTTTCGAGATTTGAATTCTGCTACCCCAAATGATGAATATCCTATGCCAGTGGCGGAAATGCTTGTCGATTCTGCCGCAGGCCATGAGTACCTTAGTATTCTTGATGGGTACTCTGGTTAGAATCAAATTTTTATTGCTAAGGAAGATGTTCCTAAAACAGCATTTCGATGCCCTGGAGCCTTAGGCACCTACGAATGGGTGGTGATGCCTTTTGGCTTAAGGAATGATGGGGAAACATACCAGCGAGCAATGAATTCGATCTTTCATGATT
Source organism: Lathyrus tuberosus (assembly GCA_022829125.1). Taxonomy (NCBI): domain Eukaryota; kingdom Viridiplantae; phylum Streptophyta; class Magnoliopsida; order Fabales; family Fabaceae; genus Lathyrus; species Lathyrus tuberosus. The sequence goes on along the minus strand of JALAZF010000515.1, from coordinate 1,435,802 downwards.
TCATTGAGACTTTCATGCAGATTTATATTGACGATATTGTTGTTAAGTCTATTTCAGGGGAAAGTCACATAGACCATCTTCGACAGTCCTTTGAAAGGATGAGGAAGTTTGGTTTGAAGATGAACCCTCTCAAATGTGCATTTTGTGTGCAGGCGGGAGATTTCCTAGGCTTTGTGGTCCACAAGAAAGGGATTGAAATAAATCAAAACAAGGCCAAGGCAATAATGGAAGCAAAAGCGCCATCTACAAAGAAGGAATTGCAGTTTCTACTTGGCAAGATCAACTTTCTCAGAAGGTTCATCTCCAACCTTAGTGGCAAGACGCAAGCCTTCTCCCATCTACTTTGACTGAAAAAAGAAGACTTCAAATGGGGGCAAGCCCAGTAGGATGCCTTCGACAAGATCAAGGAATACCTGACGCATCCTCAGATTTTGATGTCACGTTGTAGAAGTAGGAGTATGAGGCTGTACATATCTGTGTCGGACAAGACATTAGGGAGCATGTTGGCTCAAGAGGATGAGAATGGTGTTGAAAGAGCCATTTATTACCTCAGTAGGGTCTTGAATGATGCGGAAACTAGATATAGTGTATTCGAAAAATTGTGTTTATGTTTATACTTTTCATGTATGAAATTGAAGCACTATATAAAACCAGTGGATGTTTTCGTTTCTTCTCATTTCGATGTTATAAAATACATGTTATCTAAACCAATTTTACATATTTGAATTCGAAAGTGGACGTTAGCATTAACGGAGTATTCTTGGACATACTTACCTCTAAAAGCTGTCAAAGGACAAGTGGTGGTTGATTTCATAGTCGACCACGCTATAAATGAAAATTCTTTGGACTACATTGAACTAGAACCATGGAAGTTATACTTCGACGGATCTAGTCATAAAAATGGAACTGGTATAGGAGTTTTAATTATTTCTCCTAACAAAATTCCAACAAAATTCAAGTATAAAGTCGAAGGCCTATGTTCAAATAACGAGGAAGAATATGAGGCTTTAATAGCCGGACTTGAAATTTTATTGGAATTGCGGGCAACTCGAGTCGAAATAATGGGCGACTCAGAGTTAGTCATAAAACAAATAACAAAGGAGTACAAATGTGTCAAAGAAAATTTGATCATGTACTTTGTAATAGCCAATCGACTCTTGAAAAGATTCCATATGGTAACAATTCGACATATCCCTCGAATAGAGAACCAGGAGGCAAATGACTTAGCACAAATTGCTTCTGGCTACAGAATATCAAAGGAAAGTCTACAAAAAGCCATTGAAGTCAGAAGTAGAGTCACGTCGACCAGATTATCACCATCAGACTTGGAAGCTACAAAGTTAGGGTACGCTGATAAGGAAAATTTTGAAATTTTGGCTGTGGATAGTTTGACGGACGAAGATTGGAGGAAGTCAATAGTGCAATATTTGCAAAATCCAACATCATACACAGAGCGTAAAACCAGGTATCATGCTTTGAGCTATGTTCTTTTGGGTAATGAATTATTTAAAAAGACTCCTAAAGGGGTCTTGCTTGAGTGCCTTAGTGAATCAGAAGCATATTTAGCCCTTTCGACTGTCCATGGTGGGGCATGTGGGGCACATCAGGTAGGCCACAAGATGAAATGGCTCTTGTTTCGACAAGGCATGTACTGGCCTACAATGTTGAGAGACTGTATCGAATTTGCTAAAGGCTGTCAAGAGTGCCAACTGCATGCAGGTATACAACATGTTCCTGCAAGTGAATTACACTCAATAGTCAAACCATGGCCCTTTAGAGGTTGGGCTTTGGATTTGGTTGGCGAGATTCGACCAACATCATCTAAGAGTCAAAGGTACATTTTGGTAGGTATTGATTACTTTACAAAGTGGATTGAGGTCATACCCTTAACAAATGTCGACCAAGAAGATGTGATCGAATTCATTAAGAAACACATCATCTATAGATTTGGGATCCCAGAAACTATTACAACGGATCAGGGATCTATTTTTACTGGTCAAAAGATGCAGGAATTCGCAAAAGAGATGGGTTTCAAGTTGTTAACCTCTACACCCTATTATGCTCAGGCTAATGGTCAAGTGGAAGCAGTGAATAAGGTAGTGATTGGGTTGATTAAGAAACATGTGGGAAAGAAGCCAAGCAATTGGCATAAGACATTAGACCAGGTTCTCTGGGCATGTCGAACCTCTCCCAAAGACGCAACTAACACTACTCCTTTTCATTTTACTTTTGGCCACGATGTTGTTTTACCTGTGGAAATCAACTTACAATCAACAAGGATCCAAAGGCATCATGAGATCCCTTCTGAATCTTATTGGAATATGATGATAGATGAGTTGGTAGATTTGGATGAAGAAAGACTTAATGCCTTGGAGTTGTTAAAAAGGCAAAAGAAAAGGGTAGAAAAATCTTACAATAAAAAGGTTAAAGTCAAGACTTTTTCTCCTGGAGAATTGGTTTGGAAAGTAATTTTTCCGATGGATCGAAAGGTTAAGTCTTTAGGAAAATGGTCCCCTAATTGGGAAGGTCCTTTTCAGATCATAGAAGTTTTTTCAAACGGTGCCTATGAGATTGAAGAAGTAGATGAAGATAAAAGAATCTTGAAATTAAATGGTAAGTATTTGAAAAAATATAAACCTGTACTTCAAGAATAAAAAATTATCTATGAATAATTACATAAATTTTTTTCGAAGCCAACTTGGTATAAAACTGTCAGAATGGCTCAATTCATTACATAAAAGCCTCGAAGGGCTGAGAAATATTGTGCTAAAAACAAATATATTGAAACAGCAAATTAAAAAGGAAGGTTGCTCTTCATCTTGAGACACTTCGACTTTTGGAGTTCAAGACGTCTCTCATAAGAGATTTTGTCAAGTTTTAGTGCTGCAACCTCGCCTTCTAATTGTCGAGCTTTGTCGAGAAACTCCATGGAAAGTTTTAATTCTCTGACTACTTCAGATTCGTCAGAGGCTTGTAGTTCAGCGTTGTGTTGTTCAGCCTTGGAGATCTTGGCTTGCAGTTCTTTGGTTTTCTTTTTCTAATTGGCAATATCTGCTAAATTGCCTTCAATCTCCTTAGTGTGTTGCTCCTTCATCTGTTCCAATTCTCCCACCCTAGCTTCTGACTCAGCAGCGGCCGTCTATCCAGCAGCCTCACTCCCAGTGGTCTCAAGTGCATTATTGATCTGAGGCAGCTGTTTTAGATCGACGGTAACTTGATCAATCATGGTACCAAGTTCCAAAATGATGGTGGCAGCTTCAGGGGAAACAGTTTGGAGATCAACTTGCTTGAGAATAGCCTTCAATTGAAGAGAGGCAGTGACATCAGATTCTAGAAGTTTGAAGAACTTACCTTTGAAGACTTTATCTTTTATCTTTAGGAGTGCCTCATTCAGAGGCTTACTCGAAAGTTGACCTCCAGAAGTTGTCGAAGCACTTACACTATTCTCAGAAGAACTACCTCATTTGCTAAGGACAATTTTCAAGTATTCACGAGGGTTGGTCACTTTGAGGCGATTAAGTTCTTCTTCAGAGTAAGCAAAAATTGTCTCTGTCGAAGGTTTAGTACTCTCAGTAGTTACATTAACCTTATGAGCAGCAGTGTGTTCTCTTTGGATTTGCTCTTTGGCAGATTCATTTCTAGCTTTATCTTCGGCACCTTTACCACCTTCACCATCATTATCTTTGTCATCTTCATCATCATCATCATTATCATTACCTTCATCATCATCATCATTTCCACCAGTCTCAAGATGGAACATTGAATGATCTTCCTCTTCCTCTTCCATTTCATCCTCTTGGACAACAACGTCTGGATCAGCATTATTTAGGTCTTTGTTGCCTGTGAGTTCGATCACTGGGGAGTCAGTTTCAGAAGATTTCTCCCCCAGGGTATTTCCTTCATCCATAGCCGCTGTTTCTGTATTCACTTCTTCAGGAATGCCTTAGTCCTGATCCTCCCGCTCAGAGCCACTTGTCTGAGATTGTTGTGCAGACGAAGTTGGGACTTCTTTCATAACAGGTTTGTTAACTGGGGTAGGGAGAGTAGTTGGAGAATGAAAGTTGGTTGTTGGTTGGGTCGAGGTACCTGTGCCATCCTGAAACGATAAACAAATAAGGTTAGGATTGAAACAAAAAGAAGGTCGGAAAAATAAACAGTTTAAGGGAAGTTACAATTACCTTAAGTTCTTCGACTCCAGGGCTTGAGTTGTTATTTTCAAGTTGAGTTGAGGCTGCCTTTGATGTGCCTTGAGGAGAAGACTCTAAGTTCCTTCGAGCAGTAGATACTTGAGAGACCTTCGCTGCCTTTACCTTAGGTTTACTTGAAGTCTCAGTGATCCTAAGTTGCTTCTTCCTCTTCTTGGTTTGTTGATCATCAGGCGGAGATTGATCCTCGTCATCCGATTCAAGCACAATTTGAGCAGTAGCCCTTTTGGATTTTTTCTTTTGAGGAGTTGGAGGTGGTCTTTGAGAACTCTGGGGAAAATCAAAATATTAGAGGGTACAACCATACACAGTACAAGGAAAGCTAAGGAGTAAAAGTTACCCTTGTGGATGGTTCAGTCTCTTCTTCGACTGGCCTTTTGGCTGCAGGTTTCTTTGGTTTGACAGCTGCAGATAAATAAATAGTAACAAGTCAGTAAGAACAGTCAAGTAAGGGAAATATAAAATTCGACAATCTTTATTCCACACCTTCATAGATTTCGGATTCGATGCGAACATCTTTGATACCAATAAGAAGTGGTCCTTTGAAACTATCTAGGGTGTACTTAGTCGGAACCACCCGTTGAGCCTTCGGTTTCGACTGCTGACGAAGGATCTTTATAGAATCCCCACAGACGAACCAGTCTGGAAATGGAGGGGCAAGGGCCACTCCAAAATCAGTAGATGGCAGTCGAGGGAATTTGGGAGGAAACATATCGAAATTCGTTTCGTAGCGTTTCTCAGGAGGAACTTACGAAGGGATCTTTAAGTTCTCCATTTTCTTTAAAAAAAATTCCTTCAGAGTAACAGCGGCCTCGCAGACGGTTCGACTAAGATCATCTGGACGATAAATAGTTTCGAAGAACTTTTGGAATGATTGGATTTCCTTGATGTGCGTAGAATTACCTTTCTTAGTTTTGTCCTGCACAGAGAGAAAAGCTTCATCAATCAGCTGTGTGAAGGAGGAAACATCGAAGAACTTCTCAGCGTAGTACTTTGACCACCACTGGTGAAATTTTGAAGTGCAGAGGTAACTGAGCTCAAAGTTGACTGGAGAGAGGAATGTTTTGTACGCATAACGATCCATCTGTATCGCGGCCAGCTCTTTAGTGTAGCTGGTGTGATGGAGAAGGAGGTGTCCTTTCTTCTCATACAAGCATTTTGGAAGGGTTTGAACCAAACCAAACTGGCGAGCAACCAAATTGGGTTGGTAGGCAATCACAGAGACTTGACCTCTTCCCAGATTAAGTTGAAGGGTCAGAAGTCGAGGAATCAGAAAAGCCTTCCAGATTAACTTTGATTCTTCTTCTTGGGCTTTGTCAGAGGTAGGGAAAGGCCTAGTGAACCACTCAGGGTCATACTTCCTTTTAACAAAGGGGGCCATGCTCGAAGTAAATTCATGGCGCTTGGCGAACATCTGGATAAAGCTAAGAAATGTTTGCCTGAGTAGTTGACCCTCTTCGGTAGAGGTTAGATGTACTAAGCGGGCCCCTTCCGTGCGCCGCTCTTTGATTTCTTTGGCACCCTCTTCGATGGATCCTTTGTTTGGAAGACTGGCTTCAAAAGAAGCATTCAACCAAAGTTGAAGGAGCCAGAAGGACCCTGACAGTAACAGCTTTCCTCCTGCAGCTAGCCCTTTGAGTTGAGCGACACCTTCACTTAAGGACTCATAGAGGTGCCCTAGAATCATTTCACTCAGACAAACATCTCGGCCATAGTGAAGTTGGGTGGCAAGTGTGAGAAATTTTTTGGCTACTTGCAAGAATTTTGAGCAAAATACGCAGTGCGACAGCCAAACAGTCCAAAAAGCTATATGTTCTTGATCAGTGACATCAGTTGTTTTGGGGTCATAATAGTGCTTGATAAAGTTCGTGTAAGTAGGTTTGGCAGATGCAAAACCTATTTGGTCCTCAGAATCCAATTCTGGGTCATAAGGCTTCCCAGTTGGTTTTAGCCCTGTGATAGCGGCTACATCAAATAATGTGGGGGTCATCATCCCGCAAGGGAGATGAAAGGTATAGTGGGTGCTATCCCAGAAGTAAAGTGAGGAGACTAGCATTGTCGAACAGTACGGGGTCCTGTTTTCGACAACATGATAAGGTGATAGATTCCTAAGTCTTTCCAGGATTGGGCCTTAACCTTCTCTATTTTGGTTTGCCAGTTCAAATAAAGGTCAGAATCTTTGAATGATGGAGTTGACCTAAAGATCCTAGATCCGTCATTCATGTACTGTAAATCTATGTTGTTGAGAGCTACAGCATTAGGAGCATCAGTTTCTACCTTAGACTTGTTAGCTTGCCCTATGGGTTTTGTCTTATTGTAGGAGGGGAAATACTCACTAAGCTTTTCAAAATCAGTATCTAGAATAGATAAAGGGCCAGAAAACACATGTGGCTTACCAGAAACGAGAACAGGGATCAATACCTGAGATTCGTAGATACACCTTTTCTCCTTCTCGAGCGATTCCGGGATGCATTCCAGGTTCTTCACTATCTTGGGCCCAGCAAGCGTAGCAAAAGGAGGAAGCTGAGATTGGGTCTTGGGCTCCTTTGGTTTTTGGATTTTCCAGGAGTCTTTGATGTTGGAGGTTGAAGATGCCATGGCTGAAGATCAAGAGATTTGGGTTTTGTTTTTCTGAGAAGTTTAGAAAGAAAGCAAAGAGTTTGGAAGCGTAAAGAGAAAAAAATGGTTTAGGGAGAAACTATTTAAAAGCTACGGAAGATCAACAGAGCTCAAATCAGCATTAAATGACTAATGCTGTAGTGGGACACGTGTCTCGTTAAGGATGATAGATGGGACGGTGGCAGTTACTACCTATACCCCACTATCTCCTAGGTTTTAGGAGGTATGATGATGGCTAGTGATTTGATGCGCTTTGAGGAGATATTTTTCAGATATTGTCATGATGACCATGACGTCATGGAGTGGTTCAGAAGAAACTAAACAGTTGGAACGTGGGAGTTCTAATTGTATCAACATCCATGTAAGTTGGAAATAAGGCGTCGAATGCTATTATAAAAAAATGACCTTTTCTTCAGTAATGTCGAAAAAGACATTTTTGGGGGGCAATTTGTTAGCTCCTAATTTCGACGCCTAATGTTGGGATAAGAATATCTCCCAAGAGAGAGAATATTTGAAGTTTTTATGAGGCTTCGACAGAAACGTGGCTATAATGAAGTTCAGTCGAAAGTTATCTTCCTGCTAAGAAGAGAAGACTTAAAAGACTTAGAAATATTTCTAAGAGTTGGGAAGAGTTTTCGACCGAAGACTAGGAGGCGTCGTTCGATGCGAAGGTTTGAAATTCAAAAAAAGGAGGGAATTTTGATTTTGAAAGGAAGACGCGTGGAGTGCATCTAAGGGGCGAATGCATGCTGAATGCCATTTATCTTCGTTAGAAACGGTGACCGTTGTTGACAGTTATTTCGACTGTATAAATAGGGAGTCGTAGTGTTAGATTTCTGTGTGTGTATTCAAAATTTGTACAAGTTACTCAAAAATACTCAAAGTACCTGTGTGAGAGAAAAGAGTTATCATTGAGAAAATGTACGTTTGGAAAAACACCAGTTTCATTCTTTACATTTAAATGAAGTTTTAAGTTATTTACATACAGTTTATTTTACATTTCTGCAATTTATTTCTGCATCCTTATTATATTTTTTGTTACTTCTTTACAAGAAAAAAGTTTTTATCATTTCTATCCAAGTCATATTATTTTGTGAGAACGATGATGAACATAATAAACAAAAGGTTTGATTTTCGTACATGTTGTCGAAATCATTAAAGCACATCGTCCTAGGATTTGTATGGTCGATCCTACAAGTAAACTAATTTTTATAAATTAGGAGACCAGCGATTGTTTGCTAATTTTCAAGGCAAACACTTCCCCATCAACCGCCCATAGAAATCCATAATTTCTCTTTCAATCTCATGGTGATTTTGGATTATGGAACCATCAGCTTTTTGAAGATGGTTCAGACTTTTTGCATTTTTCTTAGCTTTTATAGAGGCATGGAAAAAAGCATTGTTTCCATCCCCCATCCTAAGCCAATCAATTTTAGCCCTCTGCCTAAGGATCTTATCCTCAATCTCATTAATACAAATGACTTCTTCTATGTATATCTTCACATTTTCAATGATTTGTGTGTCCATTCTGTTAGCTATTAGGTCATTCTGAGCCTTTTTGATATTTTCTCTAGCTTTCACAAGATTCTGCTTCACATTGGATAGGGGCCTGCTAAACCTTCTCAATTCAGGTTGAAGTCTCTTGATTTTTTTCCCAAAGAACATACATGGGCCTACCTCTGATAGGTTGATCCCAACTATGCTTGATAACATCCAAAAAGCCAGGTAAATCCACCAAACAATTACAGAACCTAAAGTGTCTAGTGATCTTCCTATTATCATTCTTACTGGCAACATAGAGTAAGGCATGATCAGATATGTTGGGGGGAAGGATATTCAGGGTGGAATCCAAATTGTCTTGGAACCACTCAATGTTGCCCAGCAGCCTGCCAATTCTAGAATAAATGGTCATAACCTCATGTTTATTCGACCAAGTGAAATAATCTCCTATGATGTCCATCTCACTTAACCCAGTAGAAACCATCATACTCTGCATATCTTCATATTCATTTTCAGTTACCAATTTTCCTCCAATACGATCTGGTGCCTTAGCCACATTATTGAAATCTCCAAGCACACACCAAGGGCCTTCTAGGTTCCCATGAAGGTGGTCTAACTCCTTCCAAATAATTCTTCTTCTGCTCAACTGATTATGAGCATACACTGCTGTCAACCAGTGCTTGAACCCACCAGTAGCATCATACACTCCACAATGAATAAATTGACTAAAACTCTACATGAACTTGATATCAACTCTACTATTATCCCAGCCAATCCAAATTCTATCATTCTCGTGATCTTTATAGTTGTCCAGAAAGTTATCAGTCAAATGAAGTTTCTCCCTGATAACTTTGGCTTTACTCTTCTTCACTCTAGTTTCAATCAAAATGACAATTGCAGGCTTAAGCTCTAGGAGACGGCAGCTAATCTCCCTAAGCTTACCCACTTCATTAAGCCCTCTAATGTTCCATGACACAATCATAGACCTCTATCTGTGGCCAATAGAGGGTCATTCAAAACCTCGTGTGCCTCAAATCCATTATTACAGTTAACACCATAAGTAGAGCCAGAAAGTATACCTTTGCCTCTATCTCTAGTAGCTTTCTTTACCATTGTCCGTGAGGTGTCTCCTTCTTCCTCATTATCTTGTCTCTCAGGCTCATGTTTCTTGGTAGGAGTTGATACTTTCACTTCCTCCGGTGGTTTTTTATTTGGTCTCCATCTCTGAACTTTAGCATTGACTCCACATTGGTGTCCCATTTTTTGGCATTTCTCACAAAAGGTGGGTTTCCACTCGTACTCCACAACTTGCTTCATCAAACCACCTTCACAATTCCTAATGGCAACCTCTTGTACCAACTGCTGAGTGATATCTACCTCAACCAAATGCGAGCATATGAAACTCGAAGCTTATTTGTTGTACATTCATCAATCACCAGGGGGTACCAATGGCACTATCAATTTTGCTTAGACTTTTCGCTCCCCAAAGATGAAGAGGGAGTTGTGGCAGTTTAATCCAAATTGGTAGTGTACGTAACATATCCTTCTGCAAATTAAAATAAGGCCTCCATTCTTTCAATAACATATGCATGTTTCTGATGGTGTAAGGCCCCTTCATCATCACCGCATCCCTATCTTCATGTGAATTGAACCGAAGCAAGAAGTATTCTTCATCGTGGTAATATAGATCCGACATCTTCACAAAATTCCAATTCTTCTGCATGAATTTCTTCACCGTGTTCATGCTCAAATCTTCCCCCATCACATACCACAAAATTATTATTATTATTATTATTATTATTATTATTATTATTATTATTATTATTTAATAAGCATTGGTAAATGTTACGAAAGTAGAAAACACGAAAGGCAAGAATTAGACAGTGTTGGGTCAAATAATATATTCATCCAAGTCCCACACCGGGTAGTAGGAAGAGAATAGAATTTGAGTATTAATATAAATAGAGATAGTTAGTTTTACTTTTCAACACAACAATAAAATGTAGTCTTTTGGGTGTTTTATGAGATTTGAGTAGTTGTGTGTTTAAAGATGGTTTTCTATTTTTTCGTTCAAAAATAGTTTATTGAGACAGTTATCTATTTTTCCATACAAAAATAGTTTGTTGAGAGAGTTTGCAATTTTACCGTCCAAAAATTACAATTGAGAGAGAGTTTGCAATTTTTCGTCCAAAAATTGCAATTGAGCGAGGGTTTACAATTTTTCCGTCAAAAAATTGTAATTGAGAGAGGGTTTACAATTTTTTCGTTCAAAAATTGCAATTGTATGGGAGAGTTTGTAATTTTATCCTTATAAAATTACAAGTTGAATTATGATTTTATGAGTTTTTGTTGAAATTTTTACTTTTTTTTTTCTTTTTATGTGTATGTTGCGTGCGTAGAAATTTGTATTTTTGTTATTTTCCCTACAACTGGTATCAGAGCTGAGGTTTCGATCAAGGGAGAAAGAAAGAGTAACAATTATTATGATCAAGGGAGGAAGAAGACAAAAAGATTGAAGATTAATACTTTTACAAATATGACTAATCATTATAATTATAATGATCGTTTTGATTGAAGATGAAGTTGAAGACAAAGTGAAGACATGTGCGACTCTGGATGAAGGGAGGCTTTGTTGGATCAAATAATATATTCATCTAAGTCCCACACCGGGTAGTAGGAAGAGAATATAATTTGAGTATTAATATAAATAGAGATAGTTAGTTTTACTTTTCAACACAACAATAAAAGGTAGTCTTTTGGGTGTTATATGAGATTTTGGTAGTTGTGTGTTTAAAGAGAGTTTTCTATTTTTTTGTTCAAAAATAGTTTATTTAGAGAGTTTTCTATTTTTCCATTAAAAAATAGTTTGTTGAGAGGGTTGACAATTTTACTGTCCAAAAATTGCAATTGAGAGAAGGTTTGCAATTTTTTGTCCAAAAATTGCAATTGAGCGAGGGTTTACAATTTTTCCGTCCAAAAATTGTAATTGAGACAGGGTTTACAATTTTTCTGTTCAAAATTTTAATTGGTAGGGTTTGCAATTTTCTCTTTAAAAATTGCAATTGTATGAGAGAGTTTGTAATTTTGTCCTTGTAAAATTACAAGTTGAATTATGATTTTATGAGTTTTTGCTTGAATTTTTACTTCTTTTTCTTTTTATGGGTATGCTTCCGCGTACGTAGAAATTTATTTTTATTCACCTAAAGGTCAAAGACTCACCTAAACAAGTGAGAGAGATACCACATATTCATCCAAAACCTTAAGATGATAGATGTATGAGTCATCTTACTTATAAAGTGCTTAACCTCCATTTTTCTAAGCAATGTGAGACTTATAACTCACACTTGGTCATCTTACTTATAAAGTGCTTAACCTCCACTTTTCTAAGCAATGTGGGACTTGTAACTCACACTTGTTTCTTCACACAACTCACAACACTTGTTTCCCAACAATCTTCCCCTCAAGTGTGAGTCGATCCACTATGCTCCCCCTCAAGCGAAAGCTATTTCATCCACTTGCTTGTACCGCCGTTGAGAGTCACTCTTATCTCGTCATGAACAGTTCAACGGAACACGCCACCTGACCACCATGTCAGAATGACTTTCGACACAAAGAGTCAGTCCCTTACTCAAACCAGACTTTGATACCACTGATGGACATCATGAGGGGGAAGCATTCATACTGGGTCAAACATTCACCTAAAGGTCAAAGACTCGCCTAAACAAGTGAGAGAGACACTATATATTCACCCAAAATCTTAAGATGATAGGTGTATGAGTCCTCTTACTTATAAAGTGTTTAACCTCCACTTTTCTAAGCAATGTAGAATTTAGAACTCACACTTGTTTCTCCACACAATTCACATTTGTTTCCCAACAGACAGGTAGCTCTAAAAATAAAACTAAAACTGCCATTTCCTTATTTAATGGAAATCATGGGATGGTGACTGTATAAATCAATGGTTAAAAACAAGCCTCTGTGAAGATACACTCACATGAATGCACTGCAATAGTAACTTCCATAAGCCCATGTGACTTTATATTAGACTATTTCTTAGGAAACTCCTATATTTACTGTTGTAATTTGAAATATTCAATTTCTTGCGCTTTGGAATTTGCCAAATTAAATAAAAACAATAATAATAATAATACATGGATATCATTCGATAAAATTAAAACCACATGAATCTGAATTAACTTATTATTAGAAAAATATTTGTGAAGCATTAAGGGAAAGCATGAGAAATCATTTCTCTCTGTGTACAGTAAAAAAATAAATATTTCACCCGTGAAAATAATGAACAATTTAAATGCTAGTAACATTGAGGGAGAAAAGAAAATTAAAGAAACAATTTCTCAAGTCATCAATTATAACAAGAAATTAATAACAACTATATCGATACACATGAACACAATATAATAATTCACAACCAATGTGCATATGTACGTTAAACATATTAAGAGATATAAAAGTGTCTAATCAGGTTCTGATATAAATTTATATTTTCATAGACACATAATATAACTAATTAATTAATAATAATATTGTGTACGTTGTTGTTGTTTCCATTGATTCAAGAAAGAAAATAACTTTGATGAGAAGCATACTCCCCTCTTTTTGATGGTTGACTATTAGGATTAATCTGACCTGATGTGATAGTTAGAATTTATAACCATCAGATGAGGGTAAAGACCTCTCAACGGGCTAACTAAAAAGAACAACTCAACCCATTACGAATTATTTAACAATAAGGCTCGATACAATATTCATTAATTAAAATAAAGTGCAGTCATTAGAATAAATAATTGATATAATATTAATTTTAATTAATTAATTAAAGTTATCCATAATAAAATTCAACAAAATGAAGATACTTGTATGTGAAAATGTAAATGAGAGATAATGAACTACAATTTAGTGGTAGACTACAAATGATGGAGTAGAAGTGAACTTAATTGAGAGCAAGGATGAGAACAACAAAGGATGTAAATGGAAGAAAATTGGTGAAAGTTACGGAAGAAAAAAAATGGGGTAAGAGTTGCATCCTAAAGTTTAAAAAAAAACAATGTTTGACCTTTCTTATTTCCTCATTTAAAACATATTTATTTTACTTTAAATTATAATAAAATATAAAGTGTAATAATTAGTTTTTATTAAAATAATAAATGTACAAATAGAAGAAAAAGTAATAATTTTAAAGCTACAAATTTAAAAACTACTTCAAATAGCTTTTGAGAAAAAGTCAAAAGTTAGTAAACAAAACTATGAGCTATAAGTTAAAAGTCAGTAACAAAACATAACTTTTTTATTTATTAATATGAGCTGAAAAGATAAAGCTAAAAGTTAAAAGACTACAACAAAAAACGCATTAATTCTCGGATGCGAAGGGGAATTAATCACTGTAACAGATGCGAGATAACGAAAGACGTCATGAAAATTTGCCACATTACCCCTCGATTTTGAAATAATCTAGAGGTAAAGTATTCTTCACATGGGATCGATCCACAACTTCTGCATTTTTATTATTTTTAAAACTGGATGGCGTGTCCACATTTTCTCTCGGTTATTTGAGAAATCAAGGTAATAAAGAAAAGGTTTAATACCCTTTTTTTAGTCTTGTATCTTAACCTCGAGGTTTATTTTGCTCCCTTAACTTTAAAAAGGTTTGTATTAGTCCCTTAACTCTTCAAAACGTTCCATATTAGTCCTTTTTGTCTAATTAGCGACGAATTTAGCAACTGATTTTTGAATTTTTCCGTCGCTAATAGGACAAAAATGACTAATATGGAACGTTTTGAAGAATTAAGGGACTAATATGGACCATTTTTAAGTTAAGGGACCAAAATGAACCTCGAGGTTAAGATAAGGGACCAAAAAGGATATTACGTCTAGAGAAAAATTATTACCTCAACTTGTAATAATAACTGATAAGAAAACATTGTTATTTTTTTTCTCTATATTTTGGCTTGAACGTGTATTACAGAACCATATTTTGGTCATTTCTAAAACAACAACATTGTACCTTTTGCCCATTTCTCAAACAGACACATTGTACCAAAAATATTAATTGTTAACATCATTTGCAAAGCCAAAATGACACATACACACCTTATAACTTTACATTAAATTAAAACTAAAAGAAATTATTAACCAACAAAAGCAATAACCAAAATAAAAAGTCTTTTACGCCGTCCAAAAGTTTTGTTATGTGAGTTGTCACTGGTTGTTAAACACTTGTAATTTAAACCACATTTAAAACCAAATAAGATAATCAATAACAACAACATTAAATCTTTAGTAAAAAGAATATAAAAATATAAATGAGTAAATATATATTACTTATTGATATAAAACATTTACGTACTAGTTTTCTCATATCCCTTCTAGATGATCATGACGAATAACATGTACATTATCATCAGAATCATTTTTTTTTCAAATGAGAGACGTACATGTGTTGCGAAAGGAGGTGGTTCAAAATTTAAATCTTGATTTTCATCACTATCAGGAATATATTTTCCTTGTAAAACAATTGACCATCTTATGTTAGAAGGACCAGTGACATAGAAAAACTGTTTTTCTTGGGATGCCATGATGAAAGGTTCATTCATATAAGTCGTCTTTCGAAGATCAACCCGTGTGAATCCTAATTCATCGATTTCTACATCAGTGTTAATGTCAATCCACTTGCACTTCAATAAAGACAGTTTAAAATTAACATAATCAATCTCCACAATCTCCCAATGACCCTAAAGTACGCTTTAGGTGCAAATATAAGATTTTTATCTTTTGAACTAGAGAAGTACATAGTTTCAGTTTCAACTATAACCCCAATATTTTGCACGGTACTACGTTCATCCTTTGATTTTGTATAGAATGAATATTTAGTAATGTTGTATACACTCCAAGTTATTACATTAAACTTATGCATATGTGACATCCATTTAATTGTCTCAGATTCACTACTCTCTTTAGAAACCCTTTCATTAAAGAAAGTTATGAAAGTTTTGTTATGCTCTGTCAACAACATTTTTTCACTCATCCGAGGGAATTTTTCATTGATAAGAAGTTTATGAATGGTTAAGTAAGGTTGAACTTCACTAACGTTATTCAATATATAAAAATGTGCTTGAAGAATTACATCTCGGTCAAATGTCTTGACATTTAAACCTTGAATACCTCTACCATCATATCTTCCATCATGACGAGACTCAAGAATTCCTATAGAGTTCGCTTTTGACAAATAGTTTGTACAAAACTTAATAGCTTCTTTTGTGATGTACCGTTCAATGATCGAAGCATCCGGACGGTGATGATTCTTTGTACACCCTTTAAAGATCTTCATGTATCGTTCTACCGGATACATCCACCATAAAAAAACTGGACCACAAATTTTAATCTCCCTTACTAGATGAACAATTAAGTGAACCATAATGCCAAAAAATGATGGAGGGAAAAACATATTTAATTAGAACAAGATAATTGCAGCCTCATGTTCAAACTCATCTAAATTTCTAGGTTCAATGACTTTACTACATATATCATTGAAGAATAAGCATAATCTGGTTATGGTTACCCTTACATTTTTCTCTAGAATGCCACGAATAAACACTGGTAGAAGTTTATCATACCCCAAATTTGTTCTACCCTTCACTCAATCTATATGGATTATGCATCTCATATATGTCATGTGCATACCCTCCATTAGGGCATCTAACACATCATGCATCCATTAAACAATAAGCTTGGCATTTGGATCAATGGTTATGGTATTAGGGTTTTACATAGTGCATTAGGGTTTCATCTTTTGCAGGTTAGTCTCAACTGAAAATGCAGAATCATGGATTAGGGTTTTATCCCTTATGTAAGGATTATCTGATGAATGTTTAAGGCTTGAATATATAACATCTAAAGCTCCTCTTCTTAACATTCTTGGTCTTCATTCAACACATGGAGTGGCTTCTTGCTTGCCACACAAGTCATCCACAAGGTCATCCAAAAGGCTACAAATTCAAGCATTGAAGGTCATCCCCTTGTGCTTGTCATCTCCACATGAATCATGGTTTATTTCCCTAACCATGTGGACTTCAAGAGGGGTTCCATATGGAATTGTTCATCAGACAAATCTCAAGGCTTCAACCATGGTTTAAAATGCAAATCATTAAAGTAATTTTGGTGTTCATACCAATTAAAGTTTGCAAATCATTAAAATGCAAATCATTAGAGTTGACCTTTTGGTCAAATAGTTGACCAAAGTCAACTATCTATGTCTAAACCCTAATATCCATGTTTTCCTCTTTCACAAGCTATCTTGGTTTTCAAGCTTTCATGACCCTTAGTATGCTCCAAAATGTGTTGGTATGACATAACTTGGTTCTTGGTTCATGCCTTGACTTCATGCTTTGATCAAAATCTCATAGCTAGCCTTTTCATACTAGTCTTACATACACACATACACACAATCAATATCATATGCTCCATATTAATGTCAACATAATTCCACATTCAAACCTAAAAATGCAAGTTCAAACTACAAACAAGTTCCATAACCACATTCATCTAATCAATCCACATTCATTCAACAATTCAAGTAGCATTAACCTTTCAAAGTAACCAAGCTTCCAAGCAAATAACAAGCATGATTCACAAGTCATAAAATAAGATATAACATCCAAACCACGAGTAACCCATATTACTTTAAGCCATGAGTAACAAGTCACAAAATAATTCATGAACAAAAACACAAGCCATAAGCAACAATGCATTCCAAGATGTCATGATACAAAACCTAACATTAGCATAACCAATTTCCAGGAAACATGATTCAAATCAGGAATTAACTACTCACTCTAACAGTTAACAACAACTAGAACACTTCATATATCAAAGTCAACCGAATTTAAAACCACCTTCTAACACACTAACTGAGTTAAATTGAGATAACTATTGACTCAGTGAGCGACTCACTGAGTCCAGCCTAACCAACTCCTAACCTCTAAATCTAACTCCAATCCTACCTAACTAACTCCTATCCTAGCTCCTAAGGAGCATCAATCCGATCCAGTTCTCTATATATTCTCCTCTCTCGTTTCATTTTGGGAAGCACGCTTTTCAGATCGCCATTAATTCTCTTTTAACCCCTTACCAAGCTCCATCTACCTCACTCCCTGTTCATCACCAATCACCTCAGAATCTCACAACGCTCTTTGAATCCATCACTCTCTCAACCTTAATCTTCTCTCGTGCACACAGAGAACAACAAATCACAATATAATGCAGAAGCCTGAAGAAGAAAAGAGAAGCGAGCAAAGAAAAAAAGCATAGTAGAGAGAAGTGGAAATTGAGCGAAAAACATATCACCTGAGGAATTTTTGATCGTCGGCGAGAAACTCCTCCGGTAGGTCCATCTTCTTCTCTTTTTTTTTCCAGTTTAAGTCACCTCCATGTAGATTTTGACAGGAAGAATAGAAGCCCTCAGATGAGGAGCTTCAATTCTTCAACAACATCATATATTTTCATTTTGAGTGGATTAGGGTTCTAGGTTAATTGCGTTCGGTTTGAGTGTTGGAGTGGAAACCCAAGGAAATTGATGGTGGATTTGGGTTGAGGAGGGGAAGACGAACATGGTAGTATGAACTGGTATAGGTTCTGGGTGTAGTTCGTCACCATGAGGCATGCCAGTGCGGCGGTATATATATATATATATATATATAGTGAGAGAGAGAGAGAGAGAGAGAGAGAGAGAGAGAGAGAGGGAGAGAAAGAGAGAGAGAGAGAGAGAGAGAGAGAGAGAGAGAGAGAGAGAGGAGTAGGATGGAAGGAAAGTGTAACTCGAAGGAATATGAAGGGTCACTTAACCCTAGTCAAAATGACCTCGTATTGCACCATCATTATTTTCTTTTTATTTGTTTAATTTGTTTTTTCTGATTAATTGGTAACGAGGAATGGGCCTCTAGCCCATTATTTTCCTGCGCCATACCCCCAGTGTACCAATACCAACATGTTTTTTGGTGCGTTTTTGTCCAAAAGAGGCCTTGGACTTCAACCAGAGGCCCATGGCCTGCTCTAAATCCATACACTCTTTTTCACCCACACACCCCACTATTTGGCATTTCTTGTTAATATTTTTTCTTCTTTTTACATAAAATATTTTTCCTATAATTTTTGTTGTTTCTTTCAATTTCTTGGTATAATAAAAACGTGGAAAAATGTATGAACGTTAGTCTTTTTTTAGGATATTTTCTTTAATATTTTGTTCATAAAATGCCATGGAAGTTCATAGAAAAATGCTTGAAATTCTTCCTTAAATGCCTTAAATGGCCATGATTTTGTGAGAATATTTCCCTTTAATTTTTTTAATGGTGATGTCATAAAGAAGTGCTTAATTCTTGTAGAATTTCATGTGTTGATTTTTAATGTTTAACATGTTTGTTTATGGATCAATTTTTGTACAATATTTTGTGCCATATCATTCATCATCTTTATGCATTTTACTATCTCTTAGCCTTTCATTTTGAGGTATCGCTTGGAACACTTTGGGATTCCTTTTGGACCAATTGTTACAATTATTATACTTTTATCATCTTATTTTCGTTTTAAAGTTCTAGCTTATGTGATATCCCCCCATGGTTGGTTCATATGCCTCCCCACTCTCATGACCATGTAATAACTTAGAATTTATCGCTTTGATTGTTTGTATGCTTGTATGCCTTACATGTTAAAAAGATAAAACTAAAAATGATAGAAAACAATTTCAAAAACAAGACAATAACAAAGCTTGATCCAACATCAAGCTATTTTCAAGAAAATTAATGGAATTTCATCTTTCACCCCACATTAGGATTCCACACCTTTTCTTCATCCATGAGTCGATTGCTTAGGCATCACCACCAACCTCCATCCAAGTCATTCCACCACTTAACCTAAAAACAATACTTGTATGTTTTGCACCCTCAAGTCGATTGCTTAGGCATCGTAATCAAACTACCTTTACCTAATCCATCACCCTTTCACTTCAATCCACTCCACCACATTCATTCTTCTTCATGCATTCTTCAATAAAACTAAAACCTTGGCCCTTGTACCAAGTGCCTTTTCAAAAGCTCTTTTCTAAGCAAACTTGGAATGGTTGTGGAGTGTGTCATACCCCAAATTTTGACCACCAAGATTTCCCATCATTATTAGAATCATTACCATAATATGGATGTACCATCATGCCTCATCAATCTCCTCAGGGATTGTTGAGCATTCTCTACAATCAAAGATTAGGGTTTTAACCCATCTCAGAGCTTTTAGACAAAAGATCAATCAAGAATTGGCCTGATCTTCAACTTGTCTAACCTCTCAAACATCTAATAAAGGATCAAGGGGTCTCCCATATCAAGAATCATGCATAAGTATGCAACATTCCAACAGGATCAAGCCTCAGGATTGCCAGTGTCACCAAATTAGGGTTTTGGTCGACCAAGGCCTCCAGATGAAAATTTTCAATTGGGCATGAGCCAATGCTTCAATATATGGTCCAATAAGCTCAAAGGAATCTCAAGAGCCCATCCACAATGGAAAAATCACCTTGAAGGACCATCTATCAAAAAATCAGGAATTAGGGTTTTGACTTAATTCAACCCTTGAGTTGACTTGTGAAACAAGGCATGGCTTGAAGCTTCAAGATGAACTTCAAGGACCTCAAATACATCATGTTGACATGTTTACAAGATTTGATTGACTCAAAGAGCTCAAATCATAAGCCACAAGAACTCAAAACCATCTAGTCACAAATTAGGGTTTTTAATGAAAAAGTCAACCATATCCTTGACTGTTGATCTACCATTGATCTCAAACCTTGGGGGAGGGTCCAAGACATTCCTAAATACCCTTAGAGGCCATACATGAAGTTTAATTAGGCCTAAGGAATGATTTCACAGGAGGATCACAAAGTCAAAGTTTCATCTGATAGAAAAAGTCAACTGTGCCAAAACCAAGTTCGACTTTTTGAAATTTTGGTCAACCATGGTTTATTTAACCCTAAAATGATGTTAATATGTGATTTGAATCATCATTCATCAAGAAAAATCAAGAAAAGTGAGATAACTTGTAAAAGGGGTAATCTTAAAAACTTAGAATTTTTCTAAGTTATGGAACAAAGTAGCTAGGGTACCAACTTTGCAAGGTCATAACTCCTAAACCACAAGGTCTTTTTCTCCCTTTCAAAGCTCAGATTGTAGTCCATCTTACATACTTCAAATATGTCAACTATAAGAGATTTCAATTTATTATGGATTTTGAGTTATGGATTGATCAAAATCACAAAAACATGAAAATCACACTTTTTCCAACACTTAGTGAAATTTTCACTAAGTCAGAATCTGCCTTCATATTTTTCAAAATGTAGAGGCATTTTTCAACCTAATGCAAGTTGTTTCAAAACCAAAGTTGGACATCACATCAAAGTAGGATACATCAGCTTTTCAAATTGTCCAAGAACTCCATCAAACTCCATTTGAGCTAGGAGTTATGGATCTCCAAAGTTGCCTTGTTGCAAACTGCCTCCATGACAGTTTTTGGCATATTTTGTGCAAACTTGCACCCCACGATTCCCTAAACCAATTTTGAACACTTTGATCATTGCATTTCTGTTCAGTTACAATGCAAATGGGTGGATGATCTAATCCACAACACAAAATGCCAAAAGACCTAGCTTGCCATGTGCAAAATCATCATGAATGGAACCTTGAATTTCAATTTTGGCATCAAGCATTAAAGTGATGCATTGAGGTGGCATAAATGAACCACAAACCAGTCTAATTGAGTCAAGATGTGTCCAAAGATCAGAGTACCTAAACCTGCAAAGCCTGGTGCAAGTCAATGGCTAGAGGAGACCATTGACCAAAGAATCAAACATTCAATACAATCTGATCCAAGTTGCCATTCACTATTACTTGCGAATCAAACTTGCTCTACTATGAATAGAGCTTATTTGTGATCAGTTCAAGCACACTAAAGGCCCTAAACATATGCCTTTCTCAAAATCACCTCCTTCACTCCAAAAACACCTTTTCTTGCAAGTCACTATCGGGTTTTGCATTTGGGAGTGATTTCAACCAAACCAATGGTTCACACACCTCACATATAACATATAGAAGTGATCCAAACTCTTACATAACACCTGGAACACCAAATTCTCAAAATAACCAGCCAGCTGCTCAAGTTTTTGATAGAGTTGCAGTTGAGGTATCATTTCAAGTTCCAGCTCACTTCAAACAACTCCAAGCATTCAGACACAACCCTTGGCACCTAAGGAAGCTGTCCAAATCATTGGAACCAACCTGCAGCACCTCCAACTCAAAATTCGATCACCAGCTACAAGAGGTAAGTCTGATACTCTCAAACTCTATGATCCATGCATCATAAACATGTTTTCAAGTTACCATTGTGTTTCTGGATGTTTATAGATCATTTTCCCTCAATCAATTGCTATGAATCTATAGTGTATGGAATTTCATGATGTTTTGTGCAAATTAGGGTTCATCTGGTTCGTGCATGATAAACCTCTCCACACTTAATTTAAATGAAATTAAGTGTTACCATCTTGTTCCTCGTTCAAAATTTCATCTAATTCCATTAAGAAACAAGGGATATTGGATTGAATTCGTTTCTGGTGGCAAAACGAAGAAGATGATGTTCTTCGCGCCATTTTCAAATTTTTGAATATTTGAATTATTTAATTAATTTTGATATTTTACTTAATTGATTCAAAAATTAATTTCTCTCTGAATATTTGTGTTTTTGAATTGATTATTTTTCTCAAAATTCACAAAAATGTTAAAATATTTTATTTTACAAAAATTTCTCAAAAATATTATTTATTTCATATATTTGATATTTTTGCAAAGAATTGATTTTTTTTTTAACATTTAAAATATTTCTTCCTCTTGATTTTCCAAATTTTAATGATTTTGAATCATTTTATGGATAAAAACATGATTTTTGAAACATTGATCCAAGTTCACAACTCATTTTTTCACATGTTTTCAATAATTTTATAAATATTTAATCAAAATTAATTCCATTTTTCAATCAAATTAGGGTTTTGATTAATTTCACCCTCACCAATCTTTTTCAAAACACTTTTGGGCCTCTTGATAGAGTGTAAGTCCCATCCCTTTGTAAATAAATCATTTTGGGCCTCAGTCATTGTATAAGTCCCTCTGTACTTTTCAAAATCACGGCGCGATCGTCGCCTTTTTTAACAAAATCAACTGGGCCTCCCTTATGTTGTAAGTCCCATCTTCATTCATTTTTCAAACTCTATAGGCCTCAATAGAGTGTAAGACCCAATCCCTTTTTAACCAAAATCATTTTGGGCCTCAGATATTGTATAAGTCCCAACACATTTTCAAAAACCTCGGCGCGATTGCCAGTTCAAAATCAAATAACCTGGGCTTCTCCTTGAGCTATAAGTTCCACTTCTTTTCTTAAAAACACTTTTGTGCCTCTATTAGAGTGTAAGACCCAACCCCCCTTTGTACATAAATAATTTTGGGCCTCAGTCATTATATAAGACCCAATATAGTTTTCAAAATAACAGTGCAATCATTGTTTTCATCTGGGTCACTCCTTGAGTTGTAAGCCTCATATTTTGTACAAAAATAATATTTGGGCTCTCTATTAGAGTATAAGACCCAATCCTCTTTGTAAATACTCTGTTAATAATACAGTCTATTTCAATAAGCCATCTGGGCATCTCTTGTTGAATAAGCCCCAATTTTCTGCTTTAAAATAACTATTATCAAAACTTTCTTCAATTTCTTTGAATAACTAACATTAGAGCATGGAAGCTTGCTCACCAGTAAGTTTTTATTTGCTATCTTTTACATGCTTTTATATATATATAACTGTGTTGTTGGAAGCTTGCACGCCTGTAAGTCCTTCTTTCATATCCTTTTAAATACTTGTCATATATCAACTGTATATATACTTGTATATCTGTTTAGAGTTTTCCCCGGCAACTAAGTCTAGAATTAGGTAAAGCCAGTTGGTCACTCTATCAATACAGAAAACATAGATCCCCTATAGGATTTCCAGATACAGTCTTGCCTTCTCTTGGGCTTAAACAATATGGAACAAAGAGAAAGGCAGTATTCTCGGTGAACCTTTTCTCAGACTGTCACTATTAGAACTTGTCAAAGAAATTCAGTTTCCCCAGAGAGGATTAATTCCTGGTGAAACTTCTCTTGAATTTCTTCAAACTGTAGAACTGTTCACACAAGAAAGGATTAATTCCCGGTGAAACCTTTCTTGAGCATTCTTAAGTTTGGACCCACAGGCTTCCTAAAAGCATCCCCAGCCTCCTCTCGGGATTTGTACAAGGACCCTCAGGCTTCCTAGAAGTTCTCATGCCTCCTCTTGGGCTTAGTACAAGGACCCAGAGACCTCCTACAGGTATAGGACAGAACCTAATCATCATTTGCTAGAGTAGTCTTTCTGAGTCAAAACATCAGACCAGTTTAGGGTTGACCTTCATCCCTTAACATACCAGCCTTCTCTTGGGCATCATACAAAGACTATTCACCATCTAAAAATCAATCTCTCAACACTAGTAGACTTGGACAGTCTCATTTCCCATTTGGATTTCAATAAAACCATTTCCTTAAAGAACAAGAAATAACCCTGATCACTAGATCAATCTCCAAACAGAGTTAAAACCAACAGGTTTCCTAACTCAATCCACAAACCTTATCTGTAATTTTCCATAGTCAGGGTCAATTACTGTAAATTCACCAAAAACCCTCACCAGAGGAAAAGAATCCCAACTGTTATATCCTCAGTTAAATCCCCAACCAGGGTCAATTTACTGTCACAATCCTCATCAGAACTTCAAGGTCTCTGATAACTCAACTCTTCTGTAATCCCCAGCAAGAGTAGATTACCCAAATTTTGGACCTGTCTTTGGATCTCAATAATCCTCAGCAGAAGTTAGCCTCCTCTTAGGCTTTATATAAGGAATTTCCCCAACTAGCCTCCTCTTAGGCTTTGTATAATGATTCTCCCTCAGCAGTCAACCTCCTCTTAGGCTTTTGTATAATGATAACCCCTCAGCTGAGTCAC
Organism: Lathyrus tuberosus; assembly: GCA_022829125.1. Classification (NCBI taxonomy): domain Eukaryota; kingdom Viridiplantae; phylum Streptophyta; class Magnoliopsida; order Fabales; family Fabaceae; genus Lathyrus; species Lathyrus tuberosus. The sequence continues at coordinate 1,411,371 of JALAZF010000515.1, read as the reverse complement.
AACTTTTAGCCTTAATCTTGGGCTTTGTACAAGACACCATATAAAATCCTACAGCAGAATCAGTCAGGATCTTTTCAGCCTAAATCTTGGGCTTTGTACAAGACACCTAAATATCTCTCCAGTAGAGTCAGTCATAACTTTCAGCCTCAATCTTGTGCTTTGTACAAGACAGATATCAAACACTCCCTAAGCAGAGTCATAAACCTTTTAGCCTCAATCTTGGCCTTTGTACAAGACAAATATTCTCTAACTGAGTCAATATTTTAGCCTCAATCTTGGGCTTTGTACAAGACACACATAAATGTCCTCCCTAGTGGAGTCAAGTCTTTTTAGCCTCAATCTTGGGCTTTGTACCAGACAGATAAAACCTTTTTCCCCAAAGAGTCAAACCTCTTTCAGCCTCAATCTTGGGCTTTGTAAAAGACATAAATAAACACTCTCTTGTTGAGTCAGTCAATCTCCAGCCTCCTCTTAGGCTTTGTATCATGATTTTCCCCAGTGGAATCCAATCAACCTCTTAGCTTCAACCTTGGGCTTCAATCAAGGCACCCAAAAATCAACATCCCCTCAGAGGAAATCAAAAACTCTGCAGGAGGATATCTTTTCTGTTTAATCATACCAAAACAGTCAAATCAAAACAAAACCCTAATCCCAGATAATTGTTGTAAGTGGCATACTTGTTGATATAAACATCCAAGTTGTCTGTCCCTCATTATCCTGGTTAAAACCTCATATAATTGCTGTAAGTGGCAAGCCTCTGGATACAAACATCCAAGCCCAAGTCCCTCTTTTAGCATGAATTCCTAAGGAAAAATGGCATTGCTCACACTGAGTTAAAGTTTTCTCCTTTAGGAAAAATCACCCTGTAAAGGCAATTATGGCATTGCTGGTCTCCATTACATTCCAGTTAAAGTAATTCCCCTTTTTAAACCAGTCATTCAAACAACTGTGATTAACAGATGAGATATCTTCTTTAGAGATGACAAATTCTCTCTCTCAGTCAAAACCTTTTAGCTTCAATCTTGGGCTTTGAACAAGACACAAAAATAAACTTTTAGCTTCAATCTTGGGCTTTGAACAAGACACAAACAAACAACCTTTTAACTAACAACCTTTTAGCTTCAATCTTGGGCTTTGAACAAGACACCAGAGATCTGTTTCTTCCTTAGAATAGGAGGAACTACGATTGGTCTGATTTCCCTATACTTCATAACAGGGAATACATAGGCATAAGATTGCAAAATCTTAGTGAGCCCACTAAACAAAAAAAACCTTAGGTCCCTGACTTTACCAAAAACATCGAAAAACCCAAAAAATAACAAATACTCCCTCTCAGACATCCCACCAAGACAAACTTTTCCCATTTCACAAACAAACACAATCAAGTATCAAAGCAGATCCTAAAACTATCATCTCATGGATAACCATGTATAGGATGGGTAATTGATAACTCCCTATTGTATAACCTGACCCCGGACTCCCCAATCTCTGTCAAGCGTTTATTCAGTTAAATAGATGCGTGCAAGGTTTGTTTTAGATAACTTTCCCTTTCCCTTCCAGCTTCATGGGATAAATAAGTAATCAGAAAGTAGCACCCAACGTTCCTCCCACTGAGGTGAGGAAATCCCCATTGCGATAAGGTGGTCGCGTTACCGACAAAAATTGTACGCTATAGAAAAATGGCGACTCTGCTGGGGAGGACATTGTTTCTATATAGGATATAGAACTAGCTTTCTAAGAGGTCTAGGATGTTAGTTTTAGGATCAATACTATATATATATATATCGCTTTCCTACTTGATATCCTTGTTTATTTTTCTGTCAATGGGACTGCGAGTGATGTCACATCTGGAAAGTTTGAGAGAAACCATAAGATAAGTGATGGCATAGACGGGGGGTCTTATAGGGAGTGAATCCCGAATAAGCAAACTTGGTAGACCATCTAATCAGTGGATGTACCCGTGTGTTACTATGCTGAACAACCGATTATTGTGAAAGCAGACAATTTCATAGTGCGGTGACCCGTGAAATTGAGGATTTAGTAGACTTTAACGCTGTGTCCTTTTGGTAGTGCGGTGGCTATCAAAAATAGTCGTTACGCAATAACTACACTCAATCTGAGATTTCTTCTAGGATACTATAGCTCGCTCGGGTGAACCAGCTTGCTGTTGTTATCTTCGGATTAAATCAGTGATTTTTGAGACCTTACTCGTTCTACAGATACAAAAATCACCAAAATAGATCAACCTTTTGGGGATGGGTAGAGCCATGACTCCATGCTCGTGACGCTGAACCCTTGAACCTATGTTTTTTCTGTTTTTGTGTGCTGCATTCATGCATTCATCTCAAAAACTCTTAAACAGGAAAAAAATATTTTCTCTTCTTATCCCTCCTTTTTTCAAAATTAAACTAAACGATAATTTGCAAATATCAAAAGGATTGCGTTATGGATTTCGATAGAAGAAAGACGCACAAGTACACCTTTAAGGTTCCAAAACTAGAGGATTAAAGGAAGTTGGCAAGGATGATTACCAACCCGGAGGCTTTCAGAGCCAAGCACGGAGGACTGTTGTCTCTGTTAAGGGTCCATGTAGTTGAAGGAATTTTGTCTATGCTGATTCAGTTTTACGACCCGGTCTATCACTGTTTCACATTCCCGGATTACCAACTGACACCAACCCTAGAGGAGTACTCTCACCTGATCGATTTACCCATTACTGACTAAACTCCCTTTTCTGGACTGGAAGAAATTCCAAAGGAACAAATCATTGCAAGAGTAATTTATTTGGACGAGTCAGAGGTCAGGACTCATTTAACCATTAAAGGAGGAATCCAGGGCTTACCAGCTAAGTTCCTGGTGGAGAAAGCCCTATACTTTGCCAGTGTAGGAAACCTAACCGCTTTCTAGGATATCTTTGTCCTACTCACCTACGGATTATTCCTCTTTCCCAATATCGATAACTTCGTTGATATCAACGTCATTAAGATATTCCTGATTGGAAACCCTGTACCAACCTTGCTCGTAGATGCTTATCATTCTGTACACTTAAGGAATTTGTACGTCATAGGAATGATCACATGTTGTGTACCCTTGTTGTACAAATGGTTCATTTCCCATCTACCCAAGTCTGCTGCTTTTTGGGATCATAAGAACACTTTACGTTGGTCACAGAGAATCATGTCTCTCACCAAATCTGACATAGACTGGTCAAATAGGATTTATGAGGGTGCATAAATCATAGACCAATTAATGTGGAAACTTCTCAAATGTACCCCTCATAGGAACTAAAGGTGGAATTAATTATCATCTAGTTCTGGCCTGTCGTCAATTTGGATACCCGATGAGACATATCCGGCGAAAGGTTCATCTGGAAGGTCTTTTCTTCAAAGAAGGAGAAAATGACATAGCACTTAAAAAGGAAATAGTGCATGCCTGGCAACACATTCACAGGAAAGGACCGGAGTCTCTAGGAAAACTGGATTGTGTCTCTTTGGAGCCTTATCTCCACTGGGTACAAACTAGAGCTCTCAAGCTAGGGATGCCTTACCCTCGTCAAGAAGTTTTTCCCCTAAGGGAATATGCCCTTTATTTCATGTCTGAAATGGAAAAACTCCAAGTTGCCCTTAACAAAGTTCAACGAGAGAGGAACTCTTGGAAAAACAAATACAGAACTCTCAATGTGGAGTGTGTCAAACTCCAGGAACTGTTAAAAGAAAAGGACGCTCTAATCGGAATATTAGAGCAGCATGTTGTAGAGAGTCAGGAAGATCAAAAGAGCCTACTCACTCCTTTCATCTGGTAAAGAACTGATAACCCGACAACGGTTGAAGAACCTCGATCGAAGAAAAGGAAACTACCAGAACCTGCTTCTGAGCTCTCTCCAGAGAGGACTCACGACCCTTAAGCTTAGAATTTTCCTTTTACCAGCACTTTGTAAAATACTGTACTTCTCTTTGTAACGTATCGCAATCCTTCAATTCAATAAAACGGGGTTCTCCCCTCTCTGTATGATATTTACAATTTATTTGAAGTTTCTTTTTTATTAAAGCTAAAAGAACTTAAAAAATATGTCATTGCATTCATCATTCTCACATAACGCATTCTCTCGAGTCTCATGCGCGTTTCTCGATTCTAGAATCAAACTGTCTCACTCGTACAATACTCGGGCAAATCGGCAAAAGAAAATGGATGATCTCGAGGAAGAGAATAGAGAGCTGAGAGAAGAAATCGACACTCTAAAGGAAGATTTGAAGAAACTTCATAGTGACTGTCGCTCCCGAGGATTTGCATCCATGGTATAAACACGAAAGTGGCGCGGAAAACAGAGTCGCCAGCAATGTGTATTTATCCCAAGAGAGGGAAAGGAAACACTGCGTAAACCTGAGGGAAGGGAAAAGACATGGTCTCGCGACCAAGAGAAATGGGTAAGGGAGTCGGTTACGCAAGGGGAAGGTGTTAGCACCCCACGCGTCCATCGTACTCGATGGGATCCACGCTTGTTGTCTCGATCAAAGGGTGTCGTCATCTGGAACTCGGACGGTACTGGAAACGAGGAGGAACGGGAACGGAAAAGAACGAAGAAACGGGGGAGAAAAGAAAAAGAAGTGACTCGATAGGAAATCGCTCGTCCTACGCCTACGTATTCCCTCGTGCAATGGGAAAGTCAGAGTCAACGTAGTTCGGACACGAACTAAGGGGGAAGGTTGCTCGCCAAGACATCGCCGTCTTGTGCCTACGTATCCTCAATCGGACGAGAGAGAGGAAGTTAGAGCAGTCGTAGTTCGACCTACGAGTCGAAAAGGTCTCGATCGCGCTAGGGAGAGAGAAAAGGTTCAGTTAACTGGTTGGTCTCGATCGCAAGGGTGCGAGAAAAAAAGGGGAGTTAGTTGTTAGTGTGCTCGCCAAGGATAGGGATCCTCGTGCCTACGTATCTCATCGGAAATGAGAATCAGAGCAACCGTAGTTCACGGCACTACGGAAGAAAGGAAAGGTGGAAGGGTCTCAATCGCATGGGTGCGAGAGAAGGGTGAGGACGCTCGGAAGGTCTAAGGGAAACTCGGTCCTACACACTAGCATGTAAAGCGGTCCTAAAATCAGGATCAAGAGGGGAGTCTACCTAATGTTATCATGCTTGGATTGAGAGCCTAATGTCTATCCTACTCCGAGCTTAATCAGAAATTAAGTCGGACTAGGAGCCTTAAGGGAGCATGTGAATACAGAGTAATCAACAAGTAAACACCAGACAGCTCAATCACAAAGAGAGAATCGAATACGAAACAAAGTTAGGAGACATTTAAGTACAAAGAGAAAATAAAAAATTAATCAGAAATTAATCAAGATAGGCATCAACATCAAGATCAACAATTAATCGAGAATATCCAAGTTAGAATTAAAATGCTAAGTAAAATCAAGATTAAATTCTAAGTTGAAAGAGTTAATCTAAAACTAAATCTAATTCTAAAATTAAACCTAAGATTGATTCAAGTTAATTTTTAATTAAAAGAAAACTAATTAAAATAAGTTAAATTCTAAAATCTAATAAAACTCTAATTAACTAAAATATTAACTATCCTAATTAACCTAATCAATTAATTAAAACAATTAACAAAACAAAATTAAACAAATAAGATAAAGGTGCATTCAAACTTCAGGGTGGTGTGAAGAAAGGTCCGGCGCATGGGCCTTGTCTTCAGGCCCAAGAAAACGAATCAAACAGGCGGGGGTGCAATAAAAGTCTGGGGAGTGCGGTGAGAAAAAAACCAAATGGGCCCACGACCCGGCCCATGTGAATTAAAACAAATGGTTTTAAAACCTAAAAAAACTCAGAAACAAGTCTGAGCTTCCACCTTCTCCTTCCCTGCGTCGATCACGCCGCCACTCCCTTCAACATTCATCCTCTCGCAACTCAACCTCTCTGTCCTCCATGGCTTCACGTTCTGCTACACCTATCCGCCACAGCCTCCATGTTCTTTTTCTTCCCACGTTTCCTTTCTTCCGTCTCACAAACCTTCCTCGCCGTGCCGGAGACGAAAAAAAAACCACACCGGAATCTTCCTATATTCCGTCTGTAATACTCCGCCACCATCTCCGTTCACTCGTTGTCTCCAACATCATTCTTCTCCATCTACTTCTTCTCCATCAACAAGCGTTCCAACAACTCTCAAACTCGCTCAACACAACGGATTCAACAAGTATTTCACTCACAAATCAAACAAAAACGAAAGAGCATAACATAATCAAAATTTGAATTACAAGAAAGAACTCACAAGGTCGGAGCCAGTCTGACTATTCTAACTTCGGTGATGGTAAGCTCGTTCCCTTCTCCTGGTTCTGCTTCGTGTGCGTTGTTGTTATTGCTCTTCGTGTGAGTCCTGATCACTGCTCAATCTTCTTCTTCTACTTCACACTGCTGCTTGCGATTCTTGCAGCGTTGTTGTTGTTTGAACGTGCTTGTTGAATCATTGTTGTAGAACTTTCGATGTCGCCGTTGATTCTGCGTGAGTTCTTGCGGATTCTTGCGTGTTCCATTCAACTCGCTTCTTCTGAAATTTTGTTGTTGCGTGGTTCTGAGACATCTGTTAAACTGTTGTTAATCTCTGCATGTTGCATGAGTTGCTTGTTGATCAGTTTGCATAGATGAAGTCTTGGTGGATTCACAAATTCGCAGCTGCGAAGATGGAGTTTTATGGAGTTGTGCAGGATTTGGAAATGGAGGCCTTTGAACCAAGGTGCGGTTCGTGATTCTTCTCGCTGCAGAAATTCTGATTCAGAAAGTTGCAGGAGGTTATGAAGATGGAGGAGAGTGCGTATGAGCGGTCCTTTAATTCTGCTGCAGCTGCTTGGTTTCTATAGCATGACTCAGGGGTAGTTTAGGATATGTAGCTGAAATTCTGTTAGGGTGAGCTGTAAATTTTGTTGAGAGTTTGTGAAAATTGCTCACGAGTCGTACGCTGCTGTGTTGTACCTTTTTTTTAATGAATTTTCTGTGTGAAATTGGTTTGAAATTGTGTGGTTTTTAATTAGCCTTTGTCGTCTTCTGTTACGAAGACTCTTTGAATTTGTTACAACTTTTCACTTCTTTTGTAATTCTCTCTTTGTCTCATGTGCTGAGGTGTATTAGTGGCTTGTGGAGTAAGAAAAGGATTAAAAATATGGTTTTGGATAATGGAAATGGATTAAAAAAAGGTTTTTGAAAATGGATATAGGAAATGAAATTTGAATATGAACTTGGATATGGACAAATGAGAAAAATGAATTTCATGAACAATGGATATTAAATTAAATGGATAATGGATAAAATTGGTTTAGAAATGGATATGATGGATTAGATATAAGTTTAGAAAAATGGATAAGAATGTATAATGATTTTGAAATTGGAATTTGAATGTGAATAGAAAAAGGTGTATTAAGAAAGAATGGATCTTGAAAGTGAAAAACAAAATGATAAAAAGAAGAAAAAAAATGGATTTGGTTTAGAAAAAGAAATGGTTTAAGGAATGGAAATGAACTGATTTTTTATGAAATGAATCGGCTACCACAAACCCGTACACAACCATGAACCAACTTGCCTTATTTCCCACCATCTCTAATAAAATGAACACAGTTACCACTGAAACAAAACGTCTAAATTACACATCCTCTGAATCTTTGATCAAGTGAATCTTCACATGAATCTGTCTGAATAAATCTCTGGGAAAATAAATCCACAGATCATGACTTTTAAATCAACCCCACATGAACCAATGCTTGATAACTTGACCTCCAGCGCATAACAAATTGACCCTTGATGCGCACTTCCTGAGAAATAAACCAATAACACGGATAACTTGCACTTGAAGCAAAACTCCTGATGATTTGACCAAGATGAAGTCAAACTTCCACCTGATCATAACTGAATGAGCACTTAACCTGGAACCAATTCTCTTGAGATATTAAGAAGGATCCAAACCCTGATTCACACCCATGAAACCCTGACTCAAAACTTTTGATGCCTCCTCTGAAAATGAGAAACCCTGGGAGAACCATGATCCCACGTCTTAAGAACCAATGTGGATGATTAATTATGAACCATGACCTAATGATGCAAAATGAGAAAGAAACATAAGCCAGAAAAAGGTAGGGAAAATTTTGGGGTGTTACAGCTGCCCCTATTCAATCGACTTGAACCTGAAGGGATGATAGCAATGGCTTTCAGACATTCAAGGTAGAAGGTGATTGAATACAAAAAGAACCCAGAAATTTGCAAACTGTGGGGAAATATGAGAATAAAAATGAAAACGAGTACGACCGAAAGCGAACTCGAAAAGAAAGACCGGCCGAAGACGGAATTTCAAACAAAACGAACGAGTACGACCGAAAGCGGACTCGAAAAGAAAGAACGAGTACGACCGAAAGCGGACTCGAAAGAAAAGACCGACCGAAACCGCTCTTTCAAAGATTAGTAGAATCAACAGATCTACAAATATGACTCCGCTAGGGAAAGGATAAATCTAAACAGACAACTCTGTAGGGGAGACAACCAAACATCGTCAAGGAATTGATGAAGATAACACATTGTCATAGGGATGATAGAAAGAAAATTCCACCGTAGGAATACATCGTCATGGGGATGACGGAAAGAAAATCTGAAAAGATAACACATTGTCATAGGGATGACAGAAAGAAAATTCCACCATAGGAACATATTGTCAAGGAGATAACACATTGTCATAGGGATAACAGAAAGAAAATTCCACCGTAGGAATATATCGTCATGGGGATGACGGAAAGAAAATCTGAAAAGATAACACATTGTCATAGGGATGACAGAAAGTAAATTCCACCATAGGAACATATTGTCACGGAGATAACACATTGTCATAGGGATAACAGAAAGAAAATTCCACCGTAGGAATACATCGTCATAGGGATGACGGAAAGAAAACTGAACATATCCGAAGGTACGAAACCTGAGCTCGGAACACATAATCAAAGGGTTGGCGAAAAGGAACTGAAAACATCTGAAGGTACAAAACCTGAGCTCGGAACACATCGTCAAAGGGTTGACGGGAAGAAACTGAAAACATTCGAAGGTAAGAAACCTGAGCTCGGAACACATCGTCAAAGGGTTGGCGGAAAGAAACTGAAAACATCCGAAGGTACGAAACCTGAGCTCGGAACACATCGTCAAAGGGTTGACAGGAAGAAACTATCTGCTGAGGAATGGCTTGGCATTCTCTTTTGGGAAATGTCACTGTTCTGACTGAAAATTGATTCGGGTTTCTGCGCAAGATACCAAATCTGGCTTATGCTTCGCATGCATATGCTTAAATTTTCTTTCTATGGCGTAATGCTCCATACGAAATGAAATGCTACGCGTCTGAGGATGCAATGCAAATATGATTACTATATGCAAAAGGAGACCCCTCCAGCAAAATAAATACTGAAGAGAAGAGGCCAAATCCGCTGGGGATGGCGAACTGAACTGTCTCAGAGGTTACGAACCCTGCCGAGGAAGTCACACTGACCGGCCTTCCCGATATAACCACTACTGAAGATGAAACCCGAAGAGAACTCCCACTCCGTTGGGGATTACGAATAAACCTTGAAGATGGACCCCAAAGATCTATTACGGAAGAGGTGTCAATAACCATTGGACTTTGAATCTGGTGGGGATGTTAACCACTGTTGATCAAGCCATTGAGATGACTATCACCTGCTTGGGGAATGAAGTCAATAACAGCGAACCTGCTAGAGAATATCATTGAACTTAGCCTGTAGTCTGGGAAACACCCTTAACCTGCTGGGGAATACCAGCCATCACCAACAACTCTGCTCGGGGAACGATGGTTGATGATACCCACTCTGCTAGGGGACAACATTGAGCTTACTCCTCTACTGGAGACTTACTTTCTACCCTTACTCTGTTGGGGAGAGAAACTCTACTGGGGACGTCACGTGTCGACCATCAACATGAACCCTGCAGATGTGATATGACCAAAAGATGCCCTGATACAGCATAGCCCATAAAGGAACCTGTGTTCGAGAGGTCTCATGAGGATCTTATATATCTTGCCCCATGATATTGATTAACCGTTCTCCTGAGAAAAACCCTTTTGCTTTTGGGGTGACCCGCCCCAGCCTTGAAGTGATTTTGCCCTTGACTGGCTGATCTGTGAAGGAGTACCTCTGACTGACTAACCTTCGAGAGATTTGTCAAATCTCGACCTGATTGCCCCAGATTGGCTGTCTCCCATGGTGATGAGGCTTCCTCCTCCTTGCAGCCTTCATGCTCCTATGATATTGGGGAGGCATATACTGTCTAGCACCTTGAGGCTGCTTTCTCTTCTGATTATGACCAGTCTTCTTCTCAATCTTCTTAGGTTGTGAAACATCAGCTTCCTTGGGAGTAAGATTCTGCCTCTTTGGCTGATGTTGAGGCACAGTTTGTGACTCTTCCTTCTTTAGACCTGAAGTACTTGCTTCTGAGGTACCTTTGTCTTCGGCCACATATCCTATCCCAGCTTTGTTTCCAGCAACCTGTTCTGACTGGAGTATCTTGTCAAGAGTGGTTGTACCACTGTTCAGCATCCTAACAGATTTTGTCATCTGATCAAGTTGGGATCTCACTAGAACAACTTCATATTCCAGATCAGATTTTTTATTCTCAAGTTGAGCAATCTGTTCCTTGTGGCACTTATTTTCTTGACAAACTTCAGCACTCTTTAAACACAACTCCTTGTATGTTGAAGCTAGCTCATCATAGGTGACTTCTCCATCACTATCATCATCAGGTTCAATAATTCCTGTCAAAGCTGTACCATGCTTTGCTGACTCACTTTCATCTTCGCTATCAGTGTCAGACCAGGAAATTGTCAAGCCTTTATTCTGCTTCTTCAAGAATGTGGGACACTCTTTCTTGACATGTCCATACCCTTCACATTCAAAGCACTGAACACCTTTATCTTGGACAGTCTTCTCTTTATCTTTCTCTTTTGACTTACTGATGTCAGAGGAGATGTTCTTGACATTAGGCCTGTAGTTATAGTTCATCTTCTTGAACACTTTGTTGAATTGCCTTCCCAACATAACTATAGCCTGAGGCAGATCCTCCTGGGACTCATCATCTTTAGCTGCTGCAGGAGTGGAGACTAAGGCTATACTCTTGGGCTTCTTTTCTGGTTCTTCCTCATTCAGCCCAAGTTCAAATGTTTGAAGAGATCCAATAAGCTCATCAACTCTCATCTTGCTGATGTCTTGAGATTCTTCAATGGCTGTTACCTTCATCTTATACTTCTTAGGTAGGGACCTAAGAATCTATCTTACCAGCTTCTCTTCTGTCATCTTCTCACCAAGAGCACTGGATGCATTTGACAGCTCAAGAACACTCATGTGGAAGTCATGAATAGTTTCCTCTTCCTTCATCTTCAAGCTTTCAAGCTTAGATGTTAAAAGCTGAAGTCTTGACATCTTAACTCTAGATGTGCCTTCATGAGTAGCCTTCAAAATATCCCAAGCAGCCTTAGCAGTTTCACATGAGTTGATCAGCCTGAATATGTTCTTGTCAACCCCATTGAAGATAGCATTTAGGGCTTTTGAATTCCAAAGGGCAAGCTCATCTTCTTCCTTGGTCCATTCTTCTTCAGGCTTAGGCTTTGAGGCGCCTTCTTTATCCTTGCCAGCCTCATCTTTCTCACATACCTCTGGAGCTTTCCACTCTTTAATGACAGCCTTCCAAGCTCTGCTGTCTAATGACTTTAAAAAAGTAGTCATTCTAGGCTTCCAATACTCATAGTTTGAGCCATCCAAGATAGGGGGTCTGTTGACGAATCCTCCAACCTCTTTGTCCATCTTTCACCAGAAAGTAACTTCCCTAGATCTCACCCAGAGACAGACAGGATGCCTGCTCTGATACCAATTGAAATTCTGGTACCAGACGTGTGATGTTAAGGTGCGATGTCACAGCAACACACTCTGCAATAATGGACAGAATAAGCAACTGGAAAACATAAGGAATTGTTCACCCAGTTCGGTCTAACTACCTACGTCTGGGGGCTACCAAGCCAGGGATGAAATTCACTACTTGTAGATATAATTTACAGACTCAACACACCAGTTGACAATCTCCTAAACTTATACTCTACTAGTGACTTTCTACCTAAGAAACCACTTAGATATGAGAACACTACTCAATCCCCTAAAACACTCAAAGAACAACCTCTTTGAGATCCCTTGATCTTGCTTCCTAGCTTCGATCAATCAACAACTCTCTATTGCTTCACAGCTTCTAGAGAGGACAGAAAATTCAACACCTATTCAAACCTAGAATAGTGTGATTACAAGTACTCTAAACAAACCCTAGACTCTAAGCCTCCAGCTCTTGATCTTCAATCTGTTTTCTGTACCTTCTTCCTTGGTCTTGTGCGCTTTATATAGCTCCTTGAATTTGGATTGGATTTGTCATAATATTTGATCAGATTTGTTAATTAAAAACTGAATCTTTTAAAACAGATTTTATCCCCAAAATCTTTTTAAATCTTCCACCTTTTAATTCTCCAACAAACCTGCAATCAAATCTCCCATGTAACAGAAAATATCTAGCCCAAGATATTCTCATCCAACGAGTCAACACTCTCCACAATTCCAGCTAATACGCGACCCTAATAACAACAAGCCCATGTTGTCATTAGCTTCAGTTCTGCAGGTCTGATGTTACAACATCACCTATGTGACATCAGACATCCACTTCAGCAACTAGCAACCTTAACACAGCCCAGTGTTAAGTGCAATGTTATGACATCAAGCCCATGACATCAAACATAGTTAACCTTCACAACTTAGTACAGCCCAGTACTAAGACTCAATGCTGCAACATCAACACCATGACATCAGCATTGAACACCTTGTTGTTTTACCAAAATTCCAGCCAATCCAGGAACTTACAATCTCCCCCTTTGGCTAATTTTGGCTAAAACAATCTCTGCATCTTCAGAGACTTCAGCAGCGGAATATCTTCAATATTTTGAAACATTAACTTGCAGCAGTTTGACAATCTTCATATAGTCTTCATTACTTGATCTGCTGCAGCACCATCTTCATTATTGACAACAGCCAATTGGTGCTCCCCCTCAAAAACTTGAACCAGCATCACAGCTGTTCAGTAGCTCACAATGTGCAGCACATCTCCCCCTTGATGTCTGCTTTGCTGCACTCTGCACTCTTCAATGCTATGAATACTTCACTAGCAGCTCCACAACTATGCTGTCTATACTCCCCCTCCACAGCTGCATCATTACTTTTCAACTAAACACCTTTTATTTTTATTCTTTTAGCAGCAACTACTCTTCTCCTCATGGCAATTACTCTTCTCCTCATGGCAATTTTTAACTCTCCCCCTTTTTAGCCATAATTTGACAAACCTCAACAAGTACAGCCTATGACACCCTGTACAAAACCATACTTCTTCTGTCAGCAATATCCACATATTGAAAATCCAGACATATTCTTCATCCATCCAGTTATGAAGGCTTCACACAGTCATCCACAAGATATGAAGCACACAATGCCTGCCACTGAACTCTAAGTCAACTCCTCACACACCAAGACAAGTGTACAATCTATTCAAGGCCATGATTCAATCTTGTCTTCAGACATCTCCTCAGAAGCATGTGCGCACAAGATTCACACAATTTGCTTCATATGACTAGAACCATTTAAGGCAAACCATCTACTTCATCATTCTCCCGTATGACTATATAGATGCTCCTTAGCTATAACGTAAGCACTAAGATTCAGATCCAGAACAAAGACATCCTTCACCAAGGATACTCTTGACACTCTTGACACCAGGGTATTACATATGCTCCACTACTAGATTTACTATCAGCAAAATAATCCAATCTCAACACTGTGTCACAAACTCCACAAATCCTCAGCTTACTTATAAGCTTTACTGAGATCCAGTCTCTTCAAGAGATCACAATTCCTCTATCCTTACATCCCCCAGTGATGTTGAAACTGGTGAAGTCTTCAAATACAGTAGTCATGCTAAACTTCACATTCTAAACCACATAATCAGAAACACTTCTTCCACATGTCCAATCTTAATCATCTTCCAGATATAACCACCAGCAAACATGATGTTATAACATCTTTTGGGACATCAGCTTCTCATCACCATTCAAAGGACTCATTGCACAAAGAAGTCCTTCAAGAAGCTCCCAATAAGACACAGTCAGAGCAACTTATTCATACACACCTGAATACCATAAGTTCCCACACCCTCTCTGAACCATATCTTAGCCAATTCAACCATATCCAGACTGTCTTTGTCAAATTCTTTCTCCAGATCATACTTCCACCATTTTATGAAAAGCACAGGAATGTTATCTAGTATGGCCTTTTGAATTTTCTCAGAAATTCTAACAACAACGGCTTCCTTCATTTGAGAGATATCCTGGACACTATCATCAGACTTATCTCTGATCTTCCTATTTCTGGAAGAGATGAACACTTTACTCCTGGATTTTGTAGTACCATCCACATAGATCTTCTGCTTATCAGTTCTCATATTTGGAGGTGACTCAATAGCTTTCCTCTTCCTTGATTTCAGTCGTTTAGCAACCCCAGAAACCACTTTTGCAATGAGTTCATCATCACTCTTCTTTATTTTAAGGTTAGAAGTACCTTTCTTGACTTGAGATGTTTTAACATCAGCTCTAACATCTGCATCTTCCAACCTAAGGATTGTCAACTTGTGAAATTTTTCTTCTGAACTATAGGAGTCATTAGTCAGGTTGTCATCTTTCTTGGCCTTGCAAGTATTCAGCTCCCAACACTTCGTAAGGTCACAGCTTTTGATCCTTCCATCAGCATTGTTGACTTCTTCATCTTTCTCACATAACTGACTACTCAATTTGGCTTTTAACGCATCATCCAACTCACACGTTATTAACCCAGATTGACTTTTCACCATACTTTCACACTTGATGTCACCATCTGATGTCACAACATCAACTTTAACATCACTAGATAAGCTGTCCACTTGAGGTATCCACTGATAGCAATTATCTTTGGATCTTACTCCCTTCATCACTACCTCATTCTGCTCATCAGCTACCACACATTCATCTTTGGTGTAGCTTACCTTGTAACCTTCATCACAAAGTTGACTTATGCTAATTAAATTAGCACTCAACCCTTGAACAAGGAGCACATTATCAAGAGTAAGACCATCATGATTCTTCACTCTTCCAACTCCTTCTACTACTCCTTTTTCACCATTGCCAAAAATAACATCGTTTGTATGGCAAGGATTGAACTCTACCAAATGCTCCTTGGATCCAGTCATGTGCTTTGAACATCCACTGTCAAAGTACCATTCATCCTTAGCAAAATGTCTATCTGAGGTGTGAGCCAATAGACATGTAGCTTGAGCTTTAGAAACCCACTGTTTAACAACCTTAGTCCTGTTCTCCTTCTGTCTAGGTTGAGGAACAGATTTGGGATATCCATGCAGTTTAAAGCAAGAAAACTGCATATGACCAACTCTTCCACAATAGAAGCACCTTACTCTCTCTTCACCGAAGTTGTTAAACTTCCTGCCACCTTGATGATGAAACTGTGGCTGCCACTCATAATGTTGTCTTCTCCTTCCAGAGTTAGCTTGTCTTCTATCGTGCTGATGTCTTTTACCATAGGTAGACTGTCTCCTAAACTGACGATGCTGTCTTCTAGGCTGTCTCCCATGGTGATGAGGCTTCCTCCTCCTTGCAGCCTTTATGCTCCTATGATATTGGGGAGGCATATACTGTCTAGCACCTTGAGGCTGCTTTCTCTTCTGATTATGACCAGTCTTCTTCTCAATCTTCTTAGGTTGTGAAACATCAGCTTTCTTGGGAGTAAGATTCTGCCTCTTTGGCTGATGTTGAGGCACAGTTTGTGACTCTTCCCTCTTTAGACCTGAAGTACTTGCTTCTGAGGTACCCTTGTCTTCGGCCACATATCCTATCCCAGCTTTGTTTCCAGCAACCTGTTCTGACTGGAGTATCTTGTCAAGAGTGGTTGTACCACTGTTCAGCATCCTAACAGATTTTGTCATCTGATCAAGTTGGGATCTCACTAGAACAACTTCATATTCCAGATCAGATTTTTTATTCTCAAGTTGAGCAATCTGTTCCTTGTGGCACTTGTTTTCTTGACAAACTTCAGCACTCTTTAAACACAACTCCTTGTATGTTGAAGCTAGCTCATCATAGGTGACTTCTCCATCACTATCATCATCAGGTTCAACAATTCCTGTCAAAGCTGTACCATGCTTTGCTGACTCACTTTCATCTTCGCTATCAGTGTCAGACCAGGAAATTGTCAAGCCTTTATTCTGCTTCTTCAAGAATGTGGGACACTCTTTCTTGACATGTCCATACCCTTCACATTCAAAGCACTGAACACCTTTATCTTGGACAGTCTTCTCTTCATCTTTCTCTTTTGACTTGCTGATGTCAGAGGAGATGTTCTTGACATTAGGCCTGTAGTTATAGTTCATCTTCTTGAACACTTTGTTGAATTGCCTTCCTAACATAACTATAGCCTGAGGCAGATCCTCCTGGGACTCATCATCTTTAGCTGCTGCAGGAGTGGAGACTAAGGCTATACTCTTGGGCTTCTTTTCTGGTTCTTCCTCATTCAGCCCAAGTTCAAATGTTTGAAGAGATCCAATAAGCTCATCAACTCTCATCTTGCTGATGTCTTGAGATTCTTCAATGGCTGTTACCTTCATCTTATACTTCTTAGGGAGAGACCTAAGAATCTTTCTTACCAGCTTCTCTTCTGTCATCTTCTCACCAAGAGCACTGGATGCATTTGACAGCTCAAGAACACTCATGTGGAAGTCATGAATAGTTTCCTCTTCCTTCATCTTCAAGCTTTCAAACTTAGATGTTAAAAGCTGAAGTCTTGACATCTTAACTCTAGATGTGCCTTCATGAGTAGCCTTCAAAATATCCCAAGCAGCCTTAGCAGTTTCACATGAGTTGATCAGCCTGAATATGTTCTTGTCAACCCCATTGAAGATAGCATTTAGGGCTTTTGAATTCCCAAGGGCAAGCTCATCTTCTTCCTTGGTCCATTCTTCTTCAGGCTTAGGCTTTGAGGTGCCTTCTTTATCCTTGCCAGCCTCATCTTTCTCACATACCTCTGGAGCTTTCCACTCTTTAATGACAACCTTCCAAGCTCTGCTGTCTAATGACTTTAAAAAAGTAGTCATTCTTGGCTTCCAATACTCATAGTTTGAGCCATCCAAGATAGGGGGTCTGTTGACGAATCCTCCAACCTCTTTGTCCATCTTTCACCAGAAAGTAACTTCCCTAGATCTCACCCAGAAACAGACAGGATGCCTGCTCTGATACCAATTGAAATTCTGGTACCAGACGTGTGATGTTAAGGTGCGATGTCACAACAACACACTCTGCAATAATGGACAGAATAAGCAACAGGAAAACACAAGGAATTGTTCACCCAGTTCGGTCTAACTACCTACGTCTGGGGGCTACCAAGCCAGGGATGAAATTCACTACTTGTAGATATAATTTACAGACTCAACACACCAGTTGACAATCTCCTAAACTTATACTCTACTAGTGACTTTCTACCTAAGAAACCACTTAGATATGAGAACACTACTCAATCCCCTAAAACACTCAAAGAACAACCTCTTTGAGATCCCTTGATCTTGCTTCCTAGCTTCGATCAATCAACAACTCTCTATTGCTTCACAGCTTCTAGAGAGGACAGAAAATTCAACACCTATTCAAACCTAGAATAGTGTGATTACAAGTACTCTAAACAAACCCTAGACTCTAAGCCTCCAGCTCTTGATCTTCAATCTATTTTCTGTACCATCTTCCTTGGTCTTGTGCGCTTTATATAGCTCCTTGAATTTGGATTAGATTTGTCACAATATTTGATCAGATTTGTTAATTAAAAACTGAATCTTTTAAAACAGATTTTATCCCCAAAATCTTTTTAAATCTTCCACCTTTTAATTCTCCAACAAACCTGCAATCAAATCTCCCATGTAACAGAAAATATCTAGCCCAAGATATTCTCATCCAACGAGTCAACACTCTCCACAATTCCAGCTAATACGCGACCCTAATAACAACAAGCCCATGCTGTCATTAGCTTCAGTTCTGCAGGTCTGATGTTACAACATCACCTATGTGACATCAGACATCCACTTCAGCAACTAGCAACCTTAACACAGCCCAGTGTTAAGTGCAATGTTATGACATCAAGCCCGTGACATCAAACATAGTTAACCTTAACAACTTAGTACAGCCCAGTACTAAGACTCAATGCTGCAACATCAACACCATGACATCAGCATTGAACACCTTGTTGTTTTACCAAAATTCCAGCCAATCCAGGAACTTACAACAAGGTTAATGAATAGTATGAGGATAGAAAGAACCCACACGGTTTTCGGAGTGACAGCCACCCCTTTTGCATTTGGTGTCTGTAAACACACGACTTGTTCTTTATTTGAGGATTTTTCTTTTTCCATTTTTTCGCTTTTTATTCTTTTTCTTTTCCCTGATTTTGCCTGGACTAACTCTTTTGAATTTTTCGATTTCGAAGTCCAGCGGGATGCCCTAACTTTTTCCTAAGCCATTTGTTTTCAAGTTTTGACTTAGCGGGCTTTCTTTTTCTTTTGATTCTTTTACTCTTTTTTTTTTGAACAAATCGTGTGACACTGGCTTATCTGACTTGTTTGAAAGGGATGTGACTGCCTCACTCTTCGGTTGGTGAGGGATAACCATAGATTTGATCCTCAAATTGAACGCTCGGTCAAATTAATTGACACCTACCCTGTCCCAGGTTAAGATTGATGGTTTTTTAGTTTTCAGAAAGAAACTCCTACTTCTAGGCTCAAAGGGGTTGACAAGGGATTATCTTCCTTATATCTCCGGTGTTTAGGGATTTGAAACAATGCCTGTACATCATCAGCGAGGTTTTGTCCCAAAAGCATACCATCAAAAGTTCTGCGTCTTTGAATTTCATCATCCTCCCTCAGATCCTGCTTAAACAAGGGTTGGATATCAATAAAGAAAATATGAGTGAACACAGATGGATTTAATCAAAACATACATATTCATTTCATTATCATTATCAACTGAAAATAGACGAGTTTTAAAAATGAGTTTGCACTTTAACAGAAAAGAAACTACAAATGCAAAGAAAAGACATGATCTAAAAGATTGCCAGCTTCGGGGAACTGGGCTTTCCAAGCTTGACTTACTGCTGAACTAGCCATCTTCAGAATTGCTCATCGAAGTCAGTCTGATAAAAACTTGCACCATTGCTCTCGGTGTCTTCTTCCATAACCTGAACTGATGAACCCACATGACTGGATAAAGGAGAGTCACGGATCTGAATACCCTGAGGCGTGAATGAGAACATGTTGGAGTCAAGCAGTGTCTGAATCTTACTCTTGATCACCTTACAATCTTCAGTTGAATGCCCCTGTGCCCCAGCATGATAGTCACAATGGGCGTTGACATCAAAACCTGGTGGATACGGAAAAGGCACTGGCTTTAATTCCTTCGGCACTATCAATTCACCTCTTATCAAATCCGGCAACATCTGACTATACGATATTGGCAATTGAGTGAAATTCCTCTCTGGCTTCCTTGGCCTTTGTCGGGCGTGTTGACGCGGCTGACGGTGGTATGACCGTTGATTCTTAGATCCAGAAGATTGCTGACTCTGAACAATTGATGCATCTGAATATTGAGGGTGAGATGGTGGATGTTCCCAGATGGAATTACTTTCTTCCTCCCATTCTTCTTGAGCACTGACGACTGATCCACTTTCATTAGCTGGGAACTTCGAGGCGCTTTGGATTTTTCCACACTTGATACCGAACTCAACGTGTTCTCCAAGTATTACCAAGTCAGAGAATTTTAATACAGTAATCAACTTATCGAAGTATAGTCCTTGCAAAGTATCCTTGAACATATTAACCAATTCTCTTTCCAAAAGTGGTGGTTGAACGCGAACAGCTAACTCTCTCCATCTCTGAGCATACTCTCTGAATGATTCGTTATCCGCTTTAGATAAACCTTGCAACTGTAGGAGGCTAGGAGCCATGTCAAGATTATAACTGTACTGCTTTACAAAGGCATTGGCTAGATCTGACCATGATCGGATGCTACCACTTTCCAACTGCATATACCAATTCAATGATACCCCACTCAGACTGTCCTGGAAACAGTGAATCATAAGCTTGTCAGTATAGACATGTGAGGCCATTCTTCGGCTAAACATCACCAAATGTTGCTTCAGACAACTATCCCCTTTGTATTGCTTAAACTTCGGCATCTAAAACTTTAGAGGTAACACAAGGCCGGGCATCAAACACATGCTCGCAGCATTCAGATCAAGAGTATCACGCTTCATTAGGGCATCAAGCTTCTCTTCCAACACACGACATCTTTCATCAAACGCAACGGCCCTTGGATCCTTAGGTTTAATATTTGGAACTACCCCTTGGAAATCTGGCACAGAGAAGGCAAAGCTTCGATAGTCTGTGGCATCAAGAGAAGAAAAATGTCCATCTCGGACGATGGTACGCTCCTGTATAATATGATTCTCAGCAGGGACTTGCACAGGCTGAGCTTGAGTAACATTATTCACCGGAGGTGGAATAACATTTCTAGTTCCTGAAGTCCTCCGAACATTGGCTTCTCCCCTATTCATGGCTGCCATAGCTTCCACAAGTTGGTCCAACTGACTCTTCATCAATTCAACGTCTGCCCGAGTCAAAAATTAATTCTGCTCTCCTGAATTCATGATTCCTCCAAAATTCTGACTCAAGTCCAATACAAAAGTTGGGCAATCAACTACGGTTCAGACAAAGGATGGATGAGCTCTCTGATCAGGCCGGAGACAAATATGCAAAAAATATGCAAGATGCAAATGCAATGCAATATGAATGCAGGAGACATGGGATCAAAGCTTCCACATATTCTGAATAACTATTGTGCTGCTGACTGAATAAGTTCACAAGTCTGTTCTGAAGAAAACCAGAATACCAGGCTGATAAGTCCACACTGATAGGAAAACCAGAATACCAGGTAGGTTAAAGACCAAGGTCACCTGCAAACCTGCAAACACCCGCCCCTCTCACATGTGGGTTCTAGAAAACCGAGGATCCTCAGTATCCCGGGCTCTCAGGTCGAGAAATGATGATACAGTCACCATTTTTGGTTTGGCATCATCATCAATCGAGGAGGCCTCAACTAATTCCCCTAAAAAATAAGGTCATCCTATGCAAGTTCCCAGCATTGGGTCCTCGGATTGACAAGTGTAATGGGTTTGCCATTTCTGGGTTGCCATTATCACATGTCGGGAGGAGAAGCGTTGCTGAGTCCTTGGAGAAACGGTCGCCAGAGTCGACAACTCTCTAGATCAACATTCTGAAATGCGCAAGACACGCACGTCAGAATATCTCCCAAGATAGCCTCGTCTGGATGTGAATTTCGTGAACACCAAACGCACCAAGACGGCGCGTAGGTCCCACTACTTTCCACTCTAGTCCTAAGTGTATGCTCAAGCCTGTGTATTGGGCTTATCTCTCAAAGAATCCCAACCTGCCAAACAGAAAACCAGCACAGCACAGCACAGTCCAGCATAATAATGAAATGCAATGCAATAAATGCGGTAAAAAAAGTAAAACAGTAATACAGTAATATACAACAAAATAAAGCACAACAGATAAACACCCAATGAAACAAAAACAGACAAGCGCTAGGATCGACTCGCTAAAGGGGATGGACCAGCAAGAGGTCAACCAGCTATCCCCAGCAGAGTCGCCAGCTGTCGCTCCCGAGGATTTGCATCCATGGTACAAACGCGAAAGTGGCGCGGAAAACAGAGTCGCCAGCAATGTGTATTTATCCCAAGAGAGGGAAAGGAAACACTGCGTAAACCTGAGGAAAGGGAAAAGACATGGTCTCGCGACCAAGAGAAATGGGTAAGGGAGTCGGTTACGCAAGGGGAAGGTGTTAGCACCCCACGCGTCCATCGTACTCGATGGGATCCACGCTTGTTGTCTCGATCAAAGGGTGTCGTCATCTGGAACTCGGCCGCTACTGGAAACGAGAACGAACGGGAACGGAAAAGAACGAAGAAACGGGGGAGAAAAGAAAAAGAAGTGACTCGATAGGACACCGCTCGTCCTACGCCTACGTATTCCCTCGTGCAATGGGAAAGTCAGAGTCAACGTAGTTCGGACACGAACTAAGGGGGAAGGTTGCTCGCCAAGACATCGCCGTCTTGTGCCTACGTATCCTCAATCGGACGAGAGAGAGGAAGTCAGAGCAGTCGTAGTTCGACCTACGGGTCAAAAAGGTCTCGATCGCGATAGGGAGAGAGAAAAGGTTCAGTTAACTGGTTGGTCTCGATCGCATGGGTGCGAGAAAAAAAGGGGAGTTAGTTGTTAGTGTGCTCGCCAAGGATAGGGATCCTCGTGCCTACGTATCTCATCGGAAATGAGAATCAGAGCAACCGTAGTTCACGGCACTACGGGAGAAAGGAAAGGTGGAAGGTGTCGCTCCCGAAAGATTCGCATCCAACGGTATAAACGCGAGAGTGACGCAGAAAACACAGAGTCGCCAGCAATGTGTATTTATCCCGAGAGAGGGAAAGGAAACACTGCATAAACCTGAAGAGAAAGGGGGAAAGACATGGTCATCGCAACCATAGTCCGGGTTCGGGAGTCGGTTATGCGAGGGGAAGGTGTTAGCACCCCACGCATCCATCGTACTCGATGGGATCCACGCTTGTTGTCTAAACGGAGGGTGAGCTGTCCTACTATCTATGGCAGTGCAAAAGAAAACGGGGATGGGGATGACTAAGACGGAACCGGTAGGGCATATTCGATGCCCTAGGCCTACGTACTCCCTCAGTGCAATGGAAAAGTCAGAGTCAACGTAGTTCGGACGGGAACTGTGGGGGAAGGTTGCTCACCAAGACAATCGCTATCTTGTGCCTACATATCCTCAATCGGACGAGAGAGAGGAATCAGAGCTAATGTAGTTCGTGGGTACGACCACGAATGGGTAAGTGTTTTTTACGTGAGCGACGAGCTCTTTTCTGAAAATGAAATTTGAAACCCAACAATCTCGAAGGACAAAAAGATTTGAATTTTTTTTGTGCTTTTTTAGACAGAAGTGTTTTTTAAGTTAGTTCATAACTTGCATTGCACCAAAGTCTAGGGCACAGGGACGAATACTTAACGAATCGTCCCAAGACGGGACGCCCGCTAAGCACTCTAGAAAGATGAGAGGAAGCCCCTCATTTCTCATTCCCCACGCTTAAGGCTCGTGCGCAATACACTTTATCTTTATTAAGTGTTTTCAAGAAGTTTTGAGATGAGAAGAGAGAAGACCCAAAGGAAACTCTAAAGAGAAACTAAGAGTCCTAATGTAATCATGCATGGGTGACCTATGGTTAGTGAGGCTTAGGAGGGACAACTACCTAAAACCTAATGCTAATCCTACTCCAAGCTTAATCAAAAATTAAGTTGGACTAGGTAGCTCTAAAGGGAGAGAATCCAAGACTTAAACAAGTCTTGAGATTCATGGGAGGAAGAGAGTGAAAGAGAAGAATGAGAAAGAGAAGGAGGAGGTAAGAAACAAGATAGGGCAGCAAGCACATCATATCAAGTACATCCAACTTACATCAATAAACAAATCTCAAAGATCATGCAAAACATCTCAAGTAAGCATGCCAAGGTAATCATGAAAGAATGCAAGCATACTTATATGAAATGCACAATTAAGCACCAATGAACTTCATATCAAGATGAAATGAGAAAAATAAGATAAAGATGAAAGCAAGTCAGAACCAATATCATACCATCATCAACAATTCTCATGTGTAAAAGAAGATCAAAGCATGAAACAATATGCACCAAAGAAAGTCCACAAAAGGAAACTCAAAGTCCAAACACTTGGCACATGCCAAACATGATCCACAAATTGCAAAAATAAGTCTCAAAGGACCTCAACCAGGGGTAAACATCATATCAAATATTCATACAAAGAATCACAAAGAAAGTCAATCAATTAGGCATGGCAAATCAATTAGGGTTAAGAGATGTCAAGAGATGATCATGCATAAATCACTTAAGCACAAATAATCAAACATATATCAAATGACATTAAAAAATTGTGAAATTAAAACCCAAATGACCTAAGTCAGAGACTAACAACATGTCAAAAGATCACACCAAAATTCAAAGTTTAAGTACCTCAAATAATTAGGCAAATATCACATAGGAACCATGAATCAATATGCAAAGGAGAGGGACTAAAATGCAATATGAAAATTTTTTAAAAATGAAACAAAAATATTTTTAGTAACCTCAACATGTCCTCTAACATATGCAAAAGGAATGGGATGCAAATCATATACCAATGATGAGAACAAAAATCCACAAGGCAATGTGTGCACAATTGAAGCAATTCACAAAGAAATTAAACAAACAATTAATTCAGAGGCACAAAATAAAATAAAAATGGAAAATAAAATTTGCAAAAATTTTATAAAATGCCAAAGATGATCCATGATTTTTCTTATAATCTTTAAATGCATAAAACCGGTTTTAAAAATTAAAAAGCAAAATGAAACAATTAAGTGAAAATAAAAAGAAAATAACACAGCCAGGGGGTGCAACAAGCAGAGAATACACGTTGAAAAAGTAAAATGGGCTCAAGGAGGGGTGAGAAAAGCAAGCCCAATCCATTCAAATATTCAGCGCATACCAAAGAAAAAAATCAAGGACCCAGTCAACATGATTGACTCACACACGCCATCAGATCAATCCAACACTCCACAATTAGTCAACCAAAACCAAGGTAATCAAGATGAAAGGCCAGGATTAAAAGGTACATGATAGCAACAACACACGCGCGCACATCCAATCATCAGAAATTAAAATAAAAAACACGTGAATAACACATGGTAATTTTAATGTGTTGGCACATCAACAACCACCAGATTAATCAAACGCACGCAAATACATCACCAGATCAGAGATTAAACAAAGTGTGTGGCTCAGATCTGTGGCACATGATAACTAGCATGGATCAACAACACGCAATCAATAAAATAAAAGCAGATTTTAAAAGACGTGGCTGCGCATGGACCATCAGATCTGGACCACCAACGGTCCAGATTTCATCTCCTTCCTCTGAAACTCAGGTGACCTGAAAAATAACCAAGTGCCGGAACCCTAGCTCCGGTCACCTTCTCCGGCGAGCACCAAACCAAAATTCTCCAAAAATCACACACGAGTACATCATTCCACTCAGAATTTCACAAGGATTCAGAATATGCAATTCATTTCATCAAACAGTAAACACATAAGCCAAATCGAAGAAAAGAAGTTTGGATATAAAAACTTCAGATCCAAAATACAGCCATGATACACGTTCAAATTCACAACAAATCATAACAGAATCATCAGCAAGTCGTGAGGAAAAAAATGCACACCATAAAAACAGGTTATGAGATCATGAAATCCAACTCACCTGAAACTTGAAACTAGCAAAAATACTCCTAGAAACCCAGTGTAAGAGTGCAGATTTTCCTCTTTTGAGCTCTATTTGCAAAATAAATGCAAATAGAGGCTTGAATCTGGCTGGATCTTGGATTTTGAAAGTGAGCACCTCAAATTCGTATATGGTGAAAACCTTGCTTAGAGCTTCAAATGATGGTTGATTCTTGTTCTATGGAGTGTGTAGATCAAGAATATGAAAAAAAAATCTTCAGAAACCCTTGAGAGGAGAGAGTTTCGAAGGAGAGAAAGTGTGAGTGAAAAATGGAATTCTGAGCAAATGAGGGTGCATGAGGGTGAAATGAACGTGTGATCCTCTTTATGAGGGCGTAAGACCTTAAAAATCATGAAGAGGACCTCAAAATTCCATGGTTGACTTTCCTCCTTACAGTTGACTTTTGCTTACTTCACAAGCAACTGATCCACTGAACATCTTCCACAATGAACCACTAGACAAGCCTTCCTCTATAAGTGTTTGTGAGCATATGGAACCCATGAGAGCATGCTTGAATCCACAAAGCCCTTCAAGTAGCTCTTTGAACCCAAGAACCCTAATTTGGTCCCTCTGGTTAGGAGGGAAAGATTCACTTGAAATCCTTTGCCATTCTTGATCTTATGGAGATATGATGACCTCTCAAACCACCTTGAGGCTTGAGACTCCTTTGAGATGAACCAAGTACCTTGATCCCATTCTAAGAACCAATGCTATGCATAAATGCTAATGCAAGAAATGCAAAGAAACATAAGCCAGTTAGCTAAAAACAAGAAGGCAAATTTTGGGGTGTTACAGCTGCCCATATTCAATCAACTGGGTCCTAAAGGTATGATAGCAACGGCTGTCATGCGTTCAAAGGATTCACGGAGATTGTATACCAAAAGAAACCTGAAATTTGCAATCCTCAAAGGAGGGACGACTCCACTGGGGAACAAGCAATAAATGCTGCACTGTCACAACACGGACGAGTGTTAGCTATGCTGGGGATAAACACGGACGGGTGTCAAGGAATCAAAGAGTTTAATACGGACGGGTATCGAGAAGGTACATGGACGGGTGTAAAAAGGTTCAATACGGACGGGTATCGAAAAGGTACACGGACAGGTGTAAAAAGGTTCAATACGGACGGGTATCGAAAAGATACACGGACGGGTGTAAAAAGGTTTTAATACGGACGGGTATCGAGAAGGTACACAGACGGGTGTAAAATGGTTCAATACGGATGGGTATCGAAATGGTACACGGACGGGTGTAAAAAGGTTCAATACGGACGGGTATCGAAAAGGTACACGGACGGGTGTAAAGAGGTTCAATACGGACGGGTATCGAAAAGGTACACGGACGGGTGTAAAAAGGTTCAATACGGACGGGTATCGAAAAGGTACACGGACGGGTGTAAAAAGGTTCAATACGGACGGGTATCGAAAAGGTACACGGAGGGTGTAAAAAGGTTCAACACGGACGGGTATCGAAAAGGTACAAGGACGGGTGTAAAAAGGTTCAATACGGACGGGTATCGAAAAGGTACACTGACGGGTGTAAAGAGATTCAATACGGACGGGTATCGAAAAGATACACGGACGGGTGCAAAAGAGATTCAATACGGACGGGTATCGAAAAGGTACACGGACGGGTGTAAAGAGATTCAATACGGACGGGTATCGAAAAGGTACACGGACGGGTGTAAAGAGATTCAATACGAACGGGTATCGAAAAGGTACACGGACGGGTGCAAAAAGGTTCAATACGGACGGGTATCAAAAAGGTACACGGACGGGTGTAAAGAGAGTTCAATACGGACAGGTATTGAAAAGATACACGGACGGGTGTAAAAACGTTCAATACGGACGGGTATCGAAAAGATACACGGACGGGTGTAAAAGAGATTCAATACGGACGGGTATCGAAAAGGTACACGGACGGGTGTAAAGAGATTCAATACGGATGGGTATCGAAAAGGTACACGGATGGGTGTAAAGAGATTCAATACGGACGGGTATCAAAAAGGTACACGAACGGGTGTAAAGAGATTCAATACGGATGGGTATCGAAAAGTTACACAGACGGGTATAAAAAGGGTTCAATACAGACGGGTATCGAAAAGGTACACGGACGGGTGTAAAAAAGGTTTAATATGGACGGGTATCAAAAAGGTACACGGACGGGTGTAAAAAGGTTCAATTTACTGGGGATTGGCCTTATTTGGGATTAAAATGATGAACTGAACACGGACGGGCGTTGTCAACAGGTCAATACGGACGAGTATTGAAATCAAAGGTTCAAACACGGACGGGTGTCGAAGGAAACACGGACGGGTGTCAAGGTAAAAACTTTGAGGGGATGAATCAAAAGACCACCTGGACAAAAGGGGTGAAAAGAGATCATGGGTTCACAATCCTAGCAAAACACTCTGCTGGGGAACTGTCAAATAGCTTTGAATGACTAAACCCAACACTTGTGGAGTAAAGTCAAATGATATTCTCCTGAAATCCGGCTTTCCTGATGAAGGAAAACTCAAACCTGGCTTATGCTTCGGATGCATATGTTTGAATTTTGTCGTAATGCTCCACGCGAAGTGGAAATGCTACGCATTTAGGAGGATGCCATGCAAAAATGTTTATGCAATGCAAAAAGACTGTCCCAGCGAAATAAACACTGAGAACAGAAGCAGCTCCACTGAGGACGACAAACTATATTGTCATCAAACCAAAGAAAACATGCTGAGGAAAACTTCACCCTGCTAGGGATGATCCCAATCACCAATTCTGCTGGAGATGGACGAAACTCCGAGAGAAAACCCACTCTGTTGGGGGATATCAAGATCAACAACTCCGCTGGAGGTGGACGAAACTCCGAGAGAATACCCACTCAGTCGGGGAATATCAAGATCAACAACTCTGCTGGAGATGGACGAAACTCCGAGAGAAAACCCACTTTGCCGGGGAGGAACTGAAAACTGAAGATGGAAACTCCTCCGCCAGGGATCACCAAATATTTTAGAACCTGGGCTTGACGCCTGCCAAAACCGATTGGACTTAAGACCTGCTGGGGATACCAATCACCACCAGACTCTGCTTGGGGATATGAGCACCTTTATCCTGCTAAAGAGTACTGATCATCATCGGCACATCTGCTTGGAAAATAGTAGTTGTCAACATCCACTCTGCTAGGGGATAAACACATGTTTCCTGACTAGCTGAGGAAAAAACGACTGCCCCATATTCTGTGGGGAAACACCATCTTTGATCAAAGAAGACGCTCCATCAATCTCTTGCTGGAGAGGCTGTAGAAATGACAACTTCTGGCTACCTGCTGAGTAAAGATGAGCCAAATCACAACTCTGGCTGGGGGTAAACCTCTTATATCCTGCTGAGGGGGACGATCCTCAACGACTCCGCTTGGGGAATTACTTCTTTATACTCTGTTGAGGAAGATGATCCCCGATACTCTGACTGGGGAGAGCAGCAAACTGCTGAGGACGATCAGACTTCAAAGTTGAAGAGAGCAGCTCTACTAGGGAGGTACCAATGAAGATTGGACTTTGAATTACTTGAGATGACTAGATCTGACCGTTGAAGAAGAGAACACTCTGACTCCTCATCATCTTCTTGACGATATTCTATCATCTTACCTTACTGAGAGTGAGGATTCCATCTGTACTGCTAGAGATAAGAAACCTTCATAAAAGCCCTTTTCGAACATAGGACAATTCTCTGCTTGAGGAAGAATAACAATTCCCACACCTTGCTGGAAAAAGATACCCTCTGGCTCTTTGCTGGAGGGAAAAGACTCCAAAAGTCCCACACTGGGAACAACTCAGTGCTTCAAGTTTCTGTATATTGATTGTCAAGAGAAAAACACAGTTCCTTTAACTCTCCACCTTGCCCCAGACCACAGGGTCTACTTGAAGCAATCATCTTAAGAGGATTTTACAGTAAATATGGCGTTCAACAATGCCCCAGGGTTTTCAAACTCTTAGAGATGTATCCGGTCTGGACATAACTGTTCCATACTTCATGATTCATGAAGTAAACCACCTCGAGAGGGTTCGTAATGACTTGAAATGTTCTGCCACAGTATTCTGAACCTTGCAGAGGTGCTATTGATTGACTGTGTTCTGAAGGGAAAAACTTCTCACGCCCTTGAAGTGACCTGCCCCAGTACAAGCCTTGCAGTACATTTGTCTCTGACCAACTAGTCTTCGAGAGATTTACCGAATCTCGACGTGATTTCCCCAGTTTACACGCTTGTGGAGAGATTTATCGGATCTCGACATAATTGCCCCAGTTCAAAGAAATTTTCTCAACATAAATGCCCCATGGTTGATTGTACTCTGAAAAGACCTTCTTAACTTGAATGCCCCAGCTTGGCTACATTTTGAAGAGATTTCCCGGTGTGATTGTCCCAGATTGGTTACATCTCAACACAAATGGCTGGGAATGCCTTTTACCCACATAATCTTTCAGCAACATGTCCTCTGGAGTCTCAGGCACCCTAACTTGGCCAGTTTAAGCTTCTCGACTGATGTTCATCGTGTAAGCTTCTTTGATGTCAAACAAATGTATGCAAGCAGAAAATATTTATTCTGAGAATGATTATTCAAATGCAACACATATGTTAATCTTGAAGTCCTTATTGAAAATATGTCACACAACCGAGTTACGACACTTATTTTTGAAAGGAAAGCAATACGCACATGCAACACCAACAAAAATCTTATTAGCACAACTCATGGGAGTCAGGAACGATATCTCGTTGAAATACGCCTTCAGACTAAACCCTGTTTCAATTAGGACTTTTAAGGGTTGTAACGTGGCCTGGTTCGCGGTTTGAGAAAAAAGGATTTATGGCTCAAAGTTTATTGGTACCCACCCACTCTTCATGATATTCTCCAGTCCTATGTTCAGCTAATTTGACACAAGCGCTCGTCTCTCAAAAGGTTTCCCGATTTCTAGGGAATCCATGCAACTGGTGATTCGACACCTGACGAGGTTTTGGACTAACAGTCGCCCCTTTTTGTCTTTTGTGTCTATAGTCACACGACTTTGTTCTTATCGAGGATTTTCTTTGTAATCCTTTTGGCTTTTCGCTTTCTCATTCTTTTGCTTTTTGTTCCCTAATTTTTGCCTGGACTGACTTTTTTGAGTTTTCAATTTTGAAGTCCAGCGGGATGCCTTAACTTTTGCCTAAGTCACTTGCTTTCAAGTTTTTCGACTTAGCAGGCTTTTTCTTTTTCTCTTTTTTCTCTTTTTTTTTGAACAAGTCGTGTGACACCGTTTTGCCTGACTTGTTTGAAAGGGCTGGACTGTTTCACTCTTCGGTTGGTGAGGAGTAACCATTGTGGTTCTACACCTCTTAACCTCTTGATAGTGGAATGAAAGGTAATGGATCCTCAGATGTACACTCCTT
Organism: Lathyrus tuberosus; assembly: GCA_022829125.1. NCBI lineage: Eukaryota > Viridiplantae > Streptophyta > Magnoliopsida > Fabales > Fabaceae > Lathyrus > Lathyrus tuberosus. The sequence continues at coordinate 1,380,367 of JALAZF010000515.1, read as the reverse complement.
CTGAAAGTTGAACACTTGGTCAAACTAACTGACGCCTACCCTGCCCCTGGGTTAAAATTGAGGGTTTTTCACTTTGAGAAAGAACTCCTACTACTAGGCTCAAAGGGGTTGACAAAGGTCTATCTCCTTATCTCTCCAGTGTTTATGAATTGGAAACAATGCCTGTACATCCTTAACAGGGTTTTATCCAAAAGCGTACCATTAGAAATCTGCGTTCTTATTTCATCATCCTCCCTCCAAGAGTCTAGGCAAGAAAGATAGTATTGCAGTGCATACAAGCATTTAAAATGAGTGAACACGAATCGAATTCTTCAAGAAAAACGTACTCATTGCATTATGATTGTCATTCAGAAACAAACGAGTTCTTACATGCAAGCAATGTTTAAACAAACAAATGAAAGCTACATATGAAAATGTAATAAAGAAACTAATGATTGCCACATAGAGGAAGGCTTAACTCCGTCTGGACTTATTGCTTCTGATGGCGCTCTTGCAATCTGGTGCTTACTCTGACAAAGAAGCTTCAATCCAAAGGGGTACCATCCGGCGTGATGACCTTTGAGTCGATCAAGTCTTGCACCTTGTGCTGGAATCCATTATAATTATCAATTGTATGCCCAAACGTTCCCGAGTGGAACTCGCACCTAGCATTCATGTCATAATCCGGAGGAATAGGGTACGGTACCGGCGTGGTACTCCTCATTTGAATCAGAGAGTTCTTGAGCAGACGAGCAAACAACTGACTATAAGGGATAGGAATAGGATCAAATATCCGCTTGGGCCTTCTTGGTCTCGGTTGCCCCTGCTACTGATAATTTTGCCGTCGACGCTGATTTGGGCGCCTCACCTGCGCTTGCACTTTCCTTTCCACATTTGGCTGAGGCACAAACAAAGGTTGCTGACGTAGAGCTTCTGTAGCAAAAGGTTGTGGAGAAAGTCCACGACATGAGGTGGATCCTGCAAAGAGGGGAGGAGTCTCCACTTCTGATTAGAACTTGATTGCCCCTGAATCAATGAGTTCTTGGACCTTATGCTTGAACCTTGTACAATTCTCAACATTGTGACCAGGTGCCCCAGAATGGAAGTCACACCTAGCATTCATATTGGAACCCAAAGAAAACCCTGTCGGAGTTGGTCCTAGAGTGACACGCTCGACTAGTTTGAGCTCGAGCAGATAAGGAAGCAATTGCCCATACGGCATCGGAGAGGGATCAAACTTCTTCCTAGGCCTCTCTAGCCTAGGATCCTCTTGGGGAGCAGGGAGTGATTACCGAGGAGAAAGCTCAGAAACTTCAGATTGTGGAGGGGATTCACGAGACACTCCGTGATCTAGAAAAGGCCCCAAAGAGATGAGAGGAGTAAGGATTTCTGTTGCGGATGCGAGCACAGGATTGTTTTCCTTCTTTAGCGCCGCATTCAAGATTTCCATGACCAAGCCCATCTGAGTCTTCATCCGATTGACCTCCTCCCTCAGCATCTTCTGGTATTGCATGAGAGTTTGCATATTCCCCATAAATTTCCCCATCTGGCCTCACATTTCCCTCAACTCAGCTTGAATTTGCTCCATGATCAACTCTTGAATGGCCTGAGGAGTTAAGTCTATAATTCTGAAGAAAACCAGATCATAACAAGAATAACCAGCCTTGAACACCTGCTATGCACATGAGTATGGAACTGCAATGCAAATGCCATGTTCAAATATTTCCAAGGAATCATTCTGTTTTAATTCAAGACTTTTCAGAAGAACCACAAGGAATAAATGGAAATGCTCAACAGTGAGCCTCAATAATGATATCCTTGGAAATACAAGAACATGTATGCAAGAATGATGATGCATATGCAACGGACATGGGATCAAGGCATCACTGCTGGATGTGCTGTGCTGTTAACTGAATGAGAACCACAACCCAGAAAACCAAAATTCAAAAATACCGAACCACTGAGATAACCAGAAACCCAAATAATCAAACACTGATGAGAAATCCAGAAAACCGGGTAGGTTGAAGGTTTCGGTTTCCTGCAAGACTGCAAACACCTATCCCATCTCACATGAGGGTTCTAGAAAGGCAAGGATCTTCAATATCACGGGCTCTCAGGTCGAGAAATGATGATACGTTCACCATTTCTGGTTTGGCATCATCATCAATCGAGGAGGCCTCAACTGATTCCCCTCAAAAATAAGGTCATCCTATGCGAGTCCCTCAGTATTGGGTCCTCGGATCGACAAGTGTAATGGGTTTGCCATTTCTGGTGTGCCATTATCACAGGTCGAGAGGAGAGGCGCAACTAAGGTATCGGAGAAACGGTCACCAGAGTCGACAGCTCTCTAGATCAACACCCTGAAATGCGCAAGACACGCACGTCAGAATGCGTCCCAAGATAGCCTCGTCTGGTTGTGAATTTTGTGAACACACAAACGCACCAAGATGGCATGTAGGTCCCACTACTTTCCACTCTAGTCCTAGGGTGTACTCAAGCCTGGGTATTGGGCTTATCTCTCAGAACAACCCAACCTGCCAAACAGAAACCAGCCAGCACAACACAGCAATATCCAGTATGACAGTAATAAAATGAAATGCAATGCAATAAAAGCTGTAAAACAGTAATATACAACATAATAAAGCAAAACAAATAAACACCCAACGAAAAAACAACCAAGCGCTAGGATCGACTCGCTAAAGGGGATGGACCAGCAAGAGGTCAACCTTTCCCCAGCAGAGTCGCCAGTTGTCGGTCCCGAAAGATTCGCATCCAACGGTACAAACGCGAGAGTGGCACAGAAAACATAGAGTCGCCATCAATGTGTATTTATCCTGAGAGAGGGAAAGGAAACACTGCATAAACCTGAAGAGAAAGGGGGAAATACATGGTCATCGCAACCATAGTCCGGGTTCGGAAGTCAGTTATGCGAGGGGAAGGTGTTAGCACCCCACGCATCCATCGTACTCGATGGGAACCACGCTTGTTGTCTAAACGAAGGGTGAGCTGTCCTACTATCTATGGCTGTGCAAAAGAAAACGGGGATGGGGATGACTAAGACGGACTCGGTAGGGCATATTCGATGCCCTAGGCCTACGTACTCCCTCAGCGCAACGGGAAAGTCAGAGTCAACGTAGTTCGGACGGGAACTGTGGGGGAAGGTTGCTCGCCAAGACAATCGCTATCTTGTGCCTACATATCCTCAATCGGACGAGAGAGAGGAATCAGAGCTAATGTAGTTCGTGGGTACGACCACGAATGGGTAAGTGTTTTTTACGTGAGCGACGAGCTCTTTTCTGAAAATGAAATTTGAAACCCAACAATCCCGAAGGATAAAAAGATTTGAATTTGTTTTGTGCTTTTTTAGACAGAAGTGTTTTTTAAGTTAGTTCATAACTTGCATTGCACCAAAGTCTAGGGCACAGGGACGAATACTTAACGAATCGTCCCAAGACAGGACACCCGCTAAGCACTCTAGAAAGATGAGAGGAAGCCCCTCATTTCTCATTCCCCGCGCTTAAGGCTCGTGCGCAATACACTTTATCTTTATTAAGTGTTTTCAAGAAGTTTTGAGATGAGAAGAGAGAAGACCCAAAGGAAACTCTAAAGGAAAACTAAGAGTCCTAATGTTATCATGCATGGGTGACCTATGGTTAGTGAGGCTTAGGAGGGACAACTACCTAAAACCTAATGCTAATCCTACTCCAAGCTTAATCAAAAATTAAGTTGGACTAGGTAGCTCTAAAGGGAGAGAATCCAAGACTTAAACAAGTCTTGAGATTCATGGGAGGAAGAGAGTGAAAGAGAAGAATGAGAAAGAGAAGGATGAGGTAAGAAACAAGATAGGGCAGCAAGCACATCATATCAAGTACATCCAACTTACATCAATAAACAAATCTCAAAGATCATGCAAAACATCTCAAGTAAGCATGCCAAGGTAATCATGAAAGAATGCAAGCATACTTATATGAAATGCACAATTAAGCACCAATGAACTTCATATCAGGATGAAATGAGAAAAATAAGATGAATATGAAATCAATTCAAAACCAAGATCATACCATCATCATCAATTCTCATGTGCAAAAGAAGATCAAAGCATGAAACAATATGCACCAAAGAAAGTCCACAAAAGGAAACTCAAAGTCCAAACACTTAGCACATGCCAACCATGATCCACAAATTGCAAAAATAAGTCTCAAAGTACCTCAACCAGGGGTAAACATCATATCAAATATTCATACAAATAATCACAAAGAAACTCAATCAATTAGGCATGGCAAATCAATTAGGGTTAAGAGATGTCAAGAGATGATCATGCATAAATCACTTAAGCACAAGTAATCAAACATATATCAAATGACATTCAAAAATTGTGAAATTAAAACCCAAATGATCTAAGTCAGAGACTAACAACATGTCAAAAGATCACACCAAAATTCAAAGTTTAAGTACCTCAAACAATTAGGCAAAGATCACATAGGAACCATGAATCAATATGCAAAGGAGAGGGACTAAAATGCAATATGAAAAAGTTTTAAAAATTAAACAAAAATATTTTTAGGAACCTCAACATGTCCTCTAACATATGCAAAAGGAATGGGATGCAAATCATATACCAATTATGAGAACAAAAATCCACAAGGCAATATGTGCACAATTGAAGCAATTCACAAAGAAATTAAACAAACAATTAATTCAGAGGCACAAAATAAAATAAAAATGGAAAATAAATTATGAAAAAATTTTATAAAATGCCAAACATGATCCATGATTTTTCTTATAATCTTTAAATGCATAAAACCAATTTTAAAAATTAAAAAGCAAAATGAAACAATTAAGTGAAAATAAAAAGAAAATAACACAGCCAGGGGGTGCAACAAGCAGAGAATACACGTTGAAAAAGTAAAATGGGCTCAAGGAGGGGTGAGAAAAGCAAGCCCAGTCCATTCAAATATTCAGCGCATACCAAAGAAAAAAAATCAAGGACCCAGTCAACATGATTGACTCACACACGTCATCAGATCAATCCAACATTCCACAATTAGTCAACCAAAACCAAGGTAATCAAGATGAAAGGCCATGATTAAAAGGTACATGATAGCAACAACACACGCGCGCACATCCAATCATCAGAAATTAAAATAAAAAACACGTGAATAGCACATGGTAATTTTAATGTGTTGGTACATCAACAACCACCAGATTAATCAAACGCGCACAAATACATCACCAGATCAGAGATTAAACAAAGTGTGTGGCTCAGATCTGTGGCACATGATAACTAGCATGGAGCAACAACACGCAATCAATAAAATAAAAGCAGATTTTAAAAGACGTGGGTGCGCATGGACCATCAGATCTGGACCACCAACGGTCCAGATTTCATCTCCTTCCTCTGAAACTCAGGTGACCTGAAAAATAACTAGGTGCCGGAACCCTAGCTCCGGTCACCTTCTCCGGCGAGCACCAAACCAAAATTCTCCAGAAATCACACACGAGTACATCATTCCACTCAGAATTTCACAAGGATTCAGAATATGCAATTCATTTCATCAAACAGTAAACACACAAGCCAAATCGAAGAAAAGAAGTTTGGTTCTAAAAACTTCAGATCCAAAATACAGCCATGATACACGTTCAAATTCACAACAAATCATATCAGAATCATCAGCAAGTCATGAGGAACAAAATGCACACCATAAAAATAGGTTATGAGATCATGAAATCCAACTCACCTGAAACTTGAAACTAGCAAAAATACTCCTAGAAACCCAGTGTAAGAGTGCAGATCTTCCTCTTTTAAGCTCTATTTGCAAAATAAATGCAAATAGAGGCTTGAATCTGGCTGGATCTTGGATTTTGAAAGTGAGCATCTCAAATTCGTATATGGTGAAAACCTTGCTTAGAGCTTCAAATGATGGTCGATTCTTGTTCTATGGAGTGTGTAGATCAAGAATATGAAAAAAAAATCTTCAGAAACCCTTGAGAGGAGAGAGTTTCGAAGGAGAGAAAGTGTGAGTGAAAAATGGAATTCTGAGCAAATGAGGGTGCATGAGGGTGAAATGAACGTGTGATCCTCTTTATATAGACTTGGTTAGGCCTCTGAGCATGATTAGGGTTTAGTTAATCCCTTGATTAAAGCTATCCAAGGTGATTTGCAAAAATGCAAGTTGTGATGCACACACTAATCCACGTGTGCCTTGGTCATGAAATAAGTGTGATTCCACTCCATTTTACTTGCTGATCACAATGGAATTGAAATTGGGCCTTGTGGTAACTTGAATCATGAGATTTGATCCATCTTGCAAAAATGCATTTTGTGAAATAAGTGAGAAACATGGCACGAATCCACTTGGTTCAAGGGTCAAAAATGGTCCTCATGGAGTGTACTTGAATATGGCAATGTGACTTGAAGCATTAGAGGTCATTACAAGTCATTTTGAACCAAAATGCCAAAGGTGGAAAAAATGAATACATGTGAAAACCTTAAAAACACCTTGCCTTCTCTTGATCATAACTTGAGAACCACAAATGATATGGAGACAATCTAGTATTTTTTGGAAATGGGAGAGAGAGATCTTCAACTTTCATGTTTGAGGAAAATTCATTTGAAGCTTCTTTGATGATGAAAAGTCAAGTTGAATGTGGTGGAAAAACTGCCAAAATGGAAAGTTTCAAATTATAGGTCATTTCCATATTTAGTAACTTTTGTACAAACTCTTTATTCTTGATGAATGACATGAATCTTGACATTTGAGGACCATATGAGGGCATAAGACCTTAAAAATCATGAAGAGGACCTCAAAATTCCATGGTTGACTTTCCTCCTTACAGTTGACTTTTGCTTACTTCACAAGCAACTGGTCCACTGAACATCTTCCACAATGAACCACTAGACAAGCCTTCCTCTATGAGTGTTTGTGAGCATATGGAACCCATGAGAGCATGCTTGAATCCACAAAGCCCTTCAAGAAGCTCTTTGAACCCAAGAACCCTAATTTGGTCCCTCTAGTTATGAGGGAAAGATTCACTTGAAATCCTTTGCCATTCTTGATCTTATGGAGATATGATGACCTCTCAAACCACCTTGAGGCTTGAGACTCCTTTGAGATGAACCAAGTACCTTGATCCCATGCTAAGAACTAATGCTATGCACAAATGCTAATGCAAGAAATGCAAAGAAACATAAGCCAGTTAGCTAAAAACAAGAAGGCAAATTTTGGGGTGTTACAGAAGGGTCTCAATCGCATAGGTGCGAGAGAAGGGTGAGGACGCTTGAAAGGTCTAAGGGAAACTCGATCCTACACATTAGCATGCAAAGCGGTCCTAAAATCAGGATCAAGACAGGAGTCTACCTAATGTTATCATGCTTGGATTGAGAGCCTAATGTCTATCCTACTCCGAGCTTAATCAGAAATTAAGTCGGACTAGGAGCCTTAAGGGAGCATGTGAATACATAGTAATCAACACGTAAACACCAGACAGCTCAATCACAAAGAGAGAATCGAATACGAAACAAAGTTAGGAGAAATTCAAGTACAAAGAGAAAATCAAAAATTAATCAGAAATTAATCAATATAGGCATCAACATCAAGATCAACAATTAATCGAGAATATCCAAGTTAGAATTAAAATGCTAAGTAAAATCAAGATTAAATTCTAAGTTAAAAGAGTTAATCTAAAACTAAAACTAATTCTAAAATTAAACCTAAGATTGATTCAAGTTAATTTTTAATTAAAGGAAAACTAATTAAAATAAGTTAAATTCTAAAATCTAATAAAACTCTAATTAACTAAAATATTAACTATCCTAATTAACCTAATCAATTAATTAAAACAATTAACAAAACAAAATTAAACAAATAAGATAAAGGTGCATTCAAGCTTCAGGGTGGTGTGAATAAAGGTCCGGCGCATGGGCCTTGTCTTCAGGCCCAAGAAAACGAATCAAACAGTCGGGGGTGCAATAGAAGTCTGGGGAGTGCGGTGAGAAAAAAACCAAATGGGCCCACGACCCGGCCCATGTGAATTGAAACAAATGGTTTTAAAACCTAAAAAAACTCAGAAACAAGTATGAGCTTCCACCTTCTCCTTCCCTGCGCCGATCACGTCGCCACTCTCTTCAACATTCATCCTCTCGCAACTCAACCTCTCCGTCCTCCATGGCTTCACGTTCTGCTACACCTATCCGCCATAACCTCCATGTTCTTTTTCTTCCCACGTCTCCTTTCTTCTGTCTCACAAACCTTCCTCGCCGTGCCGAAGACGAAAAAAAATCCACGCCGGAATCTTCCTATATTCCGTCTGTAATACTCCGCCATCATCTCCGTTCACTCGTCGTCTCCAACATCATTCTTCTCCATCTACTTCTTCTCCATCAACAAACGTTCCAACAACTCTCAAACTCGCTCAACACAACGGATTCAACAAGTATTTCACTCACAAATCAAACAAAAATGAAAGAGCATAACTTAATCAAAATTTGAATTACAAGAAAGAACTCATAAGGTCGAAGCCAGTCTGACTATTCTAACTTCGGTGATGGTAAGCTCGTTCCCTTCTCCTGGTTCTGCTTCGTGTGCATTGTTGTTATTGCTCTTCGTGTGAGTCCCGATCACTGCTCAATCTTCTTCTTCTACTTCACACTGCTGCTTGCGATTTTTGCAGCGTTGTTGTTGTTTGAACGTGCTTGTTGAATCATTGTTGTAGAACTTTCGATGTCGCCGTTGATTCTGCGTGAGTTCTTGCGGATTCTTGCGTGTTCCATTCAACTCGCTTCTTCTGAAATTTTGTTGTTGCACGGTTCTGAGACCTTTGTTAAACTGTTATTAATTTCTGCAGGTTGCATGAGTTGCTTGTTGATTAGTTTGCAGAGATGAAGTCTTGGTGGATTCACAAATTCGCAGCTGCGAAGATGGAGTTTTATGGAGCTGTGCAGGATTTGGAAATGGAGGCCTTTGAACCAAGGTGCGGTTCGTGATTCTTCTCGCTGCAGAAATTCCGATTCAGAAAATTGCAGGAGGTTATGAAGATGGAGGAGAGTGCGTATGAGCGGTCCTTTAATTCTGCTGCAGCTGCTTGGTTTCTATAGCATGACTCAGGGGTAGTTTAGGATTTGTAACTGAAATTCTGTTAGGGTGAGCTATGAATTTTGTTGAGAGTTTGTGAAAATTGCTCACGAGTCGTACGCTGCTGTGTTGTACCTTTTTTTTCAATGAATTTTTTGTGTGAAATTGGTTTGAAATTGTGTGGTTTTCAATTAGCCTTTGTCGTCTTCTGTTACGAAGACTCTTTGAATTTGTTACAACTTTTCACTGCTTTGGTAATTCTCTCTCTTTGTCTCATGTGCTGAGGTGTATTAGTGGCTTGTGGAGTAAGAAAATGATTAAAAATATGGTTTTGGATAATGGAAATGGATTAAAAAAAGGTTTTGAAAATGGATATAGGAAATGAAATTTGAATATGAACTTGGATATGGACAAATGAGAAAAATGAATTTCATGAACAATGGATATTAAATTAAATGGATAATGGATAAAATTGGTTTAGAAATGGATATGATGGATTAGATATAAGTTTAGAAAAATGGATAAGAATGTATAATGATTTTGAAATTGGAATTTGAATGTGAATAGAAAAAGGTGTATTAAGAAAGAATGGATCTTGAAAGTGAAAAACAAAATGATAAAAAGAAGAAAAAGAATGGATTTGGTTTAGAAAAAGAAATGGTTTCAGGAATGGAAATGAACTAATTTTTTATGAAATGAATCGGCTACCACAAACCCGTACACAACCATGAACCAACTTGCCTTATTTCCCACCATCTCTGATAAAATGAACACAGTTACCACTGAAACAAAACGCCTAAATCACACATCCTCTGAATCTTGGATCAAGTGAATCTTCACATGAATCTGTCTAAATAAATCTCTGGGAAAATAAATCCACAGATCCTGACTTTTAAATCAACCCACATGAACCAATGCTTGATAACTTGACCTCCAGCGCATAACAAACTGACCCTTGATGCGCACTTCCTGAGAAATAAACCAATAACACGGATAACTTGCACTTGAAGCAAAACTCCTGATGATTTGACCAAGATGAAGTCAAACTTCCACCTGATCATAACTGAATGAGCACTTAACCTGGAACCAATTCTCTTGAGATATTAAGAAGGATCCAAACCCTGATTCACACCAATGAAACCCTGACTCAAAACTTTTGATGCCTCCTCTGAAAATGAGAAACCCTGGGAGAACCATGATCCCACGTCTTAAGAACCAATGCGGATGATTAATTATGAACCATGACCTAATGATGCAAAATGAGAAAAAAAACATAATCCAGAAAAAGGTAGGGCAAATTTTGGGGTGTTACAGTGACATGCAATCCCTGACAGCAGCTCAGGACGTCAAAGGACTGTGATTTCAGAGATCACATCTACGCCCATAGTGGAGAAACCACTTGAGATTCATCCGCGGTACAACATGCCTACGGGTCAGCCCTGGGGCATGCCGCCTAACTTAATTCCTGAAGGATACATTCCGCCGGTCTCGGACGACCCGGACACTGTAGCAGGAGCCACTGGGCCTGAACGTTACAAACTTCGGGAAAGTGAGGACGCAAGATTTACGACAGGAATTCCTGAAGGTTACAAACTTCTGGGCTCTGAGGAACCCAGAGTCACAGCCGTAATGACCATACCACAAGAAGTGGTACACACTGTCCTGGGAGGACAGATTCCACAGACAATCTCTGGTGGAAACGAAGAGATGTATGAAAAGATGAACGTGTTCCAGGTGTAGCTAGCGATTTTTGTCGGTGATGCGACCACCTTATCGCTGGAGTAACGGGGAATTCCTCACCTCAGTGGGAGGAACGCGTTGGTGCTACTTTCTTATTACTTATTTATCCCGTGAAGTTGGAAGGGAAAGTGAAAGTTATCTAAAACGAACCTTGCACGCATTTGTTTAACTGAACAAACGCTTGACAGAGATTGGGGAGTCCGGGGTCATATTATACAATGGATAGTTGTCAATTACCCATCCTATATTTGGTTATCCATAGGTAATAGTTTTAGGATCAGCTATAGTACTTGATTGTGTTTGTCTATGAAATGGGAAAAGTTTTGTCTGATGTTTGAGAGAGAGAGTTTTTATTTTTGGTAAGGTCAGAGACCTAGGGTTTTTTGTTTAGTTTGCTCGCTAAGATTATCGCAATCTTATGCCTACGTATTCCCTGTTATGGAGTATAGGGAAATCAGAGCAATCGTAGTTCCTCCTATTCTAAGGAAGAAACAGATGTCTGGGTGTCTTGTTCAAAGCCCAAGATTGAAGCTAAAGGTTGGTTGTTTGTATCTTGTTCAAAGCCTAAGATGTGAAGCTAAAAGGTTTTCTGTATCTTGTTCAAAGCCCAAAATGTGAAGCTAAAATGTTTTGACTGAGAGAGAATTTGTCATCTCTAAAGAGAGATATCTCATCTGTTAATCACAGTTGTTTGGATAAATGGTTTTGATTATAAAGGAATTACTTTAACTAGACTGTATGAAGTCCAGGAATGCCATAATTGCCTTTACAGGGTGATCTTTCCTAAAGGAGAAAACTTTAACTCAGGAGTGAGTAATGCCATTTTTCCTAAGGAATTCATGCTAAAAGAGGGACAGTGGCATGGATGTTTGTATCCAGAGGCTTGCCACTTACAGCAATTAGATGAAGGTTTTAACCAGGATAATGATGGACAGACAGCTTGGATGTTAATATCAACAAGTGTGCCACTTACAGCAGTTATCTGGAATTAAGGTTTTGTTTTGATTGACTATTTTTGATGTGTGATTAAATAGAAAAGGTATCTTCCTACAGAGTTTTTGATTTCCTCTGAGGGAATGGTTTTTTGGTGGGTGCCTTGATTAAAGCCCAAGGTTGAAGCTAAGAGGTTGATTGGATTCCACTGGGGAAAATCATTATACAAAGCCTAAGAGGAGGCTGAAAAGATTGACTGACTCCACTGGGGAGAATCATTATACAAAGCCTAAGAGGAGGCTAAAAAGACTGACTCAACAAGAGAGTGTATATTTTGTATCTTGTACAAAGCCCAAGATGGAGGCTAAAAGACTGATTGACTCAAAAAGAGAGTGTTTTTATTTGGTATCCTGTACAAAGCCCAAGATGGAGGCTAAAAGACTGTTTAACTCAACAAGAGAGTTTTTATTTTGTATCTTGTACAAAGCCCAAGATGGAGGCTAAAGATATTTGAATCTGTGGGAAAAAGTTTTATCTGTCTTGTACAAAGCCCAAGATTGAGGCTAAAAAGATTGAATCTGTTGGAGATTATCTGTCTTGTACAAAGCCCAAGATTGAGGCTAAAAAGATTAATTCCACTCAGCTGGGGAATATTTATTTGGTATCTTGTACAAAGCCCAAGATGGAGGCTAAAAGAAACTGACTCTGTTTAGGGAGTGTTTAATGTCTGTCTTGTACAAAGCCCAAGATTGAGGCTAACTCTGCAAAGGGAAAACTCATTATACAAAGCCTAAGAGAAGGATGACTGTAGGGACTCAACTGAGGAGTTTATCATTATACAAAGCCTATGAGGAGGCTAACTCTGCTAAGGAGAGATCATTATACAAATCCTAAGAGGATGCTATCTTTGCTGGTGAAAGACAAAGAAAGGAATCTTTATACAAAGCCTAAGAGGAGGTTATTCTTCTACTGAGGATTATTGAAATCCAGAGACATGTCCAAAGATTGGTAATTCAGCTCTTGCTGGGGATTACAGAAAAGTTGAGCTATCAGATACCTTGAGGTTCTGATGAGGTTTTTTGACAGTAAAATGACCCAAGTTGGGGAGTTAACTGAAATGTGACAGTTAAGTTCTTTTCTATGGTGAGAGTCTTTTGAATGGGTTTACAGTAATTGACCCTGATTAGGGAAAATTAAAGGTAAGGTTCAAGTTATGAAAACTGTTGGTTTTATTTCTGTTTTGGAGAATTGATCAGGATGATCAGGGTTATTTCCTGTTCTTTAAGGAAATGGGAAATCCAAAGGGTATTGAGACTGTCCAAGTCTACTGGTATTGAGAAATTGGTTCTTAGATGGTGGATGATCATTGTACTATGCCCAAGAGAAGGCTGGTATGTTAAGGGATGAAGGTCAACCCATAACTGGTCTGACATTTTGACTCAGAAAGACAGCTCTAACAAATGATGACTAGGTTCTGTTCCTATACCTGTAGAGGTCTCTAGGTCCTTGTACTAAGCCCAAGAGGAGGCTGAGAACTTCTAAGAAGCCTAAGGGTCCTTGTACAAAGCCCAAGAGGAGGCTAGGGATGCTTTTAGGAAGCATGTGGGTCCAAACTTAAGAATGTTCCAAAAAGGTTTCACCGTGAATTAATCCTTTCTGTAATGAACAGTTCTAGAGTTTGAAGAAATTCCAGAGAAGTTTCACCGGGAATTAATCCTCTCTGTGGGAATTGAATTTCTTTGACAAATTCTAAAGTGACAGTCTGAGAAAAGGTTCACCGAGAATACTGCCTTTCTCTTTGTTTCATATTGTTTAAGCCCAACAGAAGGCAAGACTGTATCTAGAATCCTATGGGGGATCTAGGTTTACTGTTATGAGAGAGCGACCAACTGGCGTTACCTAATTCTAGACTTAGTTGCCGGGGAAAACTCTAAACAGTTTATATAAGTATATATACAGTTAATATATGACAAGTATTTAAAAGGATATGAAAGAAGACTAACCGTGCGCAGCTTCCCATAATACAGTATATATATATGACTGGTATTTAAAAGATGAAAGAAGGACTAATCGTTATATATATATATATATATATATATGTAAAGCTTATAAATGAAAGCAGGTAAAAACTTACAGGTGAGCAAGCTTCCATGCTGTAATGTTAGTTATTCAAACAAATTGAAGAAAATTTTGATAACAGTTATTTCAAAACAGTAAATAGGGCTTATTTAACAAGAGATGCCCTAATGATTTATTTGGAATATAGACTGTTTGATTTAACAAAGTATTTACAAAGAAGAATTAGGTCTTATACAACAAGAGAGCCCAAATATTATTTTTCTACGAAGAGATGGGTCTTATAGCTCAAGGAGAGGCCCAGAATATTTTGTTAAGAAGGCGACGATCGCGCCATTATTTTAAAAATGTACAGAGGGACTTATACAATAAGTGAGGCCCAAAATGGTTTATGTACAAAAATATTGGGTCTTATAGCTCAAGGAGAGGCCCAAAGATTTTAAAAAAAAGAAAAATCGGACTTACAACAAAAAAAGGGTAGGCCCTGATGAAATGTTTGAAAATGACGATCGCGCCGTGGTTTTAGAAAACACAGTGGGTCTTATACAATGACTGAGGCCCAAAAAAGTTTTATCTACAAAAAGGGCTGGGACTTACACTCTATTAGATGCCCAAAAGTGTTTTTAAGAAAAGGTATGGGACTTATAGCTCAAGGAGAGGCCCAGAAGGTTTTGTTGAAAAGGCGACAATCGCGCCGAGGGTTTTGAAAACACAGTGGGTCTTATACAATGACTGAGGGCCAAAAAGGTTTTGGTTAAAAAAGGATTGGGTGTTACACTCTATTAGAGGCCCAAAAGTGTTTTTAAGAAAAGGTATGAGACTTATAGCTCAAGGAGAGGCCCAGAAGGTTTTGTTGAAAATGCGACAATCGCGCCGAGGTTTTTGGAAACACAATGGGTCTTATATAATGGCTGAGTGTCATACCCCAAATATTGACCACTAAGATTTCCCATCATTGTGAAAATCATCATTACAATATGGAGGAACCATCATACTTCATCAGTCTCCCCAAAGATGGGTGAGCATCCACTACAATCAAATTTAGGGTTTCAAGCCCTCTTAGAGCCTTAGACAAAGGATCAATCAAGGAATGACATGATCTTCAACTTGTCTAACCTCTCAAACATCCACAAAGGATCAAAAAGGACTCCCACTTCAAGGATCAAGCACAAGGATGCTCCCTTCTAGGTGGATCAAGTCTCAAGATCGACAGTGTCACCAAATTAGGGTTTTGGTCGACCAGGGCCTCCAGATGGAAATTTTTCATCTTGGCACAAGCCAATGATCCAAAACCCAACCTAATATACTCCATGGAACCTCATGGACCCAATCATCAAGTCAATTTTGCCTCAGGGGTTGCATTCATCAAAAATCAGGAATTAGGGTTTCTTGACCTAATTCACCCCTAAGTTGACTTTTAGGGCAAATCATGAGCCAAGACCTTAAGAGAGGGTTTGAGGGTCTCTAATGAACTATATTGATCTATTTGGAACAATGGATTAATCCAAGAAACTTGAGCAACAAGTCTCAATTTCATCTGCACCACAGTTAGGGTTTTAAGGAAAAGTCAACTGTAACTTTGACTTTTGACCAGGACATGCTCCCAAGCCCTAAGACATGATTCAATATACCCTATGACACCCATGGAACATATCCATCAAGTTTGATTTAGGTCAAGGACATGATTTCCTGAAGAATTGCACAGTTTGGAATTCATCTGATAAAAAGTCAACTGTGCACAAAAGTCAACTTTGACTTTTTGAGATTTTTCACCAAAATGGATTTTTAACCCTAAAATGATGTTAGTGTGTGATTTGAATCATCATTCATCAAGAAAAATCAAGAAAAGTTGGATAACTTGTAAAAGGGGTAACCATAAAAACTTAGAAAATTTTCTAAGTTAAAAATAAAGTGGCTAGGGTACCAACTTTGGAGGGCCATAACTCCTAAACCACAAGGCCATTTTTTCCCATCCAAAGCTTGTTTTGTAGCCCTCATTACCCTCTACAAAAACTTAAACTAGACCTAAGTCCAATTCATTAAGGATTTTGAGTTATGGGGTGATCAAAATGGCTGGAAAATGAAAATGTCACTTTTTCCAACACTTAGTGAAATTTTCACTAAGTCCAAATCTGTCTTCATTTTTTTCCAAATGTAGGGGGATTTTTCACTTGGATTCAAAAGAGATCAAAACCAAACATGTTCAAACAGTTGTTGTAACATATAAGGGCTTTCCAAAATGGCCAAGAACATTACCAAATTCAATTTGAGCCATGAGATATAACATTGGCAATTGCCTTGTTGAAATCTGTCAAGGCAAGACAGATTTTGCACCTTTGTTCGATTTGCCAAAATCAGCCAAATCCAAATGCTCCTATCCACTTGGACACATCAGAGGATTGAATCAAAAGGGGACAATCACTGAGCCAAGCCTCCAAAGTCTTTGGAACAAGAAATAGCATGTTGAACCTAGAATGGCCAAAATAGGGACAAGACTCCAAATTTGGATTGGAGCATTCAATGGAAGCATCTAGGTGGCATGGACTGAGCCATTTTCATTTGAATTCAGTCAAGACTTATCCAAGACCAAGGGAACCACAGCCTTGTGCCCTAACCTCTAGTCAATGGCTAGAGGAGACTTGGATTTCCATTGGCCAACATTGAACAAACACCTGCTGCAGTTGCCATTCACTGTGGATCCCAAAACAAACTTACTCTACTATAAATAGAGCTCAATTGTGATCAGTTTAAGTACACCAAAGGCCTACAACACTTGCCTTTCTCAAAATCTCTTTCTCTTGGCAAAAATGCCTTTCTTAGCAAGGTAGCTATCGGGTTTTGAGCTAGAGGGCAATTCCACTCAAACCAATCACTCACACACCTCACATACATCACATATGAGCTGATCAAACACTCAAACAACAACTGGAACACTGATTTCTCATAATCAACAGTCAATTGCTCAAGGTTTTAACCAAAGTGCAGTTGAGATGCCATGAAGTGATCCAGCCAATTTCAATCAAGTCCAAGCATTCAAACACACTCCATAGGGTGTAGGGAAGCTGTTCAGGTCATCCCCATTCATTTGTAACACCTCCAAATCAAAAATCACATTGCACTTGCTGTCACGGCCTAGAGGTAAGCATATACTTGGTCATCTCTCAATCTATGCATATTTCCTCGCACAATAATTTGGCCATATGTTCATAATCATGCATAGAATGTTTCCCCTCAATTAATTGCATTGTTTGAATCGTGTATCAAAAATCCCAGCCTTCATGCAGAAATTAGGGTTCTTGAGGATTTTTCGTGATTTCTTGTTATATGTTTAATTTAAATGAAATTAATGGACATAGACATGATCGTGAGGTTGAGACGAGCATAATGATATGTGGATTACATGATATGATTAAGTATTCAGTGAGATTAGAGAGAAAATGCAAATCTGGGAATCTCAGAACACGCGCGTGTTCTTCAGCTTGTTCTTGGCGCCATTTTTCCAAATTTGAATATTTGAATTTTGTGATTTTATTTAATTGATTCAAAAATTAATTTCTCTCTGAGTTTTAATGATTTTGAGTTGATTCTTTTTTTAATAATTCACAAAAATGTTAAAATATTTTATTTTATCAAAAAATCCCAAAAATATTATTTATTTCATATAATTGATATTTTTGCAAAGAATTAATATTTTAATTGTTTTTGACATTTTAAATATTTTTCCCACATTGATTTTGCAACTTTTAATGCTTTCTAATTATTTTGTAGGTCAATACTTAATTTTTGAAGCATTAATCCAAGATCACAATTTATTTTTCATATGTTGGACAATTTTGATCATTTTAATTCAATTAAATACATTTTTGAAAACAAATTAGGGTTTTTGGATTAATTCAACCCTCATAAATCATTTTCAAAACACTTTGGGCCTCTAATAGAGTGTAAGACCCAATCCTTTTTTGACCAAATCATTTTTGGGCCTCATTCGTTGTATAAGTCCCTCTGTACATTTTCAAATATACGACGCAATCGTCACCTTTTAAAAAAAAATCAACTGGGCCTCTCCTCGAGCTATAAGACCCATTCAAAACTCTTGGGCCTCTAATAGCTATAAGACCCATTCAAAACATTTTGGGCGTCACTTATTGTATAAGTCCCTCTGCGTTAAAAGAAAACCTCGGCGCGATCGCCATTTCAAACGAAAAAATCAACTGGGCCTACCCTCGTGTTATAAGCCCCACTCTTTTTCTTTAAACTGTTTGGGCCTCATGAGAGAGTGTAAGACCCAACCCACTTTGTACAGAAAACCTTTTTGGGCCTCAGTCACTTGTATAAGTCCCTCTGTACAAATTCAAACAGTGCGCTCACTGATAAAACCCTGGGCCTCTCCTTGAGCTTAAGCCCCACATCTTTCTTCTTCAAAGCACTTTCTCCTTTGATTTTGAATATACTGTTGTTTTCAATCTTTCTTTGTTGAACAACTAACCAAACAACATGGAAGCTCTACAACCGAGTAAGTGGTTATCGCTTTCATTTACTACTTTCATATACATATAACTGTATTGTGAGGCTGTTTCGCTGTAAGTCTTCTTTCATAAACTCATATCAACTGTGTAATAATAGTATAGATATTTAGAGTTTCCCCGGCAACTACGTCTAGAACTAGGTGACGCCGTTTCGTTTCGTAGAAATAGACAACTAGATCCCCAATAGGATCACCAGATACAGTCTTCTCTTTGGCAGTCCTCATTAGGAATTATCAAGAAACTCTACTCCTAGAGATGAATGTATTCTCCGTGAATGGCATCTTTGAGTTTCTTCCAAATTCTCAAACTTTCCTGACTTGATCTATTCCTTGTGAATAGCTTGCCTTGAATTTCTCGGGGTTTGGGGACCCACGGGCTTCTTAAAAGCATCGGCCTCCTCTTGGGCATCGTACAAGGACCCACCGGCTTCCTAAAAGCAACCCTCGCCTCCTCTTGGGCTTAGTACAACGACCCTATGGCTTCTTAGAAGTATTCACAGCCTCCTCTTAGGCTTCGTATAATGATCTCTTCCTCCGGGAATGATAGCCTCCTCTTGGGCTTCGTACAAGGACCTGTCGGCTTCTTAAAAGTTTCCAGCCTCCTCTTGGGCTTCGTACAAATTGTCCCGACGACCTCCTAGAGGTATAGGAATAGAACTTAGTCATCTCCATAGAACAGTCCTTTCAAAGAGTCTACTACTGTTTCTCAAAGCATAGTACAAAAGATAAAACTCTAGACTTGGACAGCCTAATCTCCTTGAGTCTCAAAGACATTCTCGGGCACTCTTCATGAATAGGAAGTAAACCCGTAGACTCAGACAGTCTCAATACCCTTCGGATTTCCCACTTCCTTAAAGAACAGGAATAACCCGGATCCTTGAATCAAATCCATGAGTACAGTGTTGCTCATATAAGAACTGATTTTCTCTTTAAAATCAGTATATTGGACCTGTCACTTAACTGAAACAGTAACCACAACCTCCTCTTGGGCTTTGTACAATGATTCTCCCCAGCGGAGTCAAACAACGTTTAGCCTCTCTCTCGGGCTTTGTACGAGACACATAAGAGACTCCCTCGTTGAGTCGATCACCCTTGCGCCTCCATCTCGGGATTTATAAGAGATACAAAATGGTTCTTGTTGAGCCAAACAAATTTTAGCCTCCATCTCGGGCTTTGTACGAGATACAAAACTCTCTTGTTGAGTCAAATAGCCTCCATCTCGGGCTTTATACGAGATACCAAAAGACTCCATCGTCGAGTCAAATCTTTTTAGCCTCTCTCTCGGGCTTTGTACGAGACACAAATTAGCCTCCTCTTAGGCTTTGTATAAGAAAACCACTGGTTGATCCAATTAACCTTTTAGCATCAAAGTTGTGCCTCGTTCACAGTATACAAACATCAACAACTCCTTCCCTTTCATCTAATCGCTGTAAGCGGCAAGCCTCTGGATCATCTACATCCATGCCACTGTCCCTCTTTTAGCATGAGAAATTCCTAAGGAAAGATGGCATTGCTCTACACTGAGTTAAAGTCTTCTCCTTCAGGTTAAAATCCCTATAAAGGAAATTATGGCATTGCTAGGATCCGCATATCCCGGTTAAAGTAATCCTCATTTACAGTCAGTCACCCAACAGTTGTGACATACAACCCCCTCTTTAGAGATGACAAATTCTCTCTAAAGTTGAGACCCTTTAGCTTCACATCTTGGGCTTTGAACAAGATATATATCACCTTTCGCTTCACGTCTTAGGCTTTGAACAAGACACAAAAACAACCATTTCCTCCCATAGAATAGGAGGAACTACGAACGCTCTGATTTCCCTGTTTCGGTAAACGGGAATACGTAGGCATAAGATTGAAAGAAAAATCTTAGCGAGCACACTAAACGAAAACCCAAAATCCCATACTCTCATGTATCTATCAAAAGCATCAGTCCTAACATCCTAAATCCCTGTTCCCCGCTATAAAGTCCTAGAAAGAGAAAAAGAAAACCGTATTGGCGAAAATACAAATAACTAGTACAAAGGCCCCCCACATTGATAGCATTCGTAACCTAACAGACCGTTGTTTAAACTCAGTATGCAAAGCAGGGTTAATTGGAGACATCTATTTCCCTTCCTTCATCAGCTTTAATAGGATAAAAAATGAATCGACCTGTAGTAAGCTCAACCGCAGAGAGTGACCAGCGCTTAAGAACCGCGTCCAAAATCGCTCGCTACAGAAAAATGGCGCCCACCGTGGGGCCGATTTCTTTTTCCTTTTCATCTCTTGTGTGAATACCACAGATTGGGGCTTCCGCCGGGGAACCCAATTTCTGTCAGGAACTTAGGATTCATAGCTTTAAAGGTCTAGGATGTTTAGGACAAATATATATACTGCTTTTCCTAATTGCTATACGTGTTTATTTTTCTGCTAATGGGAATGCGTGTGATGCCGCATGTGGAAAGATCGGGTATACACTTAAGATAAGTGATGGCGACGAGGTCGACCATCAACCTCAGTGGAGGCTGACCAATGCAACCCATTCTCTCACCTAGACAATGGGCCGATTGTTAAGTCTAAGAAGCTGAGGAGCCAAACCCTTTCGTAGTGTGGAAACTATCGGGAATAGTTGTTACGCGATACTACCCTCATTTGAGGCTGGTGATCTATTCTCGGTGAATGGTACTTACTCTAAGATCGCTCTACAACTCGCTGGCGATCCGCTTGTTGTTTTGCTTTCCTAGGAGGAGCTGATGATAATGAGTACAGGTACAAAAATCACCTTAGTATAAACCTTTGGGGATGGGTAGAGCCTTGACTTCATGACAACGACCCTTTGACCCCATGTTTTTTTTATGTTTTTGTGTGCTGCATTCATGCATTAATTTAAAAAACATTAAAACATTCAAAAAATTTCTCTTCTAGTCTCTCTGTTTTTCAAATTAAACTAAGATTGTGATTGCAAATATCAGAGAAAAGGATTGCACTAATGGATTTCGGTAGAAGGAGAACTCACCAGTATACCTTCAAGGTTCCAAAACTAGAGGATTTGAGAAGGTTAACGAGGATGATCACTAACCCTGAGGCTTTCAGAGCCAAGCACGGAGGTTTGCTACCACTGTTAAGAGTCCATGTGATTGAGGGAATCATGGATGCGCTCATTCAGTTTTATGATCCGGTTTATCACTGTTTCACATTCCCAGATTACCAGTTAGCACCAACGCTAGAGGAGTATTCTCATCTGACTGATCTGCATATTACAGATCGAGCTCCATTTTCTGGACTGGAAGAAATTCCAAAGAATCAGACCATTGCAAGAGTAATTCATTTGGACGAGTCTGAGGTTAGGACTCACATAACCACAAAGGGTGGCATCCAAGGTTTGCCAGCCCAGTTCTTGACAAAGAAGGCCCTGTATTTTGCTAGTATAGGAAACATCACTGCTTTTGAAAGCATCTTTGTCTTGCTCACCTACGGGTTATTTTTGTTTCCCAACATCAATAATTTCATCGATATTAACTCCATTAAGGTTTTTCTCATTGGAAACCCTGTGCCGACTTTGCTCGCAGATGCATATCATTCTGTACACTTGGGAAATTTGTACAGCGGAGGGGAGATCACATGCTGTGTACCTCTACTTTACAAATGGTTTATCTCTCACTTGCCCAAGTCTGCTGCTTTTTTGGATTGTAAGAGTGCCTTACGTTGGTCGCAGAAGATCATGTCCCTTACCAACTCTGATATAGATTGGTGTAATAGGATCTATGATGGAATCAGGATCATTGACCGTTGTGGAAACTTCCCCAACGTACCCCTTATAGGAACTAAAGGAGGAATCAACTACCATCCTGTATTGGTTCTTCGTCAATTTGGATACCCGATGAGACACGTCCCACGGGGTGTTCATCTGGAAGGTCTTTTCTTCAAGGAAGGAGAAAATGACAGAGCACTAAAGACGGAAATAGTGCATGCTTGGAAACATGTTCATAAGAAAGGATGAGAGTCTCTAGGAAAACTGGATTGTGTCTCGGTGGAGCCTTATCTCCATTGGGTACAAACTAGAGCTCTCAAGCTAAAGATGCCTTATCCTCGTTATGGGATTCTTCCGCCGAGGGAATCTGTCATGTACTTCATGACTGAGACTGAAAAGCTTCAAGTTACTCTCAACAAAGTTCAACAGGAGAGGAGGTCTTGGAAGAACAAGTACCGCACTCTCGACGTAAAGTGCATCAAAATACAGCAATTACTGAAAGAGAAAGATGCTCTGATTGAAATTTTGGACCAACATGCTGTAGAGAATCAAGATGACCAAAGGAATTTGTTCGCTCCTTTCACCTGGCAAAGGAATGACAACCCGACAACGGCCCAAGAGCCCCGGTCAAAGAAAAGGAAGATACCAGAATCAGCACCCGATTTCTCTTCAGAGAGGACTCGGGACCCATTAGCTTAGGTTTCTGTTTCTGCACCTTGTAATCTACTGTATTTCCATTTCTGTAATCCCTTGAATTTCAATAAAAAAGGGGTTTTCCCCACTGTTTGATATTTGCAATCTAATTGTCGAAGTTTATTTTGATTAAACAATTAATATAATCATTGCATTCATCATTCTCACATCGCGTATTCTTCTTACCTACGAATCTCACGTTTGTGTCTCGATTCTAGAGTCAAACTGTCTCATTCGTATAATACTCGGGCCAATCGTCAGAAAAAGATGGATGATCTTGAGGAAGAAAACAGAGAGTTGAAGGAAGAGATCGACGCTCTGAGAGAGGATATGAGAAAGCTTCGTAACGACATGCAAGCCATGGCAGAAGCTCAGCTACAAAGAACTGTGATCTCAGAGATCACCTCAACGCCCATAGTGGAGAAGTATGATCCTAGGTATCAAATACCGAAAGATCGTCCTTGGGGCATGCCTATTAACTATATCCTGGAAGGATATGTTCCGCCGATCACTGAAGATCAGGGAATCACAACAGAAGCTGCTGGGCCTGAAGGTTACAAACTTCGGGAAAGCGAAGATTCCAGAGGCATATTGAAGACTCCTGAAGGGTACAAACTTCGAGAGACGCCAAGATTCACTGTCGTAGTTACGGTACCATCCCCTGTGGTGCACACTGTCCCGGAAGGACAGATTCCACAGACACTTTCTGGTAAGAAGGAAACTATGTTTGACAGAATGGAGGAATTCCAGGAGCGGTTCCTGGAAATGCAGAAGGAGCTACAAGCCATCCGCGGTCAGGATTTATTTGGAAAGGACGCCGCAGACCTTTGTCTGGTCCCCAATGTGAAAGTTCTGCACAAGTTCCAAGTGCTCGACTTTGAAAAGTACAAGGGTAACTCTTGCCCTCAAAGTCACTTGGTGATGTACGCTGGCGAATGTCAGCTTAGACAGAGAATCAGGACTTGCTGATTCACTACTTTCAGGATAGTTTAACCGGTGCTGCACTCAAATGGTAGATGGGTTTAAACCGTGCCACGATCAGCACTTTCAGAGATCTTGGCACTGCCTTCGTCCAATAATACAAATATAATTTGGACATGGCACCCGACAGAGATCAACTCAGATCAATGTCGTAAAAGGACAAGGAAACCTTTAACGAGTATGCTCAAAGGTGGCGTGAAATTGCCGCTCAAATTTGTCCACCTCTTGAGGAAAAAGAGATGACAAAGATCTTCTTAAAGACCTTAAGCTCATTTTACTATGACCGAATGGTTGCCAGTGCACCCAGTGATTTCACCGAAATGGTGGGCATGGGCGTACGTCTTGAGGAAGCCGTTCAAGAAGGACGTTTGGTTAAAGACGCTGGATCATCGAGCGGTACTAAAAAATACGGTAGTGTTCTCCCTAAGAAAAAAGAGCAAGATATTGGGAATATCTCTCTCGGAAAGCAAAGGTGACGTTATCAACCGGTAGCAGCTGTGACTCCTGCTATCAACCCTGCGTCTATTCCTACATATCAACCTCAGGTTGCGCAGAGCCAACCTGATCAGCAAAGGACACAACCGCCTCTTCAGCAGGCTCGTCCTCCATACAACAACAATCGTACAACACGGCCACCAGGATTTGATCCTATACCCGTGTCGTACGCAGAGCTATTTCCATTACTATTGGCTAAGGGGCACATTCAGACTAAATCTCCTCTTACAGTACCGAAAAATCCGCCTTTTTGGTTTAAGGTGGATCAAACTTGCCCTTATCATCAAGGAGGTCCAGGGCATAACATAGAGACTTGTCTCAATTTCAAGTCCGACGTGCAAAAACTTGTTAGGAGCGGGGTCTTATCCTTCAAGGATACGAATCCTAATGTTCTCACGAATTCGCTGCCTCAACACGAGAAGGCTGCAGTCAATTTGATAGAAGGAGAGACTAATGATGTCTATCAAATTCACGATGTACTCTTGTTGAAAACCAATCTGGTCAAGATGCATTGTAGACAGAGTGGATATGGCCATGTGCCACCTCATAATTATCACCAGTGTAATATCTGCTCTAAAGACAACCAAGGATGTTCTGTGGTGCAAGCAGCTCTACAGGAATAGATGGATCTCGGATGGATCCAAGAGCACCGAGTTCATGGAGTTAACATGGTTTACACGAATTCCAACGTCATTCAGAACCACGATATCCGTGCAATGAATGTCAACTTGGTGGCGATGCACTCAAGGCAAAGCCAGAATTATAATTTGCCGCAACACGATTACAGTTCTTGTCTAACTTGCTCGGTAAACAAAAAGGGATACTCTTTCATACAGGAGGCCCTCCAGCGTCAGATGGATCTTGGGTGGATCCAAGACTACCATGATAGGAACCCTTATCAGATCAACATGGTTCAGATCTTCGATATTCGCGTGATGAATACCAACCTGGTAGAGTTACATGCTGAACAGGTCCGACTCGGATTCTTAATATCACACGACTATCAAAGCTGTAAAGCGGGTTGCGAAAACGATCGAGGTTGTACCCTTGTCCAGGAGGCACTTCAGCACTTGTTAAATCACTGGTGGATGCCAATTTATATGGATGAAGATACTCAGCAAATTAGTATCAATAACAGAAACCCCACTCGGCGTCAGAGTCAGGATGTCCGATCTGTGGAAGCTAACCTAGTGAGGTTACATTATATTCAAAGTGGGCGTGGTCAGGTGCCACCACACAATTATGACCGTTGTAGCGTCTGTTCAGAAAGTAACCAAGGGTGCTACCTGGTGCGAGCAGCTCTTCAGGGTCAGGTGGATCGTGGAGAGATTCGCCCATATCCGGGTTCTGGACCCATCAACTGAACGCTGAACTACCTTGCCAATCAAGTTGAGGATGTTGTCTCGATCTCTGGTCATCACAGGACCAGGGATGTTTTTGCCATTATCCCTCTACTTGACGAATCTAAAGTTCCCAACCGGGAACGGATCGAGATTACTTACGATGGTAAAAAAAACCAGAAGGTTCCCATAGTCATCTATCTGCTGGGACCAACACCGTATGAATCAACTAAGGTGATCCCTTACAAATACGGTGCAACAATAATTGAGAATGGAAAGGAAACTCCATTACCCTCCGTCGTGAATATTGCAGACATCAGTCGTGTAACACGGAGTGGTTGAATCTTCAACCGAGGGGTTGGAGAACCTAACAAGGAAAAGGAACTTCAGACAGAAGCTCCGGATCCATCAGTCGGTCAATCCAGTAATCCCGACCTTTCGAAAAATAATGATGAGATGCTGAAGCTCATCCAAAGGAGTGAATATAACATTGTTGATCAGCTGTTACAGACTCCTTCAAAGATCTCGATATTATCACTGTTACTCAGTTCAGAAGCCCACAGGGAGGCTCTACAGAAAGTCTTGGAGCAAGCCTTTGTGGAACAGGATGTAACAATCAGACAGTTCGATAGCATTGTCTCTAACATCACTTCCTGCAATAATTTGGGATTTAGTGATGAGGAATTACCCAAAGAGGGTCGCCGTCATAACATGGTGCTCAACATTACAGTTAACTGCCAGGACGATGCTTTAGCCAGCGTACTGGTAGACACAGGGTCAGCCCTGAATGTTATGCCGAAGTCCACTTTGATGCAATTATCATTCAAAGGACCTTCGATGAGAATCAGCGAGGTCGTCGTCAAAGCGTTCGACAGATCCAGAAAAACAGTTATCGGCGAAGTTGATCTTCCCATAACTATCGGTCCTCACACTTTCCAGGTCACTTTCCAGGTCATGGACATCCGGGCAACATACAGTTGTTTATTAGGAAGACCTTGGATACATCAGGCTGGAGCAGTCACTTCAACCCTCCACCAAAAGCTAAAGTTCATCAAGAACGACCAACTTATCACAGTTTGCGGGGAACAAGCCTTGCTTGTAAGCAACTTATCGTCATTTACTGGCATAGAACCCGAGGAGGTTATTGGAACTCAGTTCCAAGCACTGTCGGTAAGCAAGAACAATCAGTTCAGAGGAGGAACCTCGATTTCCTCATACAACGATGCTATCAAAGTGGTCGAGAGTACCGATACAAAAGGACGGGGACAGCTTGTCATTCCTACTGACAATGCAACAAAGAAGGGTCTTGGTTTTTCTGCAACCTGTACCCGGACAGCTGCCAACGATGAAAGTCTTCATCCCCTTCAAAACTTCTTCCACAATGGAGGTTTTCTTCACCCGGTGTCTCAGGCAGTACATGCTATCAATGAGGAAGATCCCTCTGACACAGATGAAGAATGGAAGTCCTACCTTAACAAGGACGGTTATATGTCTCAGGAAGAGGTGCCTACGCCATTTTGCTTTCCTACACAGAGTCCGAGATTTATACCACGATCAAACGTCGAAATGATATATGAAGATTGTGATCCGGAAGGATGTCGTGCTCCGCCAAATTCATTAGAGGAGGACACTCTGATGAAAGACAATGTTGACCACAATTACTATAGCCCGATGGATGGCCTGCCGATGTGGTAACCTTACCCGGGAGACTTGGGGCCTGAAAGTCAACCGAGTAATGAAACTCAGCCGAGTATCATTGAACAGAATACCTGTGTCCCCACCATGTCATGGGATCAACACTCGGGTCATTCGGAAACTACTCAACATGAAGATGAATTCGCAACGTTTACAGGACTCGAATTCATTAACTATGCTTTTCCCGAGGTTAACGTCATCGAGAGAGATGACCCCTCCAGTTCCAAAGAAGTGTGGGACACCTTGGGACAACCGAGTTGAAAATACGACTATATGGTCAAGTACACAGCTCCCGAAAGCTCTCGTATCAGGCTCGAAGATATCCAGCCAACTGGATGGGGAGATACAGCTGAGAGCACAACTACTCTGCATAATACAACAGAGGAATCCTCCTACGACAATTCTGCCTGGGAGACAGATTCCAATGATCCTGCTCCACCAGAAATCAACGTCATTTCTGAAGACAAATCATGGAAGGTACCAGACTTTGTGATTCACCGAGGAGTTCTCCGCCAATGGGTTGTTGTTGATGCTCCAAAGGTCGTTCGTCAGACAAAGTAATTGCCATCTTTAACCTTTCACCCTGCCCAGGTGAAACAGATGTTTTGATAGGGCTCGCTTTCTGTAAATTTTCCCTCTTCGCTTAGCCCAAAGCGACAGAGTTTTGTTTTATAGGGCTGTAGTTTCAAGAATCGACTTGTTCATTAATAAAATAATGTCATTCTGTAATTTCTGCATTAATTGCTATTTTCTCTTTTTGCTTTTTCAGAAAATGGTAATCCTAAAAAACAAATCAATAATAAAAATAAGCAGTAATAAAAATAAAACACTACACACACTTGCATTTTCTCTATCTCTTCTAAACATGAATCATCACGTCATGCAGATTGCTTGTTTTAAATCCCGTTGAAACATACGATCCGATGCCTTCTCCCAACTTTGAGTTCCCGGTATTCGAGGCTGAAGAAGAAAATGACGACAAAATTCCAGAAGGGATCTCTCGACTACTCAGACAAGAGGAAAGGTCCATTGAACGTCACAAAGAGTCGTTGGAAATGGTAAACTTGGGTTCAGAGCAAGAGAGAAAAGAAATCAGGATTGGGGCACTGCTCAGTCCAACTGCCAAAGAGAGTTTGACAAAGCTTCTCAAAGAATTCCCCGATGTATTCGCTTGGTCCTATCAGGATATGCCAGGGTTGGATACCAGCATCGTGGAACATCACTTACCATTGAGATCGGAATGTCCTCCAGTAAAGCAAAGGTTGAGACGCACTCACCCGGACATGGCCATCAAAATCAAAGAGGAGGTGCAGAAACAGATCGACGCAGGTTTCCTCGCTACATCTGAATATCCTCAATGGTTAGCCAACATCGTACCCGTTCCCAAAAAGGATGGAAAGGTCAGAATGTGTGTCGATTACAGGGATCTGAGCAAGGCTAGTCCAAAGGATGACTTTCCTTTACCACACATTGACATGCTGGTAGACAGTACAGCAAAGTTCAAAGTATTCTCCTTCATGGATGGATTCTCGGGCTATGACCAGATCAAAATGGCGCCGAAAGACATGGAGAAAACTTCATTCATTACCCCATGGGGTACCTTTTGTTACAAGGTGATGCCGTTCGGCTTAAAGAACGCCGGGGCAACCTATCAAAGGGCCATGACTACTCTGTTTCATGACATGATACACAAAGAAATCGAAGTGTATGTTGATGATATGATTGCAAAATAAAAAATAGAGAGTGAGCACGTTGAACATCTATCAAAATTGTTCGAATGTCTAAGAAAATTCAAGCTCCGCTTGAATCCCAACAAGTGCACCTTCGGTGTCCATTCAGGGAAACTACTAGGGTTCATCGTCAGCCAGAAAGGAATTGAGGTTGATCCTGACAAGGTTAAGGCCATTCAAGAAATGCCTTCTCCAAAAACTGAAAAACAAGTCAGAGGATTCTTGGGACGTTTAAACTACATCTCCAGATTCATATTCCTTATGACCGCCACATGTGCGCCGATTTTCAAATTACTCAAAAAGAACCAGGATTGCGTTTGGTCAGAAGATTGCCAAACTGCCTTAGACAGTATTAAGGAATATCTGTTGAATCCTCCGATTCTATCACCTCCAGTGGAAGGAAGACCACTGATCATCTACCTCACAGTCTTGGAAGACTCAATGGGATGTGTACTTGGCCAACAAGACGAAACCAAACGGAAAGAGTCTGCCATTTACTATTTGAGCAAGAAATTCACCGACTGTGAAACTCGGTACACGATGCTTGAGAAAACTTGTTGCGCTTTGGCTTGGGCAGCCAAACATCTTCGCCAATACATGATTCATCATACTACTTGGTTAATCTCCGAAATGGATCCAATCAAGTACGTATTTGAAAAACCTGCTCTCACAGGAAGAATTGTCCGTTGGCAGATGCTGTTATCAGAATATGACATAGAGTACCATGCTCTGAAAGCCGTTAAGGGAAGTATTTTAGCCGATCATTTGGCTCATCAACCGATTGACGGTCAAGAATCAATCGGGTTTGACTTCCCAGACGAAGATGTCATGTATCTAAAGATGAAAGACTGCAATGAACCGCTACTCAGTGAAGGGCCAGAACCAGGTTCCCAATGGGGACTTAACTTTGAAGGAGCAGTTAATCATTATGGAAACGGAATTGGGGAAATCATTGTTATCCCTCAGGGTACCCACATTCCTTTCACCACTCGACTTACGTTCAAGTGTACAAACCACGAGGCCGAATACGAAGCTTGTATTATGGGTCTCGAAGAAGCGATCGACTTAAGGATCAAGAACTTGGACGTATACGGCGACTCAGCCTTGGTTATCAATCAAATAAAAGGAGATTGGAACACATACCAATCAGGGCTGATTCCTTACAAGGACTATGCAAGAAGGTTGCTACCTTTCTTCAACAGAATCGAGTTTCATCACATCCCTCGTGATGAGAATCACATGGCTGACGCCTTAGCTACTTTCTCTTCTATGATTAGTGTATGTCAATGGAATGACCTACCTAAGATCGACATAATGCGCCTTGAAAGGCCCGCTTACATCTTCACGATTGAGGCAGTCATAGACGATAAACCTTGGTATCACGATATCAAGTGCTTCCTTCAGAAACAAGAGTACCCATCTGGGGCACTCAGAAAAGACAGGAAAACCCTCATAAGATTGGCTGGAAACTTCTTCCTGAGCGGTGACACTCTCTATAAGAGAAATTTTGACATGGTCAACGGACACACAATGGCGAGAAAAATCCTAAGAGCAGGGTACTATTGGTTGACAATGGAATCTGACTGCTACAAGTACATGAGGAAGTGTCACAAGTGTCAGATATACTCTGACAAAATTCATGGGCCGCCATCACATCTCAAAGTTCTCTCTTCCCCATGGCCATTCTCGATATGGGGAATCGACATGATTGGCATGATTGAGCCCAAGGCTTCAAACGGACATCAGTTCATCCTAGTAGCCATTGACTACTTCACCAAGTGGGTCGAAGCAGCGTCATTCTCCAATGTAACCCGACAAGTGGTGGTCCGATTTATCAAAAACAATATCGTCTGCCGTTATGGTGTTCCAAACCAGATCATTACTGATAATGGATCTAACTTGAACAACAAGATGATGAAAGAGTTGTGCGCTGAGTTCAAGATCGAACACCATAACTCATCTCCCTACCGACCCAAGATGAATGGAGCGGTAGAAGCGGCTAATAAGAACATCAAGAGGATTGTTCAGAAGATGGTTGTAACCTATAAAGATTGGCACGAGATGCTACCCTTTGCTCTTCACGGTTATCGAACATCTGTCCGCACTTCAACAGGGGCAACCCCTTTCTCTCTAGTGTATGGCATGGAAGCAGTGCTCCCCATAGAAGTAGAGATCCCGTCAATCCGAGTATTTATGGAAGCTAAGTTCACCAAAGCTGAATGGTGTCAAAGTCGACACGACGAACTGAATCTGATCGAGGAGAAGCGGATCACGGCACTATGCCATGGTCAGCTGTATCAATAGAGAATGAAAAAGGCGTTTGACAAAAAGGTCCGACCTTGCATCTTCAGGAAAGGAGACCTTGTGCTCAAGAAGATACAATCATTTCTCACTAATTCTCGGGGCAAGTGAACTCCGAATTATGATGGCCCTTATGTGGTCACGAAAGCTTTCTCAGGCGGTGCCTTGAGACTCGCAACCATGGACGGAGAGGAATTTTCCTACCCCACGAATGTTGATGTAGTCAAGAAATACTTCGCCAAAACTAAAAAAAACGTCTCGGTGGATTGAAAACTCGAAAGGGCGGTCCAGGCAAAAGTTAGAGACATGAAAAAAATCATCCCGATGGATTGGAAACATCATAGTACAATCCAGGTAAAAATTAGGGATAATGGAAAGTAACTATGTTCAACAGAGGCAAGTCCCTCAGCAGCAGTTACACCATCCATCGGAGGAAAACTCCAGTCAAGGTCATCTTCGACAGAAGCTCAGGATGTCCCGAATTCAAAGTTGGTAGAAGGATAGTGGTCGTTATGTTTCAACGTAGCCCTTTTCCCTGTAAATTACCATTTTCAAACTTTGTATATACTCTTTGGAATCACGCGTTTGGCTGATCTCCATCTTATCAATAAAATTTGAACCTTTGTGCTTTTGTTTGCAATTCTTATTTGTTTTAGCTTTATAGAACGACATTTTAACATGATTAGCGATTCTTGATATGAAACAAAAATGAATTTACTTGTTAAAACTTTTTCTGCTTTTAAATTAAAGATGACAATTGCTTTTGACTGTTGAACATCGGAAGAACGTCGATTGCGTCTCCAAAGGCGTTTGAATTTCAAAGTGTAGAATCAAAGTACTCCTTCTAAGCCAGTACGCTTGAACAAAGGATCAACTGTATGAGATGCGGCTTTCCCATCAGATACCCTCGGCCGAGTTCTTATCTCCTAAGCCCGACCAACATAGCTCCCAACAAGGGCCATTTCTCCTAAGCAAGGTGGAATTGCTATTCTGAACCAGCGGCACTTCTTCGCCCCGCAATGGCCGAGTATCCAGTCGTGTTCATCTTTTAATTTGTATGTCGCGTCAGTTTTGTCAGCATAAACATACATACATCATGCATTATTGATTTTCATTTACATTTCATATTACATCACTATCACTCTAGTCGGTCTTGTCCCCTAGTGATAGAAGTTCTCTCAATCGAGTTGTCAGTTCTTGCCTCGACAGGAAACATTACGTCTGAACAATCTCTCGCCTCCAGTTTATTTCTGGAAGGAAGGGGGTCCTCGACCACTTTTATAACTTGAACCTCTGAAAGACCAGAGCGCCCTCAGTTAACATCACTCTTCGCCATTGAAGATGATATCCTTGTTTTCCCGGATTAAAGAAAATCCTGAGAGAAAGCCTCCTAAATCGGAGATTCGGCAGTACGGAAGTTTTTCTCTAAAAAACCCACTGATGAAAAGGTCATCAGCACCTCAAAATTGGATCACATCATATGGCATTTTTCCGAGAAGATCTCCGAGGAAAGTATGATGTAAAGACCCCGAACGAAAGCAGTCTCTCAAGAGACTCGTTTTCCCCAGTAGATTTGACAAATGGCGTCTCCAAACAGAGAAGTTTGTGCACCTCTACAACTCAGACGACTGGGTTCACCATCAAGTCTGACATCAAAACTTTTTCCACTCAAATGGCATCTTCCCAGGAAAATTCGGCGAGAAGTTTGAAGGAAAGCCGCTACGCATAGCGTCCCTTGTCAGTAAAGTTTATTGACGAAAGAAACTAAGACCAGTTCCTTGGTAGGAAACTAGGATCGAGGGGAAGTTTACATCAGAAACTAAGACCAGTTCCTTGGTAGGAAACCAGGATCGAGGGGAAGTTTAAATCAGAAACTAAGACCAGTTCCTTGGTAGGAAACCAGGATCGAGGGGAGGTTTATCCCAAAAGGAAACTAGGACCAGCTCCTTGGCTGAAGACCAGGATCGAGGGGAAGTTTACCTTTTCTAAGCGTCATCGTTTAGTTAAAGAAGATGAATGCGTAAGCTACCATTCATAACCACCATCAAAATTTCGGGTATTCCGATATTTAATCCTCTTGCACCCCGAATGCCCGAATACCTTCGTCATTCACACCTTCGTGTCCAAGAAGATTAAATAGGGGCATCTGTCATACCCCAAATTTTGACCACTAAGATTTCCCATCATTGTGAAAATCATCATTACAATATGGAGGAACCATCATACTTCATCAGTCTCCCCAAAGATGGGTGAGCATCCACTACAATCAAATTTAGGGTTTCAAGCCCTCTTAGAGCCTTAGACAAAGGATCAATCAAGGAATGACATGATCTTCAACTTGTCTAACCTCTCAAACATCCACAAAGGATCAAAAAGGACTCCCACTTCAAGGATCAAGCACAAGGATGCACCCTTCTAGGTGGATCAAGTCTCAAGATCGACAGTGTCACCAAATTAGGGTTTTGGTCGACCAGGGCCTCCAGATGGAAATTTTTCATCTGGGCACAAGCCAATGATCCAAAACCCAACCTAATATACTCCATGGAACCTCATGGACCCAATCATCAAGTCAATTTTGCCTCAGGGGTTGCATTCATCAAAAATCAGGAATTAGGGTTTCTTGACCTAATTCACCCCTAAGTTGACTTTTAGGGCAAATCATGAGCCAAGACCTCAAGAGAGGGTTTGAGGGTCTCTAATGAACTATATTGATCCATTTGGAACAATGGATTAATCCAAGAAGCTTGAGCAACAAGTCTCAATTTCATCTGCATCACAGTTAGGGTTTTAAGGAAAAAGTCAACTGTAACTTTGACTTTTGACAAGGACATGCTCCCAAGCCCTAAGACATGATTCAATATACCCTATGACACCCATGGAACATGTCCATCAAGTTTGATTTAGGTCAAGGACATGATTTCCTGAAGAATTGCACAGTTTGGAATTCATCTAATAAAAAGTCAACTGTGCACAAAAGTCAACTTTGACTTTTTGAGATTTTTCACCAAAATGGATTTTTAACCCTAAAATGATGTTTGTGTGTGATTTGAATCATCATTCATCAAGAAAAATCAAGAAAAGTTGGATAACTTGTAAAAGGGGTAACCATAAAAACATAGAAAATTTTCTAAGTTAAAAATAAAGTGGCTAGGGTACCAACTTTGGAGGGTCATAACTCCTAAACCACAAGGCCATTTTTTCCCATCCAAAGCTTGATTTGTAGCCCTCATTACCCTCTACAAAAACTTCAACTAGACCTAAGTCCAATTCATTAAGGATTTTGAGTTATGGGGTGATCAAAATGGTTGAAAAATGAAAATGTCACTTTTTCCAACACTTAGTGAAATTTTCACTAAGTACAAATCTGTCTTCATTTTTTTCCAAATGTTGGGGGATTTTTCACTTGGATTCAAAAGAGATCAAAACCAAACATGTTCAAACAGTTGTTGTATCATATAAGGGCTTTCCAAAATGGCCAAGAACATTACCAAATTCAATTTGAGCCATGAGATATAACATTGGCAAGTTGCCATGTTGAAATCTGTCAAGGCAAGACAGATTTTGCACTTTTGCTCGATTTGCCAAAATCAGCCAAATCCAAATGCTCCTATCCACTTGGACACATCATAGGATTGAATCAAAAGGGGACAATCACTGAGCTAAGCCTCCAAAGTCTTTGGAACAAGAAATAGCATGTTGAACCTAGAATGGCCAAAATAGGGACAAGACTCCAAATTTGGATTAGAGCAGTCAATGGAAGCATCAAGGTGGCATGGACTGAGCCATTTTCATTTGAATTCAGTCAAGACTTATCCAAGACCAAGGGAACCACAGCCCTGTGCCCTAACCTCTAGTCAATGGCTAGAGGAGACTTGGATTTCCATTGGCCAACATTGAACAAACACCTGCTGCAGTTGCCATTCACTGTGGATCCCAAAACAAACTTGCTCTACTATAAATAGAGCTCAATTGTGATCAGTTTAGGTACACCAAAGGCCTACAACACTTGCCTTTCTCAAAATCTCTTTCTCTTGGCAAAAATGCCTTTCTTAGCAAGGTAGCTATCGGGTTTTGAGCTAGAGGGAAATTCCACTCAAACCAATCACTCACACACCTCACATACATCACATATGAGCTGATCAAACACTTAAACAACAACTGGAACACTGATTTCTCAGAATCACCAGTCAATTGCTCAAGGTTTTAACCAAAGTGCAGTTGAGATGCCATGAAGTGATCCAGCCAATTTCAATCAAGTCCAAGCATTCAAACACACTCCATAGGGTGTAGGGAAGCTGTTCAGGTCATCACCACTCATCTGTAACACCTCCAAATCAAAAATCACATTGCACTTTCTGTCACGGCCTAGAGGTAAGCATATACTTGGCCATCTCTCAATCTATGCATATTTTCTCGCACAATAATTTGGCCATATGTTCATAATCATGCATAGAATGTTTCCCCTCAATTAATTGCATTGTTTGAATCGCGTATCAAAAATCCCAGCCTTCATGCAGAAATTAGGGTTCTTGAGGATTTTTCGTGATTTCTTGTTATATGTTTAATTTAAATGAAATTAATGGACATAGACATGATCGTGAGGTTGAGACGAGCATAATGACATGTGGATTACATGATATGATTAAGTATTCAGTGAGTTTAGAGAGAAAATGCAAATCTGGGAATCTCATAACACGCGCGTGTTCTTCAGCTTGTTCTTGGCGCCATTTTTCCAAATTTGAATATTTGAATTTTGTGATTTTATTTAATTGATTCAAAAATTAATTTCTCTCTGAGTTTTAATGATTTTGAGTTGATTCTTTTTTTAATAATTCACAAAAATGTTAAAATATTTTATTTTATCAAAAAATTCCAAAAATATTATTTATTTCATATAATTTATATTTTTGCAAAGAATTAATATTTTAATTGTTTTTGACATTTTAAATATTTTTTCCACATTGATTTTGCAACTTTTAATGCTTTCTAATTATTTTGTAGGTCAATACTTAATTTTTGAAGCATTAATCCAAGATCACAATTTGTTTTTCATATGTTAGACAATTTTGATCATTTTAATTGAATTTTTATTCAATTAAATACATTTTTGAAAACAAATTAGGGTTTTTGGATTAATTCAACCCTCATAAATCATTTTCAAAACACTTTGGGCCTCTAATAGAGTGTAAGACCCAATACTTTTTTGACCAAATCATTTTTGGGCCTCATTCGTTGTATAAGTCCCTCTGTACATTTTCAAATAAACGACGCAATCGTCACCTTTTAAAAAAAATCAACTGGGCCTCTCCTCGAGCTATAAGACCCATTCAAAACTCTTGGGCCTCTAATAGAGTATAAGACCCAACCCCCTTTTAACCAAAACATTTTGGGCCTCACTTATTGTATAAGTCCCTCTGCGTTAAAAGAAAACCTCGGCGCGATCGCCATTTCAAACGAAAAAATCAACTGGGCCTACCCTCGTGTTATAAGCCCCACTTTTTTTCTTTAAACTGTTTGGGCCTCTTGAGAGAGTGTAAGACCCAACCCACTTTGTACAGAAAACCTTTTTGGGCCTCAGTCACTTGTATAAGTCCCTCTGTACAAATTCAAACAGTGCGCTCACTGATAAAACCCTGGGCCTCTCCTTGAGCTTAAGCCCCATATCTTTCTTTTTCAAAGCACTTTCTCCTTTGATTTTGAATATACTGTTGTTTTCAATCTTTCTTTGTTGAACAACTAACCAAATAGCATGGAAGCTCTACAACCGAGTAAGTGGTTATCGCTTTCATTTACTGCTTTCATATACATATAACTGTATTGTGAGGTTGTTTCGCTGTAAGTCTTCTTTCATAAACTCATATCAACTGTGTAATAATAGTATAGATATTTAGAGTTTCCCCGGCAACTACATCTAGAACTAGGTGACGCCGTTTCGTTTCGTAGAAATAGACAACTAGATCCCCAATAGGATCACCAGATACAGTCTTCTCTTCGACTGTCCTCATTAGGAATTGTTAAGAAACTCTACTCCCAGAGATGAATGTATTCTCCGTGAATGGCATCTTTGAGTTTCTTCCAAATTATCAAACTTTCCTGACTTGATCTATTCCTTGTGAATAGCTTGCCTTGAATTTCTCGGGGTTTGGGGACCCACGGGCTTCTTAAAAGCATCGGCCTCCTCTTGGGCATCGTACAAGGACCCACCGGCTTCCTAAAAGCAACCCTCGCCTCCTCTTGGGCTTAGTACAATGGCCCTACAGCTTCTTAGAAGTATTCACAACCTCCTCTTAGGCTTCGTATAATGGTCTCTTCCTCCGGGAATGATAGCCTCCTC
Source organism: Lathyrus tuberosus (assembly GCA_022829125.1). Lineage (NCBI taxonomy): Eukaryota > Viridiplantae > Streptophyta > Magnoliopsida > Fabales > Fabaceae > Lathyrus > Lathyrus tuberosus. The sequence continues at coordinate 1,342,741 of JALAZF010000515.1, read as the reverse complement.
TTGGGCTTCGTACAAGGACCCATCGGCTTCTTAAAAGTTTCCAGCCTCCTCTTGGGCTTCGTACAAATTGTCCCGACGACCTCCTAGAGGTATAGGAACAGAACTTAGTCATCTCCATAGAACAGTCCTTTCAAAGACTCTACTACTGTTTCTCAAAGCATAGTACAAAAGATAAAACTCTAGACTTAGACAGTCTAATCTCCTTGAGTCTCAAAGACATTCTCAGGCACTCTTCAAGAATAGGAAGTAAACCTGTAGACTCGGACAGTCTCAATACCCTTCGGATTTCCCACTTCCTTAAAGAACAGGAATAACCCGGATCCTTGAATCAAATCCATGAGTACAGTGTTACTCATATAAGAACTGATTTTCTCTTTAAAATCAGTATACTGGACCTATCACTTAACTGAAACAGTAACCACAGCCTCCTCTTGGGCTTTGTACAATGATTCTCCCCAGCGGAGTCAAACAACGTTTAGCCTCTCTCTCGGGCTTTGTACAAGACACATAAGAGACCCCCTCGTTGAGTCGATCTCCCTTGCGCCTCCATCTCGGGCTTTATACGAGATACAAAATGGTTCTTATTGAGCCAAACAAATTTTAGCCTCCATCTCGGGCTTTGTACGAGATACAAAACTCTCTTGTTGAGTCAAATAGCCTTCATCTCGGGCTTTATACGAGATACCAAAAGACTCCATCGTCGAGTCAAAACTTTTTAGCCTCTCTCTCGGGCTTTGTACGTAGGCATAAGATTGAAAGAAAAATCTTAGCGAGCACACTAAACGAAAACCCAAAATCCCATACTCTCATGTATCTATCAAAAGCATCAGTCCTAACATCCTAAATCCCTGTTCCCCGCTATAAAGTCCTAGAAAGAGAAAAAGAAAACCGTATTGGCGAAAATACAAATAACCAGTACAAAGGCCCCCCCACATTGATAGCATTCGTAACCTAATAGACCGTTGTTTAAACTCAGTATGCAAAGCAGGGTTAATTGGAGACATCTATTTCCCTTCCTTCATCAGCTTTAATAGGATAAAAAATGAATCGACCTGTAGTAAGCTCAACCGCAGAGAGCGACCAACGCTTAAGAACCGCGTCCAAAATCGCTCGCTACACTGAGGCCCAAAAAGGTTTTTGTTAAAAAGGGATTGGGTCTTACACTCTATTAGAGGCCCAAAAGTGTTTTTAAAAGATTGATGAGGGTGAAAATTATCAAAACCCTAATTTCATTTAAAAATGGAATTAATTTTGTTTAAAAATTAATGAAAATCATTGAAAACATGTGAAAAATGAGTTATGATCTTGGATCAATGTTTCAAAAATCCTGTTTTTATCCACAAAATGATTAAAAATCATTTAGGTTTGGAAAATCAAGAGAACGAATAATTTTAAAATGTTAAAAAACAAATAAAAATTAATTCTTCGCAAAAATACTAATTATATGAAAAAAAAATATTTTTGGGAAATTTTTGTAAAATAAAATATTTTAACATTTTTGTGAATTATTAAAAAAAGAATCAACTCAAAATCATTAAAATTCAGAAATAAATTAATTTTTGAATGAATTAAATAAAAACACAAAAATTCAAATATTCAAATATTCAAAAAAGTCGCCAAGAACATATGAAGAACACGCGCGTGTTCTGGGTTTGGCTGATTTGTGTTTTCTCATCAATCTCACTGAATACTTGATGAAATCATGCAATCTACATATCAATATGCTCGTTTTTACCTCACGATCATGTCTATGGTCTTTAATTTTATTTATTTTAAGCATGGAATAAGAAATAAAGACAAAACCTCAAGAACCCTAAATTGTGCATGAAGGCTGAGAATTTTGATACACGATTCATACAAGGCAATTAATAGAGGGGAAACATTCTATGCATGATTATGAACAATTGGCAAAAGTATTGTGCGAGGAAATATGCATAAATCATGAGATGACCAAGTTTATGCTTACTTGAAGGTCGTGGCAGCAAGAGCAATTTGATTTTTCAGTTGGAGGTGTTACAGATGAGTTGTGATGATCTGAACAGCTTCCCTACACCATATGAAGCGTGTTTGAATGCTTAGAATGAATGGAAATGATCTGAAGCTGAATATGGCATCTCAACTGCAACTTTGTGAAAAATATGAGCAGATGGGGTAGCACTTTGTGATTCTGATGTTCCAGATGTTATGTTAGTGTTTGATCAGTTCATATATGATATATATGAGGTGTGTGTGTGATTGGTTTGATTAGAAACTCATTCTAAATCAAAACACGATAGTAGCTTGCATTAGAAGGTGTTTTTGGAAGTGAGAGAGTGATTTTGAGAAAGGCAAGTGTTATAGGCCTTTGGTGTACTCAAACTGATCAGAAATGATGCCTATTTATAATGTGTCAAGTTTGTTTTGGCAGCAATAGTGAATGGAGGCTGCAGCAGGGCTGTGACCAATTGTAGCATTTTGGAATCTCAAGTCTCCTCCTACCATTGACTTGAGGTTGTAACACAGGTATGTGGTCCTTTGGTTCAGAGAGAAAGCTTGTCTGAACTTGGATAACATTGTCTTGATGAGTGCCACCTTGATGCATCAGTTAAATGCTTGGAAACAAAATTGACCATTTGAAGCATCTTGAATTTTAGGTGTGTCATGCCTAAACATAGCTCCATGGACTTGTGAGGCTTGGTGATCAGTCTTTGTCCCTTGATTGTTCCCCCTGGAGGTGTTCAGATGGATAACCATGCTTTTGGTTATGCACAAAATCCAAATTCGAGCAAAAACCCAAAATCTGCCTTGTTTAAGGCAGTTGGAAATGGTGGTTTTGATGGATTCATATCTCCCAACTCAGATTGAATTATGAGAAGCTCTTGGGCTTTTTAGAAAGCCCTCATATGATACAAAACATGTGTGATCATAGTCTGTTCTGAAACTATTTGGATCCAATTGAAAAATCATCATGAACATTGATGTTCAAGACTGCCAACTTAGGCAGATTTTCACTAAGTGTTGAAAAGTGTTATTTTCATTTTTTTGCCATTTTGATCACTCCGTAACTTAAAATTCATGAGGAATTGGAGTTTGATGTAGTCGAAGCTTTTGTAGAGTGTAACAAGACCTACAAATCCATCTTTGGATCACCCAAAATGGTTGCTTGGATCTCAAGTTATGATCCTTGGAAGTTGGTACCCTAGCCACCTTTTTCATAACTTAGAAAAATTCTAAGTTTTTTATGGTTACCCCTTTTACAAGTTAACCCACTTTTCTTGATTTTTCGTTATGAATGATGATCCAAATCACATATTAACATCATTTTAGGGTTAAAGGAACCTTGGTTGACCAAAATTTCAAAAAGTCAAACTTGGGTTTGTGTACAGTTGACTTTTTCAGCAGATGAATTTTGACTTTGTGATTCCTCTGTGAAATCAATCCTTGGGCCTAATTAAACTTCATGGATGTCCTCTAAGGGTATTTAGGAATGTCTTGGACCCTTTCCCAAGGTTTGAGAACAAAGGTTGGTCAACAGTCAATGGTAGGGTTGACTTTTTCATCAAAAATCCTAATTTGCGACCAGAGGATTCTGAGTTCTTGTGGCTTATGAATTGAGCTTCTTGAGTCAATCAAAGATTGTAGACATATCAATGTGATGTATTTGAGGTCATTGAAGTTCATTTTGAAGCTTCAAATCATGTCTTGTTTCACAAGTTGGCTTAAGGGTTGAATTAGGTCAAAACCCTAATTCTTGATTTTTTATAGATGGACTTTCAAGATGACTTTGCCATTGTGGATGGACTTTTGAGATTATTTTGAGCTCATTGGACCATATGTGGAGGTATTGGCTCATGCCCAGATGAAAATTTCCATCTGGAGGCCCTGGTCGACCAAAACCCTAATTTGGTGACACTGGCGATCCTGAGGTTTGATCCTCTTGTAATGTTGCATACTTATGCTTGATTTTTGATATGAGAGACCCCTTGATCCTTCATTGGATGTTTAAGAGGTTAGACAAGTTAAAGATCAAGTCCTTTCTTGATTGATCTTTTGTCTAAATGCTCTGAGAGGGATGTAAACCCTAATCTTTGATTGTAGTGATTGTTCAACAATCCCTGAGGAGTTTGATGAAGAATAAGAGTGTACCCACATTGTGGTGATGATTCTCACAATGATGTGAAATCTTGGTGGTTAAAATTTGGGGTATGACACCAGGAACAGTTCTTGGAGATGCAAAAGGAATTGCATGCCATTCGCGGTCATGATTTATTTAGAAAGGACGCCACCGACCTTTGCTTGGTCCCGAATGTCAAAATCCCGTACAAGTTTAAGGTGCCCAACTTTGAGAAGTACAAAGGCAACTCTTGCCCTCAAAGTCACTTGGTGATGTACACTCGAAAAATTTCAACCCAGACAGAAAATCAACAGCTACTGATCCACTATTTTCAGGACAGTTTAACCGGTGCCACTCTCAGATGGTACATGGGTTTAAACCGCACTAAGATCAATACTTTCCGAGATCTCGGCGCCGCCTTCGTCCAACAGTACAAGGATAACCTGGACATGGCACCGAATAGATATCAACTCAGAGCGATGTCTCAGAAAGACAAAGATACGTTTAAGGAATACGCTCAAAGATGGCGTGAAATTGCCGCCCAGATTTGTCCACCTCTTGAGGAAAAAGAGATGACAAAAATATTTCTGAAAACCTTAAGTTCATTCTACTACGACCAAATGGTCGCCAGTGCGCCCAGTGATTTCACCGTGATGGTAAACATGGGAGTACGCCTTGAGGAGGCAGTTCGCGAAGGACGGTTAGCCAAAGAGGTTGAACCCTCGAGCAATACCAAAAGATACGGTAGTGCTTTTCAGAAAAAGAAAGAACAGGAGATCAACAATATCTCCCAAGGAAAACAAAGGCGAAGATACCAACCAGTAGCGGCGATAACTTCCACAATTAACCATACGTCCATTCCAACTTATCAACCTCAGGTTGCTCAAAATCAACCTAGTTAACAACAGTACCAGCAAAGGACTCAACAGCCTCTTCAGCAGGCTGGTCCTCAATACAACAATAACAATCGTACAACACGACCACCAGGGTTTGACCCTATACCGATGTTGTACGCGGAACTTTTTCCACTGTTACTGGCCAAGGGGCATGTCCAGACTAAGTCTCCTCTTGCAGTATTGGAAAATTCTCCCTTTTGGTTTAAATTGGATCAAACTTGCCCTTACCATCAAGGAGGATCGGGGCACAACATCGAAAACTGTCTCAGTTTCAAATTTAACGTACAGAGACTTGTCAGGAACGGGGTCTTATCTTTTAAAGATACTAATCTGAATGTTCAGACGAACCCATTGCCGCAACACAACAAGGCTGCAGTAAATTTAATAGAAGAAGGATTTAGCCGCAGTTATCAGATTCGCGATGTACTCCAGTTGGGGACCAATCTGGTCAGGATGCATTGTATGCAGAGCGGGTACGGTCACGTACCGCCTCACAACTATCACCAGTGTGATATCTGCTCAAAGAATAACCAAGGATGTTCTGTAGTACAGTTTGCTCTACAGGAACAGATGAATCTAGGATGGATTCAAGATCACAGAATCCGAGAAGTCAACATGGCTCATGCTAATCCCAACATTGTTCAAAACCGCAATATCCTTGCGGTGAATGTCAATTTGGTAGCCATGCACTCTAGGCAAATTCAATATCATAATCTGCCACGACACGATTATGATTCCTGCCCGATCTGCTCAACAAGCAATCAGAGATGCACTTTCATATAAGAGGCCCTTCAACGTCAGATGGATCTCAGATGGATCGAGGACTATCAGGAAAGAAATACTCATCAAGTCAATATGGTTCAGATATTCGACATACGTTTGATGAACACCAGTCTGGTAGAACTACATGTTAAGCAAGTCAGGCTCGGTTTTCTGGCTTCACGTGATTATCAAGACTGCGAGAGTGTCAAGAGGACGACCAAGGATGTACCCTTGTCAAAAGAACACTTTAACACTTATTGGACCACTGGTGGCTTCCAATTTACTTGGACGAAGCTACGCAGAAGATCAGTATGACTGACAGAAATCCCAGTAGACATCAAAGTCAGGATGTCCGCTCGATGGAAACAGATTTGGTCAAAATGCATTATATACAAAGTGTGCGTGGCCGGGTGCCACCACATAACTATGAATGTTGTAGGGTTTGTTCAAAGAACAACCAAAGCTATTATCTTGTGCGGTCAGCTCTTCAAAATCAGTTGGACCGAAGAGAGATCCGACCATGTTTAAGTACTGGGTCGATCAACGTAATACAAGACTATCTTCCTGATCAAAGTGAAGATGTTGTCATCATTTCCAATCATGAAATAGGCGAAGATGTTTGTGCCATAATCCCTCTGCTCAACGAGTCAAAAATTCCTCTTGACAGTAGGAAGATTCTCAACCTCGAACCAATTGAGGTTGAGTTTGATAATTAGAAAAATCAGAAGGTTCCAGTGGTGATCTATTTACCAGGACTTTTACCGTACGAGCCAGATAAGGCGATCCCTTATAAGTACGATGCTACAACCATCGAAAATGGAAAGGAAACTCCATTACCCTCCGTCGTAAACATCGCCGACATCAGTCGAGTCACACGGAGTAGCCAAATCTTCAACCGAGGAGTTGGAGAACCTGCCAAAGAGAAAGAAACTCAGGCAGAAGTTCCGAATCAGCAAATCGGGCAATCCAGTAATCCCAAACTTTCAAAGAATAACGATGAGATGCTGAAGCTCAGCTAGAGGAGTGAGTACAACATTGTAGATCAATTATTGCAAACTCCGTCCAGAATCTCTGTATTATCTCTCCTACTCAGTTCCAAAGCTCACAGGGAAGCTCTGTAGAAAGTTTTAGAGCAAGCTTACGTGGAACAAGATGTAACTATAGGACAGTTCGACAGTGTCATTTCTAACATCACTTCCTGCAACAATTTAGGATTCAGTGATGAGGAATTGTCGGAAGAAGGCAAAAATAATAACATGGCACTTAACATTACAGTCAACTGTCAGGACGATGCTTTAGCCAGTGTACTGGTTGACACAGGATCATCTCTGAATGTTATGCCAAACTCGACTCTGACACGACTATCATTTCATGGAGCTCCGATAAGGGGCAGTGAGATCATTGTCAAAGCTTTTGACGGATCCAAAAAAATAGTTATCGGCGAAGTAGATCTTCCCATAACCATTGGTCGTCACACTTTTCAAGTCACTTTCCAGGTCATGGACATCCGGGCAGCTTACAGTTGTTTATTAGGAAGACCTTGGATACACGAGGCTGGGGCAGTCACTTCGACACTTCACCAGAAGCTGAAGTTCGTCAAGAATGACAAACTCGTCACAGTCTATGGAGAGCAGGCCTTAATCGTGAGTAACTTATCATCTTTCTCCTGTGTAGACCCCGAGGAGGTTGTTGGAACTCAGTTCCAAGCTCTCTCGGTGAGCAATGAGAATCGACCTGAGAAAGGAACGTCGATTTCCTCATACAAGGCCGCTCTTGAAGTAATCAAGAGTAACAACACAAAAGGATGGGGATAACTTGTGATTCCAATGGATAACAAGAAAAAGAAAGGTCTTGGTTTCTCCTCGACCTGTGCCCAGACTGTTAAGAAAGATGAAAGTTTTCGTCCCATTAAGGATTTCTTCCTCAGCGGAGGATTCCTTCACCCAGTGTCTCAAGAAGTACACACCATCAATGAGAGTAACTCCTCCGATATGGATGAAGAGTGGAAATCATATCTCAACGAGGATGGTTATTTGTCTCAGGGAGAGACGCCTACTCCATTTTGTTTTCCCACACAGAGTCCGAGATTCATACCAAGATCAGACGTCAAGATGATGTACGGAGATTGTGATTCCGAGGGATGTCGTGCTCCACCTCACTCACTAGAAGACTGTCCGATGAAAGACAACTTTGACTATGACTATTTTGACCCACTGGATGACTTGCCTGTCTGGCAGCCATATCCAGGAGACTTGGGGCAAAAGATTCAGCCCAACGAGGCATATCAGTTGAGCAACATTGAAAAGAATACATGCATCCCTACTCAGTCATGGGGTCATTACTCAGGCTATTCAGAAAACACACATCACAACGATGAACCTGAACAGACTGCAGGATAAGAGTTCATCAACTATGCTTTTCCAGAGGTCAATGTCATCGAGGAAGATGACTCCTCTTTTCCCTCTGAAGTATGGGACACTTTAGGACAGCCAAGCGGCAAGTACGACTTCTTAGTCAAGTATACAGCTCCTGAAAGCTCTCGTGTCAAACTCGAAGATATTCAGCCAAATGGATGGGGAGATTCCCCTGAGAACGAGGAAACTATGGAAAATACAACAGAAAAAGAGTTTGTTTACGACAACTCTGCTTGGGAAGAGGATTCCAATAATCATGATCCGCCGAAAATCAGCGTTATTTCTGAGGACAAACCAAGAAAGAAGGTGCCAGACTTTGTGATTCACCGAGGAGTTCGTCGCCAATGGGTTGTTGTCGATGTCCCGAAAGTCGTCCATAAGTCTAAGTAATTTCCATCTTTATTTTGACCTTTCACCCTGCCCAGGTGAAACGGATGTTTTTATAGGGCTCGATTTTCTGTAAATATCCCTCTTCGCTTCGCCCAGAGCGACAGAGTTTTGTTTTATAGGATTGTAATTCCAAGACTCGACAAATCATGAATAAATAAAATGTCATTATGTAATTTCCGCATTAATTGTTGTTTTCTCTTTTCGCTTTTTAGAAAATGGTAATCCTAAAACAAACTCAATTAAAAAACTAGCATTTTTTTCAATACACTGCACACACGCTTGCATTCTTTCTATCTCTTCTAAAAATAAATCATCACGCCTTTCAGATTGCTTGTTTTAAACCCCGTTAAAACATACGATCCCATGCCTTCTCCCAACTTTGAATTCCCGGTATTTGAAGCTGAAGAAGAAGAGGATGCAGAAATTACAGAAGAGATCTCCCGATTACTCAGACAAGAGGAAAAGTCTATTGAGCCTCACAAAGAGCCGTTGGAAACGGTAAATTTGGGTTCAGAGGAAGAGAGAAAAGAAGTCAAGATTGGGGCACTGCTCGATCCGACAGTCAAAGAAGACTTGATCAAACTTCTCAAAGAATTTCCAGATGTATTTGCTTGTTCCTATCAGGACATGCCAGGGTTGGATACCAGCATCGTGGTACATCATTTATCATTAAAGTCAGAATGTCCGTCAGTAAATCAAAGGTTGAGAAGAACTCACCCGGACATGGCTATCAAAATCAAAGAGGAAGTGCAGAAACAGATAGACGCTGGTTTCCTTGCCACCTCAGAGTATCCTCAATGGCTAGCTAACATAGTGCCAGTTTCGAAAAAGGACAGAAAATTCAGAATGTGTGTATACTATAGGGATCTAAACAGGGCAAGTCCAAAGGACGACTTCCCCTTACCACAGATTGACATGCTGGTAGACAGTACATCCAAATTCAAAGTATTCTTCTTTATGGACGGATTCTCGGGCTATAATCAGATCAAAATGGCGTCGAAAGATATGGAGAAAACTTCCTTTATCACCCCATGGGGCACCTTTTGTTACAAGGTGATGCGGTTCGATTTGAAGAACGCCAGAGAAACCTATCAAAGGGCCATGACGACTCTGTTTCATGACATGATGCACAAAGAAATCGAGGTATATGTCGATGATATTATTGCAAAATCAAAAACAGAGGAAGAGCACGTTGAACATTTGTCAAAATTGTCCGAACGTCTAAGAAAGTACAAGCGCCGCTTGAATCCTAACAAGTGTACATTCGGTGTCCGCTCAGGAAAGTTCCTAGTGTTCATTGTTAGCCAGAAAGGGATTGAAGTTGATCCTGACAAGGTCAAGGCCATTCAAGAAATGCCTTCACCTAAAACAGAGAAACAAGTCAGATGATTTTTGGGACGTCTGAATTACAGCTCGAGATTTATATCCCTCATGACCTCGACATTCGCACCAATCTTCAGGTTACTCAGAAATAATCAAAGTTGTGAGTGGACAGAAAATTTCCAGAAAGCTTTCGACAATATTAAGGAATATCTGTTGAAACCACCAATTTTATCACCTCCAGTGGAAGGAAGACCACTGATCATTTACCTGACAGTCTTGGAAGACTCGATGGGTTGTGTACTTGGCCAACAAGACGAAACCAAAAGGAAAGAGTCTGCCATTTACTACCTAAGCAAGAAATTCACCGACTGTGAAACTCGGTATACTATGCTTGAGAAAACTTGTTGCGCTTTAGCTTGGGCAGCTAAACGTCTTCGCCAGTACATGATTTGCTACACTACTTGGTTAGTCTTCGAGATGGATCCTATCAAGTATGTCTTTGAGAAACCTGCTCTCACGGAAAGGATTGCACGTTGGCAGATGTTACTATCAGAATACGACATCGAGTATCATGCTCAGAAAGCTGTTAAAAGGAGTATTTTAGCCGATCATTTGGCTTATCAACCGATTGACGATCAAGAATCAGTCAGATTTGACTTCCCAGACGAAGATGCCATGTATCTGAAAATGAAAGATTACGATGAACCACTACCCAGTGAAGGGCCAGAACCAGATTCCCAATTGGGATTAATTTTTGACGGAGCTGTCAATAATTACAGAAACGGAATTGGGGCAATCATTGTTACCCTTCAGGGTACCCACATTCCTTTCATTGCCCGACTGACATTCAAGTGTACAAACAACGAGGCCGAATACGAAGCATGTATCATGGGTCTCAAAGAAGCGATCGACTTAAGGATCAAAAACTTGGATGTATACGGCGACTCAGCCCTGGTTATCAATCAGATCAAAGGAGATTGGAACACATACCAATCCGGGTTGATCCCTTACAAAGATTACGCGAGAAGGTTGTTACCATTCTTCAACAGAGTCGAGTTTCACCATATCCCTCGTAAAGAAAATCACATGGCTGATGCATTAGCCACTCTCTCTTCCATGATTAGTGTAGGTCAATGGAACGACGTACCTAAGATTGATGTAATGCGCCTAGAAAGGCCCACTTACATTTTCACAATTGAAGCTGTCATAGACAACAAACCTTGGTACCATGATATCAAGTGCTTCCTTTAGAAACAAGAGTACCCATCTGGGGCATCGAGAAAAGACAGGAAAAATATCAGGAGATTGTCTGGAAACTTTTTTATGAACGGTGATACACTCTATAAGCGAAACTTCGACATGGTTCTGCTTCGCTGCGTAGATAAACCAGAAGCAAACATGTTAATGAAAGAAATTCACGAAGGATCCTTTGGCACTCATGCCAACGGACACACAATGGCGATAAAAATCCTAAGAGCAGGGTACTATTGGCTAACAATGGAATCCGACTGCTATAAGTACATGCGAAAGTGTCACAAGTGCCAGATATACGCTGACAAAATCCATGTACCACCAACGCTTCTCAAAGCTCTTTCTTCCCGGTGGCCTTTTTCCATATGGGTGTAGCGAGCGATTTTTGTCGATGACGCGACCACCTTATCGCTGAAGTTTGGGTTTTCCTCCTCAAGGAGAAAGGGTGCTACTTTCTGATTTCTTATTTATCCCATGAAGCTGAAAGGGAAAGGGAAGCTATCTAAAACTAACCTTGCACATGAATATTTAACTGAACAAATGCTTAAAAGAGATTCGGGGAGTCGGGGTCAGGTTATACAATGGGTAGTTGTCAATTACCCATCCTATATGTGGTTATCCACATGATATTAGCTTTAGGGTTCTGCTTTGTAATTGATGGTGTTTATCTGGTAATTAGTTGGGAAAGTTTCTTGGGAAAGTATGACAGGGAGAGTGAATTTTTTTTGATGTTCGGGTTCTTCCTGATGTTTTTGGTAAGGTGCTGGACTTAAGTTTTGATTGATATGAAGGTACTGGACCTAGAGTTTTTTATTAGTATGCTCGCTAAGATTTCGCAATCTTATGCCTACATATTCCCATTTAAATGAAACAGGGAAATCAGAGCAATCGTAGTTCCTCCTATTCTAAGGGAGGAAAAAGATGTTTTGGTGTCTTGTTCAAAGCCCAAGATTGAAGCTAAAGGGTTATTTGTGTCTTGTTCAAAGCCCAAGATTGAAGCTAAAAGGTTTGACTGAGAGAGAACTTGTCATCTCTAAAGGGAGAAGTTGATTTTTGTGTGCCTTGATCAAAGCCCAAGGTTGAAGCTAAAAAGCTAATTGACTCGGCTAGGGGATTTCCTTATATAAAGCCTGCGAGGAGGCTGAATATGACCGACTCAACAAGAGAGCGTATATATTGGTGTCTTGTACAAAGCCCAAGATTGAGGCAAAAAAGAGACTGAATTTTGGGGATATCATTATACAAAGCCTAAGAGGAGGCTAAGAGCTTGACTTTTCCAGGGAAAATGTTCTTTCTGTCTTGTACAAAGCCCAAGATTGAGGCTAACAGGGGTTTTTTACTCCGCCGGGGAGTTTTATATGTGTCTTGTACAAAGCCCAAGATAGAGGCTGAAATGGGAAATTTAATCGACTCTGGCGAGGATATTTTAAGTGTCTCGTACAAAGCCCAAGACGGAGGCTAAACGGATTTGACTCCACTGGAGAGTATTATCTATCTTGTACAAAGCCCAAGATGGAGGCGGAAAAGAGTTTGACTCTGTTTGGAAGTTTATTCCTCAAAGTCTGATGAAGGCTCGGAGGAATTGACTTCGCTGGGGAAAATGTTTATCCCAAGCTTATGAAAGTTTATATCTCGTACAAAGCCCAAGATAGAGGCTAAAAAGGTTTGAGTCAACAAGAGAGTGTTTTTATCTGTCCCGTACAAAGCCCAGGATTGTGGCTGAACAAGCAGGAGAAATCATTCTACATAACTCGAGAGGAGGCTAACTCCTGCTAGGAAAATATTTATACAAAGCCTAAGAGGAGGCTATGGACTCAACAAGAGTGTTTTTATTTGTCTCGTACGAAGCCCGAGATAGAGGCTAAAAAGAGGTTGACTCAACAAGAGAGTACTAAAAGTGATTGACTCAACAAGAGAGTCTGAGGCGGTGATTGACTCAACAAGAGAGTCTGAAAAGGTGATTGACTCAACAAGAGAGTCTGAAAAGATGATTGACTCAACAAGAGAGTCTGAAAAGGTTAGCTCCGCTGGGGAGAATCATTGTACAAAGCCCAAGAGGAGGCTAACTATGCTGAGGAAGGATCATTATACAATGCCTAAGAGGAGGCTATCTTCTGCCGGGGTTATTGAGATCCCGAGGCAGGTCCAAATGGTTAATTAACTCTTGCAGGGGAATGCAGAAGAATTGACAGATCAGAAACCTTGAGGTTTTGATTTGAGATCGTGTTATCCAGATGGTAAACTGACCCTGGTTGGTGGATTTTTTAGGAGAGAGACGGGGTTTTAGAACCCACAAGTTTTAACTCTTGCTAGAGATTAATCCAGAATCTGGGGTTTCTCCTATGTTTTGTAGGGAACTTGAGAATGTTTTTGAGACTCAAGGGTACTTCCAAGTCTATTGGAAGAGTTTTATCTTTTGTATGATGCCCAAGAGGAGGCCGACTCTTTTAAGGGATGAGTATCAACCCTAAAATTAGTCTGAGGGTTTTGACTCCTTTAGAAAGACAACTCTAACGAAGGATGACTAAGTTCTGTCCTATACCTTTAGGAGGTCTTCAGGGTCCTTGTATTAAGCCCAAGAGAAGGCATGAGAACTTCTAAGAAGCTGGAGGGTCCTTGTACAACGCCCAAGAGGAAGCGGGGATGCTTTTAGGAAGCCTGTGGGTCTCAAACCAAGAAAAGTTCAAGAAATGCTATTCACCGAGAATAGATCATTTAGTGAAAGTTTGAGATTTGAAGAAATTCAAGAGATGCTATTCACCGAGAATAGATCAACTCTGGGGAGTAGAATTTCTTTGACAATTTCTAGTGTGACAGTCTGAGAAAAGGTTCATGAAGAATATTGTCTTTCTCTTTGTTCCATATTGATTAACCCCAAGAGGAGGGAAAATTGTATTCGATAATCCTATGGGGATCTAGTTTTGTTTGTATTTGAGAGTGACCAACAGGGCTTTACCTAGTTCTAGACCTAGTTGCCGGGGAAAACTCTAAATAACTATACTAGTATATATACAGTTGATATACGACAAGTATGTAAAAGGATATGAAAGAAGACTAACCATGCGCAGCTTCCCACAATACAGTTATATATATATGACATGTATTTAAAAGAATGAAAGAAGACTAACCATGCGCCGCTTCCCATAATACAGTTATATATATCTAAAAGCGAGTAAATGAAAGCTTGTTTAAAACTTACAGGTGAGCGAGCTTCCATGCTGTATGGTTAGTTGTTCAGAGAAATTAAAGAAAGTTTTGATAGCAATCATATATTTGAATTCAAAATCAAAGGAGAAAGTGCTTTGAAAAGATTGTTGGGGCTTACAGCTCAAGGAGAGGCCCAAGTTTTAACGATGATCGCACCGTTGTTTTGAAGATCGCAGAGGGACTTATACAATGACTGAGGCCCAAAGTATTTTGGTTTTCAAAATAGGGGTTGGGTTTTATACTCTATTAGGGGCCCAAAGATTATTTAAAGAAAATAAATGGGACTTACAACACGAGGGTAGGCCCAGTTGATTTAAAAAAGGGGCGACGATCGCGCCGAACTCTTGAAAATGTACGAAGGGACTTATACAATATGTGAGGCCCAAAATTTGTTTATTTACAAGGGATAGGGCTTACAACTCAAGGATAGGCCCAATTTTTTTTTGTACAAGATATGGGGCTTACAACTCAAGGAGAGGCCCAAAATTATTTCATTTGAACTGGCGATCGCGCCGAGGTTTTTTTGAAAACGTCGTGGGTCTTATACAATGACTAAGGCCCAAAAATGTTTTTGGTTTTCAAAAGGAGTTGGGTCTTACACTCTATTAGAGGCCCAAACTATTTGAAAAAAGATTTGTTAGGGTGAAAATCAAAGAAACCCTAATTCCATTTTCTTTTAAAAGTAATTTTTTTTTAAAAAAATGAATAAAATGACAAAAATACCAAATAAGTCTAAATAAACTACTTGTGATTTTTGTTTAAGGTTTGAAAAATGAGATTTTGATCACAAGATGATTTAGGGCTCATTTGATCTTGATTTTCAAGATGAATATTCATTTTTAAAAGGTTTAAAAATAATAAAAAATGAATTTATTTACAAAAATATCAACTATATTAAATAAATAATATAAATCTGATTTTTTTGTGGAATAAAATATTTTAACATTTTTGTGATTTTTTGCAAAAAGAACCAATAAAAAATAATTAAAATTGAGAGAGTTATTAATTTTCCAAATCATTTAAAAATAACATGAAAAATAATAAAAAGTGGAAAAAGCATAAAAAAGAGGATCTGGAGCGAGGGGGATTCGAACCCCAGACCTCTAGGGTGCAGTACACGCCTTCTACCACTGGGGTGGTGATACATCCGTGTATCAAACCCAACCTAAAAATACATAAGCCATGCCTTGTTTTAGGCCTGGCTAAGGCAAGGCAAGGCAAGGTTTTGGACCAAAAACGAAAAGGCCATAACTTTCTCATTTCTCCATGGATTGAGACAAAATTTATATGCATCTGGCCTAGAATTTCACAAGGAATCCAATGGTGATAGTGGTTTTTCCAGATGAGGCTCTTATTTCAAAACCCGATAGTGTTCTTGAAATAGGCCTATAATTGCATTTTCTATGCTACCTCTTGTTACAGGCATGAATTACATGATGAATTGGTTCAAACACAACATATATAACATGTATGAGATGTGCATGATCAGTGGACTTCAAAGCAATGCATATTTCAAAGAGTTCAAGTTGCGATGCTTACCTCTTCAGGAGCTTTTTGGGATATCTGCCAAGTTCCTTGTGCCATAAACAATTTGATGTTTTGGACACCGTCAAATGATCCCTTAGAAGCTTTTAGAATGGTTAGAAGCAACTGGAATCCTCAGGAACAAGTTTGAGCTCTTTCTTGCAAAAGGGGCAAAAGTGACCAATATAGCAACTCTCTCAAATGATGTTCCAGATGTGAGGAACCATTTGGGACAGTTCAAGGATGATATTTGGAGTGTGTTTGAGGTCTTATCTGGTTTTGAAAGTGACTGAATCAAGACATGGCTTGAAAAATGCAAAAAAGTCCAATTTTGAGGTTTTGAGATGGGACTTTGTGATTTTGGTGTTACATGTCACCTATGAGAGTTTGGACAGCTTAGATATGACATATTGGATATGTTTGGATCATGAGCTGTGATGGAAATGCTCTCTAACTCGAAAACTCATAGTTACCTTGCAAAAGAAGGCATTTTGGCCTAGAGAAAGTGATTTTGAGGAAAGCAAGTGTTGTAGTGCTTTGGTGTAGTCAAACTGAGCACAAATGAGCTCTATTTATAGTAGAGCAAGTTTGTTTTGCAAGCAATAGTGAATGGCAACTGCAGCAGGCCTTTGGCCAATGTTATGCAAAAGGAATCTCAAGTCTCCTCTAGCCATTGAGTTGAGATTAGGGTGCAGGCTTTGTAGCTTTGGTTAAGAGATAACCTTGGACTGAATTCAGTTGGAATTCGCTCAGTTCATGCCACCTTGGTGCACCCATTGAATGTTCCAAAACAAAATTGAAGTCTTGTCCCCCTTTTAGGCTTTTTAGGTTTGGTATGCTACTTGTAGTTCCAAAGACTTTGGAGGCTTATGGATCAGTGTTTGTTCCTCCTTGGTCTCCCCCTGAGGTGCTCAGATGGATAAACTTGTTTTCCATTTGCAAAAATTGAGAAAATCGAGCCCTAATGCACAATCTGCCTTGCCAAGACAGTTTGCAGCAAGGCATATTGCCATTGTCATAACTCCTAGCTCAGATGGAATTTGATGGAGTTCTTGGACATTTTGGAAAGCTGATATATCCTATTTTATCATGATGTCCAACTTTGGTTTTGATCCAACTTGAATTACATTGAAAACTGCCTCTACTTTTGGGAAAAAATAAGGCAGATTCTGACTTAGTGAAAATTTCACTAAGTGTTGGAAAAGTGTCACTTTTGTGTTTTCAGCCATTTTGATCACTCCATAACTTGAAATCCATGAGGAATTGGAATGAGTTGTAGTTGACACTTTTAAAGTATGCCATGAGATCTACAAATCCATCTTTGGATCAGCCAAAATGGTTGCTTGGATATCAAGTTATGATCCTTGGAAGTTGGTACCCTAGCCACTTTGTTCCATAACTTAGAAAAATTCTAAGTTTTTATGGTTACCCCTTTTACAAGTTATACCACTTTCTTTGATTTTTCTTGATGAATTATGATTCAAATCACACATTAACATCATTTTAGGGTTAGGGAACCTTGTTTGACCAAAAAATAAAAAAGTCAAACTTTGACTTTTTGTACAGTTGACTTTTCTAGCAGATGAAATCCAAACTGTGCGATCCTCTATGAAATCAAGTCCTTGACCTAAATCAAACTTAATGTATGGATTCCATAGGTTTTATAGGGTGTATTGAATTATGTCCCAAGTTTTGGGAGCATGTCCTGGTCAAAAGTCAAAGGTACAGTTGACTTTTTCCCGTAAAACCCTAACTCTGGTCCAGATGAAATTGAAACTTGTGAATCAAGCTTCTTGGATCAATCCATTGTTGCAAATGGATAAATGTAGTGTATCTAAGGCCCTCAAATCATGTCTTGAGGGCTTGGCTCATGTTTTGTCCCAAAAGTCAACTTAGGGGTGAATTAGGTCAAGAAACCCTAATTCCTGATTTTTGGGTAAATGCAACCCCTGAGGTTAAATTGACTTAATGATTGGTTTATGAGGTCCCTTGGAGTATCTTGGGTTATTTTTTGAAGTATGGGCTCATGCTCAGAGAAAAATTTCTATCTGGAGGCCTTGGTCGACCAAAACCCTAATTTGGTGACACCGGCGATCTGGAGGCTTAATCCACTTGGAATGTTGCAACCTTGTGCTTGAACCATGATGTAGGAGTCCTCTTGATCCTTCATGGATGCTTGAGAGGTTAGACAAGTTGAAGATCATGTCCTTTCTTGATTGATCCTTTGTCTAAGGGCTCTGAGAGGGCTTGAAACCCTAAACTTTGTTGTTGTGAATGCTCACCCATCTTTGGGGAGACTAATGAGGTATGATGGTCCATACATATTGTGATGATGATTTACATAATGATGGGAATCTTAGAGGTCAAAATTTGGGGTATGACAATGGGGAATCGACATGATTGGCATGATTGAACCAAAGGCTTCAAACGGACATCGGTTCATTCTGGTTGCCATTTACTACTTTACCAAGTGGGTCAAAGCAGCGTCGTACGCTAATGTGACCCGACAAGTGGTAGTCTGATTTATCAAAAACAATCTCATATGTCGTTATGTTGTTCCAAGCCAGATCATTACGGATAATGGATCTAACTTGAACAATAAGATGATGAAGGAGTTGTGCGCTGAGTTCAAAATTGAACACCATAACTCATCTCCCTACTGACCTAAGATGAATGGAGCGGTAGAAGCGGCTAACAAGAACATTAAGAAAAACGTTCAAAAGATTGTTGTAACCTACAAAGACTGACACAAAATTCTACCCTTTGCTCTTCACGGTTATCGCACATCTGTCCGTACTTCAACAGGAGCAACCCCTTTCTCTCTAGTATATAGCATGGTGTAGCGCGGTTTTTGTGGTTTCGAATCACTATCGCTTTGGTGCTACAGTTAGATTCATTTTTTATCCTATTGAGCTGATTAAGGAAGGGAAATAGATGTCTCCAATTAACCCTGCTTGCAAACTGAGTTTAAACAGTCAAAACTGTTGGTTTACAGATGCTATCAAAAAGGGGGGTCTCTCTCTGGGTTATTTGTTTTAAGAACGCAAGTGTCGGGATCGTTTATGGGACTTTTGGTTAGGATACTGCACCAGATTGATTGATGTATGGGGGTACCGGATTTGGAGTATTTGATTAGTATGCTCGCTAAGATTTTTGAAATCTTATGCCTACGTATTCCCGTTTGACTAAACAGGGAAATCAGAGCGATCGTAGTTCCTCCTATTCTATGGAAGGAAAGAGATGTTTTGGGTGTCTTATTCAAAGCCCAAGATTGAAACTAAAAGGTGATTTGTATCTTGTTCAAAGCCCAAGATATGAAGCTAAAGGGGTCCGGACTGAGAGGGAATTTGTCATCTCTACAGAGGAGTCGTTGATGTTTGTATGATGTGAGCAAGGCATGTTTTGATGCTAAAAGTTGATTAACTCAACCAGGAACTTCCTTATACAAAGCCTAAGAGGAGGCTGAAAGTTTGACTCTTTCGGGGAAAAATGTTCTTTCTGTCTTGTACAAAGCCCAAGATTGAGGCTGAAAGGGTTCACTCAACAAGAGAGTGTTTTTGTGTGTTTCGTACGAAGCCCAAGACGGAAGCTAAAGAAGGGGTTTGACTCAACAAGAGAGTTTTATTTGTCTCCCAAGACGGAGGCTAAAGGGGTGATTGACTCAACAAGAGAGTCTTTCATACTCAACAAGAGAGTGTTTTTATATGTGTCTTGTACAAAGCCTAAGACGGAGGCTAAAGGGTGATTCAACAAGAGAATCTTTTATACTCAACAAGAGAGGCTAAAGGGCTTGAGACTCACAACGATGGACGGAGAGGAATTTGCCTACCCCACAAATGTTGATGTAGTCAAGAAATACTTTGCCTAAACTAAAAAAACGTCTCGGTGGATTGAAACCCCGGAAGGGCGATCTAGGCAAAAGTTAGAGACATAAACGAAAATCATCCCGGTGGATTGGAAATCTCCAAAGTACAATTCAGGCAAAAATTAGGGATTCATGGCAAGTAACTACATCCAACACGGGTAAATTTCCCAACAATATTACTTTCCATCACGAAAAGACTTCTGTCAAGGTCATCTTCGACAGAAGCCCAGAATTTCCAGAATTCAAAGTTGGTAGAAGGATAACGGTTGTTGTGTTTTAATGTAGCCCTTTTTTCGTAAATTACCATTTTCTAAACTTTGTAAATACTCTATGGTATCACGCGCTTGGCTGATTACCATCTTATCAATAAAATTCGAGCCCTTGTGCTTTTGTTTGCAACTCTTATTTGTTTTTACTTTATAGAATGACATTTTAACATGATCAATGATTCTTGAAATCAAACAAAAATGAATTTACTTGCAAAAAATTTCTTCTACTTTTAAAATAAATATGACATTTCCTTTTGAATTTAAACGTCTGGAAGAACATCAACAACTTCCCTAGAAGTGATTTAACTTCAAAGTGCAGAATTGAAGTACTTCTTCTCAACCAGTGCACCTGATTGAAGGATCAACTGTTCAAACATCAGGTCCCACCTGATACACCCGACAGAGTTTTTACCTCCTAAGACCGATCAACAAATTTCGTTCTCACCACGAAGTCTACTTCTCCTAAGCAAGGCAGTATTGCTATCTTGAACATTGGTACCTTTCATTCCCCGTAGCGGTCGAGTATCCAATCCAGTTCATTCACTAAGTCTGTGTGTCGCGTCTGTTTTGTCATCATAAACATACATACATCATGTATTATTAATTCATATTCATATTCATATTGCATCACTATCACTCTGGTCAGTTTCACTTCTGAGTGATAAAGTCCTCTCGTCGATCGAGTCGTTAGTACTTTCCTCGTAAGGAAATGTTTTGTCTGAGCGATCTCTCCCCCAGTTTATTTCTGGGTTGAAGACTGTCCTCGACCACTTTGATAACTTGAACCTCTAAAGGACATGAAGACGTCTAACGGACATCCTTTGGAACATCACTATTCATCTTTGAAGATGATACCTTTGCTTTCCCAAATTAAGGAAAATCCCTAGAGAAAGCCTCTTAACCATAGACTCTCGACAATACATCGGCCTTTCTCCAAAGAAACTCGATGTTAATAAAGTCATCAGCATATCAAAATTGGATCGCATCACATGGAATTTCTTCGTGAGAATCTCGCGGAAAAGTGTGATATCCCCAAGCCAAAAGCAGTCTCCCAAGAGACTCATTTTCCCCAGTAGAGTCAACAAATGGCATCTCCAACAGAGAAGTTTGCATACCTCTACAGCTCAAACCAATGGGTTTCCCCCAGTAGGTCTGAAATCAAAACATTTTTCCGTCAAATGGCATCTCCCTGTAAAAACTCGGCGAGAAGTTTGATAAAAACCGCTATGGATAACATCCCTTGTCAAGAAAAGAAATTTGGCAAGAAGAAATTGAGACCAGTTCCTTGGTAGGAAACCAGGATCGAGGGCAAGTTTATTGACAAAAGAAACTTAGACCATTTCCTTGGCTGAAGACCAGGATCGAGGGGAAGTTTTAACTTTTCTAAGTATCAACGCTTAGCAAAAGAAGATGAATGAGCAAACTGCCATTCATAAACACCTTCAAAATTTTGGGTATTCTGATATTTAATCCTCTTTCACCCTAAATGTCCGAATATCTTCGCCATTCACACCTTCGGGTCCAAGAAGATTAAATAGGGGCATCTGTCATACCCCAAATTTTTACCACCAATATTTCTCATCATTATGATAATCATTACCATAATATGGATGTACCATCATGCCTCATCAATCTCCTCAGGGATTGTTGAGCATTCTCTACAATCAAAGATTAGGGTTTTAACCCATCTCAGAGCTTTTAGACAAATGATCAATCAAGAATTAGCCTGATATTCAACTTGTCTAACCTCTCAAACATCCAATGAAGGATCAAGGGGTCTCCTATATCAAGAATTATGCATAAGTATGCAACATTCCAAGAGGATCAAGCCTCAGGATTGCCAGTGTCACCAAATTAGGGTTTTGGTCGACCAAGGCCTCCAGATGAAAATTTTCATTTGGCCATGAGCCAATGCTTCAATATATGGTCCAATAAGCTTAAAGGAATCTTAAGAGCCCATCCACAATGGCAAAATCACCTTGAAGGACCATCTATCAAAAAATCAGGAATTAGGGTTTTGACCTAATTCAACCCTTGAGTTGACTTGTGAAGCAAGGCATGGCTTGAAGCTTCAAGATGAACTTCAAGGAACTCAAATACATCATGTTGACATGTTTACAAGATTTGATTGACTCAAAGAGCTCAAATCATAAGCCACAAGAACTCAAAACCATCTGGTCACAAATTAGGGTTTCTGATGAAAAAGTCAACCCTATCCTTGACTGTTGATCTACCCTTGATCTCAAACCTTGGGGGAGGGTACAAGACATTCCTAAATACCCTTAGAGGCCATCCATGAAGTTTAATTAGGCCTAAGTATTGATTTCACAAGAGGATCACAAAGTCAAAGTTTCATCTGATGGAAAAAGTCAACTGTGCCAAAACCAAGTTTGACTTTTTGAAATTTTGGTCAACCAAGGTTTATTTAACCCTAAAATGATGTTAATATGAGATTTGAATCATCATTCATCAAGAAAAATCAAGAAAAGTGAGATAACTTGTAAAAGGGGTAATCTTAAAAACTTAGAATTTTTCTAAGTTATGGAACAAAGTGGCTAGGGTACCAACTTTGCAAGGTCATAACTCCTAAACCACAAGGTCTTTTTCTCCCATTCAAAGCTCAGATTGTAGTCCATCTTACATACTTCAAATATGTCAACTACAAGAGATTTCAATTCATTATGGATTTTGAGTTATGGATTGATCAAAATCACAAAAACATGAAAATCACACTTTTTCCAACACTTAGTGAAATTTTCACTAAGTCAGAATCTGCCTTCATATTTTTCAAAATGTAGAGGCATTTTTCAACCTGATGCAAGTTGATTCAAAACCAAAGTTGGACATCACATCAAAGTAGGATACATCAACTTTCCAAATTGTCCAAGAACTCCATCAAACTCCATTTGAGCTAGGAGTTAGGGATCTCCAAAGTTGCCTTGTTGCAAACTCCTCCATGACAGTTTTTGGCAGATTTTGTGTAAACTTGCACCCCATAATTCCCTAAACCAATTTTGAACACTTTGATCATTGCATTTCTGTTCAGTTACAATCCAAATGGGTGGATGGTCTGATCCACAACACAAAATGCCAAAAGACCTAGCTTGCCATGTGCAAAATCATCATGAATGGAACCTTGAATTTCAATTTTGGCATCAAGCATTAAAGTGATGCACTGAGGTGGCATGAATGAACCACAAACCAGTCTAATTGAGTCAAGATGTGTCCAAAGATCAGAGTACCTAAACCTGCAAAGCCTGGTGCAAGTCAATGGCTAGAGGAGACCATTGACCAAAGAATCAAACATTCAATACAATCTGATCCAAGTTGCCATTCACTATTACTTGTGAAACAAACTTACTCTACTATAAATAGAGCTCATTTGTGATCAGTTCAAGCATACCAAAGGCCCTAAACAGATGCCTTTCTCAAAATCACCTCCTTCATTCTAAAAACACCTTTTCTTGCAAGTCACTATCGGGTTTTGCATTTGGGAGTGATTCCAACCAAACCAATGGTTCACACACCTCACATATAACCTATAGAAGTGATCCAAACTCCTACATAACATCTGGAACACCAAATTCTCAAAATCACCAGCCAACTGCTCAAGTTCTTGACAGAGTTGCAGTTGAGGTATCATTTCAAGTTCCAGCTCACTTCAAACCACTCCAAGCATTCAGACACAACCCTTGGCACCTAAGGAAACTGTCCAGATCATTGGAACCAACCTGCAGCACCTCCAACTCAAAATTCGATCATTAGCTGCAAGAGGTAAGCCTGATACTCTCAAACTCTATGATCCATGCATCATAAACATGTTTTCAAGTTACCATTGTGTTTCTGGATGTTTATAGATCATTTTCCCTCAATCAATTGCTATGAGTCTATCGTGTATGGAATTTCATGATGGTTTGTGCAAATTAGGGTTCATCTGGTTCGTGCATGATAAACCTCTCCACACTTAATTTAAATGAAATTGAGTGTTACCATCTTGTTCCTTGTTCAAAAGCGAGCAAGATTGATACTTATTTCATCCAATTCCATTAAGAAACAAAGGAGATTGGATTGAATCCGTTTCTGGTGGCAAAACGAAGAAGATGATGTTCTTCGCGCCATTTTCAAAATTTTGAATATTTGAATTATTTAATTAATTTTGATATTTTTCTTAATTGATTCAAAAATTAATTTCTCTCTGAATATTTGTGTTTTTGAATTGATTCTTTTTCTCAAAATTCACAAAAATGTTAAAATATTTTATTTTACAAAAATTTCCCAAAAATATTATTTATTTCATATATTTGATATTTTTGCAAAGAATTAATTTTTATTTGTTTTTTTTTTACATTTAAAATATTTCTTCCTCTTGATTTTCCAAATTTTAATGATTTTGAATCATTTTATGGATAAAAACATGATTTTTGAAACATTGATCCAAGATCACAACTCATTTTTTCACATGTTTTCAATAATTTTATTAATTTTTAATCAAAATTAATTCCATTTTTCAATCAAATTAGGGTTTTGATTAATTTCACTCTCACCAATCTTTTCAAATCACTTTTGGGCCTCTTGATAGAGTGTAAGTCCCATCCCTTTGTAAATAAATCATTTTGGGCCTCAGTCATTGTATAAGTCCCTCTGTACTTTTCAAAATCACGGCGCGATCATCGCCTTTTTTAACAAAATCAGCTGGGCCTCCCTTGTGTTGTAAGTCTCATCTTCATTCATTTTTCAAACTCTTTGGGCCTCTAATAGAGTGTAAGACCCAATCCATTTTTTAAAAAAATCATTTTGGGCCTTAGATATTGTATAAGTCCCAACACATTTTCAAAAACCTCGGCGCGATCGCCAGTTCAAAATCAAATAACCTAGGCTTCTCCTTGAGCTATAAGTCCCATTTTTTTCTTAAAAACACTTTTGGGCCTCTATTAGAGTGTAAATCCCAACCCCCTTTGTACATAAATAATTTTGGGCCTCAGTCATTGTATAAGACCCAATACAGTTTTCAAAATAACAGTGCAATCATTGTTTTTATCTGGGCCACTCCTTGAGTTGTAAGCCCCATCTTTTGTACAAAAATAATCTTTGGACTCTCTATTAGAGTATAAGACCCAATCCTCTTTGTAAATACTCTGTTAATAATACAGTCTGTTTTAAAATAAGCCCCAATCCATCTAGGCATCTCGTTTTGAATAAGCCCCAATTTTCTGCTTTAAAATAACTGTTATCAAAACTTTCTTCAATTTCTTTAAATAACTAACATTACAGCATGGAAGCTTGCTCACCTGTAAGTTTTTATTTCCTTTCTTTTACATGCTTTTATATGTATAAATGTATTGCTGGAAGCTTGCACGCCTGTAAGTCCTTCTTTCATCTCTTTTAAATACATGTCAAATATATATATATAACTGTATTGCTGGAAGCTTGCACACCTGTAAGTCCTTCTTTCATATCCTTTTAAATACTTGTCATATATCAACTGTATATATACTTATATATCTGTTTAGAGTTTTCCCCGGTAACTAAGTCTAGAATTAGGTAAAGCCAGTTGGTCACTCTTTCAATACAGAAAACATAGATCCCCCATATGATTTCCAGATACAGTCTTGCCTTCTCTTGGGCTTAAACAATATGGAACAAAGAGAAAGGCAGTATTCTCGGTGAACCTTTTCTCAGACTGTCACTATTAGAACTTGTCAAAGAAATTCAGTTTCCCCGTAGAGGATTAATTCCAGGTGAAACTTCTCTTGAATTTCTTCAAACTCTAGAACTGTTCACACAAGAAAGGATTAATTCCCGGTGAAACCTTTCTTGAACATTCTTAAGTTTGTACCCACAGACTTCCTAAAAGCATCCCCAACCTCCTCTCTGCCTTTGTACAAGGACCCTCAGGCTTCCTAGAAGTTCTCATGCCTCCTCTTGGGCTTAGTACAAGGACCCAGAGACCTCCTACAGGTATAGGACAGAACCTAATCATCATTTGCTAAAGCAGTCTTTCTGAGTCAAAACATCATACCAGTTTAGGGTTAACCTTCATCCCTTAACATACTAGCCTTCTCTTGGGCATCATACAAAGACCATTCACCATCTTAAAATCAATCTCTCAACACCAGTAGACTTGGACAGTCTCATTTCCCCTTTGGATTTCAATAAAACCATTTCCTTAAAGAACAGAAAATAACCCTGATCACCAGATCAATCTCCAAATAGAGTTAAAACCAACAGGTTTCCTAACTCAATCCTCAAACCTTATCTGTAATTTTCCCCAGTCAGGGTCAATTACTGTAAATTCACCAAAAACCCTCACCAGAGGAAAAGAATCCCAACTGTTATATCCTCAGTTAAATCCCCAACCAAGGTCAATTTACTGTCACAATCCTCATCAGAACCTCAGGGTCTCTGATAACTCAACTCTTCTGTAATCCCCAGCAAGAGTAGATTACCCAAATTTTGGACCTGTCTTTGGATCTTAATAATCCTCAGCAGAAGTTAGCCTCATCTTAGGCTTTATATAAGGAATTTCCCCAACTAGCCTCCTCTTAGGCTTTGTATAATGGTTCTCCCTCAGCAGACAACCTCCTCTTAGGTTTTGTGTAATGATAACCCCTTAGCTGAGTCACAACTTTTAGCCTCAATCTTGGGCTTTGTACAAAACACCATATAAAATCCTACAGCAGAGCCAGTCAGGATCTTTTCAGCCTTAATCTTGGGCTTTGTACAAGACACCTAAATATCTCTCCAGTAGAGTCAGTCATAACTTTCAGCCTCAATCTTGGGCTTTGTACAAGACCGATATCAAACACTCCCTAAGCAGAGTCATAAACCTTTTAGCCTCAATCTTGGGCTTTGTACAAGACAGATATTCTCCAACTGAGTCAATATTTTAGCCTCAATCTTGGGCTTTGTACAAGACACACATAAATGTCCTCCCCAGTGGAGTCAAGTCTTTTTAGCCTCAATCTTGGGCTTTGTACAAGACAGATAAAACCTTTTTCCCCAAAGAGTCAAACCTCTTTCAGCCTCAATCTTGGGCTTTGTACAAGACATAACTAAACACTCTCTTGTTGAGTCAGTTAATCTCCAGCCTCCTCTTAGGCTTTGTATAATGATTTTCCCCAGTGGAATCCAATCAACCTCTTAGCTTTAACCTTGGGCTTCAATAAAGGCACCCAAAAATCAACATCCCCTCAGAGGAAATCAAAAACTCTGCAGGAGGATATCTTTTCTGTTTAATCACACCAAAACAGTCAAATCAAAACAAAACCCTAATCCCAGATAATTGTTGTAAGTGGCACACTTGTTGATATAAACATCCAAGTTGTATGTCCCTCATTATCCTGGTTAAAACCTCATCTAATTGCTGTAAGTGGAAAACCTCTAGATACAAACATCCAAGCCCATGTCCCTCTTTTAGCATGAATTCCTAAGGAAAAATGGCATTGCTCACACTGAGTTAAAGTTTTCTCCTTCAGGAAAAATCACCCTGTAAAAGCAATTATGGCATTGCTGGTCTCCATTACATTCCAGTTAAAGTAATTCCCCTTTTCATACCAGTCATTCAAACAACTGTGATTAACAGGTGAGATATCTTCTTTAGAGATGAAAAATTCCCTCTCAGTCAAAACCTTTTAGCTTCAGTCTTGGGCTTTGAACAAGACACAAAAATAAACTTTTAGCTTCAATCTTGGGCTTTGAAAAAGACACAAACAAACAACCTTTTAACTTCAATCTTGGGCTTTGAACAAGACTCCAGACATCTGTTTCTTCCTTAGAATAGGAGGAACTGCGATTGCTCTTATTTCCCTATACTCCATAACAGGGAATACGTAGGCATAAGATTGCGAAATCTTAGCGAGCACACTAAACAAAAAAAAACCTTAGGTCCCTGGCCTTACCAAAAACATCGGAAAACCCGAAAAACAACAAATACTCTCTCTCTCAGACATCCCACCAAGACAAACTTTTCCCATTTCACAGACAAACACAATCAAGTATCATAGCAGATCCTAAAACTATCATCTCATGGATAACCATGTATAGGATGGGAAATTGACAACTCCCCATTGTATAACCTAACCCCGGACTCCCCAATCTCTGTCAAGCATTTGTTCAGTTAAACAGATGCGTGCAAGGTTTGTTTTAGATAACTTTCCCTTTCCCTTCCACCTTCACGAGATAAATAAGTAATCAGAAAGTAGCACCCAAAGTTCCTCCCATTGAGGTGAGGAAATCCCCATTGTGATAAGGTGGTCGCGTCACTGACAAAAATTATACGCTACAAAGTGGTTAGGCGAAGACCCTGTCCTATCCTAAGTGTTTGATATTACCTTTAGGGTTCAATGTTTAAACACTTGCCTTCCAAAGTAAAGTACTTCTTAAATAAAACGAGTGATGTACACCCCGTATTGGACTAAAAAGGGAAGATTGAGTGCATACTTCTTCTTCTCTGAGTATTAGGATGCTCACTTTAGAGTGTGTGGTCTTGATATTTGTTTTTCAATACAAAGACGTGACTATACTCGCCACACATATTTCAAAGCAAACCTTTTTTAGTCATAAATAATTGGGTACTACCTGCAAAGGTTCCTATACGAGGACCTATCTCACCCTAAAATAAACTCCACCAATCAAATGTGGCACCTTGCCTTGAGGGCGTAACTCAAAACCTTTTCGTAAAAGGGCATGTTATTTCCATTCTACCGCAACACAGGCTAAAGTATCAATCTCCACACGTGCGAGCATCAAAACCTAATGCTAGAACAAGAACGTTAACATCGTCCACTAAAATCAACAAATCCATACTTATGTTTTACACCAAACTACGGAGCTCTGATTCCTTATTTCAATATGATGATACGTAGGCATGAGGGCCCCAATCCTTGACAAGCACACTAATTTAAAAACCTTTTTTTTCCTTTAATAAAGCATTCATAGCAAGCATAAACCCTTAGTAACATCCTTACACATAAGACAAACAAACGGTTCCCATTGAGTACAATGGATGTGAGAGGTGCTAATACCTTCCCCTCGCATAACCGGCTTCTGAACCCATATCTTGGTTGCATGACCACCTTATCTTTCCTTTTGGGGTTTTCTCGATGTTTCCCCTTCCCTTTGGGATAAATAAAGTTCGATGGCGACTATGTACTTTTTTCGCGTAGCGGAAAAGTTGTTGCATCAAGACATGACAATCATGAGATTTTAAGCCAACAAATTTGAGAACATTCATTGACACAAGTTTCTTCACATTTGATGAGTACCCTTGGGGAACTTTGTTACCCTGCAAAAAATCGGAAACACTTTTTGTCTATATCTTTTAGGGCTAACTCTTGTCGTATACCCATCACCGTCATATCTTCATGGGATTTATTAGTATCTTTTGTCTCGCCTTTAATGTTTAGAAGTGTTCCAATCAAACTATCACATACATTTTTCTCCACCTGCATCACATAAAGACAATGTCTTACATCGAGGCTAGACCAATATAGAAGATCAAAGAACACTGGCCTCTTTTTCTAAATATTTTTCTTCGCGGGCCCTTTCCGTTTCTTTTTAAAGACAATATTAACGTGTTGTTATATTTTATAAACTTCCTTTCCAGTTAAGAACTTTTGAGCAATACCAAACTCCTATTTTCTATTAAAAGCCTCCTACAATCTACGGTATGGATGATTAGATCTCAGAAATTATTTATGCCCAAAGGTAAATAATTTTTTTTCCATTTTTTATTTGGTGGAAGCATGTATCATTTTCACATATTGGACATGCTTTATGTCCCTTGACGCTGTACCCAGAAAAATTATCGTATGTAGGAAAGTCATTGATTGTGCAAAACAACATGGTACGCAACTTAAAGTTATCACCTATATACGCATCATCAACATCAATGCCTTCCTCCCCCAAAATTTTGAAATATTGAATCAATGACATTAAATAAACATCTATGTCGTTCCTTGGTTACTTTGGACCCAAAATCATCATTGTTAACATCATATATTTACGCTTCATGCACAACCAAGGAGATATGTTGTAAATTATGAGAAGAACATGCCATGAAGTATGGTTAGTACTCAAATCACCAAACAGGTTCATTCTGTCGGTGGCAAGTCCAAGCCTAAGATTTCTTGGTTCAAGGGAAAAATCTAGAAACAACGAATCAATTTTTGTCTATTGCAATGAATCAGTTGCATGGAAATTTTTTCCATCACATAATCTTTTATCTACATGCCATCTAGTATTATTTACATCATTTACATTAGTAAACACTCTCTTGAACCTTTAAATTATCGGTAGGTTCACATCACCTTGGAAGGAACACCCTTTCTAGTTACACCGTCATCATCTTCAATACCATTGTCCTTCTTTCTGTAGCGTGACTCCCCACACCTCGGGAACTCCTTCTAGTTTTCATACTCTTTCTTATATAATATGCAATCATTACGACATGCATGTATTTTGACATAGTCCAAACCCATTGGACACAATATCTTCTTGGCCTCATAGCTATAGTTCGGCAACATGTTATCTTCTGAAAGCATTTCTTACAACAATTCAAGCAATTAAGTGAGATTTTTATCCGTCCCCCACCTCTTGCCTTAAGATTAAATAATCTTAACACAACTAACAATATTATAAAATTTTTACATCCCGTATATAACGACTCTTCAAGGTCTCTTTGCAAATTATCTTCCACATGAGCTTTCTTAAAAGCATCTACTCCAATATCACGAATCATATCTTCTAGATTATCATTCACAAATTCATCATCTTCAACTCTATGTGACACGTGTCTTTTTTTTGTCACTTCACCACGCCATACCCATTTCGTGTAATTTTGAATAATTTCATCACAACCTAAATGATTGAATATAACATCCCTTGGATGTTTTTGCGTATTTCGGTAAATTTTACAAGGGCACCAAAAAATCTCATTATTGTTAGAAAGGTTTTTTCAGTAAATTGAAAAAAAATTGAATCACTCCATTTTCATACTCTTTACTTAATCTATTATCTCTCATCCAACTACGATTTATAATCACATACAGCTTCTGAAATAAAAATAAAAATAAACATTCCAAACTAATACAACAACTACAAATACCATAAAAACAACACTACATTATACCCTAAGTCTAAAAAATCATGACAATAATAATAATAATAATAATAATAATAATAATAATAATAATAACAATAATAATAATAATAATAATAATAATAACACCAACAACAACAACAACGACAACAATAACAACAACAACACCAAAAACGAATGTGAACAATAATAATATTGGACTTTTTAAACATTAATATTAATTTGTATAAAGCAAAGTGTAGGCCCAATCTATAGGATCTATGTTGGGTGGTATTATGGTTGTTATCTTATACTCCCTCTGTTTCAAATTGACTGTCGTTTTAGCAAATAAAAATTGTTTCAAAGTAAATGTCATTCTCACTTTTCAATGTAGAAATTATTGTTATTTTTTCAATTGTGTCATTTAATTATTACTCTATACACTGCTTTCAATACATCTATAAGGTTAATTTAATAAAAGTGTAATTTCTTATGACAACATTATTACATTTATTAATCTGTGTGCAAAAACCTTAAAGGATAGTCATTTTAAAATGGAGGAAATAAATAGATATACTATGTCCCCTTTAACGTCACACTTAAATACGTTTGTTTGATATTTGCCCCGTTGAAAACCTCAAATACCGAATCACGTGATCAGAAAAAGGAAGACTTAGATCTTTGATCAAATTTAAATAATTGATTAGTATGGTTTCAACAAGTAAGTGTGTTATAATATTATGAAATATCGATTCTAGTTTAACAGAATACTTATCAAATGTTTTTATGGAAAATTTAGAAAATAGACTCTAAAATAGTTAAATAAGTTGATACAACAATATAAAAAATCTAAGGTTGTGATTTGACTTCTGTTTTGGTTGGCTAAGTGGATTGGGGATATGCCTCTATATCAAGTATTTCCTGGTTTATGGAATAGTGTTGGCACAAAATTGACAAAGGTTGTGGAGATGGGGAGGTGGAATACTGATCAATGGATGTGGCAACTAGACTGTAATATTGAGGAAGGTGACGTCGAGCTGCAACATGAATGCCGGCGACTGGATGAAATTCTCATGGAGGTGAAACCTTCTTTGAATGGAGCAGATTACATCATTTGGCTGTTTAGCTATTCGAAATCTTATACGGTTAAGTCTTGCTATGAATTGTTACTACGCGCATCGGCAAGAGATTTGTTACAAGATAACTCGAAAGTTCTGCTGAAGAGGCTTTGGAATTCTGTCGTGCCAGCGAAGGTTAAAGTTTTTGCTTGAAAATTAGTCCTGGATCGTTTGCCTACGCTGTGTAACTTACTGAGGCGTGGCATCGTGCTTAACACACATGAACAAGTCTGTATTTTTTATTTCAATGCTTTTGAAGACTCTAATCACCTCTTCTTCAACTGTTCTAAAACGAAAATCATTTGGGGTAACGTGTGTCGTTGGGTTGGTGTAACTGTGGTTTTTGATAACTCTTGTTGTTGTCATTTTAATGCTTGGGTTGAGAGGTTCAAGGGGAAGGAGGTGTCACTTTTTGCGGAGATTATGTGGTTTATTGTGTGTTGGGGCATTTGGTGGTCGAAAAACTAAATCCTATTTAATGACGAAGTTGAAGATCCTAAGGTTGTATTTCAGAGGATTGTATTATTATCTTGATGGTGGATAACGAAAAGCATTAAACTTAATAAATTATGTAGTTATTATGACTAGTTTGTAAATCCATCTCTAGGTTTCTAATACTTTGTTTTTTATTGTAAATTTAGTGGATTGTGAATTGTAATTGGGTTGGATACCCCTAACGCGCCCTGTTAGAATATATGTTTGCTTATTAAAAAAACATACACCCTCCGTTCCATATTATAAGCAAAAGTTACTTTTTAGATACATTGAATAATTCATGTATCTGGTCTATATATAGACCAGATACATGAATTATTCAATGTATCTAAAAAGTAACTTTTGCTTATAATATGGGACGGAGTAGTATGTTTATTTAATTGATACATCAATTAAAATCATAAAATCTCTATATGATCTAAATGATGTGTATATTGATTCACAAATATAATCAGATGTACATTTTCAAAATATTAAATCGGGAGATTCAACTCATCAAATTTCCATTAAAAAAACTAGTGACACACAATTTTCAATTTTTTTCAATTTCAAATACTTTTGAGATTAAAAAAACAATAGTAACACCATCATCATTATATTTTGGATAGCATCACTGGACTATTGAACGAACACTTTTCTTTTAAGAAAAGAAGATCGAAGTTCAAGGAAAAAAATATTACACATTAATCTATTATTAAATATAATTAGTTCATAAATGAAGAAAAATTATAAATAAAAACTCGTTCATAAAAGGACATAGATCATATCCCATATTAATTATATCAATTTTATTTCAATCTAATTTGTACAACTGTTAAATTTATTATATCAATTTTATTTCAATTATTCCACCCTATCTAAAATCCAAAATATTTTGAACAATCACTCAACAAACATTTTAAAAATACACAATTTATCCCGAAAACCCTTGCAAATACGTAATAAATTTTATAATCATAAACATAGCAATTAACGACACGCTTTCGTGTTGTAATGATGCAATGCCATCTTATTTTAATGTCATAATAATATGGTTCACTAATAATTACATTTGATTAATGCACATACTGTGTATAATCTAGAACCCGAGTGACACATTGAATTAATAATTAACTTGACAAATAATTATTAATTAGAATTCATTGCATGTATATGTGATTATATGTGGAGATATTACCACTGTGTCTTAGCAAAATATGGTCATATCTTGTAACTCTATCTTGATCTGTCTTAGTTTACACATATCTAGTGCATAATGTAGACCTATATTATTACATTAAAAAAAAAATTATTTTTGCTGTTTAAAAAAATGATTTTTTTATATATTTTAATAATAATTTATATGAATTTCATTTATAAAAAGTATTAAATATTATTTTAAATTTATTTTATAAATTGAAGGAATAATTTTAATAACAAATAACATAAATATCTATTATTGAATATTAAAACATAATTAAAATCAAATTATTTTAAAAATGAGAAAATAAGTTATGCACTGACAATGTAAAAAAATTTTACACTGTCAACCAATCACGACCATGAAACCCGCCAAGTCAGACGGTAATTTTTAAAAAAATTATATGATATGGCAAAACGTTATGTTTTTATTGGATGACAGTGTAAAACTCTTTTACACTGTCAGTGCACTACTATTAAACCCTTTAAAAATACATATTTAAAAAATAAGTTTTATGATTTTTTATAAAATAGCTTTAAATTTAAATATTTTAAAAAATAATAATAGTAAAATGATAAATTACATAAAATAATATTTATAAAAATATTTTAAAACTGATATCAAAAACCACAAAAAAAAACTATAATTAGTGTAATTTTGGTTTATTCTTAGTTTATTTTCAAAAATATTTTATGTGTTTTTTAATAATAGATTCAAATCTAACTTTGTACAGTATATAGAGTACATAATACTTTCGTCAAAAAAAAAAAAAAAAAAAGAGTACATAGTACAATAGAAATATATGAGCCTTACACAGAAATTAGATATAATAGAAATATATGAAGCCATACGAAAACATGATGCATCTAAATATTTATATATTTTTTCTACTACGAGTTGCAAACTTGCAATTGCATAATATTTTTTTGGTGACGACAACAATTGCATAATCTATAGCAATAATTTAGGAGATGCGTATAGCATGATATAAAATTATATTGTAAATTTCATCGAACTTGGTTGACGTGGTAATGATTAATGAATGACATATTTTACCTACTTGAATAAAGAAATTCTAATAGATGTTTAATAATTGTGGATCTTGTTGATTGAGCATTAAACTATAATTTCCTCAAAATATATATATATATATATATATATATATTCCTTTGTGATATTAGAAATGGAGGAGATTGATGAAGCAGCAGTGGAGTGAAGCTTCGCAAGCAATTCGGTGATGCGAGACTTGGATTGAAGGTCCCATTCGTGATGCATCTTGAATTGGAGGCGTTGATCTTGAATTAGCGTCGTTAATCTTCGATACAGTGGACCTAGAAGGAGTGCCTACATGGTTAGCACTTCAATGCCCAAGTCAACTTAGGGTTCTAGATAATCATAGTGAGAGTGAAGATTACAAATTGTGCACATGAAACCCCCTTGGAACTGTATTTACACCTTTGGCCCCGTGGAGTGGGCGAGATGAATGGGCCTTTGGCTGACCCATAATAGTTGCCCCCAAGGCTCGTCGGGTACTCTGGATGTTATGAAAGTCGTTTAGCAGTTGTGATCGGCCTTCATGAATAGTTGTGTATGTGTCGACAGGAATGCATTGCTTTAATTTTGCCAAATAGTGATGGGCAACATGAGCATTAAATGTAGTCTCATCATTGAAACGTTTCTTCGTTTTTCTCTGAACATGTGACCTAAAAAGGTAGAGAGTGGCGTGACCCCACTTACTGTGCACTTGAGTTTGATTGTGTTTCCAAGATATAATATGACTGTTGGTTTGCACTTGCTTCTTTCTTTCAATCAAATTTGTCTGATTGCTTTCGTTTATATAAAGGGTAAAGGAAATTTGGGAAAATTTTGCAACCTTTTATATTGTATTCCCATTATTTCCGTTGAGTAGTTCCCTTTTCTCTGAGAGTGTTTTTCCTGGAGTAACCGTCATCATGTATTCAAAGCTTCAATGCTTCAACCTTCATCCTTCTCCTTCATTTCATTGCTTTTTACCTCACACTTCAAGGTAACTTATTCAAACTCAAGCTTTTCTATTCAAGCATTTGTTGTCTCTTTATGAAAATGAGTGATGACTCTATTATCCTAGAGAGTGATTTGGAAGGTAACATTTCTTCTTCTTCTTCAGAAAGGGGAATGGAATCTGAATTGCATTCCCTTTTTTTTTGTCAATGGGGATTTTGAATCGGGGATCATCTCTCTGATTAATGACTCTGAAATGAGAGGAATTTCTGGGGACTCCTTTTCTTAAAGAGCTTCTTCTAGTGGTTCTTTAGAGGTTCCGCTATCAAGGAAATTCGGTGGGGATCAGGATCTTATCGAGAAATTGATGCCTCCCTCTGTCATGACTGAGGGGAAAATAGTAGATGTCTGACAAAGGAGGGAACATGGTGGTGACTTTTTTCAGATCTATCAGGAGATGATTGGTCGCGAGTAGAGCAGTCAAAATGGGCTAGCCCACATGGGCCGGTCCACCAGGCCTTAAAATTAGAGCTCATATTTTTCAGGGCCTTTTTAGCCCAGCCCTAAAAAACCCGCTACCCATTAGGGCTAGCCCATATGGGCGGTGGGTAGCCCATTAGACCCACATCACTATAAATTTTAAAAAATTATACTAATACTTATATTATCTTACTCCAAAATAACACATTGATTTTTCTCACCTCACAAAATTTTATATATATATTCTATTCAATATTTCTCTTTTAAATATTATACATTAATATAATCAACACTCTTTTCTCGTATTCTATTAGTTTCCCTTATGTTAAATATCCGAGTATTATTTTATACAATTTAGACATGTATTGTATTTAAAAACACATTATAGTATTGATAAAAGATAATATAGTACTTAAAAGTGTATTATAAAAATGTATTATGTTTAAAATAATATAATTTTTAATTTTATTTATAATAAATATTATGGCATTTTTATTTTAATTTTTTTTATTAAAAAAAGCTCATTTAGGGCCGGGTAGCCCGAAGCCCATCTAGGGTCGGGCTCGGGTAGTAATTTTCGAGCTCATATTAGAAATTGGCTTTTTTGGCCCAGCCCTAAATAACTCGAGCCCATCAAAGCCGGCATGTTTAGGGCCAGATAGCCCATTTTGACAGCTCTACCAACGAGGATGACCCCCGCGGTCCACTATCTCGAGCGATCATGGACGCTCCACTTCCCGTCGGGCTGGAAAAACCCCCGAACCTGGGGACATACGATGGAACGACAAATCCTAATGAGCACCTCGAGAGGATTGATGCCCTGCTCGACTATCCTGACGTCATAGGCACTATCAAGTGCAGGCTATTTCCCATGACTTGGTACAAAGCCTCGTCGAAGAGTCCATCACTTCCTGGAAGGACCTAGGAAGGCAGTTCTCAAGGCACTTCATTGCCTCCTATCGCCATCCGAAATCTGAGGCAACACTCGAGGCGATCATACAGGGGAAAGATGAATCCCTCCGAGCCTACATCGAGAGGTTCAACCGCGAAGCTGTCCAGGTCTCCACGACCGACGACATGAAGAAATACCTGCTCGAGCGAGGATTGCGCCCCCGCAGAGACTTCGCAAAAGCGGTGGGCATCAAAACATCCTCGTCACTAGACGCCCTCCTCCTCAAGGCCCAGGCTTACTTCCAGTACGAGGAGAAAGAGGCTGCCAATAATGCTCGAGACTCGAGGCACCAAGAAAACGCTCGAGTCTCGAGGAATGACGACGTAGCACCACGCCGAGGAGGAGAGAAAAGGAAGGAGGACAAGCCCCGTGACTCAAGGGAGTTCAAGGGACCTGCTGGTTGCTTTGCCGACTACACGCAGCTGACCGCCTCCCGCGACCGCATTTTGTCTGAGTGCGCCAACGCGGAATTCCGCCGGATCGGAGTCTATTTTCTCAGACAGACGCCTGCCATGCCCAACATGGACAAGAATAAATACTGTCGGTTCCACAAGAGCCACAGGAACGTAACCGAAGATTGCTAAAACCTAAAGGATGCAATTGAAATTCTCATAAGAGATGGACATTTGAAACAGTACGCTAAGAGGAAAGAGACTCCTCGATAGGACGTCCAATAGGCAAATAGGGCTGAGAAGGAGAAGATACCCTCCGACAACGCGATCTCTTGGCTCGAGGACTTATACGTCTCTGACGAGGCCGAAAACCCCTTGTACTTCGCAGCGCAGAGCGCACGGGAAACTTTCCCCTCCGCCTTGGTCATATCGGGCAGGGGGTTCAAAAGACTCATTGTGGAGTCAGTGAAGAGGAAGTTCGAGCAACTCATTGACGCGAGCTTGAGCCAGAACTCCACCCTCGACAAGTGTCGAGGAAGCTCAAATCCCATCGCCTTCTATCGCGAGGAACTCCCTGGAGGGGCCCCCAACTTTAGCATCCCTCTGCTCGTGAGAGTACAAATGGCAAACTTTGATGTTCTCCATATTCTGGTCGACCAGGGAAGCTCGATCGACATCATGTATTCACAACTGTTCACAACTTTGCAGCTCGAAGAAACATACTTAACCCCCTACATAGGCTCTGATCTGTAGGGTTTCAACAGTGCAACCACGTGGCCGTGGGGATACGTCGATCTGGTCGTCACAGTCGAGGCAGCTGAAACTGCCAAGTCTTTCAAAGTCCAGTTCCTGGTCATCGAATACCCTTCGCTATATCAGTGCATCCTGGGGAGACGGGCTCTGGCTGAACTGATCATTATGTCCTTCATTGTCCATCTAAAGATGAAGTACTACACGACCAAATGCCCCATCACCACATTCCACGGGGACATTGAAGCTGCGAGGAGATGTTTTGAAGCAGCCTCGAAAGGACAGAACACTATCAATGCACCATCTAGAGCTTCAGGCAAGCCATCTCGACCCAGTACCTCTGAAGAGCCGAAGCCAATGCCTCACGTCGACTCTGTTGACCTTAACAATCGCTTCACCAAGGATGACCTAAAGGAGCAGAGAAAGAAAGATAAAGGAGCCCGACTAGGAGCACAAACCTCCCCGACTCCAGATGTTAACGAGGAGCCTGCCCATCCACGCTCCATCCCGGACGGCGAGTTCGAAGTCATCCTCCTCGGCAACGACCCAAACAAAGGCGTGAAGGTTGACACTGATCTCCCCGACCTCGCGAGGAAGCAACTGAAGGACTGCTTGAGAGAAAATGCTGATTTGTTCGCATGGAGCGCTGCGGAGATGCCCGGCCTAGACCCTGACGTCGCCTGGCCTGCCACCAACTGACCATAGATCCGGATGCTAGGGCCGTAGTACAACATAGGCGTAGGCAGACTCCTAAAAAAGCAGAGACTGTTGAATTAGCTGTAAAAGACCTCCTAGAGGAAAATTTTATTGCGGAAGCTCAGTACACAACCTGACTTTCTAATGTTGTACTCGTTAAAAAATATAATGGAAAGTGGTGAATTTGTGTTGACTATTGATAAGTGCTAAATTGTAGTGATTTTGAGTGTGAATAATTGACACTTATTGGCTTGATTTGTTGGTTTTCCGTTAATAATCCTCCGTTTTTGTGTACTTTTTGTATAGTTTACATATTGTTGTATATATGCGTTTTCATGTAAATATCAGTGAGTTTGATAGTTTTTCATCTGTTTTTATAGATAATAATGCTCCGTGTTGTTTAGTTGCGTGATACATCACCTCTAAGAGAATGTGGTTGATCTCTCAACGTTTGCGTTAGACATAACCTCTTGTTGTGAGCGATACGTGGGGATTTTGACGAGTGACTTAGGTTGCGTGCATTTGATACATAGGTTTTTTATTACATGATGGGTACAACAAAATACAACGCCTGGCGAGTTTTCTCATGTCTTAAGAATGTATTTATTTTCTTATCTTATGTTTTTCTTTTGCACTTTTATCTCAAACCATTTAAACCCAAGCTTAGAAACGTAGACACCGTCGAACGACATTTTTTCCCTCGCATCGATCTCTGTGGAGACGATATAAATCCCAAAGGAAATTCTTTCGAAAATAATTTTTGCTTGCCACTTTACGCCTTCAACACTAAGCCTACTCGTTCTCCTGCATTGTCTTCAATTTTGTTAAAGTTGAAACTTTGTAATATACATAGTCCAACTTTAGGTGGA
This sequence comes from Lathyrus tuberosus, assembly GCA_022829125.1. Lineage (NCBI taxonomy): Eukaryota > Viridiplantae > Streptophyta > Magnoliopsida > Fabales > Fabaceae > Lathyrus > Lathyrus tuberosus. The sequence goes on along the minus strand of JALAZF010000515.1, from coordinate 1,302,758 downwards.
ATATTAGCTTATATATTTTATCCACTAATTTAATGACATTTGTAACATTAGTATTAGCCTGTTTTACCCTTTGCATATACACTAATTAGTCACTTGTTTATCTTTTATCAATAGAATCAATTGGTGTGTGTGTGTTTATATATATATATATATATATATATATATATATATATATATATATATGTTCAAGTGTTGAACTATTCATTATTCAATAAAAAACAATTATACATTCATTTTGCCTCTGTAACAAACTTTTCCATTTTCTGTTACATTTAATTCATCATTATTATAAAGAATGCTCTCGAATTTTCCATTATCAACAACATATTATTTTATTGCAATATTTTAGGAACTTCCTCTCCGGCCAGACTTCCTATCCAGGATTTCCATTATTGGACCAACTTGAATGATTTACTTCATTTGCCTACAATGGGAGGCTACTACACCTGGTCTAACGAGAGGGTGGGTACAGCCTTGGAACTTCCTCTCCGGCCAGACTTCCTAACTTGGATTCCATGATTGTACCACCTTGGATGATTTACTTCATTTTCCTACAATTAGAGCCTACTACACCTAGTCTAATGGGAGGGTGGGTACAACTAGAACTCTCAAGAGATTGGGTAGAGCTATCTGTAACATGGAGTGGCTATCTTTTTTCAATAAAACTTCTTGCAGCTCTTTAACTAAAGTAAAATATGACCATTTCCTTTTGATGCTTAATTTCAATATTTCTTCTATTTCTATTGCTTGTTAATTTAAATTTAAACATATGTGGACTACTAATCCTCTTTGTTTAGATATTGTCAAAACCTTTTGGAAGATTAAAGTTTTAGGTTGCCCTATGTTTATCCTTTCAGAAAAGCTCAAGTTGCTTAAGAATAATCTTAGAATTTGGAACAAAGACATTATTGTTAATATTTAACAATTAGTTAAGGAAGTAGAGGAGAAGTTGAACATTGTGCAGGGATTGATTCAGGTTGATGGTTACACTGAGGGTCTTAGATCTGAGGAAAAGCTTTGTATGACCAGACTTGAGGATGCCCTCCACAAGGAGAATTTATTTTAGAAAGAAAAAGCTGAAGTAAATTGGCATTTGGAGGGGTAGAGAAACACTAAATATATCCACATGATTGCTAAGATAAAGAATTCTATTAATTTTATTTCTGCTCTTAACATTGATGGGAAACTCATTTCTGATCAAGAGATTATTGGCTCTTATGTGGTTGAGTATTACAAGAATCTTTTCTCCTCTTCTAGGGGAATAGTTGTTGATACTCATCTCATCAAAGATATCATTCCCAATCTCATCAGTCAGGAAACTAATCAAATGCTTACCAGAATCCCATTTTACATTGAAAACAAAGATGTTGTCTTCAACCTGAATAAAGAGGGAGGTCCTGGCCCTGATGGTTTCAGAGCTTTATTCTTCCATTATTGGGATATTATTCATCAAGATGTCATTGACGGGGTTAAACAAATTTTTACTTTCTCTTGGATTATGCCTAACTATAATTGTAATACTTTGAATCCCATTCCTAAAACTTCTAATGTTGATTCCATTGATCTTTTTAGACCTATTGCTTTAGTTAATTTTAATTTTAAAATCATTTCTAAGGTTATTGCAAATAGGTTAGCTCACATTATGCCAAACATCATTTCTACAGAGAAAAAAGGTTTTATTCAAGGGGGATGCATTAAAGATTGTATAGGGCTTACTTCTGAGGTTGTCAACTTGATGCACAAAAAGTCCTATGGTGGTAATTTGGTCATGAAAGTAGACATAAAAAAACCTTTTGATTTTATTAATTGGATGTTTTTGATGCATGTCCTAAAGCAACTTGGTTTCAACGATATATTTACTAATTGGATATGGACCTTCCTAAATTCTTCTAAGATCTTTGTTTCATTCAATGGGAAAATGAATGAATTCTTTGAATGTGGTAGAAGGGTGAGACTAGGGATGGCAAAACGGGTCGTGGCCCGCAGGGCCGGTCCGCCCACCCGCCAAAAAATGGTGGGTTGGGTTGGAATTTTGGGCCCGCCGCCCACCAACGCCCGCCCCGCTAAAGACCGCCACCCGCTAAAGCCCGCCCCGCTAAAATCCGCCGCCCGCAAAAGCCCGCCGCACCTTTTTTATTAACATGGTTGGTATTTTATTTTCCAAATTATATACAGTATGAAATTTATATACAACCTTGCATCACATGAAAATTATATACTTTATGAAAATTATTTATTATGATAATCAATATGAAATTATTTACAGTATGAAAATTATTTACTAGCCTTGCATCACATGAAAATTATATACAATATGAAAATTGATATACAGTACAAAAATTTGAAGATTCTCCAAATTATTAGTCTTGCTCATATTTTATTTTCCTTGCGCAAAAAATTGTTCAGTAAGCCAATTTGTGCATGCTTTTATAAAAATACATAGTTTGTTTAATTTGTGCATGCTTTTATAAAAACACATAGTTTATATACATTGCTCAGTAGGCCAAATTTTATACAAAATTTATAAAAACACATGTTTTGTGCATGCTTTTAACGGGACTGTTTGAGAAATTTCTAAACCATATTTTTTTTATTGAAAGGTAAAAAAAGCCTTTTAATTTCTTAAAAAAATGGAAGAAAAAAAAAAGGCGGGCAAGCCCGCCACCCACCAACCCGCCACCTTGGCGGGGCGGGCTTGATTTTCATGCCCATTTAAACTTGGCGGGCATGCCCGCCCCGCTCTTTTTTTGGCGGGCATTAAGTGGGGCGGGGCGGGCGGCCCGTTTTGACATCCCTAGGTGAGACATGGTGATCCCTTCTCCTCTCTTCTTTTTTGCATAACTGAGGAATTTATTTAGTAAGAGTTTAACAAACCTAGTAAATCAGAAAAGGATTAAGCTTATCACTGTCCCTATAGGTCTTGAAGTGCATTCTCATTATTTGTTTGATGATGAGGCCATGATTTTGTGTAGGGGAGACAAAGGCACTATTGATTCTCTTATTAGACTTTTCTTTAAATATGTTGCTTCTTTAGGTCAAATAGTGAATCCCCAAAAATCTTTCATTTTTGCTGGTTTTGTGAATGAAGCTAGATTGCACCATATGTCTAATCAGTTGGGGTTTAAGATTGGTCATCTCCCCTTCTCGTATTTGGGTGTTTCAATTTTTAAGGGTAAGCCTAAAACTAGGTATCTTATACCAATTCTAGACAAAGTTAAAGCTAAGTTATCCAAGTAGAAGGGTTCTCTTTTGAGTTTTGATGGCACAATTCAAATGGTTAAATCTTCTATTTCCTTAATGCTTATTCATAGCTTCACCATTTACTCTTGGCCCAAATCTCTAATTAAAGACATGGAGAAAAACATTAAGAATTTCATTTGGTCTGGAGACATTAAGAAATCTAAGCTAGTCATTGTGGCTTAGGTTAAGGTGTGCAAACCTCTGGAGTAGGAGTTTAGGTCTGAGGTCCATTGCTACCCTCAATGATGCTTTCAACATGAAGTTTTGCTGGGATCTTTTGAATTCTTATGAGAGTTCGACTCTCTTGTTGAAAGCTATAGCGCTCGGAGATGGCATTCCTATCAAATACCATATTTCTTTGTCAATTTGGAGCAACATTAAAAGTGATATGGATGGTGTGACTAACAACACTAGAATTGTCTTGGGGTAATGATCGTAGCACTAATTTTTGGCTCGACCCTTGGTGTGATCCTCCTCTAATTACTCGGATTCATGATAGTGATGATATCAACACCAACAATATGGTTTCAGATTTCTTACACAATGGTTCTTGGAATTTTCTAATTTTCCTATTCACGTGATCAATAAAATTCCTAACTTGTCTTTGATTGCAAATAAAATTAATATCCTTATTGATAGCATCATTATAGCAAGATTTGGATTCACTTTAGTTCTGGTGACTTAACTCTCAAATATACTTATAACTTCAAGTCAAAAACATGTTCTGCTCACCCTTTGTCCAAGCACATTTGGAATCCTGATATTCCTCTTTCCAAGGCGTTCATTGTCTAGAGGATTTTACACAATCGTTTGCCAACAGATGATAATCTCATGTTGAGAGGTTGCTTCAGTCCTTCTATGTGCAGCCTCTGTAACTACAATCAGGAATCAACAAAGCATCTTTTCTTTCACTGCTCTTTTGCTTTAGATATTTGACACTGGTTTTCAATATGATAAAGCTTTCTATTGTGTCTAATATTTTTAACATTTTAGATATTTGTGACAGGAATTGGAGCCCTCAATACAGAGTTATTATTCAAGCTTCCATTGTTCACATGATCAGCAGGATTTGGTTGGCTCGCAATCATGTCAGATTTAACAATGACTTTAAGCACCGCAAGAACACCCTTAACCAAATCCTTATTAAGGTTGCATTCATTGGAAATATTACTTCAAAAATGGCTAGCTCTTTCATTCATGAGTTTACTATTATCAAGTCCTTCATTGTTAAGTTGCATCCGCCTAAGGCACCTAGAATTATTGAAGTTTTGTGGTTGCATCCGGCTGTTGGCTGGTTGAAATGCAACACGGACGTCTCCTTCTCATATGATAGGGCCTCGTGTGGTGGTTTGTTCATAAATCATTTGGGCAACTTTGTCTTTGGTTTTGTTGAAAAGCTGGACTATTTTTCATTGATTATTGCGGAGCTTTTGGAGTAAATAAGACCATTGATTTTGCAACTTGTTTTGGTTGAAATAGTTTGACTTGAAACTGATTCCTCTTTTATTTTGTTGGTTGTTAAGGATCTCTTTGTGGTTCCTTGACATATTAAAACCATCTAGTTTAACTACTTAGTCAAAGACTAAATTAGTGTACGAATTTTTTAGTTTCTTTAACTGTTAATTTCCTTTTACCTTTGTCTTGGGATAAGTCGTCGTACCCCTGGTATTGTTAGAAACAAATTAGGGCGTCCTAATTTCATATTTGGTATTAGTCTATTCCCCTGAATTGTATCTTTGCTCTTTCTATTATATTGTTCTGTTTTTTTATAAATAAAAATAAAAAATAAATAATTTACATGTCAAATTAATATATTGAAGAAAAAAAGGCATTCTAAAATAAATTTTTATTCCAATAAATAAAAACTGAACTTTATATTAATCAATTATTTCAAGCAGATTGACTGATTATACTACTAAAATTTACGAAAAAAACCAATGAACGTAAATAATTTTTATCTGTTTCTTCTTTGATATATAACTTATTTTACACGTGAGAAGAAACGTAGAAAACCAAACAAATAAAACCAACAAACTTTTCCTCTTTGTTCAAAAAATCTGAAAGCGAATCATTTTTTAGGACCATGATTTTCTTTATATAAAAAGTGAATCATGTGGGCCCGTTTTTCTTATTTTTTAAAAAATTATATTTATTTTTAAAAATTATTTTTTATAAAATATTAGTTAAAATATTAAAAGTTAATTTAATTTATTTTTATAAATATAAAAATTAGTTTTAACATCCTATAACATAAATATATTATTAAAAACTAGGGTTAATGAAGTTTTTGGTCCTCCTAAATATCTCATATTTTACTTTTAGTCCCTCCAAAGATTTTCTTCAAAGAATGGTCTTCATAAAATTTTTAATTTTAACTTTTGGTCCCTCATGCCAAAATCATCGCTAAAACCGTCGCTAAAACTGGCTAAAACCGTCGTTAATTCTGTCTCTAAGTTGTAAAAACCGTCGCTAATTGGCAGGAGGGACCAAAAATTTAAATTAAAAATTTTATGAGGATCATTCTTTGAAGAAAATTTTTGAAGGAACTAAAAGTGAAATTGAGATATTTATGAGGACCAAAAACTTCATTAACCCTAAAAATTAAAATCACAATTTTGAAACAAAATATAATTTTTATTAAAAATTATTTGAAATAATTTTAAACTTAAATTTTTTTTTGAAAATGTATTATTTAAAAAAATAAAATATTTAAAATAACATTTTAAAAATAACTATTCAATCAACTTTTTATTTAAATTAAAAAAATTATAAATTATTTTTAATAAAATTATGTAACACTTTAAAATTTATTTAAAATAAATGAGTCCTAAAATTTTTGTGATGAAATCGATTAATTAGTTTAGTAGTTAATAATATAAAAATTAAATCACTGTTTTGATTTTCTGATTCACGAAATTAATTATCATATTTTAAATTTAAATAATTTTTATTACTTTTTCGTGTTTTTATAGAATATTAATAAAATATTTATTTTAAACTTATTATGAAAAAGGATTAAAATTATTTAAATTCAAAATAATTTTATAAATAAATACAAGAATTAAAATTGTAATTAAATTTTATATAAATTATTATTTTATTCAATCCAATTATTCTATACTACTCCCTCCGTCCCAAATTATAAATCACTTTGTTAAAAAAATTTGTCCCAAATTATAAGTCACCTCATATTTCTAATGCAATATAAATGAAATCTTTTCCAATATACCCTCAAATATTTATTATTATTTATTTTTTCAACTCTTTTAATTTTTCTCTCTTATATAATTATGAGGGGCATTACTGTAAAGTTATACATAATTTGTTTTTCCTATAAAATAATAATTAAGTTTTTTAATTTGTGTGACAAGGCCAAAACATCTTATAATTTAGGACGGAGGGAGTATTTATTATCAACGTCACAATTTATGACTGAGTACCTCACAATCTGAATGATAGAATTTTCTAAATCGGCATTATATGAGCCAAGAAGAAAGAAGGGAACTCGTGATTCACGCCAATAGATAGAGTATAGATTAATTAAATAATTGTTTTATCTGGTCTACCTCGTACCTAAATCAATAATGCATCTCTTCACTTATTAATTACTCCCACATGCAAATTCAGATTGGAATCTAAGCCAAAACATGTCAAACAATATCCAGCGAATAAAGAATATTAGTAGTACTATTTCTTACTCCAATTAGCTAGGAATATTATTGCAGCTAATTTATCTCTTTACTTATGTAATCAATTTGTTTTATAATCTGCACTTAAATTTGTTTGGCAGTACATTTTTTTTTATTAATTGAGTTATATTGTGATTTCGAACCAACATATTTTATTTATTTTATAGTAATCAAAATTGAATTGTATTAAACGGTTTAATTGATTGGATTGAGAATCAAATTTTAATCGATTTATTTAGACTTGAAAATTAGATTGCAAAAGAATCAAGATTTAAACCGGAAAACCAAAACACTAAACAATTTCTAAAGTCAGATTGAATTTTATTTATGATTTATAAAAAACATGACAAAACTAATTCTTTTGAATCAAAATACTATTTAATTTATTTTTTCCTTTTCCTTCTCCAATAACTCTAATACACAATAGTGTATAAGAAAAACAAACAAAAAAAATCAAAATCAAAACTTCTCAATTTTTTATTATTCAAATGAATAAAAGTTAATTTTATATAACAATACATAATTACAAACAATTCATATATTCCAAAATACTCAATAGATTATTAATTCATTATTATTATTATTATTATTATATTAAAAGGAAAGTCTTAGAAATACCAAGTTTATTGATCCATTATTTTTAGTTATAAAAATTAAAAATTATTTTATTATAGATTAAATACATATTTTAAATAGAAAAAAACTTGTGATATTTTATTTACTTTTGTGTTATTTTATTTATTGATGATTTTTAAATATTTTAAAATAATTAAATATAAAATTTTAAATATATAAGAAGTATTTATAAATAATATAATTTCAATCTAACCTTAAAACTTTGAATCCTTAAATACTTTGATTCGATGTTCGGTTCGATTACCTTGTTTATTCATTTTAAAAATATACATTAATTAATTATTTTGTGCTTAAAAATATTTTTCATTAAATAATTTTAAATAATTTTGCATTAATTAATTATTTTGTGCTTAAAAATATTTTTTTTATCGCTCCACAATTTGTCAAACAATTTTATTCTAATAAATATTTAAAAATTGTATTATATTGTTAATTTTTTAAAATCATTTTCTTCCGGTGGGGACCATTTAATTTAAAATACAATTTGCCTATACGAGATACATTTAAGACGGAAGTTGGTTCATTTCATGCCTCGATTCATCATCTCGCGTGTCTTTATATCATTCAGCTTTTCAACTCTATCTTATAGATAAAAAAATTAATGAAATATTCAATAAGTGGGGTTGACCAAAATACAATAAGAGGAATAGTTTTGTGATCGAATACAGTCCATGATGGTTTATATAATTTTATTCTACTTGTATTTTTATTTAACTTATATATATATATATATATATATATATATATATATATATATATATATGTGTGTGTGTGTGTGTGTTATATGTGTGTGTGTGTGTGTTATATACGTAAATATTCTAGACAATAGTGTCCTTATAAGTAGTGTCACCTATGAGATGTCCATGTAAGAGAAAAAGACTTCCCTAAATATTAGGTGGTCAGCAACTTTCCCTTATCATGAAGGAGCGGTTACCACCCTTAAGGGTTATCCAAACCTTAGATCAAAGAAGTCTTTATAAATATTTCTCATATGTGGGGAAAATGACAAATCTTAAATAATCACAAGTCACATACAATTATACCTAAGCACATTATTCAATAACGGGGTCTCTCATCTCATGTGAGCAAAACCTCTAAACCATTACAACACACCACCATAACCACTATACATCATAATATACCTACTAAGATCTTTGAGCATTCATGCCCTTTGCAGGGGTGACATGCACACATCTACTTTTTGATAAATACAATGGTGTCCACTGTGGGACCCTGATAAAACTAACTTAAATTACACCTTCTTCATCGTCACCCTACTCACTATCACCCTTCATTCCTTCACCCAACCACTGTCGTCCATGTCCATGATTAACAGGAGAGTTTCATCCCCTACGTCATAAGGTACCAATGATAGTAGTGATGTAGATTCCATGACGGACATGCGTGTCGCCATGGACGAATTACGCCGTCATAACCCTGATATTGAAGGACGACATCCAAAACATCAGACAGCGCCAACAAGAGTCCAACACCTTGAAAGTAAAGATGGTGATCTGGACTAGCCCCATATTGGTAACTAGTCACTCCTTAACGCATGAGGCGAAACTCCATCACGTCGGGTCTCGACTTGGGGAAAGGGAAGAGGAGTGGACCCTTGGTCTAACACGTTATTCAAATATGTCCAATAAAACTTTTGAGCACAACATCATCATTATTGCCAATGACCAATGAAGCTAACATTAAGACCACAACAATAGCCTTAAAAGGTAGACACTACGATAAGCGAAACAGGGAAAATATATCCTCTAAAAAAAATACAATGAAAATATAAATAAACAAAAATAACAAACATGTCTCAAACTTTAAACATCAATAATTCTTACAAAGACAACTCCGTACGAGTCCGGCTTCTCACAAAGAATGACAAATCTATCACAAAAAGATTAAAAATTCAAATTTTAAAATGGAGAGATCGTAATCGAAAAAATAAATAATAGGAAGATCAAAATTACAATTAAATCTATAATATATTAATAATTAATTAAATTAATACATATTTAATTAATTAAATAATTAATCTATTCTGAAAAAAAATTAATATAACCAATGTTTCACATCATTTCACTATATTTGAAGAGCAAGTCGATGAGACTACTACTTAACTAATTAAATGACTACTTTTTTTTATTGAGACAACTAATTGGGATACATTCCAATCTATCCAACATAGCGATAAGAAGTAGCGCCTTTCAATTATTTCCACGTCAGATTCATCAACATATGTTGTTTGTCACTTTGCCTTTGATTTGACAAAACAAAGAATATTCAAAATTATTCAACAAAATTAACAAAACAAAAAACCACCCCAATCAAAATTATTCTATAAAAAAATAATTAAGAATCTGAATTATGCTGTTTTTTCATTAATAAATATGCATAGCTCTCCGAGTTATCGAAACGGAGAAGAAAATCAATCTCTTCATTTCACTCTCAAAACCAAATTATTTTCTTCTCTAGTTCACTATTCACCCTTCATTTTTCTCATTTTAATTTCAGTTTTTGTTGTTGCAACATATCTATTTGGTTTCACTACTCATTTGTTTCTTGTTTCTTGTTTTTTGTTTTCGTTTTTGTTGTTGTTGTTATATCTTTCGCTTCACGTGGAAGTCAAGAACTTATCTAGAGCTTGCTCATATATTTTTCGTGGATTATTTTTCATAACAATTTCGAAAATAACCAATTCAGTTCTACTTGTCTGAATTTTCATCATCATCAAACAGAATTCGGTCGTTGAGTTGTGTGAGAAAGAAGAAAAAAAAATGGTTGATAAGAACATAAGATCCATATTATGGGTATTATTGTTGTTGTTTTGTATTGTGATAGTTTCTGGTGAAAGAAGGCTTGTGAAAACACAAGTACGAGGTTTTAATGTTAGTTCTATGATGATTCAAGAACAAGAACATAGTTTTCTCAGAAAAGCTGTTAATTTCTTATGGAAATCTGATGGATCGGGTTATACACACGTGTGGCCGGTAAGTTTGATTTTGTTTTTGTCTTGTAGTTAAACCTAAATCCTGAGAAGAAAAATTGATTATTGGTTGAAATTTTGTTTTGTTTATGAAAAAGTGTTTATTGTTATGTTTTTTTAGGAAATGGAATTTGGGTGGCAAATTGTGTTGGGTTCTTTTATTGGATTTTGTGGAGCTGCGTTTGGGAGTGTTGGAGGAGTTGGTGGTGGTGGCATATTTGTTCCTATGCTTAGTCTTATTATTGGTTTTGATCCTAAAACTTCTACGGCTATTTCTAAATGTAAGACACGTCGTTCTCTATTACTATCTATACCCTTTCTCAGATTTTTAAGGTTGTTTTATGTTTTTAAGGTTGTCTTAAGTTTAAGTTTTTAAGGTTGTGTCAATCTTTGACACTTGTTGTTTTATTAAAAAGTGTATAAGGATTTTATTAAATTATTATTAATTTTACTAATAGATAGTTTAGTGGTGATTGATGCTGAATTTGGGACTACAATTCGATCTTTCCCAACTACGATTTAGATGGATTGAAACCACTTGATGTTATAACTGATTTCGAACTGGATTAATCATACTATGATGAAAACCTAAAAATAATTATTATCAGTTATTTATTTATTATTTTTGAAATTAACAGTGTCAATGTGTCAGTGTCGATATGTCTGTATATCTTTAGTGTTTGATGTTGGAGTATGTGGTTTATGGTATGTTGTGTTTGTTTCAGGTATGATAATGGGTGCAGCTTTGTCAACTGTTTACTACAACCTTAGACTAAGACATCCTACCTTAAATATGCCAATAATTGACTATGATTTGGCACTTCTTATTCAACCTATGCTCATGCTTGGCATCAGCATTGGAGTGGTCTTTAATGTTGTGTTTCCTGATTGGATGGTCACTATATTGCTCATTATTCTTTTCTTAGGTAAACCAATAATTCAACAATCTTTTTCAGTTATGTATTCATGTTTTTTATGTTGTTCCTCTAACTGGTAGTAATTTTTTTTACTCTTATGTAGGAACATCAACAAAAGCATTCTTTAAAGGGATGGAGACATGGAATAAGGAAACCATAATGAAAAAGGTCTCATTTCTTTTATCATGTAGTCTAATGTTTTTACTGTATTTTGAAAAAATAAATAAATTTATGTTATTTTTTGTTAATAATTACTTGAGAAATTACATTAGAAAATTTGTATTTCTTACTGTTGAACTTGTTTTGATTCATTCTAGGAGGCTGCTAGGAGACAAGAATCATCTGGTGAGTTCAGAAACTATTTATTACTAACATGTCAACACCGACACGGCACTAATGTGGTTCTGGCTATGAAGCACATACACGGATACGATACTGACACGTCGGCACCGAAAATATAAATAAATCGAACATAGTGGCAATTGTTAGTGTGTGTCTGGCATTAACATTTTTTTTCAGAGGTGTCACTGTTAGTATATTTTTTTCTGATGTCAGAATGTATGCAATTTCCTATTGGTTAGGTTCAGGAGAATACAAAGCTCTTCCAACTGGACCAGATGTTGCCACTGAAAAAGATGACACCAAGGTACAGGAGAAAAGTTATTAGTAATCAAAGTGATATAAATGCTCCTTTTACGACGGTTTCTGAGGGAATTTGAACTCCGGCTTTTAAGATTATAACGACAAACTCTTACTACTGAACTGACACTAACATTTTACTGATATAATACTAATTCGCCGGTAATTTGCAGGTGTCTATGTTTGAAAATGTTTACTGGAAGGAGTTTGGGCTACTGGTATTTGTTTGGGTTTCATTTCTTGCACTACAGATTGTTAAGGTTTGCTCTTTCATCACAGTGAATTTAATACATAATAATATCATTTATAAGGTTCACTTCAAATAAATTGAAACCGACAATATCTTGACAGCAAAAATACACGACTACATGTTCGACTGCATATTGGATACTGAACTTGTTGCAGGTAATAATAATTCAGTTCTGTTACTGAGAAAATTTTGCGAATTTGTATCTGAAAAATAAAGTTTGAATCATGTTTTCGATGTTATATATGCAGATTCCGATCTCGGTTGGGGTAACTGCGTACGAGGCAACTGCGTTGTTCACAGGAAAGAGAGTAATAGCTTCTGTTGGTGATCAAGGGAAAGATTTTACAGTCATCCAGCTAGCCATCTATTGTGTCTTCGGCGTGTTGGCCGGTATAGTCGGTGGAATGCTGGGACTAGGCGGCGGATTCATTATGGGTCCACTTTTTCTTGAGCTCGGTGTTCCTCCTCAAGTGAGTTTCAAATATCTTGATCATATAATATTTGTTAGCGCGGTTCCTAACTGGATTCAATGTCATGTGTGGTGCAGGTGTCGAGCGCGACAGCCACATTCGCGATGACATTCTCCTCGTCTATGTCTGTCGTGGAATACTACTTGCTCAAACGATTTCCGGTTCCTTATGGTTCGTGCCCGCGCGAAATTCTAGCTTACATTTTAATCTCTATAATATTTGATTTTGTGCGATAAAATTTATTTTGACTAATGTGTGATTTTTGTATATGTGACATACAGCTCTTTACTTAAGCCTGGTGGCTACTATTGCAGCCTTGGTTGGACAACATATTGTGAGAAGGCTTATCATATTATTTGGAAGAGCTTCTCTTATCATCTTTATTCTAGCCGGCACAATATTTATCAGCGCAGTTTCACTAGGTAAGCATGTTTATTTTTTGGATCAGGGTTGTGTGCAATCACATCTAGATTGTCTGACCGTCGGATTAAGATTAGACTGTTCAGATTTCGAACTCGGTTATTTAGTTTTATGAAACTAAACTTACATTAAAATTATAGAGGTATAGTGTTATATTGCACACAAACATGATTTAAATATGTGTATGCTTATGAGTTCTAAGACATTTTTTTCACTCATTTTGCTAGGTGGAGTTGGCATTTCAAATATGGTGCACAAGATTGCAATGCATGAATACATGGGATTTGAGAATATATGCAAGTATGGGTCATAGCACTTTTGGGAAGATTATTTTGTTTAGTGTGTTTACATTATATTCAAGTTAGGCCAAGAGCTAAGGTGGCCAAGATTAGATTTTTATCCTGTTAGAAGGTGTAATTTGTATTATTATTACCAAGTCATGTAGTGATTCTTTAGGAAACTCAGAAACTTAGATTTATTCACCCTGTTCAAGTCATTTAGATTTTTAAGACTTATGTGATGTGAATCTTATTGTGTCATTCAATGAAAATTTGATAATAATCCGGTTTGTGCAATGCTAATTATATAATCATAAGCTTACTATTGGTGGTGTGGGAACTTAGACATCTATTGAAGTAATTGCTCCTGATATAAGTTAAATGCATGTTTTGACAACGTCACCAGAAGTGGCGGTTTCTCCACCACAAGTAACGAGTATCTCAACTACCTCCAGAGTCACACAACCAATTTTGAGAGATCCTAAGCCTTCTTTTCTCCCGAATTTTACCCTATCCTTTGGTGGTAGGGAACACCCTTATGGCATGCCAACTACATTTATGACAGACATACAAACCAATGCATATACATATGCAAATAAAGCAATAACAGTTGCATCCCCTCTCAATTCATACTTGACATCAAAATCTGTTGTAAGCAATCTTAGTCGAATAACACAACCACAAAGATGGTTAGGATATATCCCTCAAGTTATGTCATCCTTAACTACTAGTTCCCTCTGGTCTGTGAAGCAACAAATGGACGAGAGTAACCATGACATGGTTAACATGCTCACACAGCAAATTGGCATTGTGTTTAATTCTTTGATCCAAAACACTAACCATAGTTATCAGCAATTAACGCACCAAATAGGTCGAATTGCTGACTTATTTGGTGCTCCTCAAGCGTCTGCCCGCTAGTGCCTAATAACCAAATACCACAGCCGGTTACACCTGTCGAGCAACCTGTACCTAGGGTAGTCGAAGGTAACGCATGCCAAAATGACCATGAGGTAGTATTGGTGCATAGAAAGCAGAATGCATACCAAGTGGTCAGAAATGTCCAACAAAATAACTTTAGGGGGGAAAATAACATAGCCAATGTAGTCGAACAAATTTTAGCCCAGAATTGCCTCAATGTTGGCCTTCATAGGCCAAATTTTGTCTCTGCTTTGTCTGAATATTTGTTGCAGACTGAACTTCTAAGGGATTGGAAATTCCCTAAGTTCACTAAGTTTGCAAGGTATACCAACGAATCCACTGTCGAACACATTGCTAGATATCAGTCTGAGGCAAGAGACTTGGCCAATAATGAAAACTTAAAAATGAAGTATTTCCCAATTTTTTAAACTCAAAATGCTTTTACATGGTTAACTAGCCTTCCCCCACATTCCATATGCAATTGGAATCAGTTAGAACGAGTATTCTATGAACAATTCTGCATGGGTCAGATAAAGATTAACAAAAAAGAGCTGGCCAGTGTAAGGAAAAAGTTCTGTGAGTCAATAGATGACTACTTTATTAAGTCAAGGCTATTGAAGGTAAGGTGCTTTACTCAAGTGCTTGAACATGAGTTAGTCGAAATAGTTGTAGGTGGGTTAGACTATTCCATCAAGAAGAAGTTGGATACACAATACTTGAGGGATATGACCCAAATAGCAAACAAAGTTCGATAAGTCGAACGATTGAAAGCTGAGAAGGCTAGGTCAAATAAATATCACAATAAAAAGAAAAAGTCGCCTATGTTAAGGTGAATGAAAATGATCAAGGATTCGACATAAGTTGTGAATATGCCGATGAAAGGGAGGTTATTTGGCAGAACTAAAACTAGAGCCTCTTTACGTTTGTAAAGTTTTAAAACCTTCAAACGAGAAATATCCTGTAGAACCAAGTAAAAATTAGAAGTTTGTTACAAAAACATATACATTTGATGTAACCAAGTGTGACGAAATTTTTGACTTGTTAGTTTTTGATGGCCAAATCATAGTCCCCAAAGGGGTACAAGACGCCGTCATTAGAACAAAGAAAGAAAAAAGGCTTTTGTAAATTTCATAATTTTTTGGGTCATAAAACTTCTCAATGTGCTATTTTCAGGGATCTGATGCAAAAACGCTCTAAAAGAAGCAAGGCTAAAGTTTGCTGACAAACAGAAGCCTCAAATGGAAAGTAATAGAAACCCTCAAAGGTTGAAGAAACCATTTTCGTTGAACCTGTAGAAGTTATAATGGTCGACGCCGTTGAAGGCTTCAACACAAAGGTGGACGAAGTCAAGGTGCTTAACTACACTAAGCAGATGAAAGCGGTGTACCCCAAAACTAGAGAATAACTGGTCGACTTCCTAAATAGGTGCAAGATTAAGGGCTTAAAAGTGATGTTTTTTCCACACTGCATAGAAGTGTTTGACAAGGAGGCTTCCAAAGAACTAGAGATGGTTGTGCCTCAACAACCAAGACACATTGATAGAGACGGAAGAAAGATCAAATCCGTGTTATAAAAAAGTGGAGTCCCTCACAGAACACTTCAAAGCAGGACTTATGTCCCACCTACTAAAGTTCCCCTGGGCGAGTGGATCAGTCCTGTAGAAAAAACAAATTTGGTCGACGAAAGTAGAGATCATTCGAAGTGGGTGCATGATCATCTTACCATGATAACCCACAAGTATCAAAGACATATTTCTATACTTTCAAAAACTACCTGGGCAAAAACCCTATGAGCAGGACTCAATGGAAAAGGAACCAACGCAAGAAAAGGCTGACTTCAAAGCTGGAAGCTCAAGTAAAAATGGAAGTTGCCAAGCCACGGCTGAATTTCAGACGAAAAAAGGCATGTGAAGCAAAGGTTGTTTCCTCCTTTGCCACTTATGAAAAAATCCAAGGAGAAATAGGCCATACAAAACAAAGACGAAGACACGGGGACAAACAACTTTAAGTCTAGTTTTGGAAAAGAACTGGACATTGTTCTTACAAAGACTAGTAAAACTAGTGCCACATTTTCTGAAAAAAAGCAATAAAAAAATTAAGTATTTCAAGGTTTCAACATTGTTCTTACGAAGATCGTATCTAGAAGGGATCTGACACCCTATATACTTGAGGTTATCATCAGATGGAAGTTTGTTTAACTTGGGCTTTCAAATGAACATAGATTTAGAGGGGGGTATTTTTACATCAAATAATTTTAGCCCAGTCAAAACTCAGTTGAAAGTTTAAATTCAAAAACTATAACTTTTATTTTTAAGTAGAATCAATTCTAAAAAAACAAAATCAAATCTACTCAAGATCAACCGAGCATTTCATAATCTATTCTACATCAAAAATTAATTTTAAGTGTTTTAAACGTGAAATCAAACATGCACTTTGTTACAAATATCATTTTGCATAACACGAGTAGAAGGGATATTTTTTAAAGATTTAATGGTTCTTAACTTAATTTATAATATTTATATGAATTTTTTAATTAATAAATATTATTTTTAAATCTTCAAAAAATATGTTTATTATTCAACTCGGTCTTTTATAAATAATTTCTATTACATTCATTTTTTTTATTATAAGTCGATTTTATAATTTTATACGTATTAAAAAATGTAATTATTATTATTTTAAAAAATAATAAAAAAGATTTAATACAAAATTATCTTTTATTTATGGTATTATAAAATAAATTAAACGAATTAAAAACAAATAAATAATAGACTAAATTACAGTTTTGGTCTCCCTATTTTAACCAATTCGCGAAATTAGTCCTCTTATTTATTTTTTAAATAATTTTAGTTCTCATTCCAATTTTTTTGTCCAAAAAAACGTTGTTGTGTACTATTTTTTAGATACGTGTCATATTGTTATTGACTTGACACAAGAAATATTAACTATTCATTGCATTTTTGACAAGATTTTCTTCCTTCATTCGTCTTCTTCGATCGCCTTCTTCATCTTCTATCTCTCTTAGCTTGTTCGCTCGCCTTCTCCGCTCTCCAGAAAATGCTCTCTATGTTCTCTCTCATTCAAAAAGTATGCCACGTATATAAAAAATGACACATCGACATTGTTTTGAACGGAAAACGGACATGGGAACCAAAACTGTTTAAAAGATAAATAGGATGACTGAATCCGTGAAAAATTATAATTTAACCTAAAAATAAAAATTAATATTAATAATTCAACAGATTTAAAATAAAAAATAACAACAGATATAAAATTATTAAATTAAAAATTTAAGAAATTAAAGTTCATCAATTAGAACAAATTAAAAAGTATTGTATCATATTTCCTCTGTCCTAAATTATAAGACATTTTACAAAAAAAAAATATTTGTCCTAAATTATAAATTACTTTAAAATTCTAATACAATATTAATGATTTTTTCCTAAAATACCATCTATCATTTAATACTCTTTATTTTTTTCTATTCTTTTAATTTGCTTTTCAATGTAATTAATGAAGAATACTTTTATAGAATTATAGATTATTTTGCTTTCCTATACAATAATCATTGCATTTTTTAATTCGTATAAAATACACAAAATGTCTTATAATTTATAAGAGAAGGAGTAAATAATAACAATTTGCCATTCAGAAACATCTGCAAGTCTAACGTACACAAAAAAGTTACACTTTGTTCATAAACCATTATGGATTTCATAAAAAATGTTTTATTTGAATGTAAATCTTAAGAAAATATTTAAGATGAATTAGTTTTAATGATAAAATTTATTGGTATATCTTATTAATTGTAATTAATAAAATAATTGAATAAAATAAAAGTTAATAAATAAAAATATAATAATAAAAAAATAACGATGAATACTATACATTGATATTATAAAAAGACAAATATTTTGAAATAAAAAATATAAATGAAACACAGAAGTTCTAAAGAAAGACATATTTGTGGGCACTAACACCAATATTTATAATTATATTCAATTTATTTAATTTTCTAAATTATTATTGATATTGAAGTGTGAATTCAATTTTGAGGTCAATGTTGTTTTTAGGACTTCCGTGTTTCACAGGTCATAAATGAAAGCTTATCAGAATGGTTTGAAAATAACGTTTCATGTTTCATGAAACACAAAAGTCATACTCTCTTGTCCACACAAAAAATAAACGTGTTTTTCAATGTGATTTTCTTTTTTCAACATTTGAATTTTTTTATAAAAATTTAAGTTGGTAAAAATATTCTTTTAAGTTGTAGAATCTAAACATTACATATGAATTTCAATCATGAAAAATAGTGATGATAATGGTAAGGTTTGGGCAGGATATTACTCTATTTGTTCTATAATGAGAAAATGACATTTTCATTAAAATATTTTTATAATACATCAGAAATGATAAAAATAATATTAATTAAAGAGTAAAATTGAAAAATATGTATTAAAAATTGAAATTGATCATTCATTTTAGGATATTCTTTTATTCTAAATAAGTTACTCATTGTGGAACGGAATGAGTATAATATTCATTCCCGCGATTTAAAAAAATTCTCGTACCCGAGCTTATACCCACTTGGACGTCATAGTTAGTACTCGTACTCGTACCCTATGAGTATATAAATATCCGTACTCGTGTCCGTTACCTGAATTCCTATTAAAAATAAATAGTTCAAATATAAAATATCATATAATTTTAAGTTTTTAAAAACATGAAAAAAATTTCAAACAATTTATTGTTGAAATAAATAAACATTTATATTAAATACGTAATAGTTTAACATTGATATATTTTTTAAAATTGATATAAGTATATTTTTATATAAATATATAAATATAAATGAAAAAATATAAATATATATTGTGTGGGTATGTGGTGGGGTAGGTACCAAGGTGCTCATACCCGCACTCATACTTGTTTATTTTTGTAGGTAATTATTCGAGTTCATACTCGTATCTATTTTTTTTTTATAGATTTTTATCTTATCCGTTGTGGATGATTTTGTAGATATTTATTGGGGATAAGTCAAATTGTTATTCCTAATGAAAAAGAAAAAGAAATTTTTTTGTTAGTTAGAATTATACAATTGAGATTCAATAACACATGAAACTTATTTTTTTTATCCTCTTTTTAATAAAGAGGAAAAAACTCAACCATATTATGCAATGATTAATCTTCACAACTCTTTAATAGCTTTGTAACCATATCAACCAGGACTGTACAAAAATATGGTTAAACAAACTATATTACTAAACTAAATTGTATTGTACCATAAAAAAATTGAACCACTTAAATGGTTAATGAACTGACCCATTTAATTCAAACAATTCTAATTCAATTTAAAATCGGTTCATAATCAGTTTTTTTTATAAACTGTTTTAATTATACAAATAAGGTTTCTAAATCAATAGAAAATTAAATACACAAATAGTAAAAGAAAAGGTTTCTAATTAAAATTAAATTACTTTACTAAACAGTCTAGTTGATAGGTTTATAGAAAATTAAATAGATAATTTTTTTTATCTTGAAATTTTTTTTCGAAAAATAAAAAAGATATTTATATTTTTTTATTCAGGATTTTTTTTTCGAAAACAAAATTATAATTTTTTTTTAAATTTAAAATTATTTTTTTGAAAAAAAACAAAAAATTTCTGAATATTTTTTCAAAAAATAAAAAAAATTTATTATTCTGCAATTTTTTTTCGAAAAATAATAAAATATTAATTTTTTTTCAAAAAAAAAAAAAAAAAAATTTTACTTTATTCAAAAAATTCTTTTTCTCGAAAAATAAAAAAAATTAATTTTTTTTTATTCTGAATTTTTATTTTTCGAAAAATAAAAATAAAATTTTAAATTTTTTTTGGAAAAAAATAAATTTATTTTTTATATTCAGGAAATTCGTTTTACGAAAAATAAAAAAAAATTTAAATTTTTTTTATTCAGGAAATTCTTTTTACGAAAAATAAAAAAATTCCGAAAATTTTATATAAAATGAAAATAATTTATTCTGATTTTTTTTCTTTTTTTTTAGAAAAATAAAATATTATTATTTTTTGAATAAATTTTTCAAATATTATAATTTTTTTTTAAATTAACAATTTTTTTATCAAATTTAAACATTGGTTTTAAAAGAGTTCACATTATAAAATTGGTTTATAATTGCAAACTGATTATAAACAAGTTTATAAACACAAACTGGTTTTAAACTAATTTTAAATTAAATTGAAACCATTTTAACAGTTAATTATATTTTTATTGAAATGATTATTATAAACTGAATTGAATCATAAATATAATTTGGTTCAGGGCAGTTCATTAACCACAAACACCCTGATATCAACCACATGTATTTCAATATACTGCAATGAGTTACTTTCAGCTTCTCATTACCAACTTGTTTTATCAAAAAATATTGTGTGAATGTGCTTGATTTTGTTGTGTGAAAGAGAAATATGATTTCTTTTCCATGTGGTTGATTTTGTTATGTCTTCAACTCAATTGGACTTTTGTATTCAATTATTCCCTTCCCCTCCTATTCATATTATTAAAAAGCAATTCATTTCTTAAATATATTAAATAATTAATATGTTTAGTTTGTATATAAATTAGATATATTAATTATTTAATATATTTTTAAAAAATTATAGTAAGATTAGAGAGAATAATAACTTATTTAATAGGAATGACAATTTGATTAAGTAATATGTTATTTGTCTAAATTATTAAATAATTTAATTTCATAATTAAATAAAATATTTATTAAAAAAATATTATTACTGGATCATGTAAAATTAACAAAATAATTTATTAAAAATGCAAAATTTTAAACTACCTCCAATCTTATATATAAACAACTTTACAAAAAAAACTCACCTTTTAAAAAAAATGTCTAAATACATTTAAGTGTTACATTCTTTCTAATTTTACTCATAGTACTTTTTGTCTTGAAAATCGTTAAAAACATATAAATATAAAAAAAGTAGAAAAATATTTGAAATAATTACATTGAATATAGTAATTTTTAATGATATTTACTTATGTTTAAGACCATTAATTTTTTTTATGGGTTATATTCGAGACCAAAACGAGTGTTAAATTAATCTGAAAATAACGACATGTAAAAAGACTAATACACTTGAATTGTCTTAAGTCAGCATATAATTTGTCATTTCATTTTAAAAAAGTAGTCACATTAACAATTTTGAAACTAAAACATTTTGATTTAAACAAACAGTTTATTTTATCGAATAGTTTAGTGGTTAGAATTTAACACTAGACGATATTGCTTGCCTTCTAGACGATAAAGCCCATGAGATGATAGTTGTCATATCCCAATTTTCAAAGCTGGCCATTAGAGGCAGCTGCTAAAGCCTTAACTTTAGGCCCCCAAATATATATATTTTAATTAAAATAATTAATTTAAATTAATTAAATGTTGTTTTAATGATTAAAACCTAAAAAAAAGGAAAAGACCTCTATAATAGCCTAAAAAAAAAAGGGGCTAAGTATTTAAATTTTTTTTTACTGTTATTGACTCTTCTTCTCAATGTTCTTATATTAAATTATTAATAATCTCCTATTATTAAATCCATCAATTTCTTTAAAATTTCTCCTATCATTTTCAATTGAACATTTTTTCAAAAGCAAAAAACTTTGTGTTCTGGACTGGACCAATGACTAGAATTGACCCAATCCGCCTCTGCTCCAGAGCGACCCAAATTGCCTAAGTCCAATCCATAGAGGGGCAAAAATGACCTTTATGCCCCTCCAACCGGGCAAGGAATGCAACGTTCCTCCCCGACGTTGATGCCCGTGACGCACGGCTTCCTCGCTGTCTGAACAGCAAAGGACAGGTGCCAGGAACTGCGTTATGCCCCCGACATAATGGCTAGTTTCGAGCACCCTGCCCGGCATAACAGCTAGTTTGGGCAGTTACCTATTCTTTGGGGGAAACGGTTATTTCGCCCCGAAAATAGGACCGTTGGCCACGAGCTGGGGGCTCTATATAAACCCTCTCACTTGAGAGGGTCAGGTATCCAATATTCACCC
Organism: Lathyrus tuberosus; assembly: GCA_022829125.1. Lineage (NCBI taxonomy): Eukaryota > Viridiplantae > Streptophyta > Magnoliopsida > Fabales > Fabaceae > Lathyrus > Lathyrus tuberosus. The sequence goes on along the minus strand of JALAZF010000515.1, from coordinate 1,280,252 downwards.
TAAGAACTCATACTTTGTACTTACCCATTTTCTCTGACCCTTTCTCACTTGAGCGTCGGAGTGCCTTGCAGGTACACCCCCTCCTCTCCATACGACCAGCATTCCTGACGCACTTGGCGGCCTGATTCTACAGGATCTGATCCAACCTTCACGATCAGTGGCGCCGTCTGTGGGAAGCTTTGTTCTTCCCTTCTTTTTTTAACCGAAGATCAAAACAACTTTCGAACATCATCACGATCATGGCCTCCCAAGATCGCACCCAGGATGCTCTTCTTTCCACCATCCTCCCCGTCAACAAATCTGACGTTGACGACCAATCATCTCTCCTCCGAGATGCCCGTTTCCTTAGGGATGGAGCCACTGCTTCTCCTTCTCCTACCCCTGCTGATCGCCACAACGATCAACCCTCTCTTGACCTCCAGTCCATCCCCGTTCCGCCCAACGCCGACCCGGCCGTGGCAGCTCTCCTGGAGGTGCTCAACAAGACTAACACCCTGATCCTGCAGCAAAACGAGAGGATAGGGGCACTGGAAGAGTCTCACCGTCCAAGATCCCCTCCTACGCGGAGGAACCAGAGGCGATCAAGAAGTCCGCAGCCACGCAGAGAAATCGACCGTAGACTGCGCCAAGAGGCTGATCCTCGCGTAGCCCGAAAGCGCGACCAGATCTCCCCGCGTGACCAGCACGCTCATGACCATAAATGGACTCATAGGAACGAGCAATCTCCTCCGATCAAGTCCAAAGGACGGGCACGCTCACCTTCTCCCCGAAGGAACCGCTCGCCTTCTCCTCGAAGGAAGCACACACCTTCCCCTCGAAGGAACCACTCACCTTCTCCTCGAAGGAACCGCCGACGCCAGTATCTTGTCCGGTCACCATCATACACCAGTACTAGCAGCGACGACGAGCCTCGAGGCCCGTTGTCCTAAGAGATCCTGGTTATCCGTCTCCTGAAAGGCTTGGAGAAACCCCCGTCGCTTGGCACGTACGACGGGACCACTGACCCAGACGAGCACATCGAGAATATCGATGCGCTCTTAAACTACCACGGCATACGAGGCGCCATCAAATGCAGACTGTTCCCGACCACGCTCCGAAAGGGAGCGATGACATGGTATAAACAACTGCCCGAGGAATCCATCACCTCGTGGAAATAGCTCGGCAGGATATTCTCGCGGCACTTCACAGCATCTCGCCGCCATCCCAAAACTGAGGCCTCCCTCGGAGCCATAATCCAGGGGAAAGACGAACCTCTCCGCGCATATATCGAGAGGTTCAACAAGGAAGCTGTCCAGGTCCCGACGACAGACAAGATGAAGAAGTTCCTGCTCGAACAAGGTGTCCGCCGGGACTCCGAGTTCGCTAAATCCATTGGCCTCGCGCCACTGAGGAACTTAGACGCTCTCCTCCTCAAAGCCCAATCTCATATCCAATACGAGGAGAAGATTGCGGCCAGCAACGTCTGAGCGTCTCGCCGCCAGGAGAACGCCCGGGCTTCCAAAGGAGAGGAAGCCTCGACGTCACGTCGGGGTAAACGAAGGCACGAGGACCGTCCCCGCTACTCCCGTGACAGCAAAGGCCCCTCCGGGCATTTCCATGATTACACTCCCTTGACCTTCTCCAGGGAGAAGATTTTGACCGAATGTGCCAATTCGGAGTTCAAACAAGCCTGGGTCCATTTCCCCAAACAGCTGCCGAACAGACCAAACGTGGACGAGTCAAAATACTTCCGCTTCCACAAAAGTCACGACCATACTACGGAGGACTGCATACATCTGAAGGATGCCATAGAGATACTGATCAGGGACGGCCACCTGAAGCAGTTCACAAAGAAAAAGGACAGGACGCCCAGGAGTCCAAGAAGGTTGAGGAGGAGGTACCCTCCTCGGAAGATGCCAACATACAGGTCGCAATGTCCATCTCGCGGCCAGAGGACTTCTACGTCCCAGACGGGCTCAACGCCCTTGCTTATTTCGCGGTCCACAGCCCGTGGGGGACTTTTCCTTCCGCCATGGTCATTTCTGGCGGGGGATTCAACAAAGTCACTGTGGGTTCTATGAAACGGAAGTTCGAGCACCTGATCAACACCAGTTCGAACAGAGTAACCACGCTTGATCAGGCCCCGAAGGGTTCCATCCCCATCTCCTTCTACAAGGAGGAACTCCTCGGTGGCTCCCCGAACTCAAGCATCCCATTGCTCGTCAGAGCCCAAATGGCAAACTTCGACGTTCGCCAAATCCTAGTCGACCAAGGAAGCTCGGTCGACATCATGTACTCCCAGCTGTTCTCAACGCTGCAGCTGGACGAATCGCACCTTACCCCCTACGAAGGGTCCGATTTACAGGGATTCAACGGGTCTGTGACCAAGCCGTGGGGTTACATGGAGTTGATCGTGACCTTCAGAGCAGCTGAAACGGCCAGATCCATCAAGGTGCAATTTCTGGTAATTGACTGCCCGTCACTCTACCAATGCATTTTCAGAAGGCCAACTCTAGCCGAGTTGGTAGCAGTACCATCGACCATCCACCTGAAGATGAAGTACTATACTTCGAAAGGAATGGTCGCCACCCTCCACGGTGATATAGAAGCTGCCCGAAGGTGCTTTGAAGCAGCCGTAAAGGGGCTCAATGCCATTGCGCCCAAACCTAAAGCGTCGAGCAAGCCAGCATTGCCCAGCAGCTCCGAGGAGGCCAAGCCTCTACCACAGGTCGACTCTATCGACCTCGACATTCGCTTCCCCGAGGACCAACAGGAGGAACGAGCAGCTTCAGCCGGCCCATCCGCGTCATCCAACAGCATCTCCCATCCAATGCGCCCAATCCCGGATGGAAACTTCGAGCTAGTCCTATTCGGCGAAGACCCCCAACGGGGAGTGAAGATCGGAGCATACCTGCCTGACCTCGTGAGGAAGCAGCTCAAAGCGTGCCTCTGAGAGAATGCCGACCTCTTCGCGTGGAGCGCCGCGAAAATGCCCGGCTTGGATCCATCCGTCGCATGTCACCAGCTGACCATTGACCCGACCATCAAGGTCGTAGCACAAGATAGGAGAAAGCAGTCTCCGGAGAAAACGGAGGCTGCTGAAAAAGCTGTAAAGGACCTCCTCGAGGCCAAATTTATTTCGGAGGCCAAGTACACCACTTGGCTGTCCAACGTTGTATTGGTTAAAAAACTAATGGAAAATGGCGCATGTGCATTGATTATACTGATCTTAATAAGGCATGCCCGAAGGCTGCCTACCCCCTCCCCAATATTGATAAACTTGTTGATAATTCCACTGGTTTTAAACTTTTATCGTTCATGGACGCCTACTCGGGCTATAATCAAATCCCAATGGCAATGTCCGACAAAAAATATACGGCCTTCATGACCGAATCAGGCAACTATTACTACAATGTAATGCCCTTCGGCCTGAAGAACGCCGGAGCAACATACCAACGAATAATGAACAAAGTGTTCCGGGGAGAAATAGGCAACATGCTCGAAGTATACATGGACGACATGATCGTTAAATCCCACGAGGAGATCGATCATACTGCCCACTTACGAAAGGTCTTCGAACAGATAAGGAAATACAAAATGCGTTTTAATCCGGAGAAGTGCACGTTCGGTGTCCGGGCAGGAAAATTCCTCGGCTTCTACCTAACAGAACGAGGCATTTAAGCCAATCCCGACAAATGCCAGGCATTCTCCGAGTTTCCTACGCCCAAGTCCAAAAAATCCATCCAGTCCCTCAACGGGATGCTCGCGTCACTATCTCGTTTCGTGGCCAAGTCCGCCCAGCACACCCTACCATTCTTCAAGCTCCTCCGCAAAGAGGCTGCGTTCGAGTGGACCGAGGAGTGCGATAAGGCCCTTCTCCATCTGAAACGAGCACTCTCAGAGCCACCGGTCCTCTCTCGCCCGGACAATGGCGAAACATTGTACCTATACCTGGCCGTAGCTTCCGAAGCAGTGAGTGCCGCCCTCATCCGCGTGACACCCGACGGGCAGAAGCCCATTTATTTCACGAGCAAGGCGCTGCAATGACCAGAGTTACGTTACCAGCAGATAGAGAAAGTGGCATTAGCCCTCATCAACGCAGCCAGGAGATTGAGACACTACTTCCTGGCCCACACGATCGTGGTTCAGACATATCAGCCCATAAAGCAGCTGCTCGGTCGTCCAGATATGGCCGGCAGAATGCTTAAGTGGTCGCTGGAACTATCCGAATTTGACATTCAATACGAAGGCAGAAAGGCCCTCAAGGCCCAAGCTCTGGCCGACTTCGTCGCGGAGATGACATTCGCGGACTCCCCAGTTTTTGTGTGTTTTAATTAATCGAGTCTTTCTGATTATTTTATTATTATTTTATTTTATTTTTTACTTTTATCTGAAAATATGTTATTTTTCAATGTTGTGATATTTTATCGGGTTTTGGGAACGTTTGCGAGATATTTGAGTGTGGGGGTATTTTGGTCATTTCATAATATTTTTAATTAAGTTAGTAAGAATAGAATAGAAAGAGAGAAAAATAGAGAGAAAGAAAAGGAGAAGAAGGAAAAAGAGAAGAAGAAGAGAAATAGTGAGAAAAACTTGGAAATCAAAGAAATCAACCCCTAGAATCAATTTAATCGGGTAAGGGTGCGAAACTCAGTTATTGTATACTTGTGTATGATTATGTATGTGTATTTGTGGTTGTTATTGGATTGAATTGGAAAAATTTATTAAAACCTATATTATGTAAAATTGATTAGAAATTGATTAAATGTGTTGGAAATCATATTTTTAGTGTTCATTATTGTTGATACATGATAGATACATGTTGCTATGCATTGTATTGGTAATTGTCTGGGTGTAGGTGAAAATTGGAAGATTTTGGGTTGAGAAAACGCAGAACTTTGTTCTGCAGAATTTTTTTCTGGTTTTTCCAGGTCATACGCGTATGGGGCATGTTTATACGCGTATGGACCTTGGCATCACGCGTAACATGGGCGAGGCATGGGCCAATACACGTATGGATCTTCAATTTTCTCGGCCATCTGCCCATATGTGTATGATACGTGTAACACTTCAGGGCAATACGAGTATGATGGGATGCACTACGCGTATTGGAATTAAAACATGAATTTTGGGGAAAAATGGTCTCTACCCATACGCGTATGGCCTTGGGCAATACGCGTATGGCATGGCGAGGAATTTGGGCAATACGCGTATGGCTAGGAGAATGGTAAAATGGGACTTTTCAAAATATCGTTTTCGTTTTTATTTCGTAACTTGGGTTCCGTTTATCCGATTTTTATATTCTTGGTATCGTTGTGAAGCTATTGAGTTGTATTTTCCTATTATGATTATTTTGAAATTGTTAGCCAATTTATTTATGTCGAAAATCGGGAATAGTGTCGGTTTGTCGACTTTTTTCATTATAATTGTGCTTAATTGATGTGTATTATGCAAGGTGCTGTTGTATGAGGTAAATGTATGTGTTTAGATGGTATTGAGAAGAATTATGGCCGTATGGCAATTAAATGCATTGTTTTGGGCATAAGTGCAAAGTGTGATTTTGTTGATGTGGATGAATGCATGTATGTGCGCATATTAAATGTCATGAGTCATTGTATGCCAAGCATCATGATATGCATTGTTGTGACGTCCTGAGTGACAGTTTGATTCCAGAGGGAATCTGCTATAACATCGTGAGCCTTAAAAATAAGAGGTATGAATAGCCTTAAAAATAAGAGGACCTAAAGCGATGGTTATAGACGATCGTGTGCCCATGTCGGGTGTGAGCGATCGGATTATGTGCCTTATACAGAGAGGACCTAAAGCAATCCATAAACGTCGTGTGCCTTATACCAAGAGGACCTAAAGCGACGGGAGAACATCGTAGGCCCGACGGGGTATTACTTGAGTGATCCTCAGTAACGAGCGATGATTCCAGCAGAGTTCCTGAGTGAACTAATGATGAGAAATATTGGAAGTCGGTACCGCATGGCATGTGCATAGAGTCATTGTGTCGGTCTCTGTGCATTTGCATAAATCATAAATATGATTGACTATGTGTGAGAATTATGAATGGATTAATCGTGTGTGGAATTGATGAATTGATATCCTTGGTGATAATTGCATTGTGTACGATTAATGTGCATTGACGTTAGATAAATGAAATATGTATGATGTTGTGTAGTATTTGGATTCTGTTGTATGTTTGTGGTGAGAAATCTATATGTGCATTTTTGTGTTAATATATAATTATATGCAACTGTATGATGATTGTTTTTCTCACCCTTATGCTATTTTATAATGCTTTATGAGGCATTGCAGATTCGAGTTGCTGGACGTATTTTTGTGAAGCTTTGCGTCTTCATTCTTTTGTCGGTCGGCTCTGATATGTGACACTGGGTAGTTAGGGAGGCCGTTTGTGATATTGTGTATTATGTATATATATCTTTTGGCTTTTGCATGTACAACTTGATGTATGACAAACTTTTCATGATATATATATATATATGATATTCAGTTTTAGATTTTCCGCTTTTATTCTAAAATTCTGAAATGTGGGTGTAAGGAACTGAGTTCCTCTGTTGATTGCTACCCCACTGTTGCATATCTTTATGAGCAGGTGTTGTATGATTTGTTTCAATATAATGTGACTTCCCCCGTCTATGCCATGATAATTTAGATATACTCTGATGAAATTTTGAATTTTCTTATACTGCTTTATTTGATTGGGGGTGTAGACTGGGGGTGTTACATTAAGTGGTATCAGAGCTAGTCCGTGTCAGTTGTGTCTGTCCTTGTCGGTCTTGGCGTTTGGATGAGCTGTTTGTTTAACCATAGTTTCTGTTATTGGAAATAAACAGAATATAGCTGGTAGGAACGATGCTGCTTTGGCTGCTGCTATGCAAGCTATGGCTCGTGCTGTGCAGGGTGCACCTAATGCTGTAGGTAACGATGAGTTCAGGAAGAACAAACCGCCGGTCTTCAAAGGAAGATATGATCCGGATGGTGATCAGATTTGGCTGAAAGGGATTGAAAGGATTTTCTGAGTGATGGATTGTGCTGAAGATCAGAAGGTGAGACTGGGTACTTACGTGTTACTAGAAGAAGCTGATGATTGGTGGGTTAGTACACGTTATGTGTTGGAAGTTGCAGAAGAGGAAGAAATTACTTGGGAAGTTTTTAGCCGAGAGTTCTTGAGGAGGTATTTTCCTGAAGATGTAAGAGGAAAGAAGGAAATCGAGTTCTTGGAACTGAAACAAGGTAATATGTCTGTTGTTGATTATACTGCTAAGTTTGTGGAACTTGTGCAGTTTTATCCTCATTATGCTGAAGCGACTGTGGAATTCTCTAAGTGTGTTAAGTTTGAGAATGGCTTGCGTCCTGAGATAAAGCAGGCAATTGGATATCAGAGGATTCGGAGGTTTTCTGATTTGGTGGATTGTTGTAGGATTTATGAAGAGGACAGTAAGGCTCGTTCTACTCACTATAAGAGTGTGAGCGAGAGGAAAGGGAAGCATCAGTTTCGTGGTGGTCCGTATGTGACACTAGCTGATAAAGGTAAACAAAGGGGTACTTTTGATCGAAGGTCAGGTGGAGGAGGTATGTCTAATTCTCCGAGATGTTTTAAATGTGGTGAGTTGGGGCATCGTCAGTTTGAGTGCAAGAAGGATGTGAGTAAGTGTTCTAATTGTGGAGGTTTAGGACATGTAGCAGCTGAGTGCAAGAGAAAGAATGTGGTTAAGTGTTTTAACTGTGGTGAAGCTGGTCATATTAATACAAAGTGTCAGAAACCGAAGTAAGCTCCAGCTAGTGGGAAGGTATTTTCTTTGGCAGGAACTCAGACTTCAAGTGCAGATCGTCTGATCAGAGGTACTTGTTTTATTAATAGTACTCCTTTGATTGCTATTATTGATACTGGAGCGTCTCATTCGTTTATTTCGTCTGAGTGCGTGAAGCGTTTGAATCTTGTGTTGTCTTTAATGGGTGGTGAGATGGTTATTGATACTCCAGCAATGGGGTCAGTAACTACTTCTTTGGTTTGTCTAAGATGTCCTTTGACCATTTATGGTAAAGACTTTGAGATGGATTTGGTGTGTTTGCCGTTGGAGGGATTAGATGTGGTTCTGGGAATGAATTGGATGCAATTTAATCGAGTTCATATTGATTGTTATCATAAGCTGGTAAGGTTTCATTCTCTTGAGGAAGACGAAGACTCGAGTTTCTTATCTACCAAAGAGTTGAAGAGACTTTTGGCGGATGAAGCTCAGTTGTTTGGGTTGTTTGCATCTTTGACTGTGGATAGTCAAGTTTCACTTGATGTATTTCCTATTGTGTGTGAATTTCCGGAAGTGTTTCCTGAGGATATTTCAGACTTGCCGCCAGAGAGAGAGAGAGGTGAAGTTTTCTATAGATCTAGTTCCTGGTACTAGACCTGTATCTATGGCACCTTATCGTATGTCGGCATCTGAGTTGGTAGAGTTAAAGAAACAGTTGAATGAGTTGTTGGAGAAGAGGTTTGTGAGGCCAAGTGTTTCTCCATGGGGTGCTCCAGTTTTATTGGTGAAAAATAAGGATGGCAGTATGCGGTTGTGTATTGATTATCGCCAGTTGAATATGGTGACGATTAAGAATAAGTATCCTCTTCCAAGGATTGATGATCTGATGGATCAGTTGGTTGGTGCTTGTGTGTTCAGTAAGATTGATTTGAGATCAGGGTATCATTAGATAAGGGTGAAGGAGGAAGATATTCAGAAGACGGCTTTTAGGACACGTTACGGTCATTATGAATATTCTGTGATGCCGTTCGGGGTTTCTAATGCGCCAGGTGTGTTCATGGAGTACATGAATCGTATTTTTCACGAGCATTTAGATCGATTTGTCGTTGTGTTTATTGATGACATTTTGATTTATTCTAAGTCTCGAGAGGAGCATGTGGAACATTTGCGTATTGTTTTGCAGGTTTTGAAAGAAAGGAAGCTTTTTGCCAAATTGTCCAAGTGTGAATCCTGGTTGTCGGAGGTGAGTTTCCTTGGACACGTAATTTCAGGTAATGGTATTTCTGTGGATCCATCTAAAGTAGAAGCAGTTCTACAATGGGAGGCTCCGAGATCTATCACTAAAATTCGAAGCTTTTTGGGTTTGGCTGGTTATTATCGAAGGTTCATTGAAGGTTTTTCTAAGCTAGCACTTCCTTTGACCCAGTTGACTTGTAAAGGGCAAGCATTCATTTGGGATATTCGGTGCGAGGAAAGTTTTAATGAGCTGAAGAGAAGATTGACGACAGCTCCGATTTTGATTTTGCCGAATCCTAATGAACCATTTGTGGTTTATTGTGATGCTTCTTTGATTGGTCTAGGTGGTGTTCTGATGCAGGAAGGTAAGGTGGTGGCTTATGCTTCAAGGCAGTTAAGAGTGTATGAGAAGAATTATCCTACTCATGATCTTGAGTTAGCTGCTGTGGTTTTTGTGTTGAAGATTTGGAGGCATTATCTCTACGGTGCAAGGTTTGAAGTCCTTAGTGATCCTAAAAGTTTGAAATATTTGTTTGATCAGAAAGAGCTAAATATGAGGCAACGTAGATGGTTAGAATTTTTGAAGGACTACGACTTTGGCTTGAATTACCATCCTGGTAAAGCTAATGTGGTAACCGATGCATTGAGTCGAAAATCGTTACATATGTCCGCTTTAATGGTTAAGGAGTGGGAACTTTTGGAATCGTTTAGAGATTTGAGTTTACTTTGTGAAGTGACGTCGGATAGCGTCAGGCTTGGTATGCTAACGATTACTAATGATTTTCTGATGACTGTTAGTGAGAAACAGAAGCTGGATGTGAAATTTGTGGATTTGATGTTGGTTGGAGAAAAAGATGCGAAGAGTGATTTTCAAGTGGATATTAATGGTGTTTTAAGATTCTGAGGTAGAATTTGTATTTCGGATGATGCGGAGTTGAAAAGGATGATTTTGGAAGAAGGACACAGGAGTAATTTGAGTATACGTCCGGGAGCGAATAAGATGTATCAGGATTTGAAGAAGATTTTCTGGTGGTCTGGATTGAAAAGAGATGTGGCTCAGTTTGTTTATGCATGTTTGACTTGTCAGAAATCGAAAGTAGAACATCTGAGGCCTAGTGGTTTGTTGCAACCGTTGGATATTCCTGAGTGGAAGTGGGATAGCATTTCCATGGATTTTGTGACAGGGTTACCGAATACTCAGCGAGGGCATAATGCTATTTGGGTGATTGTGGATAAACTGACTAAATCGGCTCATTTTATTCCGATTGACATCAGTTTTACTTTGGAGCGGTTAGTTGAGATTTACATCAGTGTGATTGTGAAATTACATGGGGTTCCATTGAGTATTGTTTCGGATCGAGATCCTAGGTTTACCTCGAGATTTTGGGAAAGTTTACAGAAGGCTTTGGGTTCTAAATTAAGATTGATTTCGGCTTATCATCCGCAAATGGATGGTAAGATGGAGAGGACGATTCAGTTATTGGAAGATTTGTTGAGAGCTTGTGTTTTGGAATAAGGTGGTGCGTGGGATAGTTATCTTGCATTGATTGAGTTCACGTATAATAACAGTTTCCATTCGAGTATTGGAATGGCACCATTTGAAGCATTGTATGGACGAAGATGTCGAACACCGTTGTGTTGGCACGAATCTGGTGAGAGTACGGTGGTTGGACCAGAGTTGGTGCAACAGACGACGGAGAAAGTGAAGTTTATTCGTGAGAAAATGAAGGCTTCTCAGAGTAGGCAAAAGAGTTATCATGATCGGAGACGGAAAGATCTTGAGTTCCAAGAGGGTGATCATGTATTTTTTAGAGTTACACAGGTGACGGGTGTGGGTCGTGCATTGAAATCGAAGAAACTTACTTCTCGGTTTATTGGTCCTTACCAGATATCCGCGAGAGTGGGTGCTGTGGCTTATAGGGCGGCGTTGCCGCCGAATCTGTCGAATTTGCACGATGTGTTTCATGTTTCACAGCTTCGGAAGTATGTTCCAGATCCGTCGCATGTGATTCCGATGGATGAGATTAAGGTAAGGGAGAACCTTACGGTTGAGGCATTACCAGTTAGGATTTTGGATCGCGAGGTGAAGCGGTTGAGAGGCAAGGACATTGCACTTGTGAAAGTGGCGTGGGGAGGCGCTGCTGAGGGCAATTTGACTTGGGAGTTGGAGAGTCGGATGCGGGAGTCGTATCCGGAGTTGTTCGTCTCAGGTATATTTTTGAGGACGAAAATTTCTAAGTGGGGGAGAGTTGTAACGCCCCAGTTTTTGTGTGTTTTAATTAATCGAGTCTTTTTGATTATTTTGTTATTATTTTATTTTATTTTTGACTTTTATCTGAAAATATGTTATTTTTCAATGTTGTGATATTTTATCGGGTTTTGGGAACGTTTGCGAGATATTTGAGTGTGGGGGTATTTTGGTCATTTCATAATATTTTTAATTAAGTTAGTAAGAATAAAATAGAAAGAGAGAAAAATAGAGAGAAAGAAAAGGAGAAGAAGGAAAAAGAGAAGAAGAAGAGAAATAGTGAGAAAAACTTGGAAATCAAAGAAATCAACCCCTAGAATCGATTTAATCGGGTAAGGGTGCGAAACTCAGTTATTGTATACTTGTGTATGATTATGTATGTGTATTTGTAGTTGTTATTGGATTGAATTGGAAAAATTTAGTAAAACCTATATTATGTAAAATTGATTAGAAATTGATTAAATGTGTTGAAAATCATGTTTTTAGTGTTCATTATTGTTGATACATGATAGATACATGTTGCTATGCATTGTATTGGTAATTTTCTGGGTGTAGGTGAAAATTGGAAGATTTTGGGTTGAGAAAACGCAGAACTTTGTTCAGCAGAATTTTTTTTCTGGTTTTTCCAGGTCATACGCGTAACATGGGCGAGACATGGGCCAATACGCGTATGGATCTTCAATTTTCTCGGCCATCTGCCCATTTGCGTATGATACACGTAACACTTCAGGGCAATACGCGTATGATGGGATGCACTACGCGTATTGGAATTAAAACGTGAATTTTGGGGAAAAATGGTCTCTGCCCATACGCGTATGGCCTTGGGCAATACGCGTATGGCATGGCGAGGAATTTGGGCAATACACATATGGCTCAGGGCAATACGCGTATGGCCAGGAGAATGGTAAAATGAGACTTTTCAAAATATCGTTTTCGTTTTTCTTTCGTAACTTGGGTTCTGTTTATCCGATTTTTATATTCTTGGTATCGTTGTGAAGCTATTGAGCTGTATTTTCTTATTATGATGATTTTGAAATTGTTAGCCGATTTAATTATGTTGAAAATCGGAAATAGTGTCGGTTTGTCGACTTTTGTCATTATAATTGTGCGTAATTGATGTGTATTATGCAATGTGCTATTGTATGAGGTAAATGTATGTGTTTAGATGGTATTGAGAAGAATTATGGCCGTATGGCAATTAAATGCATTATTTTGGGCATAAGTGCAAAGTGTGATTTTGTTGATGTGGATGAATGCATGTATGTGCGCATATTAAATGTCATGAGTCATTGTATGCCAAGCATCATGATATGCATTGTTGTGACGTCCTGAGTGACGGTTTGATTCCAGAGGGAATCTGCTATAACATCGTGAGCCTTAAAAATAAGAGGTATGAATAGCCTTAAAAATAAGAGGACCGAAAACGATGGTTATAGACGATCGTGTGCCCATGTGGGGTGTGAGCGATCGAATTGTGCGCCTTATACCGAGAGGACCTAAAGCAATCCATAAACGTCGTGCGCCTTATACCAAGAGGACCTAAAGTGACGGGAGAACATCGTAGGCCCGACGGGGTGTTACTTGAGTGATCCTCAGTAATGAGCGATGATTCCAGCAGAGTTCCTGAGTGAACTAATGATGAGAAATATTGGAAGTCGGTACCCGCATGGCATGTGCATAGAGTCGTTGTGTCGGTCTCTGTGCATTTGCATAAATCATAAATATGATTGACTATGTGTGAGAATTGTGAATGGATTAATCGTGTGTGGAATTGATGAATTGATATCCTTGGTGATAATTGCATTGTGTACGATTAATGTGCATTGGCGTTAGACAAATGAAATATGTATGATGTTGTGTGGTATTTGGATTTTGTTGTATGTTTGTGGTGAGAAATCTATATGTGCATTTTTGTGTTAATATATAATTATATGCAACTGTATTATGATTATTTTTCTCACTCTTCTGCTGTTTTATAATGCTCTATGAGACATTGCAGATTAGAGTTGCTGGAGGTATTTTTGTGAAGCTTTGCGTCTTCATTCTTTTGTCGGTCGCCTCTGATATGTGACACCGGGTAGTTAGGGAGGCCGTTTGTGATATTGTGTATTATGTATATATATCTTTTGGCTTTTGCATGTACAACTTGATGTATGACAAACTTTTCATGATATATATATATATATATATATATATATATATATGATATTCAGTTTTAGATTTTCCGCTTTTATTCTAAAATTCTGAAATGTGGGTGTAAGGAACTGAGTTCCTCTGTTGATTGCTACCCCACTGTTGCATATCTTTATGAGCAGGTATTGTATGATTTGTTTCAATATAATGAGATATTCTCCCAGTCTATGCCATGATAATTTAAATATACTCTAATGAAATTTCGAATTTTCTTATACTGCTTTATTTGATTGGGGGTGTTACAGAGATGATTGGCCGTCAACGTCAGATTTGTTGACGGGGAGGATGGTGGAATGAAGAGCATCCTGGGTGCGATCTTGGGAGGCCATGATCGTGATGATGTTCGAAAGTTATTTTGATCTTCGGTTAAAGAAAGAAGGGGAAAACAAAGCTTCCCACAGACGGCGCCACTGATCGTGAAGGCTGGATCAGATGCTGTAGAATCAGGCCGCCAAGTGCGTCAGGAATGCTGGTCGTATGGAGAGGAGGGGGGTGTACCTGCAAGGCACTCCGACGCTCAAGTGAGAAAGGGTCAGAGAAAGGGGCAAGTACAAAGTATGAGTTCTTAGGGTGAATATTGGATACCTGACCCTCTCAAGCGAGAGGGTTTATATAGAGCCCCCAACGCGTAGCCAACGATCCTATTTTTGGGGCGAAATAACCGTTTCCCCCAAAGAATACGTAACTGCCCAAACTAGCCGTTATGTCGGGCATAACGCGGTTTCGGGCACCTGTCCCTTGCTGTTCAGGCAGCGAGGAAGCCGTGCGTAACGGGCATCAACGCCGGGGAGGAACGTTGCATTCCTTGCCCGGTTGGAGGGGCAGAAAGGTCATTTTTGCCCCTCTATGGATTAGACTTAGGCAATTTGGGCCGCTCTGGAGCAGAGGCGGATTGGGCCAATTCTAGCCATTGGTCCAGTCCAGAACAAAAACTATTAAGAAGATTAATCAATGTTAGCATTAAAATCTAAGTTTAGTCAATGTTAGAACTAAGTCAATTCAAACTATGTCAAAATCAATTAGTTCAAAATTAGTTTCTAATTCTAAAAACAATTAGTGGACAATTAAGCCAAAAAATCAATTAACAAGCAATTAAGCTAAAAACAATTAGTAAGCAAAAACAATTAGTGCAATTAGGCAAAAACGATTAGTAAGCAAAAAAACAATTAGGATATGATTAAACCAAAAAATAATCGTCCGAAAACAATTATCAAAAACCAATTCTAATTAGTCGAATTAAAACTAATATCAATCTACCGTTAATCAACTACTAAACAAAACTACAAGTCAATGTTAATCCAAATTAAAATGTCAATTAAAGTCAAGATTGATTTCTAATTTGAAACAAATTCTAAGTGGGGAATTACTTCTAAAACCTAGTTCTAATTAATTCTAAAATTGATTAACTAAGGTTAAGCTAACTACAATTAAGCCAAAAAATTAGGGAACCATTTGGCCAAAAATGATTAAAAACAATCATTGAGCGATTAAGCTAAAAATGATGATTAGTACAATTAAGAAAAAAATAATTAGTTCACTAGTAAGCAAAAAATCAATTATCCATTATCCAAGCGATTATCAAAAATCAATGACCTAAATCTAGTTATCTAAGACTAATATCAAAAGTTGATTATCGATTAAAATTGAGGTTAAACTCAATTGAAAAAAATAACCTAGAATTAAAGACTAATCTAGAATTATCCTCAAATTATCTAAGACTAAGTAACTTCTTACTCAAAAATTAACCAAAATCACATATTAATCATAATTAAGAAAACTGTAACAGGAGGTGCAGTGGGTAACTTACCGGTATAGAAAGAAAAGGAGGCGCGTGGAATAACATTTCCATGGGGGTGAGCTTGAAGTTGACGGCCCAGTCTTCATGAACCAGGGAGAGGTGAATCGGTGGGTGTGGTTGACATGCGTTTGGGCTTACAACCCCGACTCATGCTTGAAACAAATGGTTTTAAAAACCCTAAACTCATGAAAGATTTTCAACTCACCAACCAAAGCTCCTGTCTTCCTTCTTCTCTATACTTCGCCGGCCATCCTTCATCATCATCCTCGTCAAAATGCCAGCACAATCACCCTCCTCCGTCTCACCTTCGCAGAACCGCCGGCCTCACTCTCAACTTCTAATCCAAAATCGCGGCGTGCAAAGCTTCTTTGTCTCTCCTCCCATCTGATTCGACTTCGACCTCAACTATTTCACTCTCGTTCCCCGATTCAACTCCGATTTCGATCGAGACTACGCAATATGTAAGCATACCGAAACAAAAAAAGAATCGCAGTGAACGGTTGTTTACCCCTGTAGGCGCATCTCGTTCAGGTATGGATTCAATCTATTGTTTCAACTCCGTTTCTTGAATTCTGCTCGTTCTCCTTCAGGCTCAAACTTCTTCTTCACTTTCTTTCGGCTTCTTTTAAAATTGCTCTGCGTGCGTGTTATGTTGATTGTTGTTGCGTTGAGTTGTGTGGATGTTGAATTCTCGTTGTTGTTCTAGATTTGAATTGTTGCAAAGTTACGAATTGACGGCGTTCTTGAATTTTGCAGGTTGAAGAACGATCAACACAATGATGATGATGCCGTAAATTTGTGCCGGTGAACCTTACCGGTTTGTTTAATAGAAAATGAAGATTGTCGTGAGGATTGGAAGGAGCAGAGTTCTGGTACTGAAGATGGTAATGAGACTATGGAGAGATGAGAAGAGTTGATGGATTCGATTGGTGATGAAGATTCACAGATGAGAATATTGGTGTATTGATGAGGTGGTTGTAGCTGGTAATTGAATTCCTTTGTGTTCGATTCTTTCAGTTGCGGATTTTTTCATGATTTTGTTCTAAGTTATTGTTGATGTGTTGATGAATTTGCAGAGTATTGATTCGATGGAGATTGAAGGAGATTCGGAGTTAAAGCCGTCAAACTGATGAAGGCTTGGTGAGAACAGGTGATCGAAGAAGATGATTGAGGAAGGTGAAAGAAGAAGAGGGAAAAATTTGTTAGAGGTTTTTTTTGGGTTAGAATTCTGTTAGAGAATAGGTTAGGGAAGATGTTAGGGTGAAATTTTGTTAGAGGTTGTGTTTAATAGTTTTTGTGAATTGTTATAAGCAATCAAGTTAGAAAATTCTGGTTATCTGTTATCAGTAAGAAAATAAAAGTCCAGTTATTTTTCTGTCATAATTTCCTGCTGTAAGCTTTTATCTGGTTTAGAATAAGGATTTTTGTGGATAAAAAAGGTTAAAAAGAAAAAGAAAAATATATGGACATGAATTGAAATAGATATGGATTGGGAAAGTCGGTTTTGAAAGAGATTAATGGATATTGGTATTTGGAAGAAAATGGACTAAAAATTGTTTTTAGAAAAAGAATGGAAAATTGGAAATATGGATATGGACTAAGAATGACTCTAAATGTGGATTTTAAAAGTGGATAACATAAATGGTTTGAAAAATGGTTAAAAATGATCTATGGACATCAAGAATGCGGAGTGGCTTTAACTTTGGATATGAATATTAAAACGGACAATTGGGCTAAAAACGGATATTAGGAATTGGATAATGGTTTACGGTTGTAATGGATATCAAAAATGGTTTATGGTTTATGATATGGGGTTGATATGAATTTACAAACTTGTATCTTGAATTCCAAATATCTTAAAGCGCTTGCCCAATCCAAATTCAAACTCAAATACTCAATGAACTCCTAACTCGAATCAAGTTCAACCTCCTTCCTCATTAACGTGTATTACAATCAGCGAACAATAAGCAACTAAAAGAATAACACTGCCTTGACCACAATGTGAATCCACAACTGGATATCATGCCCTGTGAATATCAAGATGAACCTTAACCACCATCTTCAATTGATGAATATCAACCAATTCACACAAAAGATAAGAAACCTGAACCATTTGCTTTAAGTGCACAATGATGAAGAAGTGACCTGATGCTCTTGAGAAGACTTGAAGGAAATACACTTGATGCTTGATGAACCTATGAATAAGACGATTCTCTTGAGATTATGACCTAATGAAAAATGCAGATGAATGCGAACATAAGCCAGAAAAAGGTTGAAAAAGTAGAGGGTAAATTTTGGGGTGTTACAGCTGCCCCTATTCAATCGACTTGGACCTGAAATGATGATAGCAACGACTTTCAGACGTTCAAGGTAGAAGGTGATTGAATACAAAAAGAATCTCGAAATTTGCAAACTGCGAGGAGAGAAAATATAATTGGAGCCCAGTCACACCTCGTCAAAGGAATTTGACAGACAAACAACATACCCAAGAAAGAAAAGTGAACCCCAGAACCGCATCGGAAAGAACACATACCCAACGGACCACATCGTCAAAGGGGTTTGACGGAAAGACAAAACCTGGCCGAAGGAACACATCGTCAAAGGGGATTGATGGAAAGAAAACTTAACCGAAGGAAACACGTCGTCAAAGGGGTTTGACGGAAAGGAAACCTGATTGAGGGAAACACGTCGTCAAAGGGATTTGAGGAAAGAAAACCTGGCCTAAGGAAACACGTCGTCAAAGGGGTTTGACGGAAAGAAAGCCTGACCGAAGGAAGCTCGTCGTCAAATGGTTGACGGAAAGAAAACCTGACTGAAGGAAACACATCGTCAAAGGGGTTTGACAGAAAGAAGACCTGACCGAAGGAAACACGTCGTCAAAGGGGTTTGACGGAAAGAAAGCCTGACCGAAGGAAACACGTCATCAAAGGGGTTTGACGGAAAGAAGACCGGACCGAAGGAAACACGTCGTCAAAGGGGTTTGACGGAAAGAAAACCTGACTGAAGGAAACACATCATCAAAGGGGTTTGATGGAAAGACAAAACTTGACCGAAGGAAACACGTCGCCAAAGGGGTTTGACGGAAAGACAAAACCTGACCGAAGGAAAAACGTCGTCAAAGGGGTTTGACGGAAAGAAAACCTGGCTTTGGGATGTCATCATCAAAGGGTTGATGGACAAGGACCGATCGAGGGTAAGATCGATGTATGATCTACGACCCAAAAGAAAGATAAGCAGAGGAGTGGATAGAAGTGTCTGTTGGGAATGGCTCGGCATTCTCTCTGGGGATATGTCATTGTCTTGACAAAAAATTGATTCGGGCTTTCGCGCAAGGTTCCAGATCTGGCTTATGCTCCGTATGCATATGTTTGAATTTTCTTTCTATAGTGTAATGCTCCATACGAAATGGAAATGCTACACGATTTGAGGATGCAACGATTATTATATTATGAACGCCGATGTATGCTCGGGCTACCGGGAAAAGAAGGATGTGCCAAGTAAAATTAGACTTTGTTGGTAAAGATAGGCAAAACCCGATGGTGGGTTAGTACACGTCATGTGTTGGAAGCTGCAGAAGAGGAAGAAATTACTTGGGAAGTTTTTAGCCGGGAGTTCTTGAGGAGGTATTTTCCTGAAGATGTAAGAGGAAAGAAGGAAATCGAGTTTTTGGCACTCAAACAAGGTAATATGTCTGTTGTTGATTATACTGCTAAGTTTGTGGAACTTGTGCAGTTTTATCCTCATTATGCTGAAGCGACTGCGGAATTCTCTAAGTGTGTTAAGTTTGAGAACGGCTTGCGTCCTGAGATAAAGCAGGCAATTGGATATCAGAGGATTCAGAGGTTTTCTGATTTGGTGGATTGTTGTAGGATTTATGAAGAGGACAGTCAGACTCGTTCTAATCACTATAAGAGTGTGAGCGAGAGGAAAGGGAAACATCAGTTTCGTGGTGGTCCGTATGTGACACCAGCTGATAAAGGTAAACAAAGGGGTACTTTTGATCGAAGGTCAGGTGGAGGAGGTATGTCTAATTCTCCGAGATGTTTTAAATGTGGTGAGTTGGGGCATCGTCAGTTTGAGTGCAAGAAGGATGTGAGTAAGTGTTCTAATTGTGGAGGTTTAGGACATGTAGCAGCTGAGTGCAAGAGAAAGAATGTGGTTAAGTGTTTTAACTGTGGTGAACCTGGTTATATTAGTACAAAGTGTCAGAAACCGAAGCAAGCTCCAGCTAGTGGGAAGGTATTTTCTTTGGCAGGAACTCAGACTCCAAGTGCAGATCGTCTGATCAGAGGTACTTGTTTTATTAATAGTACTCCTTTGATTGCTATTATTGATACTGGAGCGACTCATTCATTTATTTCGTCTGAGTGCGTGAAGCGTTTGAATCTTGTGTTGTCTTTAATGGGTGGTGAGATGGTTATTGATACTCCAGCAATGGGGTCAGTAACTACTTCTTTGGTTTGTCTAAGATGTCCTTTGACCATTTATGGTAAAGACTTTGAGATGGATTTGGTGTGTTTACCGTTGGAGGGTTTAGATGTGGTTCTGGGAATGAATTGGATGCAATTCAATCGAGTTCATACTGATTGTTATCATAAGCTGGTAAGGTTTCCTTCTCTTGAGGAAGACGAAGACTCGAGTTTCTTATCTACCTAAGAGTTGAAGAGACTTTTGGCGGATGAAGCTCAGTTGTTTGGGTTGTTTGCATCTTTGACTGTGGATAATCAAGTTTCACTTGATGTGTTTCCTGTTGTGTGTGAATTTCCGGAAGTGTTTCCTGAGGATATTTCAGACTTGCCGCCAGAGAGAGAGGTGGAGTTTTCTATAGATCTAGTTCCTGGTACTAGACCTGTATCTATGGCACCTTATCGTATGTCGGCATCTGAGTTGGTCGAGTTAAAGAAATAGTTGAATGAGTTGTTGGAGAAGAGGTTTGTGAGGCCAAGTGTTTCTCCTTGGGGTGCTCCAGTTTTATTGGTGAAAAATAAGGATGGCAGTATGCGGTTGTGTATTGATTATCGCCAGTTGAATAAGGTGACGATTAAGAATAAGTATCCTCTTCCAAGGATTGATGATCTGATGGATCAGTTGGTTGGTGCTTGTGTGTTCAGTAAGATTGATTTGAGATCAGGGTATCATTAGATAAGGGTGAAGGAGGAAGATATTCAGAAGATGGCTTTTAGGGCACGTTATGGTCATTATGAATATTCTGTGATGCCGTTCGGGGTTTCTAATGCGCCAGGTGTGTTCATGGAGTACATGAATCGTATTTTTCACGAGCATTTGGATCGATTTGTAGTTGTGTTTATTGATGACATTTTGATTTATTCTAAGTCTCGAGAGGGGCATGCGGAACATTTGCGTATTGTTTTGCAGGTTTTGAAAGAAAGGAAGCTTTTTGCCAAATTGTCCAAGTGTGAATCCTGGTTGTCGGAGGTGAGTTTTCTTGGACACGTAATTTCAGGTAATAGTATTTCTGTGGATCCATCTAAAGTAGAAGCAGTTCTACAATGGGAGGCTCCGAGATCTGTCACTAAAATTCGAAGCTTTTTGGGTTTGGCTGGTTATTATCGAAGGTTCATTGAAGGTTTTTCTAAGTTAGCACTTCCTTTGACCCAGTTGACTTGTAAAGGGCAAGCGTTCATTTGGGATATTCGGTGCGAGGAAAGTTTTAATGAGCTGAAGATAAGATTGACGACAACTCCGATTTTGATTTTGCCGAATCCTAATGAACCATTTGTGGTTTATTATGATGCTTCTTTGATTGGTCTAGGTGGTGTTCTGATGCAGGAAGGTAAGGTGGTGGCTTATGCTTCAAGGCAGTTAAGAGTGTATGAGAAGAATTATCCTACTCATGATCTTGAGTTAGCGGCTGTGGTTTTTGTGTTGAAGATTTGGAGGCATTATCTCTACGGTGCAAGGTTTGAAGTCTTTAGTGATCATAAAAGTTTGAAATATTTGTTTGATCAGAAAGAGCTAAATATGAGGCAACGTAGATGGTTAGAATTTTTGAAGGACTACGACTTTGACTTGAATTACCATCCTGGTAAAGCTAATGTGGTAGCCGATGCATTGAGTTGGAAATCGTTACATATGTCCGCTTTAATGGTTAAGGAGTGGGAACTTTTGGAATCGTTTAGAGATTTGAGTTTAGTTTGTGAAGTGACGTCGGATAGCGTCAGGCTTGGTATGTGTAGCACCCCAAAATTTGCCCTACCCTTTTTCTGGCTTATGTTTATTTCTCATTTTTGCATCTTTAGGTCATAACTCATAGTCATATCCGCATTGGTTCTTAAGACGTGGGATCATGGTTCTCGCAGGGTTTCTCATTTTCAGAGGAGGCATCAAAAGTATTGAGTTAGGGTTTCATTGGTGTGAATCAGGGTTTGGATCCTTCTTAATATCTCAAGAGAATTGGTTCCAGGTTAAGTGCTCATTCAGTTATGATCGGGTGGAAGTTTAACTTCGTCTTGGTCAAATCATCAGGAGTTTTGCTTCAAGTGCAAGCTATCTGTGTTATTGGTTTATTTCTCAGGAAGTGCGTATCAAGGGTCAGTTTGTTATGCGCTGGAGGTCAAGTTATCAAGCAGGGTTGATTTAAAAGTCAGGATCTGTGGATTTATTTTTCCAGAGGTTTATTCAGAGATTCATAAGAAGATTCACTCAGATGGTTGTTGCAAGTCGTTCATAGAGGGTTGTGTGCATTTAATCGTGGTGTTGTGAAAAGTGTGGAATTGGTGTATTGTAGTTATCCACTTTTAGAACCTTTTTTCTTTATCCATTAGTTGTCCATTGTTATCCATTCAAATTTCTACCATAAACCCATTTTTCTTTATCCATTTTTTATCCAATTATTAATATCCATTTTCTAAATCATTCACAAATATCCACATTTCTAATATCCAATTCCATTTTTAATTTATTTCAATATCCATTTAAATTCATGTCATACTCATCCATAACCATTTTTAAACCCATATGTTAGATCAAGTTGTAAATATCCAATCCATATTCAATTTTTTATTCAATTTCACATCCAAGTTTGTGTCCATTTCAACCCCAAAATCCATTTCAAATCCAAGCACATTATTCATATCCAAATGCATTTTTATTAACCATAATCCACGTTCAAATTCTCCCCATTATCCAATTTTCATATTCAAAATTCCATTTTTATTTTTTTATTTTTTACAAGTCCAAAAACCATATGTCCATCATCAATTGCCCTGCCAAAACTCTGTGCCATGACCCCACCATCAATCCATTAATCTTGCTTTGCAAATGCCCTTTCCACAAAACCATTTCACAAGCAGCACAATACTCGTGATCCATTTCACCAAAAGTTATAACAGAATTTCACCTGCAATTCATATCCTACCCTCCAATATTCCCTCTATAAGATCATTTTCGTTCTTCACTTTTGCACCAACACACATCTCAGCTTCAATTTCACCCAATTTCACACCTACACAAAACCTCATTCTGCGACTCTCCTCAACATTCATAACCTGGAGAAATCAAAACCAGCGTTGACTTCATCATTCTTCACAAACCACCCTAATTTCTCACGTTCTTCCTCTGCTCATAAACTCTTCAATAACTCTGCAAAACCAGCATGATAAAACTGCTGTAGAGTTGAGCATCATTTTCACTGGCCTACTGAGAACACCTCACGACCATCTTCAATTTCTTCAATCTTCTCCAACACTAAAAATTTCGATCTCCACCCTAGCTTCATCTTTGGATTCATCAAACTCACTTCCATTAATCCTGCACAATTACAAGCTTCAACAACAACTCAACTAGCGATTCACAACATCAACAGAAGAACTCAGAATCAGAAGCAAGCAGAAGAAGAACAATCAAGATCACAACAACAATGGTTCACAACATCCTTAAAATCGCAGCAGAAAAAAGATGAAGCAGAAGTGAAGTCAAGAAGAAGAGGAAGATGCAAGGATCATAAGCGGAACCGAACCAAGCACGATAAAGTGAAAGTACATATACCTGAGCCGCGAGACCTTGATTCATCCTCGTCGTACCAGAAGCGCCTTCGGAGCGACTCCGATAGGTACGTTGATCTCGTCCCTAAAACTTGGATGAATTTGCTCTCGTATGCGATATTTGTTCGTGTGTTTACTATTTCTGATCTGCAATTCGAAACTTGTGTTTTCCATTGCAATTATTATCGATTTCTGAACGTCGTGTTCTCGCTGTGAGAGTTGTGATTGAGCGAGAGTGACGAAGAAGGTCACGACGTGAATGGAAGAAACATCTCAAGTGGTTATGCGGCGGCGTGGAGGTCGGGTTGATAGAGGTTGAGCAAAGGAGAGAGTGGGAGTGGCCGGCGAGGCATATTGAAGAAGGTAGCGGATATGAGCGAATGGAGGATGCGACGGTGATGTTGTGACGGCGAGGAAGTCGTTCGGCAGGGAATTTGTGAGAGAAAGGAGAAGAGTGTTGAGTGAGGAGGTTGAGCGGAGATGAGGAAGGCGAGGCTGTTTAACACGGAGGGATGGTGAGAGTGTCGCCGACGAGTTGTGAAGGTGATGAAGAAGCAGGGGAGCGGCGGCGTGTGTGTATGTTTTTCTCAGAGAATCTCACTCTCCCTTTAGTAATTAGGTTTCTCCATTTGTGCATTTGGACCGGGTTAGACTAGGCCCATTTGTTCTATTTCTTTTCACTTTCCCCATCACTGCCGCACCCCCTCCTCTTGGCTGAAAGATCTTGGGCCTTAACTTCAGGCCCATACGCCTGAATTGATTCCACCACCCCAGATTCAATTTCTACACCTCTTTTTGTTTATTTGTTTATTAGTTTCCTATAATTGATTAATTATTTTTGTAATTAATTTTGGTTTTAATTAATCTTGTTTTTAACTTTTAATTTTGGTTTTTAATTAATTGTTTTATTTGATTAGAGGTTATTGAGATAATATTTAGAATTTAATCTTGACTTAGAACTAGAAGTTTAATTAATTTAGGATTAACTTTAGAATAGAAATCAACTTGGTTTAACTTTTGAATTAGTTTTTTTTTATATTTTAGATTAACTCTTTTCTTAGAATTTAATCTTTCTTTTAATTATTATTTTATTTTTAACTTGGATATTATTGACTAATTGGTGATCTTGATTTTAATTTGCACTTTATTTTATCTTGAATATTCTTGATCTTGATTTTTGATGCATATTCTGATTAAATACTTGACTTGTCTCTTGTGTGATTCTCTCTTTGTGATTGAGCTGCTTGGTGTTTACTTGTTGATTTCCTCTGTATTCGCATGCTCCCTTAAGGCTCCTAGTCCGACTTAATTTTTGATTAAGCTCGGAGTAGGATAGACATTAGGCTCTCAATCCAAGCATGATAACATTAGGTAGAATTCCCTTCTTATCCTGACCTTAGGGCCATTTTGCATGATAACTTGTAGGATTCAGTTTCCCCTTTTAGACTTTCCGTGAGTCCCGACTCTTTTCTCTCGCACCCGTGCGATCGAGACTGATCCCGTTTTCCCGATTCGTGGTCGTTCCCACGAACTACGTGAGCTCTGATTCCTCTCTCTCGTCCGATTGAGGATACGTAGGCACGAGGATCCCTATCCTTGGCAAGCACTCTTCTCTCGCACCCTTGCGATCGAGACCCTTCTCTCGCACCCGTACGATTGAGACCCTTCCATCCTTTTCCTTTCTTCCCTAGTGAGGGGAACTACGTCGCTCTGATTCTCACGTGCGAGTGAGATACGTAGGCAGGAGATCGTGCGAGATCTCTCCGAGCACATTTCTTTCACAACCTTTCTTTATCACCTCTTTGTCTCTTTTCGACCCGTAGGTCGAACTACGATTGCTCTGATTTCCTCTTTCTCGTCTGATTGAGGATACGTAGGCACAAGACGGCGATGTCTTGGCAAGCAACCTTCCCGCAGTTCTCGTCCGAACTACGTTGACTCTGACTTTCCCATTGCACTGAGGGAGTACGTAGGCCTAGGACAACGATACCGTCCTATTGAGTCACTTCTTTTTCTTTTTCTTCTTCGTTTCTCCGTTCTTCCCGTTCTCATTTCTTCGCCGGTCCAGTAGCAGTGGAGTTCTAGACGATGACACCTTTTGACGCAGACAGCAAGCGTGGATCCCATCGAGTACGATGGACGTGTTGGGTGATAACACCTTCCCTTCGCGTAACCGACTCTTGTACCCGTTCTCTTGGTCGCGAGACCATGCTCTTTTCCTTTTTCAGGTTTATGCAGTGTTTCCTTTCCCTCTCTTGGGATAAATACACATTGCTGGCGACTCTGTGTCTTTTGCGCCACTCTCGCGTTTGTACCGTTGGATGCGAATCTTTCGGGAGCGACAATATGCTAACGATTACTAATGATATTCTGATGACTGTTAGTAAGAAACAGAAGCTGGATGTGAAATTTGTGGATTTGATGTTGGTTGGAGAAAAAGATGCGAAGAGTGATTTTCAAGTGGATATTAATGGTGTTTTGAGATTCCGAGGTAGAATTTGTATTCCGGATGATGCGGAGTTGAAAAGGATGATTTTGGAAGAAGGACATCGGAGTAATTTGAGTATACATCCGGGAGCGAATAAGATGTATCAGGATTTGAAGAAGATTTTCTGGTGGTCTGGATTGAAAAGAGATGTGGCTCAATTTGTTTATGCATGTTTGACTTGTCAGAAATCGAAAGTAGTTCATCTGAGGCCTAGTGGTTTGTTGCAACCGTTGGATATTCCTGAGTGGAAGTGGGATAGCATTTGCATGTATTTTGTGACAGGGTTACCGAATACTCAGCGATGGCATAATGCTATTTGGGTGATTGTGGATAGACTGACTAAATCAGCTCATTTTATTCCGATTGACATCAGTTTTACTTTGGAGCGGTTAGCTGAGATTTACATCAGTGCGATTGTGAAATTACATGGGGTTCCATTGAGTATTATTTCGGATCGAGATCCTAGGTTTACCTCGAGATTTTGGGAAAGTTTATAGAAGGCTTTGGGTTCTAAATTAAGATTGAGTTCGGCTTATCATCCGCAAACGGATGGTCAAACGGAGAGGACGATTCAGTTATTGGAAGATTTGTTGAGAGCTTGTGTTTTGGAATAAGGTGGTGCGTGGGATAGTTATCTTGCATTGATTGAGTTCACGTATAATAACAGTTTCCATTCGAGTATTGGAATGGCACCGTTTGAAGCATTGTATAGACGAAGATGTCAAACACCGTTGTGTTGGCACGAATCTGGTGAGAGTACGGTGGTTGGACCAGAGTTGGTGCAACAGACGACGGAGAAAGTGAAGTTTATTCGTGAGAAAATGAAGGTTTCTCAGAGTAGGCAAAAGAGTTATCATGATCGGAGACGGAAAGATCTTGAGTTCCAAGAGGGCGATCATGTATTTTTGAGAGTTACACAGTTGACGGGTGTGGGTCGTGCATTGAAATCGAAGAAACTTACTTCTCGGTTTATTGGTCCTTACCAGATATCCGCGAGAGTGGGTGCTGTGGCTTATAGGGTGGCGTTGCCGCCGAATCTGTCGAATTTTCACGATGTGTTTCATGTTTCACAGCTTCGGAAGTATGTCCCAGATCCGTCACATGTGATTCCGATGGATGAGATTGAGGTAAGGGAGAACCTTACGGTTGAGGCATTACCAGTTAGGATTTTGGATCGCGAGGTGAAGCGGTTAAGAGGCAAGGACATTGCACTTGTGAAGGTGGCGTGGGGAGGCGCTCCTGAGGGCAATTTGACTTGGGAGTTGGAGAGTCGGATGCGGGAGTCGTATCCGGAGTTATTCGTCTCAGGTATATTTTCGAGGACGAAAATTTCTAAGTGGGGGAGAGTTGTAACGCCCCAGTTTTTGTGTGTTTTAATTAATCGAGTCTTTTTGATTATTTTGTTATTATTTTATTTTATTTTCGACTTTTATCTGAAAATATGTTATTTTTCAATGTTGTGATATTTTATCGGGTTTTGGGAACGTTTGCGAGATATTTGAGTGTGGGGGTATTTTGGTCATTTCATAATATTTTTAATTAAGTTAGTAAGAATAGAATAGAAAGAGAGAAAAATAGAGAGAAAGAAAAGGAGAAGAAGGAAAAAGAGAAGAAGAAGAGAAATAGTGAGAAAAACTTGGAAATCAAAGAAATCAACCCCTAGAATCGATTTAATCGGGTAAGGGTGCGAAACTCAGTTATTGTATACTTGTGTATGATTATGTATGTGTATTTGTGGTTGTTATTGGATTAAATTGGAAAAATTTAGTAAAACCTATATTATGTAAAATTGATTATAAATTGATTAAATGTGTTGGAAATCATATTTTTAGTGTTCATTATTGTTGATACATGATAGATACATGTTGCTATGCATTGTATTGGTAATTTTCTGGGTGTAGGTGAAAATTGGAAGATTTTGGGTTGAGAAAACGCAAAACTTTGTTCTGCAGAATTTTTTTCTGGTTTTTCCAGGTCATACGCGTAACATGGGCGAGACATGGGCCAATACGCGTATGGATCTTCAATTTTCTCGGCCATCTGCCCATTTGCGTATGATACGCGTAACACTTCAGGGCAATACGCGTATGATGGGATGCACTACGCATATTGGAATTAAAACGTGAATTTTGGGGAAAAATGGTCTCTGCCCATACGCGTATGGCCTTGGGCAATACGCGTATGGCATGGCGAGGAATTTGGGCAATACGCATATCGCTCAGGGCAATACGCGTATGGCCAGGAGAATGGTAAAATGGGACTTTTCAAAATATCGTTTTCGTTTTTCTTTCGTAACTTGGGTTATGTTTATCCGATTTTTATATTCTTGGTATCGTTGCGAAGCTATTGAGCTGTGTTTTCTTATTATGATGATTTTGAAATTGTTAGCCGATTTAATTATGTCGAAAATCGGGAATAGTGTCGGTTTGTCGACTTTTGTCATTATAATTGTGCGTAATTGATGTGTATTATGCAAGGTGCTGTTGTATGAGGTAAATGTATGTGTTTAGATGGTATTGAGAAGAATTATGGCCGTATGGCAATTAAATGCATTATTTTGGGCATAAGTGCAAAGTGTGATTTTGTTGATGTGGATGAATGCATGTATGTGCGCATATTAAATGTCATGAGTCATTGTATGCCAAGCATCATGATATGCATTGTTCTGACGTCCTGAGTGACGGTTTGATTCTAGAGGGATTCTGCTATAACATCGTGAGCCTTAAAAATAATAGGTATGAATAACCTTAAAAATAAGAGGACCGAAAGCGATGGTTATAGACGATCTTGTGCCCATGTGGGGTGTGAGCGATCGGATTGTACGCCTTATACCGAGAGGACCTAAAGCAATCCATAAACGTCGTGCGCCTTATACCAAGAGGACCTAAAGCGACGGGAGAACATCGTAGGCCCGACGGGGTGTTACTTGAGTGATCCTCAGTAATGAGCGATGATTCCAGCAGAGTTCCTGAGTGAACTAATGATGAGAAATATTGGAAGTCGGTACCGCATGGCATGTGCATAGAGTCGTTGTGTCGGTCTCTGTGCATTTGCATAAATCATAAATATGATTGACTATGTGTGAGAATTGTGAATGGATTAATCGTGTGTGGAATTGATGAATTGATATCCTTGGTGGTAATTGCATTGTGTACGATTAATGTGCATTGACGTTAGACAAATGAAATATGTATGATGTTGTGTGGTATTTGGATTCTGTTGTATGTTTGTGGTGAGAAATCTATATGTGCATTTTTGTGTTAATATATAATTATATGCAACTGTATTATGATTGTTTTTCTCACCCTTCTGCTGTTTTATAATGCTCTATGAGGCATTGCAGATTAGAGTTGCTGGAGGTATTTTTGTGAAGCTTTGCGTCTTCATTCTTTTGTCGGTCGACTCTGATATGTGACACTGGGTAGTTAGGGAGGCCGTTTGTGATATTGTGTATTATGTATATATATCTTTTGGCTTTTGCATGTACAACTTGATGTATGACAAACTTTTCATGATATATATATATATATATATATATGATATTCAGTTTTAGATTTTCTGCTTTTATTCTAAAATTCTGAAATGTGGGTGTAAGGAATTGAGTTCCTCTGTTGATTGCTACCCCACTGTTGCATATCTTTATGAGCAGGTGTTGTATGATTTGTTTCAATATAATGTGATATTCTCCCAGTCTATGCAATGATAATTTAAATATACTCTGATGAAATTTCGAATTTTCTTATACTGCTTTATTTGATTGGGGGTGTAGATTGGGGGTATTACAGAGATGATTGGCCGTCAACGTCAGATTTGTTGACGGGGAGGATGGTGGAATGAAGAGCATCCTGGGTGCGATCTTGGGAGGCCATGATCGTGATGATGTTCGAAAGTTGTTTTGATCTTCGGTTAAAGAAAGAAGGGGAAAACAAAGCTTCCCACAGACGGCGCCACTGATCGTGAAGGCTGGATCAGATGCTGTAGAATCAGGCCGCCAAGTGCGTCAGGAATGCTGGTCGTATGGAGAGGAGGGGGGTGTACCTGCAAGGCACTCCGACGCTCAAGTGAGAAAGGGTCAGAGAAAGGGGCAAGTACAAAGTATGAGTTCTTAGGGTGAATATTGGATACCTGACCCTCTCAAGCGAGAGGGTTTATATAGAGCCCCCAACGCGTGGCCAACGATCCTATTTTTGGGGCAAAATAACCGTTTCCCCCAAAGAATAGGTAACTGCCCAAACTAGCCGTTATGTCGGGCATAACGCAGTTCCGGGCACCTGTCCCTTGCTGTTCAGGCAGCGAGGAAGCCGTGCGTAACGGGCATCAACACCGGGGAGGAACGTTGCATTCCTTTCCCGGTTGGAGGGGCAGAAAGGTCATTTTAGCCCCTCTATGGATTAGACTTAGGCAATTTGGGCCGCTCTGGAGCAGAGGCGGATTGGGCCAATTCTAGCCATTGGTCCAGTCCAGAACCAAAACTATTAAGAAGATTAATCAATGTTAGCATTAAAATCTAAGTTTACTCAATGTTAGAACTAAGTCAATTCAAACTATGTCAAAATCAATTAGTTCAAAATTAGTTTCTAATTCTAAAAACAATTAGTGGACAATTAAGCCAAAAAATCAATTAACAAGCAATTAAGCTAAAAACAATTAGTAAGCAAAAACAATTAGTGCAATTAGGAAAAAACGATTAGTAAGTGTTCTGGACTGGGCCGAGGCTGCCCAACAGTCGAGCAGGCCCAACACATACTGCCCAGGGAGGCCCAATAAGGCAAGGTCCCTTTGCGGACGCACGACTGCCACGTGCTTGCCACAGTCTCGCTGGGTACTCAGGTAGTGTCGGGAAACTTGGACAATAGGAGTCGAGGACGTCCCACCCCACTGAGATGTGGCTCCTCGACAAGCTAGCCTCTCCCCCCGCGAGCATGCTACTCGTCCCTCCTCGACGGACAGTATCGCCTCCCCGCTAGGCCATGCCCTGCCTACGGGCTTCACATCTCCTCGACACAGAAGGCTCCTCCCCACGAGGAGCACCCAACGGTCCATCCCGCGTGGACACGTTCCAAGTAACCTCCCACTTCCGAAAGATTCGGTCGGCCCTACTTCCGGAAATCTAGAAGCAGTTACTCTAGGGCGAAGACCACGTGCTGGTCTTCACTACTACACGTAAGCCCTAACAGTTACCTGGAGTGGGCCTGATTGATCCAGCCCATTGTAGGTAACCGTTGGCCCCGCGCTGGGGGCTCTCTATAAATACCCTCTCATTTAAGAGGGTCAGGTTAGACACTTTCTTCCTACCATTCTCACTTTCTCGTATTTGTTGATATTCTGTACACTCTCTCACTTGAGCGTCGGAGTACCCTGCAGGTACACCCCCCCGCCGTCTCTCACCATCACCGGAGCTGCCATTCCAGACACCGTTGGCCACCATCACTGTCTGATCCAGGTACGATTAGTGACGCCGTCTGTGGGAACAACATAAGCTTCCCTATTTTTCTGTTCGATAAACCAAAGTTTTCTCCGTTCAACGACTATCATGGCCAACCCGTCGGCGAATCAAGCTCTAGACAATGTTATTGCACAACTCAGCACTGGCAACCACGTCGACAACAGGTCCGCCCCATCCGTCGTGGAAAACGACGTCAGAGACGGACTCACCGCCTCCCCGTCTTCCGACGAAGTGGAGTACGAGACAGCTCACCAAGACGGACAGGAAACAGTCCTCCAGCCCGTCTTTCAGCCCGTGGACTCGCCGCCAAATGCGGATCCAAGCACTGCCACCCTGTTTGCGTTGGTTAATCAGACCAACCAGATGATCTTCAACCAGAACATCTGGATCGAGGCGCTGGAGAAAAGCCGTGGTCGGTCTTCCCCGCGAAGGCACCAACCACCTCCATTCCCAAGACGTTCGCAGTCCCCGGAAGCATCGCGCAGTCCTTCCCCGGTTCCCAGAGGTCGCAGCCCACGCTTAGAGCGTACCCAGCCAGAACAGCCTCAGAAACGCCACCGCTCCCCGCCACCGAAGGGACCAGTTCGATCCTCGAAGAATAAAAGGAACAAGATGGAAACCGAGGAGCTGAGAGAACACCCAAGAGACCACTCCCCGAGACGTCACTATGCTCATGGCCGATACTCTCCCTCTGTATCGCCGGTGGCCAGCGAGGACGACGACTACCGGACCCCTCTGGCCAGGCACATCATGGACGCCCCTATTCCTAAGGGCCTGGAGAGGCCCCCATCCTTAGGAACCTATGACGGGACATCCGATCCTGATGACCATGTCGAGAGTTTTGAAGCTCTGCTCTATTTCAGGAACGTCTCCGACGCCATCAAATGTCGACTATTTCCTACAACTCTTCGGAAAGCGGCCATGGCTTGGTATAAAAACCTAGCTTCTGAGTCGATTACGTCGTGGAGGGTCCTGAGGGAGTGCTTCAGAAAACACTTTACGGCCTCTCGTCGACATCCGAAGACAATAGCCTCCCTAGAAGCCATCTTTTAGGGGAAGGATGAACCTCTCCGGAGCTACATAGAGAGGTTCAACAAAGAGGCAGTCGAGATCCATGTGACCGACCATATCAAAATGTACCTCATCATCAAGGGTTTGAGGATAGGATCCAAGTTCGCAAAATCCGTCGGGCTGCACCGTCCCCGCAGCTTTGAAGGCCTCCTCGAGAGGGCTCAGTCACACATCGAGTTCGAAGAAACTGAGGCTGCGCAAATTGCCCTCGACTCGAGGCGCAGAGAAGGCCCCCACGGCAACAAGGAAGAAGACTCCCCTCCACCCAGGCGGGGTGGAGACAGGAGAAGAGGAGACTCCCCTCCACCCAGGCGAGGCGGAGAAAGAAAGAAAGAAGCCCGGACCAAAGAGCCCCGCGAATCACGGGGACCGTCTGGCCTTTTCAAAGATTACACACCACTGAACGTGTCCCGCTCGCGCATTTTCAGCGACTGTGCCAACTCGGAGTTCGTCAAAGGGGGAATCCGCTTCCCGAAACCGACGGCTGCCAAGCCAAATGCTGATAAGTCCAAGTATTGCCGGTTTCATCGCAGTCACGGACACGTTACTAAAGATTGCGTCCACCTCAAGGACGCTATCGAAACGCTGATCAAAGAAGGGTACCTGAAGAAATACGCCAAACAGCAAGAACCCCCCCCGCCCCAGCGTCCAGGAAGCTCAGAATGTCGAGGAGTCAACTCCCTCCCCCGACAACGGATCGCTGCAAGTCGCGTTGAGCATCACGTGACCAGAAGACTTCGATTTTTTGGGAGAACTCGACATCCCTGAAGTTGTCCGGGGCATGTGGAAGAACTTCCTGGCTGAAGACTCGATAAGTGCCCGAAGCACCTGGGAGTCTTTCCCCCAAGCCCTGGTCATATCGGGCGGAGCCCCTGACCGCTTGACCGTGGGGTCAATCAAGAGGAAGTTTGACGAGCTGAAGGCAACAACCCCTCGAGCTCCTACACTCGAGAGGGTCAAAGGACGATCAAATCCGATTACCTTCTACCTCGAGGAACTTCCCGGCGGGGCACCGAACGCAAACATCCCCCTCCTGATCCGGGCACAGATGGCCAACTTCGACGTCCACAGAATTTTGGTCGATCAGGGGAGCTCGGTGGACATCATGTACGTCCACCTTTTCGAGACCCTCCAGCTGACCAAGCAACACTTGTCCCCGTACGTAGGATCAGACTTACAAGGTTTCAACGGCGCGACCACCAGACCGTGGGGCTTCGTGGAATTGATGGTCACCTTCGGGATTGAGGAAACTGCCCGACAGGTGAAGACGCGTTTCTTAGTGGTGGACTGCCCGTCCCTCTACAACTGTATAATGGGGAGGACCACGTTGGCGGAGCTAACGGCAGTACCATCAACGGTCCACCTGAAGATGAAATACTACACGAAGCGCGGATGTATGGTCACCCTCCACGGAGACATCAACGCGGCCAGAAGATGTTTCGACGCAGCAATCAGGGGTCTGAGCGTCGTCGGCGGCATCAAATCCAAGACTCAGGCCGAGTCACCTTCAGACGTCGTGCAGGCTCCCCTACCTCCGGTCAATGCGGTCAACCTGGACAGCCGATTTCCCGGGGAGCAGGGGGAGCAGATGGCGAGGATCCCCCACTTGAAGTCAATGGGCAGCCTCTCCACCCAGCGCGCCCCGTCCCAGATGGAGATTTCGAGCTAGTTCCACTCGGCGACAACCCAGACCGAAGCGTGAAGATTGGCTCTGGACTCCCCGACCTAGCGAAAAGGCAACTGAAGGCGTGTCTCCGAGAAAATGCTGATTTGTTTTCCTGGAGTGCTGCTGAGATGCCCGGACTAGACCCTGAAATAGCTTGTCATCAGCTGACTATAGACCCGGCCGCTAGGGTCGTAGCTCAACGTAGGCGTAGGCAGTCTCCAGAAAAAATGGAGGCTGCTGAAAAAGCTGTAAAAGACCTCCTAGAGGCAAATTTTATTTTCGAGGCCAAGTACACAACTTGGCTCTCAAATGTTGTACTCGTTAAGAAAAGTAATGGAAAATGGAGGATGTGCGTTGACTACACGGATCTTAACCGGGCATTCCCAAAGGACTCTTATCCCTTACCTAACATCGACCAACTAGTCGATAATTCTGCAGGATTTAAATTACTATCTTTTATGGACGCTTATTCGAGGTACAACCAAATCCCCATGGACGAGGCCGACAAACGGCATACAGCATTCATGACCGAGTCGGGCAATTACTACTATAACGTAATGCCCTTCGGCTTGAAAAATACGGGCGCCACCTACCAACGAATGATGAACAAAGTCTTCCAGGCAGATATCGGCGATGTGCTCGAGGTTTATATGGACGACATGATCGTCAAATCCACGGAGGAAATCGACCATGCCGCTCATCTCCAGAAAGTATTCGACACGGCGAGGAAATGTCGCATGAGGTTCAACCTCGACAAATGCACCTTCGGTGTTCGCGCGGGGAAATTCCTCGGCTTCTACCTCACGGAGAGGGGCATCGAGGCGAACCCCGACAAATGTAGGGCGTTCTCCGAAATCCCCACACCGAACTCGAAGAAGTCGATCCAATCGCTTAACGAAATGCTGACGTCTCTCTCCCGTTTCATAGCCAAATCCACGCAGTACGCACTCCCCTTCTTCAAGCTTCTCCGGCAGAAGGCGACATTTGAATGGAGTGAAGAATGCGAGCAAGCCCTCCTCCATCTAAAGCAAGTCTTGTCTCAACCCCCGGTCTTATCCCGACCAGATACCGGGGAAACACTTTTCTTGTACCTGGCCGTCAGCGGAGAAGCCGTGAGCCCTGTCCTTATACGGGAGACTCCCGACGGACAGAAATTGATTTATTTCACGAGCAGGACTCTTCAGGACCCCGAGCTCAGATACCAACAGATCGAAAAGGTCGCCTTGACCCTCGTATCGGCAGCCCAAAGATTACATCATTACTTCTTGGCCCACACGATCGTGGTAAGAACAGAGCAGCCCATCCGACAGCTCCTCAGTCGGCCAGATATGGCGGGGAGGATGCTCCGGTGGTCTCTCGAACTGTCCGAGTTTGACCTTCGATACGAAGGAAGAAAAGCCCTGAAAGCCCAAGTACTGGCCGACTTCGTAGCGGAAATGACTGTCACTGAATCCTCGACCGATGTCTCCCAGAAATGGATGATTTATGTCGACGGGGCCTCCAGCGGGAAGGGAAGCTGAGCGGGCATTATCCTGGAAAACGAGCAAGGCATCCTGATAGAGGTCTCCCTTGAACTGTCTTTCAAGACATCGAACAACCAAGCCGAATACGAGGCCTTCCTCGCGGGACTGCGGCTTGCGGAAGACCTCGGCGCAAAAGAGGTCAAAATCTTTACAGACTCCCAGCTCGTGGCATCACAGGTCCGAGAAGAGTTCCAGGCTAAAAACGAAAGTCTCATCGAGTACCTCACGTTGGTGTATGAAAATTTGAAGAAATTTGTCTCCGCGGAAGTGGCTCAAATCCCGCGCGAGCACAACACTCGGGCAGACGTGCTTTCTAAGCTAGCGAGCACTAAGAAGAAAGGAGGGAACAAATCAGTTATCCAGGAGATACTGACCCAACCGAGCACTACCAAAACCGCAACGACCACGGAAGTCAACGTAATCGGAGACGTAAATTGTTGGATGACCCCAGTTCACGAATACTTGACGACGGGCAAATTGCCTGACGATCCTAAAGAAGCGGGGATAGTCAAGAGGCGGGCATGTGCGTATACCGTCGTCGATGGTAAACTATACCGTAGAGGATTCTCTATTCCCTTACTCCGTTGTGTCGAAGAAGGCAAAGTTTCGGGGATCCTCCAAGAAATCCACGAAGGAATCAACGCCCAGCACCTCGGGGGAAGGTCCCTAGCCCGAAAAGCACTCCGAGCAGGGTATTATTGGCCTACTATGCAACATGATGCAAAGGAGCACGTTAAGAAATGTGACCGCTGCCAAAGACACGGAGACATGCACCTCGCTCCTCCAAACGAGCTTAAGTCGTTGTCTTCCCCGTGGCCATTTGCGTGGTGGGGAATGGATATTCTCGGACCTTTCGTCATGGGGTCGTACCAAAACAAGTACCTCATAGTCGGGGTGGATTACTTCACGAAATGGATTGAGGCCGAGGCACTGGCCAAAATCACGGCTTTCAACATACTCCGTTTCTACAAGAGAAACATCCTCGCCCGATTCGGGGTGCCCCAAGCCATTGTCACGGACAACGGGACACAGTTCACCGACATGAACTTCCAGGACTTCGTCGCCAAGCTGGGAACAAAACAACACTTCACGTCGGTCGAACACCCTCAAACTAACGGGCAAGCCGAAGCAGCGAACAGAGTGATACTCTGGGGACTTAAGCGACGACTTGGCGAGGCCAAACAATGGTGGGTCGAGGAGTTGCACAACGTCCTCTAGGCGTATCGAACGACCCCGCACTCCACGACCGGGGAGACCCCGTTTCGCCTAACGTATGGAACCGAAGCGGTTATCCCCGTCGAGATCAGGGAACCCTCGAGGAGAATAGAAGCTCCCCTCGACGATGAAACGAACGACGAAGCTCTGCGCGAGGAACTCGATCTTGTCGATGAGATAAGGACCGGTGCTTCCCTCCGAGAAGCCTCTTTAAAACAAAAAATAACTTTGCGTTATAATGACAAAGTTATCAAACGAGACTTCTAAGTAGGCAGTCTTGTCCTGCGAAGAAATCAAAAAGATTCGCGCGGAGGAAAACTGGCCGCAAACTGGGAGGGCCCCTACCGCGTCACTGCTAAGACAGGGACGGGTGCCTATTACCTCGAGAACCTACACGGGGAACAACTTGCTCGACCATGGAATGCTGAGAAGCTCAAGCAATACTACAGTTAGACACTGCCCAAGACAGTACAACGTCGCGACCACGGGGCGCGTGCAACGGTACATGCGCGACACCTCTATATAATACACGACGGCCAAAACCCACGAAGTGTGTGCGTGGGACTTTTTGGCCCGGCGAGGAGACCTCAACCGAGCTCCTTCGTCGACGTACCAAATAGGCAGAACACCCAGTTCGCGATGGGAAGTTCACGCCGCGAAGCTAAGACATCGACCGCTCTCTTAGCCTCGTCGAAGGTCAAAGTACAACCCCTGATCGTTCGGATAAGCTATCTTCGCAGTCGAGCATCATCAAAGTCGAGCACAAGCCCAAGGCACCAGTGGTATCAACTACTTAGACAAAAATAAGCAATGCATAAAATATCACACACAAGCAAAATTAATAAAGAGACACAACGAAGTATGAAAATCGGGCAAAGCCCATTGTACGAATATTACACATATAACCCCACAAAGCGGGCAAAATAACCATTGTGCGAAAACTACATCAAATAAGCCCACAAGCCGGGCAAAAACAAAATGGCACGCAGGCCAAGCAAACTATGTCCCTACTCTGTGGCAGTCTCGGTGGCGTCCGGCCCACCTCCCTCATTGGCGTCCTCTCCTTGCCCGGGCGGCACTATCCGGCCATCGACCACCTCGAAGTCAACGTCTGCCCCGTCGATCACCAGGCCGGGGTTCATGACCTGGAGTTGCGCCACTGCGTTTCTGAACCCTATGCCCGCTGTCTCGAGAGCATCGTCCTCAGATAGCCAGAGATCTCGCTCGAGTTTCCTAAGTTGAGCCACCAGTGCTGCTCGAGTGGTTAGGAGCATGTCCTCCTCGGTCTCGCCTTCGGTCGGCCGCACAGCATCCTCCAACTCGGCGATCCTCTCCTTGAGCCGCTTCTCCTCCGCCTCCAGCTCGGCGACTCGGGCAAGGTGGCCTTTCTCCTTCTCCTCGACTTCCTTCAGCTTCCTCTCAGCCCGCTGCTGCTGCTCGCCTTGTTCTTTGTTTAGGTCCCTGCACTCCTTTAACTCATTGCGCAGTTCGAGCATCTCAGCATCCAATTTCTCGAGCTTCTCTTGCAGTCGAGAAAACTCAGCAGCAGGACGAGTCTCGTCGTTCAGGACAATGGCGGTCGAGCAAAGCCGCATGACCGTGGACAAATCCTCGAAGATCATCTTCCTCCTCGCCTCAGCGGTAGCTCCCAGCACAGCTTCGACTTCAGAGGGAGGGACACGGGGATAGATGACTTCGGAGAAGAAGCGAGGTTTTTGATGGCATGGTGGAAACTCAAACCTTGGAGGAGGTGGGGGACTGTCTTCGTGGCCTAGATCGACGATCTCCACGCTCGAAACCCGTTGCCGCTTTGGCGTTCCTTGAGTACCCGGAGACTGGCTCCCAGCAAGAGGTGTCCGCCTCTCTGAAATCTCGGACACAGTGGCAGCAGGCTGAGACTGACTTGAACCTTCGGGCATGGTGGCCGAGGAACCACCCTCAGGCATGACCCCGGAAGGAGCGACGTCTTGACCTTTCGAGCGAGACGCCTCCACCCGAAGCTGCTCTTCCCTAGCCCGCTTCGCCTTCAATTTTTTGAATCTTTCCTCGGCTCCGGCCATTTTTCCTGCAAAAAGAAAGAAAATGTTAGTAAGGCAAGGAATGAAAGGAATTCAGATGCGAGGAATGCTTAGATCGTGGACGTTTTCACCACCTAACAACTCGATGGCCTCTTCGTCGGAGAAGGTCTCGAGCAGAACGCGGGTGTTGATCAGACGGCGCTGTTTCTTCACCTGCCCGTCTGCTCCCATTATGGGCTGGCCTTCCAACGTTTCGTGCTGAGCCTCGTTGAAGCTCTCGACGAACGCGACGATCTTGTCGTAAGCTTCCCGGTCCTCGACGACCAGCTGACTATGCTTCACCTTATATTTGTCCACCCCCTTCTTGAAGTGTTCCTCCGTCCAGTATAGGTGGAACCTCGACTCTAGAACCTCCTCGGAGACACCGTCGACGTCGCGAGTGACTTTCCAGTACAACGAGTATACGGCCCCGACGGTGACCGGCTTCACGAAATAATAACGGAACTTGAAGTCCCGGATGGAGTCTAAATATGTATGAAACAGAGCTTTGCTCTGCTTGAAGGACACCCATCCATGTCGTCCACCTGATGACGACCTTTGTAGATGGAATATCCAGAAAAAGAGGGACGCCGTCGGGACGATTGCTAAATGCTTACAGACAAGCTCGAAGGCCCAGCTGCAACCAAGAGAAGATTCCCTCTTGTAAGTCCATGAAGGGCAACCTCTACCCCGCCTGGTTGAACATAAATTCATACAACGGGATTCGCATTCCCCGATAAGGCTGGCATATCCGATGACGCCCTCTGGACGGAAGACCTTCCAAGATTTTTCTGAACCGATGAGCCTGTGCTCGACAGTGCAGAACGCGTCGTCCACGTCCTTGTAGGCGAAGATTGACGACATCTCCAGGGCTTCTTTACAGACCCACTCTTCGAGCGGGCGCTCGCGGGCGAAAGCCATGGGAGCCATGGGAGAGTCGGGTTGGTCGTCGTCTTCTTCGAATGATCCTACGACCACCTTCGTAGAGAAATCGTCCATTTACCTGAAAAGCAGAAGGAAACGGTGAATTCGATGGGTCGTATCAAATTCACCCCTCCACCGCTGTTCAAGCGAACGGGCGAGGAAGGGCAAGGCTCTCTCGGTTCCCAGACATAACCAGCCGAGGATCGACACGTTCGCCGGGGAACTCATCGCCTCCCTGGAAGATTCTGCCCCGTGTCCCCGTGATGCTAAGGAAAGAAAGTGACTATTGGGGACCCCGAGACATTCAACGGGTCCCCGACATGTTCATCCCTAGTCCCCGAAACATTCAACGAAAGCGGGTGAAGTTCTTAGCACCCCCTCTCTCAACAACTAAAGATTCCCGCCGTATTCGCCAGGAACCCTCACATTTCTCATGAGAACATCATCAGTTCATCAAGGAAATGCCTTATACTAGATGAAATTAAAGAGAAATGTAAGAAAAAAGGTCAATTTTGAAGCAAGTACCTTGTGAGTAGCGGTTTAGGGTTCCGGCACGGAGTTTTCGGCGGCTTTACGGAGAAGAGCGACGGTTGTAGGTTCCAGGCACGGAGCGTCCGGCGGCTGACGGCGGTGACCGGCAACGGGAGAGTGTAGAGAGAGAAGGAGAAGGATTCTTGAGAGAGAAAGGCAAAAGTGAAAAATGAACGAGGGGAGCAGCCTTTTATAGGCGATTCTCGCGGGACTCGAGGGGCCTAGGGCACTCAAGTGCACTACCCTAGCCAGCCGCCCTAGCCTCCCTAGGTAATAATGGCAGGTGACACGTGGCACGCATGCAGCTGCGCGTCTTCCCACGCGTGTCGTTCCAAGTTCCCCCAACGCTTTGGATCCGAAACTCCTCATCTCCCCGGCGTGCCGACCAAACGCGACTAAATGACGCCCGAGGTATATGCGACCGTACGTACGTCGACCACGAAGATGGCTTCCTCGGCTCCTCTCTTGGGGTATCCCCGACATGCCAGTAAGCCTTAAGTCATTACTCTGACGACTCAGAGCAACGACTTGGGGGGCTCCTGTTCTGGACTGGGCCGAGGCTGCCCAACAGTCGAGCAGGCCCAACACATACTGCCCGGGGAGGCCCAATAAGGCAAGGTCCCTTTGCGGACGCACGACTGCCACGTGCTAGCCACAGTCTCGCTGGGCACTCAGGTAGTGTCGGGCAACTTGGACAATAGGAGTCGAGGACGTCCCACCTCGCTGAGATGTGACTCCTCGACAAGCTAGCCTCTCCCCCCGCGAGCATGCTACTCGTCCCTCCTCGACGGACAGTATCGCCTCCCCGCTAGGCCATGCCCTGCCTACGGGCTTCACATCTCCTCGACACAGAAGGCTCCTCCCCGCGAGGAGCACCCAACGGTCCATCCCGCGTGGACACGTTCCAAGTAACCTCCCACTTCCGAAAGATTCGGTCGGCCCTACTTCCGGAAATCTAGGAGCAGTTACTCTAGGGCGAAGACCACGTGCTGGTCTTCACTACTACACGTAAGCCCTAGCAGTTACCTGGAGTGGGCCTGATTGATCCAGCCCATTGCAGGTAACCGTTGGCCCCGCGCTGGGGGCTCTCTATAAATACCCTCTCATTTGAGAGGGCCAGGTTAGACACTTTCTTCCTACCATTCTCACTTTCTCGTATTTGCTGATATTCTGTACACTCTCTCACTTGAGCGTCGGAGTATCCTGCAGGTACACCCCCCCGCCGTCTCTCACCATCACCGGAGCTGCCGTTCCAGACGCCGTTGGCGACCATCACTGTCTGATCCAGGTACGATCAGTAAGCAAAAAAACAATTAGGATATGATTAAACCAAAAAATAATCGTCCGAAAACAATGATCAAAAACCAATTCTAATTAGTCGAATTAAAACTAATATCAATCTACCGTTAATCAACTACTAAACAAAACTACAAGTCAATGTTAATCTAAATTAAAATGTCAATTAAAGTCAAGATTGATTTCTAATTTGAAATAAATTCTAAGTGGGGAATTACTTCTAAAACCTAGTTCTAATTAATTCTAAAATTGATTAACTAAGGTTAAGCTAACTACAATTAAGCCAAAAAATTAGGGAACCATTAGGCCAAAAATGATTAAAAATAATCATTGAGCGATTAAGCTAAAAATGATGATTAGTGCAATTAAGCAAAAAATAATTAGTTCACCAGTAAGCAAAAAATCAATTATCCATTATCCAAGCGATTATCAAAAATCAATGACCTAAATCTAGTTATCTAAGACTAATATCAAAAGTTGATTATCGATTAACATTGAGGTTAAACTCAATTGAAAAAAACAACCTAGAATTAAAGACTAATCTAGAATTATCCTCAAATTATCTAAGACTAAGTAACTTCTTACTCAAAAATTAACCAAAATCACATATTAATCATAATTAAGAAAACTGTAACAGGAGGTGCAGTGGGTGACTTACCGGTATGGAAAAAAAAGGAGGCGCGTGGAATAACATTTCCATGGGGGTGAGCTTGAAGTTGACGGCCCAGTCTTCATGAACCAGGGAGAGGTTCATTGCGGAATCGGTGGGTGTGGTTGACATGCGTTTGGGCTTACAACCCCGGCTCACGCTTGAAACAAATGGTTTTAAAAACCCTAAACTCATGAAAGATTTTCAACTCACCAACCAAAGCTCCCGTCTTCCTTCTTCTCTATACTTCGCCGGCCATCCTTCATCATCATCCTCGTCAAAATGCCAGCACAATCACCCTCCCCCGTCTCACCTTCGCAGAACCGTCGGCCTCACTCTCAACTTCTAATCCAAAATCACGACGTGCAAAGCTTCTTTGTCTCTCCGCCCATCTGATTCGACTTCGACCTCAACTATTTCACTCTCGTTCCCCGATTCAACTCCGATTTCGATCGAGACTACGCAATATGTAAGCATACCGAAACAAAAAAAGAATCGCAGTGAACGGTTGTTTACCCCTGGAGGCGCATCTCGTTCAGGTATGGATTCAATCTATTGTTTCAACTCCGTTTCTTGAATTCTGCTCGTTCTCCTTCAGGCTCAAACTTCTTCTTCACTTTCTTTCGGCTTCTTTCGAAATCGCTCTGCGTGCGTGTTATGTTAATTGTTGTTCGTTGAGTTATGTGGATGTTGAATTCTCGTTGTTGTTCTAGATTTGAATTGTTGCAAAGTTGCGAATTGACGGCGTTCTTGAATTTTGCAGGTTGAAGAACGATCAACACAATGATGATGACGCCGTGAATTTGTGTCGGTGAACCTTACCGGTTTGTTTAATAGAAAATGAAGATTGTCGTGAGGATTGGAAGGAGCAGAGTTCTGGTACTGA
This sequence comes from Lathyrus tuberosus, assembly GCA_022829125.1. NCBI lineage: Eukaryota > Viridiplantae > Streptophyta > Magnoliopsida > Fabales > Fabaceae > Lathyrus > Lathyrus tuberosus. Next base: position 1,237,268 of record JALAZF010000515.1, on the reverse strand, counting down.
AGATGGTAATGAGACTATGGAGAGATGAGAAGAGTTGATGGATTCGATTGGTGATGAAGATTCACAGATGAGAATATTGGTGTATTGATGAGGTGGTGGTAGCTGGTAATTGAATTCCTTTGTGTTCGATTCTTTCAGTTGCGGATTTTTTCATGATTTTGTTCTAAGTTATTATTGATGTGTTGATGAATTTGCAGAGTATTGATTCGATGGAGATTGAAGGAGATTCGGAGTTAAAGCTGTCAAACTGATGAAGGCTTGGTGAGAACAGGTGATCGAAGAAGATGATTGAGGAAGGTGAAAGAAGAAGAGGGAAAAATTTGTTAGAGGTTTTTTTTGGGTTAGAATTCTGTTAGAGAATAGGTTAGGGAAGATGTTAGGGTGAAATTCTGTTAGAGGTTGTGTTTAATAGTTTTTGTGAACTGTTATAAGCAATCAAGTTAGAAAATTCTGGTTATCTGTTATCAGTAAGAAAATAAAAGTCCAGTTATTTTTCTGTCATAATTTCCTGCTGTAAGCTTTTATCTGGTTTAGAATAAGGATTTTTGTGGATAAAAAAGGTTAAAAAGAAAAAGAAAAATATATGGACATGAATTGAAATAGATATGGATTGGGAAAGTCGGTTTTGAAAGAGATTAATGGATATTGGTATTTGGAAGAAAATGGACTAAAAATTGTTTTTAGAAAAAGAATGGAAAATTGGAAATATGGATATGGACTAAGAATGACTCTAAATGTGGATTTTAAAAGTGGATAACATAAATGGTTTGAAAAATGGTTAAAAATGATCTATGGACATCAAGAATGCGGAGTGGCTTTAACTTTGGATATGAATATTAAAACGGACAATTGGACTAAAAATGGATATTAGGAATTGGATAATGGTTTACGGTTGTAATGGATATCAAAAATGGTTTATGGTTTATGATATGGGGTTGATATGAATTTACAAACTTGTATCTTGAATTCCAAATATCTTAAAGCGCTTGCCCAATCCAAATTCAAACTCAAATACTCAATGAACTCCCAACTCGAATCAAGTTCAACCTCCTTCCTCATTAACGTGTATTACAATCAGCGAACAATAAGCAACTGAAAGAATAACACTGCCTTGACCACAATGTGAATCCACAACTGGATATCATGCCCTGTGAATATCAAGATGAACCTTAACCACCATCTTCAATTGATGAATATCAACCAATTCACACAAAAGATAAGAAACCTGAACCATTTGCTTTAAGTGCACAATGATGAAGAAGTGACCTGATGCTCTTGAGAAGACTTGAAGGAAATACACTTGATGCTTGATGAACCTCTGAATAAGACGATGCTCTTGAGATTATGACCTAATGAAAAATGCAGATGAATGCGAACATAAGCCAGAAAAAGGTTGAAAAAGTAGAGGGTAAATTTTGGGGTGTTACAGCTGCCCCTATTCAATCGACTTGTACCTGAAATGATGATAGCAACGACTTTCAGACGTTCAAGGTAGAAGGTGATTGAATACAAAAAGAATCTCGAAATTTGCAAACTGCGAGGAGAGAAAATATAATTGGAGTCCAGTCACACCTCGTCAAAGGAATTTGACAGAAAAACAACATACCCAAGAAAGAAAAGTGAACCCCAGAACCGCATCGGAAAGAACACATACCCAACGGACCACATCGTCAAAGGGGTTTGACGGAAAGACAAAACCTGGCCGAAGGAACACATCGTCAAAGGGGATTGACGGAAATAAAACTTAACCGAAGGAAACACGTCGTCAAAGGGGTTTGACGGAAAGGAAACCTGACTGAGGGAAACACGTCGTCAAAGGGGTTTGAGGAAAGAAAACCTGGCCTAAGGAAACACGTCGTCAAAGGGGTTTGACGGAAAGAAAGCCTGACCGAAGGAAGCTCGTCGTCAAAGGGTTGACGGAAAGAAAACCTGACTGAAGGAAACACATCGTCAAAGGGGTTTGACGAAAAGAAGATCTGACCGAAGGAAACACGTCGTCAAAGGGGTTTGACGGAAAGAAAGCCTGACCGAAGGAAACACATCATCAAAGGGGTTTGACGGAAAGAAGACCTGACCGAAGGAAACACGTCGTCAAAGGGGTTTGACGGAAATAAAACCTGACTGAAGGAAACACATCATCAAAGGGGTTTGATGAAAAGACAAAACTTGACCGAAGGAAACATGTCGCCAAAGGGGTTTGACGGAAAGACAAAACCTGACCGAAGGAAACACGTCGTCAAAGGGGTTTGACAGAAAGAAAACCTGGCTTTGGGATGTCATCATCAAAGGGTTGATGGACAAGGACCGATCAAGGGTAAGATCGATGTATGATCTACGACCCAAAAGAAAGATAAGCAGAGGAGTGGATAGAAGTGTCTGTTGGGAATGGCTCGGCATTCTCTCTGGGGATATGTCATTGTCTTGATTAAAAATTGATTCGGGCTTTCGCGCAAGGTTCCAGATCTGGCTTATGCTCCGTATGCATATGTTTGAATTTTCTTTCTATAGTGTAATGCTCCATACGAAATGGAAATGCTACACGATTTGAGGATGCAATGATTATTATATGATGAACGCCGATGTATGCTCGGGCTATCGGGAAAAGAAGGATGTGCCAAGTAAAATTAGACTTTGTTGGTAAAGATAGGCGAAACCTGATGGTGATTATTTTTTTGAAGGTGAAATTTTTCTGTGGTGCAAATGAGGATTGAATTTTGAAATGAGGTGCCAATAGGGATTGGACTTTTGGTGGTGGCCAATAGGGAATATGCTTTGCTTTGAAGGGGAAGCCAATAGGGATAGGGCTTCAGGTTTTTGGAAGATGCCAGTAAAGTGGGCTATGGAAGGATGCCAAGAAAAGTTGGGCTATGAATTTTTTGTTCAGTTATACAAGGCTTCATGCTATGATATGTTATGTAAATGATTATACAAATGATGATTATGCAATGATAATGACGGCTCGACCATTGACTTTGAGGTAGGTCAGGTATAGCTGGCGTTGGAAAGTGTCTTGTCCGGCTACAAGGTTTCTGGTTGAAAGGCTTGAGAATGTTTAGCATGACTTCCCGACATTCGTCTTGAACTCGAAGATTGACAGAACTTGCCTGAATAGCTCTGAAAGAATAGAGACGTCCCATTGTTATCTGCCTTGCCCCAGCCCTTGGTGTCTCTGTAACAATCTGCCCTGAAACTTCTGTACGCTCATAGTCTGAGATTGACTGCCCCAATATTATGAACCTCTGAGGGGTGCTTAACTTCTTGTACTTTCGTGGTGGCTTGCCCCAGTTTGACCAAATCTTTTGCTCAATGGAGTCTTGAAACAGTTTTGCCTCTGATTGGCTGATCTGTGAAGGGGTGCCTCTGACTGACTAACCTTCGAGAGATTTGTTGAATCTCGACCTGATTGCCTCAGATTAGCTGAATCTTGAAATGGATTGCCCGTTTGGCGTGGCTTGCCCATGCTCAATGGAGTACTCAGGCACTTTGCATTTTAGATTGATCAATCTTTCCATTGCAGAAACTTTCCCAATGTCAAGTACTTACTCGCAAGTAAAACAACTCGTTTTGAAAAGATAATTTTAATGCAATGCATATGACAGTTTTGAAATCCAAGTTTGTTCACAAGAAAAATGTTGTGACATATAGTGAACGAATCACTTATCAAAATGTCACATCAATACCAACATGAATGGTAAGAAAAATCCTTTTAGGAGTCATCTTTGACGCGATCTTTACCGAAGTAAGCTTTCGAAACAACCCTGCTTCAATTAGGTCTTTTGAAGGTTGTAACGTGGGCTAGTTCTTGGTTTAAGAAAGAAAGGATATAAGACTCAAAGTTTTATTTTAACCCACCTATTCTCCTTGATGTTCTCCAGTCCTACGTTCAGCTAATTCGACACAAGCGCTCACCTTTCAAAAAGGTTATTGAATGATAGTAGGATGGTTAAGGAACCCACACAGTTTTCAGAGTGACAACCACCCCTTTCGTCTTTGGTGTATGTAGTCACACGACTTTGTTCTTTGCTCGAGGATTCTTCTTTTGTAATCCTTTTCGCTTTTCGCTTTTCATTCTTTTGTTTTTGATTTCCCTGATTTTTGCCTGGACGGATTCTTTTGAATTTTTTCAATTTTGAAGTCCAGCGGGATGCCATAACTTTTGCCTAAGTCACTTGTTTTCAAGTTTCGACTTAGCGGGCTTTTCTCTTTTTTCTTTTCTTTTGATTTTTTCTTTGATTCTTCTTTTATTTTTGAACAAATCGTGTGGCACTACCTTGTCTTGGAAGGGTTGTGATTGTCTTCACTCTTCAGTTGGTGAGGGATAACCTCATGTAATGGATCCTTAGATGCACATTCTTTTTGAAATTTGAACGCATGGTCAAATTAACTAACAACTACCCTGCCCCGGGTTAAGATTGAGGGTTTTTCGTTTTCAGAAAGAAACTCCTACTACTAGGCTCAACGGGGTTGACAAGGGATTATCTTCCTTATGTCTCCGGTGTTTAAGGATTTGAAACAATGTCTGTACATCATTAACAAAGTTTTTATTTCAAAAGCATACAATCGAAAGATTTGCGTCTTTGAGTTTCGTCATCCTCCCTCGGATCCTGCTTAAACAAGCACATGATATGGATAAAAAGTATGAGTGAACACGAATGGATTTAGTCAAAACATGCATATTCATTTCATTATCATTATCAATCGAAAGCAAACAAGTTTTACAAATGAGTTTACACTTTTACCAGAAAAGAAAACTACAAATGCAAAGAAATGATATGATCTAAAAACACATGCTCGAAGCATTCAGATCAAGAGTATCACACCTCTCCAGGGCTGTAATATTTTCTTCCAACACACGGTATCTTTCATCAAACTGAACAGATCGCGGGTCTTTAGGCTTCATCTTTGGAACTACCACTTGGACATCTGGCACAGAAAAAGCAAAACTTTGATAGTCTGTGGCCTCAAGAGAAGAAGAATGTCCGTCTCGGGTGATAATACTCTCCTGTATAACTTGATTCTCAACAGGGATCCACACCGGCTGAGTTTGGGCAACATTATTCACCGGAGGTGGAATGACATTCTCAGTCCTCTGAAATGCATTCGTCTATGGCGCATTTCAAAAAAAGGAGCCAAACGATTAAACGACATGCTGGGGAAGGCGAGGAGAAAAAGGACTCGACCTTTATGGATTGGTGGTAAAGCTTGGGTTGGTCTTTAAAATTATTGGAAAACCCCTGCGTTCTTGGCTTTGGCTTCTCAAAACAAGAAGAATCGAGCTTCCGCAAGAGGCAGAGCAGTCCACACCTCAGGCCGTAAGGCTCATTTTGATATTGCACTTGAACTTGTAAGTAATAAATTCGACATTTGTGTCAATCTTTTATTATATTGTGACAATTTTACTTGCATTATATATTGATTATTTGATTATTTTATTATGTGTAGGCATATGAACTTCAAAGGGATTTGCGCCCTGATGAGCTATTTTTAAAAACGCACAAGAGGAAAAATGGTGAATGGGTTGATAAACGAGCTGAATCTACTTATGTAAGTTCTCATAGATGTATTATTTATATTTCTCTTATTCACTTGATAATAGATTTAGATTTGTTTTAATATCAAGTGAACTTCTTGCACATTGTGATTGATTGGTTGATTTTGTTGGTTTCTTTGTTGAATTTGATGGTAATGAGATAAGTTTTTCTAAATACTTGTCGGTTTCTTGCAACATTAACTATAGAAATTGATATCAAAACTTGAACTGTTTGCTGCAATGTATATATTATAACTTGAACTGCATTGGTTTCTTGCACCACATTGGTTTGTTCATAGGCCACCTCTCAAATTCATAACCATCTACACATTTCATGTTAAGCTAAGGAATCATGACACCAAATTCCAAAAACACTTTAGTAATTTATTTTTATCTTTTGCTTCCTGTGTTTTTATTTTGTTTTCTTTTAATAGAAATAATGTCTGAATTAGGAAGATTAATTCATTAGAAAATAGAAAATGGAAAAGATTTGACTTTCAATAACACTTGTGATTCTCTTCTGTGGGTTAACTCTTGCATCAAGAACAATAATGTTACCCCTCAGCAGCACTATGACTGCATTGGCACCAGAACTCAATGATTGTGTTTGCTCAACACTAGTGAAAACACAAGGCTATGCTTATGAAGAATACTTGGTATGTTTATAATGTGCAATATTGTTGCAATGAGATAATATTATTGTTGAAACTTATAATTTTAGAGTCCTACTGAGATAATATTATTTCAGTATTATATTAGTTTCTTCACACCATTGGTAATAAGATTTTTTAACCATATCAGTTTTAACATTGTGATTGATTGTTTAATTGACTAATATTATTGATTTGTTTGTTGAATTTGATGTTGTTTGTGAAGTTATGTTTTGGTTTTTATTGGAATATACACAGTGAGAGAATGTGTTTGCAGAATGATAACTTATTTGAGCATTTTTCTATATTGAGACAGTTACTGATTATTATGTATATTGAATTTTACTTTTTCAATTGCAGACTGCTTTTAAAAAGAAACTTGCTGCAGAACTTCAGCCAACTGAAGAAGGGAATCGAGATGATGTTCAAGTGTTAGATGGAGAACATGTAAATCAGTTATGGACAGAGGCTGCTGGGGGCCGTAACCGTGGCCGAGTTTATGGTGTGGCAGATTTAGCTGTTAATCTTAAGCGTGGATCAAAAATTTTTACCCAACAATCTCAAATTCCTCACCTCTCTATGTTTGGAATTTCATTAGAAGCTGAAAGAGCAGCTAGAATTAGAGCTGAGAAAATGGCCGAGGCTGCAACAGCTAAATTAGAAGAGGTTAACGAAGTTCTTTTAGCATCAAAAGAACAATGTCGAGTTGCTACCAAGGCTGCTAAAGTGGCAACTGAGGCTGCTCTGAGGATGGAGAGGGAGATGAATGCTTGGAAGGAATTTATGATGAAGAAATTTAATGCAACAACTAGCGGATCACATCCTCATTATTATGATGACGATTTGGACGATCAATCATTAGATGAAGATTAATATTGTTATGTTAGTAGAATAAATTAGCCTTGGATGTGATAATTTTGTGTGCTACTTTGTAATATTATGATAACTATTACATCAAATGTGCTACTATTAAATCCACTATTGTATTAGGAAGATTGTATGACATTTTGAAGAATGAAACTACTTTTAAATATACTTTTGTATCAGGAAGGTTGTATGACATTTTGAAATGACAAATGTTAATGGTTGTCTTATGATAATTTATATATATTTACATGTTTTAAGCTTGTCTGAATCACAACTGTTGGATATAATGGTTCTTTTGTTTTTTCAATTTCTGATATTATTCTTACAAATTTGTCAACAGAGCTGAATCATGATGTATGGTTTGAAAAAGGATAGTTAAAATATTTGTTATAGGTATATGTTATATGTCCTGTTTTGTAATTTAGATATGCTAATAGCAAGAGTAAGCAAGGTTGTTGTTATCCAAATCTATTGACTTTTCATGGTTGACTTTAGAGTCGGCCAACCGATGCTAAATATTTGTTGAGTTTTTTGATTGACTTTAGAGTCGGTTAAACCCATGCTAAACTTATTTATTAACTTTGAGCATTTGACTTTAGAGTCGGTTAAACCCACGCTAAACTTATTGGTGAATTTTGCGTATTTGATTTTAGAGTCGGCTAAGCGGATGCTAACTTGATTGGTTGACTTTTCTTGTTTGACTTTAGAGTCGGCTGAGCGGATGCTAACTTGATTGGTTGACTTTTCTTGTTTGACTTTATAGTCGGCTAAGCGGATGCTATTTTGATTGTTTGACTTTAGAGTCGGTTAAACCGAGGCTAAATTATTTATTGACTTTTCTTCGTTGACCTTAGAATCGGCCGGCTGAGGCTAAAAAGAATTATTGACTTTCTTTGGTTGACTTTAGCGTCTATTTAGCCTCGGTTAAATTTAAGCCGACGCTATTAAGTAGCTTCCCGTCTTTTATCCAAGGCCCGACACCGACGCTAAAACCGACGCTAAATCTCTATTAGTGTCGGGTTTTAGGCTATTAGCGTCCGCTCTTGACCGACACTATTATCAGTTTTTCTAGTAGTGTATTGACAATGCAGTTTTAAAAACTCCTGAAGAATCATTTAAGTCTGACTATTTTTTGTACATATTAGATCATGCAATTACATCATTTCGAAGTAGATTTGAACAATTTAAAATATATCAATATATTTTTGGTTTTCTATTTAGTATTGAGAAATTAAGGTCATTGGAAATTGAAAATTTAAAAGAATATTGTCTTAACCTTGAATGTTCGTTAAAACATAACGACAACTCTGATATTGATGGATTATTTTCAGAATTATAAATATTAAGAAAAATTATACATGTCAAAAATGATACATCAATTGATATACTTAATTATATAATAAGACTGAACTCATTCCCAAACACATTCATTGCTTATAGAATAATGTTAACAATTCCTGTAACCGTTGCTTCAGCAGAAAGAAGTTTTTCAAAATTAAAATTAATAAAATCTTATCTAAGATCAACAATGTCTCAATAAAGATTAAATGGATTAACTTTATTATCGATTGAAAAAGAAATGTTAACTGAAATTGATTATAATAGTTTAATAAATAAATTTGCATCTCAAAAAGCTCGAAAAGTAAATTTTAAATAAAATTATAATAATTTATTTTATTTTTTATTAGAATATAAAAGACCTCAATTCGAAGTTCGCAGTTTTTTAGAATATAAAAGGCCTCAATTCGAAGGTCGCTTTAGGCCTCATGTAGTGTTGGGCCGGCCTTGCCAATTTTACCTCTTATTCAACAAATCAATACATTCATCATGACATTTGCATCATCTACATAGCATAAACATGCATTTTATTTTGCATAATGCCTAGAATGTCAACCAGAATAAATTTTCAGATTTACAACACTACGCCAAAATTCGCTTTTGACAGCACAAAAAAGACAACGCTTTTATTACAAAGCGCTGCTATAAGTTTTGAAAAAAATTCGCTAAATAAAAGCACTGCTAAAGGCTACATTTAGAAAGCGCTTTCTAAAAGCGCTGCTAAAGGCCTTACATAGACACCACCTGAGAAAACGCTTTTATAAAAGCGCTGCTAAAGGTATAACCTTAGAAAGCGCTTTCTAAAAGCGCTTCTAAATGTTAACCTTAGAAAGCGCTTTTGAAAAAGCGCTGCTAAAGGCCTTAAATTGGCCCCACATTTGAAAGCGCTTATAAGGAAAAAGCGCTGCTAAATATAGTACTTAAGAAAGCGCTTTTCAAAAGCGCTGTCTTAGGTCATTTATTAATTAAAAATTAAAAAACACCACATTTTCAGAAGAGCCCTATTCAGTTTTTCTAATCATTTTCACTCTCGCGACTGTTCTTCCTTTCTCATTCCTCCTTTCTCCGACCGTTATCTCTCATTTTTTTCCGTTCTCTCTGCATTTTTTCCATTATCGACCGTCTGCTACTCATTTTTCGTTCGAAGAAGAAGAAGAAGCAGAAAACAAAAATGAAGAAGAGGCATTCTGTATTCTTCTCCGACCGTTATCGTGCAGGTACGCATTCTTCTCCGACCATTTTAGGTTTTCTTGAGATGTTAGAGTTTAAGTTTAGCTTATTTTCTTGAATGTTGGTTATTGAGAGTTACTGTCATCATATTTTAGGTTCTTAAATGTTGGTTCTTGAGAGTTCTTGAACGAAGAAATGTTGGTTCTTGAATGTTGCTCATGTTGTATTGAATCATGTTGTATTAACTCTGTGTTGTTTAGGGTAGTTGTAGTTATAAATGAACTTGTTTACTCTGTTTTTTTTGTTGTTACTAATTATGTTGTTGCTCACCTTGTTGCTGCTGATAAAGTAAGACATAATGCAGCCAAAGATTTGCAGAGAGTTGTGAGTTACAAAAGCTCTTTGATGATATAGGCGAGGAAATTGATAATTTATTTAATGATGTAATGAGTCATAGAACTAAATTAGTTAATGGCATCTTTATGTAAAAATATCAATTGTTTTTTGCATTGTTTGTTAAATTGTATATAATTGTGTAGTCAAGTTAAAAGCAACAGTTAGCTCAATTTCTAAGATTAATTAACATGCGTCATCATCAAAAATCATAAAATAGCTCAATTTCATAGGTTTCATTGTTAGCATATGGAGATGGAAGTGGTGTCAACGTGGTAATTGTAATAATACTTTTCTTATTTGTGTATGTATAGGAAATAATAGAAATATGCATAGGTTCTTAAGGGTTCATATGTTGTAACACACATGTTGGTTCTAGAAAATATTATTGGAATGAGATATTTGTTGAAAATATAAAATACAACACAACTTAGATTGAAGAATTTTGAGGCATAAGATTGAGTCAATATATATTATGTAGAATTCTTGAATAAATTACTATTAGAATTTGGCATAGGATATATCTTGTTGAAGAGACATTGAAAAGTGAAAAGTTGGATTGATATTGATAATATGATTGTTTTACAGGCGCAAAGTGAAAGTCTGATCGTTGGAGGAATCTTACATTGTGTGGGTCCAGAACTTGATTACTTCTCTATAGGTAATTAGTTGTTCTTTTGCTATAGTTGCGTGAATAATTAACGTTTTTGTTTAGCTTAATTAGTAAAACCATTTGAATGAACTGCTTTGAATGAACTGCTATGATGGATGAGCATTGCTTGCAATGATTGAGAACTAACTTATTGAATTTGATATTGTTGCACCCCAAAATTTGCCCTCACATCTTTGAGACAGATTGATTCAAGAAGCTTCCTCACACTCCTAGGAGTCTCAAAAGCTCCAGACTACTCAAGGATTGACCATACAAGCTCTCCTCCTAAACAATCAACCTACAACTATGGTTTTATTTTTCTCGAAAGGAATTGAGCTCTCAATACCTCAGATGGACTTCATGGTTCTCTATGTGCTCTAGGGTATCCTCATGTCAAGTCTCAAGCCTTGCTTCACAAGTTTGCTCAGTCAATTGCTCAAATGATCAACAGTCGATTGTATTGGACCAAAAGTCAACTTTGACCAATTTACAGTCAAACGTCATCATTTCTTGCCAACAACAAGATTTTGAAGTCCCATTCATCATTTGATCAAGGGTTGATCATGATTCCTCAAGAAAATCAAGATTTATTCAAAAGTAAAAAATTGCCAAATTAGGGTTTTCTTAAGGAAAAGTCAACTGAACTTTGACCACACACAACTTTCACATACTTCATCAGAAATTCCTCAACCTAAGCTCATTTTGAAGGAAATTCAATTCTCTACAACTTTGTCTCTCTAAGCTCAAGGCCAAAAATGCCTCGTTTGAGAGATATGGACCAAAACTTTACAGGTCATTTTGAAAGTCAACAAAAAGACACTTTTTTCGTCAAAACAATTTACACAAAAGTAAAGACTTCAAATGAAATAGTGATCAACACGAAAGTTGTAGGGGACATCTTTAGGGTTCCAAAAAGTCCAAGATCACCTTCATATGACAAAAATTGAGAGAGTTACGATTGGTGAAAGTTGAGCAAAATTTGAGAAACGCAGAAAACCTACATTGAACATTTTTGAGCTTTTGGACCAATGGGCCTATCTTTTAAGGTTGAATCATGTTTATAACATATTCAAGGACCTCAAAGTTCACTTTGGTATTATTTTGATTTTGATTTTATTCAAAGAAATAAACAAAATTAAATAAAACAAAATAAATCAAATAATGGTGGGCACATGGATCCTTTTAAATGGAGTTTCTAGAAGGTTAAAACATGTCATTCAAGTCCATCAAAACCCAAATAAAACCGTGGGAGAGAGTGAAGGAAACATGGTTTTCAAAAAATTAAAATGGTTGGAAACATGTTCCTTGATCCTAGCTCTTCAATGATTCTTTGTCTACCATGTTTCTCCTATAAATACAAGGCTCAAACACAAGAGAAAAAGGAGGCAAGAGGCTTCACAAAGGAAGGCTTCCAAATCACAAAATTCTTGAAAAAAAAAAGTGAAAATTCAAAACTCCACTTCCAATCATTCTCAATCCAAACCAAGGATTAAATACTCATCCTGAAGGTTCGATTCCCACCCCATGCAATTTCTTTTTAACTATTTTCTAATCCATTTCTTTTATCATATTTCAAGTAATTTATTTATTTCTTTTCAATTAAGTTAAAAAAAAATCATAAAACCGTTAAAAGAATAAAAAATATAGTTTAGGTTATGTAATCATTTTTTTAGACTTAGATTATTTTTATTAAAATTATTTTTTTAGACTTAGGCTTATAATTAATTAATTTTTGTAGAAATGAATTAGAAATTAGGTTTATTTATTTTAAAACTATTTCTAAAAAAAAAACGAATATTGACTTAGATATTTAGGACATTTAACTTGCCTTTTAATATGTAATTGTTTTTCGTTTATCATTTATTTTCTTAGAATAAATGTATAGGTTTGTGCATAAATTGTAATAGTGTAGTTTACATTTCTTGTACGATTATATTATGTAACTGTTCATAAGCCTTGTAATAGTATAGTTTACATTTCTCGCACGATTATATTTTGTAACTGTTCATAAGCCTTGTAATAGTCTATGTTACATTCTCGCACGATTATATCATGTAACTGCCCATAAGCCATGTAATAGTGTAAGTATTTATTTTTTCGCACTTATATTTTATTTTCTAGATAAATAGGCATGTATGGCAAGATCTAAAATCAAACGTTAGAATAACCTATAACTCAAGATAATATAATTGAATCAACGCACATTGCACACATTCACCTCTAGGGTAGCCTCTCTCTGTTGCCTTACGATTAAAACGGTCATGTCCCTCGAAAGTAGGGGTACTTTAGCAAAAGACGCTTACGAATAATATCATCATAGTCCCTTTGATATAAAGATCATAGTCCCTCGATGACCCTTCGAGCTGCCTACAAAAAGATGATCTTGTCCCTCGACGACCCTATGGAAAAATGATGATAGTCCATTCGCATTGCTAAGGTATCCTTACGTGTTGCCTTCTATGACCATTCGATGACCCTTCGCTGTCCCTCAACACCCAATAGACATTACTACATACCCACTAATGGTATAGATAATACTATCTCTCAAGGAAAACGATAAGTACAAGAAAGACCTTACAAATTAGGGGTAAGTAACTTTTAAATGCTTGCTCACGACTCAAAAACAAATACTTTTCATATCTCACTCTTCCAAAAATATTTTCAAAAAAAAAAAAAAAACAAACACTTTGTTTACACTCTTACACGAATTATTACAAAGTCAAACTTTTACAAAATATTTTCAAAACGTTCACACACATTCAAAAAGTAAGTAAAAAAAGGTGAGCCAAGCATTTAAGAGCCCGTGGATAACCATGGATACAAAGGGTGCTAATACCTTCCCTTTGTATAACTTACCCCCCGAACTCAAAATCTATCAAGGTCTTTCCTGTTCTTTTCAGCCTTTCCTTATTGGATAAAAGAAAAGTCGGTGGTGACTCTTGCTAACCGCAACATGTTCTGCGAAAACAAAACAAAAAAAAGTCAGTTCTCCAACCGTGTTACAGAACTGGCGACTCTGCTGGGGATATTTCGAATAAAAGAGGGGTTACCTTAGAGTTAGATCACTTTACTACTTGCTTAAAATTGTTTGACTTGTGTGCTTTATTTTTAATGGGTTTTGTTTTGGGGTTACTTGTGTGAAAGGTCCTGCACCCGGACCTAGTGATTCCTTAGGTAAGTGACAATAGATGATGGAGACTGTACGACATGTACCGATATGGTTGATATGATGTTCACAGTCTTTAGAACCCTAGTTAACTCATCTTTGGCCATTAGAAGGTAGTGATATGGCCGACTTTGGATTTAGACCGAAGTTGGTTGATACTCGAGGCTACGCTCATTGAGATCAGACTTTCGGGATGTTTTGGTCGGCCACTCGAGTGTCGCACTAAAATAAAGCCTTCGAGAAAGATCCGTGATATGAGTCCTTTAGAACCCGGTTACTATTCTGGGACAGGTTGAGCCAACTAAACCTCAGTGGGGAAGGGTACTTACCTTTGGACTTCATACAAGCCTTTAAACCTAAGGCTTTTGTATGACTTGTTTGTGTGTGCTACTTATTTACTATTAACATGTACATGACATCATAACATCATAACATATCATTTTCACTAACCATTTCAAGGACCAGGGAATTTATCTTTATTCGTTGTTGCAGGCCATGGCTTCCGTTCCTAGAAATTTCATCCGAGTCAACTTTGTAAGGGTTTCTGCCCAGCTTAAAGAATTGGTCTCAAAGGTTCCCGATGGCTCTCGATTCACCGGAAGGCATGGTTTTCTACTCAACTTGGTTACCTCAGGTTTTGAAGAAGACATGATGAGAGTCCTATTCCAGTTCTTTGATCCTAAGCACCACTGTTTCACCTTTCCGGATTACTAATTGGTGCCCATGATGGAGGAGTTCTCTAAGCTACTTGGAATACTTATTCTCGACCAGATACCTTTTACCGGTCTAGAAGAAGTTCCAAAGCCTGAAGTCATTACAGCTGCTTTACATCTGAAGAGGTCAGACATTGTGTCCAATTGGGAAACAAGGAGTGGAGTCAAGGGGTTTCTTGCTAAGTTCCTGATTGAGAAGGCTTAATTGTTCCTAAACGCTATGAGTTACCATGCTTTTGAGGAAGTATTGGCTTTGTTGATCTATGGGTTGGTGTTGTTCCCTAATCCAGACCAACTCATAGACGTGCATGCTATCAAAATATTTCTGACTCAAAACCCGGTACCTACCTTGCTCGGAGATATTCTGCACTCGCTTCACACTCGTACTATCAAGGAGCAAGGGACTCTCATGTGTTACGTACCCTTACTATCCAGGTGGTTTATTTTGCACCTTCCCTAATCAGTGTTGAAGAATGAACAAAGGTTGCAGTGGTCTCGAAGGATAATGTCACTCTCCCATTCAAATATCTATTGGTGTGCCCGATCTCTTGAAGACTTCACTCTTATTGATCATTGTGGGGAATTCCCTAATGTACCACTCCTTGGCATTAGGGGAGGCATCACCTATAATCCTTCGCTAGCTTTGCGCCAGTTTGGTTATGCTCGAAGGGATGGTCCTCATGATAGGCTTATTCAGGGTATTGTGTTTGATTATGAAGATGATCCTCAAGGTTACCGTCAAAGGTTTATACACGTGTGAAATAAGGTGTATAAGATTAAAAGCAAGACCTTGGGACAGAAGAACTATATTCCTTTGGAGCCTTACCTCAGATGGGTGCGCACTCCTGCTCGAGATCTTATTATGCCATATCCAGCTGTCAGACCAGTGATTGTTGAACCTGAGTTTGAAGGAAATGTTCCTTAAGTCATTCTCCATCCAGATATGCCTACCGATCTTGAAGAGCTGCAGAAGTATTGGGTTCAGATGAAAGAAGAAAGGGACACCTTTGAGACTCAGTTCTATGCTAGTGAGAAGAAGGTGTTAGAGTTGACGAAATTACTTCATGAGGAGCAGAGCATCAATGCTTACATCGGCACAAAGAGGAAGCGCCCGTGGGAGACTTGAGTCTTGAGTCCTAGGTCTTAGGCGTTTTTGAATTTGCTTTTTGAAACTTCTTTTCATTGTAGCCCAAGAGGCATAAAAGAAAAAAAAAAGGAATTTTGAGTTTACTAATAAAAGTTTTCCTTTTGTTTCTGTTTGTTTGCAAAGATAAACTCTAAAGTCCTTGAAATCATTGCATATGCATCTACAGCTCATAATCATTGCATAGCAGGTTTCTAAGACAGGTTTCTCATCTTTTCACTGTTTATTTCAGAAGAAATGGCTCTCGAGCAAACTGTCTAAGATCTCCAGGCCCAGAACGCCCAGTTCCAAGAGCTGATCCTGAACTTGTCCAAGGGACAAGAAGAACTGAAAGCACTTCTGACTAAGAAGAAGAAGAAAGCAAGAAAATCAACTGGCGTCATCAACATGGGGAGGAAATTTAAAGGTCCGGCTAAACAGGTCCAGGAAATTGGGATCCCAGTAGACCAAGACGATGAACTGGATGACAACTATGAAAGTGACAAACATGAGGAAAATAGTAACTACGGCACCGGTGGACACTCTGAAAAGGAAGATAATTATCTGGATGATCAGTATCCCCCTGGTGATGAGAAATACAAATTACTTGAAGAACGTCTGATGGCCATGGAGGTTCAGAAAGTACCTGGTTTGGATTTTGAGGACTTGGGTTTGGTTTCAGGAGTTGTCATTCCTCCTAGGTTCAAAATTCCCATGTTTGCTCAATATGATGGTGTGTCTTGCCCTAAGTTGCATTTGAGATCTTATGTCAGAAAGATTCAGCCACATACTGCTGACAAAAAGTTGTGGATGCATTTTTTCCAAGAGAGTTTGTCTGGAGCTCAACTGGAGTGGTACTATCAACTTGAGAGTACCAATATTCGTACCTGGAATGATTTGGCTGAAGCTTTCTACTGGCAATACCAATATAACTCTGATTTGGCGCCAACTCGAATGCAACTCTAAAGCATGTCCATGGGCCCTAATGAAAGTTTCAAAGAGTACACCCAGAAATAGAGAGATCTTGCAGGCAGGGTTCAGTCGACAGAGAGTTGGTTGACATGTTCATGAGCACACTAATCGGTCATTTCTATAGTCATCTACTTGGAAGCTCGTCATCCGGTTTCACTGAGCTGATATTGACAGGAGAGCGTGTTGAAAGTGGAATTTGAAGTGGTAAAATACAAGTGGCTACATCTTCAAACACTACAAAGAAGCCACATAATGGGAAGAAGGAGTCTAATGTTGTGTACAACCAGAAGGGTCGTAATAAGAATGACCGCAACCAATCTGTTGGGGCAGTTCTGATCTCTGAACCGGTGCCACAACAACAACAGGGTAGTCAGCGTAAGCAGGATGCACCCAGGAGACAATTTACAAAGATCAACATGTCATTGGCTTAGGCGTTGCAGCATATGTTGAAGGCAAAATTGATTACTTTGATGGATCCTCCTAGGAATCCTAATACTTCCGCTCCTAGCTATAATCCCAATGCAAGGTGTGCATACCATTCTAATAGTCCGGGACATGATATGAACAGCTGTTGGGCACTGAAGAACAAGATTCAAGACATGATTGACGCTAAGGAGATTGAGTTTGGCCCCCCTGAGACTCCTAATGTGATTACCGCTCCTATGCCGAATCATGACAAGATCGTTAATGCTATTGACGATGGTTCTTGTGTTTCTACCGTGGTTGACTTGATTGTTCCTCTATCAATTATTAAGAAGAAGTTGTTGCAAGTCGGTTTATTTTTGGGCTACGTTGAAAACTATTATTATTGTGCATCACAATCCAATGGTTGTGTGAAGCTGAAAGAAGGCATTCAGCGTTTGATGGACGACCGTACTATATTGTTTGAGAAGACTCCTTCTATGGAGAGCTTATGTGAAAATTTGTCCCGAGGTCTGAAGTTTGAGGACGTATCTTTGGTTACTAATTTCGATGTCGACAATATCGTTGGGACTAGTAAGGTTACCCGAAGTGGAAGGATCTTCTCCCCCAGAAATCTCTTCGAAGACTGTTACTACTCCAATTCGTATCTCTGCCTCCGAGTCAATTACTGAGACTCGAGGCAAAGAACCAATGATTGAGCCTACCCAGATGGAGGCCCCGGGTGAAACTGCTATCGAAGATTTCTCCAAGCAAGAAATGGAGGAAGTGCTGAAAATTATCCGCAAGAGTGATTACAATGTTGTTGAACAGTTGGGGCACACCCCCTCCAAGATCTCTATGCTATCTCTGTTGTTGTGCTCCGAGGTCCATGCTAAAGCTTTGGTGAAGTTTTAGAAATATGCGCACGTGCTGCAAGAAATCTCTGTTGACCAGCTTGAAAATTGTGTCGCTATCCTGACAACTGATAATGGTCTAGGATTTTATGATCCTGATCTGATTCCCGCTGGAAGGAACCACAATAAGGCCCTGCACGTCTCTATTGAGTGTAGGGGCACTACCCTATCTCATGTATTGGTGGACAACGGTTCCTCATTGAATGTGTTTCCAAAGGTTGTTCTAGACAAACTCGACTATGAAGGGGTTGTGCTGAAACCTAGTGACGTCGTGGTAAGAGCCTTTGATGGTTCAAAGAGAATGGTGCATGGAGAGGTTGATCTCCCGATCAGAGTGGGTTCTCAAGTCTTTGATTCTACTTTCTATGTAATGGATATTCGTCCTGCCTATTCCTGTTTGCTTGGGCACCCTTAGATACATGGGGAAGGCGCTGTGACTTCTACCTTACATCAGAAGTTGAAGTATCCCGCGAAAGGCAAGATTGTCACCGTCTGTGGTGAAGAAGAGTACATGGTTAGTCATTTGAATACCTTCAAGTATGTTGAGATGGATGGCAAATTCCTCGAGACTCCTTGTCAAACATTTGAATTGGCTCCTCAGACTGTTCCTATTGCTAAACCAGTTCCTAATATTCCCAAGGTTACTAGAGTGCCTCCTACAATGGCTTCCCTAAAGGTTGCTAGAGCTGTGGTTGAAGAAGGTGGTGGTACCATTTGGGGTCAGCTTCCTGACATTCCTTACAAGTTTGACAAATTTGGTTTGGGCTTCACTTCAGAGGCTCAGAGGGTTGTACGTCATGCTCGTGCTATTCGTATCACCAATAAAGGAGTTCATAAATATCATGTCAACGCTGTGGAAGATGCTGATAGTGACTGTGACCTAGACAGTTGGATCTTTCCTACCATTGGCAATGGGCTCAACAATTGGAAGACTAAAGACATTATTCCTATTTCCTTTAGTCAGGAGTAAATGCTATTTTCTGTTTTTCTTATTTTCAAAGTTTGGTTTTGTAATTTGAACAATAAAACTTTTAAGCCTTATGCCTTGCCCGGGGCACAATGGCCCATTTGTTAGGGTTGTCATTTCATCGCATATTTTCATTCAATAAATCAATGGACGTTTTGCATTCAAATTTTGCGCTCTTTGTCTTTTCTTTTACTTTATCTTCATCAAAATAGCTATGTGTTCTTACACACACCCACGCGACAAACTGCAGATCCACATCCACTCTGGATCCCATTGATAATGGTTCTGCTATTTTCAATTATGACTTCAAAAATTCGATCTACCAAGCCGAGGACGAAGATGAGGAAGATTGTGAAGTGCCTAGAGAGCTTGCTAGACTATTAGAGCAAGAAGAAAAGACCATACAACCGCACGAAGAGCCAGTCGAGGTCGTAAATCTAGGAACTGAGGATGATAAGAAAGAAATCAAGATAGGTGCTGGATTAGAAGACCGTGTCAAGAAAAGACTGATTCAGATGCTACGTGATTATGCTGAGATTTTCGCTTGGTCTTATGAAGATATGCCAGGACTTGATACCGATATTGTGGTTCACCGTTTACCGATGAAGGAAGGTTGTCCTCCGATAAAGCAGAAGGTTCGTCGTATGCGCCCTGAGATGTATGAAAAGATCAAAGCCGAGGTTATGAAGCAGTTCAATGCAGGTTTTCTAGCTGTCACATCATATCCTCAGTGGGTTGCAAATGTGGTACCAGTGCCTAAGAAGAATGGTAAAGTTCACATGTGTGTGGACTACAGAGACCTGAACAGGGCAAGCCCCAAAGATGACTTTCCTATCCCACATATTGATGTTCTGGTAGACAACACTGCTCAGCACAAGGTATTCTCATTCATGGATGGTTTCTCAGGTTATAATCAAATCAAGATGGCACCTGAAGACATGGAGAAGACTACGTTCGTTACACAATGGGGCGCCTTTTGTTACAAGGTAATGCCATTTGGTTTGAAGAACGCAGGGACAACATACCAGCGCGCTATGGTTGCTTTATTCCATGATATGATCCATCACGAGATAGAGGTATACGTTGATGATATGATAGCCAAGTCTCAGAATGAAGAAGAGCATCTTGACCACCTACACAAGCTGTTTGAGAGGTTGAAGAAGTACAAGTTGACATTGAATCCAAATAAATGCACCTTTGGGGTTAGATTCGGTAAACTTTTGGGTTTCGTCGTCAGTGGTAAAGGTATTGAAGTCGACCCTGCAAAGGTAAAAGCTATACAAGATATGCCCGATCCCCATACTGAGAGAGAAGTCAGAGGTTTCTTGGGACGTTTGAACTATATTGCCAGATTTATCTCCCATTTGACCGCTACTTGTGAGCCAATCTTCAAATTACTGAGGAAAGACCAAGTAGTGAAGTGGAACGACGAATGTCAGATAGCTTTTGATAAGATCAAGGAGTATCTCCAAGAACCTCCGATTCTGATGCCACTAGTTGAAGGAAGACCTCTAATCATGTACTTAATAGTGCTAGAGAATTCAATGGGGTGTGTGTGTTGGGGCATCATGACGAGTCTGGTCG
This sequence comes from Lathyrus tuberosus, assembly GCA_022829125.1. Classification (NCBI taxonomy): domain Eukaryota; kingdom Viridiplantae; phylum Streptophyta; class Magnoliopsida; order Fabales; family Fabaceae; genus Lathyrus; species Lathyrus tuberosus. The sequence continues at coordinate 1,216,827 of JALAZF010000515.1, read as the reverse complement.
GAAAGAGCATGCAATATACTACCTTAGCAAAAAGTTTACCAACTGTGAAATAAGATATTCACTGCTTGAGAAAACTTGCTGCGCTTTGGCATGGGCTGCTCACCGACTAAGACAGTATATGTTGACTCATACCACTTTATTGATCTCTAAGATGGATCCTATCAAATACATATTTGAGAAACCTACTCTTTCCGGACGAGTAGCAAGATGGTCGATGGTCTTGACAGAATACGACATCCAGTACACTATGTAGAAAGCAATCAAAGGAAGTGTACTAGCTGATCATTTGGCTCATCAAGCGGTGGATGACTATCAGTCTATGAATTTTGAGTTCCCAGATGAGAATATTATACTTGTTACTGATTATGAAGAACCTGGACCATATGAAGGACCTGAACTGGGATCCCGATGGACTATGGTTTTTGATGGAGCTTCTAACGCACTTGGCAATGGTATTGGTGCTGTAATTATCTCTCCTAAGGGTTGCCATACGCCGTTTACTGCTAGACTTTGCTTTGACTGTACCAACAATATGGCTGAATATGAAGCATGCATCATGGGTATCAAAGCTGCCATTGATATGAGGATCAAATTCTTGAATGTATATGGGGACTCAGCCCTAGTGATCAGTCAGATTAAAGGAGAATGGGACACGAAACATCCAAATCTCATTCCTTACCGAGAACATGTGTTGACTTTGATTCCACACTTTGAAGAAATCACTTTTGAGCATATTCCACGAGAAGAGAATCAGTTGGCAGACGGGTTAGCCACCATGTCCTCTATGTTCAAAGTCAGATGGGACAACGAGGCTCCTAGGATTACTATTGACAGACTAGACGAGCCGGCATACTGTTATGAAGTTGATACTGATGGAGTAGAAGAGAAACCTTGGTTCCACGAAGTGAAAAGATATCTCGAAACTCAGGAATATCCTGAAGGGGCATCTATCAATGACTAGAAGTTTCTAAGGAGGTTCTCTGCCAAGTTCTTTCTGAGCAACGGAATTTTGTACAAACGCAACCACGATTCAACCTTGCTTCGTTGTGTACACAAGAAGGAAGTAGAAAAGATTATGGAAGAGATGCATGACGGAATCTTTGGCACTCACTCCAGTGGGCATACAATGGCTAAGAAGCTTTTGAGAGCAGGTTACTACTGGTCTACCATGGAAACTGATTGCCATCATCACTCCAGAACTTGTCACAAGTACCAGATCTATGCTGACAAAGTACATGTACCTCCAGTTCCTTTGAATGTTCTGATTGCTCCTTGGCCTTTTGCAATGTGGGGCATTGATATGATATGAGAGATTAAACCTACCGCTTCCAATGGATATCGTTTCATCCTTGTTGCCATCGATTACTTTACGAAGTGGGTGGAAGCAGCCTCGTTCACTTCTGTTACCAAGAATGTTGTAGCTCGATTCATCAGGCATAATCCTATTTGTCAGTATGGCATCCCTGAAAGGATTATCACAGACAATGGTACTAATCTGAACAACACTATGATCACTGAACTCTGCACGCAGTTCAAGATTAAGCATCACGATTCTTCTCCATATCGACCAAAGATGAATGGCGCAGTGGAAACTGCCAACAAGAATATTAAGAAGATCTTACAAAAGATGACGGTGACATACAAAGATTGGCATGAGATGTTACCATTTGCTCTTCATGGTTATCGCACCTCAGTACGTACCTCAACAGGGTCAACCCCTTTCTCTTTAGTCTATGGTATGGAGGCAGTTTTACCTGCTGAAGTTCAGATTCCTTCCTTAAGGATTATGAAAGATGCAGACTTAGACGAAGACGAATGGGTTCAGACTCAACTTGATCAGATAAATTTGATTGATGAGAAGAGGCTCGCAGCTGTCTGTCATGGCCAGATGTATCAGAAGTGTATGATCAAGGCCATTAACAAGAAAGTCAAGCACCAAGTGTACCAAGCCGGTGATTTGGTAATAAAGCGTATCATACTACCACAGGGTGATCCCAGGGGCAAATGGACTCCCACATATGAAGGTCCATTTGTAATCAAGAAAATATTTTTTGGCGGCGCTATGATGCTTACTACTATGGACGGTGAAGATTTCCCACACCCTGTGAACGCGGACATAGTCAAAAGATACTACGCATAAAAAGAGACCCGCTAGATTGATTGACCTAGGCAAAAATAAGGGCATCTCGGCGAACCAAAAGGGTTCGGGCAAAAATTAGGGATATATATACAAAAGAACTGTACACCCGGCAAGTCGAAAACCTGAAAAGGCGGCTTGGGAAAAAAAAAAGGGTATCCCGGTGGACTGAAAACCTGAAAAGGTGTTCCAGGAAAAAGTTAGGGATTAAAGCGTACGTCTATGTCCCGTTGGATCACTTATCTACTTCCAGCTTAGTTTTGTTCAAACGGCGCAGATCAATCCAGTCATCTTTCTTCCGACAACAAGGGATGAGATGCTTGAAGATATAGTGGCAATAGCAGAGTTGAAACTCAATGGGATGATTTCCACATAGCTGTTTTTCTTTGTTTATCACTTTGTACCTTTTCAATTTTACGACAATTTCCTCTTACTAGGATTTCTGTTTCCTTGTACAAAAATGCCTGTTTATAGGCCAATTTCAAAATCAATACAAGTCTACTTTCAAATTCAAAATTGTTTTTACTTGCCCTGTTTTGTTTGCGTAAACGTCCAATGGGTACTTTGAATGAGCATATGTACTTGAATATGATTGAAGTTTACCAAAAATATATGTGAAAACAAGAATAGCATTTACTAAGGACTCTAGGAGTTGGGATAATGTTCAAGATGTCCACGAACCCCCATAGAGCCAGTTTCGTGGAAATATCCCCACAGAGCAATCTCCATGGAACTATCTCTATAGGGCTATCTTCACAAGCTCATCCCCAATAGAGATATATTCCCCGACAAAATTAGTATGCCCTCAGACAGAAATTAGGGCATCTTTCAGCAGTTCACTTCTATATATTTGATGGACAGCTTGGCATGATCATCTTCCCCAATGGGTCCCCTAGCAGATAAGGAATTTGATCATTTCCCCAGCATACAACAGAAATTTCCTCAGTGCATCCTATGAAATTATAATCCCCATCAGAGATTATTCCCTCTTTGTAGTATACATAATTCAATTCCCCAGCTGAGTTTATTCCTCTAACACTATAAATTCACCAAAAGAATTCTCTCCCCCAGCATAGTTGACGTTCATATCTGGAACCCGGGCAGATATTGCATCGGAGGATTATCCATCTCGTTTATCCCCAGTCAGGGTACATGCAGCCAAACTCTCCTTAAACGCTTTTATCCCCAAGCAGAAGTCGAAGATCCCCAGTGGAGTATTCCCGAACAGAAAAGCGGGAATTACCAATACAGTCATTCCAAACAAAAGATGAAGAATGATATTCTTCATTCCCAACAATAGACAGGGATTTATTTTCCCCAGCCAGACGTTACTATTCAAAGCCACCGCTATCATCAGCAACATTGACATCCATGCATCATGTACATAATATCATAGCATATACATACAAAACATATAACATTCTCATTTATCTTGAGAGCATCATTACGTAATGCATTACATACATCATGACATTGAATAAAACTAACTTTGCCTTTTTCAGGTGAGTTCACAATCAGACAAACATTATCATCTTCTAGATACGGTGCGGAGATAATCGAGACAACGATTTAATTCTGACACTGATTCAAAGACAGATTTAATTCTAGTACTTCAACAATTCAGAAATAACCAAGACAGATGATTTAATTCTGATACTTCAACAGTTCAGAGATAATCAAGACAGAGATTTAATTCTGACACTTAAACAGTTCAGAGATAATCAACCCAGAGATTTAATTCTGATACTTCAACAATTCAGAAATAATCAAGACAGATGATTTAATTCTGATACTTCAATAGTTCAGAGATAATCAAGACATAGATTTAATTCTGACACTTAAACAATTCAGAGATAATCAACCCAGAGATTTAATTCTGATACTTAAAAGTTCAGAGATAATCAACCCAGAGATTTAATTCTGACACTTATCCCAGAAGATTTTCCAAAAAAATGGTTCAGATATGATCAAGACGAAGATTTAATTCTGATACTTATTCCAGAATATGTTCCAGATTCAGTTTAGAGATGTTCAAGTATATTTTCCAGATACGGTTCAGATACGATCTAGATATAGATTTCATTCTGATACTCATTCCAATACATCCTCAAATATAATCAAGGCGTAGATTCATTCTGACATTCCCCAGCACATCTACTAGATACAGTTGGACACGGACTCATTCTAGTATACTCCTCAGATACAGTCAAACCTAGACTCCTTCTGATAGTCCTGTCAACAGTTACTTTGGATGGCATCTATAAGCCCATCTCCATCTTGTCATCTTTCCGAATGGCATCTTTAAGCCTATTTAAGCAATACAATCAACCAACAACGTTACTTCGTGCACCCATGAGTGCAAATTTCTAGGCACTTAAGTGTTCAATCCTCTTCCACCTTCAGATCACGAATGACGGATGCGCCAATCTAACTCTTCAGGTTTAAGAAAATTGAACAGGGGCAGCTGATGTACCCCAAAATTTGCCCTCACATCTTTGAGACAGATTGATTCAAGAAGCTTCCTCACACTCCTAGGAGTCTCAAAAGCTCAAGACTACTCAAGGATTGACCATACAAGCTCTCCTCCTAAACAATCAACCTACAACTAGGGTTTTATTTTTCTCGAAAGGAATTGAGCTCTCAATACCTCAGATGGACTTCATGGTTCTCTATCTGCTCTAGGGTATCCTCATGTCAAGTCTTAAGCCTTGCTTCACAAGTTTGCTCAGTCAATTGCTCAAATGATCAACAGTCGATTGTATTGGACCAAAAGTTAACTTTGACCAATTTACAGTCAAACGTCATCATTTCTTGCCAACAACAAGATTTTGAAGTCTCATTCATCATTTGATCAAGGGTTGATCACGATTCCTCAAGAAAATCAAGATTTACTCAAAAGTCAAAAATTGCCAAATTAGGGTTTTCTTAAGGAAAAGTCAACTGAACTTTGACCACGCACAACTTTCACATACTTCATCAGAAATTCCTCTACCAAAGCTCATTTTGAAGGAAATTCAATTCTCTACAACTTTGTCTCTCTAAGATCAAGACCAAAAATGCCTCGTTTGAGAGATATGGACCAAAACTTTACAGGTCATTTTGAAAGTCAACAAAAAGACACTTTTTTCGTCAAAACAATTTACACAAAAATAAAGACTTCAAATGATATAGTGATCAACACGAAAGTTGTAGGGGACATCTTTAGGGTTCCAAAAAGTCCAAGATCACATTCATATGACATAAATTGAGAGAGTTACGATTGGTGCAAGTTGAGCAAAATTTGAGAAACGCATGAAACCTACATTGAACATTTTTGAGCTTTTGGACCAATGGGCCTATCTTTTAAGGTTGAATCATGTTTATACCATATTCAAGGACCTCAAAGTTCACTTTGGTATTATTTTAATTTTGATTTTATTTTATTTTGATTTTATTCAAAGAAATAAACAAAATTAAATAAAACAAAATAAATCAAATAATGGTGGGCACATGGATCCTTTTAAATGGAGTTTCTAGAAGGTTAAAACATGTCATTCAAGGCCATCAAAACCCAAATAAAACCGTGGCAGAGAGTGAAGGAAACATGGTTTTCAAAAAATTAAAATGGTTGGAAACATGTTCCTTGATCCTAGCTCTTCAATGATTCTTTGTCTACCATGTTTCTCCTATAAATACAAGGCTCAAACACAAGAGAAAAAGGAGGCAAGAGGCTTCACAAAGGAAGGCTTCCAAATCACAAAATTCTTGAAAAAAAAAGTGAAAATTCAAAACTCCATTTCCAATCATTCTCAATCCAAACCAAGGATTAAATACTCATCCTGAAGGTTCGATTCCCACCCCATGCAATTTCTTTTTAACTATTTTCTAATCCATTTCTTTTATCATATTTCAAGTAATTTATTTATTTCTTTTCAATTAAGTTAAAACAAAAAAAAATCATAAAACCGTTAAAAGAATAAAAAATATAGTTTAGGTTATGTAATCATTTTTTTAGACTTAGATTATTTTTATAAAATTAATTTTTTAGACTTAGGCTTATAATTAATTAATTTTTGTACAAATGAATTAGAAATTAGGTTTATTTATTTTAAAATTATTTCTCAAAAATATAAAAAAATGAACATTGACTTAGATATTTAGGACATTTAACTTGCCTTTTAATATGTAATTGCTTTTCGTTTATCATTTATTTTCTTAGAATAAATGTATAGGTTTGTGCATAAATTGTAATAGTGTAGTTTACATTTCTTGTACGATTATATTATGTAACTGTTCATAAGCCTTGTAATAGTGTAGTTTACATTTCTCGCACGATTATATTATGTAACTGTCCATAAGCCTTGTAATAGTCTATGTTACATTCTCGCACGATTATATCATGTAACTGCCTATAAGCCATGTAATAGTGTAGGTATTTATTTTTTCGCACTTATATTTTATTTGCTAGATAAATAGGCATGTATGGCAAGATCTAAAATCAAACGTTAGAATAACCTATAACTCAAGATAATATAATTGAATCAACGCACATTGCACATATTCACTTCTAGGGTAGCCTCTCTCTGTTGCCTTACGATTAAAACAGTCATGTCCCTCGAAAGTAAGGGTACTTTAGCAAAAGACGCTTACGAATAATATCATCATAGTCCCTTTGATATAAAGATCATAGTCCCTCGATGACCCTTCGAGCTGCCTACAAAAAGATGATCTTGTCCCTCGATGACCCTATGGAAAAATGATGATAGTCCCTTCGCATTGCTAAGGTATCCTTACATGTTTCCTTCTATGACCATTCGATGACCCTTCGCTGTCCCTCAACACCCAATAGACAATACTACATACCCACTAATGGTATAGATAGTACTATCTCTCAAGGAAAACGATAAGTACAAGAAAGACCTTACAAATTAGTGGTAAGTAACTTTTAAATGCTTGCTCACGACTCAAAAACAAATACTTTTCATATCTCACTCTTCCAAAAATATTTTCAAAAAAAAAAAATAACACTTTGTATACATTCTTACACGAATTATTACAAAGTCAAACTTTTACAAAATATTTTCAAAACATTCACACACATTCAAAAAGTAAGTAAAAAAAGGTGAGCTAAGCATTTAAGAGCCCGTGGATAACCATGGATACAAAGGGTGCTAATACCTTCCCTTTGTATAACTTACCCCCCGAACTCAAAATCTATCAAGGTCTTTCCTGTTCTTTTCAGCCTTTCCTTATTGGATAAAAGAAAAGTCGGTGGCGACTCTTTCTAACCGCAACATGTTTTGCGAAAACAAAACAAAAAAAAGTCAGTTCTCCCACCGTGTTACAGCTATATATAGGGGTTACTTGTGATCAAAGTGTGAAAGCCGGATCGTTTCCCTACAGGTAAATAGTTTTTATTTTGTTTTTGTTTAGCTTAATTAGTATAACTATGGATAAGAAATGGATGTCTTCAAGTTGATTGTCGAAAGAGTACGAGAATGGGGTATCGGAATTCATTAAGTTTGCTGTTGCGCATGCTGAAACCCCTGTCGAATGATATGTCCTTGCTTGGGTTGTTGTTTTAGGAGTCGGGTTGACGCGGTTCAGTTGGCATCGCATTTAAAGAGGCGTGGAATTGATAGAAGTTATACATGTTGGAATTTGCATGGTGAGAAAATTAACGGGAATGTTGAACCGGGGGATAATACGACCTATGCTTCAAACGACAATGGCACAGATACATACGATTATGATCGAGTCGAAGAGATTACAGGAGCTCTTGAAGAAGATCTTAAGGATTGTCCCAAAATGTTTGAGAGGTTGGTAAGCGATGCAGAGAAACCGTTGTATAATGGTTGCACTAAATTCACAAGATTGTCTGCGGTATTAAAGTTGTACAACTTAAAGGCAGGCAATGGATGGTCGGATAAAAGTTTCACAGAGTTATTGGCCCTTATGAAAGATATGCTTCCAGAGGATAATGTTCTTCCCAATCGAACATATGAGGCCAAAAAGATGTTGTGCTCTATTGGCATGAGCTATGATAAGATACATGCATGTCCAAACGATTGCGTTTTGTTTCGAAATGAGTATGCATCGTTAAATGAGTGTCCTAAATGCGGTGTCTCTCGATATAAGAAAAAGTTGTCTCCAGCAAAAGTATTATGGTATTTTCCTATAATTCTGAGATTTAGACGCATGTTTCGTAGTGAGACCGATTCAAGACACTTGACTTGGCATGTAGATGAAAGAATTATTGATGGAAAGTTTCGACATCCGACAGATTCACCACAGTGGATGAAAATTGATGATGATTATCCTGAATTTGGAAAAGAAGCAAGAAACCTTCGCTTGACATTATCTACTGATGAAATGAACCCACACGGTCTTCAAAGTATCTCATATAGCACTTGGCATGTGATCATTATGATTTATAACCTACCTCCATGGCTATGTATGAAGCATAAGTACATGATGTTATCTATGTTAATTTATGGGCCTAGACAACCAGGGAATGACATAGACTTATACTTGGCACCCTTAATCGAAGATTTAAAGTTTTTCTGGGAGAACGATGTGAAGGTTTATGATGGGTATAGGAAAGAAAGTTTCAACTTGAGGGCGATGTTGTTTGGCACAATTAATGATTTTCCAGCATACAAAAATCTACCAGGGTACAACATCATAGGTCAATGTGCGTGTCCTATTTGTGAAGATAAAACAGATTCGACGCGATTGGAGTTTGATAAGAAGAATGTCTTTCTCGGTCATCGTAGATTCTTAAATTATAATCATCACTACCGTGGGTGGAGAAAAGCATTCAATGGAGAGCCAGATCAAGGTAGAGCTCCACCTATATTGACAGGTGATCAAATTTTTGAAAAGGTGAAAGATGTGAGTACTCAGTTTGGCAAGCCTTTTGCACATACACTTGTCAAGAGAGGGTGGAAGAAGAGGTCAATTTTTTTTGAACTGCCATATTGGAAGTCGTTGTATGTAAGACATTTTCTCGATGTTATGCATATTGAAAAAACGTATTTGACAGTGTTATTCGTACGTTACTCAATATACAAGGAAAGCCTAAGATGGCCTTAAAGTAAGAAAGGACTTGATAGCGATGGGGATAAGAACTGAATTAGGATCCTTGAAGAAAGGAAAACGAACATATCTACCACCTGCGGCGTATACTCTATATAGAAAGGAGAAAAAAGTATTGTGTAAGTTTCCAAGTGAAGTTAAAGTTCTTGAAGGATACTCTTCAAATATTAGAAGACTTGTGTCTATGAAAGACCTCAAGTTAAAGAGTTTAAAGACGCATGACTGCCATGTTATAATGGAACATTTTCTACCAATAGGTATACGTTCTATTCTTCTAGAAAAAGTAAGAAGCACAATAGCTAAATTGTGTTTTTTCTTCAAGTCAATTTGCAGTAAGGTGATCGATCCTGCGATCTTACCAACATTGCAAAAAGAAATAGTTATTACTTTGTGTGATCTTGAAATGTATTTTCCTCCCTCGTTTTTTGACATAATGGTTCATCTAGTTGTTCATCTGGTGAAAGAGACACAATTGTGTGGACCGGCTTATATGAGATGCATGTACCCTGCTGAACATTATATGAAAATATTAAAAGGGTATGTGAAAAACCGAAGTCGACCAGAGGGTTGTATTGCCGAACTATACATTATTGAAGAAGCGATTGAGTTTTGTACTGAATATCTGTCCAATGTACAATCAATTGGACTCCCCAAATCTCATATTATCGAAAAAAAAGAAGTAAAAAAGTTAATTGGAAATGAAGTTGTGACAGTATCAAGGGTCGAACGGGATCAAGTGCATTTGTATGTTCTGCACAATCAGAATGAGGTTGAGCCGTATGTTGAAATGCACAAGGATGTTCTCCGAGGTTTAAATCCGAATAGAAATGAGAATTGGATAGTACGAGAGCACAATCGAAGTTTCATACATTGGTTTAAGGATCATATTTATTCAAAGTATTATTCAGATCCCACTTCAATAACAGAAAGGTTGAGATGTTTAGCATATGGTCCAAGTTTGGTTGTGTTTTCTTATAGCGCATACGCAATTAATGGATACACATTTTATACCAAAGAACAAGATGATAAAAGTACTATGAAAAATAGTGGTGTCACCGTGGTAGCTGAAGCAATGCACATTTCAAGTGTGAAGGACTTAAACCTTAAATTTGCAAATCTAAAATATTTTGGGGTTATCGAGTGCATTTGGGTGTTTGATTATGAGAATTTTCAGATTCCTATATTTCGTTTCAAGTGGGTTGAAAATAATAATGGCATACGAATGGATAAGTCAGGATTTTTGCAAGTGGATCTTAATAGGGTGGGGTACAAAGATGAGCCTTTTATTCTAGCCTCTCAAGCTAAACAAGTGTTCTATGTCACTGATCTGACAAGTACAAAATGGTCTATAGTGCTTTTATCTAACAAAGTAATTGATGAAAACATTGGAGATCAAGGTGATATTGATGTTGATATTGAATCATTTACTAGAAATGATCAAGATGAAAATATTATAGCGAATGAATCATATACTAGAAATGATTATAATGAGGGTATTTGGATCAATCCAACCGTCTGTGTTGTTAAGAGACGGGTAGAACATATTCCAACCAAGAAAAGAAAGAGACGTTAGTGAAAAAAGTACTAGTTATAAAATTATAGCTTATATCATTCAATAATATTAAATAGTTGTCATGTTATATATATTCAATGGATTATGGATTATGGATTTTTATATTTGTCATTTAATTTTTGTTTTTTTTTTCTTTCTTACAGGTCAAATGGCTAGTAACCAGGAAGACTCACACGAGACACATGATACAAATGAAGCTCAGAATGTAGAAAGTGAAGTTAAACGAGGGATAACTATTATGAAGTCAATCATCTGTGCAAGAGATAAAGGGATCAAATTTGATGTACATTGGAGTGATGAAAACCAACTAATTGAGCCAAACGGTTCAATGTTGACTAGTTACATAGGTTCCCTTGTCCGTCAGCATATTCCAATCACCAGTGATAATTGGAGGAATCAATTGTTGCAAGCCGGTAAAGATAAAATATTGACTGAGATACAGGTACTTACCAAATATGATTGATATTATTAGATTTTTGTTGACGATTAAGTCTTTAATTTACTTATACTAACACATTCTATGTGTATGTTTTTTCGTAGCGGTCTTTTAATATTGATGAAAGCCGAAAAAAGTATTGTCTTCAATTGGCCGGAAAAAGACACAGAGGGTTTCGAACTATGTTATCAAACAAATATCTTAGGGATGAGAAAATTTTTTTTAGTTGAAGCAGAATTTCCACAGTTGTATGTGGACTTGATTACACTTGAAGAATGAGGCACTTTTGTAGCCAAACGAAAAACCAAAAAATTCAATGTAATGTTAATTTGTCATGTCTATTAATTGTATTATATACTTGTTGCATTAGTTTGTTCTGATATGACTTAAACTTGTTTATTCAGGAATTGAGTGCCATTAATCACAAAAGAGCATCAAAACCCGCGTATCCATACAGAAAAGGGCGTTTGGGATATGCACGCTTACGGCAAAAAATGGTAAGTATATATAAATGCTATGATTTTATTAATTGTCTTATTGTGTTATAATTGATGATCTTATTATTTATCTCAATGTGTAGTTAGAAGAGACGAAAAGTGAAGAAACATCACTTCTGGACCATGTTTTGTGGAAGGAAGCTCGTGTGGGCAAGGATGGAGTTGTTAGGGAAGATGTTCAGCATGTTTATGACGAATGTGTAAGTATAACATTATGTCTTTAAGTTAATTGAAATTTTATTAAAATATAATTAATTTTTAATCCCCACTAATAATTTTTGATATGTCAATGAATTTTAGGAGACTCTATTTAAATCCTTAACCACAGGTGAGGAGGATTGCAGGAGCATACTTAGTCGAGTACTAAATGTTCCTGAGTATTCCGGTCGGGTGAGGGGTAAAGGATTTGGTGTGACTCCATCTTCCTTGTATAAGCATCCAAAGAGAAAAAATCCTAGCAATCAAGAAGTGATGCAATCGTTGGAGGAATTAAAAGCGCAAGTCCGTGAACTGCAAAAGGATAAAGAGAGATATGAGGCGGAAAAGCGCAGTTCAGAGTTGAAAGATACTAGTGACAAAGCTAGTATCAATTGTCAAAATAAAATTCCCGAGGTAATTATATATGTTATTATGAAATTAAATTAGCCCATTCATTTTAATTGACATATATACACATTAATAGTAACATATTTATTATTGGTTTAGGGCATTTCATCTTGTCAGCTATATTTATCGTCACCGACTTATCGCATAGTTGGCAAGGGAAAAGTGCATAACACTTTGGGAGATTTACTTCACCATAAACCGCTACCTTATGGATATCTGAAAGTATTGGTTGATATTGCATTAGAGCTGGATGCGTTGCTACCGATACCTGACGTTGTTTCAGAGACAACATTGTTGTAGGATGCAATAGGATCGTTTGTTGCATGGCCGTCAGACCTCATTTTCATAGATGATGAGGTATGTTGAAAACCATTATGAATCTTTTAGTATTCAAATGTCAATTCAAAACCATTATGAAAATCATTCTGAACCATTACGTACATTTTTTTTACATGGTAATGTTAGACTCCTACAAAACCCGCATCTAAGGATAAAGGGATTTTATCGCACAACGAGTCTGTTGCATCACAAAAAGAGGTACATTGAAAGTGTTATTCTATGATCCGAATTCAAAAGCTTCATGATTTTATACTTTACCTAACTTATATGATTTTTAGGTTCCTGCTCAAGTTTCACAACAAGCCAGCAAGAAAAGAGATCCTACAAAGACCGGGCAGGCAAAAAGAGCTCTTACACCTCACTTTCGGATGTGTCTTGAAACACTTGTGGCAACATCAGATTTGATGGATGGTGTTATTCGTCAAATAGACATGGACGAAGGTGTTTTTGGTTTTCCTCATTCCGAAACAATTGCAAAAGAGGACATGGAACAGATTTTTCGGCATCTTGAATTAGGCATCGGTGTTATGCATTCATACATCTAGTGCTCCGATCAATCTATTATTTAATTAGTTGAACAATTTATTTACACATTTCAATGAAAATAGTCTAATGTTTATTAAGTTTTCATTTAAGGTGCTTGTATGACAAATTGATGCGCGAGAATCAATTGTCAAATAGATTCTATTTCTTGTCTTGCGCCCGTGTCAATGCACCGACAATTGCTATTGATCCAAATTCAGTAAGAGATCACTTACTCGAGAGATTTATGGCCAGTAGTACAGAAAGTTTGTATCTTTTACCGTATAATACTGGAAACGGGTAAGATTTTCATTCTAATTTCATTCTAATCTTTGTATCATTTGCGTAGAAATTATCCATTTAAACTTTTGTTATATTTTACAGTGGACACTGGTTGTTGGTTGCTATTAATCCTACAAGAGAAGTGGTGTATTATCTGAATTCATTAGATCATGATTGGACAACATATCAGAATATGAAGGATTTGGTTGATACGTAAGTGAGATTGTTCTAAATATTCGTGTGTATTTGTATATTTAATTATTTCTGTGAGATTGTTCTAAATTTACATTTTTCTTTTATAGAACAATACTAGTATACCGAGCACAAAGAGAAGCTCGAGTATCACGGTCTAAAGCAACCAACATTACATGGATCAAAGTGGAGGTATATTAATTTTCACAATGTTGCTTATAATAGTGATGCTACTTGATAACACAAGACAACTATATATTAATTCTTATTTGTTTTTCTATGTGTAGTGTCATCGTCAGCGTAATGGTATAGACTGCAGTTATTTCGTTTTGAGGTTTATAAGAGAAATCCTTCATTTGGATCGATTAGAGATTTCCATCACGGTATGGATTTATAACTTAGGATTTATTTTAATACTTATCGGATATTTCATATAATTTATTATTCTAAACTAAATCATGCATATTGTGTTTTGTTATATAGTACTTTGATGAATACACGTGTGCTCATTACACGAAAGATAAATTGGAAGAAATCAAGGAGGAATTGTGTGAATACCTTATTGAGAAAAGAATCATATAAGGTATGGAAGTTGGTGTGTAGTTATGGAGTGTAATTGTATAGTTTTGGAAGTTGTTGTATATTAGGAGATCTTTAGAAGTTAAAGGATTAAAATGGTTTAATTATGTGAATGGTTTATGGATTAAAATAGTTTAATTATGTGAATGGTTTATGTTAATGGTTTATGGATTAGAATAGTTTAATTATGGAAATGGTTTTTGTGAATGGTTTATGTGAATGGTTTAATTATTATGTGAATGGTTTATGGATTAGAATGGTTTAATTATGGAAATGGTTAATGAAAATGGCCTAAAATGTGAATCATGGATTATAATGGTTTATGTGATTTATAAGGATTAGAAATGGTTAATGGAAATGGCTTAAAATCTGAAGGAAAATATACAGGTTTCTGCATAAAAAAGAAGGAAAATGTGATTTAAAAAAAAAAATCATTAAAAAAAACGTGAAGAAAAGAAAGCGCTTTTAAGAAAAAGCGCTGCCTATAGTGAAAAAAAAAGAAAAAAGAAAGCGCTTTCAATTAAAAGCACTGCCTAAAGGTGAAAATAAAAAATAAATTAGACAGCGCTTTCAAAAGCGCTGTCTAAAGGGGAACAATAGAAAGCGTTTTTTCCTGAGAAAGCGCTGCCTAAAGATGCCAATAGAAAGCATAAAAGAATAGAAAAACCGCTGCTAAAGGCCCACTTTAGAAACCGCTTTTTCAGTTAAAAGCGCTGCTAAAGGCCTACTTTAGAAAGCGCTTTTAAAGGTAAAGCGCTGCCTAAAGTAGGCCTTTAGCAGCGCTTTCTCATAAAAAAAAGCGCTGTCTTTATCTATGGCAGCGCCACCTTAGGCAACGCTTTTAAGCGTTGTTAAAGGCCAAAAAAAGCGTTGTCTTTTCCTTTCTATGGCGTAGTGCAAATAGACTGATTGAGCTAATTCTCAAATGTGTGCGAAATTAGCGGGCGAAAAATTTCAAAATCGAGCTTGTAGACATCAATTTTATTAATCTATAGTTCGCATAAATTAACCTAGCGTGCTCATTTTATTTTTTTTACTACTTTTTTGGTCGCATTTTGATCAGTCTGAACATTTTAACTGATCATTTTTTACTTTAAAATTTGATCAAACCTTGCATGTTTTAGAGAAGTTTATTTCCGCTGATCATTTTAGTGTATTCATTTTAATTTTTCAAATATTTTTGCGTCGATTTTTATTCATTTTGAGTCCTTTTATTTTTATTTCTTTATCAAAATATTCAAAATAATTAAATAGGATTAGTTGTAGTCTCACTTTAATTTTATTTTGATTATTTTAAAATATTTGATTTTTGTTTGTTTTAATTTATTTAAATCATTTTGTCACATAATAACATTCAAGGGCATTTTTGAATTAATAAAAATTTCAAAACCCTACTAACCATAATATAAAATGGTAAATGTTCTCTCTCACTCAATTTCATGGATTCTACCTCGCCATCATTTGTTTTCCTCTCACTCTCACTCAGAGGCATTGGAAAATTTGAAAGACCAAATGGGTGGAGTTTCCTTGTGAATACCATTACTATTCATGTCCAACCCATGTAACTTATTTCTTCAAAGTAATAACAGTAACTCGTACTCACCTTCTTACTACATCACACCCCCATTTCCATTTCTTCTTCATGACAACATCTCTTTAAAACATAAACCACACATAAATCACATTCAATTTTCCAAGCTTCCAACATACTATCATGAAACCACCTTTTCTTTCCACACAAAACAAAACACAAGATATATTTCATGAACTTTTATTCTCTTCACATGAACAACACACACAACAACACCCTCATGCTTCCATTTTGACACTTATATATTCATCACCATCACCATGAAACTCATTCAACCATAACTAACAAATCTTAAACTCCATATTCCATCCAAGCATAAATCACTATAAAACACACTTTGGAGGCATATTGCAGAGTGGATTGACATTCAGTGGTCTCCGGTTGATTGTGTTTCAGACCACCTGTTGTCTTGGTTTGTGAAGGTGGTGAAGCTTTCTTCCAAAGATGTAGCTGATTACATTTGGCTTATTACGTCATAGACGATATGGTGGACTCGTAATCAAATTATATTTAACGGTATGATTGCGAGACTTGAAGATATTCACTTGAAGGTAAAGCTTAATGCTTGGATTTGGTTGGATTTTAATTGTAAATCAAAAGCTATGTGTAGTTTTTATAATTGGTGCAAAGCTCCTCTTGATTTCTTGTAATTTATTGAAGTTGAAGCATACAATCATACCTTCCATTGAAGGAGCCAAGGAAGAAGATGAAGTTGTAACAGAATTCTGTTACAACAGTTAGAAAAAAACTGAAAACAAAAAAGCAGAGTAAAAATTGGTTCTCTTATTCAAATGTGTAAAATGAATGTGATACAAGGCTTATATACAAGATATCTTAGCAACCAATAAAAACTGTACACGTGGACAATGAATCTAAGATACAAAAGGCTATCCAATAAATGGAGAAGAGTAATAAGCTAGTATCCCCCCTCAAGTTGGACTATGTATACTGCAAAGTCCTAACTTGGCCAAGATGTTAGAAAGAGCAGGAAGATGGAGAGGCTTTGTAAACATATCTGCTAGCTGGTTAGAGGTAGAAATAGGAAGTAAATGCAAGAGTTTTGACTGAATCTTCTCTCGAATAACATGACAATCCAGTTCTATGTGTTTGCTTCTTTCATGAAAATTTGGATTATGAGCCAAGTAAATGGCAGACTTGCTATCACAAAAGACTGCTGCAGGCTGGGGAAAATGAATCTGAAGGTCATGCAGGATGTATTGCAACCATTGCAGCTCACAAGAGAGAGAGGCTAGTGCTCTATACTCAGCTTCAGTAGATGATCTAGAAACAGTCTTCTGCTTCTTAGATTTCCAACAAATGAGAGAAGATCCAAGCATGATGCAATATCCTGTAACAGACTTACGAGTATCTGGACATCTTGCCCAATCAGAGTCAGCAAAGGCAGATACTCTGAGTTGACTAGAAGCAGGATAAAAAAAGACCTTTAGCAGGAACAGACTTGAGATATCTAAGGACTCTAATAGCAGCCTGATAATGAGGTGTAAGAGGTTTTGAAACATACTGACTAAGGTGTTGAATAACATAAGATATATCTGGCCTTGAATTGGTGAGGTAGATGAGTCTGCCAATCAGTCTCCTATAAATGGTAGGATCCTCCAATGGTTGTCCTTCATGAATGGAGAGTTTGACAGTCGGATCAAATGGAACCGAAGATGGCTTAGAGGCTAGTAAACCACTATCTTCAAGAAGCTCTAAAGTGTATTTTCTCTGATTGAGAAAAATACCAGCTGTAGTTCTAGCAATTTCAAAACCAAGAAAATATCTCAATTGACCAAGATCTTTGATTTTGAAAGTGTGATGAAGGAGCTGCTTGACTTGTGTAATTTCTGCCATAGAAGTGCCTGCTAATACAATGTCATCTACATATACCAATAGTGCAGTGAAATCATTGTTGGTCAGTTTAACATAAAGAGAATGATCAGCCTGAGATTGTTGGTATCCAATGGAAATAAGAAAGGATGAAAGTTTGGAATACCACTGTCTGCTTGCTTGCTTTAAACCATACAATGACTTATGTAGTTTACAAACTTGAGAAGAACTAGAAGAGTGGAGGCCAGGAGGAAGAGTCATGTATACCTCTTCATGGAGATCTCCATGCAAAAAAGCATTATTAACATCCAGTTGCTCCAAATGCCATCCTTTGATAGCTGCTATGGATAAGAGAATTCTGACAGTAGTAAGTTTTGCCACTGGAGAGAAAGTATCAAAGTAATCCATTCCTTCTAATTGGGTATACCTTTTGGCAACCAACCTAGCTTTGTATCTCTCAATAGAACCATCTGCTTTATACTTCACCTTGTAAACCCATCTACAACCAATAGGGTGTTTTCCAGCAGGAAGATCAACTACTTCCCATGTATTATTCTCTGCAAGAGCCTGTAACTCAGTATCCATGGCATGCTTCCAACAATCAAACTTGATGGCTTGGTTATAGGTTTTAGGCTCAATGTTAGAGGAAATGGAGCAACAGAAATGTTTATATGATGGAGAACAGTTATTGTAAGATATGACAGAAGATAAAGGATGTGCAGTTTTAAAATCATTTGAATGAGATGCAGATGTATCATGAGATGTAAGATAACAATGATAATCTGCTAGGTAGCTTGGAGGGTGAGAGACACGGGTGGATTCTCTTAAGGATATAGAAGGAGTATGACTTATGGATGAATCTGATGAACCATCAGAGATATGAGGAGAATTAGCAGAAACAGAAGATGGGGAAGGACTGTTGGATAAGGAAGAGGTTGGGGTTGAAGGAGTATTATTATGAGAAGGACCATTGGTTAAAGGAGAAGTAGAGTCATTATGGTTACTAGGATTATGTGATAAAGGAGATAAAGATGGATTGGTGACAATAGGGAAAGACTGATTGGGTGGGGGAGATTGAATGACAGGTGTACTGTTAGATGTGCTAGAATCAAGGGAGAGAGAAATATCAGTAGTACTAGTAGGAGAAGACAACATAGGTAGGTCTGCATATAGGGAAAGAGGACCAGGATTGACATGATCATGAGTAGTACTAGGTTTGGATGGATTTTTGAAAGGGAAATGGTCTTCATAGAAAATAACATTCCTTGATACAAAAACATTATGATTATGCAGATCATATAAAATGTAGCCTTTAGTACCATCTTTAAATCCAAGAAAGACAGATTTTCTAGCTCTAGGGGAATATTTGGTTCTATGGGCTTGTAAGGTAGTAGCATAGCTAAGACAACCAAAAACTTTTAAGTGAATTAGAGAGGGTGGTTGGGAATACAACATTTCATAGGGAGATTTGGAATTTAATAGAGGTGAGGGTAATCTGTTTATAACATGAATAACATGCTGGACAGAAAAATTCCACATGGTGAGAGGAATGTTAGAATGGAAATATAATGATCTTGCCACATTTAAAATATGTTGATGTTTTCTCTCAACCACCCCATTTTGTTGGGGTGTTTCAACACATGTAGTTTGGTGGATTATGCCTTTGGAAAGCAGAAATGAAGATAAAGACATAAACTCAGTTCCATTATCAGATCTAAGGCATTTAAGTGTAGTTTTAAATTGGTTTTCAATGTAAGCTACAAATTGAATTAAACTGTTTTTGGTTTGATCTTTTGTTTTAAGAAATATCACCCAGGTATATCTACTATAATCATCAACTAGAGTGAGAAAATATTTGTGGCCTAACATAGAAATGGTGGAATAAGGGCCCCATACATCAGCATGTAAGATATCAAAAATAGAATCAGAAAGTGATACACTATTTGGAAAAGGTAATTTCCTTTGTTTGCCAAGATGGCATGAATCACAAGGAATATTACTAGATTTACATGGTATGAAAGGAAATGTTTGTGATATAGATTTTATGCCTACATTGGAAATGTGACCTAATCTCAAATGCCACAAATGATAAGGATCAGTAGTAGTGGAATTACAGGCTGATGACTTGTTGATAGCATCCAGGACATACAATCCTCTTTGGAGCCTAGCTGTACCAATCATTGCCTGTGAATGATTCTGCAGGATTTTGCAGGTATCAGCCCCAAAATGGACATAGCAATCATTATTACTAGTAAGTTTGGCAATGGAAATGAGATTAACATGAAAATTAGGAATGTAAAGGACATTATGAAGGGTTAAAGAGGGTGAAATGACCACATTACCAGACATAGAAGCAGTGAGAGATGATCCATCAGGTAAGTTAACATTGACAGGAATAATATTTTTGCAATCAGTAAAAACATGTATGTCATATGAAATGTGGTCTGTTGCTCCAGTATCCAAGATCCAGAGATGAGAAGACTTACCATTGGTATTAAAGGACTGAGAGATCATGGCAAGAGAAGAGGTTGACACAGAATGGGCTTGAGATGGTAGTTTTGATTGTTGGAGCAATTCAAGGATATTGTTGTACCGCTCTTGAGTGAAAACACATGGAGAAGCCTTTGAGTCTTGCTGAGGAGTGTCACACACAACATTGATAGTGGCAGCAGGCTGATTAATGCTGTGAGATGACTGACTTTTGCTCTTGCCCTTATAACCAGGTGGATAGCCATGTTTGATAAAACATGTTTCCACTGTGTGATTGGTCCTACCACAATGTGTACACACACGATTGTGACCTCTAGTAGAACCTTGATTCTTGCCTTTAAAGGAATTAGATCCAGGTTTGGGATTTGAGTTACCATAGTTAGCTTGAACTTGACAAGCAGCATTCAACTCTTCATGATTGGAAGAAGCTTGAGCCAATGCAGAAGCTGAGCTATTCAGTTCACGTTCTTGTTGAATGATAAGGGAAAAAGCTTTGTCAAGATCAGGCAAAGGACTCATCATCATTATCTGTGACTTGGAATGGGTGAATTTTTCATTCAAACCCTTGAGAAAACGAATCACTTGGTCTTGAGCACGATACTTTTGTGCAGAAGCAACAACACCACAAGAACATGGAATTGTGCAAGAGCAAGTTATAATTGGTCTATAATTGTCTAGTTCATCCCATAACACCTTCAATTGAGTAAAGTGATTTGATACATCATTGTTACCTTGGCGTAGCTTGTACACATCTTCTTGTAAATTAGAAATTCGGAATATATCACTATGTGAAAACCTAATTTGAAGATTCTTCTAAACACCTGCAGCACTGTCAATCCAAAGAACTGATTTGGCAATTGAGTCAGAGATAGAGCGATGAATCCAAGCGAGCACCATCATGTTTCAGCGAATCCACGGCGCATATAGAGGATCTGAAACCGGTGGTTTGTTGAGAGATCCATCAATGAACTTGTCCTTATTCTTAAAGATCAATACAATGTGCATAGATCTTGCCCAACTATGTTAGTTCTTGTCATCAAGAAGAGGAGAAACAAGCACCAAAGCAGGATTTTCGTTTGGATGAAGATAGAACGGATTTGTTGAATTCGTTGAATAATCGAGAAACTGCTGGTATGTCATTGTTAAGAGAAATACAAATCGATAAGGATGCAAGAAAACGAATAAAAAAACAGAAGAAAAACGATACCGCGAGAATGCGAAACGATGAGGTGAACAACAATGGCTACCAGAGCTGTATGAGCTCTGATACCATATTGAAGTTGAAGCATACAAGCATACCTTCCATTGAAGGAGCCAAGGAAGAAGATGAAGTTGTAACAGAATTCTGTTACAACAGTTAGAAGAAAACTGAAAACGCAAAAGCAGAGTAAAAATTGGTTCTCTTATTCAAATGTGTAAAATGAATGTGATACAAGGCTTATATACAAGATATCTTAGCAACCAATAAAAACTGTACACGTGAACAATGAATCTAAGATACAAAAGGCTATCCAATAAATGGAGAAAAGTAATAAACTAATATAATTAGAAGTCGTTTCATGAGTGTCGGATTTGTAGTTTGATGTGTATTGGTTGAGTTGGTGTACTCCTAATATACTCGTAATTCGATAGTTTTTGTGTTGCTTATAAAAATAAAATAAAACACACTTTAAAGCAACTCATTAACCACCGTGAGAAGCTTTATCATGTAACCGTGTGTACACAACCAGCCACGCCTCCACCTTCTCTGCCCTGCAGCCTTCAAACCACAACACACACATTGCCACTCCAATCCACACTGTTTCCTCCTTCACTTTCAAATCCAAACTCTCCTTCAGCTCCTTAACTACATGACTGAAAAACAATTGTAACTACCGCCTCAAGCTCACTCTCGACCACTCCCCGTCGTCGTTCCGTTACAAACAACGATTATCCACCGTCATTCTACACCGGATTTGTCGCATTGGGTAACTATTACTTTATTTCCATTTCTTTATTTTTATAGTTTTTTTTTTGTTTGTGTTGGTAGAGAAATAAAAATTTTATTATGAGTTTCATTGTGTATGCATAATGATAAGAGTTTTTTTATAAGTTTTATTGTATATACATAGAGAAATAAGAGTTTTATTATGAGTTTCATTGTGTGCATAGAGAAATAAGTGATTTTTATGAGAAAGAGATTTAGAGGAAAATGAGCATGAATTTTGAACATTTGTTTTTGCTTTTGAAAAAAAGACCAGCAAGAGAGTGAAGTTTGTATTTTCTTTGTTTGTTGTTTAATGCATCGCCACATTTCAACACATTATTGGTTCGCGTATGATTTTGTTATTTCGTTTTTTTTTTCTTTCATTTTTTATTTATTCAGGGTTAATTTTGATTATGGACTTGGACCCTTTCCCTTTTTACTAACTTACTCACGGCATATTAAATCTTGTACCCTTTTATGCTTTCTTTTTGTTCTTTTATTTTCATTTTTATTTTATATTTTATTATTTATTTTTAAAATAGTTAGTTAGGATTTTAGATTTTAAATGATTAAGTTGATTATTAAATTTAATTATTTGTTTGCTTTTTTTTAATGTGATTTATTAGATTAAGTTAATTTTTATGTGCTCAAGTTGATTTAATTAAGTTATCTATATTCATGTTCATATGGCAATGTAAATAACTTGGTTGCAGTTTGATTTGTTATTGCGTTGCGATCTCGGAGTTAAAATCCAATTTAACTTTCGAAAATTGCTTGGACACATAGATTTTGTTGAATGACTTCTTATAGAGTGATTCTTACATGAGTTCATTTTAAGTTAGCTTAATTGTCATACCCCAAATTTTACCTTTAAGTTCTTTGATCTTTTACATCATTCTAAGTCGGTCATTTTTGCATTTTTTAGTTAAACATTTCATTGATCATTAATCATACATTTTTTTAGAATGTGTTCTTATTATCTTAAGATTTATTTAGAATTGATTAAGTTTAATTTTTCAATTTAGTTTAATTTTAATATAGTTTTTTTTAATTTAGTTTATTTTCAATATAGTTTAATTTTAACTTTAGTTTAGCTTTAATATTTAATTTAGTTTAGTTTTAATTAAGTTAATTTTAAATTAGTTTAGTTTATATTCTATTTTAGTTTATATTTTAAATTCAACTTAATTAGTTTTTTTATTTTTATTTTCAATTTATGATTCTAAGTCCATCACAAGTCCAAAACAAAATCAGACACATTCATCACCTTTCCAAAACAACCATCAAACATGTTCCAACATTCTCCAATTCTTTTTAAAACAACATCCGAGCATGTTCAGACAAGATTCAAATTATTTCCAAAACACCATCCGACATGTTTAACTCAAAAAGAAAAGTTCACCAACACTATTAGACAACTTGAAAGCATGTTTTCAAAGCATTCATTTGTTTAAGGTCTGTCCCTATTTAATCGTCTTCGAATCAGAAAGAGGATGTTGATGTGTCTTTCTCTTTTGAAGAGGAGATGATTAAATAGGGACAGCTGACGACTCTGCTGGGGAGACCTCCCTAAAGAGAGTCCATCCTAATCTTAAGTTTTAGAGTTTTTGTTTGTCTGTCTTGGGTGTTTATTGTTTTTTTTTCCTTTTTTTTCTTATGATTTATTATATATGTTTTTAATTTGTTTTATTTATTATATTTGTTATTTTGTTTTATTATTGTCATTATTGCATTGGTTTGGTATATGGTGATGTGTGAAGCTAAAACCCAGGCTTGGAGTATACCCTAAGTTAGGACGTGGAACGAAAATGTTAATGGAAGGGATGTAACATCCCGACTATGCATTGATGCCACACTCAGATAGACCCTCCAAAGTTGTCTTCCTGTTGAGGCTAGCCCTTAACATAGTTGATGATTTGGATGTGGTTTAAGATTCTGAGGACCTTTAGAAAACCCTATCAACTCATGGTGATCCTAAGTATTCAACCCTCAAGGGTCGTTACTAGGGTCTTCCTATATGAGACTTATTCCAAAGGTTTACCGTAGGAAGGCTTGATTCTTCTCATGGTAAAACGAGGGTATAGTCCGTAAATTCTAGGGCCGTTATGTTGTCCAAAACTATATATCTTACATGTGAGGGGATTGGGTAGATAAGACTTAGATCTAACTTATTATAGGGAACCTACCTAGTTAAGGTCATGCTTGCATTTCACCTTACCTTAACCAATTCAAAAAATTTAATTAAAATATTCATTCATCATGTTCATGATTTTTTTTTTTGCATCACAGGAATCTTAAATCTTAAAAAAAAAAGAGAGCAAAGAAAGGAAATGGACTCCGGAAAAAGAAAGACTATTCCAATTAGTGTAAGGACATCTGATATTGAAGGGCTAAAAATGTATGCCATGGGGTTGCCTGATGGAAGAAGGAAGTCTATTACCCGAAATTATGGGAAGATCTTGGACCTTGTAACAATTCTTGTTCGAGAAGAAGGGTTAACAGCACTAGCTCAGTTCTATGACACCGAGTTAAGATGCTTCCAGTTTCAGAATTTCCAAATGGCTCCCACTCTTGAAGAATTCCATAACATTTGAGATTTCCCTATAGCAAGAAAGGTACCATTCATAGAGATAGGATATTGCCCTTCACTAGGGGAGATTGCTAGATATTTTCACATCCGTGAAGATATCTTGAAGAACAAATTGAGGTTTCACAAAGTTTTCCATGGCTTCTCAAAGGGTTTTTGGGAAAAGAAAGACAGCGAAGAGAAATATCTCTTTTTTATGACTTCGATTATTTCATCAATAACGATTGGAAAATGGTGGACAATATTATGGTGCTCCTCATCTTGGGTTTGATCTTATTCCCGAGAGCGAAAGATTTTGTGGATATAGTTTCCTCAATATGTTCTTAGCTACCACCATCGGCGAACAAGATCCTACAACGACTCTCTTAGCAGATGTCTATCATACCCTCCACCAAAGACACAAAAGGAAGAATGAAGCTATGATATGTCACGCCCAATTACTATATAAATGGCTCAGTTCACACTTAGCAAAGGGTATAGATGACCTTGGGCAAATGAACAAGCATGTGTGGTCCCAATACTTGGTTTCCCTCGTTGATACCGATATCATGTGGTTCCAAAACGTCCTCAACCGTGAAGACTTGATCTTAAGTTGTGGGAATTATTTTAATGTGCCTTTAATTGGATCGAGAGGGGGCATTAACTATAACCCAATCTTAGCCATGAGACAGTTGGGGCACCCCTCAACATACAAACCTGAAGATAGACTACTTATGGGTTTTATTCTGCAAGGTAAAGTAACCAAGGATCATTCCACGGTCGTGGAAATTATTCAGGCATGGAGACATTATATTAAGGGGAAAAGTATTCTCAAGAGACCAAGGGAGGAATCCAGGGTACCCTATGACCAATGGATGAAGGAAAGAGTGAAAATAGTAAAGTTACCTTTCGCTTTGCAATACCCCACTGAACTAAAAGCTCCTACTATGATTTCCATGGAGGAAGTATAGAAGCTCAAAGAGACTATCCTACGATTAGGGAAAGAAAAAGAAGAGTGGGAGGGTAAATTTTATCAGGCCACAGGAGAAAGTAGTCAATTGAGAAGGAGCCTCAATGAAGCTCTAGAGCAGTCAAGGATTAATGATGGGATAACCCTAATGGAGGAAGGGAAGAAGGAACGAGCTTACGTCGACCTTCAAGCCGTAAGTTCAAGTCTCAAAGACCATAAGGAGCAATTAGATAGAGCCTGGCGTCAAAGGGACGAATGGAGGGACACATGGTTAACCTCTACGCAGAGGGAGTTCAAGGAGGGATGTGATAGGCGTATCCAGAGCCTAGAAGCTGAAGTCCAAAGCTTGGCCAACGCTCTTCTCGAGAGCAAAAGGCAAGCTTTGGATGCAACGTTGCGGATAAGATCCGCCGAAGAACTTTTTGCCTTACGGCCAGAAGGATGGAGGGAAATTCAGGAAGAAAATCGAGAACTTAAACGGTTATACGAGGAGCTTGAGGAGTCTTGCGAAGATCTAAGGGCGTGGGGCATTTATGTCGAAGAACATAACCAACAATTAGGGCGAACTACTAGGGGGGACATGGAGATTATGGCAGAGTTGCAAAGAAAAGAGGCGTATTATCGAGAAAGATATTATAAGTTGGTTATCCTATCCAACGATCTGATTTATGAGATCCCTCGAAGCTTAAAAGAGGCAAAATACATGGCAGATATCTTCAAGCCAGTAAAAGAGATTGCAGATTTTCTTAGACTTTGTCGGGAAATGGTAGAGGAGTTTAGGGCAAGGATTAGGAGGCGGATTTAGTTTTTCTATGTAATGGTTTCTTTTGTTTATTTTATTTACCTTTCAGTTATGAATAATTTAAGGGTTTACCCTTAGTTTGGTTTCCTTATGTAATAAATAGGGCTTTGACCCTTGCACTTTCTTTTTGTAATTAATAAAAGTATTTGAATTTCCATTATTCTTGACTTTGCTCTCAATAAATAAAGGTTTAAGATTCCTATCACAAAATAATTTTTGCATACTCATACATTCATGCATGCATAAAAACATAAATCATTTTAAATAAAACAACATCAAACGGAAATCATTTTTCAATATCTTCTCTCAGAATCATTATAACAATCTGACATCTCGACCCTACACCCGCGCTCACCAGGGTCGCCAGCTGTCGCGGCCGGCAAAAATATTCGAGTCGCCATCATATTTTTTAAGAAAAATAAATGATAAACCTACAATCATAATCCTAAAGGTAGAGATTCCTAAGGTTCGGGGAGTCGGTTAAGTGAGGGGAAGGTGTTAGGCACCCCTCACTTCCATTGTACTCAATGGGATCCTCCTTAAGTTCTAGGGTATGTTTGTTTGTTGTTTTAATTTTTATTTTATTTACAAAAGAATCCTAAGTTTTTTATTATGTACTCGCTAGGGTTTACAACCCTATGCCTATGTACCTTCAATTTTGAAGGATCAAAGTAACCATAGTTCACCTCCCCTATTCCTACCCCCTAATCCTATTCCTAACCCTAATCCCAAATCCAATCCACTATTTATACTCTTGGATAAAGAGTTCTATCCTTTAAATCTATTATTTATACTCCTAGATAAAGATTTCCATCCCTTAAATCCCGATCCGTTTATTTATACTCTCGGAGGAAGAGTTTTATCCCATATCTTTGTCCATTGTTTATACTCTCGGATGGAGAGTTTTATCCCTTAAAAATCCCTTATCCATTGTTTATACTCTCGGGTGAAGAGTTCTATCCCAAAATCCCTTATCCCTTGGCCTATATTTATACTCTTGGAACCTAAGAGTGCTATCCCTAAATCCCATCCCTTATTTAGACTCTCGGACAAAGAGTTTTATCCCAAGTTTTAAATCCTAAAAAAACCTTTTATATCCCTTATATTAAAAAAAATAAATCCCTAAAAATCCCATAGAATTTAATAAAAAAAGATAATAAAATCCAAAATGCCCTTATGCTAAAAATAGCGAAATTGATCCCCAAATTACCATTTTAAAAATAATTTCCAAACTCAAGATAATCCCAAAAATAACAGAATTTTAATCCCAAAAATTAAACCAAGATAATCACAAAAATAAAAGAATTTTAATCCCAAAAATTAAATTAGATTCCACTTTAATTTATTTTTATCTCAAACCCATATTTATTCAATAAAAATCTAAAAATACTAATTTTCTTAAAATAAATCCTAAACCCTAATTTAAATAAAAAAAATTCAAAATTCTCAAAATACCTCATCCCAAAAAAACCAGGAACAAAATCCCATTTTATAAAAAAACCTTAAAAAATAAATAAATTATTTTAAATATATAAAAATTTTATTTAAAATAAAACCAATTCATAATTATCCCTAGAATATCCTAATTTATTTATCCTAATAATAATAATAATTCTAAAATCCTGTTTTTAAAAATCCTAATTAAAATTTAAATCCTAATTACATAATTAAATTAAGTAATTAATTTAATTATTTAAAATAATATCCAGGGGGTGTGTTTTCCATTGGAGAAGTAATTGGGCCAGCGTTTGGGGGGTGTAGATAGCATTGGGCGTAAAGCCCAATGGCCAAAAAACCCATCGTAGGAGGCGGTTCACACAAGAGAGTCATAGAATTGACTTTTAATTTGAAGCGTTGGATTGTGTTGATTGAGGTTACGATAGATCATTTACTACACGTTAGATTAGCATACTCACAAGGTAAACAACATGGGTGACTGAGATTGAAAGTCTATGAAGGGAGCACTATGGTCCCTCCTCCACAGGAAGAGTCAAAGTCAAAAAATCGAGCGGCCAGCAAAGGGCCACGCATCCTAGATCTAGCAGTGACGGGGGAGTATTTCAACAGGGTTCCCCTCAGACCGCTCTCATTTTTCTTTTTTCTTTCTCTCTCTTAACTCGTTCTCTCTCTCTCTAACCCTCAAATGCTCTCTCTTCTCTCTAATTCTCAACTTTCTCTTATCTCTCTCCGGCCGACACCCTTGAACAGCCTCCGGCCACCCTTGGCCGCTCCCAAAACCACCACCAATCCCCAGATTCTAACCAAGCTTCAACCCATACCTTCAACCCTTCATCCTAATTCCTAGAACTCTTCAAATTTCACACTCAAACCCGGGTTCTCAGATGAACCCTAGGGTTCATACGATGAACCCTAACCCTACCTTCCACTCACCCAGCCCAGAAACTACCAGCGCTAAGAACCCTAACCTGGGTTTGGATGAACCCTAGGGTTCTTAGTTATGAACCCTAACCTTAACCCCAAGAACCCTAAACCTAAAAATTTCCAAAAACCCCTGTAATTTTAAACACACAACACACAACAATCGAGCAATCAAAAGCTAAGTTACTTTCGTATTTACCTTCCTTACCGTGATACTGGTCGTATTTTATCCTATGATCTTTGCTTGCGCTTCTAATCCCTTTCCTCTTTTTTTTCTGCAGGTGAGTTAAGGATTCGTACAACTGCTAAGTTCGTCTCCGGTCTAGGGTTCCTTTTTTGAATCCTCTTAGGTTTATATAGAATTAGGAATTAGGTTTAGAATTTTAATTATATTGATTTTGTATTAGGAAATTTGTATGTATTCTGATCTGATTCAATTTTTTCTATTTTCTGCGCAGATTAGGGTTCCAAATGGGGAAGAAGATGACTCCTTTGGTCCACAATTTGGCCGAAATAAATAAATAAAAATAAATACTAATATAATCACAACCATATAAAATTTTAATAAAAAAATAATAATATAACAACAACCCTTAAAAAACATAATCGTAATTAATATAACACCAATCCTAATTAATAAATAAATAATAATTAACTAAAAAGAAATAAAATAAGATAATTATACTACTAAATATTACTAAAAATAATAAGGCAGCAAAATGAAATTAATCCTAATATCTGACTCACCAAATCTCTAATAATTAAATTTGTATAATTAAAATTAAAATTAAATAATAATTAGGTACTAATACAATATTATTAATAATAAACCTCTAAAGTTTTAATTTGTCTTTTAATTCTAAAGACCCTTAACTTAATAAAAAGTAGAACAAAATAAATAATTATTTAATACAACTTTAAAAAATAAACCAATAATAATATTCATTACAAAAATGTATTTTTTGAATAATTAACTCTAAAATAAAAAATCCTAACAAATTAATAAAAATAAACAAGCTTCCTTTAAATAAAAACCCCTTATACCAAACCAATTCTAAAATAGGCCTAAAAGCTGATAACAAACTCAGAAGCCCAATGACATCTAACTGATACCCCCTGGTAGCACAAAAATCCCTTAAAAGATAAAAAACACGGGTCAAAATTTAGGGTACTACAAGGTCTATATAAGAGTCTCACAGCAGTAGGGGGATTCAACTAACCAATCCTAATTTCACTAACCCCTCTGATACTCCCTCACATACAAAACTCAGCTCTACAACAATATTTCACGGCGGTAGCGACAACGTCTAGCGCAGTAGCGAACTCCTCTGCTCCATTCTCGATCTGATCCGTTTTTAAGTTTTGTTTCCGTCGCATCTCAAAGTAGCAGCTACCATCGTCCCCTGTTGGTAATATTTTGAACTCTTAAAGTTTTGTTGTTTTGATATGTTTATTACACTGCGTGTTTTTTATTCGATAATATTTTGGTATCTTGTTGTATTGTGTGTATTGATCACCTGATGTTCCAAAAATTACGGTTGTTATTTATATCATTTTTTGAGTCATCTTCGGGATTTTTGTTATAACTTGGTGGATTCGTGGATATGAGTAGCGTTAAAATTTGTTTCATTGTTTTTTCTTTGCGACTCGTGGTTTTATGTTCAGTTGGTTTGAAGTTATCTTTTGGATTTTGTTATAATGGTATCATGTTATCTCTATTGTTTAGTTTGCACAGGCTTGACACTTGAGAAAGATTTTTGAACCATGAGATTCAAATATATTATTACTGTAGTTACTAAAATTTATTAGATGTAGATTGTACTAATTAATATTTCCATCTGCTTTATGATATATACCATTCATTCTTATATGATTTATAGTTAGCAAGTGCCTGCAAGAAAAATAGTTTATATTTTAATTATTAGTTTTAAGTATTTTCACATTTTAATTTGTATAATAATAAAAAATTACCAAAAATATTTTGTTTTAATTTTCATTAAGTTTTGTAATATTAAAATGTAAAATTTTGTTTTAAATACCTTTTATTTTATTTTGTGATATTTAGAAAAAAAATACTAAAACTCATTTTTTTTTTTTTATCGTTTTCCCTTTATTACTCTAACTATCTAGTTTTTATTAGTTAACCCAAATTATAGTAACAATGTAAAAAGGAGTTTTGTTTTAACCATTTTTATTTTGTAATATTAAAAACATAAAAAAAGTGTTATGATTATTAATTATTTTAAATATTTTTGTTTAATTAAGTTAATTAAACTATTAATTAATTTTATTAAATATTATTATTTAAATTAATTAATAATTCTTCTTGTGGTCCGACTTTACTTTGTGACTTGATTTGCTTCCCTTGTCTTGTATATGCTTTTATTCGATTAATTTTTGATAATTTGTTTTAATTAATTGATGATATTTATTCGTGATACTTTTCCACTATGAATTGATTACATGCCTTGATCCTTGCTTTGTACATATGTCTGATATTTATTTGTGGCTCTTGAATCTTTCATGATTTTTTATGCTTAAGTCCAAGGAAAGGACTTGCGGTTGACTATACAGTCATGTACATTGCATTTTGTTTCTTAACGTTGTCATGTACATTGCATTTTGTTTCTTAACGTTTTCCACCCATTGTGTGATCCCTGTTCCTTAGGTTGTACATACTTAAATTGTTGGCTTTAGACAGAATCTTAGGATAACTTCCCTTAGGATAGTTTCCCTTAGGATGTTAACTTAAACAACTAACAACTAACTCCCTTATCTCACGCCGCCGCGCGATCGATCCCAACTTACCTTTTCATTTATCCTTGCCTTAAGATTAGAGTCGCCGCACTCTTTGTATGTGTTCTGCCATGGACAATTTCTTCCTGTTTCATCCTAGCCATATGATTAGAGTCGTTGTACTCTATGTAAGTGTTCTGCCATGGACACCTACCTTCGTTTTAACTCAGCCTTAAGTTTAGAGTCGCCGCACTCAATGTAGGTATCTCGCCATGGATACTTACCTCTTCTCTTTGGAACCTTGACCACAATCAAGAGTTCCTCACCCTTATTGAGGGGAACTAAGAATGCTCTAATTCCATTCCCGTCAGGATACGTAGGCACGAGATGCGATGTCTTAGAGAGCATACTTAGAAATAAAACCTTAGGTCTCCTTTTTACCTTTTCATCCTTAGCAGGCTAAATAACAAATAACACAATAAAACAAGAGGTTCTTGTAGAGTACTACAGATACTTAGGATGCTAGCACCTTCCCTAGGTATAACCAACCCCCGAACTTTAGATTCTCTTTTGCTTTACATTGCATTGCATACTCATGGGTTATTTGTTCTTTTCCCATTCCTTTGGATAAATTAAAGATCGGTGGTGAATTAAGATTTGTGATTCAAGTTAATTAATAGCTTGATATTTGATTCTCACTGCGATATAAATGGCGACTTCACTGGGGACACCTTAAGAGGATTACCCCTAACTTGTTTGTACGTGTTATTGTATATTTGTATATATCTGCCTGCTTGGGTTTTTCTGTATCCAGGGTGGTTACATACTGTTGTGAGATAAGTCATAACTCGGACTTGAGTGTACACCTATGATAGGACTATGATATAATCAATAGTTAACTCTTGGGAGTAGTCCTAACATGTTTAACATATGATATAACCATGTTCAGTGGAGGCCCCTTTGGGATTACTGATGTCATGCAAGTAGTCGTATTGGCATTACTTTTTCCGACCTGGGAGTTCGTGAAGCTGAGAACCTTAGTATCCCTTCACCTCTCATAGCATTTTTAAGACGTAGTGCAGTGATTATCCAGGTGTAGACATGTGATGGTTGTCATGTGATACTACACTCAGACGAGTCTATCTTGAGAATATTATTAGTCGCATGAGTAGTCTTGCAAGCCGATAATATCCGAAAGATTTATCGATGACTCTGGTAACCTTGTTAGAACCCGTTGTGCGGGTGATTTAACCCTAATACACACTCTTTGGTTGGTTATTTACCCAGACTCCATGTTGTGATCACAAACCTTTGATCATGTTGCCTGTGTTTTTATCCTGTTGCATCACATTGCATATCATTTGCATATTTTCATGATTCATTGCATGCGTCTGTTCATCCATTGACTCATATCTAGCTGTCTATATCTTCCAGTGTTATCTTTTAGTTGTCAAGCTGATTCCTCGACACAGATACAAGACTAAGGCTAATTACAGACGTAAGATGTCAGAGCAAGAAACACACAATGTAGAGATCCAAATGAAGATCAATGATCTTAATTCAAGCATGACAAAGCTCACTGAAATGCTCCAGGTCTTGATTGCTAGAGGAGAGCAACCCCAAAGGACTGTTATCCAGGAGGTTTCAATGCTGATCCTCAGCCTGTTCAGGTGCCATATTCAACTTGGCCAGAGTTTGATTTACCCCATAATTATTCTCCACCTCTTGCATCTACTACTATGATTGGTGAAACTCGCACATACAAACCATTTTACCTTTTAGCATTCATTCAAAACTTAAAAAAAAAACGAAAGATATTTCGTCTCGAGACTATGCAAAAACAATGTTTCGTCCACAATAGTGTGAGTTGAGATAAGTGACGTTTTCCCGTAAATGTTGACATCTAGAAATCCATTCAAAGTGATGCAAACGACCACTCCTCACCTATTTTGGGTAGCAGACAATGTTTTTTCGTCTATTGTGACAAAATAGATTTCGCTAAAATCGACCAACAAGCAAACATTTTCTATCCAGAACTACGTAAGCATTGAGTTATCCATCGCGCCCAGAGATATGTAGGGCCGAGATTCAAAGTCTTGTCAGGCACCCAAATAAAAAATTCACCTTTTTTTCCTTTTCTTTTCTTTAAATAACTCGAGAAGCCTAACATTTCTAAGTTAACACTAATATGTACAACTAACCAAATGGTTCCTGTTGAGTACACCGGACGTGAGGGGTGGTAATACCTTCCCCTTGCATAATAGAATCCTGTACCTTGATTTGGTTGCAACAACCATAATCATTATCGTTCTTTTAGGGGTTTTATCGATATTTTCCCTTTTACTCTTTCAGAATAAATAAATTTTGGAGGCGACTCTATTAAGTCCATCCTGCAAGCATGCGATTGCGCTTTCCGAGGTTGTTCTCATTTTTTGAGGTGCGACAATAGTCATTTAGTTGGGAGTTGACCCAATGGATGCCCTGATGCAGTGTGAGAGCACCAAAGGTGCATATGCAAAATTTTCTTACCTGGAGACGCTATATCAAAACAACTTGGAGTTGGCCGAGAATGTTGACGACGACGATCTATATGTTACCTACAATAGGAGTGTGCTTTGAGGTGTTTCCTCCTATTCTTGGTTGGCACATCAATTTTTCTGGACAAAAGTGCAACCTACTCGATGTGGCATGGCTTAAAAATTTCATCGACTTGTTGGCCATTCACGAATGGAATTGAGGGGCCGCCTATTTTTTATGAAACACATTACCTTGTTCTATGATATTTGTGTTTATTAATGTTTGAATCAAATAATGCATTTGAATTAAAAAAATACAAATTTAAGACAATGTTTCTGCCCAAAAAACATGCAGAGAAGATTTCAGAGATGCATATTCAAATGTACCTTATAAATATTCGCATATGCATTTCCGGATCATTTTTTTTTGGAAAAAAATGGGGTATCTTCTTGATTTACGAAGGAAGAAATGTGCTTTTGGAGATGGATCTTCGAATTTACTCTAGAAATATTCACAGATACATCTCTGGACCAATTTTTGGCAAAAATAGGATGACTGCTTGATTTACGAAGGATGAGAGGATTTAAGGTGCGTTTTAAGATGTATCTCCAAAAAAATTTGTGGGAATTTTTGGGTTTTCAGAGGTGTGAGTGACACCTTAAGGGTGAGAAAAGAAATTGCCAAATAAGATACACTTTGTCCAGTAAAGCTCATGCTAAAAAAAAATCTATTTTATTGAGTACAAGTTTTTTCCAGTAAAAAACGTATTCGTGTGGTGTTTTTTCCATGCTTCGAATTGTTTCATGCCATAAATAAACTCGAACACTTAAGAAATCTGTCGGACAAGTCACTCACAACTCCTACCACCAACACAATCCTCTGTTCTTAGGGTAGAAGCTATTTGCTTAGCTTTACATCCATCCTAAGGTATCATTTCTAATACATCTACCAGTTAAGCTCTGACACATTGAGTATATCCTATACATGTATTATAAATCACTTATGAACGTGACACTATATCTATAATAATTTTTGATGTTCAAAAATGAATATTATCGATCTAATATACTTGTAAATGAATCATATATTTATATACCAGATGAATCAATGATTTGTGATAATATTTTTAACTGTTAATAAAAAAAGGTGTCTAGATAAATTTAAAAGAAAATTAGGATACTTTGATTTCTTATGATTTAGTTGTGTCGAATAAATACTAAAATGAATTGATTAATATTACATTATTTGAAATTCCACTTTATTATTAATTATGATATGATTAATGCTATTTATTCAAAATACTAAATAAATTTTAATATTTAAAGACTTAAAGAAAAGTAGGAATAAAAAACAGAAATTCACTAACTTATATGACGAATCATATATTTAAATCTGAAATATTTATGAATGAGAAATTATTCAACTCGTTTAAAATAGTTGAATTAAAAGTTAAAGGAATTAAAGTTTATTAATTAAAGTTTTCATCTTCCAGGCTTTGGATTCATTATGTAAAAAGAAAATTATGAAATTCAATTTTGAACGATCTTAAACAATAATATCACAGAATCAGAGGGAATTCAACTTGCAGTCATAGAAGGTCATAAGTTTAATGCTGAAATAATGAATAACCAAGAGGGGGAAGCTAGTTGGAAAACTCCAAGAGGAAGAAATACAGATAGAGGTAAGAGGAAAGTAAGCTCCCAAGAGGAATCTAGAATCAACTGTAGTAATGGTTTCAATGCTCTAGGGGAATTGATAGATCCTTTAGGGTTACAAACCAATGGTTAATGATTGTTTCTTGGAATGTTAGGGGGCTAAATAAGGGTGGCAAATTGAGAGAGATTAGCTCCCGTCTCTTTAGTTTGCAACCAGACATTTGTATTCTTCTAGAAACTAGAGTAAAGCAGTCAAAGGCTGAGTTAATCAGAAGTAAGATGAAAATTCATGAGAATGTTATTGATAATAACAACCATCATGAGAATGGCAGGATTTGGATCAGTTGAAATAATAGAGCTGTGAAGGTTATCAAGGAATCCTGTAGTAGCCAATACATTCATTGCAAGGTGATGGATCCTAATGGCATACTTATGTTCAAGATGACAGTTGTTTATGCTATGAACACTTTGGAGCTTAGAAGGATCTTGTGGAGGGATATTGCCAACTTGCCAATCCAACATAATGAACCTTGGGGCATTATTGGAGACTTTAATAATTTTCTCAAGAGTAAGGATAGGATTAGAGGAAGAATGGTTTATGAAAGAGAGTATAGGGATCTGTAAGATTTGATGGATACTTGTCAGC
Organism: Lathyrus tuberosus; assembly: GCA_022829125.1. NCBI lineage: Eukaryota > Viridiplantae > Streptophyta > Magnoliopsida > Fabales > Fabaceae > Lathyrus > Lathyrus tuberosus. The sequence goes on along the minus strand of JALAZF010000515.1, from coordinate 1,180,439 downwards.
TATCTGAAATGGATAACCAGGGAGACTACTTCACTTGGAACAACAAGCATACCCTTGACCCTATTTACTTTAGAATTGATAGAGTAATAGGCAATGTCAATTGGTTTCAGAATATGAACTTCCACCTAACTCACCTTCCTCCTAGTGTCTCTGACCATGTTTTACTCCACCTCTGCAAGCAGAATCAGAGTCATGCTACCAAGAGGAGTTTCAAGTTCATTAACTGTACTACCGAGCTTAATGGTTTTCAGGAAGCTGTAGCTAACAGTTGGAAGGAGCCTATTAGCGGTACCCCTCCTTTCATCCTTTTGGAAAAGCTTAAAAGATTAAAGTCCACCATTAGACAGTTGAGCAAGCCCCTAACTGATGTTAAAAGAACCTTAATGGCTACTAGAAAAGAGTTAGAGGATTGCCAAACCGGGCTTGCTACTGATCATATGAATGTTGATCTTATCCAGAAGGTTAAGAACAAGTTTGAGGATTTGATTAGATGGAATGCTTTAGAGGAGAAAATTTTACAACAGAAAACTAAATTTGATTGGATCAGGCTGGGTGATGGGAATAGCCATTTCTTCCATGCATCTCTTAAAGCCAAAAACCAAGCCAATATGATGATGAACCCGTGGAATGAGGATGGGTCTATGATGAGCAACAAGAAAGATATTGAAGATACAGTTCTCAACTATTATAAAAATTTAATGGGAAGAGAAGACAGAATCCTTCATCATGTGGACATTGGTGTTATGAGAGAGGGCACCCAACTCAACTATGAGCAGAGGTAGATCCTTATAAATCCCATTAGTAAAGAGGAAATCTCTAAAGCTTTGCAGGATATAGAAGACTCTAAAGCCCCAGGGGTAGATGGATATAGTGCTAAATTCTTCAAGAGCTGCTGGGAAATTGTGAAACATGATGTCACTGAAACTATCAGATATTGGTTTAAGTATAACAAGGGAATCTCAGCCTTTAACAGCACCCTTGTCACTCTAATTCCTAAGAGTGATGGAGCCAAATTTATTAGAGAGTTTAAACCTATAGCCTGCTGTACTGTGGTGTACAAATTGTACTCCAAAATCTTGACAGCCAAATTAGCCCAAATCATTGGTTCCATAGTTAGCCATCACCAGACTGCTTTCATCCCTGGTCAACAAATCCACAACCATATCCTTTTGGCAACTGAGCTTATCAAAGGCTACTCTAGAAAGAATGGAACTCCTAGATGTCTTATGCAACTAGATTTGCAAAAAGCTTATGATATGTTAAGTTGGAGAGCTCTTGAAACCATCCTCTTGGAGGTTGGCATCCCTGACCAGTTTGTGAAATGGATTATGATGGGGGTTACAACTGTTTCTTATAGGTATAATATCAATGGAGAGAATTCTAGAATGATGAGAGCTACAAGAGGTATAAGACATGGGGACCCTATCTCTCCCTTTTTGTTTGTTATCACCATGGAATACTTCACTAGGCTCTTTGATAGAATACAGAGAAATCCAAATTTCAACCATCATTCCAGGTGTGAAAAGATGAAGATCGCACACTTGACATTTGCTGATGATATCTTGCTTTTCTGTAGAGGAGATGTTGGGCCTGTAGAACTTATGAATAACACTATGATGCAATTCTCTTCATCAACAGGGTTGGTGGTCAATCCCTCCAAATGCAAAGCTTACTTTGGTGCAGTGGATGATAGGGAGAAACAACAAATCCTTTTGATGACTGGTTATGTGGAGGGGAGCCTTCCATTCAAATACCTTGGAGTGCCACTATCAAGTAAAAAACTCTCTATAAATCATTATCTCCCCCTTATTGATAAGATTCTTCATTGTATTCACCACTGTAGTGCTAAAATGTTGAGTCAAGCAGGTAGAGCCCAATTGGTTAATGTTGTTATTTTCTATATCAACAACTACTGGATGCAAAGCTTCCCTATCCCCAAAGGTGTGATTAGCATAATTAATAAAGCCTGCAGAGCTTTTGTTTGGACTGGTGGTTCTAACCCCAGCAGGAAAAGTCTTGTGGCCTGGAAAAATGTGTGCAAACCTGCTAAGAAGGGTGGGCTGAATATCATCAACTTGGATACTTGGAACTCAATCACTATGGCCAAGCTTCTTTGGAACTTGTGCAGGAAGAGTGATAATTTGTGGGTCAAGTGGATTCATATGCACTTTATTAAGAATCATGATATCATGAATCTTGAAGCTGTTGTAACATATTCTTGGGTGCTTAAAAATGTGCTAAGATCCAAATACCTCATCCCAATGATGCAGAGATATTGGGATAGAAGTCTCATGGAAGGTAAGTTTAGAATTGGGGATGCCTATAAAGAAAATTTCTCCCAGGAAGATAATATGGATTGGCTTAATATCATAGCTAGAAACAGAGCCCGACCTAGAGCTAAGATAAGTTTGTGGTTAGCCTGTCACAAAAAGCTAGCTACAAAAGAGAGATTGGCTCAGTGAGGGATCTTGGAGAACAATACTTGTTGTTTCTGCCTGCAAATAGAAAGTGTTGAGCATTTGTTTTTTGATTGTCACAGAATGAGGTACATTTGGAGAAAAGTTCTACAATGGATGCAAGTCTGTCATAACCCTAAGCCTTGGGGTGAAGAAGTTGAGTGGCTGATCAGATTCTGCAGAGGCAAGGGCAGCAGAGTGACTATTTTGAAGATAGCCCTGGCTGAAACCATTTACCAATGTTGGCAACATAGAAATACTTACTGTTTTAATAGGGAGAATATTAAAGATCAAGATAACATTGTAAATAGTATAGTGGAAAAGATAGTTCAAAGGGGTTGGGTTTGTAAAAAGCTTAGAAAGTTTATAGCTTTACTTATGATGTAATAGTCTCTTGGTGGGTTGGATCCTTGTGGATCACCTTTGTATTCCCTCTTTTTTTTTGAATTAATCCAATTTTTATTGATTAAAAAAACAATAATATAATTATAACTTACTTTTGACAAAAGTTACACTTTAGTCATAAATGAAAGCTCACTTAGATGGTCCTAAAATAATGTTCCGTGTTTTATGAAACACAAAAGTCATGCTCTTTTGTAAAAAAAAAAAGTGCTTTCAAAGATGATCCTTTTATTCTGTCATTTAATTTTTTAAAAATTATTTTATTAATAAAAATATCCTCTAATTTTTAGAATATGTACATTTAAAACAATTTTTATTGTTATAAACCAGATAACCTCCACGCGCAACTCGAGTTAGAGAGGATTATAATAGACGACAAAATTCTTCATCAACAGATTTAATCAGGACCTCTGGTTAAGCTAGAAGAGAGCCCTACCATCTCAACCAAATGTTCTTGGTTATGATTAAAAGAGATTTTAAATTCTATTATTTGAATACATTTCTAAACCATTATATTTCCTTTTTTTTTGTTTAAGTCGACAATCTTTAGATTGTCCACTCGAATTCGGATACCTTAGTAAATATTTTTATTCACACTCTTTTGTTAAGTTGATAAATGTGGTATTTGGATCGAACTCTAACCTGTACATGATTAGCTTTGTTAGAACAATATTTGTTCATGACACATATCCTTTGGGTTTTGATGATAACAAAGTATCGAAAGAACAATGGTGTTATCTAATGTGTGTTATAAGTGTGCATGTTCTAAAGCTTAAAGAAGAATACATTCAGAATCTGATATAAGGACGCACTTAGGAGAAGCTAAGTTATTGGCTTATGGTGGCTCAGAATTTGAAGAACGTTCTCTAAGTGAAAACTGATAATATAGGTTTGCGTAGACTTTGAAGCTGAAGGCCTCACCATCAGAAGAGCAATATATTGTCTCTAACCTTATTGAATGTATCAACTTCTGGTGATCATTCAGAACCAACGATAAAGCTAAAGTTATCTGTACTGCAGAAAGCAAGCTACATTGTCAAATTTGTTGTCAGCTAGAGTCTGTGTTCAAAAGGCTCAAGAAGAGTTAATATGTGTCGCAACCTGCGAAAAAAGCAACCGTTGAGAAAACAAGAACAGAAGAGTCGCCACTGAATGTTATTTATCCCGACGCAGGGAAAGGAAACGATCAAATAAAACCTGAAGAAGGGAGAAGACATGGTCATCGCAACCATGGTCTGGGTTCGGGAGTTGGTTACACGGGGGGAAGGTATTAGCACCCCCACGCGTCCATCATACTCGATGGGATCCACGCTTGTTGTCTAATCAAAGGGTGAGTTATCTAAAGCCTACTGCTAAACAAAAATGAAACGGGAGAAAGAAAAGAAAAAGGTGACTCGGTAGGACATCGCTGTCCTAGGCCTACGTATTCCCTCGTGCAATGGGAAAGTCAGAGTCAAAGAAGTTCGGAAAACTACGGGGGTAGGTTGCTCGCCAAGACATCATCGTCTTGTGCCTACGTATCCTCAATCTAACCAGAAGGAGGAAATCAGAGCAGTCATAGTTTGACCTAACGAGGTCTTAGTGTTTTTTATGAGCGACGTTAAGTTCGCGTCCGGTAGTTAGGGTCGATGTCTGTTTGCGACAAAACGGAAAATAACGTGCTCTTTTCTGAAAATGGTTTGAAACTTAACAATCCAGAAGGATAAAAAGGGTTTGAATTTGTTTTTGTGTTTTTTAGACAAAAGTGGATTGAAGTTAGTTCGTAACTTGCATTGCACCGAAGTCTATGACATAAGAACGAATGCCTAGCAAATCGTTCCAAGATGGAACGCCCACCAAACACTCTAGAAAAATGAGAGGAAACCCCTCATTCCTCACTTCCCACATGCAAGTCGTATGCGCAATACACGTTAATTTTATTAAGTGTTTTAGAATTGTTATGAGATGAGAAGAGAAGACTCAAGTCGAAAAGAAAATGCTATGGGAATTCTATCCTAATGTTGTCATGCAAAAGTGGTCCTAAGGTTGAGTTCAAAGGGGAAACATCTACCTAAGTTATCATGCATAGATGAAAGCCTAATGTCTATCCTACTCTGAGCTTAATCGGAAATTAAGTCAGACTAGGAGCCTTAAGGGAGCAAGCAAAAGCACGGCAAAAACCAAAGCCATAAATCAAAAACAACGGCTACAATAGCGCTCCAGCACCTGCACAGCGGTAAACTCCAGCCAATACACCAAACAAAATTCAAAAGCTCGCATTTCACCACAAAAATAGGTGCAAAAGGCCAAACAGCAACACATACAACAGCACATATGCACCAAGACAGCAATGAAAAATAGGGCAGCACACCATGCATTTGAAAACAATTACTCATGCAAGCAACGATTGGCAATAGACACACAAAGCATGGCAAACCAATCATGAAGGTTGCAAGCATCAAGAATGAATAACATGATCATGTTAACAATTCAAGAACAATTACTCAACAATGTTTGCACAACTCAAACATTGATCAAAACATCATGCATGAGCAACCAAGGAAGCAAACAACAATCACGCATCACATGTCCAGCAAGTTGAGCATCAATTAAGAATTAACACAATTCCAATGTGTGTGCATCGTGTTTATCGCATTAATTAGTCAACAACGCAAAAATAAACATTCATCGATGAAAATCAAGAATCGCGTGTCGAAGAATCGTGTTCATGCAAAGGTGTGAGGTGTAACATCATCAAAACAATCCACAAACATTTGTCATATCAATCCATGAAGATTAAAAGTGGAACGGGATCGAAACATGCTAAAAAATGCACAAAAATCACACTTTGCATCAGTGTTAATCGATTAACCAATTAGAGTTCATTTTGGTTAATCGATTAACAGCTCTCATTACGCAAAATTTACACTGGTTAATCGATTAACCTAATTGCACTGCAATTGGTTAATCGATTAACCCTGTACCAGCAGCAGAAAATTAGTTTGAAAAATCACTTTTAGTAGCAAAATCACTTATGTAATCACTTTCAATGACCAAGCAATCAACAATGCACGAGAATTAAGCTCAATCATAGCATTCAAACATCACTTAGATCCAATAATCATCAACATCAAGAATAAAATTCAAGCAAATGGATCAAAATCAACAACAATCAAAGATCTACATTGTATAAGTTGAAATTAAGCTAAATCAAGCATAGATCTAGGAAAAACCAACCTACAAAGCTGAGAATTGCTTTGGTACGTGTTGCAAACAAAAATTGATGAATCCAAGAGAGAAATCCAAGATCTATGCAAGAAACTTCAAGATCCAAGCAAGAAACTTCAAGATCCAAACAATGCGATGATTTTGCTTCAAGCTTTCTCCAAAATCAGTCCCAAATGCTCAAATCCAAGAGTAAAACAGTAGCAAATTCAAGATTCCTTCAAGAATTGGTGAATGGATGAAGGTTTAGTTCCAAGATCAATAAATTTCAATTCAAAATTTGTTTAACTTTGATGGTGGAACTTTGAGTGAGGGTTTTGGAATGAGAGAAAAGTTGAGAGAAAATGGAGTGAGATGTGTAGAAAATTCAGAAAATGAATCAAGGTTGTGAGAGGTTTGGAGTTGATTAGATTAAATAACCCCTAGGTTAGGAGTTAAGTTTCGGTTTGGAGTGAGGCTTAGTGGGTGGAAATGGAAGTGAAAAATGAATTAGGAAAGGAAATGAGGAATTAGAGTGGAAAGAATTTGAATTTTGGGTGGAAAATCACTCTCTCTAGATCCTTCTACTGGTGTGAAATTTGAAATTGGTGATAAAATTCTGAATTAAAATGATGCAGTGCTGAAAAATGAGGTATTTGGGCAAATTTTGCCTTGGTTAATCTATTAACCAATTTTAGTTCAAATTGTGTCAATCGATTAACACAAGGATAATTTGGATTTGGCGCCTTTTGGAGGGAAACTTGGGGAATTGCCCGTTTTCACTTGTTCTGAGCCATGCTAGACCTTTAAAACTTGCCATTTGATATTAACACTGAAACACACTTAAAATATGCTGTGAATTCCATTTCGTGCTCGGAATACTGCTGAAAATAATCGTCTGGTGTTGAATCGCTGATCAAAAAATGACTGCCAGAGCTTCTGATTGTCAAATCAACTAATGAGCAAAATAAATGCTCAAAAAGACTTTGAAAGCTATCTGCTTGGCCCCAAACACTGCTGGAATTTCTTTTGAACTGGATAAGCTGCTGAAGCGCGAGAAAATACCTTGATCCCCTGCCCAAAAGAACCATGCAAATGCAGAGATGACAATGCAAAATGAGATGAAACATAAGCCAGTTAGGATAAGAATACGAGGTCAAATTTTGGGGTGCTACAGCTGCCCCTATTCAATCAACTTGGTCCTGAAGGTATGATAGCAACGAATTTCAGACATTCAAGGATACACGAAGATTGAATACCAAAAGAACCCTGAAATTTGCAACCTGTGGTGAAAATGAAATGGAGTGTTTGCCAGCCGAAGGCGGACTACCCAACAAAAGAATACGAGGACGACCGAAGGTGAACTCGAAAAGGAAGACCGACCAAAGGTGCTCTACCCAACAAAATAATACGAGTACGACCGAAGACGAACTCGAAAAGGAAGACTGACCGAAGACGCTCTACCCAACAAAATAATACGAGGACGGCCGAAGACGAACTCGAAAAGGAAGACCGACCGAAGGCGCTCTACCCAACAAAATAATACGAGGACGACCGAAGACGAACTCGAAAAGGAAGATCGATCGAAGGCGCTCTACCCAACAAAATAATATAAGGACGGCCGAAGACGAACTCGAAAAGGAAGACCGACCGAAGGCGCTCTACCCAACAAAATAATACGAGGACGACCGAAGACGAACTCAAAAAGGAAGACCAACCAAAGGCGCTCTACCCAACAAAATAATACGAGGACGGCCGAAGACGAGTTCGAAAAGGAAGACCGACTGAAGGCGCTCTACCCAACAAAATAATATGAGGATGGCCAAAGACGAACTCGAAAAGGAAGACCGACCGAAGCCGCTCTACCCAACAAAAAAATACGAGGATGGCCGAAGACGAACTCGAAAAGGAAGTCCGACCAAAGGCGCTCTTCCCAACAAAATAATACGAGGACGGGCGAAGACGAACTCAAAAAGGAAGAACAACCGAAGGCGCTCTACCCAACAAAATAATATGAGGATGCCCGAAGACGAACTCGAAAAGGAAGACCGACCAAAGGCGCTCTACACAACAAAATAATACGAGGACGACTGAAGGGGAACTCGAAACAAAAGACCAAGCTGAATGTGGACTTCGCTGGGGATAACAGGACAGCCAAGGGTAAAAGCCACAATGTTACGACCCTCGAATTTATCTGGAATCAAAGTTGGGGAAAAAAAAGAAGTCTAAACAGACAACTCTGCAGGGGTGTACAAGAATGTACAACAATATGAAGGACAAAACCACTGGAGATCTCACTGGGGATAAAGTAAAACAGAATCTCCTGAGTCATGCCATTTCCGCTGAGGAAAAGAACTGACAAAGAAAACATCAAACCTGGCCTATGCTTCAAATGCACATGTTTGAATTTTTCTATGGTGTAATGCTCCATAGGAAATGGAAATGCTACGCGCTTGGGAGGATGCAATGCAAATAATGCTTATGCAATGCAAAAAAGAAACGCTCCAGCAAAATCAATGCTGAAAACGAAGACAACTCCACCGGGGATAACAAAATAAATGGTCCTCTGAGTCCAAGAACTCTTCTGAGAAGGATCACATTGAACAACTCCTTTGATCAACAACTTCTGCTGGAGATGAGATCCAAAAGAACATCCACTCTGCTGGGGATTATATATAACTCTTTGAAAAGGGAAACCAAGACCTGAATCGAAAGAGTGCCAAATATCACTTGGACTTAAAACCTGTTGGGGATGTTAATCATCGCTGATCAAACCTGCTGTGAAGGCTACCACCAAACTTGGCTTAGGGAGACAAATGACAAATACTAGACCTGCCGGGGACACCATTGAGCTGAACCCGCTGCTCGGGAAATGATTTGCCCTTATCCTGCTGAGGGTTGGATCATGCTGTTGCTGGTGAAAACACGTTTCTTGACTGGCCGAGGGGAGTAGACACCAATTCTCTGCAGGGAAGACAACATCTTTGTCTCGGGAATATGTTCCACAAATCTCCTATGGTAACAAAACAGCATCCACCCTAAAGCAATCCACTTTAAATGCTGGCTGGGGAATAATCTTTTATACTCTAACTGGGGAGAATGACAGTCTGATGAGGATGATGAAACCTCAATGCTAGGGAGAATAATTCTGCTGGGGAGGAAAGTCAACGAAACCTACCGAGGGATATCATTGAGCTTAACCTACTGTTGGAGGAAAGAATTTACCCTGCTGGGGATTAGAGCGTGCCGTTGCTAACGGAATTACACTTCCTGACCAGCTGAGGAGAGTGAGTACCAGACTCTGTGGGGAAAAATAAAGTATTTTCAAAGACATCCAACACATCTCCTGCTGGAGATATAACCATATTCACCTCGGGGCAATCCACTTTAAACTGATTGCTGGGGAATAATAAACCAACCATGACCTCAGCTGGGGACACAGTCCTCTGTACTCTTGCTGGGGAGAGTAACAATCTGCTGAGGATAATGAAATCCCAATGCTGGGGGAGAGAAACTCTACTGGGGAAAAAACAATTTTGCTATCCTACAAACACACAACAACATAATATTTCGTATTAAAAAATGGCTACCTCGATTACCATCCACAATGTCTGTTGCCTAAGCAATTTCCATTGTTTTCCATTATGCTCCGCAAAGCTTAACGTTTTCACATGCAATGTTTATCAAAATATCGGACGTTTTCAAAAACAAAACAATAAAAGTAAAAACACAAATGGAAAGCTCTCTGAGTGAAATGAAAATTTTATTGATTGAATTGGCCTGTAAATAGGCATTTACAACTGGAAGTAATTCATGAAAAGAGGTAATTGCGCAAAAGTAAAAAGAAAATACACATGTCGGCAATGTGGGAACAGATATCCACCATGTTCAATTCAGCTATGACTCATATGCCTTGCTTATCCACATATGCTTTGACCTTCGAAGAGACTGACTGGACTGATTCCTTTCCTTCGAAATTCCCAAGTGTCAAAAGTGTTCACAGATCGAACGCAGACCGCAACCTCTCACTTTCAAATCCCTAACTTTTGCCTAGATCGCCCTTTTCGGGTTTTCAATCCACCGGGATACCCATTTTTTCCAAAGTCGCCTTTCAGGTTTTCAACTTTGCGGGTTTATTCTTCTTTTTTTTCTTTTTATCCCTAATTTTTGCCCGAACCTTTTTCTTTTTATGGTTCGCCGGGATGCCCTTTTTTGCCTGGATCTTCTTTTTATGTCTAGCGGGTCTCTTTTATGCAAAGTATTTTTTGACTACGTCTGCGTTCACAGGGGATGTAAAATCTTCGCCATCCATTGTTGAAAGCAATAAGGCTCCACCGGGGAAAACCTTTCTTACTACATATGGCGCTTCATAGTTTGGAGTCCATTTTCCCCTGTGATTTGTCTGAGGAGGAAGGATCCTTTTCAAAACCAACTCGCCTGTCTGAAAGCACCGAGGATGCACTTTCTGATCAAAGGCTTTCTTCATCCTACTCTGATACAATCGGCCATGTCCAACGGCTGCCAATCTCTTTTCTTCAATAAAGTTCAACTGATTCAACCTGGAACGTACCTATTCAGCTTCATCGAGCTTCACATCTGCCAGAATTCTCAAAGAAGGAATCTCCACCTCTAATGGTAGGACTGCCTCCATACCATATACCACTGAGAAAGGAGTTGCCCCAGTTGATGTACGTACCGAAGTACGATAATCGTGCAAAGCATAAGGCAACATCTCATGCCAGTCTTTATACGTTACCACCATTTTCTGCACAATCTACTTGATATTCTGGTTCGCTGCCTCAACATCACCATTCATCTTCGGACTATAGGGAGAAGAATTGCGATGTTCAATCTTAAAGCTCTGACATAGCTCCTTCATCATCTTGTTGTTCAAATTTCAACCATTATCAGTAATGATTCTCTCTAGGACCCCATAACGACAGATGATGTCCTTCTTTATAAACCGGGCTACCACTTGCTTGGTGACGTTGGCATACGAGGCTGCTTCCACCCATTTCGTGAAGTAATCAATGGCAACCAGAATGAAACGATGCCCATTGGAAGCAGTCGGCTCGATCTTTCCTATCATATCAATACCCCACATGGCAAAGGGCCAAGGAGATGACAGTACATTCAGAGGAGTAGGCGGCACGTGCACCTTATCAGCATAAATCTGGCATTTGTGGCATTTCTAGGCATATTTAAAACAATCGGACTCCATAGTCATCCAGTAATACCCTGCCCTCAATAATTTTGGAGCCATAGCATGCCCACTGGCATGAGTACCGAAAGAACCTTCATGAACTTCTTCCATCAACAGGCTTGCCTCGTGTTCATCAACATAACGCAGCAAGACCATGTCGAAGTTCCTCTTATACAACACATCATCTTCATTCAAAAAGAAATTACCCACTAACCTCCTCAGAGTTTTCTTATCCTTGGCGGATGCCCTAGCTGGGTACTCTTGACTCTTGAGAAAACACTTGATGTCATGATACCAAGGTTTGCCATCTGATACGTCTTCAACTGCAAACACAAAATATGGTCTATCTAGACGCATGATTCTGATTGAGGGAGTCTCATTCCAACGTTTCACCTGATACATTGAAGACAATGTTGCCAACGCATCTGCCATCTGATTTTCCAACCGGGGTATATGATGAAATTCAACCCTATCAAAGAATGGTAACAACCTTCTGGCATAGTTGTTGTAAGGCACCAAATTTGCCTGATGAGTTTCCCATTCTCCTTTAATCTGATTAACCACCAACGCAGAATCACCATAAACATCAAGGTTCTTGATTCTCAAATCAATTGCTTCTTCTAATCCCATGATGCATGCTTCATACTCAGTCTCATTATTGGTGCATATGAACGCTAATCGGGTAGTGAAGGGTATATGAGAACCCCTTGGAGTTGTAATGATTGCCCCGATTCCGTTACCATATGAGTTGATGGCCACATCAAAAACCAATTTCCACTGAGATCCAATCTCAGGTCCTTCGTCAGGCAAAGGCTCTTCATAATCTTTCATCTTCAGAAACATGATATGCTCATCTGGAAATTCAAACTTCATCAGTTAATAATCCTCAATCGGCTGTTCGGCAAGGTATTCTGACAAAACACTTCCCTTGATGGCTTTTTGGGAAACATATAGAATATCGTATTCTGTCAAAACCATCTTCCAACGGGCTATTCTTCCAGAAAGTGCCTGCTTCTCAAACACATACTTGATCGGATCCATCTTCGAAATCAACAGGGTTGTGTGGTTCAACATATATTGCCTCAAACACTTACCTTCCTAAGCGAGTGTACACCATGTTTTTTCCAACATAGAGTACCTCAACTCACAATCAATGAACTTCTTGCTCAGGTAGTAGATGGCATGTTCTTTTCTACCTGACTTGTCGTGTTGACCGAGCACACATCCCATTGAGTTCTCAAGAACTGTAAGATACATAATCAATGGCCTTCCTGGCACTGGCGGCATGAGGACCAGAGGTTCCTGCAAATATTCTTTTATTTTTTCAAATGCCTTTTGACAATTTTCATTCCACCTGACCTCTTGATCTTTTCTTAACAATTTGAATATTGGTTCACACATAGCTGTGAGATGAGAGATGAATCTAGCAATGTAGTTTAATCTCCCTAAGAAACCACGGACCTCTCTTTCTGTTCTCGGTTCATGCATCTCTTGTATGGCTTTTACTTTAACAAGATCAACCTCGATACCTCTTTCACTAACAATAAAACCCAACAATTTTCCAGATCTCACACCAAAACTGTACTTGTTCGGATTCAACCTCAGTCTGAACTTCCTCAACCTTTCAAATAATTTCTGAAGATTCACCAGATGTTCTTCCTCTGTTTGTGACTTCGCAATCATGTCATCAACATAGACTTCGATCTCTTTGTGAATCATATCATGAAAGAGAGTCACCATTGCCCGCTGATAGGTTGCCCCCAGCATTTTTCAATCCAAAGGGCATCACCTTGTTGCAAAACGTTCCCCACGGTGTTATGAACGTTGTCTTCTCCATGTCCTCTGGGGCAATCTTGATTTGGTTATACCCAGAGAAGCCATCCATGAAGGAAAATACAGAGTATTGAGCAGTGTTGTCCACTAACACGTCAATGTGGGGGAGCGGGAAATCATCTTTCGGGCTTGCTCTATTCAAATCTCTGTAATTAACGTACATCCTGACCTTTCCATCCTTCTTAGGTACAGGCACAATATTAGCAACCCACAGAGGATAATTTGTCACAGCGAGAAACCCAACATCCAACTGTTTCTGAACCTCTTCCTTGATTTTGACAGTCATATCCGGTTTCGTCCTTCTCAGTTTCTGCTTAACCAGAGTACAACCTTCTTTGAGCGGCAGCCGGTGTACCACAATGTCAGTGTCAAGCCCAGGCATGTCTTGGTAAGACCAGGCGAAGATGTCCACATAATCTCGGAGCATTTCAATCAATCTTCCCTTGACAGTGTCTTCCAAAGCAGCTCCAATCCTGACTTCCTTTTTAGCATCCTCAGTTCCCAGATTAATAGTCTCAATTTCCTCCTGATGAGGTAGAATGACCCTTTCCTCCTGTTTCAGCAATCTGGCCAATTCTTCCAGTAAGTCACAATCTTCGCCAGTCTCTTCTTCAGCCTGATAGATAGGATTGTCGAAGTCATATCGAGCCATAGCTGAATCATTATTGGTGGCATCTGAACAAAGAAACCTGCATGATTGATGATATATGTCTGTTATGAATGCAACAAACAAGAAAACACATTGCCATTTTGATATGAGTTAATGCAAAAAGTAAAAACAGAAAAACTAGGATAAAAAATATTTGAATGTGAAAACGTCCTTTATTGATGATAAAGTAGCAAACAGAAACATCAAAGCCCTACAGACAAGCATCACTACGTCTTGGGCAGAACGTAGGATTTAGCACAAACAGAAAAAAAAGGCAATTACTCTTGACGGGTCACTTGGATGACTTTCTCAGACGACCAATTGCACAGACTTTGTCCGGGAGTGCAGGGGCGGATCCACTCATCCATATCACAATCATTATCCCCCTAATCATCAATGGCATTAATTCAATTAAAGAAGACACCAGCACTTGTGAATTGAATCGAACCAGCATACTTGGGTGGCTCTTGAGCTCGTCGGGGTGGCTTATACCCCAGTCTATAAGTATTCTGCTTCATCTGAACGTCAATGACCTGGCCCCACTTTTGGGAACTGCCAGCTTCAACTACAGCACACACATCTTTGAAAGAAGACATCAAAACTTCTGGCTGATTTACCACTTCGGGTTGATTTACCACCTCAGGCGTACTGACTACTCTTGGAGATTTCTCATGAATTTTCACAGCTTCAAAGGCTTGGCACAGAGTCTCATGTATCTCACCATCTACATCCACATACTTGAAGGTTGATAGGTGACTCACCATGATGTCTTCTTCACCACAGACTGTCACAATATGGCCATCCACCATGTATTTCAGCTTTTGATGCAACGTGGACGTTACTGCCCCAGCACTATGGATCCATGGATGACCTAATAAACAACTATAGGCAGGCTGAATCTCCATGATGTAGAAAGTGGCTTCAAAAATTTTAGGACCAACCTTGATCGGCAATACAATTTCTCCAAAAATAGACCTTTTAGAACCATCGAAAGCACGCACCAGCAAGTCACTCGGCGTGCAAATCAGCCCACGAGTATCTAAATTCATCAGAGCCTTTTTTGGCAGCATATTTAGGGATGACCCAGTATCAACTAGCACATGTGACATTAAGGAGCCTCGGCATTCCACTGAAATATGTAGAGCGCTGTTGTGATTCCTCCTAGCTGAAGTCAAATCTAAATCAGTGAAACCCAAACCATTACCAGCATTCACGTGAGCCACAACCCCTTCTAGCTGATTAACAAATATTTCTTGAGGTACATAGGTTGTGTTAAAAAACTTCAGCAACGCATTCCTGTGCGCCTCGGAGCACAACAACAGAGATAGGATGGATATTTTGGATGGCGTCAGATGCAACTGATCAACAGTTTTGTAATCGCACTTCCTGATTAATCTCATAAACTCCTCCACATTTTCTAAGAAAGAGTTGTCAACTTGTTTTGTTGTAGAACCATTCACGACCTGTTTCTGTACAACATCACCCATCACTTGCTTCCCTTTATCCTGTTTGTAACTGCCAACCTGATTATCTGATGGAATGAAGACTCTGCCACTTCTGGTAATAGCCCCTACGTCAATAGTATCGACAACCTCTGATCTCACAGCTGAGGTTCCTACCAATTCTTGTTTCTTTCCATCAACAAATACCTCAGCCCCATAGTTCCACATGACGACTTTGGTACTTTCATACGAGACAGGCCCAGGAACTGTAATGATGACCGGTGCTGGTCTTGCCAGTGCTGATATAGTTATTGTTTTGAAAGGAATTGTAATAGTGGAAACATCATTCTCTTTGTCAGTAGTTTTTCTCTGCTTATCACACCTGTCAAACTGTAACCGACCTTCATCAATCAATCTCTGAATACCTGATCTCAATAAATCACAACCGTTGGATTGCAACCCACATTCTACACAACCCTCATCACAACCAGGGAACACCCCTCCCTTCAGTAACCTTTCCTTCACCACAAACAAAGGATTCTTCAACTCGTTCACATCTAAAACCAAATCCAAGGATTCACCGTCTTCAATAATTGCATTAACCCTTGGCCCACCGTGATCTGGCATCGGGTTCCGGTTTACATTTGGCACGTCATTGGAGAAATTGATGGCTTTGGAGTATACCAAATCTTGGACCTTATGCTTAAAAGCTTTACAGTCCTCAATATGGTGTCCGGGCGCCCCAGAATGAAATTCACAGTGGGCATTGGCGTCGTAACCGGGAGGTGGATTGCCGGTAATGGGAGCCAAAGTCCTCTTTTAAATCAATTGTAACTGTAGCAAATGTTGAAATAATTAGGAGTAAGGCAGAGGTGGAGTGTCAAAATGCCTATTCTGTTTAGGCTTGTACTATTGTCCGCGAGGAGACTGATTTTGCTGCTAAGGTGCTGATAGTTGTGGAAGTGCTGCAGGAATAGTTACCGAGGCCACCTGCTGATTGAAATTCTGACGATGGTTTCCCTTACCACGGTATGATGAAACAGAATTTGCATCTCCTTCTTTTTTCTTATAGTTTACATACGGCTTCTTTCCTCCTCCAGAGGAGGACCCATCACTGCCCGATATCTTTCCAGCTTTAATCCCACTTTCCACCATCTCTCAAACTAAGATCAAATCGGTAAACTTTCTGGGCATGCAAGGTACCAGCTTTTCATAATAATGACCGTGCAGGTAGCCATAAACATACTTATCATCTCCCGCTATAACATGGGAGGTTGTACCCTTGCTGTCAATTCCCGCCACCTCTGGGCGTATTCCTTGAAACTCTCATAGTTCTTCTGTGACATGTTCTGCAGTTGTGTCCTGTTAGGAGCCATATCACTATTATACTGATAGTGCTTAACAAAAGCCTATACCAATTCTCTCCAGTTCCAAACATGATACCTCTCCAACTGCATGTACCACTCTAAAGATGCCCCAGACAGGCTATCTTGGAAGAAATGCATCAATAACTTTTCGTCATTAGAGTATGCAACCATTTTTCTTGCATAAGCCCGGACGTGAATCTTTAGGCAGGTAACACCATTATATTTCTCGAAAGTAGGAACCTGAAACTTGTGTGGAATTCTGACACCGAGGACCAGTCCCAAATCATCCAAATCCATACCCAAAGAATTCTGATTCACAACCCCTTTCAATTGCTCTTCAATCATCCTGAATCTTTGATCGTTATCAATCTGGGGGCCAGTATCCCCACTCGACATGGAAAATATATCATCCTGTTGGTCATCAAAGCGACGGCCATGTAATGCACAGACACTATTTCCTCCTCCCACTATAGAAGGAATCACAACATTCTCCACTCTGCCCGGAGGGATGACAACAGAAGGGACATGAGCACCTCCGCCCGGAGGACCAACAGGAATACCATTACTCCCAACACCTCCGCCGGAGGAACGACATCATTGTGAAGGCCACCATGAAGGACACCGTCTTCGTCAACTCTTGCAACCAAGGGCTGAACAAGGGTCCTCAACTGTTCTTGCCCTTGTGCAACGCCTTGCATTAACTCCATAAACTGAGCCATGCGAGTCCACATCTCAATCAAATCGGCTTGCACCTGATCCATGGCTTTTCGTTGATTTAGTCTGGTAGATTATCGGTGAATACGTTGATCAGCAATCCTGTCTGAAGAAAAGAACAAGATGAGAAAACCAGAGACAAACACCTGTTATGCATAATGATTATGAATATGCAAATGCAAATGAACATGTTTGAATATTCGCTGAGAGATCCACCCCTTGATTCCAGTTTAATAACAAGATAGAACGAAACTTCTGCTCATATATCAAGAAACCAGAGGATAATCATTTGTCAAAAATATTATGACTCAGAATGGATTCTCCAATGTGAAGAGCAGCTGCCATTTCTTCCAGTCCTGGATGTTGGAGCCAAGATGTAATATGGGAAAGTAAAACAGCGCAACGGAGGGTCATAGAATTGAAGGAGCGTGTGGATGGCATCATGCTCGTACTTGGATATGTTACGGACAAACTTTAGCAACCTCCCATACTCATCACTAAACTTAGCGCGAACCCCAGGGCCAGTCATACCAATCATCTTGTGAATCAACTTTAGAGTTGGGTCTGGGAACATGTAAGCTACATTCTTCTTTCTCTGAGCATCCATGACGGGAAAACTTCAATAACCGGAATCAAAGGTAAGATGCAAGCCTTGAAAAATGTCAAACATGTTAGAATGCAAGGAACGATGCAAATGCAAACATGGGATCAAGGTATCACTGCTCTGGAGATCTGCTGTGCTGTTAACTGAACAAGGGCCACAAACCCAGAAACCCAAAATACAGGGACATCGGATCACTGAGATAACCAGAAAACCAGGTAGATAACTACACACTGACGAGAAACTCAGAAAACCAGGTAGGTTGAAGGTTAAGTTCACCTGCAAACCTGCAAACACCCATCCCCTCTCACATGTGGGTTTTAGAAAACTGGAGCCTCAGTCTCGGATTCTCGATTTGAGAAGCAATAGTACATTCATCCTCCGGGGTACAATACTATCACCAAACAAAGAGGTCGTCCACTGATTCCCCCCCCCCCCCAAAAATGTCATCCTATGTAAGTTCCCAGCTTCGGGTCATCAGATCAAGAAGTATAATGGGTTTTCCATTTCTGGTCTGCCATTACTACCTCTTGGAAGGAGTGCCTTTACTGAGTCCTCAGGGAAATGGTCGCCAGAGTCGACAACTCTCTAAATCAACACCCCGAAATGCGCAAGACACACTCGTCAAAATATCTCCCAAGATAGCCTCGTCTGGATGTGAATTTCGTGAACACCAAATGTGCCAAGACGACGCATAGGTCCCACTACTTTCCACTCTAGTCCTAAGTGTATACTCAAGCCTGTGTATTGGGCTTATCTCTCAAAGAATCCCAACCTGCCAAACAGAGAAACCAGTACAGCACAGCACAATCCAACATATGATAACAATGGAATGCAATAAAATGCAGTAAAAATATAGTAATACAGTAACAGTAATATACAACAAAATAAAGCACAACAATAAACACCCAATGAAATAAAAACAGACAAGCGCTAGGATTGACTCGCATAAGGGATGGACAAGCAAGAGGTCTTATCTCCCCAGCAGAGTCGCCAGCTGTCGTAACCTGCGAAAAAAACAACCGGCGAGAAAACAAGAACAGAAGAGTCGCCACCGAACATTATTTATCCTGACGCAGGGAAAGGAAACGATCGAAGAAAACCTGAAGAAGGGAGAAGACATGGTCATCGCAACCATGGTTTGGGTTCGGGAGTCGGTTACATGAGGGGAAGGTATTAGCACCCCCACGCGTCCATTGTACTCGATGGGATCCACGCTTGTTGTCTAAAAAAAGGGTGAGTTATCTAAAGCCTACTGCTAAACAGAAACAAAACGGGGAAAAGAAAAGAAAAAGGTGACTCGGTAGGATATCGCCGTCCTAGGCCTACGTATTCCCTCGTGCAATGGGAAAGTCGGAGTCAACGTAGTTCAGAAAACTACGGGGGGAGGTTGCTCGCCAAGACATCTCTGTCTTGTGCCTATGTATCCTCAATCTAACCAGAAGGAGGAAATCAGAGCAGTCGTAGTTCGACCTAACGAGGTCTTAGTGTTTTTTATGAGCGGCGTTAAGTTCGCGTCCGGCTGTTAGGATCGATGCCTGTTTGCGACAAAATAGAAAATAACGTACTCTTTTCTGAAAATGGTTTGAAACTTAAATATCTCGAAGGAAAAAAGGGTTTGAATTTTTATTTTTGTGTTTTTAAGACAGAAGTGGATTGAAGTTAGTTCGTAACTTGCATTGCACTGAAGTCTATGACATAGGAACGAATGCCTAGCAAATTGTTCCAAGATGGATCGCCCACCAAACACTCTAGAAAAATGAGAGGAAACCCCTCATTCCTCACTTCCCACATGCAAGGCTTATGCGCAATACACGTTAATTTTATTAAGTGTTTTAGAATTGTTATGAGATGAGAAGAGAAGACTCAAGTCGAAAAGAAAACGCTACGGGAATTCTATTATAATGTTGTCATGCAAAATTGGTCCCAAGGTTGAGTTCAAAGGGGAAACATCTACCTAAGTTAGCATGCATAGATGAAAGCCTAATGTCTATCCTACTCCGAGCTTAATCGGAATTAAGTCGGACTAGGAGCCTTAAGGGAGCAAGCAAAAGAAAGGCAAAAAACAAAGGGATAAATAAAAAACAGCGGCTACAACAACGCTCCAGCACCTGCACAACGGTAAATTCCAGCGAATACATCAAACAACATTCAACAGCTCACATTTCAGCACAAAAATAGGTGTAAAAGGCCAAACAGCAGCACATTCAACAACACATATGCACCAAGACAACAATGAAAAACAGGGCAGCACACCATGCATTTGAAAACAAATACTCATGCAAGCAACGATTGCAAATAGACAAACAAAGAATGGCAAACCAATCATGAAGGTTGCAAGCATCAAGAATGAATAACATGATCATGTTAACAATTCAAGAACAATTACTCAACAAAGTTTGCACAACTCAAACATTGATCAAAACATCATGCATGAGCAACCACGGAAGCAAACAACAATCACGCATCACATGTCCAGCAAGTTGAGCATCAATTAAGAATTAACACAATTCCAATGTGTGTGCATCGTGTTTATCGCATCAATTAGTCAACAACGCAAGCATAAATATTCATCGATGAAAATCAAGAATCGCGTGTCGAAGAATCGTGTTCATGCAAAGGTGTGAGGTGTAACATCATCAAAACAATCCACAAACATGTGTCATATCAATCCATGAAGATTAAAAGTGGAACGGGATCGAAACATGCTAAAAAATGCACAAAAATCACACTTTGCATCAGTGTTAATCAATTAACCAATTACAGTTCATTTTGGTTAATCGATTAACAGCTCTAATTATGCAAAATTTACTCTGGTTAATCGATTAACCTAATTGCACTGCAATTGGTTAATCGATTAACCCTGTACCAGCAGCGGAAAATTAGTTTGAAAAATCACTTTCAGCAGCAAAATCACTTATGTAATCACTTCCAATGACCAAGCAATCAACAATGCACGAGAATTAAGCTCAATCACAGCATTCAAACATCACTTAGATCCAATATTCATCAACATCAAGAATCAAATTCAAGCAAATGGATCAAAATCAACAACAATCAAAGATCTACATTGTATAAGTTGAAATTAAGCCAAATCAAGCATAGATCTAGGAAAAACCAACCTACAAAGCTGAGAATTGCTTTGGTACGTGTTGCAAACGAAAATTGATGAATCCAAGAGAGAAATCCAAGATCTATGCAAGAAACTTCAAGATCCAAGCAAGAAACTTCAAAATCCAAACAATGTGATGATTTTGCTTCAAGCTTTCTCCAAAATCAGTCCCAAATGCTCAAATCCAAGAGTAAAACAGTAGCAAATTCAAGATTCCTTCAAGAATTGGTGAATGGATGAAGGTTTAGTTCCAAGATCAACAAATTTCAACTCAAAATTTGTTGAACTTTGATGGTGGAACTTTGAGTGAGGGTTTTGGAATGAGAGAAAAGTTGAGAGAAAATGGAGTGAGATATGTAGAAAATTCAGAAAATGAATCAAGGTTGTGAGAGGTTTGGAGTTGATTAGATTAAATAACCCCTAGGTTAGGAGTTAAGTTTGGGTTTGGAGTGAGGCTTAGTGGGTGGAAATGGAAGTGAAAAATGAATTAGGAAAGGAAATGAGGAATTAGAGTGGAAAGAATTTGAATTTTGGGTGGAAAATCACTCTCTCTAGATCCTTCTACTGGTGTGAAATTTGAAATTGGTGATAAAATTCTGAATTAAAATGATGCAGTGCTGAAAAATGAGGTATTTGGGAAAATTTTGCCTTGGTTAATCGATTAACCAATTTTAGTTCAAATTGTGTTAATCGATTAACACAAGGATAATTTGAATTTGGCGCCTTTTGGAGGGAAACTTGGGGAATTGCCCGTTTTCACTTGTTCTGAGCCATGCTAGACCTCTGAAACTTGCCATTTGATATTAACACTGAAACACACTTGAAATATGCTGTGAATTTTGTTTCGTGCTCGGAATACTGCTGAAAATAATCATCTGGTGCTGAATCGCTGATAAAAAAATGACTGCCAGAGCTTCTGATTGTCAAATCAACTAATGAGCAAAATAAATGCTCAAAAAGACTTTGAAAGCTATCTGCTTGGCCCCAAACACTGCTAGAATTTCTTTTGAACTGGATAAGCTGCTGAAGCGAGAGAAAATACCTTGATCCCCTGCCCAAAAGAACCATGCAAATGCAAAGATGACAATGCAAAATGAGATGAAACATAAGCCAGTTAGGATAAGAATACGAGGGCAAATTTTGGGGTGCTACAATATGCTTTATGGTTATCTACTCTTAATGGATCTATAGTACAAGATCTCAAGAAAGGCGCAGTGGTTAAATAAGTTACATAATAGATCAATATCTTTTGGTGTATCTATCTTCAACGTCTATTGTACTATGGAGTAACAAAGACACTTGTACAAGTTATCTCTTCCAACGACTGTTCCTCTGAAATTGTTATATAAGTAGCTAAAGATTCAACATGGATTTTCAACAAGGAATAAGGAGAAAAGAGAAGAAAACCCAAGAATGATAGAAACGTTCCTCGCTTATATTAGAATGGAAGAATAATATGATCAACAAAAGCAAGACAATCGAGTATGCAAAATTTCTGTTATATGTTGTAAATTGTACAAAGCCTTAAGATTTCTGAAACATTGAATATCTTAGAAATCTTAAGTGGTATGACCTTTGTTATGGTTATTTCCCTATACGCCTGATTATGTATCAAGTACACCTTATTCTCTATTCTATTAAACAAGTTGTTTAGTAGTTTAGATAAAGTCTCTTGCTATGTGCTTGAGCATCAAAGTCTCTTGCTGTGAAGTTTGAGCCAAGTAAGTCTCCTGCTATGTGCTAGAGCATTGAATTCTTAATCAATGGTTGATTGACAATAAAGTCTCGGGCTGCAGGTATGAGCAAAAGTCTTGGATTCTTGGAATCTAAGTAGGGAAGTATTGTACCTGAAGGGTATGAGCAGCAGTCTTGAATCCGTGGGATTTGAGCAAAAGTCTTGGATTCGTGGAATCTAAGCAGAGAAGTCTTGGACCGAGGGTTTGAGTAGAAGTCTTGAGCCTGAGGGGCTTGAGGAAGGAAGTCTGGAACCTGAGGGGTTTAGCAGGAAGTCTTAGGCTGAGGGTTTAAGCAGGAAGTCTCTGGCTGAGGGTCTGAGCAGTAAAGTCTTGTGCTGAGGGCATAAGCAATTGTAATCATAATTTGATTATAGTGGAAAATCTATTATGCTGCAAAGGGACTGGACTACTCTCAGTTTGGGAGGAACCAGTATAAATCTTTGTGTGTTCTGTTGTTATTTATTTTCTTCTTTTATTATTCCACTACAATTAATTATCAGAATCTGAACAGTGGTTCAGAATCTAAACTCTGTTCAGAAGCAAAGTAAATAAAAGAAATAACACAATTCAACCTCCCATTCTTATATATTTTTCTCACCTTCAAGCTTCATAGTTCGACAGTAGTCGAAGATGTGCATATTATATTCGAAGTCTATTCTTGCATGCAGATAAATTTGTTAGCTTGTTGTTTAAGTTAGCATGTTGAACTAGGCTTGTCTGTTGGGCAAATTGTTTAGTATGTTAGTTGAAAGCTAGGGTTTAGTTTCCTTATAAATAGCATACTAGTCATCATTTCTCCATCTATCCCTGATAATCCTAATCAAAGAGAATAAGTGGCGTGGTTGAGATTTAATTGTAAACATTGTTCCCTAATGTGTAATTGAATCAATAATCCAATTTTTAACCACTTTGATTTGTTTTTCTCTTCTTCTTCTCCTCTCTTTTCCTTTTACTTTGTGGTTTTCTTATTAATCAAAAAACCAATCATACTCTGTTTTCTTGGGCATCATTTCATAACAAAATAGTGTGGTGAGCACGGAGGAGAAGACGCTGTTAACAAAGTATGAGATTGAGAAATTCACCAGTGTGATTGATTTCGGTATGTTGCACTTGAAGATGTAAGCCCTACTAGTTCAGTAGGGTTTGTTAGAAGCGTTGAAAGGATCAAAGAAGATGGATGTTTACCTAATAGAGAAGGAGAAGAAAACGACGATCGATAAAGCCCACAGTACAATCATCTTGAGCCTTGGTGAAAAGGTTCTCTAATAGGTTTTGAAGGAGAAAACTACAGTGAGTGTGTAGAGCAAATTTGAGGGGTTGTATATGACGAAATCTTGGGTAGATTATCTCTAATTGAAGCAAACTTTGTATTCATTTAAGATAAGTGAAGATAAAGTCTTGGCTGAGTAGCTGGATATGTTCAACAAGTTGATTTTTGATCTTGAAAATATCGAGGTCAAGATTGATGATGAAGATCAAGTGTTGCTGTTGTTCTGTGCTCTACTAAGATCTCATGTTGACTTCAAAGAAACCTTATTGTATGGAATAAAGTCCTTGACCTTTGAAGAAGATCAATCAACCTTGTACTCGAAGGATTTGAATGAAATAAAGGAGCACAAACCATCATCTATTGGTGAATGATTATCCGTAAAAGGAAAGTTCTTGAAGAAAGATGGTAGGTTTGAGAAGAAGAAGGGTAAAGTTCTATGCAATTCTTATGGTGGTAATGCTCCTGCTATTAGGTGTTATCATTGTAAGAGGAGGGTCATACAAGAAGGATGTGCCCTGATCAACTAAATAATCATGATGGAAAGGATACTAGTAATGCAGCCATTGTGCAAGATGATTATGAATCATCTGATGTCTTGGTGGTTTCAAGCAGTGACTCTAGCAAGGAGTGGATTATGGATTCAGGGTGTACTTGACACATGACTCCAAAAAAAGACGTGTTTAAGGAATTATATGATCAAGATGATGGGTCAGTACTGTTGGGAAACAACAAAGCCTGTAAGATTGCAGGTATTGGATCTGTGAGATTCAAGCTTCATGATGAGTCAATAAGGGTATTGGCTGATGTCAGGTATGTACCTGAACTTAAGAGGAATTTGATTTCTCTTGGTGAATTTGACAAGAAAGGATATGTTTTCAAAGGAGAGAAAAGTATCCTAAGGGTAATGAAGGGGTCGAAAGAAGTCTTGAGAGACATCAAGAAGCAATGCCTATATACCCTTAAAGTTGAGGTTGTAAGTGGTTCAGCAGATGTGACATCCACAAAACTTGTGTCGAAGACTGAGCTATGGCACAAGCTACTTGGCCATGTCAATGAAAGATGACTGGTTGAATTGTTGAAACAAAATCTGATATGTGGTGACAAGGTCGAAAAACTTGAGTTTTGTGAATCTTGTGTAATTGGTAAATCCTATAGGGTGAAGTTTAACAAAGGTAAACAAAGAACACACAAATCCCTTACTTATATCTGTGCTGATCTTTGGGGACCTGCAAGAAATCCTTCATACTCAGGTGCAAGATATTTTCTATCCATAGTTGATGATTACTCACGAAAGTTGTGGGTATTCATTCATAAAGCTAAGGATGATACTTTTGAAATTTTCAAAAGTTGGAAGACTCTGGTTGAAAACCAAACTGGTAGGAAGGACAAGAGGTTGAGGATCGACAATGGTCTTGAATTTAGCAATGAGGATTTCGAGAGTTATTGTGTTACGTTTGGTATTGCAAGGGACATTACTACTACATGAACTCCTCAACAAAATGGTTTGGCTGAAAGGTTTAATAGAACCATTATGGAAAGAGTGAGGTGTTGTTTACCTTGAAAATTGGTAAACAACCGCTGATCTTCTAAAACAATAAAGTTCTAGTAACTTACAGGATCGATCAGATTGATCCTAGGACATGTGCTCTATGTGTATTTAGAATATTTCACGATTTAGTAAGGTATGCCTTTCGACAATACTCATAAATAAAAAAGGTGTTTGAAGTGTAAAGGACAACGATAAAGATCAAAGAAACAACTAAGTCGAACAATACATCAAAAGAGAGAAAAGGCTGAATGTAAAGGTTTGATAAAAACTGGAATTAAATGCTAGAAAAGAATGCGTAAAGATCTAAAAATGCAGAAAGATAAATGCTTGAAAGTAAAGGCTTTTTAAATGTAAACTTCAAAGTAAAGACTTAGTAATGTAATTGACTTGAAAGGTAAAAGTTTGTAAAGAAAAGATTTCAAAGTAAAGAATCTAAAATAGAAACTTCAAAGTAAATTGCATTGCAATAAAGGATGATGGTGATTACAATCACGTACATTCTCACTTCACTTGTTTCTCGACACACAGGATACTTTGAGTGAATATAGAGTTACTTGTACAAATATGATTTTTTCACACCTATTCTAACTCTAGGATTAACCTATTTATAATACTTTAAAGTAACCACCATTTGACGGTTTTACTCCTAGATCACGCCACTTGGCACTTTGCATGTCTTCAACTTCTGGATCTTCGCCACCTGTCCTCTTTTCAAATTCAAATAGTAAAACTTCCCTCCACTATCTAGTTGTAACTGCAGCGCATTATCATATCAGTTTTATCCTGTCGAATTGACTCTTTGAACGTAGAAATATTTAAAGTCTTTAAATCCTTCTATTCGACTCAGGCTTTCAGCAAACATGGTCGAAGACCTTCTAGTCGAAGCCTTCTTTTTTTAGCTTATTATCTTAAAGAATACCTTCCCTTAAAGCCAAATTGTTTGAAATCATGTAGCGTCGAAATTAGGAGCTATCAGGTGCATGTTAGTTAGTGCAGGATTAAAGAAAGTGTTTTGGGCAAAAGCTGTTGTGACTGCAACATACCTGATAAATAGGTGTCCCTCGACTATCTTGTGAATGAAAACACATGAAGAAGTGTGGTCAGAAGATCCACCTAATCTCAACAGACTTATAGTATTTGGCCGCTTAACCTATGCTCACATTAAGCAAGACAAGGTTGAACCTAGAGCTTTGAGATGTATGTTTCTTGGATACCCTGAAGGAGTCAAAGCTTATAGGATATGGTGCCTAGAGTCAGGTCACAAGAGATGTATCATGAGTCAAGATGCAGTTTTTAATGAAACTGAGATGGCTTTCAAGAAAATTGATGACGTTGGTAGAAGTACAGAGATTTCTAGAGAAGAGATGGAATGGGAAGAAATTCCCGTTGAGGTGGAGCATAGTGATGCTGAATTGCATAACCCAGGTGAAGTCGAAGAAGAAGCACAAGGTACTGATAATGATGAGGAGACTAATAATGACTACTTGCTAGAAAGAGACAGGTTAAGAAGAGTCATCAAGCCACCTCAGAGACATGGTTATGCAGATCTTATAGCTTATGCCTTAATCTCTGCAAGTGAGGTTCTGGACGAAGAACCTAGAGACTATAAGGAATTTATGAGGAGTCGAGACAAGACTTAATTGATGAAAGCCATGAATGATGAGATGAAACCTCTTGATGACAATAACACTTGGGAGCTGATCGAGAAACTTGCAGAGGCTAGGTTAGTCAACTGTAAGTTGATTTTCAAGGTTAATGAAGGAATCTAAAGAGTGATGCCCAAGCGATGTAAGACAAGGTTGGTTACTAGAGGTTCACTCAGAAAGAAGGTGTTGACTTTAATGATGTGTTCTCACATGTTGGAAAGCACAAATCTATTAGAATGTAATTAACCATGGTGGGAAAGTTCAACCAAGAACTTGAACAGATGGATGTGAAGACAACCTTCATATATGATGATCTAGATCAAACAATCTTGATGAGGAAACCTAAAGGGTATGCATAAAAGGGAAAGGAATATTATGTGTGCAAGTTAAATAGGTCACTATATGGCCTGAAATAATCTCCTTGAAAATGGAATAGGAGATTCGACAAGTTCATAGCACACATAGGTTTCACTAGGAGCCAGTTCGATCATTGTGTTTTCTTCAAATTTTGACTTGGAAATTAACTTGTTATTTTGTTGCGTTATGTGGATGACATCCTCATAGAAAGCAATAATGTCGAGGATGTTATGAAGGTGAAGGCTAAACTCGATAAAGAGGTTGACATGAAGGATTTAAGAGTTGCATCCAGGATTCTTGGGATTGACATCCGGAACGATAGAAAGCAATCAAAATTATGCTTATCCCAAGAGACACACCTACTGAAGATTCTCGACATGTTTGGTATGCAGAATTCAAAGCATGTGGTAATACCGACTAATCCTTAGTTCAATTTAAGTAAGACTCAAAGTCCTAGTACTGAAGTCGAAAGAGCCTATATGGACAAAATTCCATATAGGTTCTTTGATGTATGCTATGGTCTGTACGAGGCCAGACATAACATATGTAGTGATCATTATAAGCAGGTATATGGCCAATCCTTGGAAGGCACACTGGCAAGCATTGAGTGGATTCTAAGGTACATAAATGGGTCTCTGAGCAGAGTCCTGATTTATGGTGGAGCCTGTGATGATGATAGCAGTGTCGAAATCTAAGGATTTGTCGACTCTGATTATGCAGGTTGTATGGATTCTAGAAAATATATTTCTGGATATGTGTTCACTATGTTTGTCACAACAATTAGTTAGAAAGTAACATTTCAGAAGGTTGTTGCCTTATCAAGAATCCAATTTTTAACCACTTTGAATTGTCTTTCTCTTCTTCTTCTCTCTTTTCCTTTTACTTTGTTGTTTTGTTGTTAATAAAGAAATCGGTCATACTTTGTTTTCTTGGGCATCGTTTCACAAAATTAATTTTAAAATTCAAGTAGTCAGAGTAAGCATCCCTGGGGTAAGCTCGACAGAGAGGAAAAAGGTAAAAACAAAGTTAACAATCTGGATAGAGATAAAAGTAAAGATAATATTTAAAAACATCAGGAAATTACTCAGATACTCTATTTGAGTAAGATGAAGAAAAGCAATTACCTACGGAGAATGGAGAATACAAGTAAAAGAGATTAGCAACATGAAGTTATTCCTTTGGATAATAGTGCTAATGCTGGTAAAAAGAATATACAAGTTGGAAATGTAAACATGCAAGTGGTCTGTAGAAGTCAAAAGCCAGTAAAATGAAGAAGATCAACAAAAAGAGGGAAGTCAAGTGGCTAGAGAAAATTGACCGTACCTTTGATCCCGACAATCCAGGTGACAAAAAGACATCAATAGAGAAAAGCCTCAAAGTGTCAATAAGGACAACTCTAACATACAAGAAGAAAGAAGTTAGAAAATAAACCATCATCGTAAGGATAAGAGTAATAACAAAGGTGATAGTACCAACATGCAGATGAAGAATCATAATAACGATGGTACTTGAAACAAAGAGAGTGAGCGTATAATGCTTAATACTGATTAGGGTTTTATCGAAGATGGAGCGTATGGATTAGCGTGATACTGAAGGTCAAAACGTGGATTTAAAGTCAACTGAATGGCTGGAGGTAAGGATCATTTGGCAGCGGAAGCAATGGCGATGAAGATTGGTTTGGAGTTTTCGATAAACAGAGGTATCATTCGCCTGAAGGTTAACTCAGATTGCCTTGATCTGGTGAAAATGACGAATCAGGATGAGAATTGTCTTCATAGAACAACAATAAGGATGGCATGCCATAGAATGATGAAGATGAAAAAGTTGTTTTGAGAGATTGAAATCGTTCACATGCAAAGGAAAAAAACAAAACGACGCATGAAACCATGAGGCTTTGTGTCTCAAAGTGTGTTTTGGACAATAAATCAAATAGACCTAACGATCAAATAACTCTTAGAGGGATAAACCATAATGGGCCCATAAGCCCAAGTGTAACCTAATTCATTTTAGTGTTAACTTTGGTTTTAAAAAAACAAGAAAATAGTTTTAAAATTCTACAACCTAAAATTTAATAATTCAAACACAAAAATAAAAATATAATAATAATAATAATAATAATATTAAACACACACACACACACACACACACGCACGCACATACACACACACAGAATTATATAATTTTAAGCGTAAAAATATGAAAGATATAAAAAATATTTAAATTAAAATATGAATATTAATTTCATAAATTAGCAAAAATAGAGAAATTCAAATTGTAATTATTATTATTATATTATTATTAT
This sequence comes from Lathyrus tuberosus, assembly GCA_022829125.1. Classification (NCBI taxonomy): domain Eukaryota; kingdom Viridiplantae; phylum Streptophyta; class Magnoliopsida; order Fabales; family Fabaceae; genus Lathyrus; species Lathyrus tuberosus. Next base: position 1,150,617 of record JALAZF010000515.1, on the reverse strand, counting down.
TATTATTATTATTATATTATTATTATTATTATTATTATTATTATTATTGTCATAGAGTAATATTGTCACACTACGCCAAAATTGTTTTTTGGCAGCACTACAAAGACATCGCTTTTTCCCAAAAGCGCTGCTATACGTTTTAATAAAAACAAAAAAAAAAAACAAAGGAAAAAAGCGCTGCTATAGGGGGACTTTAGAAAGTGCTTTTGAAAAACGCTGCTAAAGGCCTAAGGTATGTTGCACTTTAGAAAAGGCCTTATGGGAAGCGCTGCTTAAAGGATACCATAAGCCATCGCTTTTGAAAAGCGCTGCTAAAGGGCTTTTGTACACCACACTTTAGCCAACGCTTTTGGAAAGCGCTGCTAAAGGCCTTTCGTAAACTACACATTAGAAAGCGCTTTTATAAAGCGCTGCTGTATGCATATTAAAAGAAAGCTCTTTTACCTCAAAAGCGCTGCTAAAGGTCTAACATAAGAAAGCGCTTTTTTAAAAGCACTGCCTTAAGTCTTTTAAAATATAAAAATTAAAATAGATACTGATCTCCCTCTATTTTCCATACGACCGTTTCTCTTTCATAGCCCTAACATTCTTTATCTCTCGCGACGCTCTCCACGGTATCTCCCTCTCCGTCTGCGCAAATCCCTCCGTCGTGTCCGTTTCCTCTTCTCCGAAGCAGACGAAACTCCCTCCGTTCGTGTCTTCGTCACGCCCTCCGTCCTCCGCCGTAACTCCCGCCGTAGTAACTTCGTTTGTCTTCTCTTTCGTTTTTCAGGTTTTCTCTCCAATCATGGAAATGACTAATAATCTCCATTGTTTGATTGTTTCTCTGTTGTTTCTGTGAAATATTTTTTTTGTATTATTAGTTGTTGATGTTGAGTTTTCAAGTTTTGATTGTTTCTCTGCTGTTGATGTTGTAATTTTTTTTTTGTCAAAGATAACTCAAGTTATCATTTCTGTCTTTATTTTTTATTTGTTTGTACCCCTTTCCTCATTGCACATTGATTTCTAGAAAATTTGTTATAGATTTTGCCTTACTATAGTGCCTTTTATTGATTATTTTTAAACTTTATTTCAAAAAAGATGAAAAGAAATACTACTTACTTGTAGAGTACAAGTATGTTTAGGATGTGTAAGGAGGTAGAATAGTGATTAATTAGAAAAGTTAAAGTAGTTAAGAGTGTTATAGAAGTTAGTTAGTTGAGGTTGTTATAGGGCTATTTGTAAAGTTAAAAGGAAAATTTTATCGGACTCCTGCAAGACTTGTGAGAATAAATGAGTTAGCTTATGAAATCATGATGATTGAAATTAGAATGTGATGCACTACTATTGAATCCAATTTGACTTAGTGATGTAAGGATTTGGTTAAAAAACCATTGGGAGCTTCATTTGTGTACCGTTGTTATAGATTTCGGAAAAAGGTTATGTAGCTTGGTGAATGCTTGTTGATAATGTTCGTAGTAAGGTTGAAGATGATAAATAGTGATATTTGTGGTGAATTTATTTTGAGAGTTTATTGAAAATGATAATGAAATTAATTGTTAATTGAACTAGTGATTGAATTTATTTCGAGAGTTGATTGAAAATAATTATGAAATTAATTGTTATTTTGAGAGTTGATTGAAAATGATAAATAGTGATTGAATTGTTAATTGAATTTGAATTGATGATTCTTTGTTGGATAGAACTTTGACGTTAATTGAACTTAAGTGTTGAAGTTGTTTTTTTTTGACAAACTTGAGTTGAAACATTAAGTGTTGATATGTCATTTGTGATGAATCAAAGTATACCATGCTATTTGAATTAATGATGAAGTTTACTAAATTTGTTTCTTGAAACTTTGACTTGTTCCTCCGATATTTCTTGTTTTTCATATTATATACTAAATTTGTCCTATTATATTTGGTATATTCCATCAGTTACTAACTTACGTTCATTTGCTATAAGGGTTACTCGTGAAGAGTGAAATTCGGATCGTTTTCAAGAATCTTACACTTTGTGGTTCAGTTCAGAAGTTGTTGACTTCTATACAGGTACTTAATTGTTCTTTTGTGTTTGTTTAGCTTACTTAGTAAAACCATGGATAAAAAATGGATGTCTTCCAATCGATTGTCAAAAGAAAACGAGAATGGGGTATTAGAATTCGTTAAGTTTGCGGTTGAACACGCCAAAGACCCCATTCGAATCATATGTCCTTGCTTAGGTTGCTGTTTTGGGCGTCAGATTGACGCAGTTCAGTTGGAATCACATTTAATGAGGCATGTAATTGATCGAAGTTATACATGTTGGATATTACATGGTGAGATAAGTGTTGCACCCCAAATTTTACCCTCTGATACTCTGATCTTTGTTTTATCATGTTTATGTCATTTGCCTTAGCATTTGCAGTCACACAATCTATCGAGCATAATCATCGTTGTGTTTCTGTGTAAATACAGTCGTTCAATTGAGGACTGTTTGTTTTATCGCGCGTGAATTTTATTGTTAAAATTCTTTTTAGGACTTTAGATCTTAATCTAGAATTTTGTTTCAAAGTCATTAGATCAGTGTAAAATTAATGTCCTCTTTGTTATTATTTACTATTATTTATGTTTATTATTATTATTATTATTTTCTTTTCTATTATTAATTTATTTATTTTTGATATTTATCATTTTTTTATTATTATTATTTTATTGTAATATTTATCATTGTTATACATTATTACTATCATTTATTTACTTTTAGTTATTATTTACTATTATTTATGATTTTTATTTGTTATTACTATCATTGTTATATATTATTGTGCGAGTTTATCTTGTTATCTTATTATCTATGTTTTTTATATAATTATTAAGTCCCAAAGCCATCTCCCTGCACATTCCTATACTTTCATCTGCGCATCCCCATCTACCAACTTCAGAAAAACTCCAAATGTTTCACCAAAATAACTTTCTGCTTTTTGTGGCTTACACCGTACCACAAGCCATTGACTGAGTTGTGCATCACAAAAAACCAGAAAACATCTGCATAAGCCAAGAACCAGCTGCAATGTTACTCAGTATGCCATAAGCCCTGCACAATGAAACAAAACTGCTACTGCACCCAGACCTGCAAAGAAAGAGACATATCATACAGCCTGTAAACCTGAGCATAGAGAAGGCTTGTACCATAAGCGTATTCAACAAGTTTGTGTTTGGATTTAAAAGAGGGAGGAGAATTAACAAGGAGGGGAGAGGAGCTCTAACCTTTTCCTTCATAACCGTGTGAAAAACCTTTAACTTGAGAAAATCATCCTCATCACATTGTTTCAACCTCCAAACTACCGCCGAAAACTAGTATCCGCGGCTGAGACACCACACACACCCTTTGGATACCCTACGCTTCACACATTTTCAACTCAACCAAGATGCCACCTGCCATTTTTCTTATACCATAACATAAACCCTCTTTCCTCTTCAACCAAAATTCCTTCCTTCACCAAAACAACCACAAACCTCCATTAATCTTTTCTTCTTCAACTTTAAATCTTCCAAAATCTATCAACAACACGCCTCCACCCTCAATAAAAAACCCTCAGCAACAACTTCAATCCACAGTACCATAACCAAAACCAAAAAAGAGAAGGAAGAAACTGACTTACTTATGGAAAAATCTGAAATTTCTCTCCATCCTCACAACTCTTAAAACCTCGCCCTCTCATCATCGAAATAACCTTCTCTTAAACGCACTGCAACTCGACGCAACCGACCCTCTTCACCCACCCTCTTCAACCTTCAGCAATCAAACCCATCAACACCTTCTCATCTTCAACAAAACCCAATCACCCACGTCGCAACCCTCACATCACCACCGCAATCCTCCGTCGCCGTGCAAAAAATCGAAGCTGGAAAAGCGCCGTTGCGAGGGAGAAGGACGACAAGAACGACATGGATCGAGAGAAACAGAGATGGAGATCGGAGAAAGGGTGAGAGGCCGGATTGAGAGAACGTGAGAGGAACAGTTGAGGTCCAAGCCTTGTTTGCAAATTCGTATCATTGAAAGGCAAAGAGTAAGTTTAGATATGTTCTTACTTTTGTTTCTGCGTACGGTAATATTGGGATTTAGGTTTTTCTTAAACCCTGTATCAATCAAACCGGGTCGCCACCGACCCATATACCTGATTCACGGCCCACACTATTGATGGCCCAGTGGTCATTTTACCCTCCAGTATTCAAGCTGTTTTTTTTATCTGCAACATTTGTTGTTGTTTTTTTTATCAGTTTTGATAAACTTTTCTTTTTTTAATTTAACTTTTAATTATCATTTGTATTTTAATTTTAACTGACAGATTTTGAATTTTAATTTTTATTATAAATTTTCTTTTGTTTAATTAAATCTTAATCTATTTTTTATTTTTATATTTATTTATTATAATTGTTATTATTATTATTATTATTATTATTATTATTATTATTTATTTAATTCTTGTTAGCATTCTGTAAATATTTTTATATAAAATTTTGTTGAATATTTTTATTAGATAATTTTTAAATATTTGTTAATAATTGTCAATAGTTTTTGTAATCATTTTAGTTATCACTTTGTTTAGATTTATTTCTTGATTTACTTTTCATTTCTATCTTGATTTTCATCTTCGATCTTCGATCTTTTTTTTCGATTTTCATATTTGGGCCTATGATATATCAAAATCATAATTTTTGTTGATTTACTTGAATCAATAAATTGTGATGAATATGAGGCCTATTTTCTATTTTGTTGGTCAATGAGAGTTTAATTAAAGATCATCGATTTTATCGATTTAAAATCATAATTTAGACTAGACCAACTTTATGTTTCATTTCGATCTCATTTTATTTTATTTTTTATCGGTCAATGAGGATCTAAATCTTTATTTAGATGAGACCAAATTTATTTCATTTCGAGCCCATTTTCTTTATTTTTGGGCCGATGATATTGCGAAATCACGACTTTTTATCGATTTATTTCAAATCACTAAGTCGTGATATATATGAGGCAACTTCTTTTATTTTATCGGTCAATGAAAGTCAAATATCATAGATTATCGTTTTCATGATTAAATCATGATTAAGACGAGATCGACTTTATTTTCACTTCCCGTCGCATTTATGTTCATCTTCATTTTTTGACCGATGAAGTCTTTCTATTCACGAACGTTGTTAGCGAAGCGACGAACCTTCATTATTTCAAATCTGTAGTGAGTGATCACCGAGATCTCATTCTATACTTTGAGATCGTGATAGGTTACCTTCGATTAATCAACGAGAGTTTGTGACTTAAGACGAGGTATTCACCTTTTCTTTTCGTGTGGCACGATTTTATCAGAGAATGATCTTCTATATTATTTCTCTATCGTGTCTTAACACAATGATCAAGTTGTGCATCCTACTATAGTATGGTCTTCCTCATAGACCGTGCTACGATGGTTTAGCACTACATTGGACCCGATACATCGATCCAATAAATTAATCACTAATCACTAAATTTACTTTCAGTCAATATATATCTTGATTTATTCTTTATGTCGATATTATTACTGTTCATATTATTCTTGTTCATATTATCAATGTTCATATTTATATCTTGTTTATATTGTTCACTTCATTTGTTCATATAAAACACACTAATAAATATCGAAACCCTAAAAAACTCAATTGACCGGACTGTTGGTTACTATTGTGAATTTGGACTGAGGACTTACATTAAAGCATTTTTCACCTTTGCTTGATGCCTGCTTTTATTGATATATGTATGTATGTTTGTCTGACATTGTTTTTTAGCATGTTAGCATGAGCAATATGATACTATATAGTCATTTTCATTCTTTGATTTATTATCATTTGATTTTGATGTTTTGATCATTACCATATTCATTCTTGTTCATATTTGACCTTTCTTCCAAAGGAAAGATCTTTACTCTGATTCCTAAGTCACGAACCATTCCCATTCACTTTGGCCTCATAAGAGCCATTCTTCCCTCATAGTTTAGTAATAGGATGAAGTTATCATGAACTCCATGTGATTCTCACTATCATGAGAACTCACTTTACCTTTTACTCAGACTTATAGAGTTATCATAAACTCTGTGTGATTCTCACTATCATGAGAACTCACTTCTCCCCTTTTTAAGTAGACTTAGAGAGTTATCGTGGACTCTACATGAGCTCATGCTCATTTCCCTTTGGAACGTTGGCCATAGTCAATGTTTTCTTTTCTTTCACCCTTAGTTAGGTGAACTACGGTTGCTCTGATTCTTTAGTCAGATATGTAGGCACAAGATGCGACGTCTTGGCGAGCAAACTTTGTACATACTTTTAGGTCTTTACCTTAGTACGAATTATCTTTAGCATGCAAACATTAAAATAACACAAACTAAACAAGAGGTTCCTGTAGAGTACTATAGATACTTAGGGTGCTAATACCTTCCCTTTGTATAACCAACCCCCGAACTTTAGATCTCCCCGTTTAGGTTTTTCTAACGATCTTGAACCTTTCCTTTGGATAAATCAAAGTCGGTTGTAAAAGAAATATGATGCAAGTTAATTGATAGCTTGTTATCCGATTTTCACCGCAACAGAAATGGCGACTTCACTGGGGAGAAGAGGGAAAGTTAGACCTATTGCTGGTCCTTTCCTAAGAGGGTTAAGCCTATCTTGTTTTCATGTTATTCATGTTTGCTTATTCTACTTGTATATTTGCTTGTATGTCATATTTGCATGTATATCTGTATATCTGTATATATCTGTATATCTGTCTGTGCTGGGATTTTCTGTGTGCAGGTTACCACTTTTGAGTGGTGAGATAAGTCCTAACCCGGACTTGAGAGAACACATATGTTTAGGTACCGTGGACATAATCAAGGGAACTTCGAGGGAGAAATCCCAAAGGAGGGAACTTGAAGTCCACACTCAGTTGGGGCCCTCTTGGAAGTGGTATATGTTGAAAGAGCAATCGTGAATGTGTTACTACTTTCGACCTAGGAGCCAGAGATACTGATGACCTTTAGTTATCCCTTTACCCCAACTTGGCCTATTTAGGACATAGTTCGAGGACTGTGAGGGAGCAATCCCAAATGGTTGCTACGCGATATTACACTCAGATGAGACTCCCTTGAGAATTTTACCGATCACCAAGCAATTGGAAAGTCGATAAAATCCGAAAGATGGGTTGTCGATTCTGGGAACTTTTTAGAACCTTGTCTGGCAGGTGAAAAACAAAGTACATACCTTTGGGATGGGTAGACCATGGCTCCATGCTTGTGATCTTCAAACTTAGGTCCTCTCTTGTTTGTGTGTGCATATCTGTGAATATCTGTACATGTTTGTTTGTGCATATCTGTGAATACCAGTGTACATATGTTTGTGCTTGTGTGCTTTTGCGTGTGCATATATCTATGTTTTGTGTGCCCGTGTTTGTGCATTGCATACATCTCCTCGCATCCATTAATGATTTCAAAGAACTCAGAAGTTCTTTTCTTTGCGAAGATCCTTAGAGATCATGGATTTTAAAACAAAACTCTCCAGTTTCCAAAATGTTCGCAGTTGGCCTTTGAGTTCCTTGAAACCATTTGGCTTGCATTAGCATTGCATTCTCATTGCATGTCATTTGCATTGCATTTGCATTTCTCAGCCTTGAGTCTAGTCCGTCCTTTGTCTGTAACCCAGGCGGCTTCCTGAAGCCATCATTGGACTTGAAGTAGCTTTTGAAGTTGTCTTTTTCAGACTCGTTCGTTGTGACCACCATGCTGGGGCACAGAGGCATTCAGATGAAGACTTAGGGTACTCAGAATCCAGGTTCAAACTTTGTTTGACTCTGATATGTCTTCATTCACGCCTCAAGGCGTCCAAATCAGCAAACCTTCGCCTAATAAGGCAGGTTCATCAGACTCTGAGGTGGAAGAATTTTCTAAGAGTATGTGTGAAGATGAGTCTCAAGTGGATCTCGACAATCAACTCTAAAGATGACTATCTCAGCTTAGCAGATTAAGAAGGAAATTTCAATTCCCTAAAGCTGGCAATCATTTGGCTGTTTAGCATTTTGTTGTATTTTCTTTGCATGTTTGAATTATATTTGCTTATAAGCATTGTTGTACTTTCAAATTGGCAAGATTAATGAAATGTTTGTGCATCTTTTGATTAAGTCCATTCGTTTCACTCATTTACTTTTGTGTTCATAAAGACAAAAAACAAAAAAACCGACAAATTTTTTTTCCATTTCAATCCTTTTGTTCAAGCAAAGATTGGGGAGGATGATGAAAATATTATCCATAATTGTTGTGGTATGCTTTCGATTAAACCTTGCCGAGGATGTAAGGCATTGTTTCAATCCCTAAACACTGGAGAAATAAGGAAGATAATCCCTCGTTAACCCTTCGAGCCTAGAAGTAGGAGTTTTCTTTCTTTATACAAAAAACCTATAAATCTCAACCTTGGGGCAGGGTAGTTCTCAGTTTAACTTGGTTACGCATTCGAACGCAAGCGCTTCATGCAAGATACCAGTCAGCTCTCTCAAATCAAATGAGTTATCGTTGTACAAGTTGTTCATCCACGCAACAATAAGGAAGGATAGCTAAAAAATCCTTAATCAAAGGATGAGTCGAGTCCCTTTCAAGGCAAAAGCCAAGAAAGATGGGAAGCCCAGAACTTTTCCTTATACAAAAAGAACTTGTACAACCGCAAAAAAAAGGGTTTCAAAGCAACAATCAAACAAAAAGGAGGTCCTAACCGCAAACAAAGAGAGGTATCGTGACCTCAATCAAATCAAAAGAAGAGGTATCGTGACCTCAACCAGCAAAGACAAGGAGAAGTCTCAAAGTCTCAAAGATTAACCAAATTCTGCGAGGAAGTACTGACTATCCAAGGTGTCTAAATCTTCATCAATGATCATCAGCTCGTTCCTAGTCTGTAGGAACCTGAATGTATAGCTTAAGTTAATTGAGCTTAGGATTAGAGTTCATCACGAAGATGGGGTGGGTACCAAACAAACTTTGAGCCTTTATCTTTGTTTCATAAAACCGTGAACCAAGCCACGTTACAACCCTTAAAAGATCTAATTGAGGTAAGGTTGTTTTGAAAGCATACTACAACAAAGTTTGATTAACCTGACTCCTAATGATCTTTGCTAGTTGTGTGTGTTGATCACTTCATCTGTCATTCTGTAAATGACCAGATCCACTTTGTTTTTGATTACTTAATCATTCCACTGTGCGTGTTTCATCAATAAAACTTGATTTCAAAAGCTTGCATGAATTTTTGCACTGAAATTGCCAATTTTAAATGAATAATACTTGTTTGTGAAATGATTCAACATCAAAGGAATCCCGACAAATGCAGTCAGCTAGGGAATTTGATTTGATAAAGGAAGCTCAGTCAAGGGGCAACTAAACGAAAGGTTCTGCCGATTCATCATTTCAAGAGTTGTTGAATCAGGGGCAGAACTCTTCAAAGTTCGGAATATTGGGGCAAGCCTTCTTGAGGTCATTTCATGACAAGTTTGGACTCCGATGACCCATCAACAGGGGCAAGTTTGTTCCTCAGTTGTTTCTACCACAGTTTTAAGGACTTTGTATTGCGAATACAGTTGAACTAGGGCAGTTATGTCAAGACTCATGGATCTCTTCAAGAGTTTGAAGACATTAAAGCATCTGTCATTTCAATTCTTCTGTAAAATCCTCTTGGTGACTTATCATCACAAGACCAGTTAATCAGAAGCAGTCAAGTCGAGATTCGACAAACCTCTCAAAGGTCAACTAGTCTGGGACATCTTCTTCACAGATTAACCAAGCTGACAGGGGCAAGTTTATTCCCCAGTTGTCAACAACCAGACTGGATAATTAACTCAAGGATTTTGTTGTGCATACGCTGTTAATATAGGCTTTATACAAGACACCCCGTGATGAGTATAAACTATCAGATAGCCTCCTCTTAGGCTTTGTATAAGGATTCTCCCATGCGGAGTCAGTCAGTCAACAGATAGCCTCCTCTTAGGCTTTGTATAATGATTTCCCCAAGTAGAATCCAACCTCCTCTTAGGCTTTGTATAATGATTTTCCCTAGCGGAGCCCAATCAACCTTTCAGCTTCAACCTGGGGTTTCGATCAAGACACATAACTAGTTCACGGGCTCTGTCGTGCAAAGCAGTCAATCTGGGGCAGTTATGTCGAGATTCGGTAAATCTCTCCAAGAGTTTGAAGATATTGAAACACCTTGTATGCCAATTCTTCTATAAAATCCTCTTGATGTATTCTTCCGACAGACCATGTACCCTGGGGCAGATGAGTTATGCAGAACTACTCAGCTTTTGTGGCATCTCTGCCAGCTCCCAGTAAGTTGTCTCTTCAACTAATCTTGGCACTTCCCAATGGATCTTTTCTCTCCAATGAAGAAATTAAACTCATGATGGTGATCCTAGTGAAGTCAAGATGCTTTATCAAGTGGAGTACTTTTTCCCCAGAGAAGGACATAACCTTGAAGTAAAGCTACTTCACCCCCAGTGATGGTCCAACCTTTTGAGTTTGGCTGGGTATCCTCTTTGAGATGTTTATTTCATCTCCAGTTTTGCTTCTTGTCTGTTTTGTCAGCATATACTTAAGCATGGCATAAGCACTCACATGCATAGCATATTATCATTTTTGATACATGTTTCTGGTGTTTACCTGTGTTGTTCACTTTGGCGTTTATCTCCCCAAGTGACTGGGTTTGTCTATTCTCTCCAATAGAGTTGTCAGCCTTAGGCATACAGTGGCCATTCCTTCTAATTCCCCACAGAGTTTGATTCTCATGGATGATGGTTGGTTCAGTTATCTTTTCCATTTTGGATAAGATAAATCCCCATTTGAGTTCATTCCTCAATTGGAGTCTTATTTGATCGTTCTTTCTAGCTTGTTCCTAGATTGAACTTTGGTCCCTGACAGGTGTGGTTTCTGAACCCACTTTCGAAAGTGCATTTATTTTGCACCGTTGTCTCGCAAGAAGATTCTTTTTCAAATTCCCATTGAAGACAAAACTATTTCCCCATCAGTGTTATAATATCAACATCTCTTTGGAATTTTTACCCAACAACATGGGGCAATCTCTCTCATGAGAAGCTTATCCGTCCTTGGTATTATTCATACTTCTGCAGTTACAAATGGTGTCACCTTCAGTCAGTCATTTTCCATTAACCTATTTGATGTGATCCCTATTTGAGGTTTTTCCTTTCCTTCAATTTGTTTGATGAGGTGTTCCGAGTTCAGGTTCCGTACCCTCGGATATGTGTTTTTTCCTTTCCGTCAATCTGTTTGATGAGATGTTCCAAGTTCAGGTTCCGTACCCTCGGATATGTGTTTTTTTCCTTTCCATCAATCTGTTTGATGAGGTGTTCCGAGTTCAGGTTCCGTACCCTCGGATATGTGTTTTTCCTTTCCGTCAATCTGTTTGATGAGGTGTTCCGAGTTCGGGTTCCGTACCCTCGAATATGTGTTTTTTTCCTTTCCGTCAATCTGTTTGATGAGGTGTTCCGAGTTCAGGTTCCGTACCCTCGGATTTGTTTTGTTTCCTTGCCGTCAGCCCTTGTTGCAACCATAATTGATATTCCCCAAGAAGTCTAACCTTAAGTACAGTCATCGCTGGCATCTTTCCTATTGTTAAAAACTGTTCCTGCTTGAATCGCGTCAAGCTTGAACCTAAAGTCGAATTATCGTTGGCACCGTCTTTGGTTTGAATCGAGTCACCTTAGGCTGTTAAGATCTTGTTCTTGTTTGAATCGTGTCAAACCTGAACCGAGTCCTTGTTCGAATCGTATCGGACATTGTCTCTTGTTTTAAGATCTTGTTCTTGTTTGAATCGTGTCAAACCTGAACCGAGTCCTTGTTCGAATCATGTCAGACATTGTCTTTTGTTTTAAGATCTTGTGATTATTTGAATCGTGTCAAACCTGAACTGAGTCCTTGTTCGAATCGTGTCAGACATTGTCTCTTGTTTTAAGATCTTGTTCTTGTTTGAATCGTGTCAAACTTGAACCGATTCCTTGTTCGAATCGTGTCGGACATTGTCTCTTGTTTTAAGATGTTGTTCTTGTTTGAATCATGTCAAACTTGAACCGAGTCCTTGTTCGAATCGTGTCGGACATTGTCTCTTGTTTTAAGATCTTGTTCTTGTTTGAACCGTGTCAAACTTGAACCGAGTCCTTATTCGAATAGTGTCGAACATTGTCTCTTGTCTTAAGATCCCGTTCTTGTTTGAATCGTGTCAAACTTGAACCCAAAGTCCAATTATCGTTGGCACCGTCTTTGGTTTGAATGGAGTCACCTCAGGCTTTTAAGATCTTGTTCTTGTTTGAATCGTGTCAAATCTGAACCGAGTCCTTGTTCGAATCGTGTCGGACATTGTCTCTTGTTTTAAGATCTTGTTCTTGTTTGAACCGTGTCAAACTTGAACCGAGTCCTTGTTCGAATCGTGTCGAACATTGTCTCTTGTCTTAAGATCCCGTTCCTATTTGAATCGTGTCAAACTTGAACCCAAAGTCCAATTATCGTTGGCACCGTCTTTGGTTTGAATCGAGTCACCTTAGGCTTTTATTTCAGTTTGTTCTTGCTTGAATCGTGTCAAGCTTGAACCTAAAGTCCAGTCATCGCTGGCATCCTCCATAAACGGAATCATATTTGTTTTCTCAACCAATTCTGGTACATTTTTTATTCATTAACCTCATTCACAGCCAAAAGGTCCAGTCACCTTTCATCATCTGACGCAGAGTTTACCTCTGTCTTTTCTGGCTTTTCTTGAAGATCCTGTTTGAACTCTTCAGTATAGGAAATCCCCAGAAAATCTTTGTAGGATGTCTATCCTTTTATTTCAAACTGATCCCCTATGGTGATCACGTCTTCTTTCTGGTTTCATGCCCAGTAAGAATGTGTCTTTTCCCCAGTATCGTCCGGTTACTTTTGAACCGTGTCGTCTACCTCCCTGGATCTTTCTCTAGTGGAGACCACCTTTCTGGCTCCTATCTCCGGTAAGGACGTGTAGGGTTTCCCCTCAGTTTCATTTTCTATCTCCAGTGTTTCCTTAGAGTCTCCCCAGTGAGTCTTCTTTGTTGGTTAGCCTGTATCCCCAGTGGATCTTCCTTGCGGATACTAACCTTCATCCTTCCCCAGTGGAGCTCACCTGTGTTTGGTAGCTCTTTATCCTTTGGTGTCTCGTTTGTCTGCATTTTTACACTATCATGGCATCATATTATCATACCAGTAGCTCGTAGCATGTCAGCATTATAGATTAGTTTTGTCCATAACATTGCATATCATTGCATCTAAGGGCAAAATTTTCGGTGATCTATATTTAAATATCTTTCACCAAAATTTCCATTTCCCATGTCATTCGGTGAAAATATTTAAATAGGGGCAACTGTTGCACCCCAAATTTTACCCTCAGATACTCTGATCTTTGTTATATCAAGTTTATGTCACCTGCCTTAGCATTTGCAGTCACACAATCTATCGAGCATAATCATCGTTGTGTTTCTGTGTAAATGTTGTCGTTCAATTAAGGACTGTTTGTTTTATCGTGCGTGAATTTTATTGTTAATATTCTTTTTAGGACTTTAGATCTGAATCTAGAATTTTGTTTCAAAGTCATTAGATCAGTGTAAAATTAATGTCCTCTTTGTTATTATTTACTATTATTTATGTTTATTATTATTATTATTATTATTATTATTATTATTTTCTTTTCTATTATTAATTTATTTATTTTTGATATTTATCATTTTTTTTATTATTATTATTTTATTGTAATATTTATCATTGTTATACATTATTACTATCATTTATTTACTTTTAGTTATTATTTACTATTATTTATGATTTTTATTTGTTATTACTATCATTGTTATATATTATTGTGCGAGTTTATCTTGTTATCTTATTATCTATGTTTTTTATATAATTATTAAGTCCCAAAGCCATCTCCATGCACATTCCTATACTTTCATCTGCGCATCCCCATCTACCAACTTCAGAAAAACTCCAAATGTTTCACCAAAATAACTTTCTGCTTTTTGTGGCTTACACCGTACCACAAGCCATTGACTGAGTTGTGCATCACAAAAAACCAGACAACATCTGCACAAGCCAAGAACCAGCTGCAATGTTACTCAGTATGCCATAAGCCCTGCACAATGAAACAAAACTGCTACTGCACCCAGACCTGCAAAGAAAGAGACATATCATACAGCTTGTAAACCAGAGCAAAAAGAAGGCTTGTACCATAAGCGTATTCAACAAGTTTGTGTTTGGATTTAAAAGAGGGAGGAGAATGAACAAGGAGGGGAGAAGAGCTCTAACATTTTCCTTCATAACCATGTGAAAAACCTTTAACTTGAGAAAATCATCCTCATCACATTGTTTCAACCTGCAAACTACTGCCGGAAACTAGTATCCGTGGCTGAGACACCACACGCACCCTTTGGATACCATACGCCTCACACATCTTCAACTCAACCAAGATGCCGCCTGTCATTTTTCTTATACCAGAACATAAACCCTCTTTCCTCTTCAACCAAAATTCCTTCCTTCACCAAAACAACCACAAACATCCATTAATCTTTTCTTCTTCAACTTCAAATCTTCCTAAATCTATCAACAACACGCCTCCACCCTTAATAAAAAACCCTCAGCAACAACTTCAATCCACAGTACCATAACCAAAACCAAAAAAGAGAAGGAAGAAACTGACTTACATATGGAAAAATCTGAAATTTCTCTCCATCATCACAACTCTTAAAACCTTGCCCTCTCATCATCGAAATAACCTTCTCTTAAACGCACTGTAACTCGACGCAACTGACCCTCTTCACCCACCTTCTTCAACCTTCAGCAATCAAACCCATCAACACCTTCTCATCTTCAACAAAACCCAATCACCCACGTCGCAACCCTCATATCACCACCGCAATCCTCCGTCGCCGTGCAAAACATCGAAGCTGGAAAAGAGCCGTTGCGAGGGAGAAGGACGACAAGAACGACATGGATCGAGAGAAACAGATATGGAGATCGGAGAAAGGGTGAGAGGCCGGATTGAGAGAACGCGAGAGGAACAGTTGAGGTCCAAGCCTGGTTTGCAAATTCGTATCATTGAAAAGCAGAGAGTAAGTTTAGATATGTTCTTACTTGTGTTTCTGCGTACGGTAATATTGGGATTTAGGTTTTTCTTAAACCCTGTATCAGTCAAACCGGGTCGCCACCGACCCATATACCTGATTCGCGGCCCACACTATTGATGGATCAGTGGTCATTTTACCCTCCAGTATTCAAGCTGTTTTTTTTTATCTGCAGCATTTGTTGTTGTTTTTTTTAACAGTTTTGAAAAACTTTTCTTTCTTTAATTTAACTTTTAATTATCATTTGTATTTTAATTTTAACTGACAGATTTTGAATTTTAATTTTAATTATAAATATTTCTTTTGTTTAATTAAATCTCAATCTATTTTTTATTTTTATATTTATTTATTATAATTATTATTATTATTATTTATTTAATTCTTGTTAGCATTCTGTAAATATTTTTATAAAAAATTTTGTTGAATATTTTTATTAGATAATTTTTAAATATTTGTTAATAATTGTCAATAGTTTTTGTAATCATTTTAGTTATCACTTTGATTAGATTTATTTCTTGATTTACTTTTCATTTCTATCTTGATTTTCATCTTCGATCTTCGATCTTTTTTTTTTATTTTCATATTTGGGCCTATGATATTTCAAAATCATATTTTTTGTTGATTTACTTGAATCAATAAATTGTGATGAATATGAGGCCTATTTTCTATTTTGTTGGTCAATGAGAGTTTAATTAAAGATCATCGATTTTATCGATTTAAAATCTTAATTTAGACTAGACCAACTTTATGTTTCATTTCGATCTCATTTTATTTTATTTTTTATCGGTCAATGAGGATCTAAATCTTTATTTAGATGAGACCAATTTTATTTCATTTCGATCCCATTTTCTTTATTTTTGGGCCGATGATATTGCAAAATCACGACTTTTTATCGATTTATTTCAAATCACTAAGTCGTGATATATATGAGGCAACTTCTTTTATTTTACCGGTCAATGAAAGTCAAATATCATAGATTATCGTTTTCACGATTAAATCATGATTAAGACGAGATCGACTATATTTTCACTTCCCGTCGCATTTATGTTCGTCTTCATTTTTTGACCGATGAAGTCTTTCTATTCACGAACGTTGTTAGCGAAGCGACGAACCTTCATTATTTCAAATATGTAGTGAGTGATCATCGAGACCTCTTTCTATACTTTGAGATCGTGATAGGTTACCTTCGATTAATCAACGAGAGTTTGTGACTTAAGACGAGGTCTTCACCTTTTCTTTTCGTGTGGCACGATTTTATCGAAGAATGATCTTCTATATCATTTCTCTATCGTGTCTTAACACAATGATCAAGTTGTGCATCCTCCTATAGTATGGTCTTCCTCATAGACCGTGCTACGATGGTTTAGCACTACATTGGACCCGATACATCGATCCAATAAATTAATCACTAATCGCTAAATTTAATTTCAGTCAATATATATCTTGATTTATTCTTTATGTCGATATTATTACTGTTCATATTATTCTTGTTCATATTATCAATGTTCATATTTATATCTTGTTTATATTGTTCACTTCATTTGTTCATATAAAACACACTAATAAATATCGAAACCCTAAAAAACTCAATTGACCGGACTGTTGGTTACTATTGTGAATTTGGACTGAGGACTTACATTAAAGCATTTTTCACCTTTGCTTGATGCCTGCTTTTATTGATATCTGTATGTATGTTTGCCTGACATTGTTTTTTAGCATGTTAGCATGAGCAGTATGATACTATATAGTCATTTTCATTCTTTGATTTATTATCATTTGATTTTGATGTTTTGATCATTACCATATTCATTCTTGTTCATATTTGACCTTTCTTCCAAAGGAAAGATCTTTACTCTGACTCCTAAGTCACGAACCATTCCCATTTCACTTTGGCCTCATAAGAGCCATTCTTCCCTCATAGTTTAGTAATAGGATGGAGTTATCATGAACTCCATGTGATTCTCACTATCATGAGAACTCACTTTACCTTTTACTCAGACTTACAGAGTTATCATAAACTCTGTGTGATTCTCACTATCATGAGAACTCACTTCTCCCCTTTTTAAGTAGACTTAGAGAGTTATCGTGGACTCTACATGAGCCATGCTCATTTCCCTTTGGAACGTTGGCCATAGTCAATGTTTTCTTTTCTTTCACCCTTAGTTAGGTGAACTACGGTTGCTCTGATTCTTTAGTTAGATACGTAGGCACAAGATGCGACGTCTTGGCGAGCAAACTTTGTACATACTTTTAGGTCTTTACCTTAGTACGGATTATCTTTAGCATGCAAACATTAAAATAACACAAACTAAACAAGAGGTTCCTGTAGAGTACTATAGATACTTAGGGTGCTAATACCTTCCCTTTGTATAACCAACCCCCGAACTTTAGATCTCCCCCTTTAGGTTTTTCTAACGATCTTGAACCTTTCCTTTGGATAAATTAAAGTCGGTTGTAAAAGAAATATGATGCAAGTTAATTGATAGCTTGTTATCCGATTTTCATCACAACAATAAGTAACGAGAATGTTGAACCGAGGGATAATACGATCTATGCTTCAAACGACAATGGCCAGATACACACGATTGTGATCGAGTCGAAGAGATTGTAGAAGCACTTGAAGAAGATATTCAGAGTTGTGCCAAAATGTTTGAGAGGTTGGTAAGCTATGCAGAGAAACCATTGTATAATGGTTGCACTAAATTCACAAGATTGTCTGCGGTATTAAAGTTGTACAACATAAAGGCGGGCAATGGACGGTCGGATAAAAGTTTCACAGAGTTATTAGCCCTTATGAAAGATTTGCTTCCAGAGGATAATGTTCTTCCCAATCGAACCTATGAGGCCAAAAAAATGTTGTGCTCTATTGGCATGAGTTATGATAAGATACATGTTTGTCCAAATGATTACATTTTGTTTCGCAATGAATATGCATCGTTAAATAAGTGCCCTAAATGCGGCGTCTCTCGATATAAGAAGAAAATGTCTCCAGCAAAAGTCTTATGGTATTTTCCTATAATTCCGAGATTTAGATGCATGTTTAGTAGTGAAACCGATGCAAAACACTTGACTTGGCATCAGATGAAAGAATTATAGATGGAAAGTTTCGGCATCCCGCAGATTCACCACAGTGGATGAAAATTGATAATGATTATCCTGATTTTGGAGAAGAAGCAAGAAAACTTCGCTTGGCATTATCTACTGATGGAATGAACCCACATGGTCTTCAAAGTATCTCACATACCACATGGCCTGTGATTATTATGATTTATAACCTACCTTCATGGCTATGTATGAAGCGTAAGTACATGATGTTATCTATGTTAATCTCTGGGCCTAAACAACCAGGGAATGACATAGACGTATACTTGACACCTTTAATTGAAGACTTAAAGATTTTATGGGAGAACAGTGTGAAGGTTTATGATGGATATAGGAAAGAAAGTTTCGATTTGAGGGCGCCGTTGTTTGGCACAATTAATGATTTTCCAGCTTATGGAAATCTATCTGGGTATATCATTAAAGGTCAATGTGCGTGTCCTGTTTGTGAAGAAAACACAGATTGGACGCGTTTGGAATTTTGTCAGAAGAATGTTTTTCTCGGTCATCGTAGATTTTTAAATTCTAATCACCACTACCTTGGATGGAGAAAAGCATTCAATGGAAATCCATAACAAGGTAGAGCTCCACCTACATTGACAGGTGACCAAATTTTTGAAAAGGTGAAAGATGTGACTACTCAGTTTGGAAAGCCTTTTGCACATACGCTTGTCAAATGTGGGTAGAAGAAGAGGTCAATTTTTTTTGAATTGCCATATTGGAAGTCGTTGTATGTAAGACATTTTCTTGATGTTATGCATATTGAAAAAATGTATTTGAAAGTGTTATTGGTACTTTACTCAATATACAAGGAAAGTCGAAGGATGACCTTAAAGCAAGAAAAGACTTGGTAGCGATGGGAATAAGAAATGAATTAGGACCCACGAAGAAATGAAAACGAACATATCTACCACTTGCTGCTTATACTCTATCTAGAAAAGAGAAAAATATATTGTGTAAGTTTCTAAGTGATGTTAAAGTTCCAGAAGGATACTCTTCAGATATTAGAAGACTTGTGTCTATGAAAGACCTTAAGTTAAGAGTTTGAAGACACATGATTGCCATGTTATAATGGAACATTTTCTACCAATAGGTATACGTTCTATTTTTCCAGAAAAAGTAAGAATCACAATAACTAAATTGTGTTTTTTCTTCAGTTCAATTTGTAGTAAGGTGATCGATCCTGTGATCTTACCAACAATTCAAAAAGAAATAGTTATTACATTGTGTGAGCTTGAAATGTTTTTTCCTCCCTCATTTTTTGACATAATGGTACATCTAGCTGTTCATCTTGTGAAAGAGACACAATTGTGTGGACTAACTTATATGATATGGATGTACCATACTGAACAGTATATGAAAATATTAAAAGGGTATGTGACAAATCGAAATCGACCAGAGGGTTGCATTGTTGAATGATACATTGTTGAAGAAGCGATTGAGTTTTATACTGAATATTTGTCCAATGTTCAATCCATTGGACTCCCCAAATCTCACATTGTTGAAAAAAAAGGAAAAATTTAATTGGAAATAGAATTGTGACCATATCAAGGGCTAAACAGGAGCAAGTGCATTTGTATGCTCTGCACAATGACAATGAGGTTGAGCCGTATGTTGAAATGTACAAGGATTTTCTCCGAGGTTTAAATCTGAATAGAAATGAAAATTGGATAGTACGAGAGCACAATCGAAGTTTCATACCATGGTTTAAGGATCATATTTATTCAAAGTTTTATGTAGATCCCGCTTCAATAATAGAAAGGTTGAGATGTTTAGCATATGGTCCAAGTTTGCATGTGTTTTCTTATAGCGCATACGCAATTAATGGATACATATTTTATACCAAAGAACAAGATGATAAAAGTACTATGCAAAATAGTGGTGTTACCTTGGTAGCTGAATCAATGCATATTTCAAGTGTGAAGAACTTAAACCCCAAATATGCAAATATGTCATATTTTAGGGTTATCGAGTGCATTTGGGTATTTGATTATGAGAAGTTTCAGATTCCTATTTTTGGTTGCAAGTGGGTTGAAAATAATAGTGTCATACGAATGGATAAGTCAGGATTTTTGCAAGTGGATCTTAATAGGGTGGGGTACAAAGATGAGCCTTTTATTCTAGCCTCTCAAGCTAGACAAGTGTTCTATGTCACTGATCCGACAAGTACAAAATGGTCTATAGTGCTTTTATCTAACAAAGTAATGAATGATAGCATTGGAGATCATGGTGATATTGATATTGAGAATGAATCATATATTATAAGTGATCAAGATGAGAATATTGAAGCGAATGAATCATATATTAGAAATGATCATAATGAGGGAATTTGGATCAATCCATCCATCCGTGTTGTTAAGAGACAAGTAGATCATATTCCTACCCGGAAAAAAAAGAGATGTTAATAAAAAGGTAATAGTAAAATTATGTATTATGTCATGTGTTTTTCATATTTGAGAATGAATCGTATATTTATGTTCAACTGATTATGGATTATGGATTATGGATTATGGTTTTATATGTTTGTCATGTGTTTGTCATGTTATATATTTGTCATTTCATATTTATGGATTATGTATTTGTCATATGTTTGTCATGTTATGTATTTGTCATTTCATATTTGAGAATGAATCGTGTATTTATGTTCAACTAATTATGGATTATGGATTGTGGATTACGGATTTATATGTTTGTCATGTTATGTATTTTTCATTTCATATTTGAGAATGGATTGTGGATTATGTATTTATGTTCAAGAATTCCACGTAATCTTAATTTAATTTGTCCTTAACATTGTATTATATTCCTGTAGTTATTACATGTGTTCTGATATGACTTAAAATTGTTTATGCAGGATGTGAGTGACTTAAATTGTCAAAGAGCCTCAAAACCCGCATATCCATACAAGAAAGGGCGTTTGGGATATGCACGCTTGGAACAAAAAATAATAAGTATATAATAATAAGTATATATAATTGCTATGTTATTTTTGTTCCCGATGTGTTATTATTCATCTTAATACTTGACTTAATGTGTAGCTTAAGGAGGAGAAAAGTGAAGAAACATCTCTTCCGGAGCATGTTTTATGGAAGGCTGCCCGTGTGGGAAAGGATGGAGTTGTTACTGAAGGTGTTCAACAAGTTTTTAAACAATGTGTAAGTATAACATTATTTGTTTAATTAAATAAAAAGTTTATGAAAATATTAAATATTTATGCTTAATTCTAATATTGAATTTCAAGAGACTCTATCTCAGTCCTTAACTCTAATGGAAGACCAGGATTGCAGGAGCATACTGAGTCGAGTATTAAATGTTCTTGAGTATTCTGGTCGCGTGAGGGGTAAGGGATTTGGAGTCACTCCATCTTCCTTGTATAAGCATCCAAAGACCCAAAATCCTAGCAATAAACAGGTGATGGAAACGTTGGAAGAATTGAGAGCTCAAGTTCGTGAACTGCAAAAGGATAAAGAAAGATATATGTCGGAAAGGCGCGGTTCAGAATTTAAAGATACTAGTGACAAATATAGTATCAATTTTCAACAAAAAATTCTGGAGGTAATTATATATATTAATATGAAATTAAATTAGCACAATTTTTTATATTGACATATATGCACAATAACAATTTCATATTAATTTTTTTTTGGTTTAGGGCATTTCACCTTGTCAGCTATATTTATCGGCACCGACATATCGCATGGTTGGCAATGGAAAAGTGCATAACAGTTTCGGAGAAATACTTCACCATAGACCGCTCCTTGCTGGATTTTTGAAAGTTTTGATTGATATTGCTTTAGAGCAGGATGCGTTACCACCTATACCTGACGACGTTTCAGATGCAACATTGGTGGGGGGCGCAATAGGGTCGTATGTTGCATGGCCGTCAAACCTCATTGTCATAGATGATGAAGTATATTGAAAACCATTATTAACCTTTTAGTTTTCAAATGTTTTACTTGCATATAAGTTATGTTATGCTTACTTTTACGTACATTTTATTTACATGGTATTGTTAGACTCCTACAAAATCCAAAGCAAAAGATAAAAGGATTGTGCGGCACACCGAGTCAGTTGCATAAAAAAAAGGTATATTGATATATATGCATTGAAAATGTTAATTCTATGATCCGAATTCAAAAATTCATAATTTTATACTTTATAACTTATATGATTTTCAAATTCCTACACAAGAGGTGCAACAAGGGAATTAGCTAACATGGCCAAGCCAAAAAAAGCTTATATTCCTTGATTTCAGTTGTGCCTTGAAACATTTGTAGGCACATCAGATTTGATGGAAGGTGGTATTCGTGAAATACCTATGGAAGAAGGTATTTTTGGGTTTGCCTATTCAGAAACAATTGCTAAAGAAGATTTGGATTAGATTTTTCAGCATGTTGAATTAGGCATCGGTGTTATGAATTCATACATCAGTTAATCCATCAATTTTATTTAATTAATTAATCAATTTATTTACTCATTTCAATGAATATTCTAATGTTGATTATGTTTTTATTTCAGGTTCTTGGATGAAAAATTGATGCTCCCGCGTCAATTGACAGAAAGATTCTCTTTCTTGTCTCCCAGCTGTGTCAACGCAAATCTAATAGATCGAACTACAAATGCGGTTAGAGATCACTTAGCAGATGCATTTATGACAAACAAAGATACATAGAAGTTGTATCTTTTACCATATAATACTGGCCATGGGTTAAATTTTCATTTTAACTTCCTTTATTATAATCTTTCGCTTTTTTACGCTGTGTATAACATTTTCATCTAAACTTTGGTTTTATTTTACAGTGGACACTGGTTGTTGCTTGCGATTAATCCGATAAAAGAAATAGTCTATTATTTGGATTCGCTAGATGGTGATCAAACAAAATACCCAGAGATGAAGAAGATGATTGATACGTAAGTGATGCGATTGTTCTAAATATTCGCGTGTGTATTTATTTATTTATGTGAGATTGTTCTAAATATTTGTTTATATTATGATAGGGCCATACAAATATTCCGATCACAATGACAAGCTCGAGTACCAAAGAGCAAAGCAAACAACATTACATGGATAAGAGTGCAGGTATATTTTCACATTTTTTATTATAATAGTGATGCTACATGATAACACAAGTTAAACTATATATCCTGATACATATTCATACTTTTTTTCTATGTGTAGTGTCCTCGACAGCGTAATGGTATAGATTGTGGTTATTTTGTGTTGAGATTCATGAAAGAAATTATTCATTTGGAACAAATACAGATTCCAAACATGGTATGGATTTATAAGTTATGATTTATTTTAAGATTTATTATCGGATATTTCATCTAATTAATTACTTTTAACTAAATCATGCATATTATGTTATATTATGTAGTACTTTGATGAATTCAAGTGTGCCACCTACACGAAAGATAAATTGGAAGAAATAAAGGAGGAATGGTGTCAATACATGGTTGAAATGAGAATTATATGAGGTATATTATTATTATTTTTTTTTTGTGTTAAGTTTATGGAAGGTGTTGTATAGTTTTGGAAATTGTTGAATAGTTTTGGAAGTTGATGTATAGGTGATGGAAATGGTGTATAAGGTTTAGAATTGGTGCATCTTTAGGATGTTTGGTGTCATTAGTTTTGGAAGTTGTTGTTAGAATTTTGGATGTTTACTTGGATGTATGAGGTTTGTATTGAGTTATATATATATATAATGGTTATTTTGGTGTATGAGGTTTGTGTTTAAATATATATAATGGTTATTATACGGTTTATGTGTTGAATTATAATGGTATACAAGGCCTATGTGTTGAAATAAAGGCTTGTATTGAATTATACAGGTTTATTATACAGGTATGCATTAAAAAATAGGACTTATGGAAAAAATACACAGTAGACAACGCTTTAGCCAAAAAAACGCTCCAAAAAATTGATTTTTTTAAAAAAGCGTTGCCTAAAGGAGGTCCTAAAGTATACATAAGACATCGCTTTTAAAAGCGCTGCTAAAGGGGGTCCTACGAAAGCGCTTTTCCTTGAAAAAGCGCTGCCTAAAGGGGGTCCTATGAAAGCGCTGCTAAAGGGGTTCCTACGAAAGCGCTTTTAAATGCGCTGCCTAAAGGGGTCCTAAGGCAGCGCTTTTTCAAGAAAAAAAAGCGCGACCTTTACCTATAGCAGCGCCACTTTAGGCAGCGCTTTTAAGTGCTGCTAAAGGCCAAAAAAAGCGCTGCTAAAGGTCTTTTATGACATAGTGTCAATTTCAAAGTTTTTTAAAAAATACAAGAAATGAAAAAAGAAACTCCAAAAAAACACTCATACACTACAAACTAGTCTTGACCAATTGATTTAATAACATTTTTGGTCTCGTATGTTAACATCGAGATTCATTTTGGTCCCTTAAATTAAAAATGTTAAGTAAAAGTGATAATTCATGTTAGTGTAATCGATTACACTCAGAGTGTAATCAATTACCACTCCCTTCAATAGTAGACAACATTAATTATAATCAACATGTTATTGATTACACTTAGGGTGCAATTGATAACCACCCTCCAAGTTTTCAGATTTTTGAGACAATAGCGTATTGTTATCAATTACACTATATGTGTAATCAATTAAATGTTTGGGACGTTTTTTTTTCATTAGTTGGTTAGTTATATTCTTTTGTATTGTTGTATATATACCCATGTTGGGTCATTAATAAAACAACAACCTTTTTTATCCTAATTCTCTCACTCTTTCCATTATTCATTTGTTCATCATTTCATCTTGTGATTGAGTTTTCCCAGATATTAGGCATCAAGAGCCCTGTTGTTTGATCAAACATTTAGTGTGAGAAAATGATATCCATCTCCAATGAACGTATCCCTGCAAATCTCAAAATTCTTGATGCGAAAAATTATGACAAGTGGTGAAAACAGATGAAGATATTGTTTGGTTAACAAGATGTTCTTGAAGTGATCAAGAATGGTGTTAATCCACTTATATAAGGTACAACGAGTGCACAAAAAACTGTACACAAAGAAGAGAAGATAAACAACAACTGGATTTAATTTAAATGGAGGAGAAGGAAACCATTAGTGAGCTTACTACAAGATGTTGTGGTTACAAACTCACAAAAGACAACTGGATTTAATTTAAATGTAGGAGAAGGAAACCATTACCGAGCTTACTACAATAATCACAATGTTGGTGAATCAAGTGAAAGCTTGTGGAAAAAAAATCATTGAGTAGTATGTGGTTGGTAAAATCTTGAGATTGTTAACATTAAGATTCAATAAGACAGTGGTTGCAATTGAAGAGTCCAAGGATCTTTCAACCGTGAGAAAATAATATTTGTAAAGTTTTCTTGAGGTCCATGAGCAAAGAAAGGAGGAGATAAATTTTGACAAAACAAAGGTTGGAGTTGCCTTGCAGGACCGTTTCGTTGGAAAAGACAATAAGGCGAAGGGAAAGTGGTCCATGAATAGAGGTAAAGGAAAATATCACAATAATGGTGGAAGGGACTTCAAAAATTCTAACAATTCAACATTCCAAAAGGGTGAAAGAAATTGTAATAAAGGTGGTGGATCAAGCAACTATGAAGGTGGCAACAATAGAGGAAGAGGAGGAAGATGATAAATGACAAGAGCAATGTCCAAACCTACAATTGTCAAAAGCTTGGAAATTTTACTCACGAATGTAATGCTAACAACAATGATCCACAAGAATCTAAAGCAAAGTTCAAAGGGCAAGAAAATAATGAGAGCACACTATTAATAGTGATTACTAAAGAAGAAAACAACACAAGAAAATACACTCAGAACCGGGTACAATCCCTAAAAAGTGTGATGGTGACTATGCGAGAAGATGCAAAATGCAACGATTAGTGGTACCTTGAGTCCGAGTGTTATACTCACATGACGGGAAGGAAGGATTATTTTGTAAAAATAAATCAAGCGTTGAAAATCGAGGTAAAATTGACAGGTTACAACACACTTGTAGCATAGGGTATTTGCGTGTGTATCAATCAAGAGGAAGAATGGTGAGAATTATATGACTAAAGATGTGATGTATATTTCGGGAATCGAGTGTAATCTTTTCAGCATTAGTCATTTTTTTGAAAGAAATTACAAGATTCACATGGAAAATAAAGTGTTGAAAATTATGGATACAAATGGGAGTTTTATCCTAAAGACCCCTATGGCTCAAAACAAAAGTTTCAAAGTTGAACTGAAAGTAACTAACCATAGGTGTCTTACGATGGACGCTAGTAGGGAAGAATGGATATGGCACTATAGGCTTAGACATTTGAATTTATAGGATATCAATGTTATGCAAAAAAATAACATGGTTACGAGGCTGCCATTGATCAATATGCCAATTGAAGCATTTGAAGATTGCTTGCAGGCAAAGTAACACCAAGGAAGCTTTAACAAAGATGCAGGATGTAGAACCAAGTGTCATCTTGAGGTGGTGTATTCAGACATTTATGGACCAATGCAAGTTGACTCAATCGGAGGCGATGAGTACTTTGTTACATTCATTGATGATTTTAGTAGAAAATTAGGGACTTACATGATCAAAAGAAAAGATGAGGTGCTGGAAGTATTCAAGAAGTTAAAACCCATGGTAGAAATACAAAGTGATCACAAAATCAAAACTCTAAAAATAGATGGTGGAGATGAATATGTCTCAAATGATTTTAGGAAATTTTGTGAACACGAGGGCATTGTACATGAGGTAGTTTCACCCTATACTCCTTAACAAAATGAAGTTGCCAAGAGGAAGAATTGATCGATTATGAACATGGTGAAAATCATGTTGAAAATGAAGAACTTGCTAGAAGAATTATGGGGAGAAACGGGGTCCACAGCCGCATATTTGTTGAATAGGCGTCCAACAAAGAAACTGAAAAATATTACACCCGAAGAATCATCGTCCGAATTCAAGTAAAATATGAGTCACTTGAAAATATTTGGTTTGGTTGCGTATAGACATATCCCAAATTAGCTTAGAAAAAAAGCTAGATGACAAGGGAGATCAAATGATACTTATTAGGTATTACTCTACAGGAGGATACAAACTCTATGACACAATTATCAAGAGAATCATAATCAGTAGGGATATGATTTTTTATGAATTAAGGGACTAGAAACATGTTGTAAGTGATGAATCTAAAGGTTACAACAATGCAGGAATTGTTCCTACGGTGTTAGAAAATACAGAAATTGCATTCAGTGAAGTCCAAATTGAAGAAAATGTGAGAAGGTCAACGAGGCAAAGAGGCATGTCTGCAAGACTATAAGATTTTGAGTTATTCATGGATAATGAAGTGAACGACAATGGTGATTTAGTCTATTTTGCACTCATTGGTGAATCCAAATAGGTGAAAATGGAGGAGGCCTTGAGTGATCCAAACTAGACATGTGAAATGAAGGAGGACGTGGAGTCAATTGAGAAAAATAAGACATGGGATCTAGTTGATCTACCTCAAGGAAAAAAGTCAATTGGTATAATATGAGTGTACAAAGTGAAGGAAAATCCCAAAGGTGAAATGATCAAGCATAAGACTCAATTACTTGCAAAGGGAAATTTTCAAAGAGAAAGCATAGACTTTGAATAAGTATTTGCACCAGTGGCTAGAATTGAAACCATCAGTCTAGTTGTTAGTATTGAAAATAACAACAATTGGTCCATTTGCCAAATGGATGTCAAATATGTATTTTTTAATGGTCCTTTGGAAGAGGAGGTGTATGTGGCACAACCACTTCGTTTGTTGTAAAAAAACCAAGAATCCAAGTTTTATAGATTGAGGAAGGCATTGTTTGGAATGAAGTAAACACCAAGAGCTTAGAACAAAAAAATTGATGGGTTTCTAATGGAGATAAGATTTGATAAATGTGTATCTGAACATGGTGTGTATGTGAAGATGGTTACAAGAATCATCCTATGTCTCTATGTTGAGCATTTACTGATTTCGGGTAGCAATGAAGGTTAAATTACCGATTTCAAGGGTGATTTAATGAAGGAGTTTGAGGTGACTAACCTTGGTCTCGTGACATATTTCTCTGGCATTGAGTTTCACAAGTCCAAAAAGGGACTGCTCATGCATCAAGGGAGTTATAGTCTTGAGATACTGAAGAAGTTTAAAGTGGACCATTATAATGTAGAGATTACTCCTATAGAGCCAAAATTGCAGTTGTCAAAGAATGAAGACGAGCAATATATTAATCTAACGCGGTATAGGAAGATGATTGGATCATTGCAATACTTGTGCAATACGTGACCGAACTTGGCATTTAGGTTGGGCATAGTGAGCATATTTTCGGGGAAGCCAAAAGAATCACACTTGGAAGAAGTTAAGAGAATTCTGAGATACGTCAAAGTTTTGATTGGCAGCAGAGTTCTATATCCCGCAATAGATAAAAGTAGAAGCTGCAAATTGCTCGGTTATACTGACTAAAACTGGTATGGAGATAAAGATAACATAAATCCATTCTTGGATACATCTTTATGTATGGAGAAACACCAATATATTGGTGTTCTAATAAGGAACCAATTATAACTATCTCTTCTTGTAAGGCCGAGTACATTGCATTGTCTATGTGTGTGTGCTTCAAGATGTATGGTTGATGAATATAATGAAGGAGCTAGGTAGTGAAGATAATTAAGATGTGACTTTAATGATATACAATGTTTCCCTTATAAACATTGATAAGAATCCCATTGCACATGGAAGAAGAAAGTATATATAGATGAGATTTCAGTACTTGAGAGATATTGTGAGTGAATGAAAACTGAAGTTGGGGTATTGCAAAAGTGAAGATTAAGTGGACGATTTTCTAACCAAAGGAGTAATGATTAAAGTTTTCAAGAGGTTGAAGAAGCACATGAGGATGGAAGACTTGAATGACTTGAATTCAGGCAGTGTGTTATGAAAAAGTGATAATTCAAGTTAGTGTAATAGATTACACTTAGAGTGTAATTGATTACCACCCCTACGACAACATCCAAAATTATACAAAATTGATATGTAATCGATTACTCCCAAGGGGTAATCTAAGGCTGGACAAAAAGGCTGACCTACTCGTGGCCCGTGAAAATCGAACCAAAAAAGCTTCATTGGGAGGGGCACGAATTGGGTAACGGGTCCACATAAGTGTTTTTTTGGTTATAATGGTTTTGAATGGGCAGGCTCGAATGTGTTTTCTAGGCCAAAAAAACTATAATTGACTTTGGTATGATGTTATAATGCCTTAATCTAGTATTGTTTATTGTGGTGGACTCATTTTTCTAAATCTTTTTTTACCATATGAGAATTGAGAGAAAGAAACACAATTGAGAGAAAGAGACATAGAGAGAGGAAATAATGGAAAGAGTTCAGAGAAGAGTAGAAAAGTGAAAATACCACCACAATCTCTAATTAGTGCCACCACATAACTTTACATAGCTTTCATTTTAAACTACATCTTCTTCTTTTAGGTTGTTGGCTATAAGAAACTCCAGATCTACTTATTTTACGTCAGATATACTTTTCTGTATTTCAGATCTATCATCTTCTACTTCTGATCCAAATCCACCTTGCTCACAGTTATAATGAGATGTTACAGTAAATTAAAAGAGGAAATATTATGGTTGTTTCAGGCATTTATTTTGAATTCTAATTATTTGGGTATTTGTTTCATATATTTTGTTTCTCAGATGTTTATGATTTGTGGATTATTCTTGTATGCTAATTTTATTTTTAATTTACTCAAAATCGTTTTAACCCACCCATATGAGACTAACATCCACTCAAGCTGTCACCCGATATAATCGAAAATAGCAACAAATGAAAATGGGTTGAGTTTTTCCATATGCAAATTCATTTGGATTGATGATTTTGGATTCGAACCCACCCATACCCGACCTATGTCCACCACTAGTGTAATCGATTACCACCCTCCAATTTTTTAGTTTTTTTAGACAGTAGCATACTGTAATCGATTACACTAAAAATGTAGTCATTACATATCTGAGAAGTTTATTTTTCACATTAGTTGATTTGCTACATTATTTTGTATTTGTTATATATATATATATAGGGTAATGCTAACTTGTGCCCTAAGGGCACATGTTAAGAAAACCATAAATAAAAAATTTGTATTGGAAAAAGTAGTAAAAGAATTAGTTATCAGCTTTAGATAAAATCAATACACATTTTTCAAAAAATTATTTCTACATTTAATTCCTAACTTATGCCCTTGGGGCACAAGTTAGCATTACCATATGGGTAAAGGCACAAATTAGCATTACCCTATGGGTTGTTAGAATTTAACCACGATCTATGGTGAATTCTTCTCAATCTTGATCTCAAGATTGTTATGTAATGACAATGAACAAAAACAAGAACATGTTTAAAGAAGATGAGTATGAACTGCAGAGTAACTCTCTGCCCACAACTATGGAATTTTTTTTATCACTTTGCAACTGCAAAACCGTGAAATCCTATTATATAGCAAAAGATTAGTGAGTCATTGAGACAACCGGGTACAACATTGGGCCCCATCGTCATTATCTCAATCTCCGAAAATCTTTGCCTTTTGACTATAATGCACACTGATTAAAACACGCCAAACAACTTTACAAAGTGGGTAGGCATTATTACCCATTATTGCTGAGTGGGAATCTACTTTCCCTAATATGCCAAAATACTTTAAAGAGTGGGAATCTTGGAAAGGTGATGTTGTCCTGTCTTTTATTCTAAACCGCACACGTCTCTTGAGTGGGCTCACCATGCTCCTTTGTCTTTACACATGTGCTCCTTCGAGGTCCTTGACCCACTGTTCCATTTTGTCTTTGATGTCCTCCAACTCCATGACTGCTGAGTCGACAACGGGAAGTTGATCCCTCCAGTAGTTGTTCTTAGTCGTTCTGATAAGACACTCTTGTGCTCTGATTGTAGCCATTTGTTGCAAAACTTTGAGCTCTGCGATAGTTCTTTTGGCTTGTCTTGAGATAACTTGCGCCGCCAAGTATCTCTTTTCTCCGGACTCCCTTGAACTCTGTTCTTTTCTGGATGATTTGTACAGGTCTGCGACGATCTCGACATTGTCTGGAACGTCTTCTGGGTGCACTTGAAAAGCCTCTCCATATACTGACTCTGCTGTTGATGAGGAACTTCCTGGTACTCTTTCAGGGATTCTTCCAAAAGCCTCCCCATCCTTCCATGCACCCATCAGTTTCGATAACTATGTATGCCTTTTGAGGGGGTAATTCCAAATCTGGAAGATTTTGAACTATTCTTTTGACTTTGTTTACTATCTCCCAGTCACTAGGCTTCATCCTTTTGTCACCATGGGGACTTGTTTTTGAATGCAGAGGTCCAACTAATGTTCCCAGGTTAGGGATATAGTTTCTTGCGTAGTTCAGCAATCCCAGCCATCCTCGTAAACCCTTTTTGTCTCGTAGTTTCTCCTCCTTAAACTCCATGATTTTTTTGATTATGTGGGGTTATAACTTGATCCTTCCTTTGCCTATCACTGCTCCTAGAAACTCGATTTATTGGACTGCTATCTTCATCTTTGTTGGAGATAAAATTAACCCGTTTTTCTTGACAATTTCTGCGAACCGCATCAGGTGTTGTGCGTGCTGTTCTTCTATCCTTGAGAAAACCAGAATATCGTCAATATAGACGGCAATGAAGTCTTCTGTTCCTTTAAAGCAATCGTCCATCTTCCTCTGGAATACTGCAGGAGCATTCTTGAGTCCAAACGGCATTACAAGCCATTCGTACAACCCCCCTGGGACAATAAAGGCCGTCCATGGCACCGATTCTTCTTCCATAGCAATTTGGTGAAAACCTAACTTAAGGTCAAATTTTGAGTATATCTTGCTATTTCCGATCTTCTTTAGGATGGTGTTGATTCCTGGTAAGCTGTACTGGTCTTTGTGAGTGTTATCATTCAGTGTACGGTAGTTGAACACCATACGCTCCTTTCCTTTCCTCTCCTTTCCTGTGAGTGGATCAATCTCCGTTCCTGAGTTCACCATTATTACCATTGTCCTGTGCTTGCTCTTACTTGGTCTTATTACTCCAAGATGGAGTAATGCCTCTACATGGTTCCTGAATGATTTCTCCATCGCTGGTGTAACATGCTTCAGGGGCTTATCCTCAATGGTTACTTCTGGGTTTATGATATCAAGCTTGCATTTGATTTGGTTTTTACGCCAATGCTTCAGGGGTTCATTTCCAATGTACCCTGCTGTTTTTAAGGCCTCTACTTCTTTGTAGAATTTATTCAAAAAGGAGGTTTTTGTTTCCCCTATATTGAATAGAACTATCTCTTTTGTTGCCAAGTACTCCGTTTCTTCCATGTCGAGCTCTTCTATTGCTGCTGCTACGGTGGCTTCTTCACTTGTGTTTATGGAGGTGATGTTTTTGTAGAACGTCAACGTGTTTCCTTCAAGTCTCAGTCCCCCATACATTGATTTGATGAAGTTGCAACCAATCAACATTTGAATGCCGTCTAGTGTACTCATATCAAATGCGTGCACTAATGGTATTCTGAACTTATTTTCCCCTATTTTCATCATGCCATACTTCAGCTTCCATTTTGCCTCTTGTTTTGTTGAGCTTATTCCGCTGAAATAAGTGAGGTATGGATTGGGTTCCAAAGCTTCCTTTGGCACGCTGCTGACATTCAGACAATAGGATGTTGCCCCTGTGTCGAGTATGGCTTGGACTTCAAAGGGTTTCATTCCGGGTATTTCGAACTCAACCACCATGTTGTAGAGCTTGTTTCTGATTTTTCCAGGTTTCTACACTTCTGTAGTCTTCAAAATTTGTTCTTCTTGTCCCAACGCCGCGGTTTTTGATGTGACATCTTCGTCTGCAACCCCTTCATGAGTTCCTTTTTCTGATGTCCTGATTACTTCCTCTTCTGACATGCTGCATATAGCGTCGCTGTCTGACTCATTCAAATCTACGGACACAACGTCCCAGTTATCAGGTAGATCTAGGTCCTGAATTATCGCAGCTCTGGCAATGTTTCCTTGTTTATTTCGACAGTCTCGTGCAAAATGCCCCTCCATCCCGCAGATTTAACATTTGCACTTTCTCTGCTTGTCCTGGTGCTTTCTTTTGAACACCCTTACATGGGAATCGTGAGGCTTCCCTTTGTAATTTGTGGCCTTCCGTAGCCCGTACTTCTTCCTTGGTTCTCCGTAATACCCTGGGATTGGTATTTGGTTGCAGAAAGTTAAGTCCTTGAGACTTCTTTGTAATGCTGCCTTTTTACACAATTCCGCGAGGTATTGGTATGTGAAGTGTATCCGTGGCATGACGCCAATTGTTGCTCCTGGGTATTTTTCTTCGAACGCAGCCTTTACTTCATCTCCAATTAGTGGTGGCAGCTTTCTGAAAAACTTTTCAGATAGCTCTCCAGAGATATACAGTCGTCCCGACTTTGCTGCTAAAAACTTGAAGTCGTTCATGTATCTGATAATATCTTTCATACTATCGCATGACAACCTTTCAAGGTCTTTATACGCCCTGTTTTGTTCTTCGGTGAAGCCTTGGTATGGATCTTCTAGTAAGAATATCCTTCTGATCTAGGATACCACATTCTGTGGGTCATCTGCAATGGCTTCCAGTGCTTCGTATTCAGTTGGGAAAGCCATCCTCCATTGAATCCAGACCTTCTTTTCTACTTCTCCCAGTAAGTTCTCAATGAAAGCCATTTTGCTTTTGTTGCTTTCAAACTGCTTTTCATTCAGCAAGTTCACCGTAATTGATCCCCATCTGTCTAGTACATCTTCGTACATTCCTATGTTTTCCGGTAGTACCAGCATGGCACCATTGTGCTGTTGTGCTGAAGGGAGGTTCCACTGTTCATTGTTGTTTCCTCCTCTGAATTTAGTCACTGCTGTCCTCAGGTCGCCAAACCTAGGTTGTTGGTTTCTTCCACCACTGCTTTCTGCAGGGGCGTAGTTGACCGGACCCATTACTGGTTCTGTTGGGAGCCTGTAGGTTGATGATGCTGAGGAGTAAGCCTTTTCCTCATGCTTTCTAAGTTTTGGGTAAGGTAAAATGTCTTCATCATCACTTTCTGCGGCGAATGCTGCCTCTGGTATACTTTGTTCAGGCATTTGTAAGTCCTTCTTTGACTTCTCAGACCCTTCTTCTTCTTCCCCTCCACCTTCCGCGAAAGGGTTGTCAAACCCGTCATCGGGCGGTCTAGTCTCTGGTTTGTTCTTCTTCTGTTTTACTTCGTATTTTGGGGAGATTTCTTCAAGGTATTGACAATATACCTCAATGTCTTCAAAGTCCGCATCTATCATGAGGTCTCCTTCTTCGTCACCACCATTTTCTTCATCATTTCCCATTTCCTCATCATCATCGTCCCAACCTGTGGGTTGTATGTCTTCAACTCCTTCATTCCATCCTGGGGGAACACTATATTTGACTAGGTAGTCAAATTTACCACTTGGTTCTCCGAGCGTGTCCCAATTCTCCTCGGATGGGTAACTCTCTTCGAATGAGGCTAGTGCGATCTCCTCACCTGATTCTTCTTCATCCAGTTCATTAACCGAAAAGGATTGCCTGGGTGGTAGTTGATTATACTGCCCAAATCTCAACGAGGTGTACCCGTCAGACCTGCTTCTCACTTCCACGCTACTGGGCGTTTGTATCCCTTGCTGCTGGGGTGGTTTTAGCATCCACCTTCTTCCTTGGAGCTCCTGAGCTGTATACTTTCTTCCAGGGATTGCTTTAACTCCCTTGCTGGCCAAGTAATCAGATACGTTCTGAACATTGTACCTGAACGCTGCATAGCTCGTGTTTGTCAACCTGCCAATCAAGGATTGTGTGATCAGCAGATTGCTTTCAGCTCCTTGCCATTCTTCATACCCGTGGGTTTGGACTGCCAGCTGAATGTGGTTGTAGAAGTCATGAATACTTATCATCATCTCCGGGGCAATATAGACTAATTGCGTCCCTTCTGATAAGTCAATTTCCATAGATCCGATGATGGACCTATCACTATTCCACCGGGTGTCACGGAGCACAATCATCGCATTTGTTCCTGCGAACTTGTTGTGTAGTGGGTGTATTCTGATCATCATGAGGCCGAGGTGAATATGTTGGAACCCTTCTCTTCTGAGTATTTCATAGCTAGCCTGATTTACAAAATTTAGATCTAGCTGTTGATTTTCGCCTGTTACAAGGATTCTTTCCTCTGATCTGTGCTGGTACACACGATGCCTCGGTTCTTGCCACCTGGAATCATACAATACCTCAGTTGGTATCATCATGACTCTTCTTCTTTGGGACATCTCAAGCTCTTAGTCTGGGTCGACCTGGCTTTCAAGGCTTCTTCGGTACTGGTTGCCGAATATTCTGGGCAGTCTCCTTTGAGCTTCATATCTCAGCCTGGTTCCTAAACGGTAATCACAAATTTGATCCTCCTGCGAGGGTGTTTGCTCACTCCTTCCAACTCCTGTGAACGGGGGCAGTTGTTGTGTTCTGCTTATCTTGCAAGCTTCTTGAGTTCGCTTCTCAGTTCTTCAGCAAATTCCTTGTACCAGTTTGCGAGGGCCTTTGCTTGCCCGTTGTCTATGCCTGCGAAGAATTCCGATACGTCTTGGCACCACCTGATTTTTAGTATTGTTTCAATTCTATCTTTGTACGTTGGATTTCGTTTCCAACGTCTTGAAACAATTTTTCCACTTGGACTTTTTAAGTATCCTGGATGATTCTGAGAAAAGAACGGGCCTAGATTCAATGGGTCTTGATTCATCCGCGTTTCTTTTCTGTTGTGAAAATCTTCAAGGGATCCTTGAAGACGTAAAAGGGGGCTTTCTCCTTCGGCTTCTTTTCAACTGGCTTTCCTAGAGAAAGGCCTTCGAGGTTTCGCCTGATGCCTTCGAGAGCTTCTTCAAAGTTGTCACCTCCTGAGGCTGTTGTCTTGCCTTTTGTGTGTGCCTTTAGTTGATGTAGTTCTTCGGACAGGTCTTCTACCTTTTCGCTGATCCGTACTAGAAGTTGGATGATTGTGTTGTTTTGTTTGAGAAGTGATATAGTGGCTCCTTTGAGGTGATTCGTTGGTTTAGCAAAACCTACAGATGGTTCTTCTATGGACTCAGTTGCCTTTACAGCTTCTTTATAAATGGCGGTTTCGGAAGTAAGTCTCCAGCTCATAAAAAGAGTCCTTCACCTTGCAAGATTTTGGATCCGTTTTTAATGTTTTCCTTCCGGATCCTAAAGTCTTGAGCAAGTTCAGGGTTTTCTTCTTTGAAATGTTGTATCACGTCTTCTAACCACCTTTGTTGTACTCTAGCCTCAACTATTTCTGTGTAGTTTGGTTGGAGTATAATTTTTGGTCGGATGAGTTTTCCACCTGGTGATCTAAGATAACCGGGCACACTGAACATAAGTTGGCTTGGTTTTTGAGATCGTAATCTAAAATCCTAGTTTCTAGACCTTTTAAAGAAATATCTGGGTATGCTTTTCAGGTTCTTTGGTTTTATTCTCTCATACGTAGTTACAAATGTTACAAGGATGTTGACTCATGTATGGGTTACTGAAGCACAAACGGAAACTCCTTTTCCTGGGTTCAGTACCATACCACACCCTTTTGTCTCTTTCCAAATAAAAGATGTAACCAATGTGAGAAGACTAACACCAAAGTTCCTTACTTGGCTTCCCCAGAAGCAAATTAGTTGGCCATCAGAACCTTTTCAGGCTCTGATACCAGAAAGGGGCGGAAGCATAAAAGACATAATGAAGGAAAAAAGATAAGGTTCAGAACTTTTTATACCTTCAAAATATTTTACAGAGTTTATTTTACAAACTTCAAACTTACAAGAGAAAACAAGAGGAAATTATGGTTTGTAGTGTGTTTCAGGGTATGAGAGTTGTGTGTTTTCTCGATGCCTTGAAACGAACCATGAAATCCTATTATATAGCAAAAGATTAGTGAGTCATTGAGACAACCGGGTACAACATTGGGCCCCATCGTCATTATCTCAATCTCCGAAAATCTTTGCCTTTTGACTATAATGCACACTGATTAAAACACGCCAAACAACTTTACAAAGTGGGTAGGCATTATTACCCATTATTGCTGAGTCGGAATCTACTTTCCCTAATATGCCAAAATACTTTAAAGAGTGGGAATCTTGGAAAGGTGATGTTGTCCTGTCTTTTATTCTAAACCGCACACGTCTCTTGAGTGGGCTCACCATGCTCCTTTGTCTTTACACATGTGCTCCTTCGAGGTCCTTGACCCACTGTTCCATTTTGTCTTTGATGTCCTCCAACTCCATGACTGCTGAGTCGACAACGGGAAGTTGATCCCTCCAGTAGTTGTTCTTAGTCATTCTGATAAGACACTCTTGTGCTCTGATTGTAGCCATTTGTTGCAAAACTTTGAGCTCTGCGATAGTTCTTTTGGCTTGTCTTGAGATAACTTGCGCCGCCAAGTATCTCTTTTCTCCGGACTCCCTTGAACTCTGTTCTTTTCTGGATGATTTGTACAGGTCTGCGACGATCTCGACATTGTCTGGAACGTCTTCTGGGTGCACTTGAAAAGCCTCTCCATATACTGACTCTGCTGTTGATGAGGAACTTCCTGGTACTCTTTCAGGGATTCTTCCAAAAGCTGCAGATCTTCCCAGAAGCTGAGAACTTGAGGATCCTCTCCTTGACATCTCTAGACGGTTTGTTTTAGACTGATTTGTTGTAAAAACTAATGATCGCCTGACAATCGGTTCTAAGGGTTCCTCCCTATTTATAGATTTAGGTTAACTTGCATCTCAAGCTAAAGCCCAAACTATAAAAGCCCAAAAATATTTAATCTAATCTTTCTAAATCAAATATGATCTTTCTAAATAAAATCTGATCTATTTAAATCAAATCTAATCTTTCTAAAACAATGAATTACATATTTAACACACCACCTAATTCATTGTGCCTAAACTGTCTATATTTATCATGGCTCTTAGTCTTCTAAAAGCTTCGACTGACACTATTTTTGTCATGATGTCTGCAATCTGATTCTCAGTTCTGCAGGGTTCCAAGTTCATATTCCTTTCTGCTACCTGTTCTCGAAGATAATGGAACCTCATTTCAATGTGCTTGCTTCGACCATGTGCTATTGGATTCTTCGTCAAGTTGATAGCTGACATGTTTTCGATATTCATGGTAATTGCTCCATGACTCTTCCTTGTGATCTCTTCTACCATGTTCACCATCCAAGTTGCTTGACATGCACAAAGAGAAGCAGTTATGTACTCTGCTTCGCATGATGACAATGCCACTACTGGCTCCTTTCTCGAACTCCAAGCAACTGGTGCACCACCAAACATAAACACATAGCCAGCTGTGGATTTTCGATCCTCAGCATCACTACACCAACTAGAGTCGGTGTATCCCACTAAATTGCATTCTTTTCCTTCATCGGCTGCAGGAAACAAAATGCCGTAGTCGAGAGTTCCTTTCAGATACCTAAGTATCCTCTTCGTCGCTGCTAGGTGTGATACATTTGGCTTCTGCATGAATCTACTTACCATACCCACACTGTATGCTATGTCAGGCCTTGTGTGACAAAGGTATTGAAGTGAACCAATAAGTCTTCTATATTGGGTTGGGTCGACGTCATCTTCATCTGAATCCTTCGCCAGTTGCAGTCTGGTCTCAGCTGGAGTCGAACTTGGATTTCAATCTTGCATCTCAAATCTCTTGAGTATTTCTCCTGCATATCTTCTTTGGTGCATCATCAAACCTCTACTAGTCTTGTAGAATTCGATGCCAAGGAAATATGAGAGATTTCCCAAGTCTGACATTTCAAACTCCTCACATAAGCCATGTTTGAAATCTTTGATCTCCTTCTTGCAGCTTCCTGTTATCAACAGGTCATCGACATAGAGACATAGTATAAGCACTTCACTATTGCTTCTTCTTACATACACTTCATGCTCAGTCGTACTCTTCACAAATTCCTTCTCCCTTAAGAAGCTGTTGATTTTCTTATTCCAAGCTCTTGGAGCTTGCTTAAGTCCATACAAGGCTTTATACAGCCTGTACACCTTTCTTTCTTCACCTCGTTTCACATACCCAGCTGGTTGTGCGACATAAACATCTTCATGTAAGGGACCATTAAGGAATGCACACTTCACGTCCATCTGACATGTGTGCCAATTGTTCATATTTAATAGACCAATAACTAACCTGATTGTTTCAATCCTAGCAACAGGTGCAAACACTTCATCGCAGTCGATTCCTTCCTTCTGAAGAAATCCTTTCGCCACAAGTCTCGCCTTGTGTCGAGTTACTTCTCCTTTAGGATTCACCTTCACCTTGTAAACCCACTTCACATCAATTACCTTCTTGCCTTGAGGCAATTCGATAAGTGACCAGGTGTTGGTGACTTCGATGGAGTCTAACTCCTCATTCATTGCTTTTACCCACTATGAATCTTTCAATGCCTCATATGCATTGACTGGTTTGACATCTGCATAGAAAACATAATGTACTAGCTAACCCCTTTCATCGACAACATCATTTGATGTAATCACACATTCTTGCAACCTTGCAGGCATGTGTCTCGTTCATCGAGGCCTGCTTCATCTCTGACTTGTTCCTATCAAACTTCTCTTTCGACTTCAATGGCTGGTTCTTCACAAGAGATTCTCACTGAATCCTTCTTGACATTCTCAGTCTAATCCCATTCTTTAAGCTCATCTATGATCATGTCCCTGCCGATCACTACATGCTTATTCACTAGGTCGAGTAACTTGTAACCTCCAGTCAAATGATATCCTATCAAGATTATCTGATTTGACTCGTCATCAAGTTTCCTTCTCAACTGAACTGGAACATGTCTATGTGCTATAGATCCAAACACCTTCAAGTCACTGAGGCTCGGCTTGACACCAGACCAACATTCTTCTGGTGTGATTCCTTCAAGCTTCTTCGTCAGACATCTGTTCAAAATATATGTTGATGTCGAAACCGCTTCTCTCCATAATTCTTTGGGTAGATTCTTTCCATTTAACATACTTCTCACCATGTTCATGATGGTTCTGTTATTTTTTTCTGCAATTCCATTTTTTTGTGGAGTGTAGGGTGTCGCTCCCGGGATTTTCATCCAAGTACAAGCGCGAAAGTGGTACCGAAACAGAGTCACCAGCAATGTGTATTTATCCCAAGAGAGGGAAAGGAAACACTGCATAAACCCAAGGGAAGAAAAGAGCATGGTCTTGCGACCAAGAGAAATAGGTAAGGGAGTCGGTTACGTGAAGGGAAGGTTATCGTACCCCTTCACGTCCGTCGTACTCGACGGGATCCACGCTTGAAGTACTGCTCAAAGGGTGATAGAAAAGATGCTGGAAAAGGAACGAAAAGAGAATGAGAAACAAATGTAGGGAAAATAAAAGAAGTGCTCGAATGGGCCCTACCCCACTGCCTACGTATCTCATTGGGAACATGAGAATCAGAGCGACGTAGTTCCCCTCAGCTAAGGGATAGTTGTTTGTGTTTTTTAGTGGAAACGTCAGAGTGCGCGTTCCAGCAGTTAGGTGTTGCAGCTCGCTGTAGGGAGACTTAGGCGTTACCTATTTGCGGTAGAATGGACATAACGAGTCCTTAAGGAAGGGAATGAAGGAGATGAGAAGAGAATTATTTGTTTTTGTGTTTTAGAAAGAAGTGTTTTGATTAATTTTGTGTTTTGTAACACGTATTGTATTTAAGTCCTTCATGTGGGATCGAATGCCTCGCATATCGACCCAAGACGGGACGTACGCTAAACATTCTAAAAAAATGAGAGAAGACCCCTCATCTCCTTATTCCCATATAAAAGGCTCAAATACAATGCATGCTATGCCTTTTATTAAGTGTTTTTGATTTTGTTTTAAGGTGAGAAGAAGAGAGACTCAAAAGGTTGAGAAGGGTAAAATCTAATGAGGGAGACTAAGACTCAAACCCTAAAGTTATCATATATGGATGTTCCTATGATTAATGTGGTTTAAGAAACCTAATCCTAAGAGAAAGGAGAAGAAGAGTGAATTAAACAATTCACTTCTAAAGTTGAAGATGAGTTATAACTCAAAAGGGGGAAGAAAGAAGTTATTCAAGGAAAGCATATAAATGCTTATCATGATCACAAGTAGAATAATTAAAGGAGATAAGAGAAAATAGAAGAAAGAAGTGTATGTGGAAGCATATCCACACACTTACTTACCCTTAGCACCTACATGAAAAGGTTAGTTCAAAAACTATTTACAAGTAGTGGAATAAGGAAAGAATACCAAATAATGATCAAACAAATCAAGAACCAATGAATAAAGATCCTAAGAGATGAAAATCAATCAAGGTCAGAACCTATGGTCTAAGGATGTTCCCTAAGATTAAGAGATCAAACATGAACAAACTATTCACAATCAAATGTCCTAAACATTAAAGAAGTGCAACATGAAAGGAATAGATGAAGAATGAGTGGAAATGCAAAGTGAACATGCAATAATGCTTCACAAAAGATCAAGGTCAGAACCATATACCATTTATAAATGTCCCACAATTCATATGAATCATCATACAAATCATGGATGCAATGATACAAACAGAGGAAGCAAGATGAAGTAGAAGTAAGGAGAAGAAACAAGTTTCAATTGTATGCACAAATTTACATGTTAAGGATGTGTATCACATGGAATGATTAATGAATGCATATGGGTAGTGTCATACTATTAATGAGATGCAAATGGAATATATGAAAAGTCATGCAAAATGCACACATGAAACATGTAGAGCTTAAGAAGAGAAGTTGCAAGCATTAGGGCAAAAATATTCATGTAAGGATGACATTTAGAACAATTATGTACAAATGACAAAGAATGAAAACAAATGACCTATAATCATGGGTCAAAATGACCTATAATATCATGCAAATGACCTATAATATCATACAAAGTAAACACAAGAGGTGGCACAAGTGCATCAACAAAATCATATGAGAATGAAGTAGAAGAATGTGCATACATGTAACTTCAAATGCAAGGCATTAAACAAATGTCAAAGAACATGAGAAAAATGTAAAAAAAAAGGTCCTAAACAATCCAAGTCAGAAGCAAAAACATGTATGAAAAACTCATGGCAAAATTCAAAAGAAAAGTGCATCAAAAGGCCTCATGAAAACACATTGAAACACACCACAAAAATGCTCAAATAAGAACTCCTAAACACATGATAAAATGACTTTAAAAATCAAATGAAAATTGTCTTATATACTTTAATGTGTTATATAACCAATGCAAAAAGAATGAATCAAAAATGTTGTATGAGATGGGAGAAATAAAATGCACAAGTTCTAGTGTCAAAGAAAGGTTCAAATGAAAAAGAAATTGAAAAGAAATTGTACAAATATGCTTAAAAATATATAAAACCAGAATTAGAAATTGTAGAAAATTAATTAAATGTGTAAATATGTCACATGAATTTATTTATAATTTTTTAATGCGTTTTGGTATTTTTATTAAAAAGAAATCAAAATAATATATGGAAGAAAAATAAAAAGACAAAAGAAATGGAGTAGGGGTGCAGCGAAAGCAATTTGCCAGTTAAAATATGTTCGGGCTCAAGCAAGGGGGGTGTGAGAATCAATTAAAACCCAGTCCAATAAAAGCGTGTTTGTGTGTGATCAGGTGTAGGTGCAGTCAACAAGGGATTCAATCATAGCCATAGAATGACATTAATCACAATCAATCATCAATCCAACGTTTCACAACTCAAGCACATGATAACTATCACGCACGCACCCACATGTAATTATCTAAGAGGAACAAAAAAGAAAACACGCGCATGTCACATGATTCATTAATGCACTGGCTGATTAAGGGCCATAGGATTAAAACATGATGAGATGATGAAGC
The DNA here is from genome assembly GCA_022829125.1 of Lathyrus tuberosus. Classification (NCBI taxonomy): domain Eukaryota; kingdom Viridiplantae; phylum Streptophyta; class Magnoliopsida; order Fabales; family Fabaceae; genus Lathyrus; species Lathyrus tuberosus. The sequence continues at coordinate 1,107,509 of JALAZF010000515.1, read as the reverse complement.
AAATGATCAAATCCAACGTTCCACAATTCAAGCACATGGTAACTATCACGCACGCACCCTCATGTAAGCTTCAGAATTCAAAAATTATGTCACGCGCCAGTCACATGTTATTTTAATGTGTTAGCATGGTTTAAGCTGTTGGACGAAAATGATCAGACGGTCACGTTTTAAACCTGGCCTAAAACCCTAACGCCCACCTCACCGTCCGGAGAAGGACCGCCGGTCATCTTCTCCGGCCATCTCCGGTCACCTGCAAATCTCTCACATTCTAGAAAATTACAAACTATACACCATTCGAAAGCTGAAGTGATGTAGGTTAAGAATCTGTATTCAAAATTTACAAATCACATGCACACAAAGAGAACCGAACGCATCAATTTTTGCCCTAATTTCACAACTATGCTCCTAATGAGCCTATCACTAGCCAGAACTCACACTGCTTCTAATAAGCTCAAATCAACACAAAAGTGGCAAAATAAACAAGAAATCGTGCAAGAAAGGTTTGAAGATTTTGGAACCTAAAACTTGAAGAACTTTGAGATTGTTAAGAAAACCAGAGAATCTTGTGAGATCTTGAACTTTTAGAGCTGCAATTTGAGCAAAATAAATGCTATTTGATCTTGAGAATGAGAAGAGAACTGAAACTGCACTTGAGGATTTCACACTTGTTCTTGCTGGTTCTTGATCAGATACTCACACTGATGAAGATGAATGATGAAGATGATTGAATCATGTGAGATCAGAGAGAGAGAGAGAGAGCAGAGAGAATTTGAGATGAAAAATCTATGAGAAAAATGGAAAGTGAAGTGTGTTTTTGTTGTAGTGAGTTTATATACTTGAGGTTAGGATTTAACTATGGTGGTTAATCGAGTTTGTTAATTAAGTGAGTTGGAGTTGGGTTAAATGAGTTCAACCTAACTAACTGAGTTAAGTTAGTTATGGCCGAGTTAGTGAAGTTAGGATATGGTGTGGAGAGTGTAGCGAGCGATTTTGGACGCGGTTCTTAAGCGCTGGTCACTCTCTGCGGTTTGACCTTAAACTACAGGTCGATTCATTTTTTATCCTATTAAAGCTGATGAAGGAAGGGAAATAGATGTCTCCAATTAACCCTGCTTTGCATACTGAGTTTAAATAGCGGTCTGTTAGGTTACGAATGCTATCAATGTGGGGGGGCCTTTGTACTGGTTATTTGTATTTTCGCCAGTACCGTTTCTTTCTTTTTATCTGGGCAGAGGGTTTCTGGCGGGGAACAAGGATTAGGATGTTAGGACTGATTACTACTTGTGATGTGAGAGTATGGGATTTGGTTTTTGTTTAGTGTGCTCGCTAAGATTTTTCTTTCAATCTTATACCTACGTATTCCCGTTTACCGAAACAGGGAAATCAGAGCGTTCGTAGTTCCTCCTATTCTATGGGAGGAAGTGGTTGTTTTTGGTGTCTTGTTCAAAGCCCAAGACGTGAAGCGAAAGGTAGTTTGTATCTTGTTCAAAGCCCAAGATGTGAAGCTGAAAGTGATTTGTATCTTGTTCAAAGCCTAAGATGTGAAGCTGAAGGACCTCGACCTTAGAGAGAATTTGTCATCTCTAAAGAAGGGTTTGTCTGTCTGGTTTATAAAGGAGGATTACTTTAACCGGGATACGCGGATCCTAGCAATGCCATAATTTCCTTTATAGGGGATTTCAACCTGAAGGAGAAGACTTTAACTCAGTTTAGAGCAATTCCATCTTTCCTTAGGAATTTCTCATACTAAAAGAGGGACAGTGGCATGGATGTAGATGATCCAGAGGCTTGCCGCTTACAGCGATTAGATGAAGGGGAAGGAGTTGTTTATGTTTGTATACTGTGAACGAGGCACAACTTTAATGCTAAAAGGTTGATTGGATCAACCAGTGGTTTTCTTATACAAAGCCTAAGAGGAGGCTATTATGTGTCTCGTACAAAGCCCGAGAGAGAGGCTAAAAGTTTGACTCAACAAGAGAGTCTCTGTATCTCGTACGAAGCCCGAGATGGAGGCTACAAGGTTTTGTCTGGCTCAGTGAGAACCTTTTGTAACCCGTACAAAGCCCGAGATGGAGGCTACAAGGTTGATGGACTCAACGAGGGCGTCTCTTATGTGTCTCGCACAAAGCCCGAGAGAGAGGCTAAAAGTTGTTTGACTCCGCTGGGGAGGATCATTGTACAAAGCCCAAGAGGAGGCTATGGTGCTGTTTCAGTTAAGTGACAAATCCAATATACTGATTTTAAAAAGAGAAAAGCAGTTCTTATATGAGCAACACTGCACTCAAGGATTTGATTCAAGGATCCGAATTATTCCTGTTTTTTTTAAGGAAGCGGGAAATCCAAAGGGTATTGAGATTGTCCGAGTCTGTGGGTTTCCTTCCTATTTTTGAAGGGTGCTTGAGAATGTCTTTGAGACTCAAGGAGATTAGACTGTCCAAGTCTAGAGTTTCATCTTCGTATTATGCTTTAAGAAACAGTAGTAGACTCTATGAAAGGACTGCTCTATGCATGTGACTAAGTTCTGTTCTTATACCTCTAGGAGGTCGTCGGGACAAATTGTACGAAGCCCAAGAGGAGGCTGGAAACTTTTAAGAAGCCGACGGGTCCTTGTACTAAGCCCAAGAGGAGGCTATCATTCCCGGAGGAAGAGATCATTATACGAAGCCTAAGAGGAGGATGTCAATACTTCTAGAAAGCCGTAGGGTCCTTGTACTAAGCCCAAGAGGAGGCGGGGTTGCTTTTAGGAAGCCTGTGGGTCCTTGTACGATGCCCAAGAGGAGGCCGATGCTTTTAAGAAGCCCGTGGGTCCCCAAACCCCGAGAAATTCAAGGCAATGCTATTCACCGAGAATAGATCAAAGTCAGGAAAGTTCGAGAATTTGGAAGAAACTCAAAGATGCCATTCACGGAGAATACATTCATCTCTGGGAGTAGAGTTTCTTGACGATTCCTAATGAGGACAGCCTGAGAGAAGACTGTATCTGGTGATCCTATTGGGGATCTAGTTGTCTATTTCTATGAATAAACGAAATGGCGTCACCTAGTTCTAGACGTAGTTGTCGGGGAAACTCTAAATATCTATACTATTATTACACAGTTGATATGAGTTTATGAAAGAAGACTTACAGTGAAACAGCCCCACAATACAGTTATATTTATATGAAAGCGGTAAATGAAAGCAATAACCACTTACTCGGTTGTAGAGCTTCCGTGCTGTTTGGTTAGTTGTTCAACAAAGAAAGATTGAAAACAACAGTATATTCAAAATCAAAGGAGAAAGTGCTTTGAAAAAGAAAAATCTAGGGCTTACAGCTCAAGGAGAGGCCCAAGGTTATTTTTCAAAAGGCAATGACCGTGCCGTTTATTTGAAAATGTACAGAGGGGCTTATACAATGAATGAGGCCCAAAATGTTTTCTGTACAAGTGAGTTGGGTCTTACACTCTAATAGAGGCCCAAAGTGTTTTTGAATGGGTCTTATAGCTCAAGGAGAGGCCTAAGATTATTTTTCAAAAGGCAATGACCGTGCCGTTTATTTGAAAATGTACAGAGGGACTTATACAATGAATGAGGCCCAAAATGTTTTCTGTACAAGTGAGTTGGGTCTTACACTTTAATAGAGGCCCAAAGTGTTTTGAAAATCAATTTTGAAAGTTGAAGTAATCAAAAGAAAACCCTAATTTTAATCTTTAAAAGTAAATATTTAAAGAAAATCAAACAAAACTCAAAATAAATTTGAATAATCCCTTTATGATTTTGCTTAAGGTTTGAAAAAATGAGGGATAATCACAAGGAATATTTAAATTCATTAGGTTTTGATTTTCAAAGTAAATATTCATTTTTAGAATGTTTAAAAACAAATAAAAAATGAATTTATTCACAAAATACTAATTATATTAAATAAATAATATAAATTTAATTTTTTGGTGGAATAAAATATTTCAACATTTGTGTGAATTGTTGCAAAAAGAACCAATAAAAAATGATAAAAATTGAAGGAGTTATTAATTTTTCAAATCATTAAAAATAATAATATGAAAAATAACAAAAATAAAAAAGTGATAAAAAGAAGTCTGGGGCGAGGGGGATTCGAACCCCAGACCTCTCGCATGCCAATACTCACAAAACCAGCTGATGAACCGCTGGGGCGCAATGCCAATTCATTAATAACATGGCAAGTGAAAAATATATATCAAACTTAGATGAAAAACCTGAAGAATGGCACCATGGCCATCCTCTTCCTCGAGCTCGTGCGTGAAGCACCATATCTCACTCATCTCTCAACCATTGGACATGATTCAAACACCAAACCCGTGCGTTTTTTCACAAGGAATAAGATGGCAATACGCAATTTTATTCATTTTCAGTGTGGAGGAAAATAATCATGATGAACACAGATGAACCCTAATTTGAAAAAGTAATCGTGCAGACATGGTTATAAGGTCTATGATCCAATTTCTTGGGGCAAAACAATCAACACATGATGGCAATCAAATGGCAAAAATATCATGCGAGAAAATATGCATGGATTATGGAGTTTGAATTTGAAGCTCACCTTGGTGCAAGCTGAAATGGAACTTTGCCCAGATGGTGTTCCAGTCGTGAATTAATGATCCCTACAGCTTCAATGGATGTTATGGAGTGTGTTGCAAGCTTTGGAACACTTTAAAATTCTTTGGATCAAGCTGGAGACCTCCACCTGCAAAATTGAAGCATAATGGCTTGGTTGAAGGGTGATTTTGAGCCTGGGGTGTTACAGTTGGTGTTTAAGTGTTTGGACACCTCAAATACGTCATATGTGATGTGTTTGAGCAATTGCAATGGATTGATTATGGCTGCAACTCAAAACCCGATAGTGGTTACTCAAAAACAAGAAAACTCGAGGTTTAAGAAAGAATGAGAGAAAGCAGTGCTGTAACTGGATTTGGTGTGAGTTGAATGATCCATTGGGACCTCTATTTATAGGAGATCAACTTTTGTTTTGGAGGAATAGTGAATGGCTTCTGGATCAGATCACATTTGCATGGATTGGCTTGGAGGATTTCTTCTCAAGCAAGGCAAGCTAGCCATTCCCAAGAGCAGGGCTATGCCTTGACCAAAACCACATTCCTCAGATGTTTTTAATGTTGTTTAATCAGAGAAATTGACTGAGTAGGGTAGCTACCTTGACAATGCACTATTCCACATTAATGCACTTTGAATTCAAGGCAAAAAGTGCCAAAGTGGATGAACTTCAAGTTGGAAGATTCCTTGGCCTTTTGACTCAGACTTATCAGTTGGAGGAGTTGCATTGTGATTGGTTTGAACACAGGTGGCATAGTGATCCTTGGTATTTGGCTCAAAATCGTGTGTGGCAAGCAAACATGCAAACTGATTTTTTCAAAACAGCTTGCAGCAGCATGACTTTGGGCATGGATTTCTCATGGCTTAAGTTGAATCAATTCATGCTGTTGAGCTCTTTGAATTCTTAGTAACATATGCAACAACATTGATGTTTAACTTTGGACTTGATTCAGCTTGCATCTATGTGAAAAGATCTCACAAGTTTTGGTGTTTCAACAAAATCTATCTTGGACAGAATTTTTCTAAGTATTGGAAAATGGTACATTTTCATGTTTTTAGCCACTTTGGCTCACTCATAGCTCAAAATCCATAATGAATTGGAGTTAGGCCTAGTTGAAGTTTTTGTAGAGGGCAATGAGATCTAAAAATCAACCCTTGGATGGAAGAAAATGGCTTTGTGGTTTAGGAGTTATGGTCCTCCAAAGTTGGTACCTTTGTCACTTTATTTTTAACTTAGAAAATTTTCTAAGTTTTTATGGTTACCCCTTTTACAAGTTATCCCACTTTTCTTGATTTTTTTTTATGAATGATGATTCAATTCATACATTAACATCATTTTAGGGTTAAAAATCCATTTTGGTGAAAAATCTCAAAAAGTCAAAGTTGACTTTTGTGCACAGCTGACTTTTTATCAAATGAATTCCAAATTGTGCAATTCTTCAGGAAATCAAGTCCTTGACCTAAATCAAACTTGATGGACATGTTCCATGGGTGTCATGGGGTATATTGAGGTATGTCCTAGGGCTTGGGAGCTTGTCCTGGTCAAAAGTCAAAGTTACAGTTGACTTTTCTCTTAAAACCCTAATTGTGGTGCAGATGAAATTAAGACTTGTTGCTCAAGCTTCTTGGATTAATCCATTGTTCCAAATGGATCAATATAGTTCATTAGAGACCCTCAAACCCTCTCTTGAGGTCTTGGCTCTTGATTTGCCCTAAAAGTCAACTTAGGGGTGAATTAGGTCAAGAAACCCTAATTCCTGATTTTTAATGCATGCATCCCCTGAGGCAAAATTGACTTGATGATTGGGCCCATGAGGTTCCATGGAGTACATTAGGTTGTGTTTTGGATATTTGGCTTGTACCCAGATGAAATTCTCCATCTGGAGGCCCTGGTCGACCAAACCCTAATTTGGTGACACTGGCGACCCTGAAACTTGATCCACCTAGAAGGGAGCAACCTTGTGCTTAATCCTTGAAGTGGGAGTCCTCTTGATCCATTGTGGATGTTTGAGAGGTTAGACAAGTTGAAGATCATGTCATTCCTTGATTGATCCTTTGTCTAGGGCTCTGAGAGGGCTTAAAACCCTAATTTTGATTGTAGTGAATGCTCAACAACCCTTGAGGCATTTGGTGAGGCATGATGGTTCATCCATATTGTGATGATGATTTGCATAATGATGGGAAATCTTAGTGGTCAAAATTTGGGGTATGACAGAGAGCTGATGATCACTTATGGTGAGGTTAGAAATGAATGGTGTTGATGATGTTATGCTGCAGCATGCTTAGTGAGCAAGTTTTGTTCATTTCTTTTTTTGATGTAGGGTGAATGGTATGTAGCATGTATGTGTAAGAAACATGTTTGTCCAAATGAGGAAATGGCTGAATGGTGTGTAGTATGCGTGTGAATCAACTGATACCCAACAGCCATGACATAACACTCTCATCTTGGCATAAAAAAAATAGTGGTAACTATGGATGTTTAGGGATGAATTTCTCTATGTATGGTGCATGGTTTGATGAGATTCAAGTGTCATTGGATTAAGGAGACATAAGAGAACAAGATTTGATGTTGAAATGAGATCAAATGGAGGTTGGTAAGATGGTGTAAATGGACTTGTAACATACGAATGTGGGACTGCATCATGGGCAGGCGTGACCTGCATGGTATGCATGGCAATGGCTAGTGAATTTCAGCATGAACACATCAACTTTGGACCACTATAACTCCATTATAACTTGCTCAAATGGAAACATGTCCAACATCAAAGTTGAAGAGGACATTGAGAGGAACAACTTTTATGTTCAACATTTTTTCAGTTGAAGCTTCCTTCAATGAGAAAAATGGCTTGACATTTGGCACACCAAGCGTTTGATGAAATTATGGCCTATGGGCCTGAACTTGCCTTGCCATGACTTGGTTTTTGCCTTGATTTTACCAAACGTTGATTGATCATAACTCCCTCAATTTTGATCCAATGGAAAAGTTCTTTATATGGATTTGAAGCTTAGAGTATGAACTTTAATTGGCTCAACTTGGGCCTGAGGTTTGGAGCTTTTATCTTGAAGAAAGGAAGCCTCAAAGTGTGGTGCAAAATGGTCCAAACTTGCCATTTTTGGAAACCCTAAGTTTCTAAAATGGAAACTTTGTACATTTCTTGATTTTTCTTGATTCCTCCATCATTTCTCGATCAAATCTTGTCCAATGAACATATGTAACTTGAATTTCATGAATTTGACCTTGAAAAGTCAGGAGTTGACTTTTTTCACTGCACAATTGACTTTTCCCCCAATTTCTTGATTTTCAAGCAACTCATCAATTGAACCTCTTCTGAAATGAACCAATGGCCAATCTTCCACCCTTAGACACTTGATATCATGTAGAAAACATTGAGATCAAGTTTGAACCAAAATTTCATCAGGAGACTGCTTGAACCCAAAACCCTAATTTGGACCGTGTTTGATAGGAGGTGATGCACTGCCCAATCTTCTTGATGAATTCCCATCTTCCAATTACTTGTGAGATCAATTGGGATGACATGTGACGTAAAAGACCCTTGAGGCTTACTTGAAAACCCTTGGCTCTTGTTCTCTTGCTTTGGATTATCAATACCTTTGAGAAACAACTGATCACATGCCCTTATGCTAGATGTAATGCAATGCTGAATGTTTTATTTTTCTATGCGTGAATGCAATGCAATGAAATGAAAGCATATGCTAAATGATATGAAAAAATGAGAGGGCAAATTTTGGGGTATTACAGCTGCCCCTATTCAATCACTGTAGACATGAATGGATGATAGCGATTGCTGTCAGACTTTCAAGGTATGGAGGGATTGAATACCGAAAATAACCAGAAAATTTGCACTCTGTGGAGACGAAGAAAAGGGATATAAACCCAACCAAATGAACTCTGCTTGTATAAAAACTCTAATGGGAAGAATAGTACTGGAGAGATGTCTTTTTAACGACACCAGACAACTACTGGCTTGCCATACTGCAGATGGACTTTAACAATGTATTTTAGCACGATGCCAGACGACTACTGGCTTGCCACGCTGCGGGTGGACTTTAACAATGTCTTTTAGCACGACGCCAGACGACCACAGGATTTCCACACTGTGGGTGGACTTTAACAATGTCTTTTAGCATGGCGCAGACGGCTACTGGCTTGCCACACTGCGGGTGGACTTTAACAATGTCTTTTAGCACGACGTCAGACGACTACTGGCTTGCCACACTGCGGGTGGACTTTAACTATATCTTTTGGAACGACGCCAAACGACTACTGGCTCGCCACACTGCGGGTGGACTTTCGCCAATCTGCGGTTGGTCTTGTCGATTTGCCACCCTAAGATGGACTTTTGCCAATCTGCGGTTGGACTTTGCTGATTTTCCACCCTAAGATGGACTTTTGCCAATCTGCTGTTGGACTTTACTGGTTTGCCACCCTTAGGTGGACTTTTTCCAATCTGCGGTTGGTTTTGTCGATTTACCACCCTAAGATGGACTTTTCCCAATCTGCGATTGGACTTTACTGGTTTGCGACCCTTAGATGGACTTTTGCCAATCTGCAGTTGGTCTTAAAACTGTCTTTTTAAATGGAGTCAGACGACTACTGACTTGCCACACTGCAGGTGGACTTTTGAAAGATGCCTTTTGGATGAAGTCAGTTGACTTACTGATTGGCCACACTGCGGGCGGACTTTTGCAAAATTCCAATACTGGATTACGCTCTGCACACATATCAGACATCTCTGCTGACTCTGCTGAGGAACGATAATCAATGACTTGACCTTAGAGACTCCTGAAAGGATGATATCTCTGCTGGAGAAGGAATGAATAGTCCGTTCGCTTCGAATTGTTATGCTTGCCAAAAATAAATTGGACTTTGAGATATAAAGGAGTGATGATTCTGCCAAGAATTATTTCATCTGCCTGGGGATGAGTTCTGATCATGGAAACTCCGCTGAAGGAATGACAACTCTCCGACTTGGCAGGGGAAGAATGTACTAACACCCTACTGAGGAAGAGATTCTGTTGACCTGCTAAACCTCTGCGGGGGGAAAAACAACTCAGTTGGGGAGCATTACCAACAAGTTTCAGTGCTGAACTATGTGGGGATACCACTACTAGAGATACGATCCTGCTTGGGATCGGAACTACTTCGTAGGGGATACGCAGATCCTGGCTATAATACGTTCTTTCGCGGCTTACTGGGAAAGAGTTCTTAGAGATCTGCTGTTAAAACACAAAGCAAATCCACGGTAGTCTGTTTAGGAACAACACTATCGAGCTTAGGATAAGTGCCATAATGCCCCATGTTAGGCGAACTTTCCGTTTGACGACTCCACTGGGGATAATGAGTTTACAACAAACTCTACTGGGGAAAACCGCTTCAAAGCGTCTCGTGCTGGGAATGCCCCTTGAGAGGATTTTACAGAAGACCAACATCTTCAAACTCTTAAACAAATGCCGAGGCTTGAGCTATTCGTATTAATTGGGGGGTCACTCTACTGAAGATAATAGATCTGGAACACATCTTACCGGAGGGATTTCAAGCTGCCCCGCGCTTGGGAGTGTCACAAACTCGCTTTTGCCCCAGATTACGCGGCTGATCTGGAGAAATCATCCCAAGAGAATTTTACAGAAGATTTGGCATCTCCAAACTCCTGGACACTCGTTGAGTTTTGAACATTAACTTCGGGGTCTGCGAAGCAACTCTACTGGGGGAATTATAACTGTTATCGACACAGAAAAGCTTGTAGCTGTTGGATGTACTGAATAGGAGAATCGACTTAATAAGATACAACGATCCCAGTTGGAATTGACTTGTCAATATCAAATCGTCGTGAGTGACCTTCAGTCTATCACTGGACCCAATCAATAAACGTTGTGACAAAAGGATGACATGTGAACCTCTTCCTGAACTTGACTACCCCAGTATTCTGCATGGGAATAAGTGATTACTCGTCTAGGAGGAATGACCCTTGTGCTTGAAATCACCTGGACATATTACCTGCAACAAAAGAATACACACACATGCCCTAGAATATTGCGTGGTTTGAATCCACCATCCAGGATTACTTAACATTCAAAGTAATTTTAAATGTTTTTCTGCGCATGTTATTGTAAAGCCACAATGTTTTCAAATGCAATGTTTTATCAAAAATTCGGACGTTTTTGCAAACAAAACAGTAAAACAAAATAAGAAGCTTTTGACTGAAATTCAATTTATTGATTGAAATGCCCAGAATAGGCAAGTACATCAGGAAGAAATCCCTGGAAAGAGGAGATTGCTGCAAATTGAGAAAAGAAACTATCCTAATGGCAATGTGAAAATGACATTCCACTGAGTTTCAATTCTTCTATTGCCAGTATGTCTTCAAAACTCTCCGACCTTGCCTTCTGAGGAGTGATCAGACCGATTCCTACCCTTCTGAATTTCAGTTGCTGAAACGGTAATGGAGTACAGATAACTCAGACCGCAATCATTCGCTTAAATCCCTCTTTTGCGTGGACCGCCCTTTCGGGTTTTCAATCCACCGGGATACCCGTTTTTGCCTGAGTTGTCTTGGGGATTTTCAACTCACCGGGTGTACAAATTTTTTTATTTTATCCCTAATTTTATCCCGAACCTTTTTATTATGTTTTTATGGTTCGCCGGGATGCCCTTTTTTGCCTTGTCTTTTTTTTTGTCCAGCGGGTCTCTTTATGCGAAGTATTTTTTGACTACGTCTAAGTTGACAGGGGATGAAAAGTCTTCGCCATCCATGGTTGTAAGTAATAAGGCTCCGCCCGAGAAGACCTTTTTAACCACGAATGGACCTTCATATTTGGGAGTCTATTTGCCCCTGTGATCTGTACTAGGAGGAAGGATCCTTTTGAGTACCACATCTCCAACTTTGTAAACCCGTGGACGCACCTTTTGGTCGAATGCCTGCTTCATCCTCCATTGGTATAACTGCCCATGACACACAGCTTCCAGTCGTTTCTCTTCGATAAGGTTCAACTGATTAAATCTGGCACGAACCCACTCAACTTCGTCTAACTTGACATGCATCATGACTCTGAGGGATGGAATCTCAACTTCGACCGGTAACACTGCCTCCATACCGTACACAAGTGAGAATGGTGTTGCCCCAGTGGACGTGCGTACTGACGTTTGGTACCCATGCAAGGCGAACAGTAGCATCTCATGCCAATCTTTATATGTGACAACCATTTTCTACACAATCTTCTTAATATTCTTGTTGGCCGCCTCCACAGCGCCATTCATCTTCGGGCGATACGGAGAAGAATTGTGATGTTTAATTTTGAAGTCTCGGCACAGCTCAGCCATCATTTTGTTATTCAGATTAGAACCATTATCAGTAATGATTCTCTCGGACACTCCGTAGCGACAAATGATATACCGTTTCATGAAATGAGCTACCACTTGCTTAGTGACGTTGGCATAAGATGCTGCTTCAACCCATTTAGTGAAATAATCAATGGAGACCAAGATGAAATGATGGTCGTTTGAAGCAGTAGGCTCAATTTTTCCAATCATATCAATGCCCCACATTGCAAAGGGCCAAGGAGAGGACATGACACTCAACGGATTTGGAGGCACATGCACTTTGTCTGCATAAATCTGGCACTTGTGACATTTGCGGGCGTACTTGCAATAATCTGTCTCCATTGTCAACCAATAATACCCTGGCCTCAATAGTTTCTTTGCCATTGCATGTCCTCCAGCATGGGTACCAAAAGAGCCTTCATGCACTTCATGCATTAACAGGTCTGCTTCGTGTCTATCCATGCATCTGAGCAGAACCATGTCGAAATTCCGTTTGTACAGTACGTCATCTTGGTTCAGGAAGAAGCTACCAGATAACCTTCCCAAAGACTTCTTATCTTTGGTAGATGCCCCAGGCGGGTACTCCTGACTTTTCAAAAAACACTTGATGTCGTGAAACCACGGCTTGTCATCAGATGTTGCATCGACAGCAAACACAAATGCATGTCTATCAAGACGAGACACTTCAATCTTGGGTACATGGTTCCACCTTTGCACTTTGATCATAGAAGACAATGTGGGCAAGGCATCAGTAAACTTATTCTCATCTCGAGGAATATGGTACAACTTCACTGTTGTGAAAAATGTCAACAATATTCTCGTATAATCTCTATACGGAACTAGATGCGCCTGGTACGTGTACCAACTCCCTTTCACTTGATTAATTACCAAAGCTGAATCACCAAAAATGTCGAGGGTCTTAATTCACAAATTAATCGCCTCCTCAATCCCCATTATACAAGCTTCATACTCTGCTTCATTGTTGGTGCATCCGAAAGTTACTGCAGCAGTGAAAGACATATGAGCACCTTCCGGCGTGATAAGAACTGCTCCAACTCCGCACCCATTCATGTTGACAGCCCCATCAAACATCAAACTCCATTTGGATTCAGGGTCTGGCCCCTCCTCCGGGAGTGGTTCCTTGCAATCTTTAACTTTGAGAAACATGATGTCCTCATCAGGGATATCAAATTTCATGGGTTGGTAATCATCAATCGGCTTTTGCGCAAGATAATCTGACAAGATACTTCCTTTGATGGCTTTCTGAGAAGTATATTGAATATCATATTCTGTCAAAACCATTTGCCACCGTGCAACTCTGCCTGTTAGTGCTGGTTTCTCGAAGATGTATTTGACAGGATCCATTTTTGAAATCAACAAAGTTGTGTGCCTGAGCATATACTGTCTCAATCGCTTAGCAGCCCATGCAAGTGCACAACATGTCTACTCAAGCATTGAGTACCGGGATTCGCAGTCATTGAACATTTTGCTCAGGTAGTAGATAACATGCTCCTTCCTACCTGTCTCGTCGTGTTGACCGAGAACACAACCCATAGAACCTTCAAGCACTGTCAAATACATTATCAAAGGTCTCCCTGAAACTGGAGGTATGAGAATTGGAGTTTCCTGCAAGTATTCTTTTATTTTATCGAATGCCACTTGTCAATCATCATTCCACCTGACCGTTTGATATTTTCTTAGCAGTTTGAATATTGGTTCGTATGTGGCTGTTAGGTGAGATATGAACTTTGCAATGTAGTTCAATCTTCCTAAGAAACCACGAACCTCTTTTTTTGTTCTCGGTCCAGGCATCTCTTGTATTGCTTTAACCTTGGCAGGATCAACCTCAATTCCTTTTTCACTTACGATGAAACCCAACAACTTTCCAGAACGTACCCCGAAAGTGCACTTGTTCGGATTCAATCTCAAGCGGAATTTTCTCAACCTTTCAAACAACTTTTTCAAGTTAATCAGATGTTCTTCCTCCATTCGTGACTTGGCAATCATGTCATCCATATAACATTCAATCTCTTTGTGAATCAAGTCGTGAAATAATGTTACCATTGCCCGCTGATACGTTGCCCCTGCATTTTTCAACCTAAAAGGCATCACTTTATAACAATATGTACCCCATGGGGTAATGAACGTGGTCTTCTCCATATCCTCAGGTGCCATCTTAATCTGGTTGTACCCGGAGAAATCGTCCATAAATGAGAACACTGAAAACTGAGCTGTATTATCAACCAACACGTCGATGTGAGGTAGTGGAAAATCATCTTTCGAACTCGCTCTGTTAAGATATCGATAATCCACACACATTCTAACCTTTCCGTCCTTCTTTGGTACCGGCACGATGTTGGCAACCCAGGGAGGATAATTGGTCACAGCAAGAAACCCTGCATCCCACTGCTTCTGAACTTCTTCTTTGATTTTTATGGCCATATCGGGTTGAGTCCGACGAAGTTTCTGCTTGACTGGCGGGCATTCTTCTCTCAATGGCAGCCTGTGCACAACAATATCCGTATCCAATCCCGGCATGTCCTGATACGACCAGGCGAAGATATAAACATATTCACACAACATTTTAGTCAAAGCTTTCTTTACATCTGCTTGCAGGCTGGCACCAATCTTGATCTCTTTCTTAACATCCTCGGTACCAATATTGATGATCTCTATGGTCTCTTGATGAGGCTGGATGGCCCTTTCCTCTTGTTTTGACAATCTGGCCAGTTCCTCAGGGAGTTCACAGCCTTTCTCATCCCCTTCTTCGGCTTGATAAATCGGTTTGTCAAAGTCATACATAGCCATAGCAGAACCGTTATCAATGAAATCTGGAGGATCAAGTCTGCACGAGGGTTCATGCTTTATTTTAAAATTTATTTTAGAACAAAAAGAAACGAAACATTGCCATTTTTAAGTTTTTGTGCAAAAATAAAAAAATGAAAGACAGGGAACAAAATTTGAGTGCAAAATGTCCTTTATTAATGATTAAACTTGCAAATGAAAATGGGTGGCCCTACAAATGAATCTGAATGCCTTGGGCAGAGCGCCAGATTTTAACATGCATTATGATTAAAGAAAAACAAAGAAAATTACTCTGTTTGAAGAGTAACTTGGACGATTTCTTCAACGAACCGGTTTTGCAATTGTTGTCCCGAGGCACGTGGGCGTACCCAATTGTCTAAGTCACAGTCACTGTCAATGCCATCTTCTGTAGCTGCACAAGACTAGTCTGGGTAAATGATTACCCCACTGCTGAAAGTGATGGGTCCACTGTACTTCGCAACCGAATCCATAGAGGGTTGATAGCCAATACCAAACTTGTCCTCCTTCATTGATGTCTGTATCAGCTTGCCCCAGCCTTGGGCATTACCTGCTCTAACAACCTCGACAACTTGCTTATAAGACGAAATTCACGTGTCGGCTCTATCTAGTGTAGGGGAAGATTCAGGCACTTTATCAATGTTCACTGCCTCGAACGACTGGCAAAGCATTTCGTGGATCTCCCCATCCATCTCAACGTATTTGAATGTGGACAAATGACTGACAAAAATGTCCTCTTCACCACATACAATCACTACTTGTCCCTCAAACTCGTATTTCAGCTTTTGATGTAATGTGGATGTAACAGCCACGGCCGCATGAATCCATGAGCGACCTAATAAACAGCTGTAAGCAGGCTGTATATCCATCACGTGGAATGTAGACTTGAACACTTGAGGTCCAATTTGCACAGGTAATTCCATTTCACCAAACACAGATCTTTTCGTCCCATCGAACGCTCTAACAACCAAATCACTTGGCCTTACAATCAATCCATCAACTTCCAGCTTCATCAGCGCCTTCTTAGGCAAGACATTGAGAGAGGAACCAGTGTCTACCAACATGTGGGACAACACTGCACCCCTACACTCCATTGTATTATGCTGAGCTTTGTTGTGGTTTCTACCTTCAGACGTCAAATCTCGGCTCGTGAAACCCAATCCATGACTAACATTGACATTAGAAATCACACTCTCGAGTTTATTGACGGTAATTTCCTGTGGAACATAGGCTCTCTTCAACACTTTCAGCAAAGCCTCTCGGTGCGCATCAGAGCACATCAATAATGAAAAAATTGAGATCTTCGAGGGCGTTTGATTCAATTGATCGACGATTTTGTAATCACTTTTCTTTATTATTCTCATAAACTCTTCTACCTCGTTGTCAAAGGTAATCTTGGGCTCTGTTTGAGGTACAGGTACACTCCCAGCCACTTGTTTTCCTTTAGTTTTCTCCGCAGCCTCGGCTTCTTTATCACTTCGAAGCATTTGGGGAGCAAACAACCTTCCACTCCTGGTAAAGCCACCTACACCACCCACATTATCAATATTTGAACTAGCCGATGTCCCAGCTTCCTGCTTTTTCCCCTCATAGTACACATCTGCCCCATAGTGCCATGGGATTGCTTTCTTAGAGGTAAACGGAACTGGTCCTGGCACCGTGATGGTAACAGGACTGGGTCTTTTCGGCACAACGCTTGCTATAGGAGCTGCCCTCGCAGGTACCTGAATTTTAGTGGGAGTATAATAAATGGTCACAGTTGACACATCATCAATATCTTTCACAACCCGATCAAACTGTAGACTGCCTTCATTGAACAGATTCTACAAACCAACTCTCAATTTATCGCAGTCATTCTCTTGACCCCTACACTCAGAACAATCTTGGTCGCAACCCGGGAACACTTGTCCCTTCAACAGACGATCTTTCACAACCAGCAATGAAGTCTTCACCTGATTGATATCTGCCAC
This sequence comes from Lathyrus tuberosus, assembly GCA_022829125.1. Taxonomy (NCBI): domain Eukaryota; kingdom Viridiplantae; phylum Streptophyta; class Magnoliopsida; order Fabales; family Fabaceae; genus Lathyrus; species Lathyrus tuberosus. The sequence goes on along the minus strand of JALAZF010000515.1, from coordinate 1,090,817 downwards.
CAAGTCCAATCTCTTTCCATCCTCAATGGCGTGCACATCTGCCACACCGTGATTAGGCATAGGGTTTTGAAGAACATTAGGAGGTAGAGAAAAATTGATTGCTTTAGCATCTATCAGATCTTGCACCTTATTTTGAAATGCCCAGCACTTTTCGGTGGTGTGCCCCGGAGCACTTGAATGGAAATTGCAGCGAGCATTAGCATCATAATTAGGTGGCAAGTTACCAGCAGTAGGAGGTCTCATGGTACGAAGCTCAACCAACTTCAATTGGAGTAACTGGGGTAATAATGCTGAGTAGGTCATAGGGAGAGGGTCAATCTTACGGTCCCTCTGCCTAGACCTTTGTTGGAAAGGAGGTTGCTGCTTTTGCTGTTGAGCCTACTGTTATGGCTGCTGTTGCTAAATAGATGGTGTTGGGATCGTCACTGCACCTACTTGGTGATAAGCCTGAGAACGTTCTCTTCCCCATCCTCTATACATAGCGTTTGTCTCGTCTTCTCTCCTTTCTGACCATTAGCAAAAGGTTTCTTTGTTCCGGAAGAACCAACACCACTTACATCTTGAATCTTCCCGAGTTTCAACAGACTCTCGATCCTTTCACCAGCAATCACGATATCAAAAAATCCCGTCGATGGACAAGTGGCCAGTCTATCAAGAAATGCCCCTTGCAGGGTGCCCATGAACATATATGCCATTTCTCGCTCAAGCAAAGGGGGTTGAACCTGGGCGACCATTTCTCTCCACCTCTGAGCATATTCCTTGAAACTTTCCTTAGCATTCTATGACAACCTTTGCAGTTGAGTGTGGTTGGGAGCCATATCAATATTATACTGATATTGCTTCAGAAACGCTTCTGCCAGATCTTTCCAGCTTCTCACAGCAGCTCTGTTCAATTTCATGTACCAAGTCAATGAAGCTCCAACCAAACTGTCTTGAAAGTAATGCATCCACAACTTCTCGTCATTAGTGTGGGCTGAGATCCTTCCAAAATAAGCTTGAATATGTGTCTGGGGACACGTATTTCCATGATATTTGTCAAAAGTGGGTGGCTTGAACATTGGAGGAATTCTGACCCCTGGTACCAGACCCAGATTAGTAACATCAATACCCAGAGAATTCTTGCACTCCATAGCCCTGATTTTCTCAGCCAGCTCATTATACCTTCTGTCATTGGGATTACCCATATCAGCATCCAGTAGGGTGAATTGATCTTCCTGAGCATCTTCCTGAACAACACCAACATTTCTGACATTTCCATTACCCAGATTACCATTAGGAGGAGGATTGCCAACAGGAGGAGGAGTGCCATGTGTCTGTGAATTGTCAACCTGATTACCTCCCAGCGTGGTCTCTGGACGCTCAACCAGAAGTCTCAATCTCTCTCGAGTCTGTGCCATACCAGTCATGAGAGTCATGAACTGGTCCATGCGTGCCCTCATCTCAGCCAAATCACTCTACACTTGATCCATGATCTTAGCTTGATTTCTACGAGTTGTGTATCGGTGGAAGTGATTCTCAGCAATAATGCTTAAAACCAAATAAAGGTTAGATGACCTACAACGAGTACCTGAAAAGCAAGCAAAAAAATGCAAAATGATATGCAATGCAATGCAAATGCCATGTTTATCATTTCCGAGGTGCCCTACACCCTGATTCCAATCTTAACCACAGAAATCTGAAGATCAGAAATCGTGATGTGAAGAGATGTGCCGTGACCATGTGCTTGTGTATAGATAACAGCCAAAGGAACATTTTTGAATAAACTGCTTGTTTCAATAAAAAAGGAACCAGACATACACATATCATTCAACAATGAGTTCAAACAACATACATCAAAACAGTGGATTCATCAACAAGCCTGATGATATCCATCAACAAAATCACATTAAGAAAAAGAGAGAAAAACTGTCAATCTGATAGCTCTAAATCCCTCAACTTTTCGCTTGAATACTTGACTTCCTCAAAGAGTATGCGAGTGCGCTGGTGATTTGGTCTTTCGATTAACTCCTTAATCAGAACATCTCTCTTTCCTAGGGCTTCAGTCAACGAATCCATATGCATCAGGAGAGCTTCATCATCACAGACTCCTTTTTGCCTCTTCACACTGGCTTGCATCTTGAGTTTCCCCATATCTGCCATAGCCTCTTCATGCTCCTTCTTGGAAGTCTTCAGATCATCTCTAGCGCTTACCAATTGCTCTTGGCTTTTACCAAGGTTCTCCCGATACTTTCTCCTTTGTTTATGTGCCTTTTTAAGCTCGTCATCCTTGATCTTCAGCTGTTCCTGCAACTCTGCATTTTCGATCCTAACCTCATCCCAGGCTTGCTGAAACTTGGCTAGCATATCCTTGGTCCGAGCTAAAGTCTGTTTGGTCTTCTTATGAGCTTGAGTGGCAGCGTCGGCACCTTTACTAATTTTCTGGAAATGTTGAGCTCTTTCGGCGAAATCCTTTTCTCTTGCAGCCAAGATTCTTTCGGCATCTTGGGCTTTATGCTCCAACTCTTTGTTAGCATGCAGTGCATTTTGAAGAAGACTACTCAGATCCGAATTCTCCACCCGAAGCTCTTTCACCAATTTTTGCAGCTTGTCAAACTCCTCGATGGCTACCGTGGTAGACTGCTTTGGAATTAAGGGATAGAGAGGGGGTTCCCTTGAAAAAGGCAAGAGTAATTCGTTCACCTTCATTTCAAACCATCCTTCGTACTCAGGATAAGATCTGCAATCCATTTTTCCAAAAAATGTTTTTCCTATTTTACGCTGGTGACCCCAAGCATTCACAATTTCTCACAACATTTCCTCATTTTCAGTCCATGTAAAGAACAAGGATTTCTCAACATCCCGATCTGTGGGAGGAGACCTGGAAGCGTATCCAAATTGTCTAATGGCCAGGATCGGGTTATAGTTGATTCCTCCTTTCCTGCCAATTAGAGGCACATTGGGAAAGTTCCCACAACTGGTGCTAATCTCTATTCCCATCAACTTACGATCGAACCAGACAATGTTATCAGCAGTTAATCCCATTATCCGCTTGGACCATTTTAAGGAATCCTTTGTTTTTACAAAAGCACCTGCTTGAGGTAAATGTTTCAAAAACCAATGAGATAACAGTGGAGTGCAACAATTGACAGATCCTCCCCTTCTTTTTTCATTCTTGAAGTGCACCGAGTAGTAAAAATCTCCTAACAAGGTGGGAACCAGATTTTTGAGAACAAAAACTCTTATAGCCTGCATATCCACAAAATCTTGTTGATTAGGGAAAAAAACAATGCCATATATGCACAAAGCCAGGATGGAATTATAAACTGCCCAATTCTTTGCTTCAGCAGCCTCTTGAGCTTGGTCAGTAAGAAAGGCTAAATGAAAACCTTTGACCCCATTTTTGATAGCCACATTTCCTTTTAGCACTGAATCTTTCACCCGTACCGCAGCTGCAATCTCCTCTATGCTAGGATGACTACCGAAAAAGAAAGGCACTGCTGATTCGACCGGAGTTCCCAAAATAAATGAGAACTCTTCCAAAGTAGGCATCAAAATGTAATCAGGAAAGAGAAAGCATCTCAGCGAAGGCTCATAAAACTGTAGCAACGTGTGAAGAGCATCATGTTCATACTGTGTGATTCTGCAGACCATCTCAACCAATTTCCCATATTTCTTCTGGAAGTTGACAAGAACACCCGGGTCAGCCATGGCTATCACCTTATGCAGTAAATCCAAAGTAGGTTCTGGGAACTTGTAGGCAACATTGCTCTTTCTCTTGAGAACTGTCTCTGTCGAGCCCATTGATTGGAATCAGAAGTGTAATAAGCACCTGTAAATGACAAACATGAATGTTATGACATGATAATGCAATGTAAAATGGCATGGTATCAGCATGCTCTGTGTCTGTGCTGGACTGTGTGCACGGTGTCTGTACAAATCTGAGAATGATACTGTAGATAGAAACCCACTGACTATAATAAGTTACATTAACTGTCTGTGAAAATACCAGTATATCAGGGTATGTGGGAGGCATGGTCACCTGCAAACCTGTAAACACCCGACCATACTCACATGTAGGTACTAGAACAACGGTTCCTCAGTTTTGGATTCTCTATTTTGAGAAGCAATAGCACATTCAGCCCGTAGGATACAATGCTATCACTAAACAAAGAGATCGTCCACTGATTCCCCAAAAATAAAGGCCATCATATGCAAGTTCCAAAGTGGGCCCTCGGGTGTGAATGAGTTTGCCACAGAATATGGGCTGCCTCTGTCACCACTAAAGAGGGATGTTTCCACTAAGGTCCTCAATGATTGGTCACCAGAGTCGACAACTTTCTAGATTAACACTCTGAAATGCACAAGACGCGCAAATCAGAGCATCTCCAAAGAAAACCTCGTCTGGTTGTGAATTTCGTGTAAACCATACGTACCAAGATGCTACGTAGGCCACACTACTTTCCACTCTAATCCTATGTATGTACTCAAGCCTGTGTAATGGGCTTATCTCTCAGAATACCCATCCCGCCAAACAGAAAACCAGCACAGCACAGTCCAGTATAATAATGATATGTAATGTAGTAAATGCGGTAAATACAGTAATACAGTAAAGAAATAATATAGTAAACAACAATACAGTAAAAACAGTAAATACAGCATCAAAGTAAACACCCAATGAAAGAAAAATAGACAAGCGCTAGGATCGACTCGCTTAGGGAACCAGAGATTCTGGTCTCCTAAGTTTTCCCCAGCAGAGTCGCCAGCTGTCGCTCCCGGGATTTTCATCCAAGTACAAGCGCGAAAGTGGCACCGAAATAGAGTCGCCAGCAATGTGTATTTATCCCAAGAGAGGGAAAGGAAACACTGTATAAACCTGAGGGAAGGAAAAAGCATGGTCTTGCGACCAAGAGAAATGGGTAAGGGAGTCGGTTACGTGAAGGGAAGGTTATCGCACCCCTTCACGTCCGTCGTACTCGACGGGATCCACGCTTGAAGTACTGCTCAAAGGGTGATAGAAAAGATGCTGGAAAAGGAACGGAAAGAGAACGAGAAACAAATGTAAGGAAAATAAAAGAAGTGCTCGAATGGACCCTACCCCACTGCCTACGTATCTCATCGGGAACACGAGAATAAGAGCGACGTAGTTCCCCTCAGCTAAGGGAAAGTTGTTTGTGTTTTTTAGTGGAAACGTCAGAGTGCGCGTTCCAGCAGTTAGGTGTTGCAACTCGCTGTAGGGAGACTTAGGCGTTACCTGTTTGCGGTAGAACAGACATAACGAGTCCTTAAGGAAGGGAATGAAGGAGATGAGAAGAGAATTGTTTGTTTTTGTGTTTTACAAAGAAGTGTTTTGATTAATTTTTTGTTTTGTAACACGTATTGTATTTAAGTCCTTCACGTGGGATCGAATGCCTCGCATATCGACCCAAGACGGGACGTACGCTAAACATTCTAAAAAAATGAGAGAAGACCCCTCATCTCCTTATTCCCATATAGAAGGCTCAAATATAATGCATGCTATGCCTTTTATTAAGTGTTTTTGATTTTGTTCTAAGGTGAGAAGAAGAGAGACTCAAAAGGTTGACAAGGGTAAAATCTAATGAGGGAGACTAAGACTCAAACCCTAAAGTTATCATGCATGGATGTTCCTATGGTTAATGTGGTTTAAGAAACCTAATCCTAAGAGAAAGGAGAAGAAGAGTGAATTAAACAACTCACTTCTAAAGTAGAAGATGAGTTATAACTCAAAAGGGGGAAGAAGGAAGTTATTCAAGGAAAGCATATAAATGCTTATCATGATCACAAGTAGAATAATTAAAGGAGATAAGAGAAAATAGAAGAAAGAAGTGTATGTGGAAGCATATCCACACACTTACTTACCCTTAGCACCTACATGAAAAGGTTAGTTCAAAAACTATTTACAAGTAGTGGAATAAGGAAAGAATACCAAATAATGATCAAACAAATCAAGAACCAATGAATAAAGATCCTAAGAGATGAAAATCAATCAAGGTCAGAACCTATGCTCTAAGGATGTTCCCTAAGATTAAGAGATCAAACATGAACAAACTATTCACAATCAAATGTCCTAAACATCAAAGAAGTGCAACATGAAAGGAATAGATGAAGAATGAGTGGAAATGCAAAGTGAACATGCAATAATGCTTCACAAAACATCAAGGTCAGAATCATATACCATTTATAAATGTCCCACAATGCATATGAATCATCATACAAATCATGGATGCAATGATACAAATAGAGGAAGTAAGATGAAGTAGAAGTAAGGAGAAGAAACAAGTTTCAATTGTATGCACAAATTTACATGTTAAGGATGTGTATCACATGGAATGATTAATGAATGCATATGGGCAGTGGAATACTATTAATGAGATTCAAATGTAATATATGAAAAGTCATGCAAAATGCACACATGAAACATGTAGAGCTTAAGAAGAGAAGATGCAAGCATTAGGACAAAAATATTCATGTAAGGATGACATTTAGAACAATTATGTACAAATGACAAAGAATGAAAACAAATGACCTATAATCATGGTTCAAGATGACCTATAATATCATACAAATGACCTATAATATCATACAAAGTAAACACAAGAGGTGGCACAAGTGCCTCAACAAAATCATATGAGAATGAAGTAGAAGAATGTGCATACATGTAACTTCAAATGCAAGGCATTAAAAAAATGTCAAAGCACATGAGAAAAATGTAAAAAAAAGGTCCTAAACAATCCAATTCAGAAGCAAAAACATTTATGAAAAACTCATGGCAAAATTCAAAAGAAAAGTGCATCAAAAGGCCTCATGAAAACACATTGAAACACACCACAAAAATGCTCAAATAAGAACTCCTAAACACATGATAAAATGACTTTAAAAATCAAATGAAATTTTTCTTATATACTTTAATGTTTTATATAACCAATGCAAAAAGAATGAGTAAAAAATGTTGTATGAGATGGGAGAAATAAAATGCACAAGTTCAAGTGTCAAAGAAAGGTTCAAATGAAAAAGAAATTGAAAAGAAATTGTTGAAATATGCTCAAAATTTAATAAAACCAGAATTAAAAATTGTATACAAATAATTAAATGTGTAAAGATGTCACATGAAGTTATTTAGAATTTTTCAATGTGTTTTGGTATTTTTATTAAAAAGAAATCAAAACAATATATGGAAGAAAAATAAAAAGACAAAAGAAATGGAGTAGGGGTGCAGCGAAAGCAATTTGCTAGTTAAAATATGTTTGGGCTCAAGCAAGGGGGGGGTGTGAGAATCAATTAAAACCCAATCCAATAAAAGCGTGTTTGTGTGTGATCAGGTGTAGGTGCTGTCAACAAGGGATTCAATCATAGCCATAAAATGACATTTATCACAATCAATCATCAATCCAACGTTTCACAACTCAAGCACACGATAACTATCACGCACGCACCCATATGTAATTATCTGAGAGGAACAAAAAAGAAAATACGCGCATGTCACATGATTCATTAATGCGCTGGCTGATTAAGGGCCATAGGATTAAAACATGATGAGATGATGAAGCAAATGATCAAATCCAACGTTCCACAATTCAAGCACATGGTAACTATCACGCACGCACCCTCATGTAAGCTTCAAAATTCAAAAATTATGTCACGTGCCAGTCATATGTTATTTTAATATGTTGGCAAGGTTTAAGCCATTGGATGAAAATGATCAGACGTTCGCGTTTTAAACCTGGCCTAAAACCCTAACGCCCACCTCACCGGCCGGAGAAGGACCTCCGGTCATCTTCTCCGACTATCTCCGGTTACCTGCAAATCTCTCACATTCCAGAAAATAACAAACTATACACCATTCGAAAGCTGAAGTGATGTAGGTTAAGAATCTGTATTCAAAATTCACAAATCACATGCACACAAAGAGAACCGAACACATCAATTTTTGCCCTAATTTCACAACTATGCTCCTAATGAGCCTATCACTAGCCAAAACTCACACTGCTTCTAATAAGCTCAAATCAACACAAAAGTGGCAAAATAAACAAGAAATCGTGCAAGAAAGGTTTGGATATTTTGGAACCTGAAACTTGAAGAACTTTGAGATTGTTAAGAAAACCAGATAATCTTGTGAGATCTTGAACTTTTAGAGCTTCCATTTGAGCAAAATAAATGCTATTTGATCTTGAGAATGAGAAGAGAACTGAAACTGCACTTGAATATTTCACACTTATTCTTGCTGGTTCTTGATCAGAAACTCACACTGATGAAGATGATTGATGAAGATGATTGAATCATGTGATATAAGAGAGAGAGAGCAGAGAGAATTTGAGATGAAAAATCTGTGAGAAAAATGGAAAGTGAAGTGTGTTTCTGTTGTAGTGAGTTTATATACTTGAGGTTAGGATTTAACTATGGTGGTTAATTGAGTTAGTTAAGTGAGTTGGAGCTGGGTTAAATGAGTTCAATCTAACTAACTGAGTTAAGTTAGTTATGGCCGAGTTAGTGAAGTTAGGATATGGTGTGGAGAGCTCATGATCACTTATGGTGAGGTTAGAAATGAATGGTGTTAATGATGTTATGCTGCAGCATGCTTAGTGAGCAAGTTTTGTTCATTTCTTTTTTTGATGTAGGGTGAATGGTATGTAGCATGTATGTGTAAGAAACATGTTTGTCCAAATGAGGCAATGGCTGAATGGTGTGTAGTATGCGTGTGAATCAACTGATACCCAATAACCATCACATGACACTCTCATCTTGGCATAAAAAAAAATAGTGGGAACTATGGATGTTTAGGGATGAATTTCTCTATGTATGGTGCATGGTTTGATGAGATTCAGGTGTCATTGGATTAAAGAGACATAAGAGAACAAGATTGGTGTTGAAATGAGATCAAATGGAGGTTGGTAAGATGGTGTAAAATGACTTGTAACATAAGAATGTGGGACTTCATCATGGGTATGCGTGACCTGCATGGTATGCATGGCAATGGCTAGTGAATTTCAGCATGAACACATCAACTTTGGACCACTATAACTCCATCATAACTTGCTCAAATGGAAAAATGTCCAACATCAAAGTTGAAGAGGACATTAAGAGGAACAACTTTTATGTTCAACATTTTTTTATTTGAAGCTTACTTAAATGAGAAAAATGGCTTGACATTTGGCACACCAAGCATTTGATGAAATTATGGCCTATGGGCTTGAACTTGCCTTGCCACATGACTTGGTTTTTGCCTTGATTTTACCAAACTTTGATTGATCATAACTCCATCAATTTTGATCCAATGGAAGAGTTCTTTATATGAATTTGAAGCTTAGAGTATGAACTTTAATTGGCTCAACTTGGGCCTGAGGTTTGGGGCTTTTATATTGAAGAAAGGAAGCCTCAAAGTGTGGTGCAAAATGGTCCAAACTTGCCATTTTTGGAAACCCTAAGTTTCTAAAAATGGAAACTTTGTACATTTCTTGATTTTTCATGATTCCTCCATCATTTCTTGATCAAATATTATCCAATGAACATATGTAACTTGAATTTCATGAATTTGACCTTGAAAAGTCAGGAGTTGACTTTTTTCACTGCACAGTTGACTTTTTCCCTAATTTTTTGATTTCAAGCAACTGATCAATTGAACCTCTTCTGAAATGAACCAATGGCCAATCTTCCACCCTTAGACACTTGATATCATGTAGAAAACATTGAGATTAAGTTTGAACCAAAATTTCATCAGGAGACTGCTTGAACCCAAAACCCTAATTTGGACTGTTTTTGATAGGAGGTGATGCACTGCCCAATCTTCTTGATGAATTCCCATCTTCCAATTACTTGTGAGATCAATTGGGATGACATGTGATGTAAAAGACCCTTGAGGCTTGCTTGAAAACCCTTGGCTCTTGTTCTCTTGCTTTGGATGATCAATACCTTTGAGAAACAACTGATCACATGCCCTTATGCTAGATGCAATGCAATGCTGAATGTTTTATTTTTCTATGCTTGAATGCAATACAATGAAATGAAAGCATATGTTAAATGATATGAAAAAATGAGAGGGCAAATTTTGGGGTATTACATAGGGTGGCACCACCTCTTACACAATCTCTTTTTTTTCACATAATGCATCGAACTCTTTCGACACATACTCTCCACCACCAGCAGTCCTCAGAATTTTTAGCTTTCGACCACTCTGTCTTTCGACCATATATTTGAATTTGGCAAATACCTCGATCACATCACTTGTCTTCTTGATGAGGTAAGTCCACAGTTTTCGACTATAATTATCTATGAACGTGACAAAGTATCTATTACCACCAATCGAATCCACCTGGATAGGACCACATACATCAGAGTATATAACTTCCAGAGTTGTCTTCGACTTCCTTTATGCATCCTTGTTGAAGTTATTCTTGTGTTGTTTCGAATGAACACACTCTTCACAGACTTCACTTAGAATTTTGATTTCTGGTAATCCTGAAACCATATTTCTTATCTTTAGCTCTCTGATGTCATTGAAGTTGGGATGGCCTAGTCAAAAATGCCATAACCACTCATCTCTGCTGGCTGCAATTGCTAGGCACTTGTGCTCCATCACATTGAGTTCAATCTTGAAGGTCCTATTCTGAGACATTGGAGCCTTCAAGATCAACCTACCACCTGCGTCGAGAACTCTCATTATCTTGTCTTTGATCAACACCTTGTAGTTCTTTTCGACCAACTGCCCTATACTGAGCAAATTGCTCTTCATGTCTGGTATGTACAACACATTGGAAATTGTTGACCTCTTGCCATCTTTCCTCATAATCAGAACATCACCCACACCTTCAGCTGCTAGAGTGTTGTCATTTGCAAACTTCATCGTGTTCTTCGACGAGGGCTTCATGTTGACAAACCGGTATTTCCTTCCAGACATGTGTGATGAGCATCCTGAGTCCAAGTACCACTGGTCCTGGAATCACTCTTCATCTCTTGTTGTACCATCATTGCAACACCCCGATTTATTTTATTATTTTTTGTAATTAGAATTATATGATGTTGCGTATATGTGTGTGATTATGCGTGTTTTGGTCGTTTTTGGGCTGCGCTTAGTTTGGGTTACTGACCTTAGAATTGTAGAGATTAAGGTGTTGGGGGTGTGTGACCAATTGTGTAGAGAGGAGTGTTGTGTTAGTAATTAATTAATTAATATTAGGAATATCTGATTAATATTATTAATGTGAATTATTAGGAAATAGTGTTATTATTATTTAATTAGTAAAATAATAATAATAATAATAATAATAATAATAATAATAATAATATTGAGATAATAATAATAATAATAATATTATGAAATTAAAAAGAATATTAGAAAATAGAAAAGGGGATTAGAGGAGAAAATCATTCAGTACTTTTGGAGGAAAAGAGAAAGAGGAGAGCTAGGGCAAAAGGGAAGAATCGTAGCGAGCATGACAGTGTCGTTTTGCTGCTGTATGAACAAAATTTTCTTAAACTTTAAAAACGCATAACTTTTAATCCGTACGTCTGTTTTAGTCGTCGTTCGAATCGTTGAAAAGCTGGTTTCATAAAATTTTTGTTAAAATTAATTTCAATACCAGAATTCTAACTATTGATGCGTTAATTGGGTTTTTGTGTATTTTGTTATGAGTTGCACATTGAAATGGCAAATTCGGTTGTGTGAATGCGTGTTATAGCTGTGGATTGCGATGGTTGCTTGTTTTGGTAGGTATATGCTGCGTGTTGGATAGTTGTGGTGTGATGTATTGGCTTATTGTTAGTCATATGCATTTTGTTGTCATTGTATGTTGTCGTTGTATGCATGCCATGTTGCATAAGTTGTGTGATAAGTCGTGTCCTCATGTGGGGTGTGAGCGTCTTATCTGGATTCTTTAAAATAGAATCGTGGTGTTGTTGTTGTTGTTGTTGAGGTAATCGTGTCCCCATGTGGGGTGTGAGCGATCACGGATGTCGTGTGCCCATGTGTGGTGTGAGCGACCTATATGGAAATTCCGACGGGAATTATGATCATGAAAAATGGATCGAATTGGTACCACATGCATTGAGTCAAGTTGTGAGTCTCATTGCATTGCATTATGTTGTGTTGTATTTGAGAATTATGTGATTATCTGTTGAGTGTGGGAATTGTAAATTCGTGATGTTGTGAGGATAGGGTGAGTTGTATATGGATTATGTGCTTTTATACTTATCTTATGCATTTCTTTTGTTGATTTGAGAATCTCACCCCTTCTGTTTGAATGTTACCTCTATGTGGGTAACATGCAGATAATTAAGATTAGTGCGGAGTTGAAGTTAGTGAAGATGAAGTCTTCTATTTTGTTTCGTTGAGTTGGCGTCTGATCTGATGTGTAACACTAGGGATTTGGAACGCTTACTGTTATTTCATTTATTGTTATTTGTGGCTTTTATTTAATTGATGATGACATTAAACATGTTATGTTTTAGTTGAATTTTCGCTACTATATGAGAAGATCAATTAAGTATAGTTTTATTGGTGATATTTATGTGTTACATGTCGTATCCATGAGCAGGTGAATATTGAAAAGTAGCATCCTAGACGTTGTATGTTTTATTTTACTCTTATATTTTACTATTAAGTTTCGCGAGGGTTTAGGGTGTTACAATCAGTAACATCTCATCTTCTTCATGTTTCGCCAGCTTTGCACCAGTTTCTAGATTCTTCTTCTTTTCTGGACAATCACTAAAATAGTGGTCATACTTCTGACAATTGAAACACTAAATGTGACTTTTGTCTGGCTTTCGACCACCACCTCTTCCTCTACCTGCAACACCACCTCTTTGTTTGCCTTGGTTCCAGGGTTTTCTTTGATTTGACTAGTTTCATTCATTCTGATTTCGACTAGTCGAATTGTTGTAGCCTCCTCTACTTTTGTTGCCATTCCAGCTTCCTTTGCCTTTCCTTTCCTTTTCTGACTGCGCCTACAAAGCCATATCACTCTTCGACTTTCCTGCAGCTCTTTCAGCCATCCTTTGTTCATGAGACTCAAGCGTCCCTAGAAGCTCTTCCTTCGTCAATACTGACAAGTCTTTCGACTCTTTATGGCTACTACCACGTGGTCGAACTTTGGAGCCAATGACCTCAAGATCTTTGCAACAACTGATCTTGATGTCAACACCTCTCCACATACCTTGATTTGATTCACCAGCTTTGTAACTCTGGTGAAGAATTCTGTTATACTTTCATTATCTTCCATCTGAAGTAACTCATAGGTTCTCTTGTGAGTTTGTAACCTCACCTCTTTCACCTTCTCTGCGCCTCCAAACGACTTTTCAAGAATCTCCCACGCTTCCTTCGCTGACTCTACATCACTAACCTTTTCAAAGTTATCTGGATCGACACACTGATGGATTATAAAGAGAGCTTTATAATCTTTCTTCTTCAACTCTTTGTGTGCACCATTTTCTTGATATGTCGCGTTCTCTGCAAGCGGTGCTACTCCTTCCTTCACAAGATCCCAAAGATCTTGATAACAAAAAAACCACCTTAATCTGCTTGCACCAATTCTCATAATTATCTTTCTTGAGAATCAGAAGGCTTGCCGAAAAGTGCCAGTTCAGATGATTCATCGCCATCACGATTTTCCTTCCTTGAATCGCAACCGGAGCTCTGATACCAGATGTTGTAATTAACCCAAAACCTTTTGAGAATTCTCCTATTCAATCTTTATCTCGAGATTGTTAACAATCGCACAATGGCACTGAAAAGAAAAGGTTTAGAAAGAAAAGAAAAAAAACGTTGGAGAAGAAGATGAACAATTTTCTGCAGAGAACTCTCTGCCCACAAACTATTGAAACTTTCAATATTCACTTGCAACTGCAAACTTTGAATTATCAAACTTGATTATTACAATGATAAGGGTTGCTCCCTATTTATAGATTTATGTTAACTTTCATCTCAAGCTAAAGCTCAAACTATAAAAGCAAAAAAATATCTAATTTAATCTTTCTAAATCAAATTTGATATTTCTAAATCAAATCTAATATTTCTAAAACAATGAATTACATATTTAACAGTTTTGTTAGTTTGGATTAGAATCTTGTATTCAATTTCTCTCTCACTCTTCCCATTCTTATTGTAAAAAAAAATCGAATTTTAAATATATTAAATTCATATATAATTAAAAAATATTGAAGTTTTTTTATCATAAAGAATAGAAAAAGTATAAACTTATTCAATAGAGATGACAATTTAATTAATCTATCCAATAGATTAATTTAATAATGAAATTGAATATTTATTGAAAATATGTCATGTAAAATTAACAAAATAATTTATTAAAATTGTAAAATTTATACTAAACTAAACTTAAAATATTAACATGTATAAATATTAATATACTTAGACTGTGTCATGTCATCATATCATTTATTATTTTATTAAAAATTGATACATTATCAATTTTAATATCAAAACGGTGTAATTTTTAAAGAAAAAAAAACAGTTTGTTGGTGAGATGAAAAAAATTAAAACTGTAATTAAACTTTTAATGTACTGTCTAAGATAAATTGCTCAGTTTTAGAGAATATCTTTTTTATCTCAGCGAATGTACAACATTCTTTATTAGTCAAGAAGGAAAGCTCAGCATGATGGTCCAGATATAATATTTCATTTTTTAATGAAAGACACAATTATTCTCTTTTGTCCACACAAAAAATAATCCTTACACTACCATGCAGAGCAGCCCAAATTTGGGCCAGCACCTATGTGACTGTTTATTCTCAAGGAGTACTTATTCCACTCTATAGTTTCTCCTCTATGAGAGTGAAAAATCACAATTGTTCTTAAATCTAGAGATGTATATCTGAACACACATTTTTTACACACTTTTTTTTTTTTTGTATAAATTGGTGTGTCACTTTTATTTTATCAAAATTTAGTTCAGAGATGTATCTACGTATCATTATTAAGGTGAGTCGGAAGATACATTTCCGTAAAAATCCTTAATTCAAATTTCTGGGAGTTTTATGTAAATACATCTACAGACGTGTTTATTTCATATACTCACGCCAAAGCCTTCCCCATTCCTTTTTCATTTGCTACAATCTCACTAAAATCTCATTTGAACTCGTGAACAAGTTTTTTCAAGTTCATTTTACAACACTACTTCGTTTGCTTCTTCAAGTTCATTCTACTTAATTTATTGCTAAGTCACTCACTTCATTCAAGTTTTTCATCCACAAATTTTATTTCGTAAGTTTCTCATTTCATTTCTTTTTTTGAGATTTGATGAATGTATTAGGTAACATAGGTCGTTTAAGATGCATTAGACAATAGTATATTCGAAATAGGTAGTTAATATAAACATCATTCTTATTTGGTTGGAGTTTTGAGCATTAATGGGATTTCTATCATTTTTACAACTCCCGAGTTTATCCGGAGATGCATCTCCGAATTTTATCTAAACTAGTTTTTGGAGATGTATCTCCGGATTTGGCCTAATTGCATTTTGATGTGATTTTCTGGTTTTATTATAGGTACAATGACTGAAAACAACCAGGATTGATTGAGGCTCGGTCGTGTGTCATAACATGCGTTTGTACGACGTGATAGGGCCAAGGCTAGGCCACGAGGCCACAAGTTGACGCTACATCGTTTGATGGTTCACAAGGTCAAGATTCACAACCATCTTCTTATACTTCTATCTTAGGCATCTACTTTACGGGAAATCTCTGAAACCCCTGAAGCTTATGAAGCCAAACAGGAGGAACCCGATACTGATGTTGATTCCCCTGTAAATAATTATCCATGAAGCCTATTTGACACCTCTTTATTTCATCTTTGTGGAGACCATGCTACTAGGCATGTATGGGAAGGAAAGGTATATTTATTTACTTTTGTATTACATCTGTTTTATAATAATTTAACTACGACTGATGGTGATATATTTATTTTACAGGAACGTCCATGTTTAAAATCCGTAAAGCACGAAAGTAAGATTTTGGAACTGGAACAACTTAAAGATGACTGGTTTAAGAATGTTTTCCACTACTCCAAGCTTGTCGGTTTATGTGTTGATGCATATACTGCCATAAACTATGGCTTGCATAAGGCATTTTCAGAGAGATAACATTCTGAGACGTCATTTTTCCACCTTCCTCTTGGAGAGATAACCATCGCCCTAGATGACGTCTCATGCCTCCTACATATTCCCATTAGGGGAAATTACTGGACCACCGAAGGATCAGTCAGGCGAAGCCATTGAGTTGATGGTCACCTAATTGGGAGTTAACCAAACCGAGGACACAAATGAGGTAGCTGACACCATTAGTGCTCATGCTAGATTTAAATTATTGGAAGACCTTTATAAAGACCACTTGTAGATGGTTGTGGATGCCGACGATGTGTTGGAATTTTAGACGGGTTTTTCAAAAAATTTACCCTCTTAGAGGAACAATCCCGATGAACAGATCTTGATTAAACCATTAATCACAAATGAAACGCAACAAAAAGATTTTGAATTACCTCTTGAAGCGTGCTTTAACTTTGATCAAGAACATGGAAAATACCATCGTCTCTACGAAGTCCACGCGAGTACAAAGTTGAACGCAATGCTAGCCGTCTCTAGTTCTGAGAAAATTGACAAATTAGGATTGACATAGGAAATAACTCCTCTATTTATAGAGAGCTACTAAAACCCTAATGCTCTTATTTTGGGCTTTTCTAAAATAAGCTCAATCTTATTTAATTAAAACTATTTTAATTAAATATATATTATTTATATTTAATTAAACCATTTTAATAAAATAAAATATTAATTAAATTAAATCATATTTAATTTAACAATTGTCAATTCTCAAATATTTAATTAAATCAAATTTAATTAAATAAATTATATATGTGCTAATGTATTAAACTATTCGAATACTATTAACACATAATTAAATTAAATCTTATTTAATTTAATCGTCAATTCCACTATCAATACTCTATGCGTGTGACCTTATAGGTTCTCATAACGTTGGCAATAATATTAAATTACTTATTTAATATTATAAACAGTGAGAGGTATCCAGCAACACATCACTGCTACCCAAGTGACGAGAATGTTGTGTGATCTGACATAACCTTTATGTGATAATGATCATATGTATAACTACCCTTTTGCCTTTTATATCTATATTGAACACAAGGCATACAATGTGTCACCTTTGTATGGTCCAATATTTTATTCTTTGATCCCTGAGTATACTTGATAACAACAAATAAGTCCAATATCTCATATTGACTTATTTGAGCACGACCATGCATTTTAACTTCATACTCTATCAAGGGGCCCACAAATATTACTCTTGTCGATGTAGGAGGGGACAAATCCTATCTAAGTCACTCATGTCCCTCAACATGATATGTAAAGTACCCATAAACCATCTTTATGGTCATCCTGTTATAGACAACGTTTGATTGACAATAAAGTACTTGACTCTACATCTAGGGTCCATAGTGGTTTCAGGTCGAAGGATGGAATACATCACTATTACTATGAGAATAACTTATGACACTTACATAACAAACTATGTAGTATTCTCATGGTGGGTTAATCCAGTATAAATATTTCTCATAATATTTATACCTACGTGAAGACTTTATATCTTATATCTATTACTTGTGCGATCCAGTCATCAGTCTACTCACATAATAGTCTCTATGCATTACTGTTGTCCTATTTGACAATAAAGCTTGACTACAGATACTTTAAGAATAACGTCCTTATGTTTAATGAGGTCTCACGATTAAGTCACACTTAACAGGTCATTAATAGACCAATTATTCTAAGGACTTTATTATGTCATATACAAATAACACAATAAATACAATACCTAGTAAGTATACATATTAACAAACAATATATATCAAGGTCATGATATAAAAACATATTAAGCCAATATTGATTGGCTATTAGGGCTTACTCCAACAATCTCCCACTAACACTAGAGCCAATCAGATATTAACTGAACATTTATCTGCCCATTGTGTGCGTCAAACATTATTTAAGTATGATACTTTATTTGGGAATAAGGAACTCTTTCCTATGTTGGCAATATACACCTCTTCCGATTTCAACTTTTGATCTTCTATCGAAATAAATTGAAGTGTCAATATATATATATATACATGGATTGCTAGTGAGATCTAGTTTTCCGAACTTGCAAGATTAACTCATTATCATCGTGAATGAGATCAATAGGATTTACAATATTTGACCTTTGTACTAGAAAAGACAACTGTCTGAAGCCTTTTTCAACTTATACAATTGTCATCCAAGCATAACATTTAATTTATACTGTGATATGAATATATAATTCATAATTTTTTTTGGAATAACATCATTGTAACTCCTTTACAATGATTATTCCCATCTACTCTCAAGAAAAAGAACACCAGGTCCTTTTAAGATATTCCTAGACCTTCTTATTAGTGATCTAGTGATGAACACTTCAATCAGTTTGGTACTTATTATTTATGCTCATGGCATATGGTGTATCTAGTGCAGTACATATCATGGTGTCCCTTTTCTCATCTAATGAGGTAAGACATTTCCTATTAGATAAAACATCATGTCACACATGCAATAATCTTAATGTGATATTATGCGTATCAAGTGTCTCAAAACTTCATCAGAATATGCACTTGTGCTAGGATTGAGATTCATCAACCATTTATCTCTATAGATTCTGATTCCTAACCTTTTAGGAAATCTCGCTTAAGCATTTCATCAATATTATTTCATTAACCATGTCCGACATTGGTGTTGTAGTGAATTTGATTTGATGATCAGTATGTCGCCTACATACTATACTAGATTAATGCAAATACTTCCACTAACCTTCTTGTGTGCACAAGATTTAAAGTTGACATTTATTAATCCAAGTTTACATAAAAATTCATTAATAAAAGGATAAAACTCCAAGAAGTTTTCTCTAATCCATAATTGGATTTAAACAACTTATACTTCTTTTAGAATCAAGGTCATTTATGATCTTCTCTAGATATTGTGCTACATGAACCAATGGTCCAACAAACACTGCCTTATTGAATTAGTTCATATTACATTCTCATAAATATATGTATTTTCTAGAGCTTGAATTTCTTCAAGTTCTATATCACTCTCACTGGTTCCTTTAGATACATAATGTCTCTAAAGGAAAACTTTAGTTCCATTGACAAAACAAGTTTGTCCCATAACGTGTTGTAGAATATGTGTCCCTTATTTCTATTGGGATACATCCATAAATACATATTCATCTAAATTGTGATCAAGTTTACTTAATAAACCTTACAACCCAAATGATTATAAAGACAAACTAGATACTCTTACCTCCATATCAAATATGGTTTTTCTACGACTACTTTAAATGAATTTGGTTATGGATAGGAATAATTGTATGTAAAATAATTTATAAAGAAGAGAATAATTTATAAAGAAGAGTCACAAAGATATAATTGAACTATATTAGATTGAACAATGTCAAACATGATACGATTTAAATGGTCATTATATTCTTTTTATAATTATTTACCACAACGAACAATCCGAATGGTCTTAATAGCTTTTCGAGTTGTTTCCTTCTACTTTATTCTTGAACTATTCTCAAAAGAATTCTAACTCGTGTCACATACACAAATCTATAATTACTGAGTTTGTCAGTAATATAAATGATGTAAGAGAAACAAAATTCATCTAGCAAATATGTTTAGAGGTCCATATACATTACACATGTATATAATCAAGATATATCATATGTATTTCACTTTAGTCGATGATTTGAGACATTAGATATATCTTCTATAATTAAGACTTGCATTTATCAAATGATATAAAACCAAATGAATCGAACAATCTATTCTCATAAACTTTGAAAATGCATCTCTCACTTATTGGACTAAATATTAATGTTATTGATATACATAAGGTTCAAATCTTATTTGATTCATCCTACATTTGTTATAGATGAGATTATCAAGATCGTATAACTCAAATACACTACTTGATTTAGTATTGAAACCACTGTTTTAGATAATCATTACAAAACTTGTCCATTATCAAAACATGCACTCCTCATCTTGTTAATACAAGAATTAGAATTAGTGTTTATTACTAAATGAACCTTAATAACAATTATTTGGTTTCATTCCAAGCTTTAATTTAAGTCTAATCATAAGCTCTTATAGTCAATGAAACGCATTGTTCCATTCTAAACGTAAGTTGAATCAAATTATAATCAATGTCCTGCTTCTTAAAAGACTCCTCACATTCTTATAAATGTGATATCAACATCTAGTATCACATACCCAAGATGTAGAAGTAGACAATTTTATTTACTATAACAAATCGTATGAAGAAAAAGTCTTACTCCACTACGCCAAACAAGACCTTAGACAGCGCTTTTTTTTGCCTTAGACAACGCTTTTAAGCGCTGTCTAAACCTGCGCTGCTAAAGGTTTAGACAGCGCTTTGGGTAATACCAAAAACGCTGTCTTAAGGGGGGTATATTTTCTCAAAAAACGTTGTCTAAGACCCACCTTTTTGAACTTTTTAGGTATACCTTAGACAACGCTTTTGGTGAAAGCGCTTTCTAAGCCCCACCTTTTTGAACTTTTTTAGGCATACCTTAGACAGCACTTTTGGTGAAAGCGCTTTCTAAGCCCCACCTTAGACAGCGCTTTTAGTGTAAAGCGCTGTCTAAGGTATACGAAAATTTTTATATGAATTTTTCTAAACCCAATTTTTACCAGGTTTTTCAACCAGAATTTGACCTGTTTTTCAACCATTTTTTTCCCAGAAAAATACCACAATTTAGAGATTCAAATCAATCCAATTTGGCCTATTTAAATGTACCAATTTACACCAAAATTATATATCCAAAACAATTGGCAATTCAAACCAATATATATATATATATATATATATATATATATATATATATATATATATATATATATATATAGACAAATGTACATATTACTTATACTAGTACTTTTGCATCCAACCAAAGCATTGCTTCAAATCTACATAGGTCCTGAAAGAACACA
This sequence comes from Lathyrus tuberosus, assembly GCA_022829125.1. Lineage (NCBI taxonomy): Eukaryota > Viridiplantae > Streptophyta > Magnoliopsida > Fabales > Fabaceae > Lathyrus > Lathyrus tuberosus. The sequence continues at coordinate 1,069,771 of JALAZF010000515.1, read as the reverse complement.
AAGATTGTAATTCAATTAAAAGAATACATCAACAATGTCTATAGTTAGAAAGTTACACATATTTAAATTCTCATCAATTAAAGTAAGAGTACAATATTATACCTGATAAAACTCCGAGCTCCATAATGTATTGACACCATTCCTCTTTAATTTCATCCAATTGAGAAATTGAGTAATGAGCACACTTGCATTCTTCAAAGTACTACATAATAATATAACATAGTTTGATTTAGTTTTAACTATTTCATTATATGAGAGATATGTGTTAAATATTAAAATAACTCATAAGTTAGAAATACATACATCGGATGGAATCTCTATTCGATCCAAAATAAGAGTGTCTCTCATAAACCTCAACATGAAATATCCGCAATCTATTTCATTACGTTGCCGAGGACACTACAAATGAAAAGAAAATATGGATAAATCCTAAGTTTTATCAAGTAGCATCACTAATATATAATAAAACATGTGATAATTAATATACCTTCACTCTATTCCATGTAATGGGGTTGACTCTCCTCTTTGGTACTTGGTCATCTCGTAGTGCTCGAAAAGCTTGTATAACGCTAATAAAATATAAATGAATATTTAGAACAATTCACATAAATACATAAACAAACAAATAAATATACACATTCATATTTAGAACAATCTCACTTACGTGTCAATACATTTCTTCATATCCGGGTATGTTGTCCAATCATTTCCTAACGAATCCAGATAATACACCACTTCTCTGCTAGGATTAATTGCGACCAACAACCAATGTCCACTGTAAGATTAAACAAGTGTTAGATGGAAACTTTCTACACGACGTCAAAATACAAAAAAAACTATAATAGATGAATTTAGAATGAAAATCTAACCTAGTATTAAACGGTAAAAGGAACAACTTTTCCGTTTCTCGGTTGTCCATAAAGACGTCGCGTACATACGCCAGGACCTCATCTGGTTTATTTATTATTAAGGATAAATTGATAGACGCGGGGCATAAGAATGCAAATCTTTGCTGCAATCCACGTGGGCGCATAACTTTGTCATACAGAAACCTTAAATAAAAACATCATTAACATTAGACTATTCATTTGAAACATAAAGTAAATAAGTTGTTCAATTAATATACCAAAGTAGATCGGATATATACCTCACGTATGTATTGACAACACTGACGCCCAATTCTTCATGATTGAAAACTTGCTCGAAGTCTTCATTACCAATATTTTGTTCATGTTCGAATCCATATATACCTTTCTCCATATGTATAAGACGAACACCTCCGGTCGGAATATCTGTCAATTGTAGAAACGTCTGAAGGCACGATCTAAACTTGGAGATAGGTTATTTTCTAGCCCTGTTCTTCTTAGCACCAACATTTTTCTGTGTTGAAACGTTGCTAATCTCTTTACCAGCAGCTATATATCATATAATTTGTTAGATGAAGTATAAGATATCCAATTTAACATTTTCCATTCATAAATATCATATAATTGTGATGTACCTCTTTTTTTGAGACAACAGACTCGGTATGCTCCGGAATCCCCTTATCCTTTGTTTTGGATCTTGTTGGAGTCTAAATAACATTACCATGTAAAAAATGAAAATAAAATGCTCGTAAAATCTTTGAATCTACACATTAAGGTTAACAAAGGTTCATAACGATTTTAAGCATACCTCATATCCTACGAGTATGAGGTTTGACGGCCATGCAACATACGACCCTATAGCATCTGCCACCAATGTTGCATCCGAAACATCGTCAGGATAGGGTAATAATGCACCCGCCTCTGTAGCAATATCAACCGATACTTTCATGCATCTAGTAGGGAGTGGGTTATTGTGAAGTAATTCTACCAAAGTGTTATACACTTTTCCCTTGCCAACTTTCCGATAAGTTGGTGAAGATAAGAAGAGCTGACAATGGGAAACGCCCTAAAACCAAAAATAAATATGACATTGTTAATGTGTATATATGTCATTTAAATAATTTAAGCTACTAATTTAATTTCATAAAAATATATATAATTACCTCTGGAATATTCGGTCGAAAGCTGCAGTTGATACTATCTTTCTCCGATCCATCTCTAAAACCTAAAGCGTTATCCCTTTCTTTCTCCTTTCTTAATTCCCAAACTTCAGCTTCCAGTGCTTCCAATTTAGCTTGAAGTTCTGTATTACTAGGAGCCTTTCCTTTTTTAATATTCAAGGAGGAAGGAGTGATCCCAAATCCCTTACCCCTCACCCGACCAGAATACTCAGGGACATCTAATGCCCAACTAAGTATGCTCCTGGAATCATCTAGAGATATAGACTGAGATAACGCCTCGTGAAAATCAGATGAATATTGAATATTTTTCAAATATTTGTTAATAAAGTTTTGATTTAATTAAAGAAATATTGTTATACTTACACATTTCTCAAATACTTGTAGAACCTCTTCTGCAACAACTCCAGACTTGCCCACACGGGCTTCCTTCCACAAGACATGTGCAGAAAGAGATGTTTCAGAGCTATTCGCCTTTTGTAACTACATATAAAGCCAAATAATATGATCAAATATAACTCATGATGAACAATTATTATATCATTGCAATTTATTGATACTTACCAAAGATTGCTCCAAACGTCCATATCCAACACGTCCTTTCCTGTATCGATACTGGGGAGCTGATGCTCTTTCCCGATTAATTGCACTTAAACTCTTAAATGTTGGGGTTTGTCGTTTGGCTTTAAACCTTACCCATTCTTGTGGTGAAATCAAACTTGCATATTTAGATGGATACTCTGCATCAACAAAGTTACCTTCAACATCCTTAAGAAAGGTGCGGTTTAAATATGTCCTAAACCCTCTTAGGAGCTTCCCTGCCAATCTCATCAAATAAGCTTTTCTTTCTTCCTCAACGTTGAAGCACCTCTAAAAAAACCATACACATTGGTTAGTACAAATAATTTAAAATACATGATTAGTTGGCATAATTAAAGACATAATTATGGTACCTTTATCTCATTCCAAATTTTTTCTTTGACTTCCTTCAACTGTTTGTTTCTCCAATCATCACAAGTAATAGGAATCGCATTCCTTACAAGTGCACCAATGAAACTTGTCAAGGTATGACTGTTAGGCTCAACAAGAGTGCCTGAAGGGCTCCAATGCACATCTAAAATGATGCCTTGATCGCTAGAACGACTCACTTTCTTTATAACGGTTATTCCTCTTTTAATCTCTTCTTCCATAGATTTTTGACTTTCATCCTGAATAGGATCATCATCATGTGGGTAATCATCATCATGTGGGTGATCATCATCATGTGGGTGATCATCGTTAGTAGCTATCTAACCTGAAATAAAGAAATCAAGGATATCAAATATATTATATAACAAATATAATATGACATAATATATAACAAATATAATAAAGAAATCAAGGATAAAGAAATCAAGGAAATCAAGGATATCAAATATAATATGACATAATATATAACATTGAATGAGCAATATTAACACTAACACTAACACTAACCTAAACTAAACTACAATAACACTAACTTAAACTAACTTAAACTAATATTCTTAGACATGAAATACGGTGAACTAGAACAAAAATACTCGCATTAAACTTATAATGTTCATATATCATGTTAATCAAAACCTTTCAGCTACTTTCTACTCCAAGATTAGAATAATGCTCTTTACGAGTCATGTTCAATCTCAAATACAAACCCCACGTCTCGACAATCAAAATAAAAGTAATTAGTTATAAAATCAAAATGAACGATATAAAACTGTGCATGGGTTGCATATATGCAGTTCCAGTCTCAGAGCACATGAAACACATTTTCATCCTCATTCTCACACTAACCTAACAGAAACACACTTACTTAGTCCATTGTAACACCCTAAACTAAAATAACACTAACCTAACAGAAAAATATGAAACTCACTTCTAACATAAAAAGAAAAACTCTTAGTGGAAATGTAGGAAGGACGACGGCGAGAAAGGACGGAGGACGACGGTGAAAGGACGGACGACGGCGGTGGTTTCAGCTGGTTCGTCTTGTTCGCAGAAAGAGAGGGAAAGAGGGAAAGAATGAAATGAAAATTGAAACGGTATTAGTATTAATACTGATACCGTTTCAATTTTTATTTTAATTAAAAAGACCTTAGACAGCGCTTTGAATGAAAGCGCTGTCTGAGGTGGACCTTAGACAGCGCTTTTGATTTTATTTTTTTTTAATTTATAAGACCTTAGAAAGCGCTTTCCCCAAAAGCGCTGTCTAATATTTTACTTTAATTTTTTTTTTAATTTATAAGACCTTAGAAAGTGCTTTCCCCAAAAGCGCTGTCTCAGGTCTTATATTTTTTTTAATTTATAAGACCTTAGACAGCGCTTTTAAGGCAAGCGCTGTCTAATATTTTCTTTTAATTTTTTTTTTAATTTATAAGACCTTAGAAAGCGCTTTCCTCAAAAGCGCTGTCTAAGGTCTTATATTTAGACGCGATTTTATTTTTCTAAGTGAACAGTTTCCGTGTTTTCTAAATTTTTTAACTTATAGCAGCGCTTTTGTAATAAAGCCCTGCCTATGTAGTGCTGCCAAAGAGTAATTTTGGCGTAGTGCTCCTTTCTTCTATTTTGACTCTTTTGATAACCATTAACCATTTTCTTCTTTCAACACATGAAATCATTGTCTTCCTTTACCACCGTGTTTTTCTGATAAAATCCAAAGGAATATAAAATGAACCTCATTCCTTTTATAATTCATCTATTTAGTATCACAAACTACTTTCTTTTCTTTCCAATAAGATGTGGTGGATATATTTAAAATTCATTCATAATTAATCTAATATACCTATTCGAGACAATCTCAAATAAAACTTGTGCCCAACTATTTGGTTTATAAGAAAATAAAAATTTTAAACCTCAAAACTATTTTAGATCCATTTGGATTCCTAATTTGTATAGAAAAGACCTTGGAAAGTTTTACATTTCTCACGTCTTGTATTTCTTATTTAAAAGAAAATTATCGAGGTTAATGATCATATCATTCTTCAGGATGACTAAAACTATGAGATATGTTATATCTAGATATTCGAATTAATCATTCTCAGAAGTATTGTTCTTTGAATCTAGTTATATTCAGTTGTTAGGAATTGGTTGCTTGAGAACATACAATTATTCTCGTTCTTAAGAACAATTCTCAATTTCTGTACCAACTCTGAAACTCCTTTCTGATCCTTACATTCTTCATAAGGACATTTCACAGTAAAATATAAAATAAAATGTAAAAGAAATTCTAAATAAAAAACTTTTAAAAAGATTGTATCACAGTCATTTTAATAAGGACTTTTATTAAAATGCTCCCACTATTTTTACTCAAACTAAATGACCCTCAACATTTGATTCGAAAAAATCCCGTTGGAAGATTTTCTACGCATAGGCAGATTACACAAAACTCTGTTATTTAGGTAGGAACTCTTTCCTATTGTATCTAATACAACTCTCAAATTTTATCAGTAGAGTGAATAATGCTTTATTCTAATCCATCTTGTGGATTGTTCTCAACTCTTACTTCTAAACGTATATAATTCTATTATAATTAGTTTAGTTAAGTCAAACACAAAAATTTAGCAGTTGGATATTACATTTATCCCATCGCACCTTATTAATATAAAATATACACCTTGCGTTAGGCGAAACCTACATTATTTGATATTAGTTTTGATGAGTGCTAAATTTTGGAAAACAATTAACTTAATATTTAATTAAAGGAATTTTAATTAAATTTGATCTCACTGGTTTGTGTCTTTCATACACTCACATAATTGTGTATCTTATACACACGCATATAAACATACATTTCACGCATCACATACATAAAATAAAAGTTGGTAATACGATTATGACCACCTAAAATGCAAGAATTAAATAAACTACTTTATTACAATTCTTTAACCCACGAGCAAGCTTCTCAAGCCTCTCCACCGACGTCATCGTTTGGCGTTGTCTTCTCTTTAACTCTTGAACACGAACAATTTATAATATTTAAATAAATAAAATAATAATTAAATTGCACGACACACAGGTCGTATTTAATTCCAATAAACCACGACATGCAGGCCATATTTAAATAAAATAAATCACAACACGCAGGTCGTATTTAAAATAAACAAACGCCAAAATCTAAGGTCATAACCGTATACCAATTTATTTAATAATAAATAATAATAGATTATCAAATTATAAATATTGACGCATTAACAGTTGATGCTTTTTTCAAACCTAAAAGGCATAACTCTTGCACCGTCACAAACCCTAATGCAAAACCATTCATACCATCAAAATATAATGTGAAATTCTGGCCTATGCAGACAGCAGATGTCCTAACACATGTCAAGACATTGTGCTACATAATCATTTAAACTCAGAGGCGCAACAACAGACTGATACCTTGAATATCAGAACTACACACACACACATGTCATGATATCTGATCTAATATGTTTATCATAAACCTTAACAGAAAATGTAAATCTGCAGAATGATAAAGAACACAGTAATTGTTAACCCAGTTCGGTGCAACTCACCAACATCTGGGGGATACCAATCCAGGAAGAAGACTCCACTATCTGTAGACTATCACAAAGTTAAACTCCCACGTTTACAACTTCATACCTAACATCTACCCAATGAACATCTTTACCAAGGTTAAACTCAAACGTTTAGAACCCTGATATGAGATACCCCCTCACTTCCCTTAATCGCCAACTGTGATTTCTACATCATCCCTATCAATACAGAAATCTGTCAAGCATACTTGACAAACAAACTAACTCGGATTTTCTTAAAAGCTTCATCCAAGAACAATACATAATCCAATACCTCAAGGCTTATGGATCTGTGCGACACCTATATCTACCACAGTGTATCAACTGATCCAAATGGAGACTTACAAGAGAAACCTACGACTCTCAAACCTAACCCTACTTCACAAAATAGGATTCCTAAGTCTATGTCGTCCTTTCTCATCTTCTGTCTAGGTCTTGGTCTTCTTTTATAGTCTTCTGCTGACTTGGGCTTCATATCTTTGATCCTTGATCCACTGCCAAACGCCTTGAATCTTGGAACAGATTTAAAACCTTAACCTGCTGTAACAGTCATGATGTCGAATCTTCATGTTGTGACATTTTACTTGACATATTTATTTTGGGGCTGAAAACCTCCATGTTGAAACATCTTTCACAACATTTATGTTTTACCTAAATTTATACAAAACACTCAGAGCTTTCAATCTCCCCCTTTTTGGCAAATTTTGGTTAAAACATCCTTTCAGCCTGATGGTGCATGTAGTGGAAAAGTACTTGAAGCAAGTGCTAAGGAAGAGGAAGAAGATAAGATCTAGTTATCCTCTTCATTCCCTCCTGATACCGGATACATAGAGGATCGATGTAACTCAGATCACAAGACACAACTTGCTCCCTAACTCTGATCACAAAACACAAATATGCATATACCAAGAATGTCGAGGCATCCTTTGAGACATTTTGCATATCAGTAGCACAAGATACATACACCATACACATCTCAGCAGTAACAAGCCATTCTCCCCCTTTTTAGCCAAAAATTGACAAAAATGGCCTATGCACATCCAGACCCAAATAATGCTTACCCACACACAAACAAAACTCATTTTATCTTTCTCTAAGTAAGATGTTCTAGCTCGATCTTCCTTAAATTAGAACAAGTTATGTAAGTAGAGCAAGTCCAGACAAAAGACTAGTCAAGGAGTGCAATAACTGCTGGTCAAGTTAGTTTTGAGAGATTCCACCTTTTCTGACTTATCTTTGAACCTACTTCTGAACAGTGTTTTGATGCATATCCTGAATTTGTTAGGTTTATGGTCCCCACCACTAGGATTTTCTTAGTCCAGATTTAGTAGCAAAGAATACAACAGAATTTGTTTGCCCTTCCTCTCTATTCGCAGAAAACTAATTTCTCCCAGATAGCTCCCAATAGATTTCTGTATTGAGCAAAATCTTCACAGTCTTGTGATTACAGCCTGCAGAGAAAAATAAATTCCCCTAGACTCAATCAATGATGATTCTTAAGCATCCAATAAGAACCATTTCACATGCACTGCCAAGTTTCCCCCAACTTGCAACATTACAACAATGTCAAGACACCCTCCTTGACATCTCAACTTGCTTGACGCACAAATGCAAACTAAAACTTCAACTGCATTCTCGCAGTACTTCATCTTAGATCAAGAGGCATCTCCCCCTATCTAAGGTAACCAGTGCTCCTCCACAGAGCATCTAAGCTAATGAATGGAAAACATAAGATGCATCTTCATGTCTTCAAGAGCGCACCCTCAGTTCAACTTACTAGCTGAACACAATCATCAACTCTCTTATTACCTCCTCTGACAAGAAACAATAATCACTCATACATGATCACCATCATGCTTCCCGAGAGGAAATGTATATCAACCATAACAAACTCTTGACTTGAGATCAAAGTCCCATTGATCCCCCCATCTGCAACCATCTACACACTACACGAACTCCTCTTGAATTCTCATGTATAGACCTCCAGCTGCTTGAGGCTCAAACTAATTGAATCAGAATGCTTCACATTCCTCAAATAGACGCAAAGGGCCCCTTAGTTTGTTATAATGATGTCAGCTATCTTATGCATGCTCCAGAACTTCACAGGTGCTAAACTGATCCACTACTAGCATGACTTGCAGCCAGGGCAACATCCCCTTCGCAAGATTTTCTACTGACCTTACCCAGCCAGCAATAGAGATAGACACCCCACAATCCAAGACAGTCATTCCTTATCATTCTCCCGTATGATAACCTGGAATACTTCTGATTTTCTGGTGAATATCCACTTCTGAACGCATCAGAAACTAGACCTTCATGCAATCAACATATGATCCACTTCAGTCTTCCAAAACCTTACATCAGACCTCCAAGACAGTTCTTCTACTTCATCATTCTCCCATATGACAATGTAGATACTTCTTAGACACGATGCAAGTAACCAGTTCATTACAGAACCAGAAATCCTTCACCAAGGATAACTAACCCAAAGATGTTCTAACATCAGTTAGGACATATTCCACATATCACAGACACCGTACACTATGGTTCTTGATATGCTCCACCACTGGACTTACTATCAGCATAGTAATCCACACTGAAAATCTTCACACAACACTGCGCCACCAGCTTGAACAAAGAAAACTTTAGAAACCCAGAGAGAAATAAACTCTCATCCACCAAAGAAGGTATACTTCCATTCTCAACCCAGAACTTCTGCCACAAGCTCTCAGAGAACCAGAACCTCCTTACAATTTCAACTAACCACTCTTCTGTACAAGAGCAATCAGTTTCAAGCATCTTGCTTGAACGCACATTGTGAAACCAACCAAATGCAACTTTTTGATTGACCTCACTCTTCTTCAGAACTCCCACAAGATACACTGATCCACTAATTAAATCAGATCTTCAAGTCACATGAACTACTTGCCCCATAGCAAGACATCTTGGATCCACCAAGCCTCTTAGTCATGTAACATCTTCCCATCCACAGCTCCCGCAAACTGTATGAGATAGACCTTTTTGAAGAATCCATAACTTCCATTCTCCTGTAGATCACCTTATCTTAAGCTGATGTGCCACATCACCAGCTGAGACTTTTGATGTTGAGCTAGATGTCAGAACATTTTGATACGACATCCAACTGTTGAATTCAGCTCCTTCTTCTGCCACTTAGAAGAACCTTCTCCCTTCGCAGAACAAGAGTTCCATGCTCTCATATACTTGATTCAACAACCAAGTTTGAGTAGACAACCTCCATCCTACATTGAAACTCCAAAGACTTCAAACCTCCCACGTCTAAATCTTCAGAAAATAAGTAGTCCAAGACTACCCCATAGCCATACCAAAGAATTCCACTTCCCTTAGTAGAGCCGTTAGTAGAAAGCCAGAGATAACTGCCACTTATCCTCGACCTTCACCACCAGAGCAAAATCCATGCTCCAAAGCTCCTAGATCAGAAATAAACTGATCCAAGCTATAACCATTAAGATTATGATGTCTTCATCTTCATCTTCAACAGCATCAAAGTCCAGACTAGTTTCTTGCCAGGAAACTCTCCAGAGAACACATGTTTCTGTCACACCCGACTGAAGCCACTTCTTAGGTCACCACTTAAGACTAAAACAGATGCTAAAGCGTATGCAGTACCCCTCCCATGACTCTGCACAAACTCTGATGATGAGATGTTCTAACATCTTGTTGAACATCAGCAATCTTGACTTTTAAGGATAATCAATTAAATACTTTTGGATTCCACAAATAGCAATTGATCTTAAATCCTTGTCCAATAACCCTTCTTCACTGTTGTAACTGAGCTCCACCAGATCATGTCATGAATACTTATAACGTATTCAATCTTTTTGCAAGTATCTCCTTCAAAGGACAATGCTGAGATACCAAGGCTGCCACCCTTGACTTAAGTAACTAAGACTTTCTCTGAACAAATCTTATTTACCTCAATAATTCTTCAATCTGATTGGATCCACTCTTAGGGTCAAGAGAGATGAATCCTTCCTTGCTGTTTATGGATGGTGAAAATAAATCACCTGCACTTTCTTCAGATTGTGTTTCAAAGAAACAACTTCTAGTCAGAAGAGTAACTAGAAGACTCCAAATACACGACATAGATGTCTTTATGAGTGGACTTGAGAGAATTCTCAAGTATCTTTGACAACCTAGCCAACCAATAATTTATCAAACTTCTAGAGCAAGAACCTGATAAACTTAACTCAACTCCTCTCCTCTTCAACTGACTTCAACTATACCAAGAATCCAAGCTTCCAAGTACCAAGTCACCATACCAGATATCTAACCACAACTCCCTTCACTCCATCGCTCCCAACTTTGGAATAAAAGAATGCAGATATCTTCAAATATAGAGGCCGACGATTGAGACCTTCCACCAACTATCTTCAGTAACAACTCCAAAATCCCATAATTCTAGAGCTTTTCCATCATAAACACATGCAGCGGAAACACCAAGGAACAGATCCTGCTTGCCCTAATAAGATGTCACAACATCCTATAAGACACACCAACAAGCACTACTACAAAACGACAAAACAACAACGCCAGGTTTACAACGGCATCCTATACACCGTTCTTATAGTGCGTACTGGATGCGCGCACATTATTTTAATTAGAAATCTCAAGGGTATAATAACGGTTTTTATGAAAACCGTGGTGATAGAATCTAGCTATCACGGGTTCGAATCTCATCGCCCTCAAATAGTTTATCCCTTTGATGTAAATGCTCCCTTTTTAAGTTTTATTATTTTTAACTAAAAACTAATAAGGATATCACGACAGATATTTATCAAAACCGTTGTTACAAATTGAAGCTTCTTTTTATGTATTTTAAACACCATGTATATATATATATATATATCAATTTATCCATTGAAACAACCCTAACACCAACGCCGTCACCATTGTCGGGAAGAAGACAACAACAACAACAAAGTGTTCTACTTTAAGGTGTTACAATGTCCTTTATGTTTAATATTTACTTTGTTATGAAATGTAATAGTTGAATTAGGGTTCGAATTACATTGTTGATGTTTAAACTGCAGATGCATTGTGAATTACATTGTTGATGTTTAAACTGCAGATGCATTAAGTTAGAAGTTAAGGCGCACCTTTTCTTTTTTATTTATTTTAAAATTCATAAATAAAAGGGTTATCACTACAGTTCTTCTGGTTAACCGTAGTGATATATTTATAATAAATAAATACCCATGTATACGGTTTTTATTTATTTTAAAATTCACAGATAAAAGCGTTATCACTACGGTTAGTCTGGTAAACCATAGTGATATATTTATAATAAATAAATACATATCTATACGGTTGTTATTGTTAACTGTTGTGAAATAGTTTACCCATATATAAGTGAAATAACTTTCACTTAATTGACAGTAACGCCGTTGCCTTCAAAGTGAAACCCTAGAACCCATTTTTTCTCTTCGTTTTCACCATTAGCCGTGAATCTTGTGCTTCATACATTAAGGTATTCTTCTTCTTCCATCTATTGTTAGATATTTCCCATTATCTCGTTTGTTGTATGTTGTTTTTGTTGATTGTTCTCATTTTTTCAGATTCGTTTTCACTACCTTAACAAAGACCATACTTTGGAAACTTCATAATGTTTGTGTTGCTATGGAAAAATGTATAAGAAGCATGAAGCTATGATGGAAACTTCATCCACCTTGTACCTTTTCTTCATAGCATCACGAACAAGATGTTAGTAAATGAAGAAACAACAGTGTAAGTAAACTTTATCTAGTTTTAGAAGCAATGAAAAGAAGTATAAGAAGTATGAAGCTTTTGTGTAAGCTTTTTCCTCCTTATATTTCTTTGTCATGGTTTCCCAAACTAGTTCAACATCATAATTGATTCCTGTTCTGCGATTAGTTTCATTAAAAGGTGCGTTATTCCTGTTCCTCTCTTTACTCATCACTGGATTATGGTTTTAGGATTTGTTTTCAACTGAGGATGCTCATTTTTGAAGTTTGCTTTGTTTCCTTTCAGGTTAAGGGGATGATACAGGGTGATGATGCTGGTGGAAGCAAGCGTATTATATCAGTTTATAATTTCTGGATCTGGTATAGAATGTTGTTTGAATTTATCATATTTTATTTACATTGTTTGTTTAACTAACCCTCACTTAAAGTTTGCTGGTGGTAGCAAGCGTATTATATGAGTTTATAATATCTGGCTCTGGTATAGAATTTTGTTTGAGTTTATTATATTCTATGTAGATTGTTTGTTTCACTAACCCTCACTTAAAATACATTCAGTTAATTTGACATAGATACTTATAATCTGCAAATTAAGTTGTATTTGAAAACCAACTTAAACAAACCAATGTTGTTTTCTGATTGCATGCCTCTCATCATTTATCTCACGTTCTTTTATATATAGATTATGGTATAATGATCTCGCTCCTTAGATGCATCGCCATCTTCCAATATAGTTAAATCAAAGATGAGGCAAATTATCCAATGTCTTGTTTATCTTATGGAAATTTAACTATAATCGAAGATAGTGATATATCGAAGGAGTTAGATCAATAAACCACAATATATGTAAAAGAGCGTGAAATGCACGATGAGACGAATGTAATCAGAAAACAACATTGGTTTGTTTAAGTTGGTTTTCAAGAACAGTTTAATTTGTAGATTATAGACATCTTCATCAAATTTAATCCATGTATATTTATTTAGTAAGGTGTTTGGAAAACAAGCAATCTACATTTGATATAATAAACTTAGGGTACTTACAACAAGGGTTATATATTGTAACCGATATCATAAGTAATTTATGTTTTATATAAATTCGCTACTGATGGGTTTCGAACCCAAAACTTAAGTGTATGTATCGCAACAGTTTATTATCATAACCGTTGTGATATATGGCGCGCGTCATGCCTTTCAACAACGGTTTCCAGACCGTTGTAGAAACAACGAACTTACAACGACAATCTACATAACAACGCCTTTGCCCGCGTTATTATATGTCATTCCCAACCGTTGTTAAATGGGCTTTTTGTAGTAGTGAAGAGAACTAGCCACTTCTCTTGTAGTTGTTGTAAAATCTCCTCAGCAACATGAACAACCTCTGGGTTACTCCCTTCGATCCAGAACATCCATCTCATCCATTAATACCCTTGAGTATGTCTGAGTTGATTGATCTGATCTTCAAACTCCTCCTTGTTTAAATGCCAGAGTATCTCCCAAAGATCTCATCCAGAACCAGACAAGATGCCTGCTCTGATACCAATTGAAATTCTAGCCTATGCAGACAGCAGATGTCCTAACACATGTTAAGACATTGTGCTACATTTTATTTCATTGATTCTGTGGTTGGCATTTATTTTGATAAAACTATTCTAGCAGCAAGATGTTGAAACAAAATGTTCTAATTTGCTGCATTCAACATGTCAAATGAAGATGTCCCATACTGGCTCATAGGACATCGCGTCTGAATTCAGTTTAAAAGCAGATTCTGGTGCTGTGAATTGTTACTGAATATTCTGTGAATATTTGGTTATCCTATGTGGCATCCAAAGTATTTTTGGATTGTGTTTTTCGGTTTTTCAGCGCTTTCTAATTATGGAGACATATTAGGAAACTTCAGATTGAAGACCTATTTTGTTGGAGTTTATTTTGCAGATTTGTGAGCAGTCTATTTGCTGCGTTTTTGAAGCCCAATCCAGTCCAGATTTAATGCTATATATTGACTGGTGTAAACCTAGTTTAGGTGTGGAACTTACGTGTGTTTTTGTTAGGGTTTTCGTGTATTATTTGTGAGCCTAACTGGTATCATTCTGATAACAGTATAAGGAGTAGTTTTTGTGTTGTAAGTTCTGTCAGTTACTCATAAGCTTTTAAGCATTGAGTTTCTTGTGTGTCAATTCTCATAAGCTTTGAAGTATTGAGAATTGTGTGTTTTGAAAGTGTGACTTTCGTGGTGTTACTTGTGTGGAAAGAAACCAATCACGGGTTGTGGTTGTAGAGGGATTTGAGGAGGGCCTCATACCTAGGTGAGTCTTAGGTAGAAGTCATAGGAAGGGTAGTGATTAAGTGAGCAGATTATAACAGGGGTTGGTTATTGTATGATTTGTGAATTGATACTATCGTATATTGGTTTCGTCCCTGGCTTGGTAGCCCCCAGAGTAGGATTGTTGATCCGAACTGGGTAAACATATCACTGTGTTCTTTACTTTCTGCACTGTTATTTTTGTTGTTATCTTGTTCATTGTGTTGGATATCAGTGTCTCAACATCTGTGTAGGACATCTGATATCTGTGCCAGAATTACAATTGGTATCAGAGCTTGCACCCTTGTTTGGTTCTGGGTGAGATTCAGGGAAGGTACTTTCTGGTACAATGGACAAGGATGGAGGATTTTTGAACAAACCACCTCTGCTTGATGGTTCCAACTATGACTATTGGAAACCAAGGATGATAACATTCATCAAATCCATGGATGATCAAGCATGGAAAGCTGTTATAAAAGGATGGGAACCCCCAAAGGTTAAAGATGGAAAAGGTACCCCTACTGATGTGGTGAAGGAAGAGGAAGACTGGGATAATGCAGACTACAAAGGGTCCGTGGGAAATTCCAAAGCCATGAATGCATTGTTTAATGGTGTCAATAAGAATATCTTCAGGTTGATTGAACATTGCACCATTGCAAAAGAGGCTTGGGAGGTCTTGAAGGTTGCTCATGAAGGGACTTCAAAGGTGAAGATGCCAAAACTTCAGCTTCTCACTAGCAAGTTTGAGAGTTTGAAGATGAAGGAGGATGAGAGTATTCATGATTTTCACATGAACATTATTGAGATAGCTAATGCCTCAAGTGCCCTAGGTGAAAAGATGTCTGACAACAAACTGGTCAGAAAAATCCTCAGATCTTTACCTAAGAGATTTGATATGAAAGTGATTGCGATAGAGGAAGCTCAGGATATAGACAAGATGAAAGTGGATGAACTTGTGGGATCTCTTCAAACATTTGAATTAGGGATCAGTGAAAAGTCTGAAAAGAAGAAGAGCATAGCTTTTGTGTCAAATGTTGGTGACTCAGAAGATGAGGGTGACCTGGTAAGAGATGAAGGGGTGTCTAAAGATCTGGTATTGCTTGGAAAACAATTTAACAAAGTGTTAAAAAGGATTGACTGGAAGTCGAGAGAAAATGCTCAGAACAAGTCACTCGACATCAGTAAAAACCAGGATGGAGGCAGAAGGTCCAGAACTGAAGAAGACTCCAATCAAGGGAAGAGAGTTCAATGTTTTGAATGTGAGGGATTTGGGCACATAAAGACTGAGTGTCCCACGTATCTCAAAAGGAAGAAGAAGGGCTTATTTGTGTCTTGGTCAGAAGGGGAGTCTAAGACTGATCTTGAAGAAGAATCAGCAAAATTGGTGACAGCCTTGACCGGGATATGTAAGGCTGATGGAGAAACTACTTGTGAGTCTGACTCTGACAAAGAATCTTATATTGGAGAGCTCACTAAGGAAGAAGTCTTCACCGGGTTCTCAGAGTTGTGTATCATGAATGAAGAAAGGTGCCAGATAATATTAGAGCAGAAGGTTCTGATAGCTCAACTAGAAGCTGAGAAGGAAGAACATCTATTAATCATTGCTGATCTGAAAGAGGAGGTTGTATGGCAAAAGTCAAAACTTGACAATATGACCAAATCTATAAGAATGCTAAACAATGGTACCACGCAGCTGGATGAGATTCTTCAGACTGGGAAAGATGCTGGAAATGTGCAGGGCCTTGGTTTTAACAATCAAGCAGAGAACTACAAGAAGCTTGTATTAAAGTTTGTTCCTCAGAAAATAAAGCAAGAAGAGGGGGTGTCAAATCACATATTTCAACATCATATGAAGCATCAGAAAAGAGTATGTAGTTCAAAGTATAAACCATGGAAATGTCATTACTGTGGAAAGATTGGTCACTTAAAGTCCTTTTGCTACAAGCTGCACGACTATCCTAAAACTGCTCATCAACAAAATAAAAGACAGAGTTGGGCTAAAGTGAAGAGAAGGTGGACTCCTAGAAATATGATGGCCGGTCTCATAGCACATACCTCTCTTAGAGCATCTGCAAGGGAAGATTGGTACTTTGACAGTGTTTGTTCAAGACACGTGAATGGTGTGAAGAAATTCCTGTCAGATATCAAGCCTCACTCCACCAATTATGTCACTTTTGGGGATGGATCAAAAGGTGAAATAAAAGGTGTTGGAAAGCTGGACTACACAGGACAACCAAATCTGGATCATGTTCTATTTGTCAAAGGGCTGACTACAAATTTGATCAGTATAAGCCAACTGTGTGATGTAGGTCTCAAAGTAAATTTCACAAAATCTGAATGTCTAGTAACCAATGAGAAAGATGAAGTTGTTATGAAGGGAACCAGGTCTAAGGATAACTGCTATCTGTGGAATCCTCAAGAACCAAAAAGTTTGTCTACCTGTTTGATGTCAAAGGAAGATGAAACCAAACCGTGGCATCAGAAATTGGGTCACTTACACTTGAAAGGGATGAAGAAAGTTATGTCAAGTGAAGCTTTTAGAGGTATTCCCAAGATGAATATTGATGAGGATAGAATATGTGGCGATGTCAAGTTGGGAAGCAAACAAGGGTGTCACACAAGAGGCTTCAACATCTTACCACAACCTCTAGAGTTCTGGAACTGCTTCACATGGACTTAATGGGACCTATGCAGGTTGAAAGTCTTGGTGGGAAGAAGTATGCCTATGTCGTCGTTGATGATTACTCCAGATTCACCTGGATAAGCTTTATCATAGAAAAGTCTGAAGTATTTGCAGCCTTTAAAGAGTTCTGTCAAAGGATTCAACGGGAAAAGGATTGTGGTGTTGTTCGAATCAGAAGTGACCATGGGAAAGAATTCGAAAATAGCAGGTTTGAAGAGTTTTGCTTATCTGAAGGAATCACTCATGAATTCTCATCACCGATCACTCCTCAGCAGAATGGTGTGGTGGAACACAAGAACAGGACTATACAAGAGTGTTCAAGGGTCATGATTCATGCCAAAAAGCTTCCATATCATTTTTGGGCTGAAGCCATGAATACCGCTTGCTACATACACAATAGGGTGTGTATCAGATCAGGTACTTCTGTCACTCTTTATGAGCTATGGAAAGGTAGAAAGCCAAATGTGAAGTATTTCCATGTGTTTGGGAGTAAGTGCTATATCTTGGCGGGTCGTGAGCAGAGGTGAAAGATGGATCCTAAGAGCGAGGAAGGGATATTTTTGGGATACTCTACAAACAGTAAAGCATATAGGGTATTTAATTCCAGAACTAAGGTGATGATGGAATCCATAAATGTGGTGGTTGATGACTCTGGGAAAGACGAGGATGTCCCAGATGATGCTGGAGCATGCCTTTCCATGAACAATGAAATCTCACAAGACATTGAGTCCGTAGAAAATAATGCTCATGAAACCGACACTAGACCTGAGAATGAAGAGGTAGAGGATGCTAACAGGGGACCCTCTATAAGGATTCAGAAGGATCACCCTAAGGAATTGATTATTGGAAATCTGAATGAAGGTGTAAGAACCAGAACGAGGGAGGTTGTGTCAAATGCATGTTTTGTTTCAAAGATTGAACCAAAGAATGTCAAAGAAGCATTGACAGATGAGTTCTGGATAAGTGTTATGCAAGATGAACTTTGTCAATTCAAGAGGAATGAAGTCTGGGAACTGGTACCACGACCAACAGGAACAAATGTGATTGGAACAAAATGGGTTTATAAGAATAAGTCTGATGAACAAGGAGTTGTTACCAGGAACAAAGCCAGATTAGTTGCTCAAGGATACACACAGATTGAAGGAGTAGACTTCAATGAAACATTTTCTCCTGTGGCTCGATTGGAATCCATCAGATTGCTGCTAGGAGTGGCATGTTTGTTGAAATTCAGATTGTTTCAAATGGATGTCAAGAGTGCCTTTTTGAATGGGTAACTTAACGAGGAAGTCTATGTTGAGCAGCCTAAAGGTTTTGTGGATCCAAATTTTCCTGATCATGTTTTCAAGCTAAAGAAGGCTCTGTATGGGTTGAAGCAAGCTCCACGAGCTTGGTATGAAAGGCTGACTGAGTTCTTAGTCAACCATGGATACGGGAAGGGTGGTATTGATAAAACACTTTTTGTCAAGGAGAAGGATGGGAAACTAATGATTGCTCAGATTTATGTAGATGATATTGTGTTTGGTGGGATGTCGGATGAAATGGTCCAACATTGTGTCAACTAAATGCAGTCTGAATTTGAGATGAGCTTGGTAGGTGAATTGACCTACTTCCTTGGATTACAAGTTAAGCAGATGGAAGATTCCATTTTTATTTGTCAAAGCAAATATGCGAGGAACATTGTGAAGAAGTTTGGACTGGATAATGCCAAGCATAAGCGAACTCCTGCTCCTACTCACTTGAAGTCTTCCAAAGATGAAAAGGGAGTGAATGTTGAACAAAGTTTATACAGAAGCATGATTGGCAGTCTGCTATATCTTACAGCAAGTAGGCCAAACATAACATTTGCTGTTGGTGTGTGTGCAAGATACCAAGCAGAACCCAAGGTCAGTCACATCAATCAAGTTAAGAGAATTCTTAAGTATGTGAGTGGTACATGTGATTATGGGTGTTTGTACTCCCATGACTCAAGTCCCATTTTAGTAGGTTACTGTGATGCTGATTGGGCTGGAAGTGCTGATGATAGGAAGAGTACCTCTGGAGGATGTTTCTTTTTGGGAAATAATCTTATTTCATGGTTTAGTAAGAAGCAAAATTCTGTATCTCTGGAAGTAGTTGTGCTCAACTGGTGTGGATGAAGCAAATGTTATCTGAGTATAATGTCACACAAGATGTCATGACATTATTTTGTGACAACCTGAGTGCTATTAATATTTCCAAAAATCCTATTCAACATAGCAGGACTAAGCACATTGATATCAGGCATCACTTCATCAGAGAACTTGTGGAGGACAAAGCCATAACTCTTGAGCATGTGAGCACAGAAAATCAGTTTGCTGACATATTTACCAAGGCTCTGGATGAAGTTCAGTTTGAAAACCTGAGGAGCAGACTTGGGGTTTGCATTCATGAAGAACTATAGCAATTAATGTTTCTTCTGACTGCCAGATTGGAAAGATTAAAGGAGGTTTTGGTAGTGCAGTGTGTGAATGAAGGGAAAATGCTGAAGTTTGTGCATGACACTTGGTCATGTGATGTGGTGTGCATCTACTCTCTGATGCTGTTTCTTCTGGTTTATGAGTTGACCATTTCTCAAAGAATTTTAACTGTTCTACTTGCCTTTGTCATATTTCTGGCTAAAAAGGGGGAGTAGTTGTGTGTGGTGTGCTTGTGCTGGTGCTGCAGTTGAGGGGGAGTTTTTTTTTCTATGTTGTGTTATGTGGCTGCAGTTGAGGAGGAGATTGATTTTTTTTTGCTGCTATGTGTGTTGTGTTGGTATTTTGCTGCTGTCTCTGATATGGATTTTTTTTGTGCTTTTTTGCAAGATTTATTTGGTGTGTAGTTTTAGCCAAAATAAGCCAAAGGGGGAGATTGTTATTTCATTGATTCTGTGGTTGGCATTTATTTTTCTAAAACTATTCTAGCAGCAAGATGTTGAAACAAGATGTTCTAATTTGCTGCATTCAACATGTCGAATGAAGATGTCCCATACTGGCTCATAGGACATCGCGTCTGAATTCAGTTTAAAAGCAGATTCTGGTGCTGTGAATTGTTACTGAATATTCTGTGAATATTTGGTTATCCTATGTGGCATCCAAAGTATTTTTGGATTGTGTTTTTCGGTTTTTCAGCACTTTCTAATTATGGAGACATATTAGGAAACTTTAGATTGAAGACCTATTTTGTTGGAGTTTATTTTGCAGATTTGTGAGCAGTCTATTTGCTGCGTTTTTGAAGCCCAATCCAGTCCAGATTTAATGCTATATATTAACTGGTGTAAACCTAGTTTAGGTGTGGAACTTACGTGTGTTTTTGTTAGGGTTTTCGTGTATTATTTGTGAGCCTAACTGGTATCATTCTGATAACAGTATAAGGAGTAGTTTTTGTGTTGTAAGTTCTGTCAGTTACTCATAAGCTTTTAAGCATTGAGTTTCTTGTGTGTCAATTCTCATAAGCTTTGAAGTATTGAGAATTGTGTGTTTTGAAAGTGTGACTTTCGTGGTGTTACTTGTGTGGAAAGAAACCAATCACGGGTTGTGGTTGTAGAGGGATTTGAGGAGGGCCTCATACCTAGGTGAGTCTTAGGTAGAAGTCATAGGAAGGGTAGTGATTAAGTGAGGAGATTGTAATAGGGTTTGGTTATTGTATGATCTGTGAATTGATACTATTGTATATTGGTTTCGTCCCTGGCTTGGTAGCCCCCAGAGTAGGATTGTTGATCCGAACTGGGTAAACATATCACTGTGTTCTTTACTTTCTGCACTGTTATTTTTGTTGTTATCTTGTTCATTGTGCTGGATATCAGTGTCTCTACATCTGTGTAGGACATCTGATATCTGTGCCAGAATTTCACTACATAATCATTTAAACTCAGAGGCACAACAGCAGACTGATACCTTGAATATCAGAACTGTACACTCACAGATGTCACGACATCTGATCCAACATGTTTATCATAAACCTTAACAGAAAACGTAAATCTGCAGAATGATAAAGAACACAGTCATTGTTAACCCAGTTTTGTACAACTCACCTACATATGGGGGATACCAATCCAGGAAGAAGACTCCACTATCTGTAGACTGTAACAAAGTTAACCTCCTCCATTTACAACTTCATACCTAACATCTACCCAATGAACATCTTTACCAAGGTTAAACTTAAACGTTTAGAACCCTGATATGAGATACCCCACTCACTTCCCTTAATCACCAACTGTGATTTCTACATCATCCCTATCAATACAGAAATCTGTCAAGCATACTTGACAAATAAGCCAACTCGGTTTGCTTAAAAGCTTCATCCAAGAACAATACATAATCCAATACCTCAAGGCTTATGGATCTGTACGACACCTATATCTACCATAGTGTATCAACTGATACAAAGGGAGACTTACAAGAGAAACCTACGACTCTCAAACCTAACCCTACTTCACAAAATAGGATTCCTAAGTCTATGTCGTCCTCTCTCATCTTCTGTCTAGGTCTTGGTCTTCTTTTATAGTCTTCTGTTGAGTTGGGCTTCATATCTTTGATCCTTGATCCACTGCCAAACGCCTGGAATATTGGAACAGATTTAAAACTTAAACCTTCTGTAACAGTCATGATGTCGAATCTTCATGTTGTGACATTTTACTTGACATATTTATTTTGGGGCTGAAAACCTCCATGTTGAAACATCTTTCACAACGTTTATGTTTTACCAAAATTTATACAAAACACTCAGAGCTTTCATAATGATTGATTATCTAATATGATTGATCGAAACGTCATTTCTTCACCATACAAATGTCGGATTCCGAAGCAGTATGAACATTGATCATTCAGATGTATAACAATCATTACACCATTTGATGGATGAAACAAAATAGTGTATCAAATACACTAACTTCGCATTAGAAATATTTATATCATATATAAATTTATCAATTATATTTGTATATGTTGGAATTAACCTAAAATCTTTTGAGAATTCCTATTCAATCTTGATCTCAAGATTGTTAACAATCACACGCAATGACAACGAAAAGAAAAATTGAGAAAGAAAGAAAGAAAGAGAAAAGAGAAATAGTAGCGTTGAAGAAGATGAAAAACTGCAGAATTCTTTCTGCCCACAAACTGTGGAAACTTTCAATATTCACTTGCAACTGCAAACTGTGAATTATCAAACTTGATTATTACAATGATAAGGGTTCCTCCCTATTTATAGATTTAGGTTAATTTGCATCTCAAGCTAAAGCCCAAACTATAAAAGCCCAAAAATATCTAATCTAATATTTCTAAATCAAATCTAATCTTTCTAAAACAATGAACTACATATTTAACACACCACCTAAATCATTGTTTCTAAACTGTCTATATTCATCATGGCTCTTAGTCTTATGAAAACTTTGACCTGCACTCTCTTCGTCATGATATCTGCAATCTAATTCTTAGTTCTGCAGTATTCCAAGTTCATCTTCCCTTCTGCTACCTTCTCTCGAAGATAATGGAACCTCATTTCAATGTGCTTACTTCGACCATGTGCTATTGGATTCTTCGCCAAGTTGATAGCTGACATGCTGTCGATCTTCATGGTAATTGCTCCATGACTCTTCCCTGTGATCTCTTCGACCAGGTTCACCATCCAGGTTACTTGACATGCACAAAGAGAAACAGCTATATACTCTGCTTCGCATGACGACAATGCCACTACTGGCTCTTTTCTCAAACTCCAAGCAACTAGAGCACTACTTAACATAAACACATAGCCAGCTGTGGATTTTCTATCCTCAGCATCACTACACCAACTAGAGTCGGTGTATCCCACTAACTTGCATTCTTTTCCTTCATCAGATGCAGGAAACAACATGCCGTAGTCGAGAGTTCCTTTCAGATGCCTCAGTATCTTCTTCGTCACTGCTAGGTGTGATACCTTTGGCTTCTGCATGAATCTACTTACCATACCCACACTGTATGCTAAGTCAGGCCTTGTGTGAAAAAGGTATCGAAGTGACCCTATAAGTCTTCTGTATTGGGTAGGGTCGGCATCATCTTCATCTGAATCTTTCAACAGTTGCAATCTGGTCTCACCTGGAGTCGAAGTTGGGTTGCAATCTTGCATCTCAAATCTCTTGAGTATTTTTCCTGCATATCTTCTTTGGTGCATCATCAAACCTCTACTAGTCTTGTAGAATTCGATGTCAAGGAAAAATGAGAGATTTCCCAAGTCTGGCATTTCAAACTCCTCACTTAGGTCATGTTTGAAATTTTCGATCTCCTTCTTGCAACTTCAGGTTATCAACAGGTCATCGACATAGAGTCATAGAATAAGAAATTCACTTTTGCTTCTCCTTACATACACTCCATGCTCAGTCGTACATTTCACAAATTCCTTCTTCCTTAAGAAGCTGTTGATTTTCTTATTCCAAGCTCTTGGAGCTTGCTTGAGTCCATACAGGGATTTATGCACCCTGTACACCTTTTCTTCTTTACCTCGTTTCACAAACCCAGTTGGTTGTGCGACATAAAGTTCTTTGCCTAAGGGGGCCATTGAGGAATGCACACTGCACGCTCATCTGACATGTGTGCCAATTATTCACATTTCCACTAATACCTTGAGTTTTTACACTAGGATCAACTCACAACCATCTTACACCAATATTTTAGTTAGATTCATCGTGCAAAATTTATATCACTTATAATATTACTAGATAACTAATCTCTTGATATACAATAACAACACAATATGATTTAAACAACTCTAGCTTTAAGTATTTCGCTCTATCAGCATTAGACCAATGAATAATGTATAAAATCAGATTTTCTTGCTTAGAAAAGTGTATAAGGATTCCTTTATATAGGAAAAAAATTTAAACAAGAAAGAAAATAATCAATGGGTCAATGTCGCTCTCTAATTAATTAGCCTACAACACTAATCGATTTGACCTACTAAATTTGAAAACAAATTAACCAAGTTCGAAGCCTAATCGATTATGAGGATTCCTAATCTATTAGGTGGTGATCTTGCTACATAATCATTTAGATACATGTTCTAATATATATATATATATATATATGTGTGTGTGTGTGTGTGTGTGTGTGTGTGTGTGTATGTGTGTTAGAACAAGATTTGTTCATAACATATATCTTTTAAGGTTTTGATGATAACAAAATATTAAAAGAACAATGGTGCTATCTAATGCGTGTTCTAAGTATGCAGGTTCCAAGGCTTAAGGAGAATCTATTCAGAATCTGATAAAAGAACATATTTAGGAGAAGCTGAGTTCTTGGCTTCTGATGGTTCAGAATTGAATGATGTTATTAAGTGAAGTCTGATGATATATGTTTGCATAAACTCTAAAGCTGAATGTATCAGCATCAGAAGAGCAATATATTATCTCTACACTTATTGAATGTATCAGCTTCTGATGATCATTCAAAACCATAAACAAAGCTAAGTGATATGTACTGCATAAAGTAAGCTACAATGTCAAATCAATTTGTCAGCTAGAGTCTGTGTTCACATGGCTCTAGAAGAGTTGACATGCTTCACGGATATCCACTCTCAATGGATGACGCTACGGTTAAACGAGTTACAAAATGGATAAAGATATTTTTGTGTATTTATCTTCAACGTCTCTTAGTACTATGGAGCAACAAAGACATGTGTACAAGTTATCTCTTCCAACATCTATTCTTTTGTAACTGCTATATAAGTAGCTAAAGATTCAATTTGGATCAACAACAAGGAAAAAAGAAAGAAGGCCAATAAGAAAGGAGCGTCTCACACTTCTATCAACGTGGAAAAATAACAAGATTAACAACAACATTTGTTAGTTTCTTGGATTGGCTGGAATTTTGGTAAAACAAAGTTTGTTCAATGTTTGATGTCACATGGGTGATGTCACAACATTGAGTCTTAACACTGGGCCGTTTTAAGAGTTAAGTTGGATGTCTGATGTCACAAGAGATGTTGTGACATTAGATCTGCAGAATTAATAACATCAGGTTTGTGATGTTGTTAGGGTTTGCGTTTCAGCTGGATTTTGGGAGAGCAGTTAGTCTCATTGGTTGCGGATATCTTGGGATAGATATTCTCTGTTGCATAGAGATTTGATGCAGATTTGTAGGAGGTTTAAAGGCTGAATATTTAAGAAGATTTTGAGAGAGAAAATCTGTTTTGAAGATTCAGTTTTAAACAATAAATCAGGTCAGATATTGTAGCAGGTCCAAGCCAAATTCAGATAGCTATATAAAGCGCATCAGTACTGAAGGAAAAGGAACGAAGAAAGAGAGCTAAAGATTGAGAGTCGTTTTGTGTCTTCGTGTATGTGTTGTAAACCATTCTAGTGTGAATTGGTATTGCTGTTTTGAGTTATTCTTGATCAAAGCTGTGAAGCAGAATCAAGTTGAGTCTTTCAAAGTGTGTGATCTTTGAATTATATCACTGAAGTGATTTAGGGATTGAGTAGTGTTCTCATACTTAAGTGGTCTCTTAAGTAGAATGTTCATTAAGTAGTGATTAAGTGTAGGAGATGTCAACTGGGTTGTTGAGTCTGTAAATTAATACTACTAATAGTGAAATTCATCCCTGGCTTGGTAGCCCCTAGACGTAGCTAGTTAGACCGAACTGGGAGAACAATTCATTGGGTTATTGCTAGTTATTGCATTGTCCATTGCAGAGTGTGTTGTTGTGACATCGCATGTAACATCACACATCTGGTACCAGAATTTCAAGTGGTATCAGAGCAGGCATCCTGTTTGTCTCTGGGTGAGATCTAGGAAAGTTACTTTCTGGTGTAAAGATGGACAAAGAAGTTGGAGGATTTGTCAATAGACCCCCTATTTTAGATGGCTCGAATTATGATTATTGGAAGCCAAGGATGATCACCTTTTTGAAATCCTTGGACAGCAAGGCTTGGAAGGCTATCATAAAAGAATGGAAGGCACCTGCTGTGTTTGAAAAAGATGATGCTGAAAAAGATAAAGAGGGCACCTCAAAGCTGAAACCTGAAGAAGAATGGACCAAGGAAGAAGATGAGCTTGCCCTTGGTAATTCCAAAGCTCTGAATGCAATCTTCAATGGAGTGGATAAAAACATATTCAGGTTGATCAATACTTGTGAAGTTGCTAAGGAAGCTTAGGATATTTTTAAGGCTACACATGATGGAACATCTAGAGTTAAGATGTCAAGACTTTAGCTTCTAACATCAAAGTTTGAAAGTCTGAAGATGAAGGAATATGAGACTATTCATGACTTCCATATGAGTGTTCTTGAGCTGGCTAATGCATCCAGTGCTCTTGGTGAAAAGATGTCAGATGAAAAGCTTGTAAGGAAGATCCTTAGGTCCCTTCCTAAGAAGTACAAGATGAAGGTAACTGCCATTGAAGAATCACATGACATCTACCAAATAAGGGTAGATGAGCTCATTGGATCTCTTCAAACTTTTGAGCTTTGTTTGAATGAGGAAGAACCAAAAAAGAAGCCCAAGAGTATAGCTTTGGTCTCCACTCCTGCAAAAGCTAAGAAAGTCAAAGATGATGATCCTCAGGAAGTTCTGTCTCAAGCCATTGCTATGTTGGGAAGGCAGTTCAACAAAGTAGTCAAGAGGATGAACAATAACTACAAGCCTAATGTCAAGAACATCCCTTCTGACATCAGCAAGTCAAAAGAGAAAGATGAAGAGAAGACTGCCCAGGAGAAAGGTGTTCAGTGCTTTGAATATGAAGGGTATGGACATGTCAAGAAAGAATGTCCCACATTCTTGAAGAAGCAGAAGAAGGGCATGTCAGTTTCCTGGTCTGACTCTGATAGTGAAAGTGAAGGTGAGTCAACAAAGCATGTTAGAGCTTTGACAGGAACTGTTGTTTCTGATGATGATAGTGATGGAGAAATAACTTATGAGGAGTTAGCATCCACCTATCAAGAGCTTTGTCTAAAGAGTGTGGAAATTTGTCAAGAAAGGGAAAAACAGAAGAAACAGATTGTTCAGCTTGAGACTGCTAAAGCTGATCTGAAAAATGAGGTTTTGTTGATTAAATCTCAACTTGATCAGATGAAAAAATCTGTTAGGATGATGAACAGTGGTACAACTACTCTTGATAAGATTCTTCAGTCAGAGAAAGCTGCTGGAGATAAATCAGGTATAGGATATGTGGTTGAGGAAAAGGGTTCTACAGAAGCTAGCACTTTAGGAACAAAGAAGGAGATGTCTCAACCATTGTCTCAACATCAAACTAAGAGACAGGATCCTACACCTAAGAAGGTTGTTCAGCCACAGAATGTTGAGAAGAAAAATATACTCATCAAAGGAAGGTGCAGTCTCAAGGAGCTAGTCAGTATATGCCTCCTCAATATCACAAGAGCATGGAGGCAGTTAGGTCCAATTAGAACAGGTTTCATCAGATGTCTCAACATCAGGGTAACTGGTATGGATATGGATATGGATACAACAATGTTGTGCCTCATTACTATGGAAGAAGGAAGCCTCATCACCATAGGAGATAGCCTAGAAGATAGCATCCTCAGTTTAGGAGACAGTCTACCTATGGTAAAAGACAACAGCACCATAGAAGACATGCCAACTATGGAAGAAGGAGACAACATTATGGGTGGCAGCCACAGCAATATCATCCTCAAGGTGGCAGAAGGTTCAACCATTTCAGAGAAGACAGAGTTAGGTGCTTTTACTGTGGCAGATATGGACACATGCAGTTTTCTTATTTCAAGCTACATGGTTATCCCAAGTCTAACCCTTAACCCAGATAGAAGGATAACAGGCCCAAGGATGTTAAGCAGTGGGTTCCTAAAAAAGAGGTTAAGTGTCTATTGGCTCACTTTTCAGATAGACACTCTGCTAAGGATGGTTGGTATTTTGACAGTGGCTATTCAAAGCACATGACTGGTTTCAAAAACCAATTGGTGGATGTCAACCCTTGCTCCTCAAGTGATGTTACTTTTGGAAACGGAGAGAAAGGAGTGGTACAAGGTGTTGGAAAAGTAAAGTGTCATGAGGGACCTAATCTTGACAATGTACTTCTTGTCAAAGGATTGAGTGCTAATCTAATTAGCATAAGTCAGCTTTGTGATGATGGTTATAAGGTCAGCTACACCAAAGATGAGTGTGTGGTGACAAATGAGCAGAATGAGGTAGTGATGAAGGGAATAAGATCCAGAGATAACTGCTATCAATGGGTACCTCAAGTGGAAAGTCTGTCTGGTGATGTTAAGATTGATGTTGTAACATCAGATTGTGACAACAAGTATGAAAGTCTGCTAGGGTTAAGTACTATTAATGTGAATCCTTTTAAATTTTTAAAAGGAAAGTTAAATTGGAGGGAGAAAATCATTGATTGGTCTTTAAGGGATACACAAATTCAGGCGCCATGTCTTAGACTATCATTCCCTATTATTGATTTCACACGCCACAACAATCTTCATTTTCCAAATCTGTACATCTTCTCCTCTAAGAAAAGAAATCTCAACCCCTCTCTAATCATTAGTTGCTATACAGGAACAATGTCGAAACAAGTGTCTTCTTCATCTAAAAAGTATGAATCCAAAAGTTCCACTCATAAAAAAAACAGGGTTTTGACGAACAAAGGCTCTATGGATGAAGCTCTGAATATAAATCCTCTATCAATGGTGGTGCCTGCTTCTGAGAGCAGACCTGAGAAGTTTCAACCAAGGAGGGCTTCAACAAGTAACTCTTCTTCTAATCAATCGACTGCTAAGAAAATTGATGATAGGAATAGCAGAGCGTTTGTGACTAGCATTTTGTTTGGAGACCGCTCTGTTCCTGAGACTACCACTCCTCCTTCTCAAGCTGTTGAGGAAAGAGTTGATGTTGATAAAAGTCTCAATCAGATTGCCACAAAAAATTTGGATAAGGGTTTGTCTGTGAAAGGAATATCTATACCTCTTAGACAAATGCCTGCTGAAAAGGATGACATGCAGCATATTGAAACCAATCTTCACAGATTGGCTGTTTCAGTCATTGAAGATGCAGAAGTTGAAATTGACGTTGAAGATGCTCATGTAGAAGAGGAAGTTGATGTTGAACCTAATGTCAGAACATCACCTGCTAGGGATGTTGATGCTAGCCCCAGAGAAAAGAAGAATGCTGATAAGGTGGATGTGATTGATCTTTCAGATAATGAAGTTATTGGAAAAGTTGTTCCTGGTATTGCCAAGAGAATAAGGTCTAGAAGAGGGAAGACTACAGATTCTTCACCTAAGGAGAGGCCTGAGAACAAATAGAAGAAGTCAACTGTGGTGGGTCCTACTAAGACTTGGAGCAAAGTTGCTGTAAATTCCAAAAAGAGGAAGCTGAGGGAAGATTCAGAATCTGAGTTTGATGTTGAGGACGATGTTCAAGACATCACTCCTGTTAGAAGGTTAATATTCAAGAGAATTGCTGACAAAATTCCTGATGTTCCAGTTGACAACATTTCATTCCACTATGCTAGCAGTGCACCCATGTGGAAATTTGTCTGTCAAAGAAGACTGGCACTGGAAAAAGAACTTGGTGGAGATGCTTTGGAAATCAAGGAAGTTGTAGAATTGATTAAAGTTGCTGGGCTAATGAAGACTGTTTCTGGATTGTCCAAGTGCTATGATGGGTTAGTAAAGGAATTTGTAGTAAACATTCATGTGGCTATTAATGACAACAGAAGTGTGGATTTTAGAAAGGTATATGTTAGAGGTCAGTGTGTTAATTTTTCTCCTGAGATCATTAATACTTACTTAGGAAGAAAAGGGAAAGAGTATGTAGAGGTGGAAGAGACTGACAATACTGTGTGCAAAGAAATCACAGCAGGTCAAGTGAAAGTTTGTCCCTTAAAAGGAAAGTTGTCAGCCAGTTTGTTAAGTGTCAAATATGCTATTCTGCACAAAATAGGTGTTGCCAACTGGGTTCCTACTAATCACAAGACCACTATTTCTGTTGGATTGGGGAAGATAATTTATGCTATTGGGACAAAGCAAAGATTTGATTATGGCTCCTACATTTATGATCAGACTATTAAGCATGCTGCTATAAATGCTGTGAAGATGCCTATTGGCTTTCCCTCTCTTATCTGTGGGATTATCTTGTCTCAGCATCCTGGTATTCTACAGCATTCGGATGTTGTTTGTAAAAGGGAATCTGCCTTGTCAATCCATTACAAGTTGTTTGAAGGGAAACATGTTCCTGACATTGTCAAGACATCTGCTTCAACATCACAACAGTCACCTGCCAAGACTGGGTTGATTTCAGAATTGGAGGAGGCTTGCGAGGAGTTAGATGAAGTCATCAGAGTTAGTACTGAAAGGAAACAAAAATTTGAAAGACTTATCATGACTCTGAGATTGGCAGAAAAAGAAGGTGAAGCAGTCAATATAAGTAAGGATGATGATGATGTCCAAGTCAATGCTGAAGGTTCAGGTTCAGAGGAAGGAAGTTCAAGCACTGAAGATGAGGATACTGCAGATGAAGATTGATCTGCTGCATTTTTTTGTTTTGCTGTCTGTAGTTTTTAGTATTTTTGTTTTGTGTATCTTGAATATTGGTACTTTTTTGGTTATCTGGTTTTATATTCTATGATTTGTTATGTCTGGTTGCTAACTGTGAAGCTAACAATGAGAGCTAGGGTAGTACTAACTGTAGTTAGTAAGGCTTCTGATTGAAGGTTGTCAAATTATGGCTAAAAAGGGGGTGAAGTAGCCAAGGAGTTAGAGTTGTCAAATATTCTGATATGTCAAATGCTGTCAAAGGAGTTGATGGTTGTTGCTGCTAAGGAATGAAGTCAAGGAATATGCTGCTGAGGATGTAGCTGTTTGCTGATGTTATAGTACAGAAGTGCAGATATTGAGGGGGAGTAAGTGCATATCTGTTGAACAACTGGTATGCTGGTTCATGATTGAGGGGGAGCACCATTTTGGTTGTTGCCAAGTTGCTGATGAAGGTGGTACTGCAGCAGAGTTGTTGAGAGGCTGTTTGAAGTTGTTGATGCTGCTGATGTTTGGAGTTTCAAAAATATTGAAGTTTATTCCACTGCTGAAGTCTCTGAAGGTGCAGAGATTGTTTTAGCCAAAATTAGCTAAAGGGGGAGATTGTTAGTTTCTTGGATTGGCTGGAATTTTGGTAAAACAAAGGTTGTTCAATGTTTGATGTCACATGGATGATGTCACAACATTTAGTCTTAACACTGGGCTGTGTTAAGAGTTAAGTTGGATGTCTGATGTCACAAGCGATGTTGTGACGTTAGATCTGCAGAATTAATAACATCAGGTTTGTGATGTTGTTAGGGTTTGCGTTTCAGCTGGATTTTGGGAGAGCAGTTAGTCTCATTGGTTGTGGATATCTTGGGATAGATATTCTCTGTTGCATAGAGATTTGATGCATATTTGTAGGAGGTTTAAAGGCTGAAAATTTAAGAAGATTTTGAGAGAGAAAATCTGTTTTGAAGATTCAGTTTTAAACAATAAATCAGGTCAGATATTGTAGCAGGTCCAAGCCAAATTCAGATAGCTATATAAAGCGCATCAGTACTGAAGGAAAAGGAACGAAGAAAGAGAGCTAAAGATTGAGAGTCGTTTTGTGTCTTCGTGTATGTGTTGTAAACCATTCTAGTGTGAATTGGTATTGCTGTTTTGAGTTATTCTTGATCAAAGCTGTGAAGCAGAATCAAGTTGAGTCTTTCAAAGTGTGTGATCTTTGAATTATATCACTGAAGTGATTTAGGGATTGAGTAGTGTTCTCATACTTAAGTGGTCTCTTAAGTAGAAGGTTCATTAAGTAGTGATTAAGTGTAGGAGATGTCAACTGGGTTATTGAGTCTGTAAATTAATACTACTAATAGTGAAATTCATCCCTGGCTTGGTAGCCCCTAGACGTAGCTAGTTAGACCGAACTGGGAGAACAATTCATTGGGTTATTGCTAGTTATTGTATTGTCCATTGCAGAGTGTGTTGTTGTGACATCGCACGTAACATCACACATCTGGTACCAGAATTTCAACATTGAATATGTAGATTTTTTGTTATCTGTTGTAATTTTGACAATGCCTTAAGATCTCTTAAACATTGAATATCTTAGAAATCTTAAAAGCTCTGATCTTTTTTATGGTTTGTTCCTAATACCTCTAATGTATATAAAGTACACCTTGCTGTCTACTCTTACTAAGCACGTTATTTAGTAGTTTAGAAAGAAAGTCTCTTGCTATGTGCTTGAGCATCAAAGTCTCTTGTTGTGAGCTTGAGCTAAGTAAGTCTCTTGCTATGTGCTTGCGAATTGAAGTCTTGGATTGTAAGTCTAAGCAAGAAAGTCTTGGATTCGTGGAATCTGACCAGAAAAGTCTTGTACTCGAGGGTATGACCAAAATTTTTGAATCCGTGGGATTTAAGCAGGAATTCTTGGACTAGAGGTCTGAGCAGGAAAGTCTTGTACTCGAGGGTATGAGCTAGAAGTAATTTGTGGGATTTAAGCAGGAAAGTCTTAGGCTGTGAGTCTGAGCACATAGTCTTGTACTTGCGGGTATAAGCAGGAAAGTATTAGGATATGAGGATCTAAGCAGGAAGTCTTGATCAGGTGATGATTGAGCAGGAAAGTCTTAGGCTGTAGGTCTGAGCAAGAAAAGTATTATGCTCGAGGGCATAAGAAATTGTAATCATGATTTGATTATAGTGAAAAATCTCTTGTGCTGCAAGGGGAATTGACTACTCTCAGTTTGGGAGGTGTCATACCCTAATTTTTTCATTTAAGATTCCACCTATCATATCATTGGTATCTCACCAAGATCATAGGCATGGTATCCTCCTAGCCTTCACCTCTTTAAAGTTTTCCTTTGTGGGAGATTACTAAGCACCATTTGTGTTCTCTTGTTATCCTTTCGTGTGTTTACATTCTAACATCACTAACCTTATTCAAAATACAAAAATATGTGTTGTTTTCACTTTCTTATTGTACAAGGTATGGACTTGCAATCAATGGATCAAGCTCGATTTATAAATTAGGGTTTTGATTCCCAAAGGCAAGGCTTTGATCAACATGTGGTTCAGAAGAGCTATTACCTCAAGGCAT
Source organism: Lathyrus tuberosus (assembly GCA_022829125.1). Classification (NCBI taxonomy): domain Eukaryota; kingdom Viridiplantae; phylum Streptophyta; class Magnoliopsida; order Fabales; family Fabaceae; genus Lathyrus; species Lathyrus tuberosus. The sequence goes on along the minus strand of JALAZF010000515.1, from coordinate 1,036,403 downwards.
GGCCTATAATCTTAGGTCATATTCATGTCAACCTTCATTCAACATCATAGGATCAAGAGACGTTCAAGATGGGTGCATGGTTTCAAAGTTGATTCAAGTATGGTTCATGTGTTTATTTCCATGCCATCTTCATCCAATTTTTATGCAACCATCCAAGTTTATTCAAAGAGGCAACTGATCGCGACCTTAAGAGACTATTGGATGATCTAATTGCAAGTATACAGTCTATCACATACTTTTAGAAGATATTGAACTCACAGGGACTAATAATAAATCTACAATTATCAATTGATGTTATGTAAAGCTAAGGCTAGTGATTAAAAAGGTTTGAACAGAAATAAAACGTAAATTGCTAAAGGTTTGGAAAAATATTAATAAAGAGAGGCTGGAATATAGATTCCGTGTTCCTCAGGGACTCTGTAAATTATAGGCACTAAATTGTAGTTAAATTATGTTCCATAGAAAATATCAGTTTAAAGACTCTATCTCACACTCTCGCGCTACTGACTAAAGCCACACTTCCTAACCATGAGATTTTGCTCTCGCTCGCCCATTTTAATTAAGAATCGTAATTTGAAAACTAATTAAATCCTAATCGATACCTAAAGCGCTCTCACTGTATTTAGGATCAATGCCCAGTTCCCACTATCCGGTTCAATCCTCACACTTTCGCGCTATCGGCTCAAATCTTAATTTGCTTTTCACTCTCGTGACAAAACATTAAGACTTAGACTTGGAAACTAAAGCCAAAACATAATTTACTAACGTTTCACACTTATTTTCAGATACGTTTATCCAAACATTAAATTGAACAAAAATAATTTAAACATGGTATTTGAATATAAGGACAACATAGCATTAAAGTAAAGGATGCGATAAAACCATAATTAAAATAATACTAATAAAAACCTGTAAAGTCGAAATAAAACTTGGGAACTTGAAGTAAAGACGAAAATGATTGATTAATACCGGCATGCTTTTTGATCCAAGAGTACAAGAAACAAAGTACAGAATTGTGACAATCTCTTAATGTGAGCGATTGTCACTGTTAAAGGTAATATATTGCTTAATGCTAAAAAAGAAAATAGCAGAACTTCCACACTAAGCTTGGATAACTCAAAATTATGAAAAATATAACTTATATAGAGGTCCTGAGCCAGAAAATTGTCTCCTCATCGTGTATGGGAAGTTGAGATAAAGTAGGAAAGTGGGAGGGAGATAGTCCAAGCAGAAATCACATTTTTTTGTTACTGCATGATAATGGCGACCGCCATTTGGCAAGTGGCGAATGCCATTTGCATAATTACTAAATGACGTGGACTGGGTACATGGAAGACGCCATTAAGGTAATGGTGAACGCCATGTACCGGAAGTGTGATTTGTCTGCACTTTCTTCTGCCCCTCCGCTCTTTTCCGGTTTTTTCGCACAGTCACACCATAACTTATTAAAACCTGAAATGCAAACAGAGTACGACATAAAAGCGATAAAACATGATAAAATGACATCAAATAACATGTGAATCGAGTATAAAAACATGATACATTTTCACATTATCAAACTCCCCCACACTTAGACTATTTCTTGTCCTCAAGAAATCAACCAACACATTAAAGCAAGTAAGCATAGTTTCTGAAACATAGGCACGACAAAACTCTAATAGCAAGTGGTTCCTAGGCTAGTGCTAAGTCGATAGGTACTAGACGTCAATACCAAGGATACCATAACAACACATTTCTGCATTTCGCGGTCGAAAACTTCCCCTTATGCAAACCAATTAGAATCATGCCATTATAACTCATCCTACGCTCTTTGTTCTTTTTCACCTCTTTTCATTCTAGCGCAATCACATTAAGCTTGTTATCCCCGTACGCACATGGTAAGTAAACCTGTTTGTGTCTAATGATCTTATTATTGGTTCGTATGTCTTTCTTTTTCTTGATCATTTGAACTTAAAGAGTCTGTTTCGTTAGGCTAAATGGTCGGGTAAGGACCATGTAACTTAGAGGGGACATATCCTTTCATACACTTTTCTCTATTACTATTTTTTCTGATTCAATTCAAAGATCATACACATATTTGCATCGGTTTCTCACTTACTGTGTGCATTAGGATGGTGCTGATGCTAGTATAAACTGCTTCGAGGTTACTTTAAAAACTTAGAGCTTAAAGTTTCGGCATAATGGTTACTCAAACCGATATCGCATGATTAGGTAATTTGGGGTGTTAGGACAGTATCGATGTTATTAAAACTTTCCCAAGTCTTCCTAACATAGCTTAAAAATGCAAAACAACATATACTCTCGGAGTCTCATGCCATGAATCAGAACAAATTTTTTTGTTGGGGGTCAAAACTAAGGGAATTTTAATAACAAGTAAAAACTCATGCAATAAGACGTGACAACACATGTTATGACTCGACCAAAGACACAAACAGTTAAACGAAACAACTTAATCTAAAAGAAAAAAACTAACTAGAAAGCGAGTAAAAATGAAAAATAAAGCGATAAAAATAAAGATAAAGCGATAAAAATCCTCCCCCACACTTGAACCAAACATTATCCCAAATGTTTTAGTGCAAGGCGGAAAAAGGAGTGGAAAAACCTGAGTAATCGGTTCTGTGTCGGCCTCGGTGTCGTCCAAAATTGCCTCTACCGTGCGTAGGGCGTGGTACACCTACATGCTGCTTGTACTCCATCATATCCAACATCCCCATACGCAATCTATTCATCTGTTCGATGAAGTCTCCCATGTTACGCTTAGTCCGCTCAGCATAATCATGCTGCTGCTCCTGAATATGATGGATGGTGACCATCATCTCATCCTGCTGGTTCTGCATGCTCCTAAGTAGCAGGTCATGCTTGGCGTCGACATTGTTCTGGTGTCTCAGCTCAGATAGGACATCGTCAAGAGTGGTCCTGATAATTGTGTAATGGTACTCCTCACAGGATTGATGTCCAGCTGAGGTACTTGTAAAAGAGTCAGCAAAACCATGTGCAGTGTGTGGATGGGTGTCAGTCTTGGGAGCATCATGCTCCATGTCCTCAATCTCATCATTGGTGGAATTACCCACATCAGCCTGAACATGGGTGTTATCTCCAAGTTCTGAGGCATTTAGATCGTAAGTCCAGTTGCTTCTTACTCGCACATTAGTGCGCGTGGAACAAGGCAAAGTAACACCCCTGATGCATCTATTACTAACCATCAAATAATACTTGTCATCTGGTTTATTCTTAACTAGATGCATACTACGAAAGACATCCAAATCTAAAAGAGGTATCTTAAGTGACTCAAGCGTGGCCAACTCTGTACCAAGGTCTAATACACGGGCTATGGATGTTATCAACCCTCCAACGCAAATGGGACCACCTACTCTAACACTAACAGACTGAAAATGTGCTAGTAAGAAAGGTGTAGGATTCACCCGTGTCCAAGTTAGTGTGCAATGTAAAAAGAAAAGATCCTTTGAGTTCACTTTCCCATTATTTTCCCTACCGAAAATGGTGTTGGCCAATATGTAGTGTAAATACCAAATGGTCGGGTTATGGATGGTGGTGGCCTTTAGGCTTTCCCAGTCAGCAGTGGCCTCGCCAGTGATTTATTGCCAAAAACCAAGTGCATCAGTTTGCCAATCGCTCTCTAAAGGAGCTTCTCAAGCAAAACCATCCCCATGAGAGAATTGTAGTAAATCAGCAATCTGATCTTGGCTAAAAGTGTAATCCTTGTTAAACATTCTAAACAAAGTCGTGCCTATAGTGCGTGACCCACCCACAGACGTGGCATATCTAAACGAACTAAGGAACTCGTAAGTGAGCCTAACATATGTAGGGCTAGTCAATGAGCAAAAATAAGTCATTCCTAAGTTCTCTAGCATCCAGTTAACACTACTTATTAAGCCTAAATCAAGAAGAGCAGAATTACCGGGATACCTTGTAGGCGTGACATCCCTCTTGAACAGTTTGAGGTATTTTGTCCTCAGATTATCACCCTATATGCCTTCTCCGAAAGCGATTCCCATGTAGTCTATCTCTCTTCTAGGTCTCATGGCTCTTAGAGGCATGGTGAATGGAAGAATGGAGGATTAAAGGAATGGGTAGGAAATAGGGAAAGGTGGAGAATGAGTAGGATAACTTTTGGTTAGGAATGAAAGTTGGTTTAGAAAATTTATGGTAATGGAATGAAGGTTGAAGGTTGGAAGATAAGGAGATGAGTGAGTGGAGAGAGGAGTAAGAGATATTGGGTTTTGAATGAGGGAAGTTTCTAAAAAACGTGCCAAGGGAAGTTTAAAAATTTGAAACTACCATCTTATTGATATGGCGACCGCCGTTAGGCTAATGGCGAACGCCATTAGCTTTAAAACATTACTTTTTTAAAAATCAGGCTAATGGCGAACGTCATTAGCATATTGGTGACCGTCATTTGCTTTATTTGCACAAAAATTAATTCAGGCCTAAAATTAATGATTTTTTAAGTGCTTTTCAGTAATGCTAAGGCCAAAATTACATTAAGTAATTATGTTTCAGCATGTGGCCTTAATCGGAATAAGAATTCAGAGTTAATAAAAACGAAAGTTACAAGGAATTGAAAAATGAAAACGAAAAACTACAAGGAAAAATTCAACTAAAAGCTCAGAATGAAATAAAACAACAATGAAAATGGAAATTGCATTAAAACAAAAAAAAATATGTGGGTTTCCTCCCACACAACGCTATTTTTACATTGGTAGCTCGACGAATAATGTAAAAATGACATGAAAATAAATAGAAAAACATGTAAGATTCTTAAACTAGAAAACTGGGAAATATTTCCTCCCCCACACTTAAACAAGGCAGTGACCTCACTGTCTAAGTTCATGGTAGGAAAATAAAATATGTCGTAACAACAAAGCAAGATTAGCCACTACGGTGTCTGATATTAGGCTCAAAAAATTGTCTCATGGTGTAGATTTGTTGGAGCAAGTGATCGAATTGGTCATTAGACACATCTATAAAACCGAGGAAATCCATGCGTAGAGTGGTTAATCTCCTCTAAGGGTGTCAACTTCCGTCCTGAGGGCGTCAATTGCAGTAGTGTAATTAATTAAATGCTCGGCATGAACGGATGAGGCAAGTGAAGCAGCATCAGAGAGTGGCATTACGGTTCTCAAAAGCTAAAGGGGTATCAGGTGGAGTGGGTGACTCACTTTGGCCCTATAAGTTATATAGCTAATTATTTCTGTTGTGCACACTAGTCCTCTCATGTTTTGGTAGTGTAAAATTATACACCACCTCATTATCAATCAAAAACTCAAACTCTTGTGGTCCTAAATTTCCTATAAGGCGTCGGTTAAAGCAGTAGTTAATATGCATGGGTCAGATACCTCCTAAGGCGGTTAAGCGGTTAAGGGGGTATCTAAGGCCAATGGCCGAGGCAATCATCGTAACCAATCCTCCTATAAGGATAGAACCATCGCTGTCTCAGGAAATCCGGTCTAAATTTGCTAACATAAATGTTACAGCATTCACGGGTCTAGATTGATAAGCACAGAACATGATAAATAACTCTTCTCTAGATACAAAGGTGATATTTTCCTCTTTCGCAAAGAGTGTGTGGGCTAGGATCTTGTGGAAGTAACAAAAAGCCAGGTTATGGATGTTTTTAGAAAACATGGAGTTTGGTTCAGGGTGACGGTTTCCAGCAATGCTACCCCATAAAAAGTCAAGTTCTAGATCCATGAAGACATCCTCCTGAGCTATAGTGAACACATCTGGGCCACTAGGAAATCCTAAAAAGTCAGTCATCTCACGATGCGTGAAACAATATTTGGTCCCAAATAGTGTGAATGTAGTTAGGCCTTTGTTAAATCCTAACCCTCTGTTAGGATCATAGAAAAAGGAACTTAAAAGCTCAAGGGTCAGCCTACGATAAGGGCTAAACCTCCTCCTCACAGCAAAGTTCTCCCATCCTATCTAACTAAGTAAGTACATCACACTATCTCGAATACCTAGAGTGGTCATGGTGGGTCCGTCAGGGTAAATGGATAATTCCATCTCTCTCTGAGCTAGGACTTCAAAACGTCGCCTCTGGGCTTCATTCCTGAAGGTAACCTCCATGTCGTCTACGGGATGCATTCTCTATAGTTAGTATGAAAGTTAGCCTAAGCTATGTTAGCCTAAAAGTAAACATAGAACAAGTTAGTAATGGTTATAACAATGAATGTACTGCATAATAGTATTTGGAAAGAAAAATAAAAATCTAAAGCCTAAGATCGTGGGTTGCCTCCCACGTAGCGCTTCATTTAATGTTGGGAGCATGACATTATTTCTGAAGGAACTATTATTGCGAAAGAGCGGGCAACTCTTCTAGTTTGTAGCTTATGTAGAACTCTTTATTTTCTATGCTATGATAGTGCTTAAGTCACTTCCTGTTTACAACGAATGTCTCATTTGATTTACCTCGTATTTCTACGGCTCCTCTTTGGAATACTTTTATAACCTCAAAAGGGCCGGACCATCTAGAACGAAGTTTGCCTGGAAATAATTTTAGTCGAGAATTGAAAAGAAGGACTATATCACCCTCATTAAATTCTATCCTTGCTATTTTTTTATCGTGCCACTGTTTAGTTCTTTCCTTATAAATCCGGGCATTTTCATAGGCATCTAGTCTAAATTCTTCTAGTTAATGGATGTCTAAAATTCTCTTTTCTCCTGTGGATGCGTAGTTCATATTAAGGTTCTTAATGGCCCAATAAGCTTTGTACTCTAATTCGACTGACATGTGGCATGATTTACCATAAACTAGTTTATATGGAGTGGTTCCTATCGGGGTTTTATAGGCTGTTTTATACGCCCACAGAGCCTCGTGAAGTTTTGCATACCAATATTTCCTAGAAGTTACAACGGTTTTCTCTAATATTTTCTTAATTTCCCTATTGGAAATCTCAACTTGTCCACTCGTTTGAGGGTGGTAGGGCTTTGCTACTCGGTGTCGGACTCCATATTTGAGCAACAGTCTTCCAAAGATATTTGAAATGAAATGGGAGCCACCGTCACTAATGAAGAGTCTTGGCACACCAAATCTGGGAAAAATTATGTTCTTAAAAAGTTTAATGACTACTCGTGCGTCGTTTGTAGGACAGGCTATAACCTCGATCCATTTCGAAATTTAATCAACAGCTATGAGTATGTATTTGTTACCAAAAGAAGATGGGAAGGTGCATATAAAGTTAATACCCCACACATTAAGGACTTCCACTTCTAAGATACCTTTTAACGAAATCTCGTCGCTTCTAGATATATTTCAAGTGCGTTGGCACTGGTCACAATTTATAACCGCGATATGGACATCTTTCCATAAGTTAGGCCAAAAGAGGCCGAATTGTAAGATCTTTGCGCAAGTCTTGGATGTGCTTGCATACCCTCAATAGGGCGCAACATGGCAGTGGGATATGATGTTATCTACTTCCTCTTCGGGGACACATCGACGAAAAATACCATCGGCGCCTCTCTTGAAAAGAAGGGGATCATCCCAGTAGTAGTGTTTTAAATCATGAAAGAATTTCTTCTTTTGTTGGTATATACGGCTTCCACAACTTCATTAGTTTCTGCGTCATCATAAATTAGAGTGCATTTAGTTGTGTTACTTTTTAACTTGGTTACTAGTCTATCATAGGGGAATTCGTTGTTGATGGGTACTTGTTTGGATTTTATATTCTCAAGTCTAGAGAGGTGATCAGCTACAACATTTTTGGTTCTTTTCTTATCCTTAATTTCTAAATCGAATTCTTGAAGTAGCAGGATCCATATCAAGAGTCTTGGCTTTGCGTCCTTTTTGATCAATAGGCACCTAATTGCGGCGTGGTCAGTGTAGACAATTATTTTAGCCCCTATTAGGTAGGAACGAAATTTATCTAACGTGAAGACGACGACTAAGAGTTCCTTTTCTGTGGTGGCGTAGTTCATTTGCACTTCATCTAGAGTTCTGCTTGTGTAGTAAATTATATTAAGCTTTTTGTCTTTGTGTTGTCCTAAGACTGCGCCTATGGCATAGTCACTAGCGTCACACATTATTTCAAAAGGTTTACTCCAATCAGGTGGTTGCATGATGGGTGCAGTAATTAGAGCATTCTTTAACATTTGGAATGCCTCTAAGTACTTTTCATCGAAGATGAATTCAATATCTTTCATTAACAAGTCAGTTGTTGTTTAGTTATCTAAGAGAAATCTTTTATGAATCGTATGTAAAAATCGGCGTGTCCTAAGAAACTACGTATTTCTCTAATGGTTTTTGGAGGTTAAAGGTTTTCTATTACTTCTATTTTAGCTTTATCGACCTCAATCCCCTTGTCGGACACTATGTGTCCAAGTACTATTCCTTGTCGGACCATGAAATGACATTTCTCCCAATTAAGTATGACATTAACTTTTACACATCTTTCAAGCACCACTTCTAGGTTCGTTAAACATCCTTCAAAGCTCTGCCCACAAATGGAAAATTCATCCATAAATACTTCCATGATACCGTCTAGAAAATCTGCAAAGGTCGCCATCATGCATCTTTGAAATGTTGCGAAAGTGTTACATAGTCCAAATGGCATTCGTCGATAGACGCATGTACCATAGGGACATGTGAAGGTAGTATTTTCTTGGTCATCAAGATGAATAGGGATTTGGAAGAATCTTGAATAACCATCTAAATAACAGAAATGAGAGTGTTTAGCCAATCGTTCGAGCATTTGATCTATAAAGGGTAAAGGGAAGTGATCTGTACGAGTGGCTTTATTCAATTTTATATAGTCAATACACATTGTCCATCCAGTTACAACACGTTTTGCTATAGCTTCGCCCTTTTCGTTATTGACAACTGTGACACCTCATTTCTTTGGCACGACATGTATTGGGCTGACCTAATTACTATTAGATATTGGGTATATAATTTCTGCTTCTAACAGCTTTTGTGCCTCTTTCTTAACTACATCACTCAGGATGGGGTTGAAGGTGTGAAAAACACAAGAAATGGGGGTTTGAATTGGTTTTTCAAAAATAACAATTGTTTCTTTTATGAAAACTTATTTTTATAAGACTCTTTAATATCAATAGAAACCTTTTTCAATTATAACACAATATCACGTTATGTTTATACTAGTTCACTTGAGAAACACTCAAGTTAGTCTAGTCCACCCGTCAAGGTGATTTCGCCTCTCTCAACGAGGTCTTAATCCACTATTCAATCAAAATAGTACAATGCACTAGCCAAAATGCTGGTGACTAACACAACCTCTAAAACTCTCAAGTTTTAGACTTCTCAAGTAATACATTCTCACAGGTCTTACTTAAGGAACAACCTCTAAGACTACACGTCCCAGACTTCTCAAGAAATACAACCACACGGTCTTTCTCAAGGAACACAAACCTAAGTTTGAATAAGATTCCGTTTATAAATAAGTGTTTCTATACAAGCTGATAATGTAAACAAGTTTTCGACCAGAATGACTTAAGAAAGATTTCAGATAGAAAGAGTATTGCAATGGCATTCGTGTGTGTCTTTCTTCAAGTCTTTTGCTTCCTTTTATAGCCGTGTAGAAAGAGCCGTTGAAATGTAATCATGATAGCTTAACTAGGCTGGCGGCTAGAAGCGTGAGGACAGATAATAGCTTTTGCATGCTGCGCGTCCTATTTTTGTCAGAATATCTTTGATTGTACCGTTGCACTGTTACCAAGGTATTTTCGCTTTGTATTGGGGTACAACTGTACTGTGTAGCTTTGTCTTCTTGGCTTCTCAACTTCAGAGGCTTTTTACGAGCATGAGTAAGAAGGGAAAACATTGCTTGGTTCTTGATATTATTAAGTATTCAAATCTTCAGAGCAGCGTCTTCAGAGTCTTCAGCACTTGGTCTTCAGAACCTTGTTTGCTTTGTGCATTGTCTTTATATCTTTCAGAGGCTTCTGATAGTATTTGGTTAAAGTATGAGTGGAGACTTGACTTAGGTCTTCAGAACCTTGATCAGAGAGCTTAAGTCTTTAGCATCTGGACTTCGTTCAACCAGAACCTATGTCTTCAGATCTTCAGAACTCGTTCTCTTTTCCTTTTATATCAGAGTCTTGAGTGCTTCTTAAAACGAGTTCTACTTTTCACGAGTGCAGGCGGAGTATTTTCATTTAAGTATTGTGTTCGCGCCAATTTACGGAAGCATAACCTATTTGTTAAGTTCTCTTAAATAACAAACATTAGTTGTACAAAATTGTTCATACAGAAATACTATTTGATATCATCAAAACTTAGAGATAAACTTGCAGAACCAAATCTTGTTCTCACAATCTCCCCCTTTTTGATGATGACAAAACTATGTATTTTGATGACACAATTTTGGTATATATGTAATGCAGGAAAAAAAAGATTCTAAAGATAGCTTATCCTTCGTATGAAGTACTCCCCCTGAGTCTTAGACTTGATGAATTTCTGTGCTTGGCCTCCCCCTGACTTTAATACGTCATGAGATCTTAGTCTTGATTTGGATCAGAATTCCTGCAACAAAGGTAAAACACTCAAATAGAAGTAGCAGTTTATTTGTTAGCATGTAAACAGCGTTGTTTTTCAGAGATTGACTATTGAATCAAAATATATCACATTTATATTACTTCTCCCCCTTTTTTTCATTGATAAAAAACAAAGAGATTAGTGGTGCAAGGATGAAAAACAAAGATCTAAGGACTTAAGGACAACAAAGACATAAGAATTAGGTGCTTCCAGAGGACATATTGTCCCATATCTTCTGAAGCATGCCCTGAAGATTAGCAGTGACAGTCCTTTGTTCCTCAAGGTTATTTCTGAACTTTTGTTGTTCTTCTCTAATTTCTCCAATTGCGTCTTCTAAACGATTTATAGCCAGATCAGATGTAGAAACAACTGCAGCATCTTGCTTGGCCTTTTCCATGGCTTCATCTTCTTGTGCTATTCTGGCTTCTTTAGCAGCCTTCTCTGCAAGAAGTATTGCTTCCTCAGCAGCCTTTTCTTCAACTTCTTTCTGCTTTGCAGCCAAGAACTTAAGTATCCTGATCCGTTCTTTAGCTTCTGCTCTCTCCTTCGCCCGTTGAATTCCATCTATGATGGTTGCATCTGAGAAGCTTACAACTCTTGCAAGCTCACTGCTCAACCATTTCTGGAAGTTTTGACAAGATCTTTCAAGTTCCATAGGGTTGGTACTTGTGGTAAATTATGTTCTTAGGTTCACAAACTTCCTTAATGCCTTGTCATAAAATTGACTTGGGCATTCTTCAAAAGATGTTGGGGGTGGTTTAGTATAAATGACCAAAGCAAGGTCAGGTTTTGTACAATTTGTTTCAGGTGGTGTTTGCTGAGATGAACCGATCTCAGTAGGAGCGTGTTCACTTATTTGTTTATCAGTAGAAGATGTCACTTCTAGAGTGTCTGATTCTATGAGAGATTCAAAATATGGGGATGAAGGATCAGAGTGTTGAATCGAGCATTCAGCAGCAGTGGTCTGATCAGAAGTGTAGGCCATTGGTGAGACAGGCATGTCTGACTGGATGATTGAGGTGATTGTTGATGGAGTGTATGTAAGAATTGCAAAGGATTGGATAGGTGTACTGATTGATGAAAGGGAGATTTGTGGAATAGAACTCGTTTCATTTACAGGAATAGAGATTTGTGATGGTGGTATTGAAAGAGATAGAGGTTCGAAACTGACTTGTCGATGTGAGGTGGAAATTGAGATAGGTTATGGTGAAGATGGGGTAAAAACTCTAAAATTAGATGGAACAGAAACAGACTTACTAGTTTCTCTTAATGTAGTTTTGGAGATTTTTTACTTGTTATTCTTCTTCCTTTTCTGGGGCTCTGAAATAACAGAAACTTGCTTTCTTTTTCTTTTGAAGGATTCTGCAATAGCTGGTTTAGGAGCAGATTCATCAGCCTCTTTAGTTAGCTCTTCCTCTTCTTTGTCAAGTTCAACTTCTTCATTCTTGACTTCAGATACATCATATCCTCGTGCTTTCAGTGCATCTATAGAAGCAGCGATTTCTTCAATGAGGTCGCTTCTATAATAGGCAGGATAATCTGGTACTGCAATCCTGCGTTTGAATAAGTCCTCAGAGATAGAAAAGGGTTCCACTATTACTTTATTAATTATTCTCATATGCTTAAGTGTTGTGGCATTGACTGACTCCCCAAGTGTTGCAGTCAGATCCTTTGTGTGTTTAACTTCTGTAACCAGAGTGTCCACTATACCGCTTTCATAGAATATGTCTGAAAGCATTCTTCCAAAAGGAATGTACTTAGGTATATCACTTTTTGGTTCCCCTGTTGTTCTTGTCTTCTTCACCATATCTCTCAAATGATAAAATAAGATGGAGGGTAAACACTTCCTTTCCTTGGTGAACAAATAATATAGCATATACTTCTGGTTAGCATTGAAATAATCTACAGTATATGATGAGGGTCTTGGATTGATGCAACCAAGAATGATCTTGTGCCATATTTTTAGATTTATATGCAGGTCTTCTCTTCTGTATTCTGTTTTATTTGCTTGATGGTTGGTGAAGATAGTTGGGTTGATAACCGTTTTCACAAACGGAGATTTATTTACCCTTCCATAGACTCTCTTGTTCTTCAGGAATTCCAGTTTATAAAGTTCAGCAATTGATTTTTCAGTGATGACAATCTTCCTTCCCAAGACATAAGAGACGACATGAAGTTTATCATAGACAGCTTGTCTCCAGAAATCTTTTACCAGTGCTTCAAAAACTGGACCTTTAAGTCTATCAAAGAAATTACTCCAACCTTGAGCTTCTACATCATTGATCAGATTAAAACCGTTTACCGCGAGATTCTTGAAATCTACATATGGTTCCTTGAGTACAAGTAGATTCTTAAGAGTACAGGTAACTGTGGATTCTCTTTGAGTTACATGATCTTTATCTATTTTAGAAGATTGTGAAGAAGAGGGGGTGACTGTCACAGTTGTTGTGGACATTATTGAAGTAGTAGACGATACTACTGACGAGGATGATGACCCTTTGGAGGGATTCAGAGATGCTTCTGTTTCCTTGAAGAAATTGACAGTTTCTTGTTGAATGTGATTCATTAGGGTGATAGTTTAGATTGAAGAGAATGAGAGCAGGGATTGAGTTGGTTTGATAGGGAGATTTAGAGATTTAGGGTTTTCGTTTGAGTGAGAGTGGGAATACGAAGGGTTTTTGAAATTTTAAAGAGATAAACACCGTACAGGGGATAAGTGAATAAATGTAATAAAGTTTTGAGTCATTCCCAAGAAAATTGTTGTTCGTTTGATTTGAATAGATATAGTGAATTAGATATAATCTAATCACATGCAAAAATTATTTTCTAAATAAATGACACGTCATAACTGTCTTTAAAAGAAAAAATTATTAGAACTGAGACACATCTCACAAAGTGATTCTGATGATTTAAAAATGCTTAAACACATTTGGTTCTGAAATAATCTCATTCTGAACAGTACTCTATTTTCAGATGTTTTAATATAATTTGAAATCTATCTTCAGCTAAGGGTTTTGTAAAAATATCAGTCCATTGATGGTCTGTATCAATAAATTTTAAGCATAAGGTTCCCTTCTAAACATAGTCTCTGATAAAATGGTGTTTTATTTCAATGTGTTTAGCCTTTGAATGTAAAATTGGATTTTTACTTAAACAAATAGCAGCAGTATTATCACAGAAGATAGGGATGTTACTCTCATATATCTGATAGTCTTCCAGCTGATTTTTCATCCAAAGCATTTGTGTAATGCATAGAGAAGCGGAGATATATTCAGCTTCTGATGTAGGGAGAGCAATTGTAGATTGCCTCTTACTTGACCATGAGATTAGATTGTTCCCCAGAAACTGACAGTTTCCAGATGTGCTCTTTCTTTCCGATTTGTCTCCAGCATAATCTGCATCACAGTAACCAGAAAGAGTATACTCTGATGTTTTCTCATACATCAAGCCTAGGTTAGTAGTACCTTTCAGATACCTTAGAATTTGTTTAACAGCAGTTAAATGAGATTCTCTTGGATCTGATTGGAATCTAGCACATAAATGTACACTGAATAATATATCAAGTCTAGAAGTAGTTAGATATAAGAGAGAGCCTATCATACCACGATAAAGCTTCTGACAAACCTTAACTTATGTTTCTTCTTTTCTCATCACACAAGTTGGATGCATTAGCTGTATTACAATCCATCATGTTGAATTTCTTCAGAAGTTCTTTTGTGTACCTGCTTTGATGAATGTAAGTGGCTTCTGGTTTCTGATCTATTTGAATTCCCAGGAAATACCTTAACTCACCCTCAGACTCATTTCAAATTCGGCTTGCATTAACTTTGAAAATTCTTCACATAAAGAGGAGTTAGAAGAACCAATAATAATATCATCAACATAGATTTGAACTATAAGAATATCATTCTTATATGTTTTACAGAAGAGAGTTGTGTCAACCTTTCCTCTGGTGAACTGATTTTCTAAAAGAAATTTGCTCAATCTATCATACCAAGCTCTGGGAGCTTGCTTTAAGCCATAAAGATACTTTTTGAGTTTAAAGACAAAATTTGATTTTTCTGAATTTTCAAAACCAGGAGGTTGTTTGACATAGACTTCTTCTGATATATAACCATTTAAGAATGCACTCTTAACATCCATCTGATATAGGGGGATGTTATGGTTTACTGAGGATGAAATTAATAACCGTATTGCTTCAAGTATGACGACTGGAGCAAAGGTTTCATTGTAGTTAATTCCTTCTTGTTGACTGTATCCTTAAGCAACAAGTCGTGCTTTGTTTCTGACAACTTCGGCTTTCTCATTTAGCTTGTTCCTGAATACCCACTTGGTTCCAATAACATGAATATTCTTAGGTTTTGGAACTAGATCCCAAACATCATTCTTTGCGAATTGATCCAGCTCTTCTTCCATAGCCAGAACCCAGTCTTTATCCATAAGAGCTTCTTCAACTGTAGCTGGTTCGATTAATGACACCAGTCCTAAGAGTGTTTCTTTTGATGGTCTGAAAGCTGATATGGTTCTGATTGGAGCATCCTTGCTACCCATGATTAGTTCCTCAAGGTGAGAAGTAGACATTCTTCTTTTCTTTTGTTGTGGAGTATTCGGAGTTATATCAGTGGTATCAGATGTAGGATCTTGTTGGTCTTTGACTTCATCTACTTTTTCTTTAGGTTTTGAGAAGCTAATTTCCAAACCTGCAAGATTTTCAGCTAGCTCTGACTTTTCAGAGTCAGGCCTGTCATTGAATCTAACATGGATTGATTCTTCCACAATCCGTGATTCTGAGTTATAAACTCTGTAGCCTTTTGAGCCTTCAGAGTATCCTAACAGCATACGCTTCTGTGCTTTGGAATCAAACTTGCCAAGATTCTCCTTAGTGTTTAACATAAAACAGGTACATCCAAAAGGATGAAAGTAGGAAATGTTGGGAATTTTATTCTTCCACAATTCATAAGGAGTTTTATTCAAGATAGGTATAATAGATATTCTATTTTGAATATAACATGCTGTGTTAATTGCTTTTGCCCAAAATTTCTTAGCCATGTCAGTTTCTTGGATCATGGTGCGAGCCATTTCTTGTAAAGTTATGTTCTTTATTTCTACAACTCCATTTTGTTGTGGAGTTCTAGGACAAGAAAAATCATGGGATATCCCATGTGAGTCCAAAAGTTTTTCAAAGTCTTTGTTTTCAAATTCTCCACCATGATCACTTCTAACTTTGATGATTTTACAATTTTTCTCATTTTGTATTTGGGTGCAGAAGGAAGCAAACACAAAATGTGACTCATCCTTGTGTTTTAAGAATTTCACCCATGTCCAATGAATGTAATCAATGTGACTCCTTCTGACTAGTCCGTATTTCTTACCATTGATAGAAGCAGTTTTCACTAGTCCAAAAAGATCAATGTGAAGAAGTTCTAACGGTCTAGAGGTGTGTAGCGAGTGATTTTGGACGCGGTTCTTAAGCGCAGTCGCTCTCTGGAGTCAGTTTACTACATGTCGATTCATTTTTTATCCTATTAAAGCTGATGAAGGAAGGGAAATAGATATCTCCAATTAACCCTGCTTACATACTGAGTTTAAACAGTGGTCTGTTAGGTTACAGATGCGATCAATGTGGTGGGGCCTTTCTTGTGTTATTTTGACAGAATGGAAGGTTTCTGGCGGGGAATAAGGATTAGGATGTTAGGACTGATGCTTTTCGTGAGAGTATGGGATTTTAGGTTTTTGTTTAGTGTGCTCGCTAAGATCTTTTCTTTCGATCTTATGCCTACGTATTCCCGTTTACCGAAACAGGGAAATCAGAGTGTTCGTAGTTCCTCCTATTCTATGGGAGGAAATGGTTGTTTTGGTGTCTTGTTCAAAGCCCAAGATGTGAAGTGAAAGGTGGTTTGTATCTTGTTCAAAGCCCAAGATATGAAGCTAAAGGGTCTATTTGTATCTTGTTCAAAGCCCAAGATGTGAAGCAAAAAGGGTGTTGACTTTAGAGAGAATTTGTCATCTCTAAAGAGGGGGTTGTATGTTATAACTGTTTATAAAGGAGAATTACTTTAACCGAGATAGGCTAATCCGGCAATGCCATAATTTCCTTTATAGGGGATTTCCAACCTGAAGGAGAAGACTTTAACTCAGTGTAGAGCAATGTTATCTTTCCTTAGAAATTTCTCACGCTAAAAGAGGGACAGTGGCATGGATGTAGATGATCCAGAGGCTTGCCACTTACAGCGATTAGATGGAAGGAGAAAGGAGTTGTTGATGTTTGTCTACTGTGAACGAGGCACAGCTTTGATGCTAAAAGGTTGATTGGATCAACCAGTGGTTTTCTTATACAAAGCCTAAGAGGAGGCTATTGGCCCAACAAGAGGGTGTTTTTGTGTCTCATACAAAGCCCGAGAGAGAGGCTAAAATTTGTTTGGCTCAATAAGAACCTTTTTGTATCTCGTATAAAGCCCGAGATGGAGGCGAAAGGGGTGATTAACTCAACGAGGGAGTCTCTTATATGTCTCATACAAAGCCCGAGAGAGAGGCTAAATGTTTGTTTGACTCAACGAGGGAGTCTTTTGTATCTCGTACGAAGCCTGAGATGGAGGCTAGAATCGTTAGCTCCGCTGGGAAGAATCATTGTACAAAGCCCAAGAGGAGGCTATTGTAACTGTTTCAGTTGAGTAACAGATCCAATATACTGATTTTAAAAGAGAAAATCAGTTCTTATATGAGTAACACTGTACTCATGGATTTTGATTCGAGGATCAGGGTTATTTCCTTGTCTTTGAGGAAACTGGAAATCCAAAGGGTATTGAGACTGTCCGAGTCTGCGGGTTTCCTTCCTATTTAATGAAGGGGTCACTTGAGAATGTCTTTGAGACTCAAGGAGATTAGACTGTCCAAGTCTAGAGTTTCATCTTTTGTACTATGCTTTGAGAAATAGTAGTAGACTCTTTGAAAGGACTGCTCTATGAAGATTACTAAGTTATGCTCCTATACCTCTAAGAGGTCATCGGGACAATTTGTACGAACCCCAAGAGGAGGCTGGAAGCTTTTAAGAAGCCGACGGGTCCTTGTACTAAGCCCAAGAGGAAGCTATCATTCCCGGAGGAAGAGATCATTATATAAAGCCTAAGAGGAGGCTGTGAATACTTCTAAGAAGCCGACGGGTCCTTGTACTAAGCCCAAGAGGAGGCGGGGTTGCTTTTAGGAAGCCTGTGGGTCCTTGTACGATGCCCAAGAGGAGGCCGATGCTTTTAAGAAGCCCGCGGGTCCCCAAACCCCAAGAAATTCAAGACAGGCTATTCACGAGGAATAGATCAAGCCAGGAAAGTTCGAGAATTTGGAAGAAACTCAAAGATGCCATTCACGGAGAATATATTCATCTCTGGGAGTATATTTTCTTGACAATTCCTAATGAGGACAGCCGGAGAGAAGATTGTATCTGGTGATCCTATTAGGGATCTAGTTGTCTATTTCTACGACTAAACGAAACGGCGTCACCTAGTTCTAGACGTAGTTGCCGGGGAAACTCTAAATATCTATACTATTATTACACAGTTGATATGAGTTTATGAAAGAAGACTTACAGCGAAACAGCCCCACAATACAGTTATATGTATATGAAAGCGGTAAATGAAAGCAATAACCACTTACTCGGTTGTAGAGCTTCCATGTTGTTTGGTTAGTTGTTCAACAAAGAAAGATTGCAAACAACAGTATATTCAAAATCAAAGGAGAAAGTGCTTTGAAAAAGAAAGATTTGGGGCTTACAGCTCAAGGAGAGGCCCAGGGTTTTACCAGTGATTGTACTGTTAAATTTGTACAGAGGGACTTATACAAGTGACTGAGGCCCAAAAAGGTTTTCTGTACAAAGGGATGGGTCTTACACTCTCTCAAGAGGCCCAAAAAGTTTAAAGAAAAAGAGTGGGGCTTATAACACGAGGGTAGGCCCAATTGATTTTTCCGTTTAAAAATGGCGATCGCGCCGAGGTTTTATTTTAACGCAGAGGGACTTATACGATAAGTGAGGCCCAAAATTGTTTTGGTTAAAAGGGGGTTGGGTCTTACACTCTATTAGAGGCCCAAAATTTTTGAATGGGTCTTATAGCTCAAGGAGAGGCCCAGTTGATTTTTTTGAAAAGGCGACGATCGCGCCGTTTGTTTTTTACGGTATTGGGACTTATACACTATACTGAGGCCCAAAACGGAGTTGGTAAAAAAAAGGATTGGGTCTTACACTCTATTAGAGGCCCAAAAGTTTTTTTAAAGAAAAGAAATGGGTCTTACTACTCGAGGGTAGGCCCAAAGGTTGTTTTTCAACGGTTGATGATCGCGTCGAACTTTTTGAAATACCATGAGACTTATTCAATAAGCGAGGCCCAAAATGGTTAGTATTTACAAAGGATTGGGTCTTACACTTATTAGAGGCCCAAGTGTGTTTTGAAAATGATTTATGAGGGTTGAATTAATCCAAAAACTCTAATTTGTTTTCAAAAGTGAATTTAATTGAATAAAAATTCAATTAAAATGATCAAAATTGCTTAACATATGAAAAACAAATTGTGATCTTGGATTAATTCTTCTAAAATTAAGTATTGACCAACAAAATAATTAGAAAGCATTAAAAGTTGCAAAATCAAGGTGGAAAAAATATTTTAAATGTTAAAAATAATTAAAAAATTAATTCTTTGCAAAAATATCAATTATACAAAATAAATAATATTTTTGGGATTTTTTGGGAAAATAAAATATTTTAACATTTTTGTGAATTATTAAAAAAAGAATCAACTCAAAATCATTAAAACTCAGAGAGAAATTAATTTTTGAATCAATTAAATAAAATCACAAAATTCAAATATTCAAATATTGGAAAATGGCGCCAAGAACAAAGGCAAGAACACGCGCGTTTTTCAGTTTTGCCCAGATTTGCATTTTCTCTCCAATCTCACTGAATACTTAATCATATCATGTAATCCACATACCAATCAACTCGTTTCAACCTCACGATCATGTCTATGGTATTTAATTTCATTTAAATTAAACATATAACAAGAAATCATGAAAAATCCTCAAGAACCCTAATTTATGCATGAAGGCTAGGATTTTTGATACATATTCAAACAATGCAATTAATTGAGGGGATATATTCCATGCATGATTATGAACATATGGCCAAATTATTGTGCTGCAAAAATTGCATGGATCATAGAGTTAGAAGAGCTCATGCTTACCACTTGCAGTTGGTGATCGTGATTTGTGTTGGAGGTGTTACAGCTAGGTTTCAATGATCTGGATAGCTTCCCTAGGTGCCATGGAGTGTGTATGAATGCTTGGAATGGATTGAAATGGTTTGGAGTTGAAGATGGTACCTCAACTGCAAAACTGTCAAGAACTTGAGCAATTGGCTGGTGATTTTGTGAAATCTGTGTTCCAGATGTTATATGAGTGTTTGGATCACTTCTATATGATGTATGTGAGGTGTGTGTGTGATTGGTTTGATTGGAAAAGCTCTCAATCTCAAAACCTGATAGTGACTTGCCTCAGAAGGAAAAATTGGAGTGAAAGAAGAGATTTTGAGGAAAGCATCTGTTTGATGGCTTTGGTGTACTCAAACTGATCACAATTGAACTCTATTTATAGTAGACCAAGTTTGTTTTGCAATGAATAGTGAATGGCAACTGCTGAGTAGGTTTGGCCAATGTTGGCAAATGAAAATCCAAGTCTCCTCTAGCCATTGACTAGAGGTTAGGGCACAGGCTGCTGGTTCCCTTGGTCTTGGATAAGTCTTGACTGAATTCAGTTAAGAATGGCTCAGTCCATGCCACCTTGATGCTTCCATTGAATGCTTCATTCCAAAATTGAAGTCTTGTCCCTATTTTGGCAATTCTACGTTCAACATGCTATTTCTTGTTCCAAAGACTTTGGAGGCTTGGCTCAGTGATTGTCCCCTTTGGATTCAATCCTCAGAGGTGTCTAAGTGGATAGGAGCATTTGGATTTGGCTGATTTTGGCAAATCGACCAAAAGTGCAAAAATCTGCCTTGCCTTGGCAGATTTCAGCAAGGCAACTTGCCAATGTCATATCTCATGGCTCAAGTTGAATTTGGTGATGTTCTTGGCCATTTTGGATAGCCCTTACATGATACACCAACTGTTTGAACATGTTTGGTTTTGATCTCTTTTGAATCCAAGTGAAAAATCCCCCTACATTTGGCAAAAAGTAAGGTAAAATCTGACTTAGTGAAATTTTCACCAAGTGTTGGAACAAAGTGACTTTTCTTGATTTTGATCACTCCATAACTCAAAATCCATGAGGAATTTGGACATAGGTCAGTATGAAGCTTTTGTAGAGGGCAATGTGATCTACAAATCAAGCTTTGAATGGGGAAAAATGGCCTTGTGGTTTAGGAGTTATGGTCCTCCAAAGTTGCACATTAGTGTCACTTTTTCCATAACTTAGAAATTTTTCTAAGTTTTTATGGTTACCCCTTTTACAAGTTATCCCACTTTCTTTGATTTTTCTTGATGAATGATGATTCAAATCATACATTAACATCATTTTAGGGTTAAAAATCCATTTTGGTGAAAAATCTCAAAAAGTTAAAGTTGACTTTTGTGCACAGTTGACTTTTTATCAGATGAATTCCAAACTGTGCAATTCTTCAGGAAATCATGTCCTTGACCTAAATCAAACTTGATGGACATGTTCCATGGGTGTCATAGGGCATATTGAATCATGTCTTAGGGTTTGGGAGCATGTCCTGGTAAAAAGTCAAAGTTACAGTTGACTTTCCTTGCGAAACCCTAATTGTGGTGCAGATGAAATTGAGATGTTGCTCAAGCTTCTTGGATTAATCCATTGTTGCAAATGGATCAATATAGTATATTAGAGACCCTCAAATCCTCTCTTGAGGTCTTGGTTCATGATTTGTCCTAAAAGTCAACTCAGGGGTGAATTAGGTCAAGAAACCCTAATTCCTGATTTTTAGTGAATGCATCCCCAGAGGCAAAATTAACTTGATGATTGGGTCCATGAGGCTCCATGGAGTATATTAGGTTATGTTTTGGATCCTTGGCTCATGCCCAGAGGAAAATTTCTCTCTGGAGGCCCTGGTCGACCAAAACCCTAATTTGGTGACACTGTCGATCTTGAGACTTGATCACCTAGAAGGGAGCAGTTTTGTGCTTAATCCTTGGAGTGGGAGTCCTTTTGATCCATTGTGGATGTTTGAGAGGTTAGACAAGTTGAAGATCATGTCATTCCTTGATTGATCCTTTGTTTAAGGCTCTGAGAGGGCTTAAAACCCTAATTTTGATTGTAGTGAATGCTCAACAACCCCTTGAGGCATTTGATGAGGCATGATGGTTCATCCATATTGTGATGATGATTGACACAATGATGGGAATCTTAGTGGTCAAAATTTGGGGTATGATAGATGCCCCTATTTAATCTTCTTGGACACGAAGGCGTGAATGACGAAGGTATTCGAGCATTCGGGGTGCAAGAGGATTAAATATCGGAATACTCGAAATTTTGATGGCTATGAATGGCAGCTTGCGCATTCATCTTCTTTTTGCTAAGCAATGATGCTTAGAAAAGGTAAAAGCTTCCCCTCGATCCTGGTTTTCTACCAAGGAACTGGTCTTAGTTTCTCTTGTCAACTTCCCCTCGATACTGGTTTCCTACCAAGGAACTGGTCTCAGTTTCTGATTTAAACTTCCCCTCGATCCTGGTTTCCTACCAAGGAACTGGTCTAAGTTTCTGAAATAAACTTCCCCTCGATCCTGGTTTCCTACCAAGGAACTGGTCTAAGTTTCTTTTGTCAATAAACTTAATTGACAATGGACGCTTTGCATAGCGGTTTTCCTCAAACTTCTCGCCGGATTTTCCTGGAGAGATGCCATTTGATGGAAAAAGTTTTGATGCCAGACTTGCTGGGGAACCCAGTCGTCTGAGTTGTAGAGTTGTACAAACTTCTCTGTTGGAGACGCCATTTATTTCTACTGGGGGAAAGCAGGTCTCTTGAGAGACTGCTATCACTTGGGATCTTACATCATACTTTTCTCGGGATCTTCCCGGAGAAATGCCATAGGATGGGGTCCAATTTTGAGGTGCCGATGACCTTTTCATCAGCGATCTTTTCGGAGCGAAACTGGCATGCTGCCGAATCTCTGATTATGAGGCTTTCTCTAGGGATTTTCCTTAATCTGGGAAAGCAAAAATATCATCTTCAATGGCAAAGAGTGATGTTGACTGAAGGTTCCTCTGGTTTTTCAGAGGTTCAAGTTATCAAAGTGGTCGAGTGCCGACTCTAATCCAGAGATACACTGGAGGCGAGATTGTTCAAATGCAGCATTTCCTGACGAGGCAAGAACTGACAACTCGATTGAGAGAACTTCTATCACTAGGGGACAAGACTGACTAGAGTGATAGTGATGCAATATGAAATGTGAATGCAAATCAAATGCATGATGTTGTATGTATATGCTGACAAAACTGACGCGACATACAGACTGACGAGTAAACACGACTGGATAATCAGCCATCCCGGGGCAAAGAAGTACCGTTGGTCAAAAAAGTAGCAATTCTACCTTGCTTAGGAGAGATAGTCCCTGCGGGGAATACCGTTGATCGGGCTTAGGAGATAAGAACTCGGCCGAGGGTATCAGATGGGAAAGCCGCAATCGACGTTCTTTCGATGTTCAACAGTCAAAAGCAATTGCCATCTTTAATTTAAAAGCAGAAAAAGTTTTAACAAGTAAATTCATTTTTGTTTCATTTCAAGAATCGCTAATCATGTTAAAACGCCATTCTGTAAAGCTAAAACAAATAAGAATTAAAACAAAAGCACAAGGGCTCAAATTTTATTGATAAGATGGAGATCAGCCAAACGCGTGATTCCAAAGAGTATATACAAAGTTTGAAAATGGTAATTTACAGGGAAAAGGGCTACGTTGAAACATAACAACCACTATCCTTCTACCAACTTTGAATTCGGGACATCCTGAGCTTCTGTCGAAGATGACCTTGACTGGAGTTTTCCTCCGATGGATGATGTAACTGCTGCTGAGGGACTTGCCTCTGTTGAACATAGTTACTTGCCATTATCCCTAATTTTTGCCTGGATTGTACTATGAGATTTCCAATCCATCGGGATGATTTTTTTCATGTCTCTAACTTTTGCCTGGACCGCCCTTTCGGGTTTTCAATCCACCGAGACGTTTTTTTTTTAGTTTAGGCGAAGTATTTCTTGACTACATCAACGTTTGTGGGGTAGGCAAATTCCTCTCCGTCCATGGTTGCAAGTCTCAAGGCACTGCCTGAGAAAGCTTTCGTGACCACATAGGGGCCATCATAATTTGGGGTTCATTTTCCCCGAGAGTCAGTGAGAAACGATTGTATCTTCTTGAGCATGAGGTCTCCTTTTCTGAAGACACGAGGTCGGACCTTTTTGTCGAACGCCTTCTTCATTATCTGCTGATACAACTGACCGTGGCATAGTGTCGTGATTCGTTTCTCTTCGATCAAGTTTAATTCGTCATGTCGACTTTGACACCATTCAGCTTCTAAAAGCTTAGCTTCCATCAATACCCAGATTGATGGGATCTCTACTTCTATGGGGAGAACTGCCTCCATGCCATATACTAGAGAGAAAGGGGTTGCCCCTGTGGAAGTGCAGAAAGATGTTCGATTACCGTGAAGAGCAAAGGGTAGCATCTCGTGCCAGTCTTTGTAGGTTACAACCATCTTTTGAACGATCCTCTTGATGTTCTTGTTAGCCGCTTCTACCGCTCCGTTCATCTTGGGTCGGTAGGGAGATGAGTTATGGTGTTTGATCTTGAACTCAACGCACAACTCTTTCATCATCTTATTGTTCAAGTTAGATCCATTATCAGTAATGATCTGGCTCGGAACACCATAACGACAGATGATATTATTTTTTATAAATCGGACCACCACTTGTCGGGTTACATTAGCGTACGACGCTGCTTTGACCCACTTGGTGAAATAGTCAATGGCTACCAGGATGAACCGATGTCCATTTGAAGCCTTAGGTTCGATCAAGCCAATCATGTCGATTCCCCATATGGAAAAAGGCCATGGGGAAGAAAGAACTTTGAGATGTGATGGCGGTACATGAATTTTGTCGGAGCATATCTGACACTTGTGACACCTCCTCATGTACTTGTAGCAGTCGGATTCCATGGTCAACCAATAGTACCCTGCTCTCATAATTTTTCTCGCCATTGTGTGTCCGTTGGCATGAGTGCCAAAGAATCCTTCATGAATTTCTTTCATAAGCATGTCTGCTTCTGGTCTGTCTACGCATCGGAGCAAGACCATGTCAAAATTTCTCTTATAGAGAGTGTCACCGCTTAGGAAGAAGTTTCCAGCCAATCTTCTAATGGTTTTCCTGTCTTTTCTGAGTGCCCCATATGGGTACTCTTGTTTCTGAATGAAGCATTTGATATCGTGATACCAAGGTTTGTCGTCTATGACTGCTTCAATCGTGAAGACGTAGGCGGGCCGTTCAAGGCGCATTATGTCGATCTTAGGTAGGTCATTCCATTGACCTACACTAATCATAGAAGAGAGAGTGGCTAATGCATCAGCCATGTGATTCTCACTATGAGGGACATTATGAAACTCGACTCTGTTAAATAAGTGTAACAAGCTTCTTACATAGTCTTTGTAAGGAATCAGTCCTGATTGGTATGTGTTCCAATCTCCTTTTATCTGATTGATAACCAAGGCTGAATCACCGTATACGTCCAAGTTTTTGATCCTTAAATCAATCATTCCTTCGAGACCCATGATACAAGCTTCGTATTCGGCCTCATTGTTGGTACACTTGAACGTAAGTCGAGCGGTGAAAGGAATGTGGGTACCCTGAGGGGTAACAATGATTGCCCCAATTCCGTTTCCGCGATGATTAACTGCTCCGTCAAAGATAAGTCCCCATTGGGAACCTGGTTCTGGCCCTTCATTGGGTAGCGGTTCATCGCAGTCTTTCATCTTTAGATACATGACATCTTTGTCTGGGAAGTCAAACCTGATTGATTCTTGATCGTCAATCGGTTGATGAGCCAAATGATCAGCTAAAATACTTCCCTTAACGACTTTCTGAGCGTTGTACTCTGTGTCATATTCTGATAACAACATCTGCAAACGGGAAATCCTTCCCGTGAGAGCAGGCTTTTCGAAGACATACTTGATTAGATCCATTTTGGAGATCAACCAAGTAGTATGACGAATCATGTATTGGCGAAGATGTTTGGCTGTCCAAGCCAAAGCGCAATAAGTTTTCTCAAGCATCGTGTACCGAGTTTCGCAGTCGGTGAATTTCTTACTTAGATAGTAGATGGCAGACTCTTTCCTTTTGGTTTCGTCTTGTTGGCCAAGTACACATCCCATTGAGTCCTCTAGGACTGTGAGGTAAATGATAAGTGGTCTTTCTTCCACTAGAGGTGATAGAATCAGAGGATTCAATAGATATTCCTTAATACTTGTCATACCCCAAATTTTAACCACAAGGATTTCCCATCATTGTGGAACAAGATGTAACAATTAGACAGTTCGATAGTATTGTCTCTAACATCACTTCCTGCAATCACTTGGGATTTAGTGATGAGGAATTACCTGAAGAGGGTCGCCGTCATAACATGGCGCTCAACATTACAGTTAACTGCCAGGACGATGCTTTAGCCAGCGTACTGGTAGACACAGGGTCAGCCCTGAATGTTATGCAGAAATCCACTTTGATGCAATTATCATTCAAGGGCCCTCCGATGAGAGTTAGCGAGGTCGCCGTCAAAGCATTCGACGAATCCAGAAAAACAGTTATCGGTGAAGTTGATCTTCCCATAACTATTGGTCCTCACACTTTCCAAGTCACTTTCCAGGTCATGGACATCCAGGCAACATACAGTTGTTTATTAGGAAGACCTTGGATACATCAGGCTGGAGCGGTTACTTCAACCCTCCACCAAAAGCTAAATTTCGTCAAGAACGATCAACTTGTCACGGTTTGTGGGGAACAAGCCTTACTTGTGAGTAACTTGTCATCATCTACTGGTATAGAACCCGAGGAGGTTATTGGAACTCAGTTCCAAGCACTGTCGGTGAGCAAGGATAATCAATCCCAAGGAGGAACCTCGATTTCCTTATACAAAGATGCTATCAAAGCGGTTGAGAGTACCGATACAACAGGATGGGGACAGCTTGTCATTCCTATTGACAATAGAACAAAGAAGGGTCTTGGTTTTTCTGCAACCTGTACCCAGACAACTGCTAATGATAAAAGTCTTCATCCCCTTCAAAACTTCTTCCACAGTGGAGGTTTTCTTCACCCGGTGTCTCAAGCGGTACATGCTATCAATGAGGAAGATCCTTCTGACACAGATGAAGAGTGGAAGTCTTATCTTAATAAGGACGGTTATATGTCTCAGGAAGAGGTGCCTATGCCTTTTTGCTTTCCTACAGAAAGTCCGAGATTTATACCAAGATCAGAGGTCGAAATGATCTACGAGGATTGTGATCCGGAAGGATGCCGTGCTCTGCCAAATTCATTAGAGGAAGACACTCTGATGAAAGACAATTTTGAATACAACTACTATGGCCCAATGGATGGTTTGCCAATGTGCCAACCTTACCCAGGAAACTTGGGGCAAGAAAGTCAGCCGAACAATGAAAATCAGCTGACCATCATTGAACAGAATACCTGTGCCCCCACCATGTCATGGGATCAACACTCAGGTTATTCAGAAACTACTCAACATGAAGATGAATTTGCAACATTTGCAGGACTCGAATTCATCAACTATGCTTTTCCCGAGGTCAACGTCATCGAGAAAGATGACTCCTCCAGTTCCAAAGAAGTTTGGGACACTCTGGGACAACCGAGTGGAAAATACGACTATATGGTCAAGTACACCGCTCCCGAAAGCTCTCGTATCAGGCTCGAAGATATCCAGCCAACTGGATGGGAAGGTACAGCTAAGAGCACAAATACTCTGCAGAATGCAACAGAGGAATCCTCCTACGACAACTCTGCCTGGGAAATAGATTCCAATGATCCTGCTCCACCAGAAATCAGCGTCATTTCTGAAGACAAATCAAGGAAGGTGCCAAACTTTGTGATTCACCGAGGAGTTCGCCGCCAATGGGTTGCCGTCGAGGTTCCGAAGGTCGTTCATCAGTCAAAGTAATTTCCATCTTTAACCTTTCACCCTGCCAAGGTGAAATGGATGTTTTGATAGGGCTCGCTTTCTGTAAATTTCCCTCTTCGCTTTGCCCGAAGCGACAGAGTTTTGTTTTATAGGGTTGTAGTTTCAAGGGCCGACTTGTTCATTAATAAAATAACGTCGTTCTGTAATTTCTGCATTAATTGTTATTTTCTCTTTTTTCTTTTTCAGAAAATGGTAATCCTAAAAAACAATTCAAATAAAAACAAGCAGTAAAATAAAACACTACACACACTTGCATTTTCTCTATCTCTTCTAAACACGAATCATCATGTCCTGCAGATTGCTTGTTTTACACCCAGTTGAAACATACGATCCGATGCCTTCTCCCGACTTTGAGTTCCCGGTATTTGAGGCTGAAGAAGAAGTTGACAACAAAATTCAAGAAGAGGTCTCCTGACTACTCAGACACGAGGAAAGGTCCATTGAACCTCACAAAGAGCCATTGGAAACGGTAAACTTGGGTTCAGAAAAAGAGAGAAAAGAAATCAGGATTGGGGCACTGCTCAGTCCAACTGCCAGAGTGGGTTTGATAAAGCTTCTCAGAGAATTTCCCAATGTATTTTCTTGGTCCTATCAGGATATGCCAGGGTTGGATACCAGCATCGTGGAACATCACTTACCGTTAAGATCGGAATGTCCACCAGTAAAGCAAAGGTTGAGACGGACTCACCCGGACATGGCAATCAAAATCAAAGAGGAGGTGCAGAAACAGATTGACGCGGGTTTCCTCGCTACGTCTGAATATCCTCAATGGTTAGCCAACATCGTACCCGTCCCCCAAAAAGGATGGAAAGGTCAGAATGTGTGTCGACTACCGAGATCTGAACAAGGCAAGTCCAAAGGACGACTTTCCTTTACCACACATTGACATGCTGGTTGACAGCACAGCAAAATTCAAAATTTTCTCCTTCATGGATGGATTCTCGGGCTATAACCAGATCAAAATGGCGCCGAAAGACATGGAGAAAACTTCGTTCATTACCCCTTGGGGCACCTTTTGTTACAAGGTAATGTCGTTCGGTTTGAAGAACGCCGGGGCAATCTACCAAAGGGCCATGACTACTCTCTTTCATGACATGATACATAAGGAAATCGAGGTATATGTCGATGATATGATTGCAAAATCAAAAATAGAGAGTAAGCACGTTGAACATCTGTCAAAACTTTTCGAGCGTTTGAGAAAATACAAACTCCGCTTGAATCCCAACAAGTGCACCTTCGGTGTCCGTTCAGGGAAACTACTAGGGTTCATCGTCAGCCAGAAAGGAATAGAGGTTGATCCTGACAAGGTCAAGGCCATTCAAGAAATGCCTTCACCAAAAACTGAAAAACAAGTTAGAGGATTCTTGGGACGTTTAAACTACATCTCCAGATTCATATTCCTTATGACCGCGACATGTGCGCCGATTTTCAAGTTACTCAAAAAGAACCAGGATTGCGTTCGGTCAGAAGATTGCCAAACTGCCTTCGACAGTATTAAGGAATATCTGTTGAATCCTCCGATTCTATCACCTCCAGTGGAAGGAAGACCACTGATCATTTACCTCACAGTCCTAGAGGACTCGATGGGATGTGTACTTGGTCAACAAGACGAAACCAAAAGGAAAGGGTCTGCCATCTACTATTTAAGCAAGAAATTCACCGACTGCGAAACTCGATACACGATGCTTGAAAAAACTTGTTGTGCTTTGGTTTGGACAGCCAAATGTCTTCGCCAATACATGATTCGTCATACTACTTGGTTGGTCTCCGAAATGGATCCAGTCAAATACGTTTTCAAAAAGCCTGCTCTCACGGGAAGAATTGCCCGTTGGCAGATGCTGTTATCAGAATATGACATAGAGTACCACGCTCAAAAAGTCGTTAAAGGGAGTATTTTAGGAGATCACTTGGCTCATCAACCGATTGACGATCAAGAATCAATCGGGTTTGACTTTCCAGACGAAGATGTCATGTATCTAAAAATGAAAGATTGTGAGGAACCTTTACCTAGTGAAGGGCCAGAACCAGGTTCCCAATGGGGACATATCTTTGATGGAGCAGTTAATCATTATGCAAACGGAATTGGGGCATTCATTATTACCCCTCAGGGTACCCACGTTCCTTTCACTGCCAGACTTACGTTCAAGTGTACGAATAACGAGGCCGAATACGAAGCTTGTATTATGGGTCTCGAGGAAGCGATCGATTTAAGGATCAAAAACTTGGACGTATACGGCGATTCAGCCTTGGTTATCAATCAGATAAAAGGAGATTGGAACACGTACCAATCAGGGTTGATTCCTTACAAAGACTACGCAAGAAGGTTGCTACCCTTCTTCAACAGAATCGAGTTTCATCACATCCCTCGTGATGAGAATCACATGGCTGATGCGTTAGCCACTATCTCTTCCATGATTAGTGTAGGTCAATGGAATGACATACCTAAGATTGACATAATGCGCCTTGAACGGCCCGCTTACATCTTTACGATTGAAGCAGTCATAGACGACAAACCTTGGTATCATGATATCAAATGCTTCCTTCAGAAACAAGAGTACCCACCTGAGGCATCCAGGAAAGATAGAAAAACCCTCAGAAGATTGGCTGGAAACTTCTTCCTGAGCGGTGACACTCTCTATAAGAGAAATTTTGACATGGTCTTGCTCTGATGCGTAGACAGACCAGAAGCAGACATGTTTATGAAAGAAATTCATGAAGGATCCTTTGGAACTCATGCCAACGGACACACAATGGTGAGAAAAATTCTGAGAGCAGGGTATTACTGGTTGACCATGGAATTCGACTGTTACAAGTACATGAAGAGGTGTCATAAGTGTCAGATATACTCCGACAAAATTCATGTACCGCCATCACATCTCAAAGTTCTTTCTTCCCCATGGACATTTTCCATATGGGGAATCGACATGATCGGCTTGATCGAACCTAAGGCTTCAAACGGACATCGGTTTATCCTGGTAGCCATTGACTACTTCACCAAGTGGGTCGAAGCAGCGTCATTCGCCAATGTAACCCGACAAGTGGTGGTCTGATTTATCAAAAACAATATCATCTACCGTTATGGTGTTCCAAGCGAGATCATTACTGATAATGGATCTAACTTGAACAATAAGATGATGAAATAGTTGTGTGCAGAGTTCAAGATCGAACACCATAACTCATCTCCCTACCGACCCAAGATGAACGGGGCGGTAGAAGCGGCTAACAAGAACATTAAGAGGATTGTTCGAAAGATGGTTGTAACCTACAAAGACTGGCACGAGATGCTACCCTTTGCACTTCACGGTTATTGAACATCTGTCCGTACTTCAACAGGGGCTACCCCTTTCTCTCTAGTATATGGCATGGAGGCAGTTCTCCCCATAGAAGTAGAGATCCCATCAATCCGGGTATTGATGGAAGCTAAGCTCACCAAAGCTGAATGGTGTCAAAGCCGACATGACGAATTAAACCTGATCGAAGAGAAACGAATCACGGCACTATGCCATGGTCAGTTGTATCAACAGAGAATGAAGAAGGCGTTCGACAAAAAGGTCCGACCTTGTGTCTTCAGAAAAGGGGACCTCGTGCTCAAAAAGATACAATCGTTTCTCACTAATTTGCGAGGTAAATGGACTCCGAATTATGATGGCCCCTATGTGGTCACGAAAGCTTTCTCAGGCAGCGCCTTGAGACTTGCAACCATGGATGGAGAGGAGTTTGCCTACCCCACGAATGTTGATGTAGTCAAGAAATACTTCGCCTAAACTAAAAAAAAAAAAACGTCTCGGTGGATTGAAAACCCGAAAGGGCGGTCCAGGCAAAAGTTAGAGACATATAAAAAATCATCCCGATGGATTGGAAACATCATAGTACAATCCAGGTAAAAATTAGGGATAATGGCAAGTAACTATGTTCAACAGAGGCAAGTCCCTCAGCAGCAGTTACATCATCCATCGGAGGAAAACTCCAGCCAAGGTCATCTTCGACAGAAGCTCAGGATGCCCCGAATTCAAAGTTGGTAGAAGGATAGTGGTCGTTATGTTTCAACGTAGCCCTTTTCCCTGTAAATTACCATTTTCAAACTTTGTATATACTCTTTGGAATCACGCGTTTGGCTGATCTCCATCTTATCAATAAAATTTGAGCCCTTGTGCTTTCGTTTGTAATCCTTATTTGTTTTAGCTTTACAGAACGACGTTGTTAACATGATTAACGATTCTTGAAATAAAACAAAATGAATTTACTTGTTAAACTTTTTCTGCTTTTAAAAATAAAGATGGCATTTCTTTTGACTGTTGAACATCAAAAGAACCTCAGTCGCTTCTCCAGAAGTAAGCGGACTTCAAAGTACAGAATCAAAGTACTCCTTCTAACCCAGTACGCCTGAATGAAGGATCAACTGTGTCAGAGACCTTGTTTCGTCTGACACATCTCGGCCGAGTTCTTATCTCCTAAGCCCGATCAATGGTATTCCCCGTAGGGACTATCTCTCCTAAGCAAGATGGAATTGCTATCTTGAACCAGCGATATCTCTACACGCCCCGCGATGGCCGAGTATCCAGTCATGTTCATCTTTTAGTTTGTGCGTCGCGTCAGTTTTGTCAGCATATACATACATACATTATGCATTATTGACTTTGCATTCGCATTCATATTGCCTCACTATCACTCTAGTCGGTCTTATTCCCTAGTGATAACCGTCTTCTCCATCGAGTTGTCAGCCTTTTCCTCACCAGGAAGTGTCGCGTCTGAACAATCTCGCCACCAGTGTATCTCTAGATCAGAGTCGGTCCTTGACCACTTTGATAACTTGGACCTCTGAAAAGCTAGAGCGGCTTTTGACAGATGTCACTCTTCACCATTGAAGATGATATCCTTGCTTTCCCGGATTAAAGAAAAATCCCCAGAGAAAGCTTCCTAAGCAGAGATTTGGCAGTACAGCTGCCTTTCTCCGAAAAGATCGCTGATGAAAAGGTCATCGGCACCTCAAAATTGGACCCCATCACATGGCGTTTCTCTGGGAAGATCCCGAGAAAAGTATGATGTAAGATCCCAAGTGGAAGCAGTCTCTCAAGAGACTCATTTTCCCCACTAGAAACAAATGGCGTCTCCAACAGAGAAGTTTGTGCAACTCTACAACTCGGACGACTGGGTTCCCCAACATGTCTGACATCAAAAGTTTTTCTATCGAATGCCATCTCCCCAGGAAAATTTGGTGAGAAATTTGAGGAAAACCGCTACACATAGCGTCCCTTGTCAATAAAGTTTATTGACAAAAGAAACTAAGACCAGTTCCTTGGTAGGAAACCAGGATCAACGGGAAGTTTTATTCAAAAACTGAGACCAGTTCCTTGGTAGGAAACCAGGATCGAGGGGAAGTTTAATTCAAAAATTGAGACCAGTTCCTTAGTAGGAAACCAGGATCGAGGGGAAGTTTATTTCCATCAGAAACTGAGACCAGTTCCTTGGTAGGAAACCAGGATCGAGGGGAAGTTTATATCAGAAACTAAGACCAGTTCCTTGGCTGAAGACCAGGATCGAGGGGAAGTCTTACCTTTTCTAAGCATCATTGCTTAGCAAAAGAAGATGAATGCGTGCGCCACCATTCATGACCACCATCAAAATTTCGGGTATTCCGATATTTAATCCTCTTGCACCCCGAATGCCCGAATACCTTCGTCATTCACACCTTCGTGTCCAAGAAGATTAAATAGGGGCATCTGTCATACCCCAAATTTTGACCACAAGGATTTCCCATCATTGTGCAAATCATCATCATAATATGGATGTACCTTTGTGCCTCATCAATCTCCTCAAGGAATTGTTGAGCATTCACCACAATCAAAATTAGGGTTTTAAGCCCTCTCAGAGCCTTAGACAAAGGATCAATCAAGGAATGACTTGATCTTCAACTGGTCTAACCTCTCAAGTAACTACAAAGGATCAAAAGGACTCCCACTTCAAGGATTAAGCACAAGGTAGCTCCCTTTTAGGTGGATCAAGTCTCAAGATCGCCAGTGTCACCAAATTAGGGTTTTGGTCGACCAGGGCCTCCAGATGAAAAATTTCATCTGGACACAAGCCAAAGATCCAAAACATAAGCTAATATACTCCATGGAACCTCATGGACCCATTCATCAAGTCAATTTTGCCTCAGGGGGTGCATACATCAAAAATCAGGAATTAGGGTTTCTTGACCTAATTCACCCCTAAGTTGACTTTTGGGACAAATCATGAGCCAAGACCTGAAAGGAGGGTTTGAGGGTCTCTAATGAACTATA
Source organism: Lathyrus tuberosus (assembly GCA_022829125.1). Lineage (NCBI taxonomy): Eukaryota > Viridiplantae > Streptophyta > Magnoliopsida > Fabales > Fabaceae > Lathyrus > Lathyrus tuberosus. The sequence goes on along the minus strand of JALAZF010000515.1, from coordinate 1,002,387 downwards.
TTGATCCATTTGGAACAATGGATTAGTCCAAGAACATTGAGCAACAAGTTTCAATTTCATCTGCACCACAATTAGGGTTTCGCGAGGAAAGTCAACCGTAACTTTGACTTTTGACCAGGACATACTCCCAAACCCTAGGACATGCCTCAATATACCCTATGACACCCATGGAACATGTCCATCAAGTTTGATTTAGGTCAAGGACATGATTTCCTGAAGAATTGCACAGTTAGGAATTCATATGATAAAAAGTCAACTGTGCACAATAGTTAACTTTGACTTTTTGAGATTTTTCACCAAAATGGATTTTTAACCCTAAAATGATGTTAATATATGATTTGAATCATCATTCATCAAGAAAAATCAAGAAAAGTGGGATAACTTGTAAAAGGGGTAACCATAAAAACTTAGAAAATTTTCTAAGTTAAAAATAAAGTGATAAGGGTGCCAACTTTGGAGGGTCATAACTCCTAAACCACAAGGCCATTTTTTCCCATCCAAAGCTTTATTTGTAGATCTCATTGCTCTCTACAAAAACTTCAACTAGACCTAAGTCCATTTCATTAAGGATTTTGAGTTATGGAGTGATCAAAATGGCTGAAAAGTGAAAATGTCATTTTTTCCAACACTTAGTGAAATTTTCACTAAGTCCAAATCTGTCTTCACTTTTTGCCAAATGTAGAGGGATTTTTCACTTGGATTCAAAAGAGATCAAAACCAAATATGTTCAAACAGTTGTTATATCATGTAAGGGCTTTCCAAAATGGCCAATAAAATTGCCAAATTCCATTTGAGTCATGAGATATGTCATTGGAAAGTTGCCTTGCTGAAATCTGCCAAGGCAAGGCAGAATTTGCAACTTTGCTCGATTTGCCAAAATCAGCCAAATCCAAATGCTCCTATCCACTTGGACACCTCAGGGGATTGAATCTAAAGGGGACAATCACTGAGCCAAGCCTCCAAAGTCCATGGAATAAGAAATAGCATGTTGAACCTAGAATGGCCAAAATAGGGACAAGACTTCAAATTTGGAATGAGGCATTCAATGGAAGCATCAAGGTGGCATGGACTGAGCCATTCTCATCTGAAATCAGTCAAGACTTATCCAAGACCAAGGGGACCAAAGCTTTGTGCCCTGACCTCTAGTCAATGGCTAGAGGAGACTTGGATTTTCATTTGCCAACATTGGCCAAACCTACTTACCAGTTGCCATTCACTATTCCTTGCAAAACAAACTTGCTCTACTATAAATAAAGCTCAATTGTGATCAGTTTGAGTACACCAAAGCCATCTAACAGATGCTTTCCTCAAAATCTCTTTCTCTTGGCAAAAAAATGCCTTTCTTAGCAAGGTAGCTATCGGGTTTTGAGTTCGAGAGCTTTTCCAATCAAACCAATCACTCACACACCTCACATACATCGTATAGAAGTGATCGAAACACTCACATAACATCTGGAACACTGATTTCACAAAATCACCAGCCAATTGCTCAAGTTCATGACAGTTTTGCAGTTGAGGTGCCATCTTCAACTCCAAACCATTTCAATCCATTCCAAGCACTCAAACACATCACTTGGCACCTAGGGAAGCTATCCACATCATTGGAACCTAGTTGTAACACCTCCAACACAAATCACGATCACCAGCTGCAAGTGGTAAGCATGAGCTCTTCTAACTCTATGATCCATGCAATTTTTGCTGCACAATAATTTGGCCATATGTTCATAATCATGCATGGAATGTTTTCCCTCAATTATTTGCTTTGTTTGAATCGTGTATCAAAAATCCTATCCTTCATGCAGAAATTAGGGTTCTTGAGGTTTCTTCGTGATTTCTTGTTGTATGTTTAATTTAAATGAAATTAATTGACATAGACATGATCGTGAGGTTGAGACGAGCATAATGATACGTGGATTGCATGTTATAATCAAGTATTCAGTGAGATTGAGGGGAAAATGCAAATCAGCCAAACCCAGAACACGCGCGTGTTCTTGGTGTGTTCTTGGCGCCATTTTTGAATAATTCAAATATTTGAATTTTGTGATTTTGTTTAATTGATTCAAAAATTAATTTCTCTCTGAGTTTTAATGATTTTGAGTTGATTCTTTTTTTAATAATTCACAAAAATGTTAAAATATTTTATTTTATCAAAAAATCCCAAAAATATTATTTATTTCATATAATTGATATTTTTGCAAAGAATTAATATTTTAATTGTTTTTGACATTTTAAATATTTTTTCTACATTGATTTTGCAACTTTTAATGCTTTCTAATTATTTTGTAGGTCAATACTTAATTTTTGAAGCATTAATCCAAGATCACAATTTGTTTTCCATGTGTTAAACAATTTTTATCCTTTTAATTGAATTTTTATTCAATTAAATACATTTTTGAAAACAAATTAGGGTTTTGGATTAATTCAACCCTCATAAATCATTTTCAAAACACTTTTGGGCCTCTAATAGAGTGTAAGATCCAATCCTTTTTGACCAAATCATTTTGGGCCTCAGTGTATTGTATAAGTCCCGATACCGTCAAAAACAAACGGCGCGATCGTCGCCTTTAAAAAAAATAATAACCTTGGGCCTCTCCTTGAGCTATAAGACACATTCAAAACTTTTGGGCCTCTAATAGAGTGTAAGACCCAATACCCTTTTAACCAAAACATTTTGGGCCTCACTTATATTATAAGTCCCTCCGCGTTAAAAGAAAACCTCGGCGTGATCGCCATTTCAAACGGAAAAATAAACTGGGCCTACCCTCGTGTTATAAGCCCCACTCTTTTTCTTTAAACGTTTTGGGCCTCTTAAGAGAGTGTAAGACCCATCCCTTTGTACAGAAAACCTTTTTTTGGGCCTCAGTCACTTGTATAAGTCCCTCTGCACAAATTCAAACAGTGCGCTCACTGATAAAACCCTGGGCCTCTCCTTGAGCTGTAAGCCCCAAATATTTCTATTTCAAAGCACTTTCTCCTTTGATTTTGAATATACTGTTGTTTTTAATCTTTCTCTGTTGAACAACTAACCAAACAGCATGGAAGCTCTACAACCGAGTAAGTGTTTATACGCTTCCATTTACTGCTTTCATATACATATAATTGTATTGTGGGGCTGTTTCGCTGTAAGTCTTTTTTCATAAACTCATATCAACTGTGTAATAATAGTATAGATATTCAGAGTTTCCCCCGCAACTACGTCTAGAACTAGGTGACGCCGTTTCGTTTATTCGTAGAAATAGATAACTAGATCCCCAATAGGATCACCAGATACAGTCTTCTCTCAGGCTGTCCTCATTAGGAATCATCAAGAAACTCTACTCCCAGAGCTGAATGTATTCTCCGTGAATGGCATCTTTGAGTTTCTTCCAAATTCTCGGACTTTCCTGACTTTGATCTATTCTCGGTGAATAGCATTGCCTTGAATTTCTCGGGGTTTGGGGACCCACGGGCTTCTTAAAAGCATCGGCCTCCTCTTGGGCATCGTACAAGGACCCACAGGCTTCCTAAAAGCAACCCCGCCTCCTCTTAGGCTTAGTACAAGGACCCTACGGCTTCTTAGAAGTATTCACAACCTCCTCTTAGGCTTCGTATAATGATCTCTTCCTCCGGGAATGATAGCCTCCTCTTGGGCTTAGTACAAGGACCCGTCGGCTTCTTAAAAGTTTCCAGCCTCCTCTTGGGCTTCGTACAAATTGTCCCGATGACCTCCTAGAGGTATAGGAACAGAACCTAGTCATCCTCATAGAACAGTCCTTTCATAGAGTCTACTACTGTTTCTCAAAGCATAGTACAAAAGATAAAACTCTAGACTTGGACAGTCTAACTTCCTTGAGTCTCAAAGACATTCTCAAGGGACCCCTTCGTTAAATAGGAAGGAAACCCACAGACTCGGACAGTCCCAATACCCTTTGGATTTCCCATTTCCTTAAAGAACAGGAATATCCCTGATCCTCAAATCAAATCCTTGAGTACAGTGTTACTCATATAAGAACTGATTTTCTCTTTTAAAATCAGTATATTGGATTTGTCACTCAACTGAAACAGTTACCCTGGCCTTCTCTTGGGCTTTGTACAATGATTCTCCCCAGCGGATTCAAACAACGTTCAGCCTCTCTCTCGGGCTTTGTACGAGAAACATAAAGAGACTCCCTCGTTGAGTCAATCACCCATTTCGCCTCCATCTCGGGCTTTATACGAGATACAAAAAAGGTTCTTATTGAGCCAAACCAATTTTCGCCTCCATCTCGGGCTTTATACGAGATACAAAAAAGGTTCTTATTGAGCCAAACCTTTTAGCCTCTCTCTCGGGCTTTGTACGAGACACATAGTAGCCTCCTCTTAGGCTTTGTATAAGAAAACCACTGGTTAATCAAATTAACCTTTTAGCATCAAAGATGTGCCTCGTTCATAGTACACAAACATCAAAAACTCCTTCCCCTTTCATCTAATCGCTGTAAGTGGCAAGCCTCTGGATCGTCTACATCCATGCCACTGTCCCTCTTTTAGCATGAGAAATTCCTAAGGAAAGATAGCATTGCTCTACACTGAGTTGAAGTCTTCTCCTTCAGGTTGAAATCCCCTTTAAAGGAAATTATGGCATTGCCGGATTCGCATATCTCGATTAAAGTAATTCTCCTTTATAAAACAGTTGTGACATACAACCCCCTCTTTAAAGATGACAAATTCTCTCTAAAGTTGAGACCCTTTTAGCTTCACGTCTTGGGCTTTGAACAAGGCACAAATAGACTTTTTTAGCTTTATATCTTGGGCTTTGAACAAGATACAAACTACCTTTTGCTTCACGTCTTGGGCTTTGAACAAGACACCAAAACAACCATTTCCTCCCATAGAATAGGAGGAACTACGAACGCTCTGATTTCCCTGTTTCGGTAAACGGGAATACGTAGGCATAAGATTGAAAGAAAAGATCTTAGCGAGCACCCTAAACAAAAACCCAAATCCCATACTCTCACAAAAAGCATCAGTCCTAACATCCTAATCCTTGTTCCCCGCCAGAAACCTTCTGTCAAGTCCTAGAAAGAAACAGTATTGGCGAAAATACAAATAACCAGTACAAAGGCCCCCCACATTGATAGCATCCGTAACTTAACAGACCACTGTTTAAACTCAGTATGCAAAACAGGGTTAATTGGAGACATCTATTTCCCTTCCTTATTCAGCTCACAATAGGATAAAAAATGAATCGACCTGTAGTTAAAGCTCAACTGCAGAGAGCGACCAGCGCTTAAGAACAGCGTCCAAAATCGCTCGCTACAATACTGTCGAAGGCGGTTTGGCAATCTTCTGACCAAACGCAATCTTGGTTCTTTTTAAGTAACTTGAAGATCGGCGCGCGTGTTGCGGTCATAAGGAATATGAATCTGGAGATGTAGTTCAAACGTCCCAAGAATCCTCTGACTTGTTTTTCAGTTTTCGGAGAAGGCATTTCTCGAATGGCCTTGACCTTGTCAGGATCAACCTCAATTCCTTTCTGGCTAATGATGAACCCTAAGAGTTTCCCTGAACGGACACCGAAGGTGCACTTGTTGGGATTCAAGCGGAGTTTGTACTTTCTCAACCGCTAGAATAGTTTCGACAGGTGGGTCACATGCTCCTCTTCTGTCTTAGATTTTACAATCATATCATCGACATATACCTCTATCTCTTTGTGTATCATGTCATGAAACAGAGTAGTCATGGCCCTTTGATAGGTTGCCCCTGCGTTCTTCAAGCCAAACGACATTACCTTGTAACAAAAGGTGCCCCATGGGGTGATGAACGAAGTTTTCTCCTTGTCTTTCGACGCCATTTTGATCTGGTTATAGCCCGAGAATCCATCCATGAAGGAGAAAACTTTGAACTTTGCTGTGCTGTCTACCAGCATGTCAATGTGTGGTAAAGGAAAGTCGTCCTTTGGACTTGCCTTGTTCAGATCCCTGTAATCAACACACATTCTGACCTTTCCGTCCTTTTTGGGAACGGGTACGATTTTGGCTAACCATTGAGGATATTCAGATGTAGCGAGGAAACCTACGTCGATCTGTATCTGTACCTCCTCTTTTATTTTGATGGCCATGTCCGGGTGAGTCCGTCTCAACCTTTGCTTTACCGGCGGACATTTCGATCTTAACGGTAAGTGATGTTCCACGATGCTGGTATCCAACCCTGGCATGTCCTGATAGGACCAAGCGACCACATCGGGAAATTCTCCGAGAAGCTTTACCAAACTCTCTTTGGCAGCTGGACTGAGCAGTGCCCCAATCCTGATTTCTTTTCTCTCTTTTTTTGAACCCAAATTTACCGTTTCCAACGGCTCTTTGTGAGGTTCAATGGACCTTTCCTCTTGTCTGAGTAATCGGGAGATCTCTTCTGGAATTTCGTTGTCAACTTCTTCTTCAGCCCCAAATATCGGGAACTCAAAGTCGGGAGAAGGCATCGGATCGTATGTTTCAACTGGGTTTAAAACAAGCAATCTGCATGACGTGATGATTCGTGTTTAGAAGAGATAGAGAAAATGCAAGTGTGTGCAGTGTATTTATTTTATTGCTTATTTTTGTTTTTAATTATTTTTTAGGATTACCATTTTCTGAAAAGCAAAAAGAGAAAATAGCAATTAATGTGGAAATTACAGAACGACGTTATTTTATTAATGAACAAGTCGATCCTTGAAACTACAGCCTTATAAAACAAAACTCTGTCGCTTTGGGCGAAGCGAAGAGGGAAAATTTACAGAAAGCGAGCCCTATCAAAACATCCGTTTCACCTGGGCAGGGTGAAAGGTTAAAGATGGAAATTACTTTGACTGATGAACGATCTTCGGAACCTCGACGGCAACCCATTGGCGGCGAACTCCTCGGTGAATCACAAAGTCTGGCACCTTCCTTGATTTGTCTTCAGAAATGACGCTGATTTCTGGTGGAGCAGGATCATTGGAATCTGTCTCCCAGGCAGAATTATCGTAGGAGGATTCCTCAGTTGTATTTTGCGTAGTATTTGTACTCTCAGTTGTATCTCCCCATCCAATTGGCTGGATATCTTCAAGCCTGATACGAGAGCTTTCGGGAGCGGTGTACTTGACCATATAGTCGTATTTTCCACTTTGTGGTCCCAGGGTGTCCCACATTTCTCTGGAACTAGAGGAGTCATCCCTCTCGATTACGTTGACCTCGGGAAAAGCATAGTTGATGAATTCAAGTCCTGCAAATGTTACAAATTCATCGTGATGTTGAGTAGTTTCTGAATTACCTGAGTGTTGATCCCATAACATGGTGGGGACACAGGTATTTTGTTCAATGACGGTCAACTGATTTTCATTGTTCGGCTGACTCTCTTGTCCCAAGTCTCCTGGATAAGGTTGCCACATTGGCAGACCATCCATTGGGCCATAGTAGGTGTAGTCAAAATTGTCTTTCATCGGAGTGTCTTCCTCTAATGAATTTGGCGGAGCACGGCATCCTTCCGGATCACAATCTCCATATATCATTTCGACGTCTGACCTGGGTATAAATCTCAGACTCTCTGTAGGAAAGCAAAAAGGAGTTTGCGTTTCGTCCTGAGACATATAACCGTCCTTGTTAAGATAGGACTTCCACTATTCCTCTGTGTCAGAGGGATCTTCCTCATTGATAGCATGGACTGCCTGAGGGACTGGGTGAAGAAAACCTCCACTGTGGAAGAAGTTCTGAATGGGATGAAGACTTTCATCACCGGCAGCTGTCTGGGTACAGGTTGCAGAAAAACCAAGACCCTTCTTTGTTTTATTGTCAATAGGAATGACAAGCTATCCCCATCCGGTTGTATCGGTACTCTCGACCGCTTTGATAGCATCTTTGTATGAGGAAATCGAGTTTCCTCCTTGGGATTGATCGTCCTTGCCCACCGACAGCGCTTGGAACTGAGTTCCAATAACCTCCTCGAGTTCTACACAAGTAGATGATGATAAGTTACCCACGAGCAAGGCCTGTTCTCCATAGACTGTGACAAGTTGATCGTTCTGAATGAACTTTAGCTTTTGGTGGAGGGTCGAAGTGACCACTCCAGCCTGATGTATCCAAGGTCTTCCTAATAAACAACTGTATGTTGCCCGGATGTCCATGACCTGGAAAGTGACTTGGAAAGTGTGAGGACCGATAGTTATGGGAAGATCAACTTCGCCGATAACTGTTTTTCTGGATCTGTCGAACGCTTTGACGACGACCTCGCTGATTCTCATCCGAGGGCCTTTAAATGATAATTGCATCAAAGTGGACTTTGACATAACATTCAGGGCTGACCCTGTGTCTACCAGTACGTTGGCTAAAGCATCTTCCTGGCAGTTAACTGTAATGTTGAGCGCCATGTTATGACGGCGACCCTCTTCGGGTAATTCCTCATCACTAAATCCCAAATTATTGAAGTAAGTGATGTTAGAGACAATACTATCGAACTGTCTGATTGTTACATCCTGTTCCACAAAGGCTTGCTCCAAGACTTTCTGTAGAGCCTTCCTGTGGGCTCCTGAACTGAGTAACAGTGATAATACCGAGATCTTTGGAGGAGTCTGTAACAGTTGATCAACAATGTTATATTTACTCCTTTGGATGAGCTTTAGCATCTCATCATTATTTTTCGAAAGGTCGGGATTACTGGGTTGACCGACTGATGGATCAGGAGCTTCTGTCTGAAGTTCCTTTTCCTTGTTAGACTCTCTAACTCCTCGGTTGAAGATTCGACCGCTCCGTGTTACACGACTGATGTCTGTAATATTCACGACGGAGGGTAATGGAATTTCCTTTCCATTTTCAATTATTGTTGCACCGTATTTGTAAGGGATAGCCTTAGTTGATTCATACGGTGTTGGTCCCGGCAGATAGATGACTACGGGAACCTTCTGATTTTTCTGACCATCATAAGTAATCTCGATCCATTCCCGGTTGGAAACTTTAGATTCGTCAAGTAGAGGGATAATGGCAAAAACATCCCTGGTCCTATGATGACCAGAGATTGTGACAACATCCTCGACTTGATTGGCAAGGTAGTTCGGCGTCCAGTTGATGGGTCCAGAACCCGGATATGGACGAATCTCTCCACGATCCACCTGACCCTGAAGAGCTGCTCTCACAAGGTAACACCCTTAGTTACTTTTCGAACAGACACTACAATGGTCATAGTTGTGTGGTGGCACCTGGCCATGCCCATTTTGAATACAATGTAACCTCACTAGGTTAGCTTCCACAGATCGGACATCCTCACTTTGACGTCGAGTGGGATTCCTATTATTGATACTAATCTGCTGAGTATCTTCATCCATATAGATTGGCATCCACCAATGATTTAACAAGTACTGAAGTGCCTCCTGGACAAGGGTACAACCTCGATCATTTTCGCAACCTGCTTTACAGCTTTGATACTCATGTGATATTAAGAATCCGAGTCGGACCTGCTCAGCATGTAACTCTACCAAGTTGGTATTCATCACGCGAATATCAAAGATCTAAACCATGTTGATCTGATAAGGGTTCCTATCGTGGTAGTCTTGGATCCATCCAAGATCCATCTGATACTAGAGGGCCTCTTGTATGAAAGAGCATCTCTGTTTGTTTACCGAGCAAGTCAGACAGGAACTGTAATCGTGCCGTGGCAGATTATGATACTGGCTTTTCCTTGAGTGCATCGCCACCAAGTTAACATTCATTGCACAGATGTCGTGGTTCTGAATGACGTTGGAGTTCGTATAGACCATGTTAACTCCACGAACTCGGTGCTCTTGGATCCATCTGAGATCCATTTGTTCCTGTAGGGCTGCTTGCACCACAGAACATCCTCGATTACTTTTAGAGCAGATGTCACATTGATGATAATTATGAGGTGGCACATGGCCATATCCACTCTGTCTACAATGCATCTTGACCAGATTGGTCCTCAACAAGAGTACATCATGAATTTGATAGACGTTGTTAGACTCTCTCTCAATCAGATTGACAGCAGCTTTCTCGTGTTGAGGCAGCGGGTTCGTGAGAACATTGGGATTCGTATCTTTGAAAGATAAGATCCCGCTCCTAACAAGCTTTTGCACGTCAGACTTGAAATTGAGACAATTCTCAATGTTATGCCCTGGACCTCCTTGGTGGTAAGGGCAAGTTTGATCCGTCTTAAACCAAAAAGGCGGATTTTCCAGTACTGTAAAAGGAGACTTAGTCTGGATGTGCCCCTTAGCCAGTAGTAACAGAAATAATTCTGCGTGCAACATGGGTATAGGATCAAACCCTGATGACCGTGTTATACGGTTGTTGTTATATGGAGGACGAGCCTGCTGAAGAGGCTGTTGTGTCCTTTGCTGATCAGGTTGGCTCTGCGCAACCTGAGGTTGATACGTAGGAATAAGCGCAGGGCTGATAGCAGGAGTTACAGCTGTTATCGATTGATAACGTCGCCTTTTCTTTCTGAGAGAGATATTCCCAATATCTTGCTCTTTTTCTTAGGGAGAGCACTACTGTATTTTTTAGTACCGCTCGTCGATCCAGTGTCTTTTACCAAACGTCCTTCTCGGACGGTTTCCTCAAGACGTACGCCCATGCCGACCATCTCGGTGAAATCACTGGGCGCACTGGCAACCATTCGGTCATAGTAAAATGAGCTTAAGGTTTTTAAGAAGATCTTTGTCATCTCTTTTTCCTCAAGAGGTGGACAAATTTGAGCGGCAATTTCACGCTACCTTTGAGCATACTCCTTAAAGGTTTCCTTGTCCTTTTGTGACATCGATCTGAGTTGATCTCTGTCGGGTGCCATGTCCAAATTGTATTTGTATTGTTGGACGAAGGCAGTATCAAGATCTCTGAATGTACTGATCGTAGTACGGTTTAAACCCATGTACCATTTGAGTGCGGCACCGGTTAAACTATCCTGGAAGTAGTGAATCAGTAGGTCCTGATTCTCCATCTAAGTTGACATTCGCTGAGCGTACATCACCAGATGGCTCTGAGGGCAAGAGTTACCCTTGTAATTTTCAAAGTCGGGCACTTGGAACTTGTGCGGGACTTTCACATTGGGGACCAAGCAGAGGTCTGCGGCGTCCTTTCCAAATAGATCCTGACCACGAATGACTTGCAGTTCCTTCTGCATTTCCAAGAACTGTTCCTGGAATTCATCCATTCGGTCAAACATAGTTTCCTTTTTACCAGAAGGTATTGGCGAAATTTGTCCTTCCGGGACAGTATGCACCACAGGGGGTGGTACCGTGACTACAGCAGTGAATCTTGGTGTTTCCCGAAGTTTGTAACCTTCAGGAGTCTTCAATATGCCTCTGGCATCTTCGTTTTCCCGAATTTTGTAACCTTCCGGACCAGCGGCATCTGTTGTGGTTCCCTGATCTTCAGCGATCGGCAGAACATATCCTTCTGAGATATAGTTTACAGACATGCCCCAGGGATGATCTTTCGGCATCTGATACCTAGGATCAAACTTCTCCACTATGGGCGCTGAGGTGATCTCTGAGATCACAGTCCTTTGTAGCTGAGCTTCTGCCATGGCTTGCATGTCGTTACGAAGCTTTCTCATATCCTCTCTCAGAGCGTCGATCTCTTCTTTCAACTCTCTGTTTTCTTCCTCAAGATCATCCATATTTTTCTGACGATTAGCCCGAGTATTGTACGAATAAGACAGTTTGACTCTAGAACTGAGACACAAACATGAGACTCGTAGGTAAGAAGAATACGCGATGTGAGAATGATGAATGCAGTGATTATATTAATTGTTTATTGGTTTAATCAAAATAAACTTCGACAATTAGATTGCAAATATCAAACAGTGGGGAAACCCCTTTTTATTGAAATTCAAAGGATTACATAAATGGAAATACAGTAGATTACAAGGTGCAGAAATAGAGACCTAAGCTAATGGGTCCCGAGTCCTCTCTGAAGAGAAATCGGGTGCTGATTCTGGTATCTTCCTTTTCTTTGATCGGGGCTCTTGAGCTGTTGTCGGGTTGTCATTCCTTTGCCAAGTGAAAGGAGCGAGCAAATTCCTTTGGTCATCTTGATTCTCTACAGCATGTTGCTCCAAAATTTCAATCAGAGCGTCCTTTTCTTTCAGTAGTTGCTGTATTTTGATACACTCCACTTCAAGGGTGCGATACTTGTTCTTCCAAGACCTCCTCTCCTTTTGAACTTTGTTGAGAGTAACCTGAAGCTTTTCAGTTTCCGTCATGAAGTACATGACAGATTCCCTCGGCGGAAGAATTCCGTAACGAGGATAAGGCATTTTTAGCTTGAGAGCTCTAGTTTGTACCCAGTGGAGATAAGGCTCCACCGAGACACAATCTGGTTTTCTCAGAGACTCCCATCCTTTCTTATGAACATGTTTCCAAGCATGCACTATTTCCGTCTTTAGTGCTCTGTCACTTTCTCCTTCCTTGAAGAAAAGACCTTCCAGATGAACACCCCGTGGGACGTGTCTCATCGGGTATCCAAATTGACGGCGAACCAATATCGGATGATAGTTGATTCCTCCCTTAGTTCCTATAAGGGGTACGTTGGGGAAGTTTCCACAATGGTCGATGATCCTGATTCCATCATAAATCCTATTACACCAATCTATATCAGAGTTGGTAAGAGACATGATCTTCTGCGACCAACGTAAGGCACTCTTACAATCCCAAAAAGCAGCAGACTTGGGCAAGTGGGAGATGAACCATTTATAAAGCAAAGGTACACATCATGTGATCTCCCCTCCGCTGTACAAATTTCCCAAGTGTACAGAATGATACGCATCTGCGAGAAAAGTCGGCACAAGGTTTCCAATGAGAAAAACCTTAATGGAGTTGATATCGACGAAGTTATTGATGTTGGGAAACAAAAATAACCCGTAGGTGAGCAAGACAAAGACGCTTTCAAAAGTAGTCATGTTTCCTATACTGGCAAAATACAGGGCTTTCTTTGTCAAGAACTGGGCTGGCAAACCTTGGATGCCACCCTTAGCGGTCATGTGAGTCCTGACCTCAGACTCGTCCAAATGAATCGCTTTTGCATTGGTCTGATTCTTTGGAATTTCTTCCAGTCCAGAAAATGTAACTCGATCTGTAATGTGTAGATCAATCAGATGAGAATACTCCTCCAGCGTTGGTGCGAGCTGGTAATCCGAGAATGTGAAACAGTGATAAACTGGATTGTAGAATTGAACGAGTGCGTCCATGATTCCCTCAATCACATGGACTCTTAACAGTGGTAGCAAACCTCCGTGATTGGCTCTGAAAGCATGTTGGTTTGTGATCATCCTCGCCAAACCTCTTAAATCCTCTAGTTTTGGAATCCTGAAGGTGTACGTATGAGTCCTCCTTCTACCGAAATCCATTAGCACAATCCTTTTCTCTGATATTTGCAATCATAGTCTTAGTTTAATTTGAAAAATAGAGAGACTAGAAGAGAATATTTTTTTGAATATTTTAATGTTTTTTAGATAAATGCATGAATGCAGCACACAAAAACATAGAAAAAAATGGGGTCAAAGGGTCGTTGTCATGAAGTCAAGGCTCTACCCATCCCCAAAGGTTTATACTAAGGTGATTTTTGTACCTGTACTCATTATCATCAGCTCCTCCCAGGAAAGCAAAACAACAAGCGAATCACCAACGAGTTGTAGAGCAATTTTAGAGTAAGTGCCATTCACCGAGAATAGATCACCAGCCTCAAATGAGGGTAGTATCGTGTAACAACTATTTTCGATAGTTTCCGCACTACAAAAGGGTTTGGCTCCTCAGCTTCTCAGACATCACAATCGGCCCATTGTCTAGGTGAGAGAATGGGTTGCATTGGTCAGCCTCCACTGAGGTTGATGGTCGACCTCGTCGCCATCACTTATCTTAAGTGTATACTCAATCTTTCCATATGCGGCAACACACGCATTCCCATTAGTAGAAAAATAAACAGGTATAGCAATTAGGAAAAGCAGTATATATATTTGTCCTAAACATCCTAGACCTTTAAAGCTATGAATCCTATGTTCCTGACAGAAAATGGTTCCCCGGCGGAGGCCCCATTCTGTGGTTTTCACACAAGAGAAGAAAAGAAAAAAGAAACTGAAGAAGGCCCCACGGTGGGCGCCACTTTTCTGTAGTGAGCGATTTTGGACGCGGTTCTTAAGCGCGGTCACTCTCTGGAGTCAGTTTACTATAGGTCGATTCATTTTTTATCCTATTAAAGCTGATGAAGGAAGGGAAATAGATGTCTCCAATTAACCCTGCTTGCATATTGAGTTTAAACAGCGGTCTGTTAGGTTACAGATGCGATCAATGTGGTGGGGTGTAGCACCTCAAAATTTGCCTTGTTGTTTTTACCTAACTGACTTATGTTTCTTTTCATTTCTTGCATTATCATCTTTGCATATCATTGGCTCTTGGCATGGGATCGAGGTACTTGGTTTAACTCAAAGGAAGAAGAGGTTTTTCAGGGTTTCAAGCAACAGTTCATGTGTATTGTCCAAGGGACTAGGGGGAGAGAAAATTCTTGATGCTATCATTTCTTGAGCCACAAAGGAGCCATAAGCCTCAAGGTGTCTTAATTGGTCTATCATCTCATCACAAGATCAAGATTGGCAAGAGATTTCAAAAGAATCACACTCTCCTAACCTGATTTCCTAAATTAGGGTTTTGGAGATTCTGAGATCTAACCTTCAAATGAGCAAGTTCTTTGATTGTTTATCATCTCCAAATGGCACTTATCATCATTGGTGGACATGACACACATCATGCTCAGAGGAATTTGAATTTGGAGGATGTGCTGATTTCTCCTAACCAGAGGAGCCAAAATTAGGGTTTGCTATAGAATCAGTTTATTTCTGATTTTTTTGGGCAAGACTTGATCTCATGGTATTCCTTATGTCCTCAAGTGTCTAAGGATGGAAGATGGCCCATTATTTTGTTTCAGAAGGTTTTCAATTGATTAGAAATTTCAAAATCAGGAGAATTGGGAACAAAGTCAACTGTGCAGGGAAAAAGTCAACTCCTGACTTTTTGAGGTCAACATCATGATTCTCAGGTCAAATATGGTCCATGGACAAGATTTGATCAAGAAATGTTCAAGGATTCATGAAAAATCAAAAATGTGGAAAAGTTGCTATTTTTGGAAATCTAGTTTTTTAAGAAAGTTGCTATTTTGGGAAAGTTTTAACATGAGTTCAGCCATCTTCCAAGCCAATTTCCATCATGATACAAGCTTCATTTTAATTTTCCTCAAACATGAAAGTTGTAGAGCTTGTTCCAAGCTTTCTAACCATATAAAGTTTGTCTCATTTGGATTATTTTTGAGAGCGTTATGATGTTTCAAAGATAGAGGTTTCAAGTTGGAAATTTGGAAAACTTAGAATTTTTTCTAAGTTATTTTTGACAGCTTGGTGTACCATTATTCTTGGCCAATTTTGAGTGACTTACAAGGCTTTAATTGAGAAACTTCTAACATGAAAAGTGTAGAGGGCAATCCCTTCTTTCCAAAGAATCCAAATTCGTGTCATTTGAGCCATTGTTGTGAAAGTTATGGGGCTTCAAAGGTAGTGTCTCAAAGTTGTCAATTTGCATGGTGACTTGGTCTTTTTTCGAGCAAGATGGACCAGTTTCATGGACATGTCTCCAAAGTCATTTTCCACTCATTTACAAGCGTAATTTCAAGATGATTTCCAAATGAGAATTGATGAATGATCTTCCTACTTTCATTTTAGCCAAAGAACACACCAATTGAAGCTATATTCATGAACTTATAGTGGGGCAAAGATGGTTAGATGAATATGAACCAAAGTGGTAACATCCTCCTTGCCTCAAATTCACACGCATACAAGGCCTTATTTCCATTACCAAGTCATTCAGTACATTGTCAAATATGGTTGAACATTATCATGCAACACTATGTACCATTTTACCCTTTTTGGCAAAGTTTGAAAATCGTGATTTTGCACCCAAAACTGGTTTCACAAATTTATCTCACGTGCCAAACCTTTCCAAGGCTGTCTAACATCCTTTTCACACCCTTACTTGGCTCACAAGACCACCCCATGCACCCCATGTGAGAGGGATCCGTACCACACTCTCCATTTCAAGAATTGTCCAAAAAAATTGAAATGAGCTGCTCATTCTTTTTAGGCCCATTAAACTACTCACAATCACTCATATATAAGGACATAAACCCTAAAAAGTGGGGGCGGATTCTACATCATTTTCAGATCAAAATCTTCCATTCTCTCAAGAAATTCAAAAAAATGCGAGTTGGTCATTTCTTGCAAGTTTACTTTGATTTCTAGATTGATTCATCTCTCTTGGAGTTCAAGGAAGCTCCCTATAAGGTTTTCTCATCTTGCTTACGTCAGATCAAGAGCCAACGGAGCTACTCCGTTAGGTATCTTTCTTTTCTGTTATCTTTCATGTTGAATCCGTTGTGAGCCTTGGATGTGTATATTTCATACCTCTTACATGTGCTTGTATCATTTGTGCATGTGTTATTTAGTTTAGATGACATTCAATGTTTGTGGGTTTTGCTTGTGTGTTTGTTTTCATGGGTTTTAGTGGCTGTTTTCAAGATCTAATCCTATATTCGAAACCTCCTTGGTGTGTGCTACAATATGGTATGCCGCTTGTTTTGGTTTGAGGTTGTGAATCCATGTGCACATTTTCTTTATTTCGTTTTTTCATGGACTTAGAGGTGTTAAAATTCAAAGATAAGTGCACATTTGAATTCTACACGAAATTCTGGGGGGGGGGAGGGGTGTTTCGTGCACGTTTTCGGCCGCGCCAGCCGCCGTCGGCGGTGGCCGACCGGACTGTGTTCCGGCGTGTGGTCCTATTCACGTACGAAGGTTAATGCATGGCATGTTGTTTCAGTTTTTATTATTTGGAGAAGATGATAGGTGGCGAGGCTTGGTTGGTTCATTTCATTTTTGTCTTTTTCCTCACTTAAAATTGATATGTCCAATTGATGTCAAGTTCACATACTTGTAACATATCATTTATTTTTATTTTAGAAAATTCTGATCACATGCAATGTTTCTCATTGGGCTTGCAAAAATATTCTGTTCACACCCGCAGTACCGGCCCAAATCATGGCCTTCCCTTTCCCATTGCTAATGCACCCTCCATTTAAACCAATTTTCATTTTCTTTTTTTTTATTTTCGTTACCTTTTTTTAATTATTAAAAATACTTTATTTTATCAAAAAATTCCAAAAAAAATCATGTACGTATTTTAACGTTTTATTTAATTTTCTATGAATTTTATTTTTATTTTCCATTTGTTTTAATAATTAATTCCGATTTTCTTTTCCAAAGTGTCTTTCATGTTAGCCTTTGTGATTAATACTTATGTTGGATGACTTTGCCATGCCTTCTTGAGCCGATTTTTTTTTCTTTGTCTTGACATGTGGATGATAAATGTTTGAATGTTATCTTGCTGCCTTGGTGATCACCTTTGATTGTTTTTCATGTGATTCTTTATGCTCCTCGATTCATACACGATCACTTGCATACCTTGTCTTGTGAAGCTCTTTTGAACATGCTATTGATCTATTTCTGTTCCAATCTTTTGACACTTGTTAATTGGATATTTAAATTTACCTTTGATTATTTTTTGGGATTTTATTGATCCACTTTTCTATTTTTGGTTGATCCTTACTTGTGATGCAAGTTTGATTGAAGCATGCTTTGACACTTGGTTTAGTTTGGATGCATTTGCTTACTTGTGATTGAGTGATGCTTGAGTTGTTTATATGGTGTGATCATGTTCTGTTTGTGCTTACTTGTGGCTTTGGAATCACCTCTTTTCACTCATTTTTCTATTTGTTCTTGATTTTGCAAAGTGTTGTTGTTTTGGACTTGAACTTTGTGGAATGCTTAACCTAACCTTGTGATTGCTTCTTTGTGTGAATCCATTCATATATGAAACCTTTTGTTTGATTTGTATGAAATGCTAGAGGTTCTGACCCTCTTGGTTTAAAGTGTTTTATGTGACATGTTCTCACTTTTTGCTTCACATGTTTCTTTGCTTGCTTGCATGAATAGTAAGTGGTTGCTTTGATTAATTTTGATGCATGCTTTGGATGTGTTGCTTGGTGATTAATCTTGTATGACTTGAGTTTGATCTTGACATAATGTTAATGTGTATGCTACTGCCTCTTGAGTTCTATACTTGATTTTCATGTTGCTTGAGCATTGTTGGTTGTATTTGGTTTGAATTATGTGATGCATATCATTCCTTTTACTTTGTAGCTTCTTTAGTGCATCATGTTGCATAATGCGAACCTCTTTTGCATATGTGAATTGTTGATGATGATATGATGTGAGTTCTGGTCTTGTTTCATTTTCATCTTATCTCCTTCATTTCACTTTGATATGATATCCATGTGTGTTTGATGGTGCACTTAATTCAAGTTTACTTGCATCCTTTCTTGTGTGCTTTCACTTGTGTGTTAGAGATGTGTTTGTTTGGTCTTTGAATGTATTAATTGATTTGAGTTGGACATGATGATTATGATGTGCTTGCTGCCCCTCTTATTTTTCATCTTACCTTCCTCTTTCTTCTTCATCTCTTTCACTCTTTCTCTTCCCCTTGAATCTCAAGACTTGTTTAAGTCTTGGATTCCTTTCCCTTTAGAGCTACCTAGTCCAACTTAATTTCCGATTAAGCTTGGATTAGGATTAGCATTAGGTTAGGTAGTTGTTTCTTTCTTAAACCTCACTAACCCTAGGATTCCCATGCATGATAACATTAGGACTCGTAGTTTCCCTTTAGAGTTTCCTTTGTGTCCTCTCTCTTCTCATCTCAAAACTTCTCAAAAGTACTTAATAAAGGTTAACATGCATTGCGTCCAAGCCTTAAATGTAGGAAATGAAGAACGAGGGGTCCCCCTCCTCTTCTAGAGTGTTTAGCATACGTTCCATTTGGGTGCGACCATGCGACTCACTCGTTCCCGCACGATAGACTTTGGTGCAATACAAGTTACAAGCTAACTTAAAAAACACTTCTGTCTAAAAAACTTTAACAAACAATAACGTCTTTCCTTCGGGAATTCTTTTCTCATCTCACTCACTCTCAGCGTACGAACGTGCTCCTACTCGTTCTCTTGCAAGACGGTAATGCCTAAGTCTCGATTCAGCGAGCTGCAACACCTGAGCTAGAACGTAAGCTGTTCCCTAAAAAACACAATCCACCCCTAGTTAGGGGAACTACGTCGCTCTGATTCTCTTGATCTCGATGAGATACGTAGGCAGTCGGGTAGGGCCCATGCGAGCACTTCTTTTATTTTCCCTACATTTGTTTCTCTGTTTCTTTCCGTTCTCGTTCTTTTGCCGGTCCAGTAGCAGTGGAGTTCCAGATGACGACACCCTTTGATGCAGACAGCAAGCGTGGATCCCATCGAGTACGATGGACGTGTTGGGTGCTAACACCTTCCCTTCGCGTAACCGACTCCCGTACCCGTTTCTCTTGGTCGTGAGACCATGCTCTTCCCGTCTTCCTTTCAGGTTTATGTAGTGTTTCCTTTCCCTCTCTTGGGATAAATACACTTTGCTGGCGACTCTGTGTTTTTTTGCGCCACTCTCGCGTTTGTACCGTTGGATGCGAATCTTTTCGGGAGCGACATGGGGCCTTTCTTGTGTTATTTTGACAGAATGGAAGGTTTTTGGCGGGGAATAAGGATTAGGATGTTAGGACTGATGCTTTTCGTGAGAATATGGGATTTTAGTTTTTTGTTTAGTGTGCTCGCTAAGATCTTTTCTTTCGATCTTATGCCTACGTATTCCCGTTTACCGAAACAGGGAAATCAGAGCGTTCGTAGTTCCTCCTATTCTATGGGAGGAAATGGTTGTTTTGGTGTCTTGTTCAAAGCCCAAGACGTGAAGCGAAAGGTGGTTTGTATCTTGTTCAAAGCCCAAGATATGAAGCTGAAGGGTCTATTTGTATCTTGTTCAAAGCCCAAGATGTGAAGCAAAAAGGGTGTTGACTTTAGAGAGAATTTACCATCTCTAAAGAGGGGGTTGTATGTCACAACTGTTTATAAAGGAGAATTACTTTAACCGAGATAAGCGAATCCGACAATGCCATAATTTCCTTTATAGGGGATTTCCAACCTGAAGGAGAAGACTTTAACTCAGTGTAGAGCAATGCTATCTTTCCTTAGGAATTTCTCATGCTAAAAGAGGGACAGTGGCATGGATGTAGATGATCCAGAGGCTTGCCACTTACAGCGATTAGATGGAAGGAGAAAGGAGTTGTTGATGTTTGTGTACTGTGAACAAGGCATAACTTTGATGCTAAAAGGTTGATTGGATCAACCAGTGGTTTTCTTATACAAAGCCTAAGAGGAGGCTATTGGCCCAACAAGAGGGTGTTTTTGTGTCTCGTACAAAGCCCGAGAGAGAGGCTAAAATTTGTTTGGCTCAATAAGAACCTTTTTTTATCTCGTATAAAGCCCGAGATGGAGGTAAAAGGGGTGATTAACTCAACGAGGGAGTCTCTTATGTGTCTCGTACAAAGCCTGAGAGAGAGGCTAAATGTTTATTTGACTCAACGAGGGAGTCTTTTGTATCTCGTACGAAGCCCGAGATGGAGTCTAGAATCGTTAGCTCTGCTGGTAAGAATCATTGTACAAAGCCCAAGAGGAGGCTATTGTAACTGTTTCAGTTGAGTGACAGATCCAATATACTGATTTTAAAAGAGAAAATCAGTTCTTATATGAGTAACACTGTACTCAGGGATTTTGATTCGAGGATCAGGGTTATTTCCTTGTCTTTGAGGAAACGGGAAATCCAAAGGGTATTGAGATTGTCAGAGTCTGCGGGTTTCCTTCCTATTTAACGAAGGGGTCACTTGAGAATGTCTTTGAGACTCAAGGAGATTAGACTGTCCAAGTCTAGAGTTTCATCTTTTGTACTATGCTTTGAGAAACAGTAGTAGACTCTTTGAAAGGACTGTTCTATGAAGATGACTAAGTTCTATTCCTATACCTCCAAGAGGTCATCGGGACAATTTGTACGAAGCCCAAGAGGAGGCAGGAAGCTTTTAAGAAGTCGACGGGTCCTTGTACTAAGCCCAAGAGGAGGCTATCATTCCCGGAGGAAGAGATCATTATACGAAGCCTAAGAGGAGGCTGTGAATACTTCTAAGAAGTCGACGGGTCCTTGTACTAAGCCCAAGAGGAGGCGGGGTTGCTTTTAGGAAGCCTGTGGGTCCTTGTACGATGCCCAAGAGGAGGCCGATGCTTTTAAGAAGCCCGTGGGTCCCCAAACCCCGAGAAATTCAAGACAGGCTATTCACGAGGAATAAATCAAGCCAGGAAAGTTCGAGAATTTGGAAGAAACTCAAAGATGTCATTCACGGAGAATACATTCATCTCTGAGAGTAAAGTTTCTTGACAATTCCTAATAAGGACAGCCGAAGAGAAGACTGTATCTGGTGATCCTATTGGGGATCTAGTTGTCTATTTCTACGAATAAACAAAACGGCATCACCTAGTTCTAGACGTAGTTGCCGGGGAAACTCTAAATATCTATACTATTATTACATAATTGATATGAGTTTATGAACGAAGACTTACAGCGAAACAGCCCCACAATACAATTATATGTATATGAAAGCGGTAAATGAAAGCAATAACCACTTACTCGGTTGTAGAGCTTCCGTGCTGTTTGGTTAGTTGTTCAACAAAGAAAGATTGAAAACAACAGTATATTCAAAATCAAAGGAGAAAGTGCTTTGAAAAAGAAAGATTTGGGGCTTACAGCTCAAGGAGAGGCCCAGGGTTTTACCAGTGATTGCACTGTTGAATTTGTACAGAGGGACTTATACAAGTGACTGAGGCCTAAAAAGGTTTTTTTGTACAAAGGGATGGGTCTTAAACTCTCTCAAGAGGCCCAAAAAGTTTAAAGAAAAAGAGTGGGTCTTATAACACGAGGGTAGGCCCAATTGATTTTTCCATTTAAAAATGGCGATCGCGCCGAGGTTTTCTTTTAACGCAGAGGGACTTATACGATAAGTGAGGCCCAAAATTGTTTTGGTTAAAAGGGGGTTGGGTCTTACACTCTATTAGAGGCCCAAAAATTCTGAATGGGTCTTATAGCTCAAGGAGAGGCCCAGTTGATTTTTTTGAAAAGGCGACGATCGCGCCGTTTGTTTTTGACGGTATCGGGACTTATACACTATACTGAGGCCCAAAAAGGATTTGGTAAAAAAAAGGATTGGGTCTTACACTCTATTAGAGGCCCAAAATTTTTTTTAAAGAAAAGAAATAGGTCTTACTACTCGAGGGTAGGCCCAAAATTTGTTTTTCAACGGGTGATGATCGCGTCGAACTTTGAAATACCACGGGACTTATACAATAAGCGAGGCCCAAAATGGTTGGTATTTACAAAGGATTGGATCTTACACTCTATTAGAGGCCCAAGTGTGTTTTGAAAATGATTTATGAGGGTTGAATTAATCCAAAAACCCTAATTTGTTTTCAAAAATGAATTTAATTGAATAAAAATTCAATTAAAATGATCAAAATTGTTTAACATATGAAAAACAAATTGTGATCTTGGATTAATGCTTCTAAAATTAAGTATTGACCTACAAAATAATTAGAAAGCATTAAAAGTTGCAAAATCAAGGTGGAAAAAATATTTTAAATGTTAAAAACAATTAAAACATTAATTCATTGCAAAAATATCAATTATACAAAATAAATAATATTTTTGGGATTTTTTGGGAAAATAAAATATTTTAACATTTTTGTGAATTATTAAAAAAAGAATCAACTCAAAATCATTAAAACTCAGAGAGAAATTAATTTTTGAATCAATTAAATAAAATCACAAAATTCAAATATTCAAATATTGGAAAATGGCGCCAAGAACAAAGGCAAGAACACGCGCGTTTTTCAGTTTTGCCCAGATTTGCACTTTCTCTCCAATCTCACTGAATACTTAATCATATCATGTAATCCACATACCAATCAACTCGTTTCAACCTCACGATCATGTCTATGGTATTTAATTTCATTTAAATTAAACATATAACAAGAAATCATGAAAAATCCTCAAGAACCCTAATTTCTGCATGAAGGCTAGGATTTTTGATACACGATTCAAACAATGCAATTAATTGAGGGGAAATATTCCATGCATGATTATGAACATATGGCCAAATTATTGTGTAGCAAAAATTGCATGGATCATAGAGTTAGAAGAGCTCATGCTTACCACTTGCAGCTGGTGATCGTGATTTATGTTGGAGGTGTTACAGCTAGGTTCCAATGATCTGGATAGCTTCCCTAGGTGCCATGGAGTGTGTATGAATGCTTGGAATGGATTGAAATGGTTTGGAGTTGAAGATGGTACCTCAATTGCAAAACTGTCAAGAACTTGAGCAATTGGTTGGTGATTTTGTGAAATCTGTGTTCCAGATGTTATATGAGTGTTTGGATCACTTCTATATGATGTATGTGAGGTGTGTGTGTGATTGGTTTGATTGGAAAAGCTCTCAAACTCAAAATCCGATAGTGACTTGCCTTAGAAGGCAAAATTGGAGTGAAAGAAGAGATTTTGAGGAAAGCATATGTTTGATGGCTTTGGTGTACTCAAACTGATCACAATTGAGCTCTATTTATAGTAGAGCAAGTTTGTTTTGCAAGGAATAGTGAATGGCAACTGCTGAGTAGGTTTGGCCAATGTTGGCAAATGAAAATCCAAGTCTCCTCTAGCCATTGACTAGAGGTTAGGGCACAGGCTGCTGGTTCCCTTGGTCTTGGATAAGTCTTGACTGAATTCAGTTGAGAATGGCTCAGTCCATGCCACCTTGATGCTTCCATTGAATGCTTCATTCCAAAATTGAAGTCTTGTCCCTATTTTGGCAATTCTAGGTTTAACATGTTATTTCTTGTTCCAAAGACTTTGGAGGCTTGGCTCAGTGATTGTCCCCTTTAGATTCAATCCTTAGAGGTGTCCAAGTGGATATGATCATTTGGATTTGGCTGATTTTGGCAAATCGACCAAAAGTGCAAAAATCTGCCTTGCCTTGGCAGATTTCAGCAAGGCAACTTGCCAATGTCATATCTCATGGCTCAAGTTGAATTTGGTGATGTTCTTGGCCATTTTGGATAGCCCTTACATGATACAACAACTGTTTGAACATGTTTAGTTTTGATCTCTTTTGAATCCAAGTGAAAAATCCCCCTACATTTGGCAAAAAGTAAGGTAAAATCTGACTTAGTGAAATTTTCACTAAGTGTTGGAACAAAGTGACTTTTCTTGATTTTGTTCACTCCATAACTCAAAATCCATGAGGAATTTGGACATAGGTCAGTGTGAAGCTTTTGTAGAGGGCAATGTGATCTACAAATCAATCTTTGAATGGGGAACAATGGCCTTGTGGTTTAGGAGTTATGGTCCTCCAAAGTTGCACATTAGTGTCACTTTTTCCATAACTTAGAAATTTTTCTAAGTTTTTATGGTTACCCCTTTTACAAGTTATCTCACTTTCTTTGATTTTTCTTGATGAATGATGATTCAAATCATACATTAACATCACTTTAGGGTTAAAAATCCATTTTGGTAAAAAATCTCAAAAAGTCAAAGTTGACTTTTATGCACAGTTGACTTTTTATCAGATGAATTCCAAACTGTGCAATTCTTCAGGAAATCATGTCCTTGACCTAAATCAAACTTGATGGACATGTTCCATGGGTGTCATAGGGTATATTGAATCATGTCTTAGGGTTTGGGAGTATGTCCTGTCAAAAGTCAAAGTTACAGTTGACTTTCCTCGCGAAACCCTAATTGTGGTGCAGATGAAATTGAGACTTGTTGCTCAAGCTTCTTGGATTAATCCATTGTTGCAAATGGATCAATATAGTATATTAGAGACCCTTAAATCCTCTCTTGAGGTCTTGGTTCATGATTTGTCCCAAAAGTCAACTCAGGGGTGAATTAGGTCAAGAAACCCTAATTCCTGATTTTTAGTGAATGCATCCCCAGAGGCAAAATTGACTTGATGATTGGGTACATGAGGCTCCATGGAGTATATTAGGTTATGTTTTGGATCCTTGGCTCATGCCCAGAGGAAAATTTCCCTCTGGAGGCCCTGGTCGACCAAAACCCCAATTTGGTGACACTGTCGATCTTGAGACTTGATCCACCTAGAAGGGAGCAGTTTTGTGCTTAATCCTTGGAGTGGGAGTCCTTTTGATCCATTGTGGATGTTTGAGAGGTTAGACAAGTTGAAGATCATGTCATTCCTTGATTGATCCTTTGTCTAAGGCTCTGAGAGGGCTTAAAACCCTAATTTTGATTGTAGTGAATGCTCAACAACCCCTTGAGGAATTTGATGAGGCATGATGGTTCATCCATATTGTGATGATTATTGACACAATGATGGGAATCTTAGTGGTCAAAATTTGGGGTATGACAAGGTGGAGACAATATTCTTTGCTTTAAAAGATGTTTTTGAAAACTTGCCTTTCTGACATGCTTCACAAAGAGCATCTGAAGAGTACTTCAGATTTGGCAAGCCTCTGACAAGTCCAAGCTTGTTCAGCTGAGAAATTCTTCTCAAGCTAACATGACCAAGACGTCTATGCCAGACCCATTTCTCTTCAATTACAGAAATAAGACATTTTACATTTTGATGTTTTAAATCTGATAATTTAATTTTATAAGTATTGTTCTTTCTCTTTCCGTTGAACAGGACAGATCCATCCTTTTGACTTACAGCTTTACAGGATGTCTGATTAAAAATAACGTCATAACCATTGTCACTAAGTTAACTAATCGACAGTAGATTATGCATTAGACCTTCAACCAGTAAAACATTATTAATAGAAGGAAGCTTACCATTTCCAATAGTTCCGGAGCCAATGATTCTTCCTTTCTGATTTCCTCCGAAACCAACGACACCTCCAGGCTTAAGTTTTAGTTCTTGGAACATATGCCTTTCTCCCGTCATGTGTCGCGAGCATCCACTGTCCAGGTACCATGACTGGTGTTTCAATGGTGCCATTAAGGATGTCAGCAACATAAATTATCTTATTCTTAGGTACCCATTTTGTGGGTCATTTCACATTAGCTTTTCCAGAGGTTCTGACACATTTGGACTTCTTTATATTAGAGTAATAGTGTGGAATTTGTGCATAGTGTTTTTTCTTTAGTGTCTGTGGTTGTGTAGTGATAGGTTTTGAACCCTTTTGTTCACAACATTTCAAGATAGTTCCAGAGGGCACAAAATGTTTGGACGGAGGTATTATCTTGATACTCTTGGTCTCATCATATGGATGTGATGGTCCTGAATATCCCAGACCTCTGCTACCATTTCTGCTGACTCCATAGATCAATGAAGCCATTTTGCTTTTGTCTACGCTTTTAGCGAGAAAGTGTTGGAAATCTTTATCATACTTGGCTACTTTATTAGTATTGGTTATGTTAGAGGTGATTTCTTCTTCTAATCTAGAGACTATTTGAATTTTCTAGAGAAAGTAGTTTTTCATTTAATTCAAGGATGGTTTGTTTGCTTTTAGTAAGTTCTTCTGAAGGAACCACAAGAGTATTTTTTAGAGTTTTGTGTTTTCTTCGAAGAGTTTGATATCTTTCCATAAGTTCATATAATCCCATTTCAAGTTCACATTGAGATATGGAAGAAAGTACCTCTCTTTCGTTGTCGGAGTCTGAAGGTTCTCTTTCTGATAGAACATCGTTGGTTTTTTCCATGAATACTACGTTAGCACGTTCTTCATCAGAATCATCTTCGGACTCTGAATCGTCCCAAATTGCCATAAGAACCTTTTTAGTTTTCTTAGGTCTTTCATCTTTCTTAACCTTTGGACAGTCATTTTTGATATGTCCAGGTTCCTTGCATTCAAAACACGTGACATCTCTTCCATAAGTTCTCCTTTGACCATATGTAGGCTCAGATCTTCTTCTTGGTCCTTTGAACTTATTTCTTTTGTATTTCCATAGTTGACTAATTTTTCTTGATATGAGAGATATGTCATCTTCGTTTGATTATTCTTCAGATTCTTCCACTTCCTCCTCTGCTTGATACGCTCTATTCTTTTTAGTTTTAGATTTTAGAGCAATGGGTTTGCTTTTCTTTTGGGGTTCATCTTCTTGAAGCTCTATTTCATGACTTCTTAAAGAACTGATTAGTTCCTCAAGACTTATACTACTTAGATCCTTTGTTAGTTTCAAGGCAGTCACCATTGGTCTCCATTTGACAGGTAGACTTTCTGATAATTTTCTTGACATGATCAACAATAGAATAGCCTTTGTCCAGAACTCTGAGTCCTGCAATAAGCATCTGAAATCTTGAGAACATGGCTTCCATAGATTCATCATCTTCCATCTTGAAGACCTCATATTTTTGAATTAGTGTAAGAGCCTTCGTCTCCTTGACTTGAGCATTGCCTTCATGAGTCATACGGAGAGAGTGAAAGATGGACTTCGCGGTTTCTTTGTTTGTAATTTTCTCATATTCTGTATAAGAAATTGCGTTTAACAGAATCGTTCTTGCTATGTGATGATTTTTGTAAGTTTTCTTCTGTGCATCTGTAAATGCACTTCTTTCAATCTTTTTGCCTGCAGAATCTACAGGGTGATTGTAGCCATCAACTACCAGATCCCATAGATCTAAATCAAACGACAAAAAATAACTTTCAATTCTATCTTTCCAATAGTCAAATTTTTCTCCATCAAGGATAGGAGGTTTTGCACTATAAGAATCTCTTTCATTTACAATAACACTTGTCTCAGCATTTGGTATAGACATTGTTTTTCACACTTGGATCGATATTGAACACTGTTAAGTGCTTGATAAAAATTCAACCTTTTTATCACCTCAGAACCAGAGCTCTGATGCCAATTAAAGGTGTGAAAAACACAAGAAGGGGGGTTTGAATTGGTTTTTCAAAAATAAAAATTGTTTCTTTTATGAAAACTTGTTTTTATAAGACTCTTTTATATCAATAAAACCTTTTTGAATTATAACACAATAACACGTTATGTTTATACTAGTTCACTTGAGAAACACTCAAGTTAGTCTACTCCACCCGACAAGGTGATTTCTCCTCTCTCAACGAGGTCTTAATCCACTATTCAATCAAAACAGTACAATGCACTAGCCAAAATGCTGGTGACTAACACAACCTCTAAAACTCTCAAGTTTTAGACTTCCCAAGTAATACAACCTCACAGGTCTTACTTAAGGAACAACCTCTAAGACTACACATCCCAGACTTCTCAAGAAATACAACCACACGGTCTTTCTCAAGGAACACAAACCTAAGTTTGAATAAGATTCTGTTTACAAATAAGTGCTTCTATACAAGCCGATAACGTAAACAAGTTTTTGACCAGAATGACTTAAGAAAGATTTCAGATAGAAAGAGTATTCCAATGGCATTCGTGTGTGTCTTTCTTCAAGTCTTTTGCTTCCTTTTATAGCCGTGTAGAAAGGGTCGTTGAAATGTAATCATGATAGCTTAACTAGGCTGGCGGCTAGAAGTGTGAGGACAGATAATAGCTTTTGCGTGCTGCGCGTCCTGTTTTTGTCAGAATATCTTTGATTGTACCGTTGCACTATTACCAAGGTATTTTTGCTTTGTATCGAGGTACAACTGTACTATGTAGCTTTGTCTTCTTGGCTTCTCAACTTCATAGGCTTTTTCCGAGCATGAGTAAGAAGGGAAAACATCGCTTGGTTCTTGAGATTATTAAGTCTTCGAATCTTCAGAGCAGCGTCTTCAGAGTCTTCAGCACTTGGTCTTCAGAACCTTGTTCGCTTGGTACGTTGTCTTCATATCTTTCAGAGGTTTTAGTATTTGGTTGAAGCATGAGTGGAGACTTGACTTAGGTCTTCAGAACCTTGATCAGAGAGCTTAAGTCTTTAGCATCTGGACTTCGTTTGATCAGAACCTATGTCTTCAGATCTTCAGAACTCGTTCTCTTTTCCTTTTATATCAGAGTCTTGAGAGCTTCTTAAAATGAGTTCTTCTTTTCACGAGTGTAGGCGGAGTATTTTCCTTTAAGTAGTGTGTTCACGCCAATTTACGGAAGCATAACCTGTTTGTTAAGTTCTCACAAATAACAAACATTAGTTATACAAAATTGTTCATACAGAAATACTATTTGATATCATCAAAACTTAGAGATAAACTTGCAGAACCAAATCTTGTTTTCACAGGGGTTGATCCTTCTCTAATGTTCTCTAGAGGTTTTGCAGTCTTCCTCTAACATAATGTGAGGCATGCATACAGAGGGACTTATCCCTTTCAGATTTGAGAGGTTATAGCCTAGAGCTTTAGGGTATTTCCTTAAGACATCTAATAGCTTCTCAGTTTCTATCTGTCCTAAGTCTGCATTGACTATTACAGGGCATTTAAGCTTTGTGTATAGGAATTCATACCTTATATTTTTTGATAGTGTTTTAAGTTCTACGGACGGATTCTTTGTTCAAGGCATAGGATTTGGAGTTAGTGCTAAACATTCCCTTAAACTATCATCTACGTATGGTTCACACAAATGATCATATTCTACTATAAGAGGTGCTGGAATCTTTGGTACTTCAGTATACTTAGATTGTTCCATCTCCATTTGCTCTTACGCATTCATCGATGATGTCTAGGGAACAACAGGAATCGTCGATAGTTGGTGCCTTTAGGAATTGTGAAAGGATAAATTTGATTTTCTCTTCACCAACCTCGATGGTTAGCTTTCCTTTCTTCACGTCTACGATGATGCCAGTAGTCGCCAAAAAGGGTCTTCCTAGTATGATGGGAATGTTGGAATCCTTCTTTATGTCCATTATTATAAAGTCGGTAGGCATATAGAATTGACCTATACGAACGGGAACGCTCTAAAGCATACCTACAAGAAATTTAACAGAACAGTCGGATAGTTGGAGAGACATTCTCGTTGGTCTTACTTTTCCTAATTTGAGTTTTTCACATATAGAAATGGGCATTAAACTAACACTAGCTCCTAAGTCGCATAGTGCTTTGTCTATGACACATTTTCTGATTACACATGGTATGGAAAAACTACCTGGATATTTTATTTTCGGAGGCATGTTGTTTTGAATTATAGCGCTACACTTTGCAGTAAGTGTAACAGTCTCATTATCCTCAAGCTTTTTATTATTAGATTGGATCTCTTTAGGGAACTTATCATATGATGGCATTTGCGTAATAGCTTCTGTGAAAGGTATAGTGATATTAAGTTGCTTCAGAAGTTCTACGAATTTCTTGAATTGCCCTTCATTTTTAGACTTAGCAAGTCTTTGAGGATTAGGGATCAGTAGTTTATATGGTGGCGGAGGCACATATGGCTTTTCTTTCTCTACGGCCTCTTCGTTTTTTCATCTTCGTTATTATCATTTGGTATATCTTATTGGTCATTCTTCGTTACTTTCTCAGTTTCTTTTCTAGAGTTCTGATACATAGATGGGTTTTGGATTCTAGGATCTACGGGTCCATCTAATTCTGTCCCACTTTGCAATGTGATAGCATTCAGATGACCTTTAGGATTAGGTTGTGGTTGGCTAGGAAATACTCCGGCTGGGGCTGCTGTTGATGCTTGTTGTTGGGCTACTTGAGAAATTTAGGTTTCTTTTATTTTGGTATGGGTAGCCATTGCATCAATCTTACTTGCCATTTGCTTCATTAGCTCACTCGTGTGGGCGTTTTGGTTGGTGAACTCTTTATTTTGTTGAGTTTGGGTTGTGATGATGTTCTCTAACAATATTTAAACATTTGACTTCCTTGGTGCTTGAGGAGCAGCGGGGACTCCTTTCTAATACCATTCACTTTTATGGTTTCATTACTAACACCATTCACTTTTATGGTGTCAGCGTACTGCACAAACATTGACAAATGAGGGTTCGGTTTGTCCGTAGGGCTCCCAGAAAACTGGTTCTGTTGAACGGCATGTAACAATGAAGGTTTCAACTCGAAATCGTGTCGCTCGATGGCAGGGGCAGCAATGTTATTATGTGATTCATCTTGCAACGAAACAGCTTAATCCTTAAGAGGACAGTTTGGTGGATTTTCAGCCATAGGTAATATTAGTTTTGGAAAAGGGATGTCAGGTTTAGGAAGATTGTATTTCATCCGGAATTCGTTGATTCGGCGTCTTAAATTAATAAAACGCTCGATATCGTCAATCAGTTGCTCTAACTGTTCGCCTTGAGAGCGAGTGTTTGGCATACAATCGAAGAATTTAAAAGGGAAATTATTGCCGTAGTCTATACTATGCAACAACAGAATCAAAATATTGACTAAATTAGTCCCCAACAATGGCGCCAAAATCTTGATCGCGACCTTACGAGTCTATCGGATGATCTAACTGAAAGTATAAATTCTATCGCGTAGTTTTAAAAGATGTCAAACCCACAAGGACTAATAATCAATCTACAGTTATCGATTGATGCTATGTAAAGCTAAGGCTAGTGATTAAAAAGGTTTGGATGAAAATAAAATGTAAATTGTTGAAGATTTAGAAAAATATTAATAAAACAGGCCGAAATATGGATTACGTGTTCCTTAGGGACTCTGTAAATTATAGGCACTAAATTCTAGTTAAAATATGTTCTGTAGAAAATATCAGTTCAAAGACTCTATCTCACACTCTCGCGCTATTGACTAAAGCCACACTTCCTAACCATGAGATTTTGTTCTCTCTCGCCCATTTTAATTAAGAAGTGTATTTTGAAAACTAATCAAATCCTAATCAATACCTAAAGCTCTCTCGTTGTATTTAGAATCGATGCTCAGTTCCCACTATCTGATTCAATCCTCACACTCTCGCACATCGGCTCGAACCTTAATTTGCTTTTCACTCTCGTGACAAAACATTAAGACTTATACTTTGAAACTAAAGCCAAAACATAATTTACTAACGTTTCGCACCTATTTTCACTACTGAGTCCCGTCGGCAATGATGGTCCTCATATACCGGTCTCAGATACATTTAGCCAGACATTAAATTGAACAAAAACAACTTAAACATGGTATTTAAATATAAGGATATCATAGTATTAAATTAAAGGATGCGATAAAACAATAATTTAAACAATACTAATAAAAATCTGTAAAGTCGAAATAAAATGCGGGAACTTGAAGTAAGGACAAAAATGATCGATTAATGCCGCCAAACTTTTTGATCCAAGAGTACAAGAAACAAAGTACAGAATTGTGACAATCTCTTAATGCGAGTGATTCTCACTGTTAAAGGTAATATATTGCTTAATGCTAAAAAAGAAAATAGCAGAGCTTTAGCACTAAGCTTGGATAACTCTAAACTATGAAAAATATAACTTATATAGAGGTCCTGAGCCAGAAAACGGCCTCCTCATCATGTATGGGAAGTTGAGATAAAGTAGTAAAGTGGGAGGGAGGGAGTCAAAGCAGAAATCACATTTTTATGTTACTGCATGATAATGGCGTCCGCCATTAGGCAAATGGTGAACTTCATTTGCTCAATTACTAAATGACATGGACTGGGTACATGGTGGACGCCATTAGGGTAATGGCGAACGCCATGTACGAGAAGTGTGATTTTTCTGCTCCTCTTTTCCGGTTTTTTCGCACAGTCACTCCATAACTTAATAAAACATGAAATGCAAACAGAATACGACACAAAAGTGAAAAAACATGATAAAAATGGCATCAAATAACACGTGAATCGGGGCTAAAAACATGATACATTTTCACGTTATTATCAACCAAGCTTCTTTCATGTGTTGTCAAAATGTTCATCATTAGGATTTTGGATGCAAGAAATGGCAAGAAACCTCGAGTTGGCACATGTTTGGTTGTCCTAAAATAAAGTATGGCATGTCACTTGGTCCAAAAACCATAACTTTCTCACTTCTCAACATTTTTGGAATCTATTTTGAGCCAAATGTCACATTTGAACTCCTCTACAATTTTGTTTCATCAAACATCAATTCAACCTCTAAGTCCATCAATTTTGGGATTTGCTCATCTGCCCATGTGTGTACAAAAGTAGGCCCAAGATCTGGTCGACCTAATGCCTGGCCTAGAATTTCAGGTCCTCAACTTTGATTAAATGCTATTTTCAATCCAAGCATCATTTTGATGTTGTTCTTTTTTCATTTTATTCTTTTCCATGAGAAGATCATTTGGCACAAATAAAATTCAAGAACACACGAGTGGATTCCATTTGGCCTAAGTTCAAAAATGGTGTCATGAACTCTGTTCCCCACGCAAGTTTCAGGTCATGATTTTCACTCCAATCTCAATCTAGGACCACCAACACATGTGCAACTCCTTTCTGAACCAAAAATGCGTGCAAACAAACACAAAATAACTTGGTTTCATCATAAATTCACGCATTTCATGTTGCATTTTACACAGATTTCAAAACACCAAAACTCAACCCTAACTCACACGAATTCTTCACAATTTCACACGTACCATGATCTCCCTTCATTTCTTATAAATGTAGGATCATTTTTCCTTCATTTCCAAGATTTTATAGCCAAAGAAACTCTGAAACCATTTGAACTCGATACCTCCAAAAACCATAAATCTATTTTCTCAATTCAAGATTGTTTTGCTTCATTTCTTCGCCCAAAATCACTCATCGGCACCTTCTGAAGCTAACTAAACCATTGTCATGCTTTGAAACTTCCTAAATTAACCTCTCCATTTCCACCATTGTTGACCATCGAAGCTTAAACTAAAAAGGTAGTTACGAGTAACATTTCTGAGCAAACAAGTTACCAGTCTCTTCTTCTTGTTCCACTGATCAAAAGCCCTCTATCACTTTGGATTTATATTACGTATCCATCATTTAATTTTACTTTAAAGAACTAGGGTTCTTCACGTGTTTGAGAAAATTCTCTCTGCTTAGAGCAAATCAATTGCTCTGATGCAGAGAGACTTGAACGGTGATGTGTTGCACACTTGAATCCATGCTTGATTCTGGATAAAAACACGAGTTTATGATGTTGCAGAAATCAAGCTGGAGGTTGAAGATGAAGGACATTCGTTCGTGTTTTCAAATAAACTAGCCATTGGGGCCCTAATTCAAACATTTTTTTATTTTCTTTTTTTTTTTCATTTTATTTTCTTTTTCTTTTCTGATTTATTTTTAATAGCTACTTTATGTTTTTAACTCCAATTTTTTTTCATAATTTCATAAAAATATTTTCTACCACGTGTATTTTTTGCATAATTTTTAAAAGTCATTTTGCATTTAATCCATATTTTCCTCTATTTTTATTTAATTTCGATTTTCAATTTTACTTTTGATCATTTTCAAACATTTTTTCATCCAACTTTTGAGATCCTTTTATTTGTAATATTTTGGACTTTTCATAATTTTCTCCACAGTTTATTTTACATTTTGACGCTTCTTTTGGATTTTTCCTTTTAATTTCCATTTTTAATCATTTTTAAAATCATTTATTTTATTTTCTTTATTTTTTTGAAGAATTGTGATTTGGCTTTTGATGATTTCTTGGTTGAACGTGTGTTCAATATTTCAAATCTTTGAGTGATGATCCATTTGTTGATTCAACCTTCTCTAGTTCAAGCTTCCTTATAAATGATCATCTGGTCATTTATGGTATTTTGCATCAGAGATAGGTTATCCCTAGGTGGATTATACTTTGAGCCTTTGGCTTGTTGATAAATGATCCCATACATGAGTGCTCCAATCTTTCTCTTTTTCTCAATCTATCTTCTTCTTTTGTTTTTCTCATTGTGTTACATGTTTTAGGAGGATAACTTTGTGTTATTTCTCTAACATGTCTGACACATAAATTGTATTGACCGACCTCAAATAGGTGTGACTTCTACATAAGTCCACTTACGATTGCTTAACATAGCGCTAAATTGTCTTGACTCGATTAAATTCTCATTAACACTAACATTGACATATTAATTGTGCTAACATCTAATATTTATTTTATGCTCTTTACATTTATGTCATTTACACTCTTATGTCATTTACATTCATAACATTTCTACATTTTTGCCTTTTATTTTTGCTATTTATTTTATGCTCTATTGCTTTCTTATCTCAAAAGAACAAAAAACATGATAAAATGGCTAAAACCCTAAAAAACTTTAATCTGATCTTATGGACTTTGTGTTACTATCCCTTGCTTGAGGAGTATTTGGACCTTGGACATTAGGACTTAGTATTTCCCTTTTCTTGGAGTGGTATCTGAGACCTTGTGATCCATATGAGACATAGTGCTTCATCCGAGACTTTTTTATCTCCAATTCAAGACTTGGATGCTCTTTCTGGCTTGGTGACCTTAGTTGTCCATCTGATTTTTCTTCAATATTCATATGTACTTGTTGCTTGCTAATCTTTTGGCTCAATCCAAAAGGAAAGTAATGCTTGTTTTGATCAAGATCAAAGGCTTGTCTCTTCTTGTGGTTAGTACACTTGCACACACAAAGGCTTTCTCTTGGGTTACCTGACAATGAAACCATTTACTTTATGCTTTACGATAATCTCCTTCCCACTTCTTAAAATTTTCAAAACTTCTCTATATTTCAAAACCTTCTTGTTTTTCAAACTTCACACTATTTTCTTAATAAACCTTGACTTTGTCAAGTGATCCATACAATCTTTTCTTAATAAATGCTAAAACACATAATCATATTTAAACTCTTTTCAAACTTCTAAAAAAGACAAACCTCATCAAATTCATTTTGTGCCTTTGTGCACTTTTCTTTAAGAGCCTTTTTTCCAAAAGATTTGATATTAGTATATTCTCGTAGTGATGCAAACCATTATACTTCTACAAGATGCTGGGAAATGATTTACATTTTGCACTTGAATGTTGAGATGTACTTGTGAGAAAGTCCAAGTAAAAGTTCTCCATATCAAGATGATGCAAATGCTCATTTCCTTATACTTGTTGCTAGTAAGTTGAGTTTTCCACTCGAATACGATCAAATATTTTTTCAATTAAAATTAATCAACAAAGAACTATGCTTTTTCATAAACACAAATTTGCAAGTGGTTCCCGTTCAGTACAACTGATGTGAAGGGTGTTAATACCTTCCCCTTGCATGACCAACCCCCATATCTAGATCTCTCTTTTTTGGCTTTTTCCCTTTGTGGGTTTTGTTTGACCTTTTCAGTTTTCCATTTGGAAACAATAGTTCGGTGGCGACTCTTGCTTTCCAAGTTAAGTTAATCAATAGCTTAATCTCAATGATTTTTCCCGCCGCATCAGGAGGAACCAGGATAAATAATGTGTTTTCATTTATCATTTACTTGCTTCTATTATTATTCCCCCTCAACTTGTTAATTAGGTTCTGAACTATTGTTTAGAATCTGAACTCTGTTTAGAAGCAACGCAAATTGGAGAACACATTTCAACCCCCCCCCCCCCTCTTATGTATTATATATATATAGAGAGAGAGAGAGAGAGATTTCACTTTCCTAATTGGTTAGGACGTTTCCTAATCAATTAGTTAGTGGAAATTATTAATTTTAATAAAGGTTTTGAAATATATGAAGTTTTGCAAAATCACTTTGAGCGTGTGTGAGTGTGTGTGTGTGTGTGTGTGTGTGTGTATGTGTGTGTATGTGCGTGCGTGTGTCTGTGTTGCTAATCCAAAACAAGTATTAAGAACAAAGAATCATCAATATTAAAGCTTAAGTAGAATTACATAAAAGACCATGAACATTATTAATACATGAGTATAATGATGACTACACTTAACCGTAATAAAAGATAATTAGATACTCTTACTCATTGTAGCTTTACAATGTAATCCTAGAAGAAAGAGGTTGAATAACATGTACATGGATTCCTCGAGGTGTGCTTCCGCTTTCGATATTCTTCTCCTTATTCTCTCATGTTGAGATTTAAGATGAACCTATTTTCTTTATGTACTACATTAAATCCACTAAAAGTCCATTTGAACTGAACATGAGACCCCTATTTATAGACTTGATAAAGGTAGGTCCGCTTGACGCATCATTCATCTTCATCTAGCACTTCTACTTTGTTCCTTGTTAAGAAATTCCATATGTCTTGCAACTTGCCATAGTTGCCCTATCTCGCTAGGAATACCACCATCTTTAAGTAGCGCACAAAACCTTCCTTCACCATGAAGTAATTTATCCTTGAAGTCTTATTGGTCGCTTATGCACGCTTAGCACTCATATGATCCCGGCCTTGTGAGCCTTGTTTGTTGGAAAGTGTCTTGGCAAGGTCTTTGTGTGTTACTTGAAGGGTTTTCACTCCTTTTCACATGTTTTTTTTGTTAATGTTCAGTTAATAGTCCAAACATATGTTTAACTTTTCATTGATAAATTAGGGGACTTTTTCTATTGATTACTTGTAAAATAAGTTAAGAAGTGCCGATTTATTTTATGTCATTTTAGCACTTATCAACTATGCAGTGAAATCTCTAAGAAACAGGGAAATAATATTGGAGAAATTATTTTGGGAAGGATCACATCCTAGAGAATATACATGGGAGTTGGAATTAGAAATGCGAGAGAACTCCCCGCACTTGTTCAGGTCAATTCTCTAAATTTTGAGGATGCATTTTTATTTAAGGGAGGAAGAGTGCAATACCTAATAACTTCCTTCCCTAATTTAATATGTTTAACTTAAGAAATTTGGCAAATTATATGGTTTCATAATTAGAGACACCAAGAGGAAACTTTGGTATTTTGGGCTTTAAGAGGGCAAAATAAACTTTTACCCCCAACTCATATAAGTGCCTAAAATAATGAAATTCACTATTTTTTTCCACTTTCATACTATGAATAGACAAGGGCATGCTCTCATACAATTAGAGAGAGCGTGTGTGGAACTCGTGGAAGAGAAAGAAGTTGAGAGAAAAGGAAGCACAAAACTCTAAGCAGTTGCATTTAGAAGGAATGGATTCTCAAGCAAAAATGAAGAAAATTATAAGACATCAAGGATCACCAATATTCTCTCATTTATATTCTTCAACTCATAACCAAAACTGAAGGTGGGGTTATTTTTAAGTTTGAAATCTTGTGTAGAGAAACTTTAGGTGCTTGTATGTGTAGTTAGGTTGAAGGAAATTGTGTAGAAT
Organism: Lathyrus tuberosus; assembly: GCA_022829125.1. Taxonomy (NCBI): domain Eukaryota; kingdom Viridiplantae; phylum Streptophyta; class Magnoliopsida; order Fabales; family Fabaceae; genus Lathyrus; species Lathyrus tuberosus. The sequence goes on along the minus strand of JALAZF010000515.1, from coordinate 964,348 downwards.
AGTTCAATTAGGTTATTAGATTTGATGTTGCTTTTGATCCATCATTGATATGTTGATAGAACTTGTGATTGAGTGTTAACTCCTGGTGAGATGAGTGTTAGTTTGATTATGTGTAGGAAAACACATGGAGAGAGTGTTTTATGGTCTAAACAACGAACTATAGCTCCTCACTATAGCTAGATTCTAGCAAGTCCAAGTTTTTGTACCAAAGGGTTTTCTGGTGTGCTACACGTCGTAGCACACCTTATGTCCAAGTCGTATTCATGCCCATTTTTCTTATTTTTTTGCCCTAAGAGTGTCTTAAACCCCTAGTAGGTGTGCCGTATAATTATTAGGTTCTAAGTGAGAGGAAACGCAAAACGTATTGCATTAGGAAACTCATTTTGAATGGTTATTCGAGGAGTGAGTGCTCATAGTACTAGTATGTATATAAGATAGAGTGGGAAAGGTGCCTTAGGGAAGACTTAGAGAACCTTAGGTGACAAAAGAATACATTCTAGGAAATTCAAAACTTGAACTATAACTTGATCAATACCTATTGGAAAGGAGCATAAAATTTATGCATTTGATTTATGTCCTACTAAATAAGGGACAATGTGACTGACTAGATACATATAAGAAGTGATATGTCTCATTGTATATACATATTATATAGCCTAGAAGTAGAGCTGAAGTCTCGTGAAGTTGTAGTTATATGTTGATGATCCCATAAACTAGACTCAAACGTGAGAGGGCACTGTAATTAAGATTTGTGGGTTATATAGGTATATGGGATACCATCAAAATTTTCTATAGTGTATGGGATAACATGCCACTTGTTGTACATGAGACTCCAAACACAAAAGAGGGGTGACTTTTATGCTATTGAAAATTCATTTTAAAAATAAAATCTTTTACAGAAACTAAGTTAAAATGCTTTTGTAAAATACAGAGTTAAAGCAGCGAAAATAAATTACTGGAAAGTAAAAAGTTAAGGGATAAGAGAAAGTCGCCAAAATTATAAAGAATCGCTCATAAATAAGTGACATATTCCTCTCCCCAAGAATTTCTTCTTGAGAATTTCCAATATGTTGTGAGCTTTTTACAGGCTTTGTCCACGAATCTCATTTTACAAGGATTGAAGTTTCTTAATTTCTAGTTTCCCGACCAAGATGGATTCTTAATTAGGGAGAACTCAACAACTAACTGAGAGCTTTTTAACAGCAGGCTAAGCTCGTGAAATGACTGAGAGTTTTAACTATGGAGACCTCCCCACCCAATACAAGGTTTTAACTAGTTTACCTCAACAACCAAAAGAGAGCTTTTCACTTGGTTAAGCACAAACCAAACCAAATTTTCTCCCAATGAGAAATTACATTAATGCCCATACGCCAGACAAAAATACCCTCACACATATAATACAAAACATGGCAAATTACATACAATAGTTCCTAATAAAAAACTAATGTCTATGTACAATATCCTCATTGCACATAATCCACAGCAGAAGATCATAATAACAAAGTCTTTGAAACATCATCGGACAACCTTGTCCTTGCCTGTAACCTGGAAAGAAGTACTTGAAAAACAACAACAATAGTGAGGTGAGATAATAATATCAATGAGTTCCCTTATCGTATGGGTCCTCTCGGCTCTAAAGGGATCTCTTATTGATTCTTGACTTAAGCCTTTCATCTTCGTCGTACTTGTGTACACTTACACAATATAATAAGGACTTAAGCGTCTAAGGGAATTTATGCTTCGTATGGAAACATACACATGAGTTCACATAACTTAATGAATCACTAGTCAGGAATGCAAATAGTAACACAAAGGTGATTATCCCAAACCGATTACAAGGATATACTAATCTAACCATTAGATATGGTCAAAGGTATACTAGACCTCCACTTCACGGGCACATTGACCACCAGATATGGCTAACGACATTACCCAGCCTCCATCGTGTAGAATACACTATTTACCAAGTATGGCCACCGGTACTCTTAGCCTCCATTGTGTGGTAATAGTCAATCCATCAGATATGGCCAATGCTAGTCCTAGCCTTTACCGAATGGATCACACAATCCATCAGATATGGCCAACGATACTCTTAGCCTCCACTGAATGGAATGCACTAAAGCCCTTTCCACCAGACATGGCCAACGATAGCCCTAGCCTCCACTGAATGGATAAAAATCCATCTGATATTGCCAACGACACTCATAGCCTCCACTGAGTGGAGTACGCTTAACATAATTATAATCATAGGCCGCATGATTCGTCTTTCCCGGTTACCACTTTATGTGAGTCTGAAACTCGGGACAAACACGTATATGGGTTATTTCCAAATACATACTTATTTTACAATTCCATGTGATTACATCCTGTAACACCTCAAAATTTGCCCTCATGTTTTAGCATTAACTGGCTTATGTTTCATTGTATTCTTGCATTATGATCTTTGCATATCATTGGCTCTTAGCATGGGATCAAGGCATCTAAGTAAAATCAAAGGAGCCTTGAGCCTCAAGAGATCTTAACTGATTCATCTTCTTGTCTATAATCAAGCTTGTCAAAAGATTTCAAGGGAACCATCTTCTCCTAACCAATGTAAAATTAGGGTTTTGAGATTCTGGAGTATAACACCCCAATGGACAATATCTTTGAGTTTTTATCCTCACCAAATGACATATATTATCATTGTTTGAGAGGATACACATCATGCTCAGAGGAATTTGGATTTGGAGGATGTACTGATTTCTCCTAGACTGAGGGCACCAAACTAGGGTTTGCCATAAAATCAGCTTATTTCTGACTTTTTGGACAAGACTTGATTCTATGGTATTCCTCATGTCCTTAAGTGTCTAAGATGGGATAATTGTCCATCAATTTGGTTTGGAAGAGTTTCAATTGATCAATTGACTGAAAATCAGGAGAATTGGGGAAAAGTCAACTGTGTAGAGGAAAAAGTCAACTCTTGACTTTTTGAGGTCAAAATATTGTTCCTCGTGTCAAATATGTTCATTGGTGGAGATTTGATCAAGAATAATCAAGGGATTCATCAAAAATCAAGAAGGATTCAAAGTTGCCAAAAATAGAAATTAGGGTTTCCATTTATGGCAAGTTTTGGCAAGGTGTGCACCCAACTTTAGGGCATTCTTTCTCCATGTTCCAAGCTTCAAACTCAAAGGTTATGGAGGCCTATCAAAAGTTCACATTCCAAGCTTCAAAACCATACCAAGTACATGTCCATTGGATCAAAATTGAGAGAGATATGATCAATTAAAGTTGGGGCAAATCAAGGCAAAATGGCAAGTCATGACCAGTTAGCACGCAGTCATTTTCACAAACACCTTGTGTGCAGGGTCTATCTAAGTTCATAGCGAAATATCTCATTGATGGAGGCTTCAATTGGAAAAATGCTCAACATCAATCTTGTTCATCTCCATCTCCTCTTCAACTTTGGTGTTGAAATATTTTTCATTTGATCAACTCATTGAGAGATATATTGAGGCAAAGTTAGGTGTTTCAACTGATTCACTCTCATGCACATGAGCTGGTCGAGGGCAGGTCTGGTGACATGCCTATGCAGTCAGAACCAAACACTTTCATGATTGATTTTAAGCACCTTAAAGGCTTCCATTGCAATTATTTTCAACTTCAATCTTGTTGTCCTCCATTCCCTCTTTCCAAATAACCAAAAAACCAACCAGTTTCATACATTGGTTCAAGAGATATGATGTTCTAAACTCACCCTCATGCTAGTTGTTTCCTTCCACACCAAGCAAACCAAAACCTGTTACATTTTGGTGTTGTCATGCGCATGCTTCATGAAATTCTGGCCTGTATATCAGATGTCCTATCGAGATGTCGAGACACTGATATACAACAACAATGAACAAGCTCAATACAAAAGTGTGCATAAAATGTAAAGAACACCATAAATTGTTAACCCAGTTCGGATCTAACCATCCTACATCTGGGGGCTACCAAGCCAGGGATGAAATCAATATTCGATAGTATCAATTCACTGATAACCACACCTGGTTCAATCAGCTCACTTAATCACTACCCTTCCTATGACTTCTACCTAGGACTCCCCTAGGTATGAGGCCCTCCTCAAATCCCTCTTCAATCACAACCCGTGACTGGTTCCTTACAAGATAAATAACAATGGTCGAAACACAAATTCTCAATACTTCACAGCTTATGAGAATTAACACACAGCTACTCAATGCTTAAAAGCTTATGAGTAACCTTACACAACTTACACTACAGTCCTTATACTGTTATCATAAGATACCAGTTAGGCTCACAAAACACAAGCACACAACCCTAAAAATACATGTAAGTTCGACACCTAAAACTAAGTTTACATCAGTCTATTTATAGCTTGAAATCTGGACTGAATTTGGGCTTCAAAGACGCAGCAAATAGACTGCTCACAAATCTGCAAAAATAACTCCAATAAAATAGGTCTTCACTCCAAAGTTTCCTATTATGTCTCCATAATTAGAAACAGCAGCAAATCCGAAAACCAACAAATAACCCTAATCCAAAAAAGCTTTGGATGCCACATAGGATAACCAATTATTCACAGAATATTCAGTTACAAATCATTGTAACAGAATCTGTAATAAAACCTGACTTCACAGCGCGATGTCCTATGAGCAGTCATGGAACATCTTCATTCGACATGTTGAACAGAGAGTAATCTACATTCAACATCTGCTGCTACATGAGTTTTAGCAAAATAATGCCAACCATAAAACCAAGGAAATAAGAATCTCCCCCTTTGGCTTATTTTTGGCTAAAACTCCACACACACTTAAATACCATCAGTATCAGCAGCGGAAGAAAACACCATTAATAGCAGCAAAAAAACTCCCCCTCAGCTGCACACACACACAGTCCAGCAAACAACTCATCATAGCAACTCCCCCTCAACAGCAACCTCAGCTGCACCTGCAGCACACACACCTCAGCTGCATCTGCAGCACACACATACTTACTACTCCCCCTTTTTAGCCACAAATATGACAAAGAGAGGTCATAGATAAACGTAAATATATTACATAGCAGTATATTGTTCAACACCAAACCAGAATTAAGTTGTCCAAAAAGAAAAGAGAAAAACAAAAACAGACAAAAACAGAAAATAAACTTGCAGATAGCCTAGCTAATCAACACTGTCCTCTTTATCAGAACCTCATCACTTTCACCTTTAGATTCAGAAGCACCATTCTCAGAACCAGAATCTTCAGAATGCTGGACACTCCTTCTATCAGACTCAGTAGATTCACCTTGTCCATCATCTTCAGTCCGCTCTTGATCTTTAGCAGCATTTCTCTTTTCAATCAAGATTTTAATCAGCTGCTCTAGCTTTTCCTTCCTTGCTGTATCTCTCCTGATAGATTCTTCCAGCTCTTTGCAAGTTTCCTGCATCTGAGCAATGATTTCATCATCAAGACTAGCATGACTTGAAGTTGAGAAGGATGTTCCAACATCAGACACATGATCTCCACCTAACAGCCTATAATTCAAAGTCATTGGAGGTTTTCTCTTGCTGACTTTGTCACTTCTTACTAAGCATTCAGGAAATTGGTCCAAGATCATTCCACAGATTAAGGATGGAAAACATATGGGTAGCTTAACAGCAGATGAGCTAGCTTGCTTCAAAACTTGTTCAAAGATATATGCTCCAAAGTTGAAAGGGACCTTCTTTCCAATAGCATAGATAAATTTTCCAAGCATGGATGAGATGGTGGAAATATGGTTGGTAGAAACCCAGTTTACCACTACAATTCTGTGAAGGATAGCATATTTGACACTTAGCTTCCCAGAAGAGAGCTTTCCTTCATTTAGCCAAACTTTGATGCAGCCACCTGTTATCTCCTCACAGATTTCATCATCTGTTGCTTCTAACTCAGCCTGATGGTCCGTAGGTCTCCCCAGAAAGTTATTAATCACTTTGGGAGAAAATTTCACAGCTTTGCCTCTTACATAGACTTTTCTGAGTTTGCTATTACAGTCTTCAGGGATACTCACAACAAACTCCTTAAGCAACTTCTCATACCATGGTCCTATGTCAGACACAGTCTTCATCAACCCAGCAGCTTCAATAAGATCAACCACTTCCTTATACTTGTTGAAGTCGTTTCCCAGTTCTCTCTCTAAAGCTACTCTTCTTTGGTTGACCATGTTCAACCTATCAGTTTGCCTCTGAGATCTGATAGTTTGATCCTCCCTTCTCCCACTGATGTCCTGGACATCAGTTCCAGCATTTGACTCATTCAGTTCTGTGACCCTCCTTTTCTTGATTGGAACCACAACTTTACTCCATTGCTTAGAAGGACCTGCTCCAGCCTTTCTTTTGTTACTCCCCACATCAGCAGATTTCTTAATCATTTCTGCATCCTTTGAAGTCTCAGTCACAATGGTATTCTCTTTTCTACTCCTGATTTTTTGAAGTATGTCAGCTATTGGTTCCTCATCAGAGTTTTTCTCAGCAATATTACTACACATCTCAGCCCTCTTCTTGCTTCTTCTTTCCCTAGCCACCTGAACTGGTATACAACTTTCAGTCCTATCAGTAGGACTATTATTTGTATTTCCAGCCATGGATATTGGGACATCAGACCTGACATCTTTATCAGCTTCACTAACAGCAATGGTGGCAAATCTTCTAAGACTCTGATCTCTGCTGGAAACATTATCATCAAGAGTCCTACTATCATTCTTAGTTTCATCCACCCTCCTATTCAAATTCTTTTCAGTGAAATTTTTTCTAGGGTTTATCTTATCAGAATAAAACCTAGTAATCATTTTGTCTTTCTTCCTAGATGAAAGGGGTTTATACTTCTTACTTGACATACTCTCATTTACAGAGTGGGAAACTGGTTGTTCACCTCTAGTGTCAGCAGGAACAACATTCAACGGTGTGATATCAAGGACAAGATCTGTGAGTTTGATCAATCGGTTAGGATCATAGTCTTCATCATTGACTTGGGAAGTTCTTGAATCAGCAGGAGCATCATGATGTTGAGACATTTTTTGTTGCTCACAAAATGCAGTATTGAAGAGAGTAAGAGCAAACCCTAGCGAAGAAGAGTTTTGAGAGAATAGGTTAGATGAAGTTTTTGCACTGTAGGATTGAGGTTGGAATGGGTTAGCTGGGCTATTTATAAGTTTTGGAAATGGGTCTTTATACGCGTGCCACTCACAAGTTCTTTGGTTTAACACTTCCACAATTGTGCTTTCGTCTTTCCACAGATAGCAATCCTCTGAGGTTCTTTCACCTCTCATAACAACAACATTCTTTTCATCCATTATTAAGCATTCATGGGTGGTAAAGATGACCTTAAGACCTTGATCACACAACTGGCTTATGCTTATTAGGTTAGTATCTAATCCTTCAATAAGCAATACTTCTTCCAGAATTGGCTGTCCTGGACAATCCACTCTTCCAACACCAAGCACTTTTCCTTTTGATCCATTACCAAAAACCACCTCATTAGGAGCATGGTACTTAACATCTGACATATATCTACTAACACCGGTCATATGTCGAGAACATCCACTATCAAAGAACCATTTTTCATCTGTAGAGACTCTGAAAGACTTGTAGTCCCTATGTTCTTTTACAAAATCCTTTGAAGTCCATATCCTTCTTGTTTCAACCCTGCCCTTTTTCCTACTATACTGTTGCATGGGTTTGGGATAACCATGTAGCTTGTAGCAAAATGCTTTTATATGACCAAACTTCCCGCAATGGTAGCATGTCCATCTTTGATTCTTTTTCTTTATGAACATCTTCTGATGCCTGGGAGGATGTTGCAACATGTTATTCAACATCTTCAAACTTCCCTTATCTTGAACGGGTAATTCCTCTGATTTCTTTCCTTCATCTAATTCATTTGTACCTTCAAATCCAATACCACTGACATTTCTAGCATCTCTTCCTGACTTCAAAATTTCATCAAGTATATCAGAACTCCCATTTAACATTCTGACATTTTTTATCATGTTGTCCAATTTTGAATTCAAAATGCTTACTTCACTTTGTAGATCAGCTATAGTAGACACATGCTCAATATTCTCAGCTTTTAAATGAACAGTAATACATGCTTGTTCTTCTTTCTGCTGACAAACTTCTTCGTGTTCAATGCACAACTTCTTGTAAGAGATAGCCAGCTCTTCAAAAGTAAGCTCTTCAGATTCTTCATCTGACTCACATACTCCTGTTAATGCTGTCACCAATTTTGCAGATTTCTCATCAGCTTCAGTATCATAATCATCTTCTGACCATGTCACAGATAATCCCTTCTTCTGTCTTTTGAGATAAGTGGGGCACTCAGTTTTTACGTGCCCAAATCCTTCACATTCATAGCATTGAACCCTCTTCCCTTGATTAGAGTCTTCTTCAGTTCTGGTTCTCCTGCCTCCATCCTGGTCTCTGTTGATGTCGAGAGACTTGTTTCGAACATTTTCTCTTGACTTCCAGTCCATCCTTTTCAACACTTTATTAAATTGTCTTCCAAGCAACACTAGCTCTTTGGACACATCTTCATCTTTGACTAGTTTTCCCTCATCATCTGAGTCATCAGCACCTGACACAAATGCTATACTCTTCTTCTTTTCATCTTTTTCACTGACTCCTAACTCAAAGGTTTGGAGTGATCCCATAAGCTCATCCACCTTCATCTTGTCAATGTTCTGAGCTTCCTCTATAGCAGTGACCTTTATATCAAATCTCTTAGGTAGAGACCTGAGAATCTTCCTGACCAGCTTGCTGTCAGACATCTTTTCTCCTAATGCACTAGAGGCATTAGCTATCTCAATAATGTTCATATGAAAATCATGAATGCTCTCATCCTCTTTCATCTTCAAACTCTCAAACTTGCTAGTGAGAAGCTGAAGCTTTGACATTTTCACCTTTGAGGTCCCTTCATGAGCAACTTTCAAGACCTGCCAAGCCTCTTTGGCAATAGTACAATGCTCAATCAGCCTGAAGATATTTCTGTTAACACCATTGAACAATGGATTCATGGCTTTAGAATTTCCAACAGACCCTTTGTATTCAGCATCATCCCAGTCCTCTTCTTCCTTCAGAACATCAGTAGGGTTACCTTTATCATCTTTAACCTTAGGGGGCTCCCATCCTTTGATGACAGCTTTCCATGCTTGATCATCCATGGATTTGATGAAAGCTATCATTCTAGGTTTCCAATACTCATAGTTTGAACCATCCAGTAGAGGTGGTTTATTCAGAGCTCCTCCATCCTTGTCCATTGTGCCAGAAAGTACCTTCCCTGAATCTCACCCAGAAACAACTAAGGGTGCCTGCTCTTGATGCCAATTGAAATTCTGGCATGTATATCAGATGTCCTATCGAGATGTCGAGACACTGATATACAACAACAATGAACAAGTTCAATACAAAAGTGTGCATAAAATGTAAAGAACACCAGAAATTGTTAACCCAGTTCGGATCTAACCATCCTACATCTGGGGGCTACCAAGCCAGGGATGAAATCAATATTCGATAGTATCAATTCACTGATAACCACACCCGGTTCAATCAGCTCACTTAATCACTACCCTTCCTATGACTTCTACCTAAGACTCCCCTAGGTATGAGGCCCTCCTCAAATCCCTCTTCAATCACAACCCGTGACTGGTTCCTTACAAGATAAATAACAATGGTCGAAACAAAAATTCTCAATACTTCACAGCTTATGAGAATTAACACACAACTACTCAATGCTTAAAAGCTTATGAGCAACCTTACACAACTGACACTACAGTCCTTATACTGTTATCATAAGATACCAGTTAGGCTCACAAAACACAAGCACACAACCCTAAAAATACATGTAAGTTCGACACCTAAAACTAGGTTTACATCAGTCTATTTATAGCTTGAAATCTGGACTGAATTTGGGCTTCAAAGACGCAGCAATTAGACTGCTCACAAATATGCAAAAATAACTCCAATAAAATAGGTCTTCACTCCAAAGTTTCCTATTATGTCTCCATAATTAGAAACAGCAGTAAATCCGAAAACCAACAAATAACCCTAATCCAAAAAAGCTTTGGATGCCACATAAGATAACCAATTATTCACAGAATATTCAGTTACAAATCATTGTAACAGAATCTGCAATAAAACCTGACTTCACAGCGCGATGTCCTATGAGCAGTCATGGAACATCTTCATTCGACATGTTGAACAGAGAGTAATCTACATTCAACATCTGCTGCTACATGAGTTTTAGCAAAATAATGCCAACCATAAAACCAAGGAAATAACACTTCACATACATCATGCATAACATTTCCATTTTGGGCTAAACCAACCTCTTACACACATTACATGGTCATCTACATCCTTTCCACAAATGTTCAAACCAAAGGAGAGAAAAGAAACTTGCTAGAGAAGTTGCAGCTGATACAACTCAGTACATCATCATCACCCTTCATCCTTACCTCACCATAATTTTCATGACCCTCTCCACATGTGAACAAAACACCATAACCCGTGCCATTAACCTCACTTCACTCTCCATTTTTCATTTCATTTTCACTCAACTCATTCTCCAACTGTTAACCAAACTTGTAACTATTAACCAAAGTTGGTTAACATTTAACTCACCATATATAAACCATTCTCTAACTGATTTTCAAGGAACTTTGGATCATTTTCACTTCTCACTATTTTTCAATCTCTCTCTCTCTGAGTTCTCTCTCTCTCTCTCGAGTTTACTCTCCCTCCAACTTCATTCATAATTCACAAACACCAAAAATTCTAATTTGACTCTCTCAAAAATCAAATCAAGTTCTCTCAACCTTTTCTTAAGAACACAACAACAACTTCATCAATCTTCAAGAACACTCAAGAACGCAAAGTCTCCGATCAAGCTCCGACCACCGCCGATCAACCGTGATCGCCTCCCCCACTCCAGCCGGACCACCACGCTGACCTCCCTAGCTCCGGCCAGCCACCACTCCATACTCTCTCCTCTCCACGAATTCTTCATCAATTTCTCCTCCGATCTACTTTCCGATAACAATTCTTGAATCTTTCGCTTCATTATTTGTTAATTGTTGAGGTTTGGATTGGATTAAAGTGAGTTTGATATTGATTTGTGATAAGAATTCTTGATTTGCTATGATAATTGTGATGTAAATTCTTGATTTGAGATTCTTGAAGTGTAGGTGTTTGTTAAAATGCATGAGATAATTGTGTTGAAGTTTGGTGTTGTTGCATAATCCGAATTGTTGAGAACTTGTGAAGTTGTTCCGATGTAGGTGAATGCACGAGTTGACGTAATTGAGGATTCGAACCGAATACTTGATGCAATACTTTTTTCCATGCTAAAAAGCCGGTTCGGATCGACTTATGTCAACTTTTGAATCATGTTTGTTTGCTTGAGAAATAAAAGTTTGGTTGTGTAGGAACGTTATCGTGTCGCTTTCCCGTAAAAATGTGTTTTGGTCATAACTTCCTAACCGTGGCATGTTTTTGCGAATACGAATAATGTAACTCGACTTTGTTGATGATTTCGGAGCTGTTGGTGGACTTTTTAGTCGATTTCGGACAACTTTTTTCTACTGTTTCGCTACTGCCAGCCGACTAAATCGTCCTAAAAGTCCCACTTCCGAGCGGAATTAATTTAAACCGAGTTCGTTTTTGAGTCCGTTGGCACGTTTGCGGTCAACCATACGATTTTCGTTCAATTCTGAGTCGGTGATTTTTGACGTGTTTTTTCTGTTTTGAGGCTTTTAAGCTCTGCTTTGTGCGGATTTTGCTTGTCGACTTGCATTTGATATGTGCTTATGCTTACTTGTTCATGCATGATCATTGTACTTACGTTTGTTCATTTCCGGATTGACTTGGTGCACGTTTTATGTTATTGCGTAGTTGCTGCCCCGTCTTGAAACACAAGTTCCGATGCATGTTTATTACTCGTATGCTCATCATTATGCTTGGTTTTGAGTTACGATGCATAGGTGCAACCTTCGGTTGCATCTCCTTGTGGTTTCTAATGCTTTTTTTGAGTTTATGCAAGGTTTTCATGGAGATTCCGACGACGGTTATGCACTTGGTATTCCACTTTATTTGTGGGATACCCGCCTCGCCTGTGACCTAATTACTATGCTATATACCGTTTTTTTGTCTGGATTATACTTTGTGCAGGTTGCATTGGTGTAGCCGCATTCGACTAGCGCACTATGTCTGATTTATTTTCACACCGATGTTTTGACGCTTATGCTTGTACCAGATTTCTGACTCGCTATTGTTTACATGATGAAAGCTTGCTCTCCGGGTTTCTTGTTCTGCTTGCATTGCTACTTACGGATGGCTATCCATGTGGTATAATTTCTCGAACCAATTTACTATTCTGCACTTTTTTTCTTTTGATGTCATGAGAAGTAGGATTGGGAGTCCGTGCCACTTGGTCGGCAATTCTGGAAGTCCTCAAAGGAGGCCATGTTTGTGATTGTTTACTTTTATGCCAAAGACCTCAAAGAGGCATCCCATTCCCGTATCCCCTTGTAAGACCTCCAAGAAGGAAATTGAAGGAAGTTAGGGTTCGTAACCGACCCCCGTTATTCTAGTTGAGTCGTTCTTAGCTCTCATTACATGATTGAAGCTTTGAACATCACCTACTCTTGTTATCGAGTCGGTCAAGTGGAATGAGGGTTTAGCAATCAAACCCCCATGCCTTGTCTATAGCTCGCATTGACCAATGCTGATGCTTAGGTGATCTGATTCACATCTTCCCCTTTCTTACTCTGCTCTCCATGGTTCTCGATATCGTTGGGTGAGTACCCATATTTCCCATAGCTAGCTTGTTTGCCTCGGTTGATATGACCCCTTGGCTAAAGCTCCCCCTTTCTTATTTTGATTATGTGGCATTATTGTTGACTGACACTGTTTACTCTTTTGTTGCTTTTATTTCGTTTTGTGATTGATTTATCCTGTGTTTACTTGTCTGATGACATGATCCCGTAGGATTCCTCGCTCCACTTAATTTTTGATTAAGTCAGAGGTAGGAGAGACATTAGTATAACAATCCATGCATGACAACATTAGTTAGATTCCCCCTTGATCCTGACCTTAGGGCCATCTTTTGCATGACAACATTAGGATAGAATTCCCCTTAGTGTTTTCTTTTCCTTTGAGTCCTCTCTTCTCATCTCATAACCTTTCTAAAACACTTAATAAAGGTTAACGTGTATTGCGCAAGAGCCTTATATATGGGAAGTGAGGTATGGGGGTCTCCCTTCATTCTTCTAGGGTACTTAGTATACGTCCTGTTGGGGACGATACGCGACGTATTCGTTCCTATGTTGTAGACTTGGGTGCAATGCAAGTTACAAACAAACTTCAATCCACTTCTTGTCTAAAAAACACAAAACAAACTCAAACCTTTTTCATACTTCGGAATTGTTAAGTTTCAAACCTATTTTCAGAAAAGAGCATGTTATTTTCCGTTTTGTCGCAAACAGGCATCGACCCTAACTTCCGAACGCGAATCTAGCGTCGCTCATAAATCACACGAACAAAGCAAAGTCATCCCTAGTGAAGGGAACTACGTCGCTCTGATTCTTCATTGGTTAATGGAGATACGTAGGCAGGAGATCGTGCGAGATCTCTCTGAGCACAACCTTTCTTTGTCACCTCTTTGTCTCTTTTCGACCCGTAGGTCGAACTACGACTACTCTGATTTCCTTTCTCTAGTCCGATTGAGAATACGTAGGTACAAGATGGCGATGTCTTGGCGAGCAACCTCCCCCCTTAGTTCGTGTCCAAACTACGTTGACTCTGACTTTCCCATTGCACGAGGGAATACGTAGGCATAGGACGAGGATATCCCATCGAGTCACTTCTTTTTCTTTTCTTCCTCGTTTCTTCGTTCTTGCTCGTTCCTGTTTCTTTTCCTTTTCAATAGCAGTGGAGCTCCAGACGACGACACCCTTTGATCGAGACAACAAGCGTGGATCCCATCGAGTACGATGGATGCGTGGGGGTCCAAATACCTTCCCCTCGCGTAACCGACTCCCTTACTCGTTTCTCTTGGTCGCGAGACCATGCTTTTTGTAACACCCCATTTTAATTATTTTATCGTCTGGTTTGTTTTGAATTGTTTGACCTTGTTTGGGGGAGTGTTTTGAGTGCGTTTAAGGGTTGCCCTTAGTTAGGAAGGTGAGTTGGTGAGATAAAGCCTTTAGATTAATATTAATAGTGGTATAGTTAATAATAATGATAATTTAATTAATAATAGTAATATTATTATTTTAGCATTATTATTGTTATTATTATTAATATTATTATTGTTAGTAATATTAATATTAGTGTGACAATTTTGTTGAATTAAAATAAAATAAGATAATTCATTAGTGGGCTGATGAGGGGCAGTTTGGTAATTAAGTGGTGATTAGTGAAAATTAAGGGTTTTAGAGTTAATCAGAATTTTGGGGAGAAAGGAAAAAGAGTTAGGAGAAAGAAAGATCAAGGGTGTGCTAGAGCTGGCATTTGATCAGGATTTTCGCAGGAATCAAGCAAGAATTCAAGGTAAGGGGGAGAAACGGGTTTAATATTGGTGATATATTCATGATAGGGTAGTGGGGAGTCCTTAACCCCGTAGGCATTTGTATGCAAAACTGTTGAATTGATGATTGTTGTATATGTCTGTTGTGATTCTGAAAATCGTGTATGGATTGATATGTATTTTCATGAATTGTTGTGGTTGTTGCTGTTGTGTAAACATATGTTGCAGACCTGTTGATTTTGACTCGAGTTAGGAGAACGATTTGAGATTATAGACTTATAATACATGTAGTAATTCTAGGTACAAAAGAAAAGATGAAAACTGGACCTAAAATCAGTGTAGAAACGATTCTAGGACTGGTTGGAAGTGAAGAAGTGTGGAAATCGTAGCAGAGTACAGAATGGTGAGGTCTCTGGTGATTTGCGTAATAGATCTGGCCATACGCGTATCAGGTAAGGCGATACGCATATGGGAAAGCTGATACGCGGCAATACGCGTATGAAAGTGAGGCAATACGCGTAGTAGGATGGTCGTACGCGTATTGTATTGGGATTGGGAAAATTCAGGGTGAAGAGGTCTCTGTCCGTACGCGTACGACATAAGGCAATACGCGTAAGGACTTGGGCATTGTTAGGAGATACGCGTACGAAGGGAGTCAATACGCGTATGGGTTGGGCGAGCGAGCTGGCAATACGCGTATGGCCTGGGGCAATACGCGTATGGCCAGCGAAGTTGCAGAATTTTACCGTTTCGCGATTTCTTTCTCCTTTTTGCGTCCAATTCGGTTTCTTTTGGTCTGCGAGGTTGGGAATAGGTGCTAGTTGCTGAGAAATAAAACATTGGTGATGGAAATAATAATTTTAATAATTTTAAGGGATTAATTAATGATTTAGATGTTTGGTGTGCATGAAACAATTATGTAATGATGGTGTTGATGTTATGTTAAGGTGTGATCAGGAGGATCGTGTACATGTGTTCTGATATTATACATGTGTTATTGTGCATCATGTGTCATGCATTTTCATGGTGATTGGTGGGATGGATCGTTGCTCAGGAGAAGTGTATGTGATTCATCCGTACTCCTATATGGAGAATGATGGGGGATAGATCATTGCCAAGTAGAGGTGTATGTGATCTATCTGGGGTTCGATTGAATGAACCAACGAGTCGGTACCGCATGCATGTTGTCGTGTTGCATTACATTATTAACTGATGTTGTTGATGATGTTGGACAGTAGGTCGTGTTGGTGTGTTGTTAATTTATATATGTGAATGCTACCTTCTTATCATGTATTTATCCACCGTTATATATTGAATGTGATTTCTCACCCCTTTGTTGTTGTTGTTGTGTCTGTGCTTCTTCGGAAGTACAGATAACCCAGGTACTTAGGTTGCTTGGATGTTCGTGTTTCCTATTTGAGTCTATAGGAGTGCTCTGATACGTAACACGGGATGTCGGGATATTTTTGTAGTAGTTTTAATTTTATTGCATTCTTTGTTACGTATTCCATTTTATTGAATTATTTTATGGAGAACCTTGCTTTAAGGAACTATTGGTGTATTTAGGCGGATGGCCGTGAATTGAAACTAAATGATTATTTCTGCTGATTCTTTATTCAATTTAATACAATAAAGAGTTTATGTTGGTTTTTATGATGTGACATTCCACTTTTTGGTGCAAACTCTGATTTATCTTTAATATTTTTGTTATTTTCGAAATGGGGAAAGTGGGGTGTTACAATTGGTATCAGAGCAAGTCGGTCCGTCCGGCCAGGTGTTATAGTTGAGTCTGTCCTTAGAATAGAATTGTTTGTGTGTTCTGACCTTGTGATGATTGTTGTCCAGTATAGCAGAAAGGAATGATGCTGCTCTTGCTGCTGCTATGCAAGCCATGGCACAAGCTGTAGAGAATGCCAACCAGGGTGGAGGTGCTCAGTTTCGTGACTTAGCACAGTTTCAGAACAATAAGCCGCCGACATATGAGGGAGGTATCTTGGATCCAGAGGCTGCACAGAAATGGCTGAAGGTTATGGAGAAGATCTTTAGGACCTTGGAATGCAGTGATGCCTAGAAGGTACGGTTTGGTACTCATATGCTGGAAGGAGAGGCTGAGGCTTGGTGGGACAACAGTCGCCAGAGATTGGAAGCTGCAGGTACTGAGATTACTTGGGCTGTGTTTCAAGCTGAGTTTCTGGAAAAGTACTTTCCGGAAGACATCCGTAGTACGAAAGAGGTTGAATTTTTGGAGCTAAAACAGGGTGATAAGACAGTTGCTGAGTATACCGCTAAGTTTGAGGAGTTCGTTCAGTATTGTGCTCATTACAATACTAAAGAAGCTATGACGTCGAAGTGTTTGAAGTTTGAGAACGGGCTACGTCCCGAGATCAAATTGGGTATTGCTTGTCAGAAGATAAGAAACTATCCAGAGCTGGTAAGCAAAAGCAGAATTTATAATAATGACAACAGAGCCAGGATTACTCATTACAAGGCTGTGAACGAGAAGAAAAATAAGCAGAGATTTGGAGGTACTCCTTACAGTGCTCCAGTTGATAAGGGGAAAGGGAAAACTGGTGTGGGGAAGAAGCCAAAGGAGAAGGGAGCAGGTGCTGATACTCTCAAGTGCTTCAGATGTGGTAGCGCGGGTCACCGTGCTAACAACTGTCAGAATGAGGTGAAGAAATGTTTCAAGTGTGGCAAAGCAGGTCATGTTATAGCTGATTGCAGAGCCACTATGCCTACTTGTTATAATTGCGGAGAGAAGGGTCACATCAGCACTCACTGTGAGAAGCCGAAGAAGTCTCAGGCGTCTCAAACTAGTGGGAGGGTGTTTGCCTTGGTGGGAGCCCAATCCACTAGGGAGGAGCATTTCGTCAAAGGTACTTGCTTTATTAATAATGTTCCTTTGATTGCTATCATTGACACGGGTGCAACGCACTCGTTTATTTCTGTTGACCATGTGAAGAGATTAGGGATTGTACCATCTACTCTAGAGCAGAGGATGACGATTGAAACTCCATCTATTGGTTCCGTGGTTACTTCTTTGGTGTGTTTGAAGTGTCCGCTGACCGTGTTTGGTAGAGATTTCAAAGTGGACTTGATTTGTCTGCCACTCGATAATCTTGATGTTATTTTGGGAATGAACTGGTTGGAGTTCAACTGGGTGTATATTGATTGCTTCAGGAAGACTTTGTTGTTTCTTACTCATGAAGAGGAAGCATTAGCAGATTCACTATCTAGCAAGGAGTTGAGGGCGTTGTTGGAGGACGAAGCGAAGCTGTTTGCGGTGTTTGCCTTATTATCTGTTGAAAGTAAGACTTCAGTTAATGAATTACCAGTAGTGAATGAATTTCCTGAAGTGTTTCCAGATGACATCACAGAATTTCCTCCGACAAGGGAAGTTGAGTTCGCTATTGATCTTGTACCGGGTACCAGACCTATCTCTATGGCACCGTACAGGATGTCTGCATCAGAGTTGGGGGAGTTAAAATCTCAGGTCGGGGAATTGCTCGAGAAGAAGTTTATCAGACCAAGTGTGTCGCCGTGGGGAGCTCCCGTGTTGTTGGTGAAGAAGAAGGATGGTAGTATGCGTCTGTGCATTGACTACCGTCAGTTGAATAAAGTAACCATTAAGAATAAGTATCCACTTCCTAGGATTGATGACATAATGGATCAGCTGGTAGGAGCTCGTTTTTTCACCAAAATTGATCTGAGGTCGGGTTACCATCAGATTAGAGTAAAGGAAGGTGATATTCAGAAGACTGCTTTCAGAACTCGCTACGGACATTACGAATATACAGTGATGCCTTTCGGAGTGTCTAATGCGTCGGGTGTATTTATGGAATATATGAATCGTATTTTCCATTCTTATCTAGATCAGTTTATTGTGGTATTTATTGATGATATACTGATCTATTCGAAGTCTGACGAAGAGCATGCAGGTCACTTGAGAATTGCATTGCAGGTGTTGAAAGATAATAAATTGTTTGCAAAGTTCTCGAAGTGTGAATTTTGGTTGAAGACTGTGAGTTTCTTGGGCCATGTGATTTCTGGTGATGGTATAACGGTGGATCCCTCTAAAGTAAGTGCAGTACTTCAGTGGGAAACTCCGAAGACCGCAACGGAGATTAGAAGCTTTTTGGGTTTGGCAGGTTACTATAGAAGGTTCATTGAAGGGTTTTCTAAATTGGCATTGCCGTTGACTCAGTTACCAGAAAGAATCAAGCCTTTGTCTAGGATGCTGCCTGTGAGGAGAGTTTCGAAGAACTGAAGAAGAAGTTGACAACAACACCAGTGTTCATTTTACCAAGTCCAAATGATTCTTTCGTAGTGTATTGTGATGCGTCTAAGATGGGATTAGGCGGTGTGTTGATGCAAGGTGGAAAGGTAGTGGCTTATGCTTCAAGACAATTAAGGGTGCATGAGAGGAAATATCCTACTCATAATCTTGAATTAGCTGCAGTGGTGTTCGTGTTAAAAATTTGGAGGCATTATTTGTATGGATCGAGATTTAAAGTGTTTAGTGATCACAAGAGTTTGAAATATTTGTTCGATCAGAAGGAATTGAATATGAGGCAGAGAAGATGGTTAGAATTCTTGAAAGACTATGACTTTAATTTGAGTTACCATCCGGGAAAAGCTAATGTTGTGGCAGATGCTCTGAGTCAGAAGACAATTCATATGTATGCGTTAATGGTGAAGGAAATGGAATTGATTGAACAGTTCAGAGATTTGAGTATGGTTTGTGAAACTACACCAGGAAGTATCAGATTGGGTATGCTGAAAGTAAATAATGACTTTTTGGATGTGATTAGGGAAAATCAGAAACTGGATGTGAAATTAGTAGACTTGATGCCTACAGAAGGAGATGATCCTGATAGTGACTTTAAAGTGGATAATGTTGGTGTGTTGAGATTCCGAGGCAGAATTTGTGTACCGGATAATAAGGAATTAAAAACGCCAATCTTAGAGGAAAGTCATCAGAGTAGCTTGAGTATTCATCCGGGAGCTACAAAGATGTACCATGATTTGAAGAAGTTGTTTTGGTGGTCCGATATGAAGAGGGACATAGCTCAGTTTTTCTATGCTTGTTTGACATCTCAGAAGTCAAAAGTGGAACATCAGAAGCCTTCGGGATTAATGCAACCGTTGGAAATCCCTGAGTGGAAATGGGACAGTATTGCGATGGATTTTGTGACTGGTTTGCCAAATACGGCGAGAGGCTTTGATGCTATTTGGGTAGTGGTGGATCGACTTACGAAATCCGCACATTTTATACCAATTAACATCAGTTTCCCATTGTCGAAGCTAGCGGAAATTTATATCGGAATAATTGTGAAGTTGCATGGCGTTCTGTCGAGCATAGTGTCGGATAGAGATCTAAGGTTTACTTCAGAATTTTGGAGGAGTCTGCAGGAAGCCTTGGGTTCTAAGTTGAAGTTGAGCTCGGCTTATCATCCACAGACCGATGGTCAGTTAGAGAGGATCATTCAGTCATTGGAGGATTTGCTGAGAGCCTGCGTATTGGAAAGAGGTGGTGCATGGGATACTCATTTGCCATTGATCGAGTTCACGTATAATAACAGTCACCATTCTAGCATCGGAATGGAACCTTTTGAAGCTTTGTATGGACGGAAGTGTAGGACACCTCTGTGTTGGTATGAGACAGGTGAGAAGGTGGTGCTTGGACCAGAGATTGTGAAGCAGACTACTGAGACAATTCAAATGATCCGTGAGAAGATGAAAGCGTCTCAGAGTAGGCAGAAAAGTTATCACGATAATCGAAGAAAGGAATTGGAATTTAGTGAAGGTGATCACGTATTCCTAAGAGTTAACCCAGTGACCGGTGTGGGTCGTGCTTTGAAATCTAAGAAGTTGGATCCTAAGTTTATTGGATCGTATCAAATCTTACAGAGAGTTAGTGCAGTTGCTTATAGAGTGGCATTGCCACCGGAGCTTTCGAACTTGCATGATGTGTTTCATGTGTCACAACTTTGGAAGTATGTTTCAGATCCGTCTCATGTGATTTAGAGAGACGAAGTTCAGATCAGGGAGAATCTTACCGTAGAGACGATGCTGTTGAGGATCGAGGATCGTAAGATGAAACAACTCAGAGGAAAGGAGATACCTCTGGTGAGAGTAGCTTGGGGAGGTGCTGCAGGAGGCAGTGTGACCTGGGAATTGGAAAGTAGGATGCGAGAGTCATATCCAGATTTGTTTCCATCAGGTAATTTTCGAGGACGAAAATAATTTAAGTGGGGGAGAGTTGTAACACCCCATTTTAATTATTTTATCGTCTGGGTTGTTTTGAATTGTTTGACCTTGTTTGGGGGAGTGTTTTGAGTGCGTTTAAGGGTTGCCCTTAGTTAGGAAGGTGAGTTGGTGAGATAAAGCCTTTAGATTAATATTAATAGTGGTATAATTAATAATAATGATAATTTAATTAATAATAGTAATATTATTATTTTAGTATTATTATTGTTATTATTATTATTATTATTATTATTATTATTGTTAGTAATATTAATATTAGTGTGACAATTTTGTTGAATTAAAATAAAATAAGATAATTCATTAATGGGCTGATGAAGGGCAGTTTGGTAATTAAGTGGTGATTAGTGAAAATTAAGGGTTTTAGAGGTAATCAGAATTTTGGGGAGAAAGGAAAAAGAGTTAGGAGAAAGGAAGATCAAGGGTGTGCTAGAGCTGGCATTTGATCAGGATTTTCGCAGGAATCAAGCAAGAATTCGAGGTAAGGGGGGAGAAACGGGTTTAATATTGGTGATATATTCATGATAGGGTAGTGGGGAGTCCTTAACCCCGTAGGCATTTGTATGCAAAACTGTTGAATTGATGATTGTTGTATATGTCTGTTGTGATTCTGAAAATCGTGTATGGATTGATATGTATTTTCATGAATTATTGTGGTTGTTGCTGTTGTGTGAACATATGTTGCAGATCTGTTGATTTTGACTCGAGTTAGGAGAACGATTTGAGATTATAGACTTATAATACATGTAGTAATTCTAGGTACAAAAGAAAAGATGAAAACTGGACCTAAAATCAGTGTAGAAACGATTATAGGACTGGTTGGAAGTGAAGAAGTGTCGAAATTGTAGTAGAGTACAGAATGGTGAGGTCTCTGGTGATTTGCGTAATAGATCTGGCCATACGCGTATCAGGTAAGGCGATACGCGTATCGAAAAGCTAATACGCGGAAATACGCGTATGAAAGTGAGGCAATACGCGTAGTAGGATGGCCGTACGCGTATTGTATTGGGATTGGGAAAATTTAGGGTGAAGAGGTCTCTGTCCGTACGCGTACGTCATAAGGCAATACGCGTAAGGACTTGGGCATTGTGAGGAGATACGCGTACGAAGGGAGTCAATACGCGTATGGGTTGGGCGAGCGAGCTGGCAATACGCGTATAGCCAGCGAAGTTGCAGAATTTTACCGTTTTGCGATTTCTTTCTCGTTTTCGCACCCGATTCGGTTTCTTTTGGTCTGAGAGGTTGGGAATAGGTGCCAGGTGCTGAGAAATAAAACATTGGTGATGGAAATAATAATTTTAATAATTTTAAGGGATTAATTAATGATTTAGATGTTTGGTGTGCATGAAACAATTATGTAATGATGGTGTTGATGTTATGTTAAGGTGTGATCAGGAGGATCGTGTACATGTGTTCTGATATTATACATGTGTTATTGTGCATCATGTGTCATGCATTTTCATGGTGATTGGTGGGATGGATCGTTGCTCAGGAGAAGTGTATGTGATTCATCCGTACTCCTATATGGAGAATGATGGGGGATAGATCATTGCCAAGTAGAGGTGTATGTGATCTATCCGGGGTTCGATTGAATGAACCAACGAGTCGGTACCGCATGCATGTTGTCGTGTTGCATTACATTATTAACTGATGTTGTTGATGATGTTGGACAGTAGGTCGTGTTGGTGTGTTGTTAATTTATATATGTGAATGCTACCTTCTTATCATGTATTTATCCACCGTTATATATTGAATGTGATTTCTCACCCCTTTGTTGTTGTTGTTGTGTCTGTGCTTCTTCGGAAGTACAGATAACCCAGGTACTTAGGTTGCTTGGATGTTCGTGTTTCCTATTTGAGTCTATAGGAGTGCTCTGATACGTAACACGGGATGTCGGGATATTTTTGTAGTAGTTTTAATTTTATTGCATTCTTTGTTACGTATTCCATTTTATTGAATTATTTTATGGAGAACCTTGTTTTAAGGAACTATTGGTGTATTTAGGCGGATGGCCGTGAATTGAAACTAAATGATTATTTCTGCTGATTCTTTATTCAATTTAATACAATAAAGAGTTTATGTTGGTTTTTATGATGTGACATTCCACTTTTTGGTGCAAACTCTGATTTATCTTTAATATTTTTGTTATTTTCGAAATGGAGAAAGTGGGGTGTTACAATTGGTATCAGAGCAGGTCGGTCCGTCCGGCCAGGTGTTATAGTTGAGTCTGTCCTTAGAATAGAAGTTGTTTGTGTGTTCTGACCTTGTGATGATTGTTGTCCAGTATAGCAGAAAGGAATGATGCTGCTCTTGCTGCTGCTATGCAAGCCATGGCACAAGCTGTAGAGAATGCCAACCAGGGTGGAGGTGCTCAGTTTCGTGACTTAGCACAGTTTTAGAACAATAAGCCGCCGACATATGAGGGAGGTATCTAGGATCCAGAGGCTGCACAGAAATGGCTGAAGGTTGTGGAGAAGATCTTTAGGACCATGGAATGCAGTGATGCCTAGAAGGTACGGTTTGGTACTCATATGCTGGAAGGAGAGGCTGAGGCTTGGTGGGACAACAGTCGCCAGAGATTGGAAGCTGCAGGTACTGAGATTACTTGGGCTGTGTTTCAAGCTGAGTTTCTGGAAAAGTACTTTCCGGAAGACATCTGTAGTACGAAAGAGGTTGAATTTTTGGAGCTAAAACAGGGTGATAAGACAGTTGCTGAGTATACCGCTAAGTTTGAGGAGTTGGTTCAGTATTGTGCTCATTACAATACTAAAGAAGTTATGACGTCGAAGTGTTTGAAGTTTGAGAACGGGCTACGTCCCGAGATCAAATTGGGTATTGCTTGTCAGAAGATAAGAAACTATCCAGAGCTGGTAAGCAAAAGCAGAATTTATAATAATGACAACAGAGCCAGGATTACTCATTACAAGGCTGTGAACGAGAAGAAAAATAAGCAGAGATTTGGAGGTACTCCTTACAGTGCTCCAGTTGATAAGGGGAAACTGGTATGGGGAAGAAGCCAAAGGAGAAGGGAGCAGGTGCTGATACTCTCAAGTGCTTCAGATGTGGTGGCGCGGGTCACCGTGCTAACAACTGTCAGAATGAGGTGAAGAAGTGTTTCAAGTGTGGCAAAGCAGGTCATGTTATAGCTGATTGCAGAGCCACTATGCCTACTTGTTATAATTGCGGAGAGAAGGGTCACATCAGCACTCACTGTGAGAAGCCGAAGAAGTCTCAGGCGTCTCAAACTAGTGGGAGGGTGTTTGCCTTGGTGGGAGCCCAATCCACTGGGGAGGAGCATTTCGTCAAAGGTACTTGCTTTATTAATAATGTTCCTTTGATTGCTATCATTGACACGGGTGCAACGCACTCGTTTATTTCTGTTGACTATGTGAAGAGATTAGGGATTATGCCATCTACTCTAGAGCAGAGGATGACGATTGAAACTCCATCTATTGGTTCCGTGGTTACTTCTTTGGTGTGTTTGAAGTGTCCGCTGACCGTGTTTGGTAGAGATTTCAAAGTGGACTTGATTTGTCTGCCACTCGGTAATCTTGATGTTATTTTGGGAATGAACTGGTTGGAGTTCAACTGGGTGTATATTGATTGCTTCAGGAAGACTTTGTTGTTTCTTACTCATGAAGAGGAAGCATTAGCAGATTCACTATCTAGCAAGGAGTTGAGGGCGTTGTTGGAGGACGAAGCGAAGCTGTTTGCGGTGTTTGCCTTATTATCTGTTGAAAGTAAGACTTCAGTTAATGAATTACCAGTAGTGAATGAATTTCCTGAAGTGTTTCCAGATGACATCACAGAATTTCCTCCGACAAGGGAAGTTGAGTTCGCTATTGATCTTGTACCGGGTACCAGACCTATCTCTATGGCACCGTACAGGATGTCTGTATCAGAGTTGGGGGAGTTAAAATCTCAGGTCGGGGAATTGCTCGAGAAGAAGTTTATCAGACCAAGTGTGTCGCCGTGGGGAGCTCCAGTGTTGTTGGTGAAGAAGAAGGATGGTAGTATGCGTCTGTGCATTGACTACCGTCAGTTGAATAAAGTAACCATTAAGAATAAGTATCCACTTCCTAGGATTGATGACATAATGGATCAGCTGGTAGGAGCTCATTTTTTCACCAAAATTGATCTGAGGTCGGGTTACCATCAGATTAGAGTAAAGGAAGGTGATATTCAGAAGACTGCTTTCAGAACTCGCTACGGACATTACGAATATACAGTGATGCCTTTCGGAGTGTCTAATGCGTCGGGTGTATTTATGGAATATATGAATCGTATTTTCCATTCTTATCTAGATCAGTTTATTGTGGTATTTATTGATGATATACTGATCTATTCGAAGTCTGACGAAGAGCATGCAGGTCACTTGAGAATTGCATTGCAGGTGTTGAAAGATAATAAATTGTTTGCAAAGTTCTCGAAGTGTGAATTTTGGTTGAAGACTGTGAGTTTCTTGGGCCATGTGATTTCTGGTGATGGTATAACGGTGGATCCCTCTAAAGTAAGTGCAGTACTTCAGTGGGAAACTCCGAAGACCGCAACGGAGATTAGAAGCTTTTTGGGTTTGGCAGGTTACTATAGAAGGTTCATTGAAGGGTTTTCTAAATTGGCATTGCCGTTGACTCAGTTACCAGAAAGAATCAAGCCTTTGTCTAGGATGCTGCCTGTGAGGAGAGTTTCGAAGAACTGAAGAAGAAGTTGACAACAACACCAGTGTTCATTTTACCAAGTCCAAATGATTCTTTCGTAGTGTATTGTGATGCGTCTAAGATGGGATTAGGCGGTGTGTTGATGCAAGGTGGAAAGGTAGTGGCTTATGCTTCAAGACAATTAAGGGTGCATGAGAGGAAATATCCTACTCATAATCTTGAATTAGCTGCAGTGGTGTTCGTGTTAAAAATTTGGAGGCATTATTTGTATGGATCAAGATTTAAAGTGTTTAGTGATCACAAGAGTTTGAAATATTTGTTCGATCAGAAGGAATTGAATATGAGGCAGAGAAGATGGTTAGAATTCTTGAAAGACTATGACTTTAATTTGAGTTACCATCCGGGAAAAGCTAATGTTGTGGCAGATGCTCTGAGTCAGAAGACAATTCATATGTATGCGTTAATGGTGAAGGAAATGGAATTGATTGAACAGTTCAGAGATTTGAGCATGGTTTGTGAAACTACACCAGGAAGTATCAGATTGGGTATGCTGAAAGTAAATAATGACTTTTTGGATGTGATTAGGGAAAATCAGAAACTGGATGTGAAATTAGTAGACTTGATGCCTACAGAAGGAGATGATCCTGATAGTGACTTTAAAGTGGATAATGTTGGTGTGTTGAGATTCCGAGGCAGAATTTGTGTACCGGATAATAAGGAATTAAAAACGCCAATCTTAGAGGAAAGTCATCAGAGTAGCTTGAGTATTCATCCGGGAGCTACAAAGATGTACCATGATTTGAAGAAGTTGTTTTGGTGGTCCGATATGAAGAGGGACATAGCTCAGTTTTTCTATGCTTGTTTGACATCTCAGAAGTCAAAAGTGGAACATCAGAAGCCTTCGGGATTAATGCAACCGTTGGAAATCCCTGAGTGGAAATGGGACAGTATTGCGATGGATTTTGTGACTGGTTTGCCAAATACGGCGAGAGGCTTTGATGCTATTTGGGTAGTGGTGGATCGACTTACGAAATCCGCACATTTTATACCAATTAACATCAGTTTCCCATTGTCGAAGCTAGCGGAAATTTATATCGGAATAATTGTGAAGTTGCATGGCGTTCTGTCGAGCATAGTGTCAGATAGAGATCTGAGGTTTACTTCAGAATTTTGGAGGAGTCTGCAGGAAGCCTTGGGTTCTAAGTTGAAGTTGAGCTCGGCTTATCATCCACAGACCGATGGTCAGTTAGAGAGGATCATTCAGTCATTGGAGGATTTGCTGAGAGCCTGCGTATTGGAAAGAGGTGGTGCATGGGATACTCATTTGCCATTGATCGAGTTCACGTATAATAACAGTCACCATTCTAGCATCGGAATGGAACCTTTTGAAGCTTTGTATGGACGGAAGTGTAGGACACCTCTGTGTTGGTATGAGACAGGTGAGAAGGTGGTGCTTGGACCAGAGATTGTGAAGCAGACTACTGAGACAATTCAAATGATCCGTGAGAAGATGAAAGCGTCTCAGAGTAGGCAGAAAAGTTATCACGATAATCGAAGAAAGGAATTGGAATTTAGTGAAGGTGATCACGTATTCCTAAGAGTTAACCCAGTGACCGGTGTGGGTCGTGCTTTGAAATCTAAGAAGTTGGATCCTAAGTTTATTGGATCGTATCAAATCTTACAGAGAGTTTGTGCAGTTGCTTATAGAGTGGCATTGCCACCGGAGCTTTCGAACTTGCATGATGTGTTTCATGTGTCACAACTTTGGAAGTATGTTTCAGATCCGTCTCATGTGATTTAGAGAGACGAAGTTCAGATCAGGGAGAATCTTACCGTAGAGACGATGCTGTTGAGGATCGAGGATCGTAAGATGAAACAACTCAGAGGAAAGGAGATACCTCTGGTGAGAGTAGCTTGGGGAGGTGCTGCAGGAGGCAGTGTGACCTGGGAATTGGAAAGTAGGATGCGAGAGTCATATCCAGATTTGTTTCCATCAGGTAATTTTCGAGGACGAAAATAATTTAAGTGGGGGAGAGTTGTAACACCCCATTTTAATTATTTTATCGTCTGGGTTGTTTTGAATTGTTTGACCTTGTTTGGGGGAGTGTTTTGAGTGCGTTTAAGGGTTGCCCTTAGTTAGGATGTGAGTTGGTGAGATAAAGCATTTAGATTAATATTAATAGTGGTATAATTAATAATAATGATAATTTAATTAATAATAGTAATATTATTATTTTAGTATTATTATTGTTATTATTATTATTATTATTATTATTATTATTATTGTTAGTAATATTAATATTAGTGTGACAATTTTGTTGAATTAAAATAAAATAAGATAATTCATTAGTGGGCTGATGAAGGGCAGTTTGGTAATTAAGTGGTGATTAGTGAAAATTAAGGGTTTTAGAGGTAATCAGAATTTTGGGGAGAAAGGAAAAAGAGTTAGGAGAAAGGAAGATCAAGGGTGTGCTAGAGCTGGCATTTGATAAGGATTTTCGCAGGAATCAAGCAAGAATTCGAGGTAAGGGGGGAGAAACGGGTTTAATATTGGTGATATATTCATGATAGGGTAGTGGGGAGTCCTTAACCCCGTAGGCATTTGTATGCAAAACTGTTGAATTGATGATTGTTGTATATGTCTGTTGTGATTCTGAAAATCGTGTATGGATTGATATGTATTTTCATGAATTATTGTGGTTGTTGCTGTTGTGTGAACATATGTTGCAGATCTGTTGATTTTGACTCGAGTTAGGAGAACGATTTGAGATTATAGACTTATAATACATGTAGTAATTCTAGCTACAAAAGAAAAGATGAAAACTGGACCTAAAATCAGTGTAGAAACGATTATAGGACTGGTTGGAAGTGAAGAAGTGTGGAAATCGTAGTAGAGTACAGAATGGTGAGATCTCTGGTGATTTGCGTAATAGATCTGGCCATAAGCGTATCAGGTAAGGCGATACGCGTATCGAAAAGCTGATACGCGGAAATACGCGTATGAAAGTGAGGCAATACGCGTAGTAGGATGGCCGTACGCGTATTGTATTGGGATTGGGAAAATTTAGGGTGAAGAGGTCTCTGTCCGTACGCGTACGTCATAAGGCAATACGCGTAAGGACTTGGGCATTGTGAGGAGATACGCGTACGAAGGGAGTCAATACGCGTATGGGTTGGGCGAGCGAGCTGGCAATACGCGTATAGCCAGCGAAGTTGCAGAATTTTACCGTTTCGCGATTTCTTTCTCGTTTTCGTGTCCGATTCGGTTTCTTTTGGTCTGAGAGGTTGGGAATAGGTGCCAGGTGCTGAGAAATAAAACATTGGTGATGGAAATAATAATTTTAATAATTTTAAGGGATTAATTAATAATTTAGATGTTTGGTGTGCATGAAACAATTATGTAATGATGGTGTTGATGTTATGTTAAGGTGTGATCAGGAGGATCATGTACATGTGTTCTGATATTATACATGTGTTATTGTGCATCATGTGTCATGCATTTTCATGGTGATTGGTGGGATGGATCGTTGCTCAGGAGGAGTGTATGCGATTCATCCGTACTCCTATATGGAGAATGGTGGGGGATAGATCATTGCCAAGTAGAGGTGTATGTGATCTATCCGGGGTTTGATTGAATGAACCAACGAGTCGGTACCGCATGCATGGTGTCGTGTTGCATTACATTATTAACTGATGTTGTTGATGATGTTGGACAGTAGATCGTGTTGGTGTGTTGTTAATTTATATATGTGAATGTTACCTTCTTATCATGTATTTATCCACCGTTATATATTGAATGTGATTTCTCACCCCTTTGTTG
This sequence comes from Lathyrus tuberosus, assembly GCA_022829125.1. Classification (NCBI taxonomy): domain Eukaryota; kingdom Viridiplantae; phylum Streptophyta; class Magnoliopsida; order Fabales; family Fabaceae; genus Lathyrus; species Lathyrus tuberosus. The sequence goes on along the minus strand of JALAZF010000515.1, from coordinate 935,063 downwards.
TTGTTGTGTCTGTGCTTCTTCGGAAGTACAGATAACCCAGGTACTTAGGTTGCTTGGATGTTCGTGTTGCCTATTTGAGTCTATAGGAGTGCTCTGATACGTAACACGGGATGTCGGGATATTTTTGTAGTAGTTTTAATTTTATTGCATTCTTTGTTACGTATTCCATTTTATTGAATTATTTTATGGAGAACCTTGTTTTAAGGAACTATTGGTGTATTTAGGCGGATGGTCGTGAATTGAAACTAAATGATTATTTCCGCAGATTCTTTATTCAATTTAATACAATAAAGAGTTTATGTTGGTTTTGATGATGTGACATTCCACTTTTTGGTGCAAACTCTGATTTATCTTTAATATTTTTGTTATTTTCGAAATGGGGAAAGTGGGGTGTTACACTTTTCCCTTCCCCCAGGTTTACCCAATGTTTCCTTTCCCTCTCTTGGGATAAATACACATTGCTGGCGACTATGTTTTCGTGCCACTTTCGCGTTTGTACCTGGATGAAAATCCCGGGAGCGACACATCCCAATCAGAATATAACATAACATGTTTCCATACAAGTTCGTTGAATCGCAACTATGACATCATTCCCCATCTATGCCTCTAGCATTCTCGTGGATGGGACGACTCAACTCTAGCAACTACTCGCTCATGGATAAACACATAGAAGCCTCTTACATTTGAGTATCACAATCTAAGTTATTTACCATAACCTAAGTAATCTTTCTGATTCCGTTCATCTAGTTATAGCTCTAGATTTAATTTCACTCATCATCATAGGTTTTAATCCATTACTATTCATTCAATGCAAAGAAGTAAACTTTTTTTAGCAAATACAGTATTCTCCCTTGGCGAGACTCAGCGAGCCTCCCAGCGAGATCTCACTTGGAAAGCCTCAAGCAAGCTCCCACCGAGACTAAACAGAATGTATGCCTTCAAAAATTCACTACATTGTTTGGCGAGACCTGGCAAGCCTCCTAGTGAGGCCTCACCTGGAGAGACAGTCCTCTCGCCTGGCGAGAATGAAGGAACATCATATCCCAACAACATGAACTCTTGCCTAGCGAGATATCCCCTTGTCTGGCGAGGATGATAGGGTCAACCACTACAGAAACGCAAAGAGGAAGGAACATGCATCTTTTCCCATATAAAACATACCAACACCTCAATATATCATGTTTGAACACAAACATATATACATCAACAAGATAGACATGAATCAAGATTAATTTCACACATAAGCATGTTATCACACAAAACCTAATTCCCAAATCATGCATTTTCCTCACCAAAGCTAAATCTACCTAGGAACCCACCTTTGATAGATGAAGACTGATGATGAAATTGAGATGCTTTGATGGCGATGATGATTCTTCTTCTTCTTTTTCTCACCTTCTTTCTCTTTTTCTTCTTTTTCTCTTCTCTTTTCTTTCTCTCTTCACTTCTTTATAATTCTTCTCTTTGTTTACAGATAAAAGGAAAGGAAAATGAGGTTGGTACCACTTAGATGGAAAGGAATGGTTAGAAAAGAGGGATAAAATGAGTGGTTGCTATCAAAATATAGTAAAGAAATTATCTTTGAGTATAAATATTTTATCTATTAGATCAATTAACCAATTATTAATTTTACCAAAATATTCCTTTTTGTATTAATTAATAAAGGCCAGACTCATTGAGTAAGAATCAAGCTCATATGAGTTCATTAATTACTTTATTTGTCCCAACTGACAACAAATAGAGCACATAGGAGCTCAATATGTCCCAACTGACAAGGAACAAAACACTTAAGTGGATATGGGATATTACAACAAACACACAAAATAATATCTTCATTATCAAAGATACACAAAAAGGAAGAAGAAAGAGAGGAGAGAAAAATTCAAATCAATAATCAAGAACCGTACAAGAATCGACATCATGGATTCAGGTACGTTTTGCAACCTCTCTGTAGAAATTCATAAAAACTGTAAAGGTTCTTTAGTTTTCTACAACCTCATTGTTCTTAATTAGATTCCAGATAAATCTCTAGATTTCCTCTTTCTGAAGGTTCTTCAGTTTTTTGCAAGGTTTCTTTTGCAGACTTAATTCTGAAGTTCAAAATCATAGAACAACAATCTTTCTTCTTTACATGAAGAAAGTCTTAATGAGCTCTAAATGAGAAATTCAAGGGTGGACTAATCCGTTTCTTGAAAACATCTTAAAAACTCATAAAGAGATAATCTTCAGCAAACAAGATTTCTTATTTTCTGATGATTCAATCTTGAGCAAATACATTGTTTATCCAAACATATCTTCTAAGATAAGCATTCAGAAGATACTATTACTTATCTGATGAATCTATCTTGTCAGCTGATTCTTCAATCTTTTCTTAAGTTTTAGAGAGGAAGATTCCATTGATGACAACAACAAAAACTTCAAGAATCAGTGACTTGCTCCGGTAATCTGTTTGATTACAATTTAGTACACAGTCATCTTCTGAACTGATACTGAAATTGTAAGTGGATTGAAATCTTACCCAGAGTATTTCTACATACCATATCTGGATCTTTTCTGACACTGTTAAGTGTTTGATATCCATCAATAGCAGAACCGGACCTCTGATACCAATTAAAGGTGTGAGAGAGACACAAGAAAGGGGGGGTTTGAATTATGTTTCAACTCTTATTAAACTTTCGGCACTCTTATTATTAACGTGCCAGAGATTATTAGAGTTGCGTTGAGAGACTCTGACTTACGAAGCGTCATTCAGATTATGTTATGTATGAAGCATAAGCGACAAGGCAAATCTGAATTAGCAATGCTTGAATCAGACTTGCAATGCGGAAGCTCATCAGAGTTTGGTTGCAAGGTTCTGACTTGCTATGCAAGGTTCTGATAAATGATACGGAAACATAAATAATCAAACAAAGCATAAACAAGAGTAAAGAACACATGATATATCCTGGTTCACTTGAGTCATTCCCAAGCTAGTCCAGTCCACCCTTCCAAGGTGATTTCGCCTTGAACACAAGGACTTAATCCACTATAATCAAAACTGATTACAGATGCACGGGCAATAGCCGGTGACTAACATCCTGCACAACCGCAGCTGTGACTAACCCACAATGAACCGTTTAGGGATTCAACTTAATGAATATAACGAACATTGACCCAATAGGTTCCAGTCTCATAAGATCTACTATCAGGATTTCACAGCTAAACGTTCAGGGATCCGATTCAATAGATATAACGTTTACTGACCATTCTTCCAGGATTTTCGATGAGTTCCATCAGTGATCTCACAAGAGTCTGACCCACAATTGGTCCTATTTGAGATATGACTATCATTTACCATATTTCAGGATTTCCACAACGACACCAAGCCGTTGTCTTCTCAAGTCTCCGATCACACTGATCACTTAAGGAATCCTAATTCACATAGAATTAGTTGTTCTGGAGATTACATTAATGCTTCTTATCAAGAAGATAACTCCTAATTTTAAGTACAAATGAACACTCAGTGTTCTAGCAAGATATGAGCAACATCTCCTTGCTATCTTTATATTCTACAAAGATGTACGTTGATTTGACAGTTTGATGACATCTTGTAGATCTTCTTCATCTTCTTGGTTGAGCAAGCTTCGAGCAACAACTCCTTGCTTTAGATCTTCAATATAGCTTAGATGATGAAGTTGGTTGATGACTTGACTGATTTGCGATGTTGTTTTGTTCATCAAAAGCTTCTGTTCCAATTAATTGTTGTTATGTTGATTGATGATCTTTGAGCTTCAACAACAAAGGTCGTGTGTTAATGGCGATAGCTTTAAGTGTTTAGTGTAACAATGATAACTGATTGTTGCAACTATCATCACATCGACACCTTCATAAGTGCATTCTCCTTTGCTTTAAATAGCCAAGTAAAATATAGCCGTTAGAGAGTTGTTGGCTGTTTGAAAAGAGTCATTATGCAATAATGAAAGTTGTACTGCCATATCTTCTTTTTACTGTAGAAGAAGTGATGGGATATGTCTTTTTAGCACGCTGTACAGTCAGTCATTGCTAACAGTAACATTTGTCTTCAAATCTTCAGAGGCTTCTGATGGTATCTAATTGAAGCATGAGTAGAGACTTTATAACTGGGTCTACAAAAACTTCAAGTCTTCCGTCTTCAGAACTTGTCCATTAGGAATCTGTCTTCAGAGCTTCAGCACTTGTCTTGAAACCCGTTATCTTCACTGCTTCAAGTCTTCAGAATCTTCAGAACCTTGTTCACTCAGAACGCTGTCTTCAGAGTCGTCAACACTTGACCTTTAGAACCATAATCTTCAGAACACTTTATTCTTCAGAGTCTTTATGCATTTGGTCTTCAGAGCCTTCAGCCTTCAGAACTTCAAGTCATGAAAATCTTCAGCACTTCGGTTCTCCACAAGATTATCTCTTCAGAAGCTTCACTATCTTCAGAATCATAACCACTTTCAGAGTAACATCCACAAGAGCATTGCAGCAGCAATATCGGCATCCTTAGATCTATTTGATTATGATCAGATACAGAAGCATACTTGCTTCTTGCGACTTCTGTTACACATAGTAACTCGCATATGATCATTTACCCACATCTTGCTGGTGTTTGTTGGATCTGATATCTTCTATGATTATGATCTGCACACAACACACATTAGAAAAAAAATGGTTCTTTCACAAATACTCATTGTTATCATCAAAACATAGAGATGACTTGCAGAGACAACTCTTGCTCTAACATGCACGTGTGCGTGTGTGAGTGTGTGTGTGTGTGTATGTACGCGTCTGCATGTGTGTGTGTGTGCACACGCGTGTGTGTTTGTGTGTGCATTCGTGTTTGTGTTTGTACGTGCGTATGTGTGCGTGTGTGTATATGTACGTGCGTGCGTGCGTGCGTGAGTAAGTGTGTGCGAGTGTGCGTGTGTACGTGCGTGTGTGTGCATGCATATGTGTGTTTACGTGCGTGTGTATACGCGTGTGTGCTTGTGTGGGGGCGCGCATGTGTGTGTGTGTGTGTGTGTGATTTTCCTTAATAATTCAAGAGTTAAGCTTAAACCTTTATAAACACAAATCACTAGACACGGACAATACGAGTTTTCACACTTCCTCTCTTTTACAACTTCAAAGATTCAAGATCCCTTGATTGATACACTAGGATTCAATACTTCAGATGGGACTTGATTTCTTATATCTAATGATATGTTTGATAAGCCTTCTTGATAGGTACCATCATCACAAATATTGCTTGAACAGAGATCGTCATTGACTCCGCCAAATGCCACTTGACATTAGGTGTTATCCTCTATAGATAGGCTTTAACATCTTGATCTTCAAGCGACAGAACTTAATCATCACACAAATGAAAACTTCATCTCATAGTGTTGCCATCATCAAAACTAAATATGTCAACAAATTATGGCAGACATTATACTTGCTAGCATATAGATCCACAGAATGATATGTGAGCAATCTTTAAATAAACTAGATCTTATAGTGTTGGAACAAATAGAGAGACTATGACTAGATTATCCACCACTAGAGGAGGAGCACTGCTAGCATCAACAACCACAGCAGGAACGACATGGCGTTGGGCAACAAATCGAGTAATTTTTTATGTCACCATGGTTATAAGAGCTTGATATTAGATCTGTTCGGGAAAGAAATTGATGTTTCAAGAGAAGAAGAACGACGAACCGTTCGAAAAAGAGGTATGTGTAACGTTTAAAACAGAGATCAGTGCTTCGAGAGATTATGATCGATTATTTTTGGTGAAGAGACAGTGGTTCTTTGTGGAAATTTGCAAGAATCAGAAGTCGATTCTCATAGATGGCGTCATTGTTCCACTAGAGAACCAACATTAGTTGATGAAGTGGTGAAATGAGATCATGGCACAGTGGAGCAAACTTCTGGTACAGCAAAGCGGGGGTGGACTTGTAAGGTTAGCACTCCATGCCCAAATCAGTGAGAAAATAAGATGTAGTGTGAAAGTGAGTGAATTTGAATACATGAAATGATACACTTTTATCCTTATATACAACGAGCGATTAAAATCGTCTATGTCCAAGGTATAATGTTATGCGGGCAACAGTCTAATTAGATCAGATGGCCACTTATTAGCTGGAGGGCATAATCATCTTTCATTAGTTAGAGTGCAGGTCCACCTATTTTGTGTGCTTTCTTGCTTGATTTATGCTCTTGGCCTTCTGTAATGGATTTTGCGAGCGGCCCAAAACAACATGATATGAGCGATAATATAACATTATTTAGTGCATATTTATCAAACTATCAATTATGATGCATTGGATATAAATTTTGTACAACAATAATAAAAAACCTAATTTTTTTATAACCAAAATGATAATAACAAAAGAAATCACAAACGAGGATCTATGTTTCAACTTAACATAAAATATCAAACTATGGACATTGCCGGTTAAACTAGACACACAAACAAATTCTATTTTATGTGAAAAAGAAATAAGAAATAGTCAAAGTAAACTAGGTTTCTTTTGGGGGAGGATTAAGTAAACCAAGCTTATTTTATAAAATAAAATAAAAATTAAAAAATTAAAAATAAAAAGGTAAACGACTTTTTTTATATTATAAAATATAAATAAATAAATAAACATGTCTAAAGATCCTCTGTCACGTCCTCAATATTATAGTAATATTTAAAATTTCAACTAACAAAATAATAGTAATATTTAGAATCTCAACTATGTTATGTCAAACAAAACAAAAAATACATACTATGTTGATTTTTTATTTGGGAAAATGAAATATGCATCTTAAAGATCCTCATCCACGTCCTAAAAAATGGCACATGACAAAATAATAGTAATAGTAATATTTAGAATCTCAACTATGTTATGTCAAACAAAAAAAAAAACTCCACTATGTTAATTTTTTATGATGGAAAATAGAATGTGCATCATCACTATATTTAGGAGGAGAAAGAAATCGATCTCTTCTTCCTTTCACTCTGCCATATTTCATTCAAAGCAAATTATTGTGTATTGAAGAAAAAATATGGGTGATATGAAAATGAGATTCATATTAATTTTAGGGATATTGCTTTTGTTGTTTGGTTGTTTTGAAGGTGTATATGGTGAAAGAAGGTTTGCGAAAATACAAGTAACAAGTTTTAATGTTACTTCTTCTATGACTCAAAATCATGAAGACAGTTTTCTCAAAAAAGCTGTTAATTTCTTTTGGAAAATAGATGGATTAGGTTATACACATGTCTGGCCGGTAAGCTTTCACTTTTCTCTTTATCTTTGTTTTATCTTAAACTTAAACCTTAATTAATCCAAAGAAAAGAAAAAGAATTTTGAGTTGTCTCTCTTAGTTTCTTATATATAAAGGTATATCCAATATTTCTTGTATTGAAATATTTCTAACTAATTGATGTTTATTTTGAGACTAAGAATAATTAATTTTTTAAATTCCCTTTCTATTATAATATCATATGTTATGAAAATCGGACCGGACCAACCAGTTCAACTGGTTAGACCGGGAACCAGCCTTATGTCCGGTCAATTAAACTTTTTAAACGGCCTGTCAAGGAACTGGGGTAAAAACCGGAAAATCGGGTGAAAACCGGGAAAATCGGTCAAAACCGGAGGTTCGTCCAATTACATGAGTTGAACCGGATTTTAACTTTTTCAGTTTTTTTTTTAATTTATTTAAAATAAAAATATAATAAAAGATGGAAAAAACCCAATTTAATACTATTGGAGCAAATGAGACTTATAATTGAAGACCTCACTCTAATCCATTCAGAATTTGAATTTTCTTGATAATAAAGCCTAAAATTCTAATATTCTTTGGCCTAAATCAAACACCATCTAATACATTTTATATAAGATACAAAATTCTAGTATTTTCAACTATTTCTCAAATTGATTCTAGTTAAGAAATTATAGGAAATAAAAATCATCAATCTATAGGATAAAAAACTAGTACTAAATTATATAACATATATAATAACGGTCCGACCCTCGGTCCGACCCGATCAAACCTTATATCTGATCCGGTTTTAATTACCTTAATATTATGACATATATAAAACTTTTATTTTTGTTTCAGTTGATAATAGACAAAATTTAATTCTAAAAATAAATAAATAAATAAAACGCCTTAGTTCAAAAATATACTTTTAAAAATAAATAAACATGATATAGCTAACTTTAACTTTTATTTTTTTTATATGATATTCTTATAAAAGAAAATAGGATATGCATTTGTGTCAATCCTGTCATATTAGATTGTAAATTTTAAGTTAATTGTGTGATGTGATAGATTAATGAATTTTTATAAGATGACAGTATAAAATAATTTTACACTTTCAGTGCTATTAATTAAACTCTTATAATATTATCAACTTTAATTGAATAAAAATAAATAAGGGTCTTTAATTATGCAGGAAATGGAGTTTGGATGGCAAATAGTGTTGGGTACTTTTGTTGGTTTTTGTGGAGCAGCATTTGGAAGTGCTGGTGGTATTGGTGGTGGTGGAATATTTGTTTCTATGCTTACTCTTATTGTTGGTTTTGATCCCAAATCATCCACTGCTATCTCAAAATGTAGGCCACCTCATTACCTGTTTTATTAGTATAATTTTCTGTAATACCCACTCCTCTTAAAAATGTGTGTTAGTGACGCATCTGAAATCGATACTAACACTTATAACTATTAAAAATGTCGACGATGTGCATTATTATGTTTTGTTTATTTATTTATTTATTTATTTATGGGATATTGTATTTGTTTCAGGTATGGTGATGGGTGTATCCCTTGCATCAGCTTACTACAACCTTAAACTGAGACATCCTACATTGAATATGCCAATAATTGACTATGATTTGGCACTTCTCATTCAACCTATGCTCATGCTTGGTATTAGCATTGGAGTTATGTTCAACATTATATTTCCTGATTGGCTTGTAACAATATTGCTTATTGTTATTTTCTTAGGTAATTAATTAACTATGAAACTGTTCTTTTCAGTTTGGCATTCTTCATTTTATTTTGTTGTCTCTAATTTTTTTTTACTCTTCTTTAGGCACATCAACTAAGGCATTTTTTAAAGGGGCTGAGACATGGAAAAAGGAAACCATAGTGAAAAAGGTATCTTTTATTGTTTCAGGTTAAATCTAGAGTTATTTATTTAATGATGAACACTAAATTTTTTTTACTACCTTTCTTTATTCATTCTAGGAGGAGGCTGCCAGGAGACAAGAATCAATTGGTGAGTTCAAAAATTGTTTATTAGTAATATTTAAAATAAATAAAAAATGATTTTTTTTGCCATTTTTTTTATTTCTTATGTTAGACATTATGTAGTTTTTTTTTTTTTTGGGTTAGGTTTTGAAGCTGAAGTTGAATACAAACCTCTTTCAACTGGACCAAATGGTGCCATTGAAAATGAAACCAAGGTACATAAAACTAATGATGGTTAGGGTTGATCTATCTCCATATCAAATAATATGGTATTTTTTTAAAGTAGCGTGATCATTCTACGATTGTGTATTAGAGATTTGGATTATATCTCATATGATTAGAAAAATTAAACTTTTACCACTAAACTAATACCTTATATTACAAGTATTATTTTTAAAAGAAATTTGTTTAGTAATCTCTAGTTAGTTCTATAGTTAGAAGGTGTTTAATAAGTTGTTAAAATGTTAGTTAGGAGTGGTTGAGTTAGTTAGAGTTTATTAGAACTCAACGAACTTCAAACTATCCCATATATTCTAATCTTAGCCTTTGTAATCAAACTATTCACCAAAGCTCTTTAACATGATATCTGTTGTGAAAGCGAAGCCCACATAATAAAGTATGATCGGATTCTTGATTTACAAGAAAACAATAAAGCAAAAGAAAAGAAAGAAGATAAGAGAAAGACAATTCAAAATGGTATAAAAATTGGATTCTTGAATCAATTACACATTATGGAACACTGTTTATAATTGAACTTCAACCACACCACTTTCTCCCTCTGATTAGGATTATCAGGGATTGATGGAGAAGAGATGACTAATATGTTATTTATAAGATAACTAAACACTAGCTTTTAACTAACATACTAAACAATTGTTCCAACATACTGACTCAATTCGACATGTTAACTTAAACAACAAGCTAACATATTTCGACAGCTACACTAACTCTTCGACCTCGACATAATTTGCTACAATACTAGCTTATAACCCATAAGCTACAAATTTCCACCTTGTAACAAACTCTGAACCACGAAACCAGCTAGTTGTCATCATGCAGTCCTATCAGCTACTTACAGTGGGAAAACATGGAACTTGGAAATGTCTTGGTGATCATATCAACATCATTGTCATCAGTCGAAACCTTTAGCACTTGGACTTCTCCATGCTCAATTATCTCTCTGATGAAATGCAACATCACATCGATGTGCTTGCTTCGCTCATGATATGTTCAATTCTTCGACGGATGTATTGCACTTTGACTATCACATTTAACAGCGATAGCTTGACCTTGAAGTTTCAGCTCCTTTGCAAAACCTTCAATCCACAATGCTTCTTTCACAGCTTTAGTGATGGCAATATACACCGCTTCAGTGGTTGATAAGGCACAACCTTCTGAAGTGTTGCTTTCCAAGTGATTGTTGTGGCAAACATAGTGAACACATATTCAAAAATAGATTTTTTGAAATCCATACAACCTGCATCATCAGAGTCGACAAATCATTCGATTTCGAATTTGCTATCATCATCACAAGCTCCACCATAAATCAAGACTCTTCTCAGAGGCCTATTTATGTACCTTAGGATCCACTTTAATGATTGTCAGCGCGTCTTCCCAGGATTGGCCATATACCTGCTTACAAGGCTCACTGCATACGCTATGTCTGGCATAGTACAAACCATAGCATACATCAAAGAACCTACTATACTAGCATATGAAATTCTATTAATATAGGCTCTTTTGACTTCAGTACTAAGACTTTGAGTTGTACTTAGCTTGAGCTAAGGATTAGTCTGTATTACAATAGGATTTGAATTTGACATACCAAACTTGTTGAGAATCTTCAGTAGGTATGTCTTTTGAGATAAGCATAATCTCGACTGCTTTCTATCTCTCAAAATGTCAATCCCAAGAATCCTGGAGGCAGCTCCCAAATCCTTCATGTTGAACTCCTTATTGATTTCAACCTTCACCTTCATAACATCCTCAACATCATTGCTTTCTATGAGGATGTCATCTACATAAAGCAACAAAATAAAAAGTAAATTTCTAGGTCGAAATCTGAGGTAAACATAATGATCGAACTGTCTCCTAGTGAAACCTACGTGTGCCATGAACTTGTCGAATCTCCAATTCCATTGTCGAGGGGATTGTTTTAGGCCATATAATAATCTATTCAGCTTGCCCACATAATCTTCCTTTCCCTTTTCTGCATACCCTTCATGTTGCCTCATCATGATTGTTTCATCTAGATCACCAAACAGGAAGGTTGTCTTTACATCAATCTATTCAAGTTCTAAGTCGAATTTTACCACCATGGCTAACAACATTCTAATGGATCTGTGCTTCACAACAGGTGGGAACACATCATTAAATTCAAATCCTTCTTTCAGAGTGAACCCTCTAGCAACCAACCTTGCCTTAAATTGCTTCGACATCTCTCTTTCGGTTCCTTCCTTAACCTTGAAAATCCACTTACAACACACTAACCTGGCTCATGCATATTTCTCAATCAACTCCCAAGTGTTATTACCATGAAGAGATTTCATCTCATCATCCATGGATTTAAGCATTCAGTCTTGTCTCGACTCCTCATAACTTCCTTATAGTCTCAAGGTTCTTCATCCAGTATCTGCATAACCAAGTCTCTGAGGTTGTTTGATGACTCTTCTTAATTTGTCTCTTACCAGTAGGTAGTCATTATCAGTCTCCTAATCTTTATCATAAACTTGTGCTTGCTCTTCGAATTCATCTAGATTATACAATTCAGCATCACTATGCTCCACCTCAACATGAATCTCTTTCTATTCCATCTCCTCTATAGATATCTCTGCATTTTGACCAGCATCATCAGTTTTCTTGAACGCCATCTCAACTTCATTAAAAAATCCATTTCGACATGTGATACACCTCCTGTGACTTGGCTCTAGGCACCACAACCTATAAGCTTTGAGTCATTCAAGGTATCCAAGGAACATACATCTTAGAGCTCTAGGTTCAATCCTATCTTGCCTAATGTCAGCATAGGCTAAACAACCAAATACTCTAAGTTTGTCGAGATTAGGTGGATGTCACGACCAGACTTTTTTAGGTGTCTTCATGCCCAATGAAGTCGAAGGACACCTATTTATCAGGTAAGTTGCGGTTAGGACTACTTCTGCCCCAACCACCTTCTTCAATCCATCACTAACCTACATGCATCTAACCCTTTCCAGAATGGTTCGATTAAACCTTTTAGTCAAACCATTTTGTTGGAGAGTACCTGTAATAGTTTTATTCCTTGCAATACCAGATGCAACACAATAGTTGTCGAAAGTCTCATTGTAAAATTCAAGACCATTGTTGGTCCTCAACCTCTTGAGCTTTCTGCCAGTTTGGTTTTCGACCAGAGTCTTCCAACTTTTGAAATTTTCAAAAGTTTTATCCCTATCTTTCTGAATGAATACTCACAACTTTCATTATTAATCATGAACTATGGATAAAAAAATATCTTTCACCTGAGTGTGAAGGATTTCTTGCAGGCCCCCAAAGATTACCATGGATGTAATCAAGGAATCCATGTGTTCTTTGTTTACCTTTGTTAAACTTCATCCTACAGGATTTACCAAATACACAAGGTTCACAAAACTCTAGTTTTTCAACCTTCTCACCACATAGCAGATTTTGTTTCAACAATTAGACTAGGCCTCTTTCAATGACACAGCCAAGTCTCTTGTGCAATATCTCAGTCTTCGACGCAGGTTTTATGGATGTCACATCTGCTAAACCACTTACAACCTCATCCTCAAGGGTATATAGGCCTTGCATCTTGATGCCTCTCAAGACTTACTACGACCCCTTCATTATCCTTAGGATACTTTGCTCTCCTTTGGAGACATATCCTTTCTTGTCGAATTCACCATTAGAAATCAAATTTCTCTTAAGATCAGGTACATACCTAAAATCACCCAATAACCTTATTGACTAATCATGGAGCTTTAATCTGGTAAATCCAATTCCTAAAATCTTGTAGGCTCTATCCCAGCAGCAATGATCCACCATCTTGATCACATAATTTCTCAAACACATCTTTGTTTGGATTCATGTGCCAAGTACAATCTGAATCCATAATTCACTATTTGCTAGAGTCACTACTTAAAACCACCAGGTAATCAGATGATTCATAATCATCTTGCACAATGGCTGCAATACATTATCCTTTCCACCATAATTATTCAAAAGTTCAGGCCATACCTTTCTTGTATGGCCCTCCTTCTTATAATGATAACACCTAATTGCAAGATAATTACCACCATAAGAATTATGTAAGACTTTACCCTTCTTCTTCTCAAACCTACCATATTTCTTTAAGAATTTTCTCTTAACGAAAAAACCTTCACCAATAGAAGATGGCTTATGCTCTTTTCATTTGTTCAAATCCTTCGAGTACGAGGAGGATTGAACTTCTTCAAAGGTCAGAGACTTTAATCTATACAAAAAAGTTTCTTTGAAGTGAGCATGAGATCTTGGTAAAGCATACAACAACAACGTTTGATCTTCATCATCAATCTTTACCTTGATATTTTCAAGATCAAGAATAAACTTGTTGAACACATTCAGTTGCTCATCCAATATTTTGTCTTCACTAATCTTGAATGAATACAAATCTTTCTTCAGGTAAAGACGATTAACCAAAGATTTGGTCATATACAAACCCTCAAGTTTACTTCACACACCCACTGTAGTCTTCTCCTTTGAAACCTGTTTCAAAACCTTGTCACAAGGCCCAAGATAATTGAAATGTGGGTTTTCTCGATCATCATCTTCTCCAACTCTGTTAGGGAAGAAACCATCTTCTTAGATCTTTTTAACGCTTTTAACAAACCCTGCTGAACCATTAGGGCTTGCATCTTCAAGCGCCACAAACTAAAATCATTTAAATCGGTGAATTTCTCAATCATATACTTTGTTGACGACATCTTCTCCTCCACGCTCATCACACCAATTTGTTGTGAAAGTGATGCCAAGAAAATAGAGTATGATCGGTTTCTTAATTAACAAGAAAATCACAAAGTAAAAGAAAAGAGAAAAAAGAAGATAAAAAAACAATTCAAAGTGGTACAAAAATTGGATTCTTGATTCAATTACAGATTATGCAACAATGTTTACAATTGAATCTCAACCACGCCACTTTCTCCCTGTGATCAGGATTATCATGGATTGATGAAGTAGTGATGACTAGTATATTATTTATACGAAAATTAAACCCTGACTTTAAACTATCATACTAAACCATTGTCCCAACTGACTGACCCAATTTGACATGCTAACTTAAACAACAAGCTAACATATTTTGACAGCTAGCTCTTCGATTTCAATAGAGTTTGCTACAATACTAGCTTATAACCCATAAGCTACAGTTTCAAAATGGCCATCGATCCTTCCTTTCACTATTCATTTCTTCTTATTATTTCTCTTTTTTCTTCTTGAGCTCTCATCAATGTAGAAATTGATGAATCATCTTCTGTGTCAAAGAATCTAACGTCATCGCAAGGTACAACTTTAGTCTATAGAAGTTCATCTTCAAACTTGTTTGGTCCCAAACTATCCATTAAGCTGCAATACAACAAGTACTTGCTTTGGAATCAGCAGGTTGAATGTGGGATACTTACACAGAAACTTCATAACTATGTGGTGAATCCAAAGATTCCTTCCATGTTCAAAACATATGAACATCATCTCTAAAACTTTATCTTAGAAGAGTATGAGACCTAGATTGTTCAAGATCAGGCTCTAATACGTTGTTGTTGTCAAAGATTTCATAGATGGTGCTACCTTGTCTTCTTTCTGGAAAACGTTCTTATGAGGTGTGAGACAACATTCACAAGCATTTCACTACTATCATAAATGCTCCCGTGTGTCAATTGCGTATAAAAGCCATCACATACTTCTTACTATCTATAGGTGATTCCATATATGAACAAGACCAAATTAATGTTATTGTTGATGGACTTCTAGAGAAATATAGTCCATATGTAATGTATGTTTATTGCTATTCAGAACCACCTACAATTTATGATGTTGAGGCTTTTCTGTACGTTCAAAAGGCTTAACTTGATAAGTTTGGGAAAGAACATTAGTTTCATATATTTCTACAAATCTAGCTCAACGTGAACCTACACATATGCGTGTTGGTCATTGTCTGCGTGTTTGTGGAAGAAGCTTTCGTCTTAGAAATTGTGGTCACTCTAGAGGAAGCAGCTTAGTCAATAGACCAACTTTCCAACTTTGTGGCAAGTATGGTCATGTTGTGCTTGATTGCCAACACATGTATGATGAGTACTTTGTTCTTGTGGCAAGCGCACAAGATGTTTGTGAAAATGCTCGATCAATGATATGTATTTGATACTCCTACCCAGGGCCGTCACAAAATTTTGGAGGCCCTGTGTAGGTTTGTCATGCTTTGACTACGGAAAAAATAAATATGGGCCCTATTTTGTTATGTTTAAATTATAAGAAATATTTTGTGAGGCCCTTTTTAGCCACGATTTAATCTTGGAAAATTTTGGGCCCTGTGCGGTAGCCCGCCTTGCACGCCCTCAAAGACGGCCCTGCTCCCACCAGTTCCAATTCTCCTACTGCGATGATATCCACAACAATTTTATATGCCTACACTAAGGATTATTCCATGACATGTGAGTTGGAATCTCAAACTTGGTTTGCAGATTCAGGTGCTTCTCACCATCTTACTTGCTTTGATTTTCTCATACAATATAAGTTTGCCAATCTAGGAAAGGATATATTACAAACAGGTAATGTCCAAAGTATTTAGACTGAGACAATTGGACTGTCGTGCTTTAGTTCATATTCTACACCTAACACTAAACTAATACTCGGACAAATTCTACATGTTCTTGAGATAACTAGAAACTTGTTGCTTGTTTCAAAGTTTGCCAAAGATAATGTTGTCACTTTTGAGTTTATTGCTAACAAATGTGTTATAAAATCTCATATTTCTAATCAGGTTGTTCTTGAAGGATTTTTTTATGCTAATGGCTTGTATTTCTTTCCTTATATTCTGTTGGCACATTCAAATGCTTATGATACAGTTTCCCTTACTTCCAATAATTGTACACCAAACTATAAGTCTAGTTTAGTTGGTTGTACATCATATGATGACATATGTGGTACTATAGGTTAGGTCATGTTAATTTTTAAGCAATTAAACATGTTCTTCATATGCGTGGTATCAAAGTTAGTGATTAAATTACACCTCAAATTTGTAGTTCATATAATTTAACCAAAGCACATATAATTCATTCTTCTTCTTCTACTAATACCTATAATGCACCTTTTGATCTCATTTAAACTAATCTTTGGGGCCCTTCCCCCTTTTACTTCAAAAAGTGGATACTAGTATTATATCAGCTTTGTTGATGCATGTACAAAGTATACTTGGATTAACTTCCTTATACTCGAGTTTGATGTTATGAATGCATTATTTATTGCTTAAGTTATAACTCAATTTCAAACTAAAATTAAATCGGTGTAGACTAGATTTGGTGGTGATTTTAGACCATTCACTAAGTACATAATTGAATAGGGCATAGTGCAAAGACTCACATGTCCACACACATCTCACCAAAATGGATATGTTGAAAGGAAGCACACACAAATTGTTGAAATGAGACTTACCCTCTTGAATCATTTTTCTATTGGGGGCATAGCTTTACCATGGTTATATATCTCTGTTGAGTTTGTCACATAGGTAATGTTAAGTGGGCAGGGGACGGGGTTGTGTAGCATTTTAATCTTATAAGTAATTATGAATAATTTTAAGCTTTCTTTTGAACAATGTCCAAAGACAGACTCAGAGATTAAAGGTATGTATAAGATTTCTTATGCCAGTACAGTTGGTTGTTTGATGTATGTTATAGTTTGCACTAAATCGAATTCGGAGCAAGCAGTTAGTCAAGTATGCAAGTTCATGTCCAAACCAGGGAAATAACATTAGGAAGTAGTCAAGTGGATCCTAAGGTACTTGAAGGGAACATCGGATCATGGTATCATGTTCAACATGGAATGGGGTGTTCTATTAGTTATGGGATATGTGGATTCTGACTATGTAGGTGATTTGGATGATATGAGGTCTTTAACAGGGTATGTCTTTACTCTTGCGGGGGGGGCCTATATGCAGGTAATCATCAGTTCAATCCATAATAGCTATGTCTACAACTGAGGCAGAATATATGAAGTAGCTGAAGCTTTAAGGAAGCATTGCAGCTTATAGGGTTAGTGAAAGAGTTGGGTGTTGCGCAATGTGGAGTTCAGTTGCATTGTGATAGTCATAATGCTATCTATTTAGCAAACAATCATATGTACCATGCTAGGACCAAGCATATTGATTAGAGGTCCCATAAGGTCAGAGAGTTGGTGGCGTCCAGATAGATATTACATCTGAAGGTTCACACTTCAGAGAATTCAGCTGATATGTTGACCAAGACAGTCACAAGTGACAAGTTCAAAAAGTGTTTTGATTTGTTACATCTTTCTCAGTGTTAAGTAGGAACTTCACACCCCTAATTTTTAGGATATGTCATTATGCAGTTAATCTTCATATGAGTTTGATATTCACCAAGGTGGAGATTGTTGAGTTTGACTCATAGATAATTGCAAATGGGCAAGGGTCGGGGTCACATAGCAATTCCAACAATTGGAATTAAAGCTTTGTTGGGTTCACAGTGGAAAATGGAAGCACTGTTGGGGAGTCCAGGGAGCGCCCGAAGTATCAAAATGCCAAATGTTCATGGTTCAAAGAAACATCGACACCACATATTCATCCAAAACCTCAAAGAAATTGGGGTATAGGTCACCTCTCTTATAAACTCAATATTTCCTTTATTCCTAGTCGATGTGGGACTTTTTAACACTTTCACACATGAAACCCAACAATCTCCCTCACAAGTATGAGTCACCCACATTACTAGCCTTGATCCACACTAGGATCTACTTCCGCTTCCCCCACATAGCCTAACAAGGACTCTGATAGTTATACCACTTTAGGGGAGTCCGGGGAGCGCTGAAAGTATTAATGGGCAAAACATTTCTAGTTCCAAGAGACCTTAACACCACATATTCACCTAAAACCTTAAGACAAATGGGGTATGAGTTACCTCTCTTATAAACCCAAAATATTCTTTATTCCTAGTTGGTGTAAAACTTTTTAACACTTTCATGTTTGAAACCCAACAATCTCATCAATAGGATCCCAACTGCATGTCTACCGAGTCTCCCATCTCCCTTTTATGATTTACACAATGAATTTTCTAGTTACAAATCACTCGAAGTGTTTAGCTGACCGTGTTTTCATTTTCTTCCACCCTATAATCAACACAAGCTCCATATAAGAAGTCAGAAATACGTGTTTCTAGGGTATCCCCTCAACATAAGGGATTCAAATGTCTTAACAAAGATGGTAGGGTCGTTATCTCCAAAGATGTGTCCTTTAATGAGTGTAAATTTCCCCACCACACCTTATTTTCACATGGCACATATAGCTTACAATGCGCCGAGTAAAGTCCTTTTCTGCTTTTGACTAAGATAGTTGCCTAAATACTAGATTTGTCTCTCATCTATGCAGTTGAAACATTCAATGTTTTGGTTCCTCCGTGTCTGAAAATACCAATTTGCTCCTTATAGATCCTAATGATATGTCTCTCTCACATGAGGCTTCCATTGGTATGTCACTTTCATTTGAAACTTCATGTCCTGCCAGCTCTAATCAACCAATAGTTTTTTCCAACTCTGACATGCTTACTACTTAGATACCAAATAGTTCGTTTGAAACTTTATGAACCTTTACTAAGTATATTATTTTCAAAAGGAATTAGTTTAGTAATCTCTAGTTAGTGCTATAGTTATAAGGTAGTCAATAAGTTGTTAGATGGTTAGTTAGAAGTGGTTGAGTTAGTTAGAGTTTGTTATAACTTATAACTCAACCAACTTCAAACTAACCTATATATTCTAGTCAGCCTTTTGTAATAAGTTAGTTTTTGAATCAAATAAGAATGAGGATGAATCAAAGATTCTTCAAAGTATTCACAAAATCTCTTTAACACCTTTATACACATAACAGTATGGTAATTGTAGGTGACAATAATTGAAAATGTGGACTGGAAAATGTTTGGACTTCTTGCACTTGTTTGGGTTTCATTCATTGCACTACAGATTGCTAAGGTTTGTTCTTTCATCGATTGTAGTAAATTCATAATAACAGTTTATAACATGCAATCCATCTTAGACCAATAATATCTTCTCTTGACAGCAAAACACACCTACATGTTCAACAACATATTGGGTACTCAACTTTTTGCAGGTAATAATCTCTTCTATCATCAATAATTTCTATGAATTTGCATATGAATGTTTCTTATAAGTTACAAATGAAGAAATTTGAATCATGTCTTGCATGTTATATATGCAGATTCCAATCTCAATTGGTGTATCTTCATATAAGGCAACTGCATTATTCACAAGGAAAAGAGAAATAGCTTCCACATGTGATCAAGGGAAAGAATTTACAGTCATCAAACTAATCATCTATTGTGTCTTCGGCCTATTGTCGGGCGTAATCGGTGGGTTGTTGGGACTAGGAGGCGGATTCATTATTAGTCCACTTTTTCTGGAACTGGGAATCCCTCCTCAAGTGAGTTTCAAATTGCATTATTATATCAACTTTGTTTCTCTTATCTTGATCATAAAATATAGTTGGTTAGTTTAATTTCTAATCGGATTTGATATCGATTGTGAATGTGCACAGGTTTCAAGCGCCACAACAACGTTCATCATGATATTCTCTTCGTCTATGTGTGTCGTGGAATACTTCATGTTGAAACGATTCCCAGTTCCTTATGGTTGGTGTTTTAGTCTCGATAATAATATTTGATTTTGTACGATAGAATGCTTCTTATTAATGTGTTACTTTTGAAATGTGACACACAGCTCTCTACTTCAACCTGGTGGCTATTATTGCAGCATTGGTTGGACAACATTTTGTGAGAAAGATAATCAACCTATTTGGGAGAGCATCTGTCATCATCTTTATTCTTGCTGGTATAGTATTTATCAGTGCAATCTCACTTGGTAAGCATACCAATTTTCCTCTTTGGTTTGGTTATTTATCTACTAAACTTATGTCAAATCTCACTCGAGGCAACATTATATTAGTATAGGATTTAATTTTACAATTTCACTATAAAATACTCGTTATATGTATATGCTTATGAGTTCTAAGACATTTTTTTTTCACTCATTTTGTTAGGTGGAGTTGGCATTTCAAATATGGTGCACAAGATTGCAAATCATGAATATATGGGATTTGAGAATATATGCAAGTATGGGTCATAGCACTTTTAGGAAGATGTATTTTTTTATTGTGTTTATATCATCTAAGTTATTGCATATTTGATTTTCGAGAATAAGATTTGATTTTGAATTAATTAATTTTGTAAATTTGATTTTGATTAAAACTGACTTATATGTTTTTTTTTATAGACAACTGACTTATATGTTAGAATCTTTTTTTACAATAACCATGTTTTTTAAAAGAAATTTTAAAATAACCATATATATTCCAAAAAAAAAAAAAAACACAAAGTAACCCTGTTTTAAAAATAAAAATTTGCACACAAGAGCATGCGCCAAATGGTATGCCGCGTGCATTCATTTTTTTTTCACATAGGCGCCAAGTAAGATGGCGCATGTATATAGTTCCAGACAAAAGCGTAGGTAAAAGTCAATTTACTGTAGGTATAGCCTGAAACACTTATACCTTCGGCATATTACCATAGGTAAAAGTCTATTTTTGTAACATATAATTTGTTGTACCTATGGTAAAGTACCGTAGGTATAAGTGTTTCAGACTATACCTATGATAAATTGACTTTATCTACCCTTTTTATTTTTGAAATATGATTACTTTGATATTTTTTTTTAATATATGATTATTTTAGAATTTCTTTTAAAAAACATGGTTAATTTTTTTAAAAAAAATCTATATGTTAAGTTATTTATGTTTGCATTCATTTATATATATTTATATGAAAGTAAATTGAACAGTATATTTTAATGTAAAATACATTTTTGGATTCCAAAGTTATAAATTTGTTCTAACTTATAGAAAATTTATTCGATCACTCCTTCAGTTTGACCTAACACTCCCAAATATTTTCATAATATTCATATTATCCTTATCAAAGTTTTATCAAAAATATCCGAACGAAAGATTCTGTAGAACAAGTAAAAAGTTCAATATAAATTGAAAATTCCGGTAGCATATTTAAAAAGTCCCATATGTATTTTTATTGGTTTTTAAAAAAAATAATAATAACTTTAACATTTCGGATTTTTCGATAAATCTGATATCATTAGTAAGTTTCCAGATTTTTGAAAATTTTGAAAATTCATATTCAAAAACAAATAAAAAAATTAACACTGCTGAATTTTTCGAAAGTGATGTAGTTTGCCGGATTATTCTAAAAGGGTTGTAGTATACCGAATTGTGTTTATAGTGTTAATTTCTTTGATAAATTTTATTATTGTGTTTATATAAGCCAATTTATTGCATATCTGATTTTCGAAGATAAAATTTGATTTTGAATGATTTAATTTTGTAAATTTAATTTTAAACTGTTATATGTAAAGTTATTCATGTTTGCATTCATTTATATATATTTATATACAAATAAATTGAACAATATATTTTAATATTTTTTTGAATTCAAAGTTATAAATTTTTTCTAAGTTATAGAAAATTTATCCAACCATTTCTACGGTTTGACCTGACACTAGGGTCGATCCAAATATTTTAGTGGTTTTGTTCTTATTTTAAAAATAAAGCCTCTACTAATTACTTTTTTTGGTGTAGTAGTAAAATAAGATTTTTTAGGGTAATGATCGTGTGTTTGAGTTTTCATAATAAAAAAATTGTGTGAATAAAATTAGGAGTGTCAACGGTATAGAGAATGTGTGGAGGATGTTTTTCCGTTTTCCGTCCAGTCGCCCAATTTTTTCCCTATTCCCATTTCTGATCCCTGCCACGGGGGAATATTTTTTTCCATCCCCATTCCCACGGATCCCCACGGTATCTACGGAGATCCACAAATTTCAAATCTTAATTTTATTTTTATTTTTTCCGATCAAAATTGTGACATTAGCATTTCATTGTTTTTTCTTTTTTTTTTTTAAAACATATATTTTGCATATTTATTATTTTTAAAAAAACATATTGCATCAATAACAAAAAATGTAAAAATAATTGTAGTTGCTAATTATTTTTCTTGCTATCATGCATAATCTCATAATGCATAGAAAAATAGCAAATTGGAATTGTCAATATTCAAAATAAAATGCTAATAAATATCCCACAATAAATAGTAAAATAGAATAGAATGAGAATCCAAAATATCAAAGCAATCACCCAACAAAAGTTATAACTGAAGTTACTTTAGATAAAGTTAATCTAAATAAACCAAAACATAAAGAAATTAATGATATGACCGGATTCGGGGAATCCGCGGGGCGGAGGGTACTTCCCCGATCCCCACCCCGAAGTTTCATCGGGGGAATTTTAACCTCCATTCCCGTCCCCACGGGGGGAAAACCTCCGACTTTGGAGCTCCGAACTGATAATCCCCACGGGGATCCCCGTTAACAGATGCAAACTGACATCCCTAAATAAAACAATTAAAATCATAAAATTCAGATTTCCAAATTCGAACCGAGGACCTTTACATTGTAAAATGTAAACGTATCCACTGAACTTCTATGTAAATCAATTAAATAAATCGCAAACCTGTATATATTATAAGTAAATTATATATAAATTAATTGAACCTGATTTTTTATCGAGGCCCCCGAACATTTGAGGCCCTGTTTGGTGGCTCATTCTGCACCACCACAAGGTCGGCCCTGCCTGACACTAGAGATGGCAATGGGCAAGGTTTGGGTAGGGTACTATGGTAGCCGTCCTCATACTCGCAGTTGGAAAAAATCCTCGTACCCTAGCCCATACCCGCTTGGATATCAACATTGGCACCCGTACCCGTATCCATTACCCGCGTTTCTTATTAACTTAAATATATCAAGTAAAAAATATCATATTATTTTAAGTTTTTAAAAGCATTAAAAAGATTTTTAAAAAATTTATTGTTGAATTATGAAATAAATGATCAATTATATTAAATATGTAGTAGTTTAAAATTGATATTTTTTTTTTTAATTTTATAAACATTTATTTTTATATAATAATATAAATTAAAATATATAAATATATATTATGCGGGTATGGGGCGAGGTGGGTACTAAGGTGCTCATACAAGTCATACGCGCACTCATTCTCGTTTATTTAAGTGGGTAATTACCCAAATCTGTGCTTGTACCCATTTTTGCGGATTTTTACCTACCCATTATGAGTAATTTTTTGAGTACCCATTGGAGATGGACCAAATTGCCATCCCTCCCTGACACTCCCACATTTTTTCATAATATTCATATTATCCTTGTCAAAATTTTGTCAAAAATATCCGGACAAAAAATCTGGTAGAAGAAGTAAAAAAATCCAATATAAATTGAAAAATATGATAGCGTTTTTAAAAAGTTTGATATGCATATTTGGTAATTTTCCGGAGTTTTGAAAATTTTGGTAGTTCATATTCAAAAGCAAAAAAAATTAACACTAGTGGATTTTTCGAAAAGTGATGTAGTTTGCCGGATTATTCGAAAAGTGTTGTAGTTTACCAAATTTTTTGAAAAGTTTTGTAGTTTATCAGATTTTTCGAAAAATTCGATAGTATTAATTTTTTTGCCTATCCAATATGAACCACCGACAGTGTTAAAAAATCCAAAAAACTACAAAACATTTCGAAAATCCGATATTTCTTCAAACATTTACCAGAAATGAATTTTTTACCAGAAATTTCTGGTATTTCTTTGAAAAATCCGGTAAACGCAAAAGAAAATAAAATTATTTAGTAAGGTATAAAGGTAATAGCAGTCTTCATGTGGGGGTGTCAATTCAAATTGTGGGCGTGGCAGGATAAATAGAAGTTAGAACTTGATCTGGTAGGACATATCTCTTCAAGTGTTGTTGACGGTGATAAACATGAGGTTTAGAGTTTAGAACAGTGTGTACCTGAATGTTCACAAACCCACTTTTATAGTGGTTTTTTATGTTTGAGGCCATAGAACCTTATGCTTGGAATAGCTGTCATAAGGGGCAAGTGTCAGAAGATTTTATACACTACTATATGAAAATCTTTAGGGATCAATCAACTCTAATCATATGTATTCTTGAGGAAAGATCATCTCAAGGTTCTAAAGTACTAAAATCTTCTTTTGGGATAGTTGCATTAGTCGGCTAACATCAGTGGATCCAACTGCCCCATTTAATATTTATACCCCTTGGATGTTTGGTCGACCTTAATTTAGTATGATGATAGGGTGTGATTATTATAAGGTTCCAAACCGTTGTTTAGATATGGATGCCTTCAACTATCTCGTATGAACATTGAATGGATCTTACGACCTCAAGTAGATGAACAGGTAGCGAGTTATCAAAACTCACTTACTTGGTTTTATGGTGTTGAATGGATCAGACCGGAACAGAAGCCCTTCAAGTTGTAATAGATAAAGTTTTTTATAGGTTATTTCAATGTTCTTTGAGATGAATCTTTTTTCCATGATAGTGTGTACAACTACGAAGCTTTGTGAGGTCTCAAATAGGTAGCTTCAACTAGGGGATCGTGTCATCAAGTTAAGGTCGCCTGCATGGAAGGGATAAAAAATATTTGGGTGTTGTCCTAAAAAAGTAATAGCCTTCCGAATGGTATGACCTTCCTAGTGGGCGGTCGAGAGTCTGGAAGGCACTTTGAGTTTTTAAGATCAGTTGTGGACACATTCTTAAGGGTGAATTAGTTGTTGTTACTCGACCTGGTGATAGTGGAGCTTGTTGGCTGACAAAACCTCAGTATTTTTCAAGGGACTCATAAGATTGATGTCATTTATTCTTTAAAGAGTCTAGATAAAATGTAAACTCTTAGGGTTATATGCACTTCTTTTTTGGTAATAGGATATGGCATGACCTACTCTAGCCTTGGGTTTAGTGGTAATATGTAGAGGCACGCTTTTTGGCTTCTACAGTTGAGGTGTGATGGTTTCATCATGGAGAATCAAACATATGGTACTGTTACGGGGATCTCGTGCATTGGTCCTTTAACGAACCTTTGAGTCTCCATTTGTTTTTTCTTGGATCTGACTAATTGGCTTTTTCCATTCTTACTGTCATACCCCCAAATTTTGACCACTAAGATTTCCCATCATTGTGCAAATCATCATCACAATATGGATGGGCCATCATACCTCATTAGTCTCCCCAAGAGGGGTGAGCATCCACTACAATCAGACTTAGGGTTTCAAGCCCTCTTTGAGCCTTAGACAAAGGATCAATCAAGGAATGACATGATCTTAAACTTGTCTAACCTCTCAAATATCCACAATGGATCAAGAGGACTCCCACAGCAAGAATCAAGCACAATGTTGCAGCATTCCAGGTGGATTAAGCCTTAACATCGCTAGTGTCACCAAATTAGGGTTTAGTCGACCAGGGCCTCCAGATGGAAATTTTCCTCTGGGCATGAACCAATTCTTCAAAGCATAACCTAATATGCTCCATGGGACATCATGGACCTAATCATCAAGTCAATTTTGACCTCAGGGGATGCATTCATCAAAAATCAGGAATTAGGGTTTCTTGACCTAATTCACCCCCCAAGTTGACTTTTGGGACAAATCATGAGCCAAGACGTCAAGAGAGGATTTGAGGGTCTCTAATAAACCACATTGATCCATTTGCAACAATGGATTGATCCAAGAAGCTTGGCTCCCAAGTTTCAGGTTTATCAGAACCACAATTAGGGTTTTGCGGAAAAAGTCAACTGTACCTTTGACTTTTGACCAGGACATACTCCCAAACCCTAGGCCATGATTCAATACACCCTATAACACCTATGAAATCAATCCATCAAGTTTGATTTAGGTCAAGGACTTGATTTCATAGAGGATCCCACAATTTGGAATTCATCTGATAAAAAGTCAACCGCGCCCAAAAGTCAAAGTTTTACTTTTTTATTTTTTGGTCAATTATGGTTCCTTAACCCTAAAATGATGTTAATGTGTGATTGGAATCATCATTCATCAAGAAAAATCAAGAAAAGTGGGATAACTTGTAAAAGGGGTAACCATAAAAACTTAGAAATTTTTCTAAGTTATGAAACAAAGGGGCTAGGGTACCAACTTTGGAGGATCATAACTCCTAAACCACAAGACCATTTTTCCCCATTCAAAGCTGGATTTATAGCTCTCATGGCCCTCTACAAAAGCTTCAAACACAACTCATTCCAATTCCTCATGGATTTTAAGTTATGGAAGGATCAAAATCACAAAAAGTGAAAATGCCACTTTTTCCAACACTTAGTGAAATTTTCACTAAGTCGGAATCTGCCTTCACTTTTTTCCAAATGTAGGGGCATTTTTCACTTGGATCCAAAAAGTATCAAAACCAATTATGATCAAACAGTTGTTGTATCATATGAGGGTTTTCCAAAATGGCCAAGAACTCCATCAAATTCCACTTGGGCCATGAGATATGACCATGCCAATATGTGTAACGCCCCAGTTTTTGTTAGATTTATTTAATCGAGTCGATTTAATTGTTTTTATTATTATATTATTTTATTCTAGACTTTTATTTTATAATATATTATTTTTTATCGTTGTTATGTTTTATCGCATTTTGAGAGCGTTTGCGAGATATTTGAGTGTAGGGGTATTTTGGTCTTTTTACTCATTTTCTTAAGTTAGAACTTAAAGAGAAAAAAAAGAGAAAATAGAAAGGAAAGAAAAAGAGAAGAAGAAAAAGAGAAAGAAGGAAAAGAAGAGAAGAAAAAGAGAGAAAAACTTGGGGTTTAAGAAATTGATCAACCGACTTTTCAAACACGATTAAATCGGGTAAGGGTGTGAAACTCGATTATCTTATACTTGTGTATGATTATGTATGTATGTATTTGGTTGTTTTTGGGTTGAAATTGGATGTAGAACAAAAACCATAATATGATGAGATTGTTGGAATTCGATTAAATTGTGTCGGAAATCATGTGTTCAAGTTCCTTATTGTCGATACATGTTAGATATATGTTGTTGTGCAATCTATTGGAAATTTTCTGGTGTTTTGGTGAGATTTGGGAATAGAAGTGGTAGAATTTCGCAGCAGAAATTCTGCAGAAAAATTCTGGGTTGTCGCTGCCGTTACGCGTATCAGGCATGTCCATACGCGTATTGGGTTAGGCAATACGCGTATGGCAGGTGCATTTGAGGGCAATAGGCGTAATGAAAACCATTTTTCTCGGCCATCTGCTGAAACGCGTAATGGTACGCGTATGAGGCTGGGCAATACGCGTATGGCTTAGGGCAATACGCGTATGGCCAGCAGGGGTGCAGAATGTTGTCATTTCGCGATGTCTTTTCTGTTTAAGTCCATAACTTGTGTTCCGATTATCCGTTTTGAACATTCTTGGTATCGTTGGAAAGATATTGAGATGTACTTTCTTATTAAATAGTTTTGAAACAGTTGGCCGATTTAATTATGTCGGGAATTTGGAATAGTGTCGTTTTGTCGACTTTTACCGTCGTAATTATGTGTAATTTATGAGTACCATGCAATGTGCCGTTGATATGGATATCGTATGACAAGTGTGTGATGTTATATGATGTGAATGCATGTGATGACATGTTTTGATGATGGTTTGTGGCCTAAGGGCAAGTAAATGAATGTGTTGTGTTTGGTTGTAAATGCATGATTATGGTTGCATATATGTGTGCATTTGAATGTCATGAGTCATTGTATGCCAAGCATCATGATATGCATTCTTGTGATGTCGTGTGCCCTAATGGGTACAAGCGACGAAACGGTTCCAGAGGGAATCCGCTATAACATCGTGAGCCTTATATAAAGAGGACTGAAAGCGATGATTATAGACGATCGTGAGCCTTATACAAAGAGGACTGAAAGCGATCGGATCGTGAGCCTTATACAAAGAGGACTGAAAGCGATGATTATAGACGATCGTGATCCTTATACAAAGAGGATTGAAAGCGATCGGATCGTGAAAGCGATCCATAAATGTCGTGAGCCTTATACCAAGAGGACTGAAAGCGACGAGGAACATCGTTTGCCCGACGGGGAGTTACACTAAGTAACAAGCGATGATTCCAATAGTTCCTGAGTGAACTAGTGTTGAGTTGATGGATGGATGATACCGCATTGCATTGCATAGAGTCGTTGTGTCGGTCTCTGTGCATTTTGCATGAATCATGAATGGATTGATTTTGGGTGGAATTGTGAAAGGAATTGTTGAGTGATATATATGTATATGTTGGTGATAAATGTGTTGAGCATAATTTATATGTCTTTGTGATGGATATATGAGATGTCAAATGTGTTGTTTTGTATTTGAATTATGGTGTAAGAGGTGGTGAGAATATTTTACATGTGTATTTTTATGTTATTATATAATTGTATGCAATTATATTATGATTGTGTTTCTTACCCTTCTGCTATTTTTGAATGCTCTATGAGGCATTGCAGATTAGATGCTGGAGGTCTTTTTGTGAAGCTTAGGTCTTCATTCTTTTGTCGGTCGGCTCTGATATGTAGCACCGGGTGGTCGGGGAGATCGTTTGAGATTTATGTGTATATGTATATATATCTTTTGGATTGTACATGTATGACTCTGTATATGACAGACAAACTTTTTATGTGATATATATGAGGTTTCAGTTGCAGATTTTCTGCTTTTATTCTGTACCTGAATAGTGGGCGTTAGGAACTGAGTTTCTCTGTTTGTATTACCACCTAAATGTTGCATATCTTTATGAGAAGGTTTATTGTGTTGGTTTCAATTGATGTGACACCTCTGTCTATGCCATGAATGTTTAAATTATACTCTGATTATTTGTTATCGCTTTATTTAATTGGGGGTATAGATTAGGGGGTGTTACATTAAGTGGTATCAGAGCCAGTCCGTGTGAGTTTGTGTCAGCCCTTGTTGGTCGTTGTGTTTGGATGAGCTGTTTGTTTAACCATAGTTGCTGTTATTGGATATGAACATCATATGGCTGGTAGGAATGATGCTGCTTTGGTTGTTGCTATGCAAGCTATGGCTCGGGCTGTGCAGGGTGCACCTAATGCTGGTGAGAATGATGAGTTCAGGAAGAACAACCCGCCTGTCTTTAAAGGGAGACATGATCCTGATGGTGCACAGATTTGGCTTAAGGAGATTGAAAGAATCTTCCGAGTGATGGACTGTGCTGAGGAAAATAAGGTGAGACTGGGTACTCATATGTTGTAGGAGGAGGCTGATGATTGGTGGGTTAGTACGCGTCATGTGTTAGAAGCTGGAGATGAAGAGGTCACTTGGACTTTGTTTAGCAGGGAGTTTTTGAGGAAGTATTTTCCTGAAGATGTTAGGGGAAAGAAAGAGATAGAGTTCTTGGAGTTGAAACAAGGTAATATGTCTGTTATTGATTACACTCCTAAGTTTGTGGAGCTTGTTCAGTTTTATCCACATTATGCTGAAGCGACTGCGGAGTTTTCCAAGTGTGTGAAGTTTGAGAATGAATTGCGTCCTGAGATCAAGCAAGCAATCGGGTATCAAAGGATTAGGAGGTTTTTGGATTTGGTGGATTGTTGTAGGATTTATGAAGAAGATAACAATGCTTGTTCTACTCACTATAAGAGTGTGAACGAGAGGAAAGGGAAGCAACCGTTTTGTGGTGGTCCTTATGTGACACCAGTTGACAAGGGTAAGCAAAGGGGTAATTATGATAAAAGGCCAAGGGGGGGAGGTATGTCTAATTCTCTGAGATGTTATAGGTGTGGTGACTTAGGACATCGTCAGTTTGAATGTAGGAAGAATTTGGGGAAGTGTTCCAATTGTGGAGGTATAGGACATGTTGCAGCTGATTGTAAGAAGAATGTGGTGAAGTGTTTCAACTGTGGTGAACCCGGTCATATTAGTACGAAGTGTCTGAAACCAAAGCAAGCTCAGGCTGGTGGGAAAGTTTTTGCATTGGCAGGAACTCAGAATACTAGTGCAGACCATCTGATCAGAGGTACTTGTTTTATTAATAGTACGCCTTTAGTTGCTATTATTGATACTGGAGCGACTCATTCGTTTATTTCGTATGAGTGCGCGAAGCATTTGAATCTTTTGTTGTCTTCGATGGGTGGAGAGATGGTTATTGATACTCCAGCAATGGGGTCGGTAACTACTTTTTTGGTTTGTTTAAGTTGTCCTTTGACCATTTATGGTAAAGATTTTGAGATGGATTTGGTGTGTTTGCCGTTGGAGGGTTTAGATGTGGTTCTGGGTATGAATTGGTTGCAGTTTAATCAGGTTCATATTGATTGTTATCATAAGTTGGTGTGATTTCCTTCTCTTGAAGAAGACGAGGAATCGAGTTTCTTATCTACCAAAGAGTTGAAGAAACTTTTGGCAGATGAAGCTCAGTTGTTCGGATTGTTTGCATCGTTGACAGTGGATAGTTAAGTTGTACTTGATGTGTTTCCAGTTGTGTGTGAATTTCCAGAGGTGTTTCCAGAGGATATTTCAGATGTGCCGCCAGAAAGAGAGGTGGGGTTTTCTATAGATCTAGTTCTTGGTACTAGACCTGTATCTATGGCACCTTATCGTATGTCGGCATCTGAGTTGGTTGAGTTAAAGAAGCAGTTGAATGAATTGTTAGAAAAAAGGTTTGTGAGACCGAGTGTATCGCCTTGGGGTGCTCCAGTTTTATTGGTGAAAAAGAAGGATGGAAGTATGCGATTGTGTATTGATTATCGCCAGCTGAATAAGGTGACAATTAAGAATAAGTATCCTCTTCCGAGAATTGATGATCTGATGGACCAGTTGGTAGGTGCTTGTGTGTTTAGTAAGATTGATTTGAGGTCAGGTTATCATCGGATTAGAGTGAAAGAGGAAGATATTCAGAAGACGACTTTTAGGACACGATACGGTCATTACGAATATTCTGTGATGCCGTTCGGGGTTTCTAATGTGCCAGGTGTGTTTATGGAGTATATGAATCGTATTTTCCATGAGCATTTGGATCGATTTGTTGTTGTGTTTATTGATGACATCTTGATTTATTCTAAGTCTCGGGAGGAGCATGCAGAGCATTTGCGGGTTGTGTTACAAATTTTGAAGGAAAGGAGACTTTTTGCCAAGTTGTCCAAGTGTGAGTTCTGGTTGTCAGAAGTGAGTTTTCTTGGGCATGTGATTTCAGGTAATGGTATTGCTGTGGATCCATCTAAAGTAGACGCAGTTCTACAATGGGAGGCTCCTAGATCTGTTACTGAAATTAGAAGCTTTTTGGGTTTAGCTGGATATTATCGGAGATTCATTGAAGGTTTTTCTAAGTTAGCACTTCCATTGACCCAGTTGACTTGTAAAGGTAAAGCGTTCATTTGGGATATTCAGTGTGAGGAAAGTTTTAGTGAGCTGAAGAGAAGATTGACTACAGCTCCGATTTTGGTCTTACCGAATCCTAGTGAACCGTTTGTGGTGTATTGTGATGCGTCTTTGATTGGTTTAGGTGGAGTGTTGATGCAAGAAGGTAAGGTTGTGGCTTATGCTTCGAGGCAATTGAGGATTCATGAGAAGAATTACTCTACTCATGATTTGGAATTAGCGGCAGTGGTTTTTGTGTTGAAGATTTGGAGGCATTATCTCTATGGTGCAAGATTCGAAGTCTTTAGTGATCATAAAAGTTTGAAATACTTGTTTGATCAGAAAGAGTTGAATATGAGGCAACGGAGATGGTTGGAATTTTTGAAGGACTACGATTTTGGCTTGAATTACCATCCTGGTAAAGCTAATGTGGTAGCCGATGCGTTAAGCCGAAAATCTTTGCATATGTCTGCTTTGATGGTTAAAGAGTGGGAACTTTTTGAAGCATTTAGAGATTTGAGTTTGGTGTGTGAATTGACATTTGATAGCGTGAGGCTTGGTATGTTAAAGGTTACTAATGATTTTCTGTTAACCGTTAGCGAGAAACAAAAGTTGGATGTGAAATTTGTTGATTTGATGACGGTTGGAAATCAAAGTGTGAATGGTGACTTTAAAGTGGATGATAAGAGTGTTTTGAGATTTCGTGGTAGGATTTGTATTCCGGAACATTCGGACTTGAAAAAGATGATTTTGGAGGAAGGACACCGGAGTAGTTTGAGTATACATCTGGGAGCTAATAAGATGTATCAAGATTTGAAGAAGATCTTTTGGTGGTTTGGATTGAAGAGGGATGTGGCTCAGTTTGTTTATGCGTGCTCGACGTGTCAGAAGTCAAAAGTAGAACATCAGAAGCCTAGTGGATTGTTGCAACCGTTGGATATTCCCGAGTGGAAATGGGACAGAATATCTATGGATTTTATGACAGGGTTGTCGAATACACAGAGGGGACATAATGCCATTTGGGTAGTTGTGGATAGGCTGACTAAATAGGCGCATTTCATTCCGATTGACATCAGTTTTTCTTTGGAGAGGTTGGCTGAGATTTATATCAGTGTGATTGTGAAATTACATGGTGTTTTGTTGTGTATTGTTTCAGACCGAGATCCGGGGTTTACTTCCAGATTTTGGGAAAGTTTGCAAAAGGCGTTAGGTTCAAAATTGAGATTGAGTTCTGCTTATCATCCGCAGACGGATGGTCATACTGAGAGAACTATTCAGTCGTTGGAAGATTTGCTGAGAGCGTGTGTTCTTGAGCAAGGTGGTGCTTGGGATAGTTATCTTGCATTGGTGGAATTCACGTATAATAACAGTTTCTATTCGAGTATTGGAATGGCACCTTTTGAAGCGTTGTATGGAAGAAGATCTCGAACACCTTTGTGTTGGCATGAATCTGGTGAGAGTTTGGTGGTTGGGCCGGAGTTAGTGCAACAGACTATGGAAAAGGTGAAACTTATTCGTGAGAAAATGAAGGCTTCTCAGAGTAGGCATAAGAGTTATCATGATTGAAGGAGGAAAGATCTTGAGTTTCAAGAGGGCGATCATGTATTTTTGAGAGTTACACCGGTAACGGGTGTTGGTCGTGCATTGAAGTCAAAGAAGCTTACTTCTTGGTTTATTGGTCCTTACCAGATATCCGCGAGAGTGGGTGTTGTGGCTTATCGGGTGGCGTTGCCGCCGAATCTTTTGAATTTGCATGATGTGTTCCATGTTTCACAGCTTCGGAAGTATGTTCCGGGTCCGTCGCATGTGTAATACCCCAAATTTTGACCACTTAGATTTCCCATCATTGTGAGAATCATCATCACAATATGGATGAACCATCATGCTTCATCAGTCTCCCCAAAGATGGGTGAGCATCCAATACAATCAATATTAGGGTTTCAAGCCCTCTCTGAGTGCTTAGACAAAGGATCAATCAAGAAATGACATGATCTTCAACTTGTCTAATCTCTTAAATATCCTCAAAGGATCAAAAGGACTCCCACTTCAAGGATTAAGCACAAGGCTGCTCCCTTCTAGGTGGATCAAGTCTCAAGATCGACAGTATCACCAAATTAGGGTTTTGGTCGACCAGGGCCTTCAGATGGAAATTTTCATCTGGGCACAAGGCAATGATCCAAAACATGACCTAATATACTTCATGGAACCTCATGAACCCATGCATCAAGTCAATTTTGCCTCAGGGGATGCATTCATCAAAAATCAGGAATTAGGGTTTCTTGACCTAATTCACCACTAAGTTGACTTTTGGGACAAACCATGAGCCAAGACCTCAATACATGATTTGAGGGTCTCTAATATACCATATTGATCCATTTGGAACAATGGATTGATCCAAGAAGCTTGAGCAACAAGTCTCAATTTCATCTGCACCACAATTAGGGTTTTAAGAGAAAAGTCAACTGTAACTTTGACTTTTGACCAAGACATGCTCCCAAACCCTAATACATGATTGAATATACCCTATGACACCCATGGAACATGTCCATCAAGTTTGATTTAGGTCAAGGACATGATTTCCTGAAGAATTGCACAGTTTGGAATTCATCTGATAAAAAGTCAACTGTGCACAAAAGTCAACTTTGACTTTTTGAGATTTTTCACCAAAATGGATTTTTAACCCTAAAATGATGTTAATGTATGATTTGAATCATCATTCATCAAGAAAAATCAAGAAAAGTGAGATAACTTGTAAAAGGGGTAACCATAAAACTTAGAAATTTTTCTAAGTTAAAAATAAAGTGGCAAAGGTACCAACTTTGGAGGACCATAACTCCTAAACCACAAGGCCATTTTTTCTCATCCAAAGATGAATTTGTAGCCCTCATTATCACCTATAAAAACTTCAACTACAAGTCATTCCAATTCATTAAGTATTTTGAGTTATGGAGTGATCAAAGTGGCTGAAAAGTGAAAATGTCACTTTTTCCAACACTTAGTGAAATTTTCACTAAGTCAGATTCTGCCTCACTTTTTGCCAAATGTAGGGGGATTTTTCACTTGGAATCAAAAGAGATCAAAACCAAACTTGTTCAAATAGTTGTTGTATCATGTAAGAGCTTTCCAAAATGGCCAAGAACATTGCCAAATTCAACCTACACCATGAGATACAACATTGCCAAGTTGCCTTGCTGAAATCTGTCAAGGCAAGGCAGAATTTGCAACTTTGGTCGATTTGCCAAAATCAGCCAAATTCAATTGCTCCTATCCACTTGGACACCTCAGAGGATTGAATCTAAAGGGGACAATCACTGAGCCAAGCCTCCAAAGTCCATGGAACAAGAAATAACATGTTGAACATAGAATGGCCAAAATAGGGACAAGCCTTCAAATTTGGAATGAGGCATTCAATGAAACCATCAAGGTGGCATGGACTGAGCCATTCTCATCTGAAATCAGTCAAGACTTATCCAAGACCAAGGGGACCAAAGCTCTGTGCCCTAACCTCTAGTCAATGGCTAGAGGAGACTTGGATTTTCATTTGCCAACATTGGTCAAACCTACT
This sequence comes from Lathyrus tuberosus, assembly GCA_022829125.1. Lineage (NCBI taxonomy): Eukaryota > Viridiplantae > Streptophyta > Magnoliopsida > Fabales > Fabaceae > Lathyrus > Lathyrus tuberosus. The sequence continues at coordinate 899,732 of JALAZF010000515.1, read as the reverse complement.
TACCAGCTGCCATGCACTATTCCTTGCAAAACAAACTTGCTCTACTATAAATAGAGCTCCATTGTGGTCAGTTTGAGTACACCAAAGCCATCTAACAGATGCTTTCCTCAAAATCTCTTCTTTCACTCCAATTTTGCCTTCTAAGGCAAGTCACTATCGGGTTTTGAGTTTGAGAGCAATTCCAATCAAACCAATCACTCACACACCTCACATACATCACGTATGAGCTGATCAAACACTTAGATTACTTCTGAAACACTGATTTCTCAAAATCACCAGCTGGTTGCTCAAGGTTTTAACCAAAGTGCAGCTGAGGTACCACAAAATGATCCAGCCAATTTCAATCAAGTCCAACCATCCAAACACAATCCATAGGGTGTAGGGAAGCTGTTCAGATCATCACCACTCATCTGTAACACCTCCAAATCAAAAATCACTTTGAACTTGCTGTCACGACTTAGAGGTAAGCACATACTTGGTCATCTCTCAATCTATGCATATTTCCTCGCACAATAATTTGGCCATATGTTCATAATCATGCATGGAATGTTTTCCCTCAATCAATTGCATTGTTTGAATCGTGTATCAAAAATCCTAGCCTTCATGCAGAAATTAGGGTTCTTGAGGTCTCTTCGTGATTTCTTGTTGTATGTTTAATTTAAATGAAATTAAAGAACATAGACATGATCGTGAGGTTGAGGCGAGCATAATGATATGTGGATTGCATGATATGATTACGTATTCATGGAGATTGGATAGAAAATGCAAATCTGAGAATTCAAGAACACGCGTGTGTTCTTCAGCCTGTTCTTGGCGCCATTTTTGGAAATTCAAATATTTGAATTTTGTGATTTTGTTTAATTGATTCAAAAATTAATTTCTCTCTGAGTTTTAATGATTTTGAGTTGATTCTTTTTTTAATAATTCACAAAAATGTTAAAATATTTTATTTTCACAAAAAATCCCAAAAATATTATTTATTTCATATAATTGATATTTTTGCAAAGAATTAATATTTTAATTGTTTTTGACATTTTAAATATTTTTTCTACATTGATTTTGCAACTTTTAATGCTTTCTAATTATTTTGCAGGTCAATACTTAATTTTTGAAGCATTAATCCAAGATCACAATTTGTTTTCCATGTGTTAAACAATTTTTGATCATTTTAATTGAATTTTTATTCAATTAAATACATTTTGAAAACAAATTAGGGTTTTGGATTAATTCAACCCTCATAAATCACTTTCAAACCTTTTTGGGCCTCTTGAGAGAGTGTAAGACCCATCCCCCCTTGTACAAAAACTTTTTGGGCCTCACTCATTGTATAAGTCCCTCTGTACAAGTAAACGGCGCGATCGTCGCCCGTTTAAAAATAAAAATCATCTGGGCCTCTCCTTGAGCTATAAGACCCATTCAAAACACTTTGGGCCTCTATTAGAGTGTAAGACCCAATCCCCCTTTTAACCAAAACAATTTTGGGCCTCACTTATTGTATAAGTCCCTCTGCGTTAAAAGAAAATCTCGGCGCGATCGCCATTTTAAACGAAAAATCATTTGGGCCTACCCTCGTGTTATAAGCCCCACTCTTTTTCTTTAAACCTTTTTGGGCCTCTTAAAAGAGTGTAAGACCCATCCCTTTGTACAGAAAACCTTTTTCGGGCCCCAGTCACTTGTATAAGTCCCTCTGTACAAATTCAAACAGTGCGCTCACTGATAAAACCCTGGGCCTCTCCTTGAGCTGTAAGCCCCAAATCTTTCTTTTTCAAAGCACTTTCTCCTTTGATTTTGAATATACTGTTGTTTTCAATCTTTCTTTGTTGAACAACTAGCCAAACAGCATGGAAGCACTCCAACCGAGTAAATGGTTATCGCTTTCATTTACTGTTTTCATATTATAAACGGTATTGTGGGGATGCTCACTGTAAGTCTCCTTTCATAAACTCATATCTACTGTGTAATAATAGTATAGATATTTCGAGTTTCCCCGGCAACTACGTCTAGAACTAGGTGACGCCGTTTCCCTTATTCGTAGAAATAGACGCCTAGATCCCCAATAGGAGCACTAGATACAGTCTTCTCTTCGGCTGTCCTCCTTAGGAATCGTCAAGAAACTCTACTCCCCAAGATGAATGTATTCTCCGTGAATGGCATCTTTGAGTTTCTTCCAAATTCTCGAACTTTCCTGACTCGATCTATTCCTTGTGGATAGCTTGCCTTGAATGTCTCGGGGTTTGGGTACCCACTACGGTCATAATCTTGGACCTTAACTAAGGAACCCTCTTTAAAAGTTAAAAGTCGCTGGATAGTAAACCTCGCACGTTTACCAGTGGTTTTTATCTTTAAAAGAGTTATCTCTCCTAATGGAAAGGAGATGATAGACCCACGGGCTTCTTAAAAGCACCGGCCTCCTCTTGGGCATTATTCAAGGACACTACGGCTTCTTAGAAGTATTCACAGCCTCCCCTTAGGCTTCGTATAATGATCTCTTCCTTCGGGAATGATAGCCTCCTCTTGGGCTTCGTACAAGGACCCGTCGGATTCTTAAAAGTTTCCAGCCTCCTCTTGGGCTTCGTACAAATTGTCCCGACGACCTCCTAGAGGTATAGGAACAGAACCTAGTCATCTTCATAGAACAGTCCCTTCATAGAGTCTACTACTGTTTCTCAAAGCATAGTACGAAAGAAAAAACTCTAGACTTGGACAGTCTAACTTCCTTGAGTCTCAAAGACATTCTCAAGTGACCCCCTTCGTTAAATAGGAAGGAAACCCGCAGACTCGGACAGTCTCAATACCCTTTGGATTTCCAGTTTCCTCAAAGAGAAGGAAATATCCCTGATCCTCAAATCAAATCCCTGAGTACAGTGTTGCTCATATAAGAACTGATTTTCTCTTTTAAAATCAGTATATTGGATCTGTCACTCAACTGAAACAAACCTTTAGCCTCCATCTCGGGCTTTGTACGAGATACAAAAACACTCTCTTGTTGAGTATCAAAGACTCTCTTATTGAGTCAAACTTTTAGCCTCTATATCGGGCTTCGTACGAGACACAAAGACTACCTCGTAGAGTCAAACAAACAATAGCCTCTATCTCGGGCTTCGTACGAGACACAAAGACTCTATCGTCGGGTCAAAAACTTTTAGCCTCTCTCTCGGGCTTTGTACGAGACACAAATTAGCCTCCTCTTAGGCTTTGTATAATGATTTTCCTAGCGGAAATTAGCCTCATCTTAGGCTTTGTATAAGAAAACCACTGGTTAATCCAATCAACCTTTTAGCATCGAAGCTGTGCCTCGTTCACAGTACACAAACATCAACAACTCCTTTCCCTTCATCTAATCGCTGTAAGCGGCAAGCCTCTGGATCATCTATATCCATGCCACTGTCCCTCTTTTAGCATGAGAAATTCCTAAGGAAAGATGGCATTGCTCTACACTGAGTTAAAGTCTTCTCCTTCAGGTTAAAACCCTTTCTTCGGAAATTATGGCATTGCTCAGATCCGCGTATCCCAGTTAAAGTAATTCTCCTTCCCCCTCTTTAGAGATGACAAATTCTCTCTAAAGTCGAGGTCTTTCAGCTTCACGTCTTGGGCTTTGAACAAGACACAAATAGACCTTTCAACTTCACATCTTGGGCTTTGAACAAGATACAAATCACCTTTCGCTTCACGTCTTGGGCTTTAAACAAGACACCAAAACACCAATTTCCTCCCATAGAATAGGAGGAACTACGAACGCTCTGATTTCCATGTTTTCGGTAAACGGGAATACGTAGGCATAAGATCGAAAGAAAAGATCTTAGCGAGCACAATCAACAAAAAACCCAAATCCCATATCACCATCAATTAAAAGCAGTAATTCAAAAGCATCAATCCTAACATCCTAATCCTTGTTCCCCGCCAGAAACCTTCTGCCCAGGTAAAAAGAAAGAAAACAGTATTGGCGAAAATACAAATAACCAGTACAAGGCCCCCCCACATTGATAGCATCCGTAACCTAACAGACTGCTGTTTAAACTCAGTATGCAAAGCAGGGTTAATTGGAGACATCTATTTCCCTTCCTTATTCAGCTCACAATAGGATAAAAAATGAATCGACCTGTAGTTTAAGCTCAAACCGCAGAGAGCGACTAGCACTTAAGAACCGCGTCCAAAATCGCTCGCTACAGAAAAATGGCGCCCACCGTGGGGCCGATTCTTTCTTTCTTACAATTTAAACCTTGGGTAAGTCATTTTCATGGCGGTGGCCGCCAACAGAAAAATGGCGCCCACCGTGGGGCCCTTGTTTTTCTTTCTTTCTGTTTTCCTTGTAAAATGGCAACTCTGCTGGGGATTCCTTGCCAGAGTCATTTTCTGCCTTAGGGCATCATCCCCGTTTTCCACGGAAAATGGGAACTCTACTGAGGAGAAAGATTGACCTATGCTGGTCCATCTCTTAGGTAGGGAACCACAGATTGGGGCTTCCGCCGGGGAACCCATTTCTGTCAGGAACTTAAGAATCGTAGCTTTATAAGTCTAGGATGATTAGGACAAATATATATACTGCTTTTCCTAATTGCTATACGTGTTTATTTTTCTGCTACTGGGAATGCGTGTGATGCCGCATGTGGTGAGATTGAGTATACACTTAAGAAAAGCCAACCTTTTTCGTAGTACGGAAGCTATCGGAAATAGCTGTTACGCGATACTACCCTCATTTGAGGCTGGTGATCTATTCTCGGTGAATGGCACTTACTCTAAGATTGCACACAACTCGCTGGCGATCCGCTTGTTGTCTGCCTTCCTGGGAGGAGCTGATGATAATGAGTACAGGTACAAAAATCACCCTAGTATAAACCTTTGGGGATGGGTAGAGCCTTGACTTCATGACAACGACCCTCTGACCCCATGTTTTTTCTATGTTTTTGTGTGCTGCATTCATGCATCCATTTAATAAAACATTAAAACACAAAAAAAAAACTTTCTCTTCTAGTCTCTCTGTTTTTCAAATTAAACTAAGACTATGATTGCAAATATCAGAGAAAAAGATTACGCTAATGGATTTCGGTAGAAGGAGAACTCGCCAGTATACCTTCAAGGTTCCAAAACTAGGGGATTTGAGAAGGTTAGCAAGGATGATCGCTAACCCTGAGGCTTTCAGAGCCAAGCAAGGTGGTTTGCTACCACTGTTAAGAGTCCATGTGATGAGGGAATCATGGATGCGCTCATTCAGTTCTACGATCCGGTTTATCACTGTTTCACATTCACGGATTACCAGCTAGCACCAACGCTGGAGGAGTATTCTCATCTGGCTGATTTACATATCACTGATCGAGCTCCATTTTCTGGACTGGAAGAAATTCCAAAGAATCAGACTATTGCAATAGCAATTCATTTGGACGAGTCTGAGGTCAGGACTCACATGACCACTAAGGGTGGCATCCAAGGTTTTCCAGCCCAGTTCTTGACAAAAAAAAGGCTCTATACTTCGCTAGTATAGGGAACGGGACTGCTTTTGAAAGCACCTTTGTCTTGCTCACCTACGGGTTATTTTTGTTTCCCAACATCAATAACTTCGTCGATATCAACGCTATTAAGGTTTTTCTCATTGGAAACCCTGTGCTGACTTTGCTCGCAGATGCGTATCATTCTGTACACTTGGGAAATTTGTACAGCGGAGGGGAGATCACATGCTGTGTACCTTTGCTCTATAAATGGTTTATCTCACACTTGCCCAAGTCTGCTGCTTTTTGGGATTGCAAGAGTGTCTTACGTTGGTCGCAGAAGATCATGTCTCTCACCAATTCCGATATAGATTGGTGTAATAGGATTTACAAGGGAATCAGAATCATTGACCGTTGTGGAAACTTCCCCAGCGTACCCCTCATAGGAACTAAAGGAGGAATCAACTATCATCCGATATTGGTTCTTCGTCAATTTGGATACCCGATGAGACACATCCCACTGGATGTTCATCTGGAAGGTCTTTTCTTCAAAGAAGGAGAAAATGACAGAGCACTAAAAATGGAAATAGTACAAGCTTGGAAACAGGTTCATAAGAAAGGACGAGAATCTCTGGGAAAACCGGACTGTGTCTCGGTGGAGCCTTATCTCCATTGGGTACAAACCAGAGCTCTCAAGCTAAAAATGCCTTATCCTCGTTACGGAATTCTTCCACCGAGGGAAACTGTCATGTACTTCATGACGGAAACTGAAAAGCTTCAGGTTACTCTCAACAAGGTTCAAAAGGAAAGAAGATCTTGGAAGAACAAGTACCGCACCCTCGACGTAGAGTGTATCCAAATACAGCAACTACTAAAAGAGAAAGATGCTCTGATTGAAATTTTGGAGCGGCATGCTGTAGAGAATCAAGATGACCAAAGGAATTTGCTCACTCCTTTCACTTGGCAAAGGAATGACAACCCGACAACGGCCTAAGCACCCCGGTCAAAGAAAAGGAAGATACTAGAATCAGCACCCGACTTCTCTTCAGAGAGGACTCGGGACCCATTAGTTTAGGTTTCTGTTTCTGCACTTTGTAATCTACTGTATTTCCGTTTCTGTAATCCTTTGAATTTCAATAAAAAGGGGTTTCCCCACTGTTTGATATTTGCAATCTAATTGTCGAAGTTTATTTTGATTAAACCAAAAAAACAACAATTAATATAATCATTGCATTCATCATTCTCACATCGCGTATTCTTCTTCCCTACGAATCTCACGTTTGTGTCTCGATTCTAGAGTCAAACTGTCTCATTCGTACAATACTCGGGCCAATCGTCAGAAAAAGATGGATGATCTTGAGGAAGAAAACAGAGAGTTGAAAGAAGAGATTGACGCTCTAAGAGAGGATATGAGAAAGCTTCGTAACGACATGCAAGCCATGGCAGAAGCTCAGCTACAAAGAACTGTGATCTCAGAGATCACCCCAACGCCCATCATAGAAAAGTATGATCCTAGGTATCAGATGCCGAAAGATCGTCCTTGGAGCATGCCTGTTAACTATATCCCAGAAGGATATGTTCCGCCGATCACTGAAGATCAGGGAATCGCAACAGAAGCCGTTGGGCTTGAAGGTTACAAACTTCGGGAAAGCAAAGATACTAGGGGCATACTGAAGACTCCTGAAGGTTACAAACTTCGGGAGGCGCCAAGACTTACTGCCGTAGTCACGGTACCACCCCCTGTGTTGCACACTGTCCCGGAAGGACAGATTCTGCCAACACCTTCTGGTAAGAAGGAAACTATGTTTGACAGAATGGATGAATTCCAGGAGCAGTTCTTGGAAATGCAGAAAGAGCTGCAAGCCATTCGCGGTCAGGATCTATTTGGAAAGGACGCCGCAGACCTCTGCTTAGTCCCAAATGTGAAAGTCCCGCACAAGTTCCAAGTGCCCGACTTTGAAAAATACAAGGGTAACTCTTGCCCTCAGAGCCATCTGGTGATGTACGCTCGGCGGATGTCAGCTCAGACGGAGAATCAGGACCTGCTGATTCACTACTTCCAGGATAGTTTAACCGGTGTCGCACTCAAATGGTACATGGGTTTAAACCATACTACGATCAGTACATTCAGAGATCTTGGTACTGCCTTCGTCCAACAATACAAGTACAATTTGGACATGGCACCCGACAGAGATCAACTCAGATCAATGTCGCAAAAGGAAAAGGAAACCTTTAAGGAGTATGCTCAAAGGTGGCGTGAAATTGCCGCTCAAATTTGTCCACCTCTTGAGGAAAAAGAGATGACAAAAATCTTCTTAAAGACTTTAAGCTCATTTTACTATGACCGAATGGTTGCCAGTGCGCCCAGTGATTTCACCGAAATGGTCGGCATAGGTGTACGTCTTGAGGAAGCCGTCCGAGAAGGACGTTTGGTAAAAGACACTGGATCAACGAGCGGTACTAAAAAATACGGTAGTGCTCTCCCTAAGAAAAAAGAGCAAGATATTGGGAATATCTCTCTCGGAAAGCAAAGGCGACGTTATCAGCCGGTAGCAGCTGTGACTCCTGCTATCAGCCCTGCGCCTGTTCCTATGTATCAACCTCAGGTTGCGCAGAGCCAACCTGACCAACAAAGGACACAACAGCCTCTTCAGCAGGCTCGTCCTCCATATAACAACAGCCGTACAACACGGCCACCAGGATTTGATCCTATACCCGTAACGTACGCAGAACTATTTCCGTTACTGCTGGCTAAGGGGCACATTCAGACTAAGTCTCCCCTTTCAGTTCCGGAAAATCTGCCTTTTTGGTTTAAAGCGGATCAAACATGTCCTTATCATCAAGGAGGTTCAGGGCATAACATTGAGACTTGTCTCAATTTCAAATCTGACGTGCAAAAGCTTGTTAGGAGCGGGCTCTTATCTTTCAAAGATACGAATCCTAATGTTCTTACGAACCCGCTGCCTCAACATGAGAAAGCTGCAGTCAATCTGATTGAGAAAGAGACTAACAATGTCTATCAAATTCATGATGTACTCTTGTTGAAGACCAATCTGGTCAAGATGCATTGTAGACAGAGTGGATATGGCCATGTGCCACCTCATAATTATCACCAGTGTGATATCTGCTCTAAAGACAACCAGGGGTGTTCTGTAGTGCAAGCAGCTCTACAGGAACAAATGGATCTTGGATTGATCCAAGAGAACCGAGTTCGTGGAGTTAACATGGTTTACACGAATTCCAACGTCATTCAGAACCACGACATCTGTGCGATGAATGTCAACTTGGTGGCGATGCACTCAAGGCAAAGCCAGTATCATAATCTGCCGCGGCACGATTACAGTTCCTGTCTGATTTGCTCGGTAAACAAACAGGGATGCTCTTTCATACAAGAGGCCCTCCAGCGTCAGATGGATCTTGGATGGATCCAAGACTACCATGATAGGAACTCCTATCAAATCAACATGGTTCAACATGGTTCAGATCTTCGACATCCGCATAATGGATACCAACCTGGTAGAGTTACATGCTGAGCAGGTCCGACTCGGATTCTTAATAGCACATGACTATCAAAATTGTAAAGCGGGTTGCGAAAACGATCGAGGTTGTACCCTTGTCCAGGAGGCACTTCAGCACTTGTTAAATCACTGGTGGATGCTAATCTATATGGACGAAGATACTCAGCAGATTAGTATCAATAACAGGAATCCTACTCGTCGTCAAAGTCAGGATGTCCGATCAATGGAAGATAACCTAGTGAGGTTACATTGTATTCAAAGTGGGCGTGGCCAGGTGCCACCACACAACTATGACAGTTGTAGCGTCTGTTCGGAAAGTAACTAAGGGTGTTACCTTGTGAGAGCAGCTCTTTAGGGTCAGATCGATCATGGAGAAATTCGTCCATATCCAGGTTCAGGACCCATCATTTGGTCGCCGAACTACCTTGCCGAGCAAGTTGAGGATGTTGTCACAATCGCTGGTCATCACAGGACCAGGGATGTTTTTGCCATCATCCCTCTACTTGACGAATCTAGAGTTCCCAACCGGGAACGGATCAAGGTTACTTATGATGGTCAGAAAAATCAGAAGGTTCCCATAGTCATCTATCAGCCGGGGCCACTGCCGTATGAATCAGCTAAGGCAATCCCTTACAAATACGGTGCAACAATAATCGAGAATGGAAAGGAAATTCCATTACCCTCCGTCGTGAATATTGCAGACATCAGTCGTGTAACACGGAGCGGTCGAATCTTCAACCGAGGGGTTGGAGAATCCAACAAAGAAAAGGAACTTCAGGCGGAAATTCTTGACCCACCAGTCGGTCAATCTAGTAATCCCGACTTTTCAAAAGACAAAGATGAGATGCTAAAGCTCATCCAAAGGAGTGAATATAACATTGTTGATCAACTGTTACAGACTCCTTCAAAGATCTCAGTGTTATCACTGTTACTCAGTTCAGAAGCACACAGAGAGGCTCTACAAAAAGTCTTGGAGCAAGCCTTTGTGGAACAGGATGTAACAATCAGACAATTCGATAGCATTGTCTTTAACATCACTTCCTGCAATAATTTGGGATTTAGTGATGAGGAATTACCTGAAGAGGGTCGTCGTCATAACATGGCGCTCAATATTACAGTTAACTGCCAGGGCGATGCTTTAGCCAACGTACTGGTAGACACAGGGTCAGCCCTGAATGTTATGCCGAAGTCCACTTTGATGCAATTATCATTTAAGGGCCCTCCGATGAGAGTCAGCGAGGTTGTCGTCAAAGCATTCGACGGATCCAGAAAAATAGTTATCGGCGAAGTTGATCTTCCCATAACTATTGGTCCTCACACTTTCCAAATCATTTTCCAGGTCATGGACATCCGGGCAACGTACAGTTGTTTATTAGGAAGACCTTGGATACATCAGGCTGGAGCGGTTACTTCAACCCTCCACCAAAAGCTAAAGTTCGTCAAGAACAATCAACTTGTCACGGTTTGTGGGGAACAAGCCTTGCTTGTGAGCAACTTATCATCATCTACTTGTGTGGAACCCGAGGAGGTTATTGGAACTCAGTTCCAAGCACTATCGGTAAGCAAGAACGATCAATCCGAAGAAGGAACTACAATTTCTTCATACAAAGATGCTATCAAAGCGGTCGAAAGTACCGATACAAAAGGATGGGGACGGCTTGTCATTCCCATTGACAATAAAATAAAGAAGGGTCTTGGTTTTTCTGCGACCTGTACTCAGACAGCCGCCAACGATGAAAGTATTCATCCCCTTCAAAACTTCTTCCCCAGTGGAGGTTTTCTTCACCCAGTGTCTCAGACAGTTCATGCTATCAATGAGGAAGATCCCTCTGACATGGATGAAGAATGGAAGTCCAACCTTAACAAGGACGGATATATGTCTCAGGAAGAGGTGCCTATGCCTTTTTGCTTTCCTACAGAAAGTCCGAGATTTATACCAAGATCAGATGTCGAAATGATCTACGGGGATTGTGATCCGGAAGGATGTCGTGCTCCGCCAAATTCATTAGAGGAAGACACTCTGATGAAAGAAAACTCTGATCATAATTACTATGGCCCGATGGATGGTCTGCCAATGTGGCAACCTTATCCAGGAAACTTGGGGCAAGAAAGTCAGTCGAGTAATGAAACTCAGCTGAGCGTCATTGAACAGAATACCTGTGTCCCCGCCATGTCATGGGATCAACACTCAGGTCATTCGGAAACTACTCAACATGAAGATGAATTCGCAACGTTTGCAGGACTAGAATTCATCAACTATGCTTTTCCTGAGGTCAACGTCATCGAGAGGGATGACTTCTCCAGTTCCAAAGAAGTTTGGGACACTCTGGGACAACCAAGTGGAAAATACGACTTTATGGTCATGTACACTGCTCCCGAAAGCTCTTGTATTAGGCTCGAAGATATCCAGTCAACTGGATGGGGAGATACAGCTGAGAGCACCAATGCTATGCAAAATGCAACAGAGGAATCCTCCTACGACAATTCTGCTTGGGAGACAGATTCCAATGATCCTACTCCACCAGAAATCAGCGTCATTTCTGAAGACAAATCAAGGAAGATGCCAGACTTTGTGATTCACCGAGGAGTTCGCCGCCAATGGGTTGCCGTCGAGGTTCCGAAGGTCGTTCGTCAGTCAAAGTAATTGCCATCTTTAACCTTTCACCCTGCCCAGGTGAAACGGATGTTTTGATAGGGCTCGCTTTCTGTAAATTTCCCTCTTCGCTTTGCCCAAAGCGACGGAGTTTTGTTTTATAGGGCTGTAGTTTCAAGATTCGACTTGTTCATTAATAAAATAACGTCGTTCTATAATTTCTGCATTAATTGCTGTTTTCTCTTTTTTCTTTTTCAGAAAATGGTAATCCTAAAATACATTCAATAATAAAAATAAGCAGTAAAATAAATACACTGCACACACTTGCATTTTCTCTATCTCTTCTAAACACGAATCATCACGTCATGCAGATTGCTTGTTTTATACCCCGTTGAAACATACGATCCGATGCCTTCTCCCAACTTTGAGTTCCCGGTATTCGAGGCTGAAGAAGAAGATGACGACCAAATTCCAAAAGAGATCTCCCGACTACTCAGACAAGAGGAAAGGTCCATTGAACCTCACAAAGAGCCGTTGGAAACGGTAAACTTGGGTTCAGAAAAAGAGAGAAAAGAAATCAGGATCGGAGCACTGCTCAGTCCAACTACCAGAGAGGGTTTGATAAAGCTTCTCAAAGAATTTCCCGATGTATTCGCTTGGTCTTATCAGGATATGCCAGGGTTGGATACCAGCATCGTGGAACATCACTTACCGCTAAGATCAGAATGTCCGCCAGTAAAGAAAAGGTTGAGACGCACTCACCCGGACATGGCCATCAAAATCAAGGAGGAGGTACAGAAACAAATCGACGCGGGTTTCCTCGCTACATCTGAATATCCTCAATGGTTAGCCAACATCGTACCCATTCCCAAAAAGGATGGAAAAGTCAGAATGTGTGTTGATTACAGAGATCTAAACAAGGCAAGTCCAAAGGACGACTTTCCTTTACCACACATTGACATGCTGGTAGACAGTACAGCAAAGTTCAAAGTATTCTCTTTCATGGATGGATTCTCGGGCTATAATCAGATCAAAATGGCGCCGAAAGACATGGAGAAAACTTCGTTCATTACCCCATGGGGTACCTTTTGTTACAAGGTAATGCCGTTCGGTTTGAAGAATGTCGGGGCAACCTATCAAAGGGCCATGACTACTCTGTTTCATGACATGATACATAAGGAAATCGAGGTATATGTCGATGATTTGATTGCAAAATCAAGAACAGAGGATGAGCACGTTGAACATCTGTCAAAATTGTTCGAACGTCTAAGAAAATTCAACCTCCGCTTGAATCCCAACAAGTGCACCTTCGGTGTCCGTTCAGGGAAACTACTAGGGTTCATCGTCAGCCAGAAAGGAATTGAGGTTGATCCTGACAAGGTCAAGGCCATTCAATAAATGCCTTCTCCGAAAACTGAAAAACAAGTCAGAGGATTCCTGGGACGTTTGAACTACATCTCCAGATTCATATTCCTTATGACCGCGACGTGTGCGCCGATTTTCAAATTACTCAAAAAGAACCAGGATTGTGTTTGGTCAGAAGATTGCCAAACTGCCTTCGACAGTATTAAGGAATACCTGTTGAATCCGCCGATTCTATCACCTCTAGTGGAAGGAAGACCACTGATCATTTACCTCACAGTCCTAGAGGACTCAATGGGATGTGTACTTGGCCAACAAGACAAAACTAAAAGGAAAGAGTCTGCCATTTACTATCTAAGCAAGAAATTCACCGACTGCGAGACTCGGTACACAATGCTTGAGAAAACTTGTTGCACTTTGGCTTGGGCAGCCAAACATCTTCGCCAATACATGATTCGTCACACTACTTGGTTAATCTCCGAAATGGATCCAATCAAGTACGTTTTCGAAAAACCTGCTCTCACGGGAAGGATTGCCCGTTGGCAGATGTTACTATCAGAATATGACATAGAGTACCATGCTCAGAAAGCCGTTAAAGGAAGTATTTTAGCCGATCATTTGGCTCATCAACCGATTGACGATCAAGAATCAATCGGGTTTGACTTCCCAGACGAAGATGTCATGTATCTAAAGATGAAAGATTGCGATGAACCGCTACCTAGTGAAGGGCCAGAACCAGGTTCCCAGTGGGGACTTATCTTTGACGGAGCAGTCAATCATTATGGAAATGGAGTTGGGGCAATCATTGTTACCCCTCAGGGTATCCACATTCCTTTCACTGCCAGACTTACGTTTAAATGTACGAACAACGAGGCCGAATACGAAGCATGTATCATGGGTCTCGAAGAAGCGATTGATTTAAGGATCAAAAACTTGGACGTATATGGCGATTCAGCCCTGGTTATTAACCAGATAAAAGGAGATTGGAACACATACCAATCGGGATTGATTCCTTACAAAGACTATGCAAGAAGGTTGTTACCCTTCTTCAACAGAGTCGACTTTCATCACATCCCTCGTGATGAGAATCACATGGCTGATGCATTAGCCACTCTCTCTTCCATGATTAGTGTAGGTCGATGGAATGACATACCTAAGATTGACATAATGCGCCTTGAACGGCCCGCTTACATCTTCGCGATTGAAGCAGTCATAGACGACAGACCTTGGTATCACGATATTGAATGCTTCCTTCAGAAACAAGAGTACCCATCTGGGGCACTCAGAAAAGACAGGAAAACCCTCAGAAGATTGGCTGGAAACTTCTTCCTGAGAGGTGACACTCTTTATAAGAGAAATTTTGACATGGTCTTGCTCCGATGCGTCGACAGACCAGAGGCAGACATGCTCATGAAAGAAATTCATGAAGGATCCTTTGGCACTCATGCCAACGGACACACAATGGCGAGAAAAATTCTGAGAGCAGGGTACTATTGGTTGACAATGGAATCCGACTGCTACAAGTACATGAGGAGGTGTCACAAGTGTCAGATATACTCCGACAAAATTCATGTACCGCCATCACATCTCAAAGTTCTTTCTTCCCCGTGGCCATTTTCCATATGGGGAATCGATATGATTGGTATGATTGAGCCCAAGGCTTCAAACGGACATCGGTTCATCCTGGTAGCCATTGACTATTTCACCAAGTGGGTCGAAGCAGCGTCATTCGCCAATGTAACCCGACAAGTGGTGGTCCGATTTATCAAAAACAATATCATCTGCCGTTATGGTGTTCCAAGCAAGATCATTACTTTTAATGGATCTAACTTGAACAATAAGATGATGAAAGAGTTGTGTGCAGAGTTCAAGATCGAACACCATAACTCATCTCCCTACCGACCCAAGATGAACGGAGCGGTAGAAGCGGCTAACAAGAACATCAAGAAGATTGTTCAAAAGATGGTTGTAACCTACAAAGATTGGCACGAGATGCTACCCTTTGCTCTTCACGGTTATCGTACATCTGTCCGCACTTCAACAGGGGCTACCCCTTTCTCTCTAGTATATGGCATGGAGGCAGTGCTCCCCATAGAAGTAGAGATCCCATCAATCTGGGTATTGATGGAAGCTAAGCTCACCGAAGCTGAATGGTGTCAAAATCGACACGACGAACTCAACCTGATCGAAGAAAAAAGAGTCACGGCACTATGCCATGGTCAGTTGTATCAGCAAAGAATGAAGAGGGCGTTTGACAAAAAGGTCCGACCTCGTGTCTTCAGGAAAGGAGACCTTGTGCTCAAGAAGATACAATTATTTCTCACTGATTCGCGAGGTAAATGGACTCCGAATTATGATGGCCCCTATGTGGTAACGAAAGCTTTCTCAGGCGGCGCCTTGAGACTTGCAACCATGGACGGAGAGGAATTTGCCTACCCCACGAATGTTGATGTAGTCAAGAAATACTTCGCCTAAAACTAAAAAAAAAAAAAACGTCTCGGTGGATTGAAAACCCGAAAGGGCGGTCCAGGCAAAAGTTAGAGACATGAAAAAAAATCATCCCGATGGATTGGAAATCTCATAGTACAATCCAGACAAAAGTTAGGGATAATGGCAAGTAACTATGTTCAACAGAGGCAAGTTCCTCAGCAGCAGTTGCATCATCATCCGTCAGGAAAACTCCAGTCAAGGTCATCTTCGACAGAAGCTCAGGATGTCCCGAATTCAAAGTTGGTAGAAGGATAGTGGTCGTTATGTTTCAACGTAGCCCTTTTCCCTGTAAATTACCATTTTCTAACTTTGTATATACTCTTTGGAATCACGCGTTTGGCTGATCTCCATCTTATCAATAAAATTTGAGCCCTTGTGCTTTTGTTTGTAATTCTTAACTTGTTTTAGCTTTACAGAACGACGTTGTTTAAACTTAATCAGTGATTCTTGAAATAAAACAAAAATAAATTTACTTGTTAAACTTTTTCTGCTTTTAAATTAAAGATGGCATTTCTTTTGAATGTTGAACATCAGAAGAACATCGATCGCTTCTCCCGAAGTAAGCGAACTTCAAAGTGCAGAATCAAAGTACTCCTTCTAAGCCAGTTCGCCTGAATGAAGGGATCAACTGTGTCAGAGACCTTGTTTCGTCTGACATGCCTCGGCCGAGTTCTCATCTCCTAAGCCCGATCAACATAGCTCCCAACTGGACTATCTCTCCTAAGCAAGGTGGAATTGCTATTTTGAATCAACGGTACTTCTTCGCCCCGTGATGGCCGAGTATCCAATTGTGTTCATCCATTAGTCTGTATGTCGCGTCTGTTTTGTCAGCATATACATACATACATCGTGCATTTTTTATTTGCATTCACATTTCATATTGCATCATTATCACTCTAGTCGGTCTTGTCCCCTAGCGGTAGAAGTCCTCTCAATCGAGTTGTCAGTTCTTGCCTCGTCAGGAAATACTGTGAATGAACAACCTCGCTTCCAGTTTAATTCTGGAAAGAAGTTGGTCCTTGACCACTTTGATAACTTGAACCTCTGAAAAGCCAGAGAAAACTTTCAATAAGCATCACTCTTCGCCATTGAAGATGATATCCTTGCTTTCCCAGATTAAGGAAAATCCACAGAGAAAGCCTCGTGATCAGAGATTCGGCAGCACGCCAGTTTTGCTCCGAAAAACCACTGATGAGAAGGTCATTGGCACCTCAAAATTGGACCCCATCATATGGCGTTTCTCCGGGAAGATCCCGAGAAAAGTATGATGAAAGATCCCAAACAAAAACAGTCTCTCAAGAGACTCGCTTTCCCTAGTAGAATCAACAAATGGCGTCTCCAAAACAGAGAAGTTTATGTACCTCTACAATTCAGACGAATGGGTTCCCCAGCAAGTCTGACATCAAAACTTTTTCCACTCAAATGGCATCTCCCCAGGAAAATTCGGCGAGAAGTTTGAAGGAAAGCCGCTACGAATAGCGTCCCTTGTCAGTAAAGTTTATTGACAAAAGAAACTAAGACCAGTTCCTTGGTAGGAAACCAGGATCGAGGGGAAGTTTAAATCAGAAACTAAGACCAGTTCCTTGGTAAGAAACCAGGATCGAGGGGAAGTTTAAATCAGAAACTAAGACCAGTTTCTTGGTAGGAAACCAAGAACGAGGGGAGGTTTATTTCAAAAGAAAACTGAGACCAGTTCCTTGGCTGAAGACCAGGATCGAGGGGAAGTTTACCTTTTTCTAAGCATCATTGCTTAGCTAAAGAAGATGAATGCGTAAGCTACCATTCATAACCACCATCAAAATTTCGGGTATTCCGATATTTAATCCTCTTGCACCCCGAATGCCCGAATCCCTTCGTCATTCACACCTTCGGGTCCAAGAAGATTAAATAGGGGCATCTGTAATACCCCAAATTTTGACCACTTAGATTTCCCATCATTGTGAGAATCATCATCACAATATGGATGAACCATCATGCTTCATCAGTCTCCCCAAAGATGGGTGAGCATCCAATACAATCAATATTAGGGTTTCAAGCCCTCTCTGAGTGCTTAGACAAAGGATCAATCAAGAAATGACATGATCTTCAACTTGTCTAATCTCTTAAATATCCTCAAAGGATCAAAAGGACTCCCACTTCAAGGATTAAGCACAAGGCTGCTCCCTTCTAGGTGGATCAAGTCTCAAGATCGACAGTGTCACCAAATTAGGGTTTTGGTCGACCAGGGCCTCCAGATGGAAATTTTCATCTGGGCACAAGGCAATGATCCAAAACATGACCTAATATACTTCATGGAACCTTATGAACCCATGCATCAAGTCAATTTTGCCTCAGGGGATGCATTCATAAAAAATCAGGAATTAGGGTTTCTTGACCTAATTCACCCCTAAGTTGACTTTTGGGACAAACCATGAGCCAAGACATCAAGACATGATTTGAGGGTCTCTAATATACCATATTGATCCATTTGGAACAATGGATTGATCCAAGAAGCTTGAGCAACAAGTCTCAATTTCATCTGCACCACAATTAGGGTTTTAAGAGAAAAGTCAACTGTAACTTTGACTTTTGACCAAGACATGCTCCCAAACCCTAATACATGATTGAATATACCCTATGACACCCATGGAACATGTCCATCAAGTTTGATTTAGGTCAAGGACATGATTTCCTGAAGAATTGCACAGTTTGGAATTCATCTAATAAAAAGTCAACTGTGCACAAAAGTCAACTTTGACTTTTTGAGATTTTTCACCAAAATGGATTTTTAACCCTAAAATGATGTTAATGTATGATTTGAATCATCATTCATCAAGAAAAATCAAGAAAAGTGAGATAACTTGTAAAAGGGGTAACCATAAAACTTATAAATTTTTCTAAGTTAAAAATAAAGTGGCAAAGGTACCAACTTTGGAGGACCATAACTCCTAAACCACAAGGCCATTTTTTCTCATCCAAAGATGGATTTGTAGCCCTCATTATCACCTACAAAAACTTCAACTACAAGTCATTCCAATTCATTAAGGATTTTGAGTTATGGAGTGATCAAAGTGGCTGAAAAGTGAAAATGTCACTTTTTCCAACACTTAGTGAAATTTTCACTAAGTCAGATTCTGCCTCACTTTTTGCCAAATGTAGGGGGATTTTTCACTTGGAATCAAAAGATATCAAAACCAAACGTGTTCAAACAGTTGTTGTATCATGTAAGAGCTTTCCAAAATGGCCAAGAACATTGCCAAATTCAAACTACACCATGAGATACAACATTGCCAAGTTGCCTTGCTGAAATCTGTCAAGGCAAGGTAGAATTTGCAACTTTGGTCGATTTGCCAAAATCAGCCAAATTTAATTGCTCCTTTCCACTTGGACACCTCAGAGGATTGAATCTAAAGGGGACAATCACTGAGTCAAGCCTCCAAAGTCCATGGAACAAGAAATAGCATGTTGAACCTAGAATGGCCAAAATAGGGACAAGACTTCAAATTTGGAATGAGGCATTCAATGAAACCATCAAGGTGGCATGGACTGAGCCATTCTCATCTGAAATCAGTCAAGACTTATCCAAGACCAAGGGGACCAAAGCTCTGTGCCCTAATCTCTAGTCAATGGCTAGAGGAGACTTGGATTTTCATTTGCCAACATTGGCCAAACCTACTTACCAGCTGCCATGCACTATTCCTTGCAAAACAAACTTGCTCTACTATAAATAGAGCTCCATTGTGGTCAGTTTGAGTACACCAAAGCCATCTAACAGATGCTTTCCTCAAAATCTCTTCTTTCACTCCAATTTTGCCTTCTAAGGCAAGTCACTATCGGGTTTTGAGTTTGAGAGCAATTCCAATCAAACCAATCACTCACACACCTCACATACATCACATATGAGCTGATCAAACACTTAGATTACTTCTGAAACACTGATTTCTCAAAATCACCAGCTGGTTGCTCAAGGTTTTAACCAAAGTGCAGCTGAGGTACCACAAAATGATCCAGCCAATTTGAATCAAGTCCAACCATCCAAACACAATCCATAGGGTGTAGGGAAGCTGTTCAGATCATCACCACTCATCTGTAACACCTCCAAATCAAAAATCACTTTGAACTTGCTGTCACGACTTGGAGGTAAGCACATACTTGGTCATCTCTCAATCTATGCATATTTCCTCGCACAATAATTTGGCCATATGTTCATAATCATGCATGGAATGTTTTCCCTCAATCAATTACATTGTTTGAATCGTGTATCAAAAATCCTAGCCTTCATGCAGAAATTAGGGTTCTTGAGGTCTCTTCGTGATTTCTTGTTGTATGTTTAATTTAAATGAAGTTAAAGTACATAGACATGATCGTGAGGTTGAGGCGAGCATAATGATATGTGGATTGCATGATATGATTACGTATTCATGGAGATTGGATAGAAAATGCAAATCTGAGAATTCAAGAACACGCGCGTGTTCTTCAGCCTGTTCTTGGCGCCATTTTTGGAAATTCAAATATTTGAATTTTGTGATTTTGTTTAATTGATTCAAAAATTAATTTCTCTCTGAGTTTTAATTATTTTGAGTTGATTCTTTTTTTAATAATTCACAAAAATGTTAAAATATTTTATTTTCACAAAAAATCCCAAAAATATTATTTATTTCATATAATTGATATTTTTGCAAAGAATTAATATTTTAATTGTTTTTGACATTTTAAATATTTTTTCTACATTGATTTTGCAACTTTTAATGCTTTCTAATTATTTTGTAGGTCAATACTTAATTTTTGAAGCATTAATCCAAGATCACAATTTGTTTTCCATGTGTTAAACAATTTTTGATCATTTTAATTGAATTTTTATTCAATTAAATACATTTTGAAAACAAATTAGGGTTTTGGATTAATTCAACCCTCATAAATCACTTTCAAACCTTTTTAGGCCTCTTGAGAGAGTGTAAGACCCATCCCCCCTTGTACAAAAACTTTTTGGGCCTCACTCATTGTATAAGTCCCTCTGTACAAGTAAACGGCGCGATCGTCGCCCGTTTAAAAATAAAAATCATCTGGGCCTCTCCTTGAGCTATAAGACCCATTCAAAACACTTTAGGCCTCTATTAGAGTGTAAGACCCAATCCCCCTTTTAACCAAAACAATTTTGGGCCTCACTTATTGTATAAGTCCCTCTGCGTTAATAGAAAACCTCGGCGCGATCGCCATTTTAAACGAAAAATCATTTGGGTCTACCCTCGTGTTATAAGCCCCACTCTTTTTCTTTAAACCTTTTTGGGCCTCTTAAAAGAGTGTAAGACCCATCCCTTTGTACAGAAAACCTTTTTCGGGCCCCAGTCACTTGTATAAGTCCCTCTGTACAAATTCAAACAGTGCGCTCACTGATAAAACCCTGGGCCTCTCCTTGAGCTGTAAGCCCCAAATCTTTCTTTTTCAAAGCACTTTCTCCTTTGATTTTGAATATACTGTTGTTTTCAATCTTTCTTTATTGAACAACTAACCAAACAGCATGGAAGCACTCCAACCGAGTAAGTGGTTATCGCTTTCATTTACTGCTTTCATATTATAAACTGTATTGTGGGGCTGCTCACTGTAAGTCTCCTTTCATAAACTCATATCTACTGTGTAATAATAGTATAGATATTTCGAGTTTCCCTGGCAACTACGTCTAGAACTAGGTGACGCCGTTTCCCTTATTCGTAGAAATAGACGCCTAGATCCCCAATAGGAGCACCAGATACAGTCTTCTCTTCGGCTGTCCTCCTTAGGAATCGTCAAGAAACTCTACTCCCCAAGATGAATGTATTCTCCGTGAGTGGCATCTTTGAGTTTCTTCCAAATTCTCGAACTTTCCTGACTCGATCTATTCCTTGTGGATAGCTTGCCTTGAATGTCTCGGGGTTTGGGTACCCACTACGGTCATAATCTTGGACCTTAACTAAGGAACCCTCTTTAAAAGTTAAAAGTCGCTGGATAGTAAACCTCGCACGTTTACCAGTGGTTTTTATCTTTAAAAGAGTTATCTCTCCTAATGGAAAGGAGATGATAGACCCACGGGCTTCTTAAAAGCATCGGCCTCCTCTTGGGCATTATTCAAGGACACTACGGCTTCTTAGAAGTATTCACAGCCTCCCCTTAGGCTTCGTATAATGATCTCTTCCTTCGGGAATGATAGCCTCCTCTTGGGCTTCGTACAAGGACCCGTCGGCTTCTTAAAAGTTTCCAGCCTCCTCTTGGGCTTCGTACAAATTGTCCCGACGACCTCCTAGAGGTATAGGAACAGAACCTAGTCATCTTCATAGAACAGTCCCTTCATAGAGTCTACTACTGTTTCTCAAAGCATAGTACAAAAGAAAAAACTCTAGACTTGGACAGTCTAACTTCCTTGAGTCTCAAAGACATTCTCAAGTGACCCCCTTCGTTAAATAGGAAGGAAACCCGCAGACTCGGACAATCTCAATACCCTTTGGATTTCCCGTTTCCTCAAAGAGAAGGAAATATCCCTGATCCTCAAATCAAATCCCTGAGTACAGTGTTGCTCATATAAGAACTGATTTTCTCTTTTAAAATCAGTATATTGGATCTGTCACTCAACTGAAACAAACCTTTAGCCTCCATCTCGGGCTTCGTACGAGATACAAAAACACTCTCTTGTTGAGTATCAAAGACTCTCTTGTTGAGTCAAACTTTTAGCCTCTATCTCGGGCTTCGTACGAGACACAAAGACTCCCTCGTAGAGTCAAACAAACAATAGCCTCTATCTCGGGCTTCGTACGAGACACAAAGACTCTATCGTCGGGTCAAAAACTTTTAGCCTCTCTCTCGGGCTTTGTACGAGACACAAATTAGCCTCCTCTTAGGCTTTGTATAATGATTTTCCTAGCGGAAATTAGCCTCCTCTTAGGCTTTGTATAAGAAAACCACTGGTTGATCCAATCAACCTTTTAGCATCGAAGCTGTGCCTCGTTCACAGTACACAAACATCAACAACTCCTTTCCCTTCATCTAATCGCTGTAAGCGGCAAGCCTCTGGATCATCTATATCCATGCCACTGTCCCTCTTTTAGCATGAGAAATTCCTAAGGAAAGATGGCATTGCTCTACACTGAGTTAAAGTCTTCTCCTTCAGGTTAAAACCCTTTCTTCGGAAATTATGGCATTGCTCGGATCCGCGTATCCCAGTTAAAGTAATTATCCTTCCCCCTCTTTAGAGATGAAAAATTCTCTCTAAAGTCGAGGTCTTTCAGCTTCACGTCTTGGGCTTTGAACAAGACACAAATAGACCTTTCAGCTTCACATCTTGGGCTTTGAACAAGATACAAATCACCTTTCGCTTCACGTCTTGGGCTTTAAACAAGACACCAAAACACCAATTTCCTCCCATAGAATAGGAGGAACTACGAACGCTCCGATTTCCCTGTTTTCGGTAAACGGGAATACGTAGGCATAAGATCGAAAGAAAAGATCTTAGCGAGCGCAATCAACAAAAAACCCAAATCCCATATCTCCATCAATTAAAAGCAGTAATTCAAAAGCATCAGTCCTAACATACTAATCCTTGTTCCCCGCCAGAAACCTTCTGCCCAGGTAAAAAGAAAGAAAATAGTATTGGCGAAAATACAAATAACCAGTACAAGGCCCCCCCACATTGATAGCATCCGTAACCTAACAGACCGCTGTTTAAACTCAGTATGAAAAGCAGGGTTAATTGGAGACATCTATTTCCCTTCCTTATTCAGCTCACAATAGGATAAAAAATGAATCGACCTGTAGTTTAAGCTCAAACCACAGAGAGCGACTAGCTCTTAAGAACCGCGTCCAAAATCGCTCGCTACAGCATGTGATTCCGATGGATGAGGTAGAGGTAAGGGAGAACCTTACGGTTGAGGCATTACCAGTGAGAATTTAGGATCGCGAGTTGAAGCGGTTAAGAGGCAAGGATATTGCGCTTGTGAAAGTAGTGTGGGGAGACACTGCCGAGGGTAATTTGACTTGGGAGTTGGAGAGTCGGATGCGGGAGTTGTATCCGGAGTTGTTCGTCTCAGGTAATATTTTCGAGGACGAAAATTTCTAAGTGGGGGAGAGTTGTAACGCCCCAGTTTTTGTTAGATTTATTTAATCGAGTCGATTTAATTATTTTTATTATTATATTATTTTATTCTTGAATTTTATTTGATAATATATTATTTTTCATCGTTGTTATGTTTTATCGCGTTTTGAGAGCGTTTGCGAGATATTTGAGTGTAGGGGTATTTTGGTCTTTTTACTCATTTTCTTAAGTTAGACCTTAAAGAGAAAAAAAAGAGAGAAAATAGAAAGGAAAGAAAAAGAGAAGACGAAAAAGAGAAAGAAGGAAAAGAAGAGTAGAAAAAGAGAGAAAAACTTGGGGTTTAAGAAATTGATCAACCGACTTTTCAAACACGATTAAATCGGGTAAGGGTGCGAAACTCGATTATCTTATACTTGAGTATGATTATGTATGTATGTATTTGATTGTTTTTGGGTTGAAATTGGATGTAGAACAAAAACCATAATATGATGAGATTGTTGGAATTCGATTAAATTGTTTCGGAAATCATGTGTTCAAGTTCCTTATTGTCGATACATGTTAGATATATGTTGTTGTGCAATCTATTGGAAATTTTCTGGTGTTTTGGTGAGATTTGGGAGTGGAAGTGGTAGAATTTCACAACAGAAATTTTGCAGAAAAATTCTGGGTTGTCGTTGCCGTTACGCGTATCAGGCATGTCCATACGCGTATTGGGTTGGGCAATACGCGTATGGCAGGTGCATTTGAGGGCAATATGCGTAATGAAAACCATTTTTCTCGGCCATCTCCTGAAACGCGTAATGGTACGCGTATGAGGCTGGGTAATACGCGTATGGCTCAGGGCAATACGCGTATGGCCAGCAGGAGTGCAAAATGTTGTCATTTCGCGATGTCTTTTCTGTTTAAGTCCATAACTTGTGTTCCGATTATCCGTTTTGAACATTCTTGGTATCGTTGGAAAGCTATTGAGATGTACTTTCTTATTAAATGGTTTTGAAACTGTTGGCCGATTTAATTATGTCGGGAACTTGGAATAGTGTCGTTTTTTCGACTTTTACCGTCGTAATTGTGTGTAATTTATGTGTACCATGCAATGTGCTGTTGATATGGATATCGTATGACAAGTGTGTGATGTTATATGATGTGACTGCATGTGATGACATGTTGTGATGATGGTTTGTGGCCTAAGGGCAAGTAAATGCAATGTGTTGTGTTTGGTTGTAAATGCATGATTATGGTTGCATATATGTGTGCATTTGAATGTCATGAGTCATTGTATGCCAAGCATCATGATATGCATTCTTGTGATGTCGTGTGGCCTAGTGGGTGTGAGCGACGAAATGGTTCCAGAGGGAATCCGCTATAACATCGTGAGCCTTATACAAAGAGGACTGAAAGCGATGATTATAGACGATCGTGAGCCTTATACAAAGAGGACTGAAAGCGATCAGATCGTGAGCCTTATACAAAGAGGACTGAAAGCGATGATTATAGACGATCGTGAGCCTTATACAAAGAGGACTGAAAGCGATCGGATCATGAGCCTTATACAAAGAGGGCTGAAAGCGATCCATAAACATCTTGAGCCTTATACCAAGAGGACCGAAAGCAATGGGGAACATCGTTTGCCCGACGGGGAGTTACACTAAGTAACAAGCGATGATTCTAATAGTTCCTGAGTGAACTAGTGTTGAGTTGATGGATGGATGGATGGTACCGTATTGCATTGCATAGAGTCGTTGTGTCGATCTCTGTGCATTTGCATGAATCATGAATGGATTGATTTTGGGTGGAATTGTGAATGGAATTGTTGAGTGATATATATGTATATGTTGGTGATAAATGCGTTGAGCATAATTTATATGTCTTTGTGATGGATATATGAGATATCAAATGTGTTGTTTTGTATTTGAATTATGGTGTACATGGTGGTGAGAATATTTTTCATGTGTATTTTTGTGTTATTATATAATTGTATGCAATTATATTATGATTGTGTTTCTCACCCTTCTGCTATTTTTGAATGCTCTATGAGGCATTGCAGATTAGATGCTGGAGGTCTTTTTGTGAAGCTTAAGTCTTCATTCTTTTGTCGGTCGGCTCTGATATGTAGCACCGGGTGGTCGGGGAGATCGTTTGAGATTTATGTGTATATGTATATATATCTTTTGGATTGTACATGTATGACTCTGTATATGACAGACAAACTTTTTATGTGATATATATGAGGCTTCAGTTGCAGATTTTCCGCTTTTATTCTGTACCTGAATAGTGGGCGTTAGGAACTGAGTTCCTCTGTTTGTATTACCACCTAAATGTTGCATATCTTTATGAGCAGGTTTATTGTGTTGGTTTCAATTGATGTGACGCCTCCGCCTATGCCATGAATGTTTGAATTATACTCTGATTATTTGTTATCGCTTTATTTAATTAGGGGTATAGATTGGGGGTGTTACAATATGTCTTGCTGCAAACTATCATGGCAAGGCAGATTTGGGAGTTTTGCTCGATTTGCTCAAATTTTGCAAAGGGAAAGTAAATCTATCAATCTGAACACCTCAAGGGGGACCAAGGAGGGACAAACCCTGATCCATAAGCCTCCCAAGTCTTTGGAACCAAAAGTAGCATGCCAAACCTAGAAATGCCTAAAAGAGGGACAAGACTCCAATTTTGGTTTGGAGCATTTAATGGATGCACCAAGGTGGCATGGACTGAGCCATTTCCAACTGAACTCAGTCAAGACTAATCCAAGATCAAGGGAACCAGCAGCCTGTGTCCTAACCTCTAGTCAATGGCTAGAGGAGACTTAGATTCTCATTGATCAACATTGGCCAAACCTCTGTTGCAGTTGCCATTCACTATTACAGCGAAAACAAACTTGATCTACTATAAATAGAGCTCAATTGTGTTCAGTTTGAGTACACTAAAGCACTACAACACTTGCTTTCCTCAAAATCTCTTTCTCTAGGCAAAAATACCTTCTTTAGCAAGGTAACTCTGAGTTTTTGAGTTAGAGAGCAATTCCACCACAGCTCATGATCCAAACACATCCAATATGTCATATCTAAGCTGTCCAAACTCTCACAAGTGACCTGTAGCACCAAAATCACAAAGTCACCTCTCAAAACCTCAAAATTGGACTTTTGTGCATTTTTCAAGCCATATCTTGATTCAGTCACTTTCCAAACCAGATAAAACCTCAAACACACTCCAAATATCATCCTTGAACTGTCCCAAATAGTTCTCCCCATTTGGAACACCATTTGAGAGAGTTTCTATTTTGGCCACTTTTGCCCCTTTTGCAAGAAAGAGCTCAAACTTGTTCCTGAGGTTTCCAGCTGATTCCAACCATCCTAAAAGCTTCTAAGGGATCATTTGAGGTTGTTCAAAGCATCAAATCCTTTCTGGAATAAAGCCCTTGGCAGATTGCACAAAAGCTCCAAAAAGAGGTAAGCATCACAACTTGGATTCTTTGAATCATGCTTTCTTTTGATGTCCACTGATCATGCATCTCTTATACATGTTATATGTGTTGCGTTTGCACCAATGTATAATGTAATTTATGCTTGTACCAAGAGATGGCACAGAAAATGCAAATCATGGCGTATTTTAAAACCACTATCGGGTTTTTCAATAGGAGCATGATTTGAAAAAAAACACCACCACCATTGGATTCCTTGTGAAATTCTAGGTAGGATAGACCTAAATTTTGTCCCAATCCATGGAGAAATGAGAAAGTTATGGCCTTCACGTTTTCAACCAAAATCTTGCTTTGCCTTGCCTTGGGCCAGGCCAAAAACAAGGCAAGTCTTGTATATTTGTGGTTGTATTTCAATCAACGGATGTATCACCACCCCAGTGGTAAGGCGTGCGCCCTATACACACGAGGTCTGGGGTTCGAATCCCCCTCGCCCCAGATCCTCTTTTTACTATTTTTTCCACTTTTTATTGTTTTTCTTATTATTTTTAATGATTTGAAAAATTAATAACTCTCTCAATTTTAATTATTTTTTATTGGTTCTTTTTGCAAAAAAATCACAAAAATGTTGAAATACTTTATTCCACAAAAAAATAAATTTTATATTAGTTATTTAATATAATTAATATTTTGTGAATAAATTCCTTTTTAATTGTTTTTAAACATTTAAAAGTGAATATTTACTTTGAAAATAAAAACCAAATGAGTTTAATTCATCTTGTGATTAAAACCTCATTTTTTCAAACCTTAAACAAAAATCACAAGTGGTTTATTCAAACTTATTTGGTATTTTTATCATTTTATTTGATTTTCTTTAAATATTTACTTTTAAAGGAAAACAAAATTAGGGTTTCTTTGATTTTTACCCTCGCAAATCATTTTCAAACACTCATGGGCCTCTATTAGAGTGTAAGACCCATCTCCATTGTAAATACACCACTTTTTGGGCCTCAGTCATTGTATAAGTCCCGCTATATTTTCAAAAACAACGGCGCGATCGTCGCCTTTTTTTAGCAAAATCATCTGGGCCTCTCCTTGAGCTGTAAGCCCCACCACTTGTACAAAAATAAATCATTGGGCCTCCAATAGAGTGTAAGACCCAACCCCTTTTTTAACCAAAACTTTTTGGGCCTCAGTGCATTGTATAAGACCCAGTATGTTAAAGAAATCTCGGCGCGATCGTCATTTTTCAAACAAAACCCCTGGGCCTACCCTCGTGTTGTAAGGCCCATTTCTTTTCTTTTCAAACTCTTTGGGCCTCTTGGTAGAGTGTAAGACCCAACCCAAATACAAACCTTTTTGGGCCTCAATGCATTGTATAAGACCCAGTACGGTAAAGAAATCTCGGCGCGATCGCCAATTCAAATAACAAATCATCTGGGATTACCCTCGTGTTATAAGCCCCATTATTTTTCTTTAAACACCTTTGGGTCTCTTGAGAGAGTGTAAGACCCATCCCTTTGTACAGAAAACCTTTTTAGGCCTCAGTCACTTGTATAAGTCCCTGTACAATTTCAAACAACAGTGCAATCACTGATAAAACCTTGGGCCTCTCCTTGAGCTATAAGCCCCAACAACCTTTTCAAAGCACTTTCTCCTTTGATTTTGAATATAATATTGTTATCAAAGCTTTCTTTGTTGAACAACTAACCAAACAGCATGGAAGCTCTACAACTGAGTAAGTGTTTACCCGCTTTCTTTATCCGCTTTCATATATATATATAACTGTATTGTGGGGCTGCTCACTGTAAGTCTTCTTTCACAAACTTTTATATACTTGTCAAATATCAACTGTGTAATACTAGTATAGTTATTTAGAGTTTTCCCCGACAACTACGTCTAGCACTAGGTAAAGCCCTGTTAGTCACTCTTAAATACAGTCAAAACTAGATCCCCCATAGGATTACCAGATACAGGCTTCCCTCCTCTTAGGGTTAAACAATATGGAGACGTGAAAGGCAGCTTTCTTAGTGAACCCTTTCTCAGACTGTCACCCTTAGAAATTGTCAAAGAAACTCTAACTCCCCAGAGATGATATTTTCTCCGTGAATGGCATCTCTTGAGTTTCTTCCAAATTCTCGGACTTTCCTGGCTTGATCTATTCTTGGTGAATGGCATGTCTTGAACTTCTCGGGGTTTGGGGACCCACAGGCTTCTTAAAAGCATCCCCGCCTCCTCTTGGGCGTTGTACAAGGACCCTTCGGTTTCTTAAAAGCTCTCATGCCTTCTCTTGGGCTTAGTACAAGGACCCAGAGACCTCTACAAGTATAGGATCAGAACCTAGTCATTAATTTGCTAGAGCTATCTTTCTGAGTCAAGTGTCAGACCTATTAATGGGTTGACCTTCATCTCTTAACATACCAGCCTTCTCTTGGGCACATACAAATATCATTTCACTACCTGAGAATCGATTTCTCAAAACACCAGTAGACTTGGACACTCTCAATACCCTTTGGATTTTCCATTTCCTTAAAGAAAAGGAAGTAACCCTGATCCTCTGATCAATCCCAAAGCACAACAATACCTTTAATCGTTCCCTTCATAAGAACTGATTTTCTCTTTTATCCAACATATTGGACCTGTCACTAAACTGAAACAGTCACCAGCACAATAGCCTCCTCTCGGGCTTTGTACAATGATTTTCCCCAGTGGAGTTAACCTTTTCACACTCTCTTGTTGAGTATAAAAGACTCTCTTGTTGGGTCAAACCTATTTTGCCTCCATCTCGGGCTTCGTACGAGATAAAAATCACTCTCTTGTTGAGTATAAAAGACTCTCTTGTTGGGTCAAACCTGTTTAGCCTCCATCTCGGGCTTCGTACGAGATAAAAATCACTCTCTTGTTGAGTATAAAAGACTCTCTTGTTGAATCACTTCCCTATCAGCCTCCATCTCGGGCTTCGTACGAGATACAAAATCACTCTCTTGTTGAGTATAAAAGACCCTCATGTGGAGTCAAAACCATTTAGCCTCCGTCTTGGGCTTCGTACAAAACACATATAAAAGACTCTCTTGTTGAGTCAGTCACTTGTTAGCACTCTCTTGTTGAGTCAACCCCTTTTTGCCTCTCTCTCGGGCTTCGTACGAGACACATAAAAACACGCTCTTGTTGGATCAATAGCCTCCTCTTAGGCTTTGTATAAGAAAACCCCGGTTGAGTCAATCAACCTTGTAGCATCAAAATATGTGCCTTGCTCACAGGATACAAACATCAACAACTCCTTTTCCTTTATCTAATTGCTGTAAGCGGCAAGCCTATGGATTATTTACATCCACGCCATTGTCCCTCTTTTAGCATGTGAAATTTCTATGGAAAGATGGCATTGCTCTAAACTGAGTTAAAATCTTCTCCTTCAGGTTAAAAATCCCCTATAAAGGAAATTATGGCATTGTTGGATTCACATATCCCAGTTAAAGTAATTCTCCTTTATAATCAGTCACCCAACAGTTGTGACAAACAGACCAAATATCCCCCTTTAGAGATGACAAATTCTCTCTAAAGTCAAAACCCTTTAGCTTCACATCTTGGGCTTCGAATAAGATACAAATAGACCCTTCAGCTTCACATCTTGGGCTTTGAACAAGATACAAACCACATTTAGCTTCACATCTTGGGCTTTGAACAAGACACCAAGATAACCTTTTTTTTTACTCCCATAGAATAGGAGGAACTACGATCGCTCTGATTTCCCTGTTTCGTTAAACGGGAATACGTAGGCATAAGATTGGAAAAATCTTAGCGAGCATACTAATCAAAAACCCAAAACCCAGTATCTCCACCAAATCAACCCAAAAGCATCAAATCTAAACACATTAACATCTTACCTCACAAATAGTCCAGGCACTCTATTTTTTTTAACAAAATAACCTAAGAGAGACCCACAATCTTAATAGCATCTGTAAACCAACCGTCACCTATTTAAACTCAGTATGCAAGCAGGGTTAATTGGAGACATCTATTTCACTTCCTTAAATAGCTTAACAGGATAAAAAATGAATTGAACTGTAGTACCCCAAAGCGATAGTGCTTCGCAACCACGCAAAAATTCGCGCTACACTTACCACTTGGCTTATATACATATGATTTATTCTTCCTTTTTTGCTTTTCATCCCTCACACTTGCATGCCTCCTAAGTTTCTTTTTCTTAAGCCTCATACATTTATTTTGCACTCTTGTTGTTTCAAACCATTTTGGAAAAGTGTATGCACCATTGTTTCTTCTTGAAGTTCTATCCCATATTGCTCTATTAAATTCATTTATCGATGAGTTTCCTCATGGGTCTTTAACTTTGTGTTACTTCTTTTACAAGTGTGTCATGTTTGTGTACATGGTGGTGCCTCATCATTGAGTTGAGGTGAAGTTTTCGTTTATGCAGGAATAACCCTCTTTGGTGGTATCGTCGCAGGTGTTGCCTCCCCTTGCTCATTCTGAGGTATTTTTGAAGTGAAATAGTTTGAAAGGAACTATTTGATAAGCTATATTTTTTTATCATTTTTAACAGTTTGATTTTGTTATTTTATCTAGTAATTTTGATCCATCTTATTCTATTTTACTTATGGTTCTATGTTTTATTTACTTTTCAGGAGTTTTGAAGGTGAAAAGTCATAAAAGATAAACTAGAAACGATATGATAAGACACGTGTGAAGACTGCACAGAAAAGTAGAAGAAATTACACATATCATGGGGCATTAAGGCCTGCCATATTGGCCACTACGATCGTAATGGCCCTAGAAGCTACTTTTGAAAATTTTTCACTTTTGGCACTCAAAGTCTGAGGGCATTACATGCTTGGTCGTAATGGCCCCATCGTATCCTTGGATTCTATAATTATGAGCAGTTTAATTCCAACCTTTCCACTTCTCAATTGTTAAACTATGTGATTAATCCTCCTAATTGCGAATTATGGTTACTTTAATGATTTTACACCTATATAAATCCTTGTAACTTCAGAATTATACATGTTAGAACAAGATTTGTTCATGACATATTTTCCTTGGGTTTTGATGATAACAAAGTATTGAAAGAACAATGGTTTATTTGATGTGTGTTACATGTGTGCATGTTCTAATACTTGTAAATATTATAGTCAAAATCTGTTTTACATTAAGCACACTTCGAGAGTTTCTGAATTGCTAGCTTTTGGTGGTAGAATCTAAAGAACATTTTCTAAGTGATGTCTGGCGTAGACTCTGAAGCTTAAGGTCTCAACATCAAAAGAAGCAACATAATTGTCTCTACACTTAGTGAATGCAAATTGGCTTCTGGTACCATTCACAGTTGGTGATAAAGTTGAAGTTGTCCGTACTACAGAAAGTAAGTTGTATTGTCTAATCAGTTTTTCAGCTAGAGTATATAGATTGCAAGGCTAAAAAAAGCGGAGATGCTTTATGGATATCTACTTTCAATGGCTCTAATCGTACATATTCTCTTGAAGACTCAAAGGTTAAACATGTTACACATTGGATCAAGATCTTTTGGTGTATATATCTTCAACATCTCTTGTACTATAGAGTAACAACAAAGACTCTTGATCAAGTTACCTCTTCAATGGCTAGTTTCTGAAAAGGCTATAAATATGGCTAAAGGTTCAAACTGAATCTTTAACAAGGATCATCCAGAAGAATGAGTAACAAGATCAACAATTATCAACACTATTATATATGCAGATTTTCTATTGTAGGTTGTAATTGTAAAAGCATTAAGATTTCTTACATATTGAATATCTTAGAAATCTTAAGTGCTTTAGGTCTTTGTTATGGTGATTTCTCGTACCTCTGATACTTGTATCATGTACACCTTGTTCTCTATTCTGCTGAATTTTTTTAGCAGTTTAGATAGAAGTCTTGTGTCATTGGGATACAAGCAAGGAAGTCTTGAGCCAAGATGCTTGAGCCACGTAAGTCTCTTGCTATATGCATGAGCTCTGAAAGTCTTAATCAACTAGGTTGATTGAGCAGAAGTCTTGTGTCATTGGGATATAAGCAAGGAAGTCTCGAGCCCAATATGCTTGAGCCACGTAAGCCTCTTTCTATGTGATTGAGTTGTGAGAATCACAATCAAGTAGATTGATTGAGCAGGTTAGCTCAGTACATGAAACTGGAGCTATAAGTCTTGAACCATAGGAGTTCAAGCATGGAGGCTCGTTTCATGGGACCTAGAGCAGAAGTCGTGAGCCAGTGTGGCTTGAGCAGGTGAGCTCAGTACATAGAACTGAAGTAGTAAGTCTTGAACTAGAGGGGTTCAAGTAGGGAGGCTCGTTTCATGGAATTGGAGCAGAAGTCTTAGGGTGAGGGCCTAAGCAAGGAAGTCTTGGGTTCGTGGAACCTGAGAAAGAAGTCTCGAGTGAGGAGCTTGAGTAGAAGTCTTGGACCTTAGGTCTGAGCAATTGTAAAAGTCTTATGCAGAATGTATAAGCGATTATAATCATGAGTTGATTATAGTGAAAATCTCTTGTGAACCAAAGGGACTGGACTACTCTCAGTTTGGGAGGAACCAGTATAAATCTTTGTGTCTTATGTTATTATTTATTTGCTTCTGTTAACATTTCGCTACTAAGAATTAACTAGAATCTAAACACCAGTTTAGATTCTGAACTCTAATCAGATGCAAACTAAGAAAACGGAAAACACAATTCAACCCCTCCCCTTTTTACGTACTTTTCTCACCTTCAATACATATTACACATTTCTATTTTTTTGCACAATAGTGGTTTACTGCACTTTACATTTTTGTGCATTTTTACATCTTGCCAAAGTCTCCATTTGAGCATGTACTTAGTTGTATTATATTTCGTGATTCATGTTCTATTTCCTTATTGCTTTATCATTCATATGATTGTATCTTATGCTTATGTCTTGTTTTAGTCGGCCAGAGGCCCAAATGACCAAGGCCTAATTATCTCAAATCCAGTTCACTTGACCCAAGGTATAAAACCAGTTCACACACTAGAGGCAAGGTACATTCTCCGTTCCTCATTCTTCACTATAATCATCTTGAATCTTGAACTGACTTGGGCATTAGAGTGTTAACCATGCAGTTCCACCCCGCGCCACGGTGAAGGAGATTAACACCACCAGTCAAGATCAACAGTTCTTCAACTATATCTATTTCTGGTCCCTGAATAGAACTTGTTTATATTTAAAAACATGCATGCATTTATATTTAACATGTGTGAGTAGACTAATTTAGATTTAGGATCATGAGGAGTGTCTAAACGACAAACCTCACATAAACCCTCAATTTGTTACTTGTTAATGATAAGTCACACATTTATCTTTCAACCGCCTGCATATGATGTTAAATGCCTTAATAATGGCACAACTGTTATGTGAAATTTGGGAAGGAGAGAAGTTGTGAGTCCTTAGAACCTCCACTTCAAACAAGGGAAAGAGGATCAGAACCCCTAAATATTGAATAACAGGGAGGTGCAAATAAATTAAAGATATGGCAAATCAGGTAGGGCGTCATGTTAACTTATTCCTTCTCAGCGTGCACCTCTAGAATAACATCTTCTTCATTGCTGGTGCTGGAAAATCCAATTTGTCGCCAAAAATAAGCCACCCTCTCATCACTAGTGTACAAGGTCCTAAAATCTTTGACACTTATATGTATGACATACGTAGCCGCCATCAGTTGCTAGAAGTTTTCAAAGAAAGAATAGGAAGAAAGAGAGTCACTATCACTCGCATAACTATTAGTGTCGTAACTCATAAATATGCCTACTTCTAAGAGCCTATAATCAACAGAATCATTCGCCCATTCATCATTCCCCGTGCAATGCAGATGCATTCCAGACCATTCTCTAATGTTTGAAGGATCTATCACCAACCACTCTCATCTAAATCCCTTACGATTGCCATTAAATGAGAAAAGGATGAAGGAAAAGTAAAGACCTATACCTACAAATAGAAGATGAAGGTGTGGAAAATGCAAGAAAGGGGGGTTTGAATTGGTTTTTCAAAAATAATTGTTTCTTTTGAGTAACTTTCTTGTTAAAAACTTTTTCCCTTTTTCTAAAGAACAACGGCTTAGTTAAACAAAAAAAAATATAAACACATTATGTTTATACTAGTTCACTTGAGAATCTCTCAAGTTAGTCTAGTCCACCCGCCAAGGTGATTTTGCCTCTCTCAACGAGGTCTTAATCCACTATTCAACAAAATAGTACACTGCACGAGCTACACAGCTGGTGACTAACAACAACCTCTAGAACTCACACGTTCTAGACTTCTCAAGTAATCCAATCACACAGGTCTTACTCAAGGTACAACCTCTAAGACACTCGTCCTAGACTTCTCAAGAGATCTAATCACTAAGAGTCTCTTAAGGAATACAATTAAGTTTTAACACAATGTGTTTACAGAGAATTGCTTCTTATCAAGCTGATAATGTAAACAAGCTTTTAGACCAGAAATGACTTAAGAAAGAATGGAGTTAGAAAGTATTGTCGTTGTTTGCATGTGTTTCTTTCTTCAAGTCTTTGAGCTTCCTTTTATAGCCGAGTGAAAAGAGCCGTTGAAATGAAATCATGATAGCTAAATAGGCTTACGGCTTGGAAGCGTGAGGGCAGGTACAAAATCTTCTGCATGCAGCGTGTCCTATCTGTGTCAGATTGTCTTATTTGTATTTTGCACAGTATTCGAGAATTTTAACGTTGTAATGTGGTACAGCTGTACAATGTGGCCGTTATTCTTGGCTTCTCAACTTCAGAGGCTTTTTGTGAGCGTGAGTAAGAAGAGAAAACATTGTATGGTTCTTGTGATTATCAAGTCTTCGAATCATCAGAACTTGTCTTTTGAACGTTGTTCTCTAAATCCACTTTCTTCATATCCAGAGGTTTCTGATGTTAATTTGATGAAGCATGAGTGGAATCTTTATAGCAGAATATCTGATCCTTCAAGTCTTCCGTTGATTGAAGAAGTCCATTAGGAATCAGTCTTCAGAACTTCAGCACTTGGTCTTTAAGAGTGTTATCCTTTTCTGCTTTAAGTCTTCTGAATCTTCAGAGCTTCTTGTTTGAAAATCGTGAGGCTTCAGCAATTTGACTTTGTTCCATCAGAACCCTTGTCTCATCTTCGAATTGAGTTCTGTTCTTCGAAGCATCTTACATTAAGCATTCCGCTAAATTATGGAAGCAGAACCTGTTTGCTAGGTTCTCACACATAACAACATTAGTTGCACAAAATTGTTCATACAAATATTCATCTGTTATCATCAAAACTTTAGAGATAATATTGCAGAACCAAATCATGTTCTCACAATCTCCCCCTTTTTGATGATGACAAAACTATATAATTTGATGACATAATTTTGATATATATATAACACAGGGAAAATGAAAAGGTTTTTTTTGGGTAGCTTATCCTTTTTATGAAGTGATCCCCCTGAGTATTAGACTAAGGTTCTTGCTAGGGCTCCCCCTGACTTCATTAACCTTTTGAGTCCTTCTTCATCATCAGAACTCTGAGTTATCTGCAAAAAAAAAATAGAGAAACAATCTAATAGAAATGATGGATTTTATCTGTTAGCATGTAAGCAGCATTGTTTTTCAGAGAATGACTATAATCAAAATTATCACATTCATACTCTCCCCCTTTTTGTCATAAATCAAAAAGATTAAAACAGTGATGTCCAAGGGTGAAAAAAACACAGAACTAAAGCTTAAAAGAAAAACAGAGGTTTATTTGTTGTCAGAGGACAGTTTGTTCCAGATTTTCTTCATCATGATCTGAAGATTTTCATTGACGGTATCTTGCTTGTCAAACCTTTCTCTGAAGTTCTTCTGTTCTGTTCTAATTTCATCAAGGGCGTCTCCCAGACGCTTAATAACAGGATCAGAAGTGGAAGCAATCATAGCACTTTCTTTAGCTCTTTCAGCCTCTGCGGCTTCTTGTGCCTTTCTAGCAGCTTGCTCTTCTGCTTCTTTAGCAATTTTTTCTTCAGCTTCTTTCTGCTTAGCAGCTAAGAACTTGCGTACTCTGACTCTTGCTTCAGCTTCTGCTCTCTCCTTAGCTTTTGCTAGTTCAGCAGTTATGGTTGTGTTTGAGAAATTTACAATTCTTGTAAGTTCCATGTCTAGCTATTTTTGAAAACTTTGACATGCACTCTCAAGTTCCATGAGCTTTATGCTTGTACAAAGTTCCGCTCTTAACCTAGCAAACTTCTCAAGTGCTTTGTCATGAAATTGACTTGTACATTCTTCAAAGGAAGTTGTAGGTGGAGTATTGTAGACAACCAGAGCGAGGTTGGATTTATTAGAGTTGGTTTCAGATGGTGGTTGCTGAGATAAGTTAATCTCAGTAGCAGCAGGTTCAGGTGGTTGTTGTTGATTGTTAGGAGAGGTAACTTCTAGATTGTCAGAGTTCATGAGGTTTTCAGGTAAGATAATTTCTAGAGACTCATAGGAGGTTCCCTCAGAACTAGATTCAGTAATGGGAGCTAGAGATTCAGATATTTGGTTTGTTGGTTCTAGTTCATTTGGCTGAATTGTTGAGGTAGTTGTCGTTGAAACAATCTCGGACATGATTGGGGTAGTTATTGAAGGACTGTTGGTTGATTGATTAATGGTTGGTAAAGGAATAGAGAAAGATGGAGGTTTAAACCTTACTTGTGGATTGGAGGTAGAGGTGATTGATATAGATGGTGCAGCAACAGATGGATTTGCATCAATTTTATTGATTTCCTCAAGAAGAAGGGCTTCTTTTCTGGAGATTTCATTTTCATCCTTTTTCTTATTTTTACCCTCTGCATCCTCTTTAGCAAGCTTCCTCTTACTCCTGGTAATATGCTTTGACTGAGGGACAACTTCTTCAATTTTGGATTCTCCTTCTCTCATTATGGCAGTGTAAGAGGCTATTGCTGTTGGATTATCTTCTTTGCGGTAGAATGGATAGTTTCCCACTGGATTCCTGATCTTTTTCACCGTGTCAGGAGAAATAGGTGTTGGTTTCACCTCTACATTTGCAATCATCTTCATATGTTTAAGATTTACAGCATTGAAAACTTCTCCAACTCTTTTATTCAGATACTCCGTGAAATTTGCTTCCTTGGTCAGATAATCCACTAATCCGCATTCAACCAGGATGTCAGAGATAAGTCTTCCAAAGGGAATGTAGTTGACAATCTTCTTTTCTGGTGAGGCCGTTGTTCTGGTTTTGCGCACCATATCCCTTAAATAGTAGAACAGAATGGAGGGAAGGCACATTTTCTCATGTTTGTGCAGGTAGTACAGCATGTGTTTTTGATTTGCGTTGGCAAAATCTGTAGCACTCTTTGCCGGTCTTGGATTGATGCATCCAATAATGATCTTGTGCCAGATCCTTAGGTTGTCACGCAAGTTTTTACTTTTGTAATCCGTTGTTCCTGATTGACAACTCTTGAAGATGGCTTTGTTGATGACTAACTCAGATTTCTCAGTTTTTTCGTACACCCTCTTTCCTTTCAAGAAATTCAATCCTAGTAATTCGGAGATAGATCTTTCAGTGATGATGATTTTCTGCTCCAGAACAAAAGATACCACATGGAATTCGTCTGTATCAGCATGTCTCCAGAATTATTTCACTAGATCATCAAAGCATTGACCTCTTAGTATATCAAAGTAATTCTTCCATTCTTGAGCACCTAATTGATCAATTAGGTTAAACCCATTATCAGAGAGGTTGTCGAAATCAACATCTAGTTCTTTCAGAACAGTTAGGTCATTTGCATGTGTCACACATGTCACAGAGCAAGTTCTCTGGGTGACATGGTTTGCATCAATTGAGGGAAGATTTAATGGATCTGAACCAACTAGTTCAGCCGTTGATAGAGTAGTAGTGTGTGTGATTGATGAGGATGGTAGTTCTTGGGAGATTTGAACAGTGTCTTGTTGATGAGTGTTCATCCTTACGGTGGTAAGAAGGAATGAGGATTGATCTTTGATTTGATTTTGAGGGAATGATAGATAGAGAGAGAATTAGATGAGAGTTGATTAACTTTTTAGGGTTTGTGAGAAGAAAAGAAATTCTCGAGGGTTTAAAGGACAGATACACTCTTGAGGGGATAAGCTAATAAATGCGATAAAGTTGAGTCAATCTCGAGAGAAATGTTGTTCATTTAATTTGAATAGTTAAAGTGACTTAATTTTATTTAAATCACGTGCAAAGATATTTTTCGAAAATATGACATGTGATCAGAACTTGAGATGCGTTAAGAGAGTGGTTCTGATGAAAAATGCTTTTCTCATGAGGTTCTGAAAATGTTTTATTCTGAACAGTATTTCATATTCAGGTGTTTTAAGATTATTAGAAATCTATCTTCAGTTAAGGGTTTTGTGAAAATGTCAGTCCACTGATGGTCTGTATCAATGAATTTTAAGTATAGAATTCCCTTCTGAACATAGTCCCTAATAAAGTGATGTTTTATTTCAATGTGTTTAGCCCTAGAATGCAAAATTGGATTTTTACGTAAGCAGATAGCAGCAGTATTATCACAGAAGATAGGAATGTCACTCTCATATATCTGATAGTCTTCCAGCTGATTCTTCATCCATAGCATTTGAGTACTGCATAGGGAAGCCGATATGTATTCTGCTTCAGCTGTTGAGAGAGCAATTGTAGATTGTCTCTTGCTTGACCATGAGATTAAATTGCTTCCTAAGAACTAACAGTTCCCTGATGTGCTCTTTCTTTCTAATCTGTCTCCGGCATAGTCTGCATCGCAGTAACCAGAAAGAGTATACTCTGATGTTTTCTTATACATCAGGCCAAGGTTAGTTGTTCCTTTCAGATACCTTAGAATTCGCTTGACAGCGGTTAAATGTGATTCTCTTGGATCTGATTGGAATCTAGCACATAGATGTACACTGAATAATATATCAGGTCTAGAAGCAGTTAGATATAAGAGAGAACCTATCATACCACGATAGAGTTTTTGACAAACCTTAACTCCTGTTTCTTCCTTTCCCATGACACACGTTGGATGCATTGGTGTTTTAGCAATGTTGCAATCTGTCATATTGAACTTCTTCAGAAGTTCTTTTGTGTACTTGGTTTGATGAATGTAAGTGGCCTCTGATCTTTGATCAATCTGAATTCCAAGGAAGAACTTTAGTTCTCCCATGAGGCTCATTTCAAATTCGGTCTGCATTAAATTTGAAAATTCTTGACATAAAGAAGAGTTAGCAGAACCAAAAATAATGTCATCAACATAGATTTGAACAATGAGAATGTCATTCTTATATGTCTTGCAGAAAAGTGTTGTGTCAACCTTTCCTCTGGTGAAATTGTTTTCTAGTAAAAACTTGCTCAATCTTTCATACCAAGCTCTGGGAGCTTGTTTTAAACCATAGAGTGATTTTTTAAGTTTAAAAACAAA
This sequence comes from Lathyrus tuberosus, assembly GCA_022829125.1. NCBI lineage: Eukaryota > Viridiplantae > Streptophyta > Magnoliopsida > Fabales > Fabaceae > Lathyrus > Lathyrus tuberosus. The sequence goes on along the minus strand of JALAZF010000515.1, from coordinate 859,476 downwards.
GTCTGATTTTTCTGAATTTTCAAAACCAGGAGGTTGTTTGACATAAACTTCTTCTGATATATAACCATTTAAGAATGCGCTCTTAACATCCATTTGATATAGAGTGATGTCATGATTTACTGAAAAGGATATTAGCAAATGTATTGCTTCAAGTCTTGCAACTGGAGCAAATGTTTCATTATAGTCAATTCCTTCCTGTTGACTGTATCCTTGAGCAACAAGTCGTGCTTTGTTTCTGACAACTTCTCCTTTTTCATTTAGCTTGTTCCTAAATACCCACTTGGTTCCTATGACATGAACATTCTTGGGTTTAGGAACTAGATCCCAAACATCGTTTTTGGAGAACTGGTTGAGTTCTTCTTCCATAGCCAGAACCCAATCTTTGTCCATGAGAGCTCGGTACTAGTCCTACAAGTGTTTCTTCTGATGTTCTAAAGGCTGATCTGGTCCTGATAGGAGCATCTTTGTTACCCATAATTAGTTCCTTAGGATGTGATGTGGACAGTCTTCTTCTTCGTTGAGATGGGGTATTTGGAGTTACTTCAGTGGTTTCTGGTGTAGGATCTTGCTGTTCTTTGACTTCCTCTACCTTTTCCTTAGATTCAGAGAATCTGATTTCTAAATCTGCAAGTTTCTCAACTAGCTCTGACTTTTTTGAGTCAGGCTTGTCATTGAATCTAACATGAATGGATTCCTCCTCAATTCTTGATTCTGTGTTGTAAACTCTATAGCCTTTCCAGCGTTCAGAGTATCCCAACAACAGACACTTTTGTGCTTTGGAATCAAATTTGCTAAGATTCTCTTTAGTGTTAAGCATAAAACAGACACATCCAAACGGATGAAAATAAGAAATGTTGGGTAATTTATTCTTCCACAATTCATATGGAGTTTTATTCAAGATAGGTCTTATAGAGATTCTATTTTGAATATAGCATGCTGTGTTGATTGCTTCTGCCCATAAATGTTTAGCTATGTCAGTTTCTTGGATCATGGTGCGAGCCATTTCTTGCAAAGTTTGATTCTTTCTTTCTACAACTCCGTTTTGTTGTGGAGTTCTAGGGCAAGAAAAATCGTGAGATATTCCATGCGAATCAAAAAGTTCCTCAAAGTTTTTATTTTCAAATTCTCCACCATGATCACTCCTCACTCTGACTATTTTACAATTTTTCTCATTTTGTACTTGAGTGCGGAAGGAAGCAAATACATAATGTGATTCATCCTTGTGTTTTAAGAATTTTACCCACGTCCATCTGTTGTAATCATCAACGATGACTAGTCCATATTTCTTACCATTGAGAGAGGCCGTTTTTACAGGACCAAACAGATCAATGTGAAGAAGTTCCAACGGTCTGGAGGTGGAAACAACATTTTTAGCTTTGAAAGAGGTTTTTGAAAACTTTCCTTTCTGACATGCTTCACAAAGAGCGTCTGAAGAATATTTCAGATTTGGCAAGCCTCTAACAAGACCAAGCTTGTTAAGGTGAGAGATTCTTCTCAGACTGACATGGCCAAGACATCTGTGCCAGACCCATTGCTCTTCGTTTACAGAATGAAGAAATTTTACATTTTGATGTTTTAAATCAGATAACTTAATTTTGTAAGTGTTGTTTTTCCTCTTTCCGTTGAATAGGACAGATCCATCCTTCTGACTTACAGCTTTACAAGATGTTTGATTAAAAATGAGATCATAACCACTGTCGCTAAGTTGGCTTATTGACAACCGATTATGCATTAAACCTTCTACTAACAAAACATTTTTAATGGAAGGAAGCTTACCATTTCCAACGGTTCCGGAGCCAATGATTCTTCCTTTCTGATTTCCTCCGAAACCGACAACGCCTCCGGGTTTAAGTTTCAGATCTTGGAACATAAGCCTTTCTCCCATCATGTGTCGTGAGCATCCACTGTCCAGGTACCATGACTGGTGTTTCAATGGAGCTATTAAGGATATCTGCAACATAAATTATCTTGTTTTTAGGTACCCATTTTGTGGGTCCTTTCGCATTAGTTTTTCTAAACGTTCTGACCCCTTTAGATTTCCTTACGTTAGCAAAATGGTGTGGAGTTTGTGCATAGTATTTGTGTTTAGAGTACTTCTTTAGTGGATGTGTTCGTGTAATCCTAGAGTTTGAACCTTTTGGTTCTGAATGCTTAAGATTGGTACCAGAGGGAATAAACTGTTTGGACAGAGGTATTATTTTGATGTTTTTGGTTTCATCATATGGTTGAGATGGTCCTGAATATCCTTGACCTCTACTACCATTTCTACTGACTTCATAGATCAGTGAAGCCATTTTGTTTCTATCTAAGCTTTTGGCAAGAAAGTTTTTAAATGCGTTATCATATTTGTCTTCTTTACTAGTGTTAGCTGAGTTTGAGACCATTTCTTCTTCTACCTTAGATAATTTACATTTCAGGACAGAATTTGAGTTTTCTAAGACAAATATTTTCTCATTTTGCTCTGAGATGATTTTCTTATTTTTAGTAAGATCTTCTGAAGAAACTATAAAACTCTTTTTCAGGATTTTGAATTTGCTTTGAAGATTTTGATATCTTTTGATAAGTTCAGTTAATCCTAATTCAAGTTCAGAACGTGATAAGGAAGAAAGTACCTCTCTTTCATCGTCGGAGTCTGATAGTTCTTCCTTTGACGAGTTGCTTCTGGTTTCTGCCATGAATGCCATGTTGACCCGACTTTCATCAGCATCATCTTCAGATTCTGAGTCATCCCAAGCTGCCATGAGACCCTTTTTGGTTTTCCTAGGTCTTTCTTCTTTCTTGGCCTTTGGACAGTCATATTTGAGATGTCCAGGTTCTTTGCATTCAAAACACGTAACATATTTTCCATAGTTTCTTCTTTGACCAGATGTAGATTCGAATCTTCCCCTTGGTCCTTTGAACTTGTTCCTCCTGTACTTCTAAAGTTGACTTATCTTCCTTGATATGAGTGATATATCGTCTTCTTCTGAATCTTCTTCAGATTCTTCCATCTCTTCTTTTGCCTGATACACCTTCTTCTTTTCTGGCTTTTCTTTTAGTGCAATGGATTGTTTTTTCGTCTGAGGTTCATCTCCTTGAAGCTCTATTTCATGACTTCTTAAAGAACTGATAAGTTCTTCAAGACTGATATTATTCAAATCCTTTGCAACTTTCAAGGCAGTCACCATTGGTCTCCATTTTGCTGGAAGACTTCTGATGATTTTCTTGACATGATCAGCAGTAGAATAGCCTTTGTTTAGAACTCTGAGTCCGGAAACAAGCATTTGAAATCTTGAGAACATGGTTTCAACAGACTCATCTTCTTCCATTTTAAAGACTTCGTATTTCTGGATTAGCGCAAGAGCCTTTGTCTCCTTGACTTGAGCATTTCCTTTGTGAGTCATACGAAGAGAATCAAAGATGGATTTTGCAGTTTCTTTGTTTGTGATTTTCTCATACTCGGTATAAGAAATTGCGTTCAACATAATGGTTCTTGCTTTGTGATGATTTTTGTAGGTTTTCTTCTGAGCATCTGTAAACTCACTTCTTTCAATCTTTTTACCTACAGAATCTACTGGATGACTGTAGCCATCAAGTACTAGATCCCATAGATCTAGATCAAATGATAAGAAATAGCTTCCAATTCTATATTTCCAATAGTCAAACTTTTCACCATCAAAGATAGGAGGTTTTGCAGTGTAAGATTCTCTTTCAATGACATTTGTTTCAGAAGTTGTTGGTGGTGGTGTAGTCATTGTTTTTTCACACTTGGATTGGTACTGAACACTGTTAAGTGCTTGATAAAAATTCTATCTTTTTATCACTTCAGAACCGGAGCTCTGATGCCAATTAAAGGTGTTGAAAACGCAAGAAAGGGGGGTTTGAATTGGTTTTTCAAAAATAATTGTTTCTTTTGAGTAACTTTCTTGTTAAAAACTTTTTCCCTTTTTCTAAAGAACAACGACTTAGTTAAACAAAAAAATATATAAACACGTTATGTTTATACTAGTTCACTTGAGAATCTCTCAAGTTAGTCTAGTCCACCCGCCAAGGTGATTTTGCCTCTCTCAACGAGGTCTTAATCCACTATTCAACAAAATAGTACACTGCACGAGCTACACAGTTGGTGACTAATAACAACAACCTCTAGAACTCATACGTTCTAGCCTTCTCAAGTAATCCAACCACACAGGTCTTACTCAAGGCACAACCTCTAAGACACTCGTCCTAGACTTCTCAAGAGATCTAATCACTAAGACTCTCTTAAGGAATACAATTAAGTTTTAACACAATGAGTTTACAGAGAATTGCTTCTTATCAAGCTGATAATGTAAACAAGCTTTTAGACTAGAAATGACTTAAGAAAGAATGGAGTTAGAAAGTATTGTCGTTGTTTGCATGTGTTTCTTTCTTCAAGTCTTTGAGCTTCCTTTTATAGCCGAGTGAAAAGAGCCGTTGAAATGAAATCATGATAGCTAAATAGGATTACGGCTTGGAAGCGTGAGGACAGATACAAAATCTTCTGCATGCAGCACGTCCTGTCTGTGTCAGATTATCTTGTTTGTATTTCGCACAGTCTTCGAGAATTTTAACGTTGTAATGTGGTACAGCTATACAGTGTGGCAGTTATTCTTGGCTTCTCAACTTCAGAGGCTTTTTGTGAGTGCGAGTAAGAAGAGAAAACATTGTATGGTTCTTGTGATTATCAAGTTTTCGAATCATCAGAACTTGTCTTTTGAACCTTGTTCTCTAAATCCACTTTCTTCATATCCAGAGGCTTCTGATGTTAATTTGATGAAGCATGAGTGGAACCTTTATAGCAAAATATCTGATGCTTCAAGTCTTCCGTTGATTGAAGAAGTCCATTAGGAATCAGTCTTCAGAACTTCAACAGTTGGTCTTTAAGAGCGTTATCCTTTTCTGCTTTAAGTCTTCCGAATCTTCAGAGCTTCTTGTTTGAAAATCGTGAGGCTTCAGCAATTTGACTTTGATCTATCAGAACCCTTGTCTCATCTTCGAATTGAGTTCTGTTCTTCAAAGCATCTTACATTAAGCATTGCGCTAAATTATGGAAGCAGAACCTGTTTGTTAGGTTCTCACACATAACAAAATTAGTTGCACAAAATTGTTCATACAAATATTCATCTGTTATCATCAAAACTTTAGAGATAATATTGCAGAACCAAATCTTGTTCTCACAGAAGATTGAGAGTTGAGCTTGGTGAAGATAGAAAGCAAATTCGCTCTGAAAATGATGGGGTTTGATGGAGTGTATATGAAATCTTTTAAGGAGAAAGTATCTGAAAAGGTGGATAGTGAGGGTTGAACCCCTTTTATAGGGATTTTAATGTTGGCACTAGGGATAATGAATAACCTCTCACTAAATACATCACCAGTCGTAAAACGTTTCCTCACGTCTTTGAAACATGCAAGGAATTCAGTCCGTTTTGGCTTCACCAAAAAAAGTCATCATTAACTACATTTTATGTTGCACGTGTGTTTCCTACAACACTTGATTACTCAGCTTAATTGATGCATGACATGACACTTGAGGGACTCAACTTAAAGTCTCACCTAAGAGGCTTAACTCAAAGTATTTCCAAAGGGAATCAACTCAAAGTATCGCCTGAGGGACTCAACTTAAAGTCTCTCCTGAGAGACTCAACTCAAAGTCTCACTTGAGGGACTGTTATTCCTCTTGGATTGGTTGCATTAGGAAAAACAACATATGTACAAGATGTATTTTTTGCAACATGTGGAACAAGATGTTCCAGCATATGTTCTATCATCTGAGTTTGTTGCTAAGAAGAGCTCATACTTCTGAAGGGAAGGCTGATGGTTGTTGAATGCTAAACATGTCTTATTTTGATCCATATTTCTTGGCATTTTTTAACTCATTTGTTATGTTTTGATGGATTCATTCAATGTTTCCATGCTATTCTTCAATTATGTTGTAAATACCTTTGGTTACTTTGATTTGTGTGTTATTGTGCAAGATTTAGGCATAAAACATCAAAGATCAAGACACAAGTGAATTGACAAGGAAGCCACAGAAAAGAAGAAGATTCAGCATGTTCGTTGTGCGAACAACAGCGAGGTGCCAGCAAATATTCACTGTGCGAGCTCCTGGTGAAGCTCCAGCGAGCTATCCCAGATTAGAGGCAGTAAGAAAAGGACCATAACTTCGCTGTGCGAACTTGTAGCAAAGACGTTAGCTGGGCAAAGAAGTGTTCGCACTGCGAACGTAGACATTTTCTCAGGGGCGGTTTAACTATTTAGAGGCACTTCAGGTGCCATAAAGTGGTCTTCGCTGGGCGAAGAATGTGTTCTCTAGGAGAACTTGATAGATTTTGGAAGTACTATATATGTACTTTTCACACTTTTTGGGGATCATAACCCACATAACCCCATTTTTCACATAGAACCCCTATTTTTAGCATTTCTTCACCAAAGAGTGATATTTTGCAAATAGAATATGGATATCCAAGATTGATTCTTCGACGTGGATGCTCATTCATCTTCTCTCATTACTTGTAAATAAAGCTATCATGGTTATGGGGAGCTAATTTCCTTTGTATCAAAGGTAGAGGTAGTCTACCTTAGCTTTATGTATTTCTTTTGATTGGCCTTGTATGTGAACAAGTGATGATTAATATATAATGAATATTTTTGTTCTTAATGATCCATTCTTGTTTTGTAAAACTCTATACATAGATTTTATGGAACTGGACCTAAAATATTCATTTATCGATTCATAGATTGGAGAGATCGGTTTATGGTTGATATTCGTTTTGTGTTGAACTTAAAGCTTATTATATTGGTTGTTATATGGAGAAATCGTGTAGCGATTAATACGGTATTTCTCACGACGCCGCTCTAGACATAGACGGTATTGAGAGAATACGCGATGATATTAATCGGATTCGACTTCACATGCAAGATTAAAAGAATATGTATAAGTTAGGGTAGATTAAAACTACTTTTGATATACTTTGTTAATCAAACTTTAGAATTTAAAGCTTTGCTACTAAATTGTGACAATTTATGAAACAAACTTTGAAAAACCTTTTTCTTAGAACGGTAAACTATTGAACGACAAGCATCCCATATCAGAACAATCCATGTGGAGACGATAACAAAAAACTCTTACATTATTACCCAACAAAATGGCGTCGTTGCCGGGGATTGTTGTTCGTTATTGCAAGCATTGCAATAGTTTATTGATTTTAAGATCTTTGTATTATGATCTCTTATCTCTGTTTATTTGTCTTGTACTATTTTATTTGGTTGGTTAAGTGTGCAGATTTTGTTTATGCGAGGGAGTGTACCTGCAGACCAACTTATTTTCGATCCTGAGATTGAAAGAACCGCGCGGAAGCTCAATAGCAGAAATAGTAGAGGAGAAAACTTTCCAAAGAAAGGCAAGAGCATGGAGAAACTTCTTCATCTACACCCATTGTTACACCAAACATGGCAGATCCACCACCTCTTGCTTCAACCCCATGTGTTAACAGTCCAAGACACAATGCTCAGTTCGTACATAATACCAACAATGCAAGGCATTCTAATATGAAGACGGGAATCCTAGCTCTTTTATATGCAAATCCCTTTACGTGGATGGACCATGAGGATCCGTTTACTCATCTCACGAAGTTCTACGAGATAGCCGGTGCAACTGGAGCATCGGAAGTCGAAGAGGAACCTTTGTTCAAAAGGTTATTCCCGCATTCCTTGATTGGGAAGGCGAAGGAGTGGTATCTTGACCAATCTACTCTTGTGATGACGGATTGGAACGTATTGGAGCAGAAGTTTCTTGAACGATTATTCCCTCACAATCGGTTTATGGAGGCCAAGACAACTATTTCGGTATTTACGTAAGGAGGAAGTGAATCTCTCAACAAAGAGTGGGAGAGATTCAAATCAATGTTGAGAAAGTGCAAAGGCCATGGTTTTGATGACTTGACTCAAGTGCATATATTCCGCAATGGACTTCAACCCATTCATAAAACTCTTTTGGATGCTACGGCAGGTGGATCTCTAATGTCAAAAAGTGTGAAAGATGTAGTTGCCATCATTGATAGGATGGCACTAAATGATCATTAACGTCAACACAACCGTGGTACTTCGCAAAGAAAGCCGGGAACTATTGAGTTGGGAACGAATGATGATATTCTTGCTCAAAAAAAATTACTCTCACAACAAGTGGAGTTGTTGACAAAGCAAATGTCAAAGCTTCCAAAACAAAACAAATAGATGCAAGAAATTCCCAACAAAGCTCAACAAATAGCAAATTGTGAACTTTGCAAAAGTGATCATCCTACCGGCAATTGTCCACCGGTCGTTGAAGAAGCCAACTATGCGGGAAACCAAAGTCAAGGCTATCAACCTAGACCACCTGTCATACCCTAAATTTTGACCCTAATACTTTACATCATTATGCAAATCATCACCACAATATGGATGTACTTTCATACCTCACCAATCCTTTCAAAGATTGTTGAGTGTTCACCTTGATCAAGAATTAGGGTTTTTTCAAGCCCTACAGAGGATTCAGGCAAAGGATCAATCAAGAATTAACATGATATTCAACTTATCAAGCCTCTTAATCATTCATGAAGGAAAAGAGGTCCTCAACATCAAGAGTCAAGCACAAGATTGCATCATTTCAAGTTGATCAAACTTCAAGACCGTCAGTGTCACCAAATTAGGGTTTTGGTCGACCAAGGCTTCCAGAGGGAAATTTTCATCTGGGTATGAGCCAAGACCTCAAGATATGTTTCAAGGACCTCAAATATATCATATTAGTCCATTCATATGATTGGATTGATTCAAAGAACTTGATTCACAAACAATGCAAGGATTATCATCCATCTGAGCCACAAACTAGGGTTTTGATGAAAAGTCAACCATACCTATAAATTTTGGCCAAGACATGATCTCAAACCTTGGGATATGATTCAAGACACTAAAATGTACCATTGAAGTCTATCCATAAGTTTAAAATCACCATGAGACATCCATTCATTGAAAATCAGGAATTAGGGTTTCTCTGCACAAAATTCATCTGAGACCCAAAGTCAAAGTTTGACTTTTTGGCCAAAAATGTTCATCATGAACCATTATACAAGAAAACATGATCCATTGTTGCATTTGAACAAGATTTGATCAAGAAATAAAGGTAACTTGTAAAAGGGGCAATGTTGAGAAAGTGAAAATTTCACTAAGTTATTGAAAAAAGTGTTTAGGTACCCAACTTCCAAAAGTCATAACTTCCAAACCAAGCAACCATTTTCTTGGATCCAAAGCTCAAATGATAGATCTCATCACATACTAATAAAGTGAAAAACTGATCCATGGTCAAAAAATGCTTGGATTTTAAGTTATGAAGTGATCAAAATCAAGAAAAGTATGAAATGAACTTCAACACTTAGTGAAATTTTGCCTAAGGTAAGATCAGACAAAACATCAAAATATGGAGGGATTTTTCACCATGATCCAAGATGAGTCAAGTCCAATGGTGAACATCAAAGTTGAAGTACATCATCCCAGCTTTCCAAAGAGCCCAAGAGCATGAGATAACTCGACTTGAGCAAAGGGTTATAGAGGTCTCAATACACCTTGCTGCAAACTGTTTTGCAAAATCAGTTTTGGTCATTTCTTGCACTACACGATTTTGAAGTCAAGTGCAATGATCATGATCATACCAATTCAACATGGATCAGAATGAGACACCACAAACCTGTAAGATCAAGTGATGAGTCAAGAAGAATCACATTTGGAATGATAAAGCTTTGTCACATATGCCTTGAATTCAAAGTGCATTTATGTGCAATAGTGCACATTCAACAAAGGTACTCTTTTCAGTCAAGATTCATGCATAAAAAACAATAAAAACATCTAAGGAATATGGAATTTGTCAAAAGTTAGCTATGCTACTTAGAAGTGACAATGTACCTTGGCATGGAAGTAATGGTATCTTGCCAAAGACATTGAATGAGCTCTTATCCTTCAAGCTATCACTATTCAGCCAAGACAAACTCATTCACCTATAAATAGAACTCATTTCTGACCATTCAAACCACCCCAAAACAACACAACACTTATTTTCTCTCATTTCTTTCTTTCACTCCAAGTTTTAAAATTTTCAAAAGTGAGAATCGTGTTTTCAAAACCAGAGCTTCTTGGCTCAAACTTTTGGTTCAAACACATCATATACATCATGTATGAGTGATCCAAACACTTGAACATCATCTGTAACATCAAATTCATCAAGATCATAGTTCATCCCAAGCAAGTTGTAGTTGGAGTCGAGCCCATCAATCTAGAAGGTTTCAATCCATTCCAAGCACATCAACACATTCCTTGAGGTCTAGGGAAGCTATCCAGGTCATCATTTCACATCCGTAACACCTATAACTGAGGATTCGAATTCCCCTTGCACAGGTAAGCCTGAACTTCCCAAACTCCATGAAACATGCATCATTTTTTATATTTTAAGTTACCAACATGTTTCTGCACATATATAGAATGTTTTCCCTCAATCAATTTCTATGTATCAATCGTGTATAGGATTTCACATTGTTCTTGCAAAAATTAGGATTCATCTGTTCATCACTTAATAACTCACTCCACACTTAAAATAAATGAAATTAATTGGTACCATCGTGTTCCTTGTTCAAAAGCGAGTAATTTTCATGTTTACATCGTGCAATTTCATTACGAATTGAGTGAGATAGAAGGGATTTTGCATCTGGCTGGCACGAGGAAGAAGATGTTCTTCGTGCCATAATTCAAATTTTTGAATTTTTAAATATTTTTAATATTTTCATATTATTTTCAAAAATTATTTTCTGTATTCAATTTTAATTATTTTAAAATGATTTTTTTATCAAATTAATTATTTTTAATCCCAATTTTTTCACACATATCATTTAAATACCCTATTATTTTAATCCACAAAAAAATCGCAAATTTTTTTTTATTTGATATATTTTTAATATATTAAAAATATTATTTTAAATTGTTTTAAATGTTTTAAAATGGTTTCTTTTCTTGATTTTTCTTAAACCAAAATGATTTTAAATATTCATGTGGATAAAATATCTTTTTCATAAACCTTAATCTTTGATTATGACATGATTAATAGATTCATTTGACAAATTATACATTTTTGGCAAAATATCTTTTTTGGTCCTTTAACTTTACCTCGGGGTTCATTTTGGTCCTTTAACTTTAAAAAGTGTCATATTGGTCATTTAACTCTTCAAAACGTTCCATATTAGTCCTTTTCGTCTTATTAGCGACGAAAAAATTCAAAAATCAGTCGCTAAATTCGTTGCTAATAACGCAAAAGGACTAATATGAAACGTTTTGAAGAGTTAAGGGACCAAAATGACACTTTTTAAAGTTAAGGGACCAAAATGAACCCCGAGGTAAAGTTAAAGGACCAAAAAGGGTATTTTGCCTACATTTTTTATTGATTTTTCTTTGAAAAATATCTTTAAAAAATGAAATTAGGGTTTTACTTTGATTCTATCTTTCAAACATCATTTCAAAACATTTGGGCCTCTATTAGAGTGTAAGACCCAACCTTTTTTGTAAATAAACCACTTCATGGGCCTCTGCTATAGTATAAGTCTCATCATGCTTTTCAAAATCACTGTGCGATCACTATTTTCACAGCAATCTCTGGGCCTCTGTTAGGAGTGTAAGTCTCATCCCTTTGTATATAAGCTTTGTTTTAAATAACCATTTGGGCCTCTGATAGAGTGTAAGACCCAACACCCCTTTTGTAAATAGAAAATCTTTTAGCCTCATTCATCCTGGGCTTTGTACAGGATACAAAAAATCATCTAGGCCTCTATCTAGAGTGTAAGACCCAACACCTTTGCTTTTCTCTTACTTAAGATCAAGTCATATTCAAATTCAAAATCATTTCAAAACTTTATTCAATTTCCTCAAAACACTAATTCAATCTTGAAGAAGGCATCTAATCAATCACAATACACCTGGGCCTCTATCCAGAGAATAAGACCCACCACTTTTCTCAATTCAATTCATACTTTTTATATACTTGTTCATATATCTTTATATATACTTGTACATATCTTGTTAAGTTTCTCTTAGCATTTTAATCATCTTCAATTTAGACTAGTTCAAATAATAGGATCCTTTCAACCAGTATAACTTAGTTCAAACAACCAGTTCCCTCTTGTACAAAGGAATTCTTCTTCCCAATACAATCAGCCTCCTCTTGGGCTTTGTTCAAATTACTCAACCTTGAAATAGTTCAATAAATAGAGGATTATTTTCCAATGAAACCTCTTCTTTAACCCCTTTAACCCTGGAACAGTTCAACAAAGAAAGGATTATTTCCCGGTGAAACCTTTCTTGAACTCTTCCTAGACTTGGAAAGTCTCAACACCCAGTCTCCTCTTGGGCTTCATACAAGTACCCACATTCTTCCAAGAAGCATCCCCAACCTCCTCTTGGGCTTCATACAAGGACTCTCAGGCATCCTAAAAGCATAGATAGATCCTAGTCATCTTTATCAATACACTGATTCCCAGGAGAGTCAAAACCTCTAAGACATTCAAACTCATCCTTTAAGTCTCTTCTGATCCTCAACAAGGTTTGGCTTTCACTTTAAAATCTCTAGCTAGGGTCAGGTTACTGTAATACCCCAAATTTTGACCACTTAGATTCCCATCATTGTGCAAATCATCATCACAATATGGATGAACCATCATGCTTCATCAGTCTCCTCAAAGATGGGTGAGCATCCAATACAATCAAAATTAGGATTTCAAGCCCTCTCTGAGCCTTAGACAAAGGATCAATCAAGAAATGACATGATCTTCAACTTGTCTAATCTCTCAAACATCCACAATAGATCAAAAAGGACTCCCACTTCAAGGATTAAGCACAAGGCTGCTCCCTTCTTGGTGGATCAAGTCTCAAGATCGACAGTGTCACTAAATTAGGGTTTTAGTCGACCAGGGCCTCCAGATGGAAATTTTCATCTGGGAACAAGGTAATGATCCAAAACATGACCTAATATACTTCATGGAACCTCATGAACCCATGCATCAAGTCAATTTTGCCTCAGGGGATGCATTCATCAAAAATCAGGAATTAGGGTTTCTTGACCTAATTCACCACTAAGTTGACTTTTGGGACAAACCATGAGCCAAGACTTCAAGAGATGATTTGAGGGTCTCTAATATACCATATTGATCCATTTGGGACAATGGATTAATCTAAGAAGCTTGGGCAACAAGTCTCAATTTCATCTGCACCACAATTAGGGTTTTAAGGGAAAAGTCAACTGTAACTTTGACCTTTGACCAAGACATGCTCCCAAACCCTAATACATGATTGAATATACCCTATGACACCCATGGAACATGTCCATCAAGTTTGATTTAGGTCAAGGACATGATTTCCTGAAGAATTGCACAGTTTGGAATTCATCTGATAAAAAGTCAACTGTGCACAAAAGTCAACTTTGACTTTTTGAGATTTTTCACCAAAATGGATTTTTAACCCTAAAATGATGTTAATGTATGATTTGAATCATCATTCATCAAGAAAAATCAAGAAAAGTGAGATAACTTGTAAAAGGGGTAACCATGAAACTTAGAAAATTTTCTAAGTTAAAAATAAAGTGGCAAAGGTACCAACTTTGGAGGACCATAACTCCTAAACCACAAGGCCAGTTTTTTCTCATCCAAAGATGGATTTGTAGCCCTCACTATCACCTACAAAAACTTCAACTACAAGTCATTCCAATTCATTAAGGATTTTGAGTTATGGAGTGATCAAAGTGGCTGAAAAGTGAAAAAGTCACTTTTTCCAACACTTAGTGAAATTTTCACTAAGTCAGAATTCTGCTTCACTTTTTGCCAAATGTAGGGGGATTTTTCACTTGGAATCAAAAGAGATCAAAACCAAACTTGTTCAAACAGTTGTTGTATCATGTAAGAGCTTTCCAAAATGGCCAAGAACATTGCCAAATTCAACCTACATCATGAGATACAACATTGGCAAGTTGCCTTGCTGAAATCTGTCAAAGCAAGGCAGAATTTGCATTTTGGCTCGATTTGCCAAAATCAGCCAATTGCAATTGCTCCAATCCACTTGGACACCTCAGAGGATTGAATCCAAAGGGGACAATCACTGAGCCAAGCCTCCAAGGTCCAAGGAACAAAGAATAGCATGTTGAACCTAGAATGGCCAAAATAGGGACAAGACTTCAAATTTGGAATGAGGCATTCAATGGAACCATCAAGGTGGCATGGACTGAGCCATTCTCATCTGAAATCAGTCAAGACTTATCCAAGACCAAGGGGACCAAAGCTCTGTGCCCTAACCTCTAGTCAATGGCTAGAGGAGACTTTCATTTCCATTGGCCAACATTGAGGAAACCTACTTACCAGCTGCCATGCACTATTTCTTGCAAAAAAAACTTGCTCTACTATAAATAGAGCTCAATTGTGGTCAGTTTAAGTACACCAAAGCCATCTAACAGATGCTTTCCTCAAAATCTCTTTCTCTTGGCAAAAATGCCTTTCTTAGCAAGGTAGATATCGAGTTTTGAGTTTGAGAGCAATTCTGCACAAACCAATCACTCACACACCTCACATACATCACATATGAGCTGATCAAACACTCACATAACATCTGGAACATCAAAATCTCAAAATCACTTGCCATCCATACAAGTTTGAAGTGAAGTTGCAGCTGAGATGCCATAAACTGATCCAGTCCATTTCAATTCAATCCAAGTGTTCAAACACACTCCATATGGTGTAGGGAAGCTGTCCAGATCATCACAACTTGTCTGTAACACCTCCAACCCAGAATTTGATCTGCTCTTGCTGTCACGACTTGAAGGTAAGCCTAAACTTGGGCATCTCTCAATCTATGCATATTTCCTCGCACAATAATTTGGCCATATGTTCATAATCATGCATGGAATGTTTTCCCTCAATTAATTGCATTGTTTGAATCGTGTATCAAAAATCCTAGCCTTCATGCAGAAATTAGGGTTCTTGAGGTTTCTTCGTGATTTCTTGTTGTATGTTTAATTTAAATGAAATTAAAGTACATAGACATGATCGTGAGGTTGAGACGAGCATAATGATATGTGGATTGCATGATATGGTTACGTATTCATGGAGATTGGATAGAAAACGCAAATCTGAGAAACCAAGAACACGCGCGTGTTCTTCAGCTGTTCTTGGCGCCATTTTTGAATAATTTGAATATTTGAATTTTGTGATTTTGTTTAATTGATTCAAAAATTAATTTCTCTCTGAGTTTTAATGATTTTGAGTTGGTTCTTTTTTTAATAATTCACAAAAATGTTAAAATATTTTATTTTATCAAAAAATCCCAAAAATATTATTTATTTCATATAATTGATATTTTTGTAAAGAATTAATATTTTGATTGTTTTTGGCATTTTAAATATTTTTTCTACATTGATTTTGCAACTTTTAATGCTTTCTAATTATTTTGTAGGTCAATACTTAATTTTTGAAGCATTAATCCAAGATCACAATTTGTTTTCCATGTGTTAAACAATTTTTGATCATTTTAATTGAATTTTTATTCAATTAAATACATTTTTGAAAACAAATTAGGGTTTTGGATTAATTCAACCCTCATAAATCATTTTCAAAACACTTTGGGCCTCTATTAGAGTGTAAGACCCAATCCTTTTTTTTTGACCAAATCATCTTTGGGCCTCACTTATAGTATAAGTCCCGATACCGTCAAAAAACAAACGGCGCGATCGTCGCCTTTTCAAAAATCATCTGGGCCTACCCTGGAGTAGTAAAACCCATTTATTTTTCTTTAAACCTTTTTGGGCCTCTTGAGAGAGTGTAAGACCCATCCCCCCTTGTACAATCAACTTTTTGGGCCTCACTCATTGCATAAGTCCCTCTGTATAAGACCCATTCAAAACACTTTGGGCCTCTATTAGAGTGTAAGACCCAATCCCTCTTTTAACCAAAACATTTTGGGCCTCACTTATTGTATAAGTCCCTCTGCGTTAAAAGAAAACCTCGGCGCGATCGCCATTTTTAAACGAAAAATCATTTGGGCCTACCCTCGTGTTATAAGCCCCACTCTTTTATTTAAACCTTTTTTGGGCCTCTTGAGAGAGTGTAAGACCCATCCCTTTGTACAGAAAACCATTTTGGGCCCCAGTCACTTGTATAAGTCCCGCTGTACAAAGTCAAACAATGCGCTCACTGATAAAACCCTGGGCCTCTCCTTGAGCTGTAAGCCCCAAATCTTTCTTTTTCAAAGCACTTTCTCCTTTGATTTTGAATATATTGTTGTTTTCAATCTTTCTTTGTTGAACAACTAACCAAACAGCATGGAAGCTCTACAACCGAGTAAGTGGTTATCGCTTTCATTTACTGCTTTCATATTATAAACTGTATTGTGGGGCTGCTCACTGTAAGTCTCCTTTCATAAACTCATATCTACTGTGTAATAATAGTATAGATATTTCGAGTTTCCCCGACAACTACGTCTAGAACTAGGTGACGCCGTTTCACTTATTCGTAGAAATAGACGCCTAGATCCCCAATAGGAGCACCAGATACAGTCTTCTCTTCGGATGTCCTCCTTAGGAATCGTCAAGAAATTCTATTCCCCAAAGATGAATTATTCTCGGTGAAACTTCTCTTGAATTTCTTCAAACCGCCGAACGGTTCGGACTCTCTCTAAAAGTTAAAGTCACTGGATAGTAAACCTCGCACGTTTACCAGTGGTTTTAACTCTAAAAGAGTTTTCCTGAACTTTTCTTTGGTTTGGGACCCACGGGCTTCTTAAAAGCATCGGCCTCCTCTTGGACATCATACAAGGACCCACAGGCTTCCTATAAGCAACCCCGCCTCCTCTTGGGCATTATTCAAGGACACTACGGCTTCTTAGAAGTATTCACAGCCTCCTCTTAGGCTTCGTATAATGATCTCTTCCTCCGGGAATGATAGCCTCCTCTTGGGCTTCGTACAAGGACCCGTCGGCTTCTTAAAAGATTCCAGCCTCCTCTTGGGCTTCGTACAAATTGTCCCGACGACCTCCTAGAGGTATAGGAACATAACCTAGTCATCCTCATAGAACAGTCCTTTCATAGAGTCTACTACTGTTTCTCGAAGCATAGTACAAAAGATAAAACTCTAGACTTGGACAGTCTAACTTCCTTGAGTCTCCAAGACATTCTCAAGCACCCTTCGTTAAATAGGAAGGAAACCCGCAGACTCAGATAGTCTCAATACCCTTTGGATTTTCCGTTTCCTCAAAGAAAAGGAAATATCCCTGATCCTCAAATTAAATCCCTGAGTACAGTGTTACTCATATAAGAACTGATTTTCTCTTTTAAATCAGTATATTGGATCTGTCACTCAACTGAAACAGTTACAATAGCCTCCATCTCGGGCTTCGTACGAGATACCAAAATTCTCCCCAGTGGAGTAAAAGCAACCTTTTAGCCTCTCTCTCAGGCTTTGTATGAGACACAAAAGACTCCCTCATGAGTCAATCACCCCTTTTTTGCCTCCATCTCGGGCCTCGTACGAGATATAAATCCCTTATGCGAGAGTCGAACTCTTTGCTAGCCTCCTCTTAGGCTTTGTATAACGATATGCCCCACTGGGTCAAAAACCTTTAGCCTCTCTCTCGGGCTTTGTACGAGACACAAAATAGCCTCCTCTTAGGCTTTGTATAATGATTTTCCTAGCGGAAATTAGCCTCCTCTTAGGCTTTGTATAAGAAAACCACTGGTTGATCCAATTAACCTTTTAGCATCAAAGTTGTGCCTCGTTCACAGTAAACAAACATCAACAACTCCTTTCCTTTCATCTAATCGCTGTAAGCGGAAAGCCTCCGGATCATCTACATCCATGCCACTGTCCCTCCTTTAACATGAGAAATTCCTAAGGAAAGATGACATTGCTCTACACTGAGTTAAAGTCTTCTCCTTCAGGTTAAAAACCCTTTCTTCGGAAATTATGGCATTGCTCGGATCCGCGTATCCCAGTTAAAGTAATTCTCCTTCTCCCCTCTTTAGAGATGACAAATTCTCTCTAAAGTCGAGGTCTTTTAGCTTCACATCTTGGGCTTTGAACAAGATACGAATCACCTTTCGCTTCATGTCTTGGGCTTTGAACAAGACACCAAAACACCAATTTCGGAGGAACTACGAACGCTCTGATTTCCCTATTTCGGTAAACGGGAATACGTAGGCATAAGATCGAAAGAAAAGATCTTAGCGAGCGCAATCAACAAAAAACCCAAATCCCATATCTCCATCAATTAAAAGCAGTATTTCAAAAACATCAGTCCTAACCTCCTAATCCTTATTCCCCGCCAGAAACCCTTTGCCTAGGAAAAAAGAAAGAAAGAACCGTATTGGCGAAATACGAATAACCAGTACAAAGACCCCCCATATTGATAGCATTCGTAACCTAACAGACCGCTGTTTAAACTCAGTATGCAAAGCAGGGTTAGTTGGAGACATCTATTTCCCTTCCTTATTCAGCTCACAATAGGATAAAAAATGAATCGACCTGTAGTTTTAGGCTCAACCGCAGAGAGCGACCAGTGCTTAAGAACCGCGTCCAAAATCGCTCGCTACAGAAAAGTGGCGCCCACCGTGGGGCCGATTTTTTTTTCTGTCTGTTTTCCTTGTAAAATGGCGACTCTGCTGGGGAGTCTCCTTTTCTGCCTTAGGGCATCATCCCCGTTTTCTACGGAAAATGGGAACTCTACCGAAGAGAAAGATTGACCTATGCTGGTCCATCTCTTAGGCAGGGAACCACAGATTGGGGCTTCCGCCGGGGAACCCATTTCTGTCAGGAATTTAAGATTCATAGCTTTATAAGTCTAGGATGATTAGGACAAATATATATACTGCTTTTCCTAATTGCTATACGTGTTTATTTTTCTGCTACTGGGAATGCGTGTGATGCCGCATGTGGTGAGATTGAGTATACACTTAAGAAAAGCCAACCTTTTTCGTAGTGCGGAAGCTATCGGAAATAGCTGTTACGCGATACTACCCTCATTTGAGGCTGGTGATCTATTCTCGGTGAATAGCACTTACTCTAAGATTGCACACAACTCGCTGGCGATCCGCTTGTTGTTTTGCTTTCCTGGGAGGAGCTGATGATAATGAGTACAGGTACAAAAATCACCCTAGTATAAACCTTTGGGGATGGGTAGAGCCTTGACTTCATGACAACGACCCTTTGACCCCATGTTTTTTCTATGTTTTTGTGTGCTGCATTCATGCATTCATTTAATAAAACATTAAAACATTCAAAAAACTTTCTCTTCTAGTCTCTCTGTTTTTCAAATTAAACTAAGACTGTGATTGCAAATATCAGAGAAAAAGATTGCAATAATGGATTTCGGTAGAAGGAGAACTCACCAGTATACTTTCAAGGTTCCAAAACTAGGGGATTTGAGAAAGTTAGCGAGGATGATCGTTAACCCAGAGGCTTTCAGAGCCAAGCACGGTGGTTTGCTACCACTGTTAAGAGTCCATGTAATTAAGGGGATCATGGACGCGCTCATTCAGTTCTACGATCCGGTTTATCATTGTTTCACATTCCCGGATTACCACCTATCACCAACGCTGGAGGAGTATTCTCATCTGACTGATTTACATATCACTGATCGAGCTCCATTTTCTGGACTGGAAGAAATTCCAAAGAATCAGACTATTGCAAGAGCAATTCATTTGGACGAGTCTGAGGTCAAGACTCACATGACCACTAAGGGTGGCATCCAAGGTTTGCCAGCCCAGTTCTTGACAAAAAAGGCTCTATACTTCGCTAGTATAGGGAACGGGACTGCTTTTGAAAGCATCTTTGTCTTGCTCACCTACGGGTTATTTTTGTTTCCCAACATCAATAACTTCGTCGATATCAACGCTATTAAGGTTTTTCTCATTGGAAACCCTGTGCCGACTTTGCTCGCAGATGCGTATCATTCTGTACACTTAGGAAATTTGTACAGCGGAGGGGAGATCACATGCTGTGTACCTTTGCTTTACAAATGGTTTATCTCTCACTTGCCCAAGTCTGCCGCTTTTTGGGATTGCAAGAGTGTCTTACGTTGGTCGCAAAAGATCATGTCCCTCACCAATTCCGATATAGATTGGTGTAATAGGATTTATGAGGGAATCAGAATCATTGACCGTTGTGGAAACTTCCCCAGCGTGCCCCTCATAGGAACTAAAGGAGGAATTAACTATCATCCGATATTAGTTCTTCGTCAATTTGGATACCCGATGAGACACATCCCACTGGGTGTTCATCTGGAAGGTATTTTCTTCAAGGAAGGAGAAAACGACAGAGCACTAAAGATGGAAATAGTGCAAGCTTGGAAACATGTTCATAAGAAAGGACGAGAGTCTCTGGGAAAACCGGATTGTGTCTCGGTGGAGCCTTATCTCCATTGGGTACAAACTAGAGCTCTCAAGCTAAGGATGCCTTATCCTCGGTACGGAATTCTTCCGCCGAGGGAAATTGTCATGTACTTCATGACAGGAAACTGAAAGGCTTCAGGTTACTCTCAACAAAGTTCAAAAGGAAAGAAGATCTTGAAAGAACAAGTACCGCACCCTCGACGTAGAGTGTATCCAAATACAACAATTATTGAAAGAGAAAGATGCTCTGATTGAAATTTTGGAGCAGCATGCTTTCGAGAATCAAGATGACCAAAGGAATTTGCTCGCTCCTTTCACTTGGAAAAGGAATGACAACCCGACAACGGCCCAAGCGCCCCGGTCAAAGAAAAGGAAGATACCAGAATCAACACCCGATTTCTCTTCAGAGAGGACTCGGGACCCATTAGTTTAGGTTTCTGTTTCTGCACTTTGTAATCTACTGTATTTCCGTTTCTGTAATCCTTTGGAATTCAATAAAAAGGGGTTTCCCCACTGTTTGATATTTGCAATCTAATTGTCGAAGTTTATTTTGCTTAAACCATTAAACAATTAATATAATCATTGCATTCATCATTCTCACATCACGTATTCTTCTTACCTACGAATCTCACGTTTGTGTCTCGATTCTAGAGTCAAACTGTCTCATTCGTATAATACTCGGGCCAATCGTCAGAAAAAGATGGATGATCTTGAGGAAGAAAACAGAGAGTTGAAAGAAGAGATCGACGCTCTGAGAGAGGATATGAGAAAGCTTCGTAACGACATGCAAGCCATGGCAGAAGCTCAGCTACAAAGAACTGTGATCTCAGAGATCACCTCAACGCCCATCATAGAAAAGTATGATCCTAGGTATCAGATACCGAAAGATCGTCCTTGGGGCATGCCTGTTAACTATATCCCGGAAGGATATGTTCCGCCGATCACTGAAGATCAGGGAATCGCAACAGAAGCCGCTGGGCCTGAAGGTTACAAACTTCGGGAAAGCGAAGATGCCAGGGGCATACTCAAGACTCCTGAAGGTTACAAACTTCGAGAGGCGCCAAGACTTACTGCCGTAGTCACGGTACCACTCCCTGTGGTGCACACTGTCCCGGAAGGACAGATTCCACCAACACCTTCTGGTAAGAAGGAAACTATGTTTGACAGAATGGATGAATTCCAGGAGCAGTTCTTGGAAATGCAGAAAGAGCTGCAAGCCATTCGCGGTCAGGATTTATTTGGGAAGGACGCCGCAGACCTCTGCTTGGTCCCAAATGTGAAAGTCCCGCACAAGTTCCAAGTGCCCGACTTTGAAAAATACAAGGGTAACTCTTGCCCTCAGAGCCATCTGGTGATGTATGCTCGGCGGATGTCAGCTCAGACGGAGAATCAGGACCTGCTGATTCACTACTTCCAGGATAGTTTAACCGGTGCCGCACTCAAATGGTACATGGGTTTAAACCGTACTACGATCAGTACATTCAGAGATCTTGGTACTGCCTTCGTCCAACAATACAAATACAATTTGGACATGGCACCCGACAGAGATCAACTCAGATCAATGTCGCAAAAGGAAAAGGAAACCTTTAAGGAGTATGCTCAAAGGTGGCGTGAAATTGCCGCTCAAATTTGTCCACCTCTTGAGGAAAAAGAGATGACAAAGATCTTCTTAAAGACCTTAAGCTCATTTTACTATGACCGAATGATTGCCAGTGCGCCCAGTGATTTCACCGAAATGGTCGGCATGGGTGTACGTCTTGAGGAAGCCGTCCGAGAAGGACGTTTGGTAAAAGACACTGGATCAACGAGCGGTACTAAAAAATACGGTAGTGCTCTCCCTAAGAAAAAAGAGCAAGATATTGGGAATATCTCTCTCGGAAAGCAAAGGCGTCGTTATCAGCCAGTAGCAGCTGTTACTCCTGCTATCGGCCCCGTGCCTGTTCCTATGTATCAACCTCAGGTTGCGCAGAGCCAACCTGACCAGCAAAGGACACAACAGCCTCTTCAGCAGGCTCGTCCTCCATATAACAACAACCGTACAACACGGCCATCAGGATTTGATCCTATACCTGTAACGTACGCAGAACTGTTTCCGTTACTGCTAGCCAAGGGGTACATCCAGACTAAGTCTCCCCTTTCAGTTCCGGAAAATCCGCCTTTTTGGTTTAAAGCGGATCAAACATGTCCTTATCATCAAGGAGGTTCAGGGCATAACATTGAGACTTGTCTCAATTTCAAATCCGACGTGCAAAAGCTTGTTAGGAGCGGGCTCTTATCTTTCAAAGATACGAATCCTAATGTTCTTATGAACCCGCTGCCTCAACATGAGAAAGCTGCAGTCAATCTGATTGAGAAAGAGACTAACAATGTCTATCAAATTCATGATGTACTCTTATTGAAGACTAATCTGGTCAGGATGCATTGTAGACAGAGTGGATATGGCCATGTGCCACCTCATAATTATCACCAGTGTGATATCTGCTCTAAAGATAACCAAGGATGTTCTGTAGTGCAAGCAGCTCTACAGGAACAAATGGATCTTGGATGGATCCAAGAGCATCGAGTTCGTGGAGTTAACATGGTTTACACGAATTCCAACGTCATTCAAAACCACGACATCCGTGCGATGAATGTCAACTTGGTGGCGATGCACTCAAGGCAAAGCCAGTATCATAATCTGCCGCGGCACGATTACAGTTCCTGTCTGATTTGCTCGGTAAACAAACAGGGATGCTCTTTCATACAAGAGGCCCTCCAGCGTCAGATGGATCTTGGATGGATCCAAGACTACCATGATAGGAACTCCTATCAAATCAATATGGTTCAAATCTTCGATATCCGCGTAATGAATACCAACCTGGTAGAGTTACATGCTGAGCAGGTCCGACTCGGATTCTTAATATCACATGATTATCAAAACTGTAAAGCGGGTTGCGAAAACGATCTAGGCTGTACCCTTGTCCAGGAGGCACTTCAGCACTTGTTAAATCACTGGTGGATGCCAATCTATATGGACGAAGATACTCAGCAGATTAGTATCAATAACAGGAATCCTACTCGTCGTCAAAGTCAGGATGTCCGATCAATGGAAGGTAACCTAGTGAGGTTACATTGTATTCAAAGTGGGCGTGGCCAGGTGCCACCACACAACTATGACAGTTGTAGCGTCTGTTCGGAAAGTAACCAAGGGTGTTACCTTGTGAGAGCAGCTCTTCAGGGTCAGATCAATCATGGAGAAATTCGTCCATATACGGGTTCTGGACCCATCATTTGGTCGCCGAACTACCTTGCCGAGCAAGTTGAGGATGTTGTCACGATCTCTGGTCATCACAGGACCAGGGATGTTTTTGCCATCATCCCTCTACTTGACGAATCTAAAGTTCCCAACCGGGAACAGATCAAGGTTACTTATGATGGTCAGAAAAATCAGAAGGTTCCTATAGTCATCTATCTACCGGGACCATTACCGTATGAATCAGCTAAGGCGATCCCTTACAAATACGGTGCAACAATAATCGAGAATGGAAAGGAAATTCCATTACCCTCCGTCGTGAATATTGCAGACATCAGTCGTGTAACACGGAGCGGTCGAATCTTCAACCGAGGGGTTGGAGAATCCAACAAAGAAAAGGAACTTCAGGCTGAAATTCCTGATCTACCAGTCAGTCAATCTGGTAATCCCGACTGTTCAAAAGACAAAGATGAGATGCTAAAGCTCATCCAAAGGAGTGAATACAACATTGTTGATCAACTGTTACAGACTCCTTCAAAGATCTCAGTATTATCACTGTTACTCAGTTCAGAAGCCCACATGGAGGCTCTACAGAAAGTCTTGGAGCAAGCCTTTGTGGAACAGGATGTAACAATCAGACAATTCGAAAGCATTGTCTCTAACATCACTTCCTGCAATAATTTGGGATTTAGTGATGAGGAATTACCTGGAGAGGGTCGCCGTCATAACATGGCGCTCAATATCACAGTTAACTGCCAGGGCGATGCTTTAGCCAACGTACTGGTAGACACAGGGTCAGCCCTGAATGTTATGCCGAAGTCCACCTTGATGCAATTATCATTTAAGGGCCCTCCGATGAGAGTCAGGGAGGTCGTCGTCAAAGCATTCGACGGATCCAGAAAAACAGTTATCGGCGAAGTTGATCTTCCCATAACTATTGGTCCCCACACTTTCCAAATCACTTTCCAGGTCATGGACATCAAGGCAACATACAGTTGTTTATTAGGAAGACCTTGGATACATCAGGCTGAAGCGGTTACTTCAACCCTCCACCAAAAGCTAAAGTTCGTCAAGAACGATCAACTTGTCACGGTTTGTGGGGAACAAGCCTTGCTTGTGAGCAACTTATCATCATCTACTTGTGTGGAACCCGAGGAGGTTATTGGAACTCAGTTCCAAGCATTGTCGGTAAGCAAGAATGATCAATCCGAAGAAGGAACTTCAATTTCTTCATACAAAGATGCTATCAAAGCGGTCGAGAGTACCGATACGACAGGATGGGGACAGTTGTCATTCCTACTAACAATAAAACAAAGAATGGTCTTGGTTTTTCTGCGACCTGTACTCAGATAGCCGCCAACGATGAAAGTCTTCATCCCCTTCAAAACTTCTTCCATAGTGGAGGTTTTCTTCACCCAGTGTCTCAGACAGTTCATGCTATCAATGAGGAAGATCCCTCTGACACAGGTGAAGAATGGAAGTCCTACTTTAACAAGGACGACTATATGTCTCAGGAAGAGGTGCCTATGCCTTTTTGCTTTCCTACAGAAAGTCCGAGATTTATGCCAAGATCAGATGTCGAAATGATCTACGGAGATTATGATCCGGAAGGATGCCGTGCTCCGCCAAATTCATTAGAGGAAGACACTCTGATGAAAGAAAACTTTGACCGCAACTACTATGGCCCAATGGATGGTCTGCCAATGTGGCAGCCTTACCCAGGAAACTTGGGGCAAGAAAGTCAGCCGAGTAATGAAGCCCAGCTGACCATCATTGAACAGAATACCTGTGTCCCCGCCATGTCATGGGATCAACACTCAGGTCATTCGGAAACTACTCAACATGAAGATGAATTCGCAACGTTCGCAGGACTTGAATTCATCAACTATGCTTTTCCTGAGGTCAACGTCATCGAGAGAGATGACTCCTCCAGTTCCAAAGAAGTTTGGGACACCCTGGGAGAACCAAGTGGAAAATTCGACTTTATGGTCAAGTACACTGCTCCCGAAAGCTCTCGTATCAGGCTCGAAGACATCCAGCCAACTGGATAGGGAGATACAGCTGAGAGCACCAATGCTATGCAAAATGCAACAGAGGAATCCTCCTACGACAATTCTGCCTGGGAGACAGATTCCAACGATCCTGTGCCACCAGAAATCAGCGTCATTTCTGAAGACAAATCAAGGAAGGTGCCAGACTTTGTGATTCACCGAGGAGTTTGCCGCCAATGGGTTGCTGTCGAGGTTCCGAAGGTCGTTCATCGGTCAAAGTAATTGCCATCTTTAACCTTTCACCCTGCCCAGGTGAAACGGATGTTTTGATAGGGCTCGCTTTTTGTAAATTTCCCTCTTCGCTTTGCCCAAAGCGAGTGAGTTTTGTTTTATAGGGCTGTAGTTTCAAGATTCGACTTGTTCATTAATAAAATAACGTCGTTCTGTAATTTCTGCATTAATTGCTGTTTTCTCTTTTTGCTTTTTCAGAAAATGGTAATCCTAAAAAAAAAACATTCAATAATAAAAAACAAGCAGTAAAATAAATACACTGCACACACTTACATTTTCTCTATCTCTTCTAAACACGAATCATCACGTCATGCAGATTGCTTGTTTTATACCCCGTTAAAACATACGATCCGATGCCTTCTCCCAACTTTGAGTTCCCGGTATTCGAGGCTGAAGAAGAAAATGACAACGAAATTCCAGAAGAGATCTCCCGACTACTCAGACAAGAGGAAAGGTCCATTGAACCTCACAAAGAACTGTTGGAAACGGTAAACTTGGGTTCAGAAAAAGAGAGAAAAGAAATCAGGATCGGAGCATTGCTCAGTCCAACTGCCAAAGAAAGTTTGATAAAGCTTCTCAAAGAATTCCCCGATGTATTCGCTTGGTCCAATCAGGATATGCCAGGGTTGGATACCAGCATCGTGGAACATCATTTACCGTTGAGATCGGAATGTCCGCCAGTAAAGCAAAGGTTGAGACGCACTCACCCGGACATGGCCATCAAAATCAAAGAGGAGGTACAGAAATAGATTGACGCGGGTTTTCTCGCTACATCTGAATATCCTCAATGGTTAGCCAACATCGTACCCATTCCCAAAAAGGATGGAAAGGTTAGAATGTGTGTCGATTACAGAGATCTAAACAAGGCAAGTCCAAAGGACGACTTTCCTTTACCACACATTGACATGCTGGTAGACAGCACAGCAAAGTTCAAAGTTTTCTCCTTCATGGATGGATTCTCGGGCTATAACCAGATCAAAATGGCGCCGAAAGACATGGAGAAAACTTCGTTCATTACCCCATGGGGTACCTTTTGTTACAAGGTAATGCCGTTCGGTTTGAAGAATGCCGGGGCAACCTATCAAAGGGCCATGACTACTCTGTTTCATGACATGATACACAAAGAAATCGAGGTATATGTCGATGATTTGATTGCAAAATCAAGAACAGAGGATGAGCACGTTGAACATTTGTCAAAATTGTTCGAACGTCTAAGAAAATTCAAGCTCCGCTTGAATCCCAACAAGTGCACCTTCGGTGTCCGTTCGGGGAAATTACTAGGGTTCATCGTCAGCCAGAAAGGAATTGAAGTTGATCCTGACAAGGTCAAGGCCATTCAAGAAATGCCTTCTCCGAAAACTGAAAAACAAGTCAGAGGATTTCTGGGACGTTTGAACTACATCTCCAGATTCATATTCCTTATGACCGCCACTTGTGCGCCGATTTTTAAATTACTGAAAAAGAACCAGGATTTGTTTGGTCAGAAGATTGCCAAACCGCCTTCGACAATATCAAGGAATATCTGTTGAATCCTCCAATCCTATCTCCTCTAGTGGAAGGAAGACCACTAATCATTTACCTCACAGTCCTAGAGGACTCGATGGGATGTGTACTTGGCCAACAAGACGAAACTAAAAGGAAAGAGTCTGCCATTTACTATTTAAGCAAGAAAATCACCGACTGTGAAACTCGGTACACGATGCTCGAGAAAACTTGCTGCGCTTTGGCTTGGGCAGCCAAACATCTTCGCCAGTACATGATTCGTCATACTACTTGGTTGGTCTCCGAAATGGATCCAATCAAGTACGTTTTC
Source organism: Lathyrus tuberosus (assembly GCA_022829125.1). Lineage (NCBI taxonomy): Eukaryota > Viridiplantae > Streptophyta > Magnoliopsida > Fabales > Fabaceae > Lathyrus > Lathyrus tuberosus. Next base: position 831,718 of record JALAZF010000515.1, on the reverse strand, counting down.
GAAAAACCTGCTCTCACGGGAAGGATTGCCCGTTGGCAGATGTTACTATCAGAATATGACATAGAGTACCATGCTCAGAAAGCCGTTAAAGGAAGTATTTTAGCCGATCATTTGGCTCATCAACCGATTGACGATCAAGAATCAATCGGGTTTGACTTCCCAGACGAAGATGTCATGTATCTAAAGATGAAAGATTGCGATGAACCGCTACCCAGTGAAGGGCCAGAACCAGGTTCCCAGTGGGGACTTATCTATGACGGAGCAGTCAATCATTATGGAAACGGAATTGGGGCAATCATTATTACCCCTCAGGGTTCCCACATTCCTTTCACCGCTCGAATTACATTCAAATGTACGAACAACGAGGCCGAATACGAAGCATGTATCATGGGTCTCGAAGAAGCGATTGATTTAAGGATCAAAAACTTGGACGTATACGGCGATTCAGCATTGGTTATTAACCAGATAAAAGGAGATTGGAACACATACCAATCAGGATTGATTCCTTACAAAGACTATGCAAGAAGGTTGTTACCCTTCTTCAACAGAGTCGACTTTCATCACATCCCTCGTGATGAGAATCACATGGCTGATGCATTAGCCACTCTCTCTTCCATGATTAGTGTAGGTCGATGGAATGACTTACCTAAGATCGACATAATGTGCCTTGAACGGCCCGCTTACATCTTCGCGATTAAAGCAGTCATAGACGACAGACCTTGGTATCACGATATCAAATGCTTCCTTCAGAAACAAGAGTACCCATCTGGGGCACTCAGAAAAGACAGGAAAACCCTCAGAAGATTGGCTGGAAACTTCTTCCTGAGCGGTGACACTCTTTATAAGAGAAATTTTGACATGGTTTTGCTCCGATGTGTCGACAGACCAGAAGCAGACATGCTCATGAAAGAAATTCATGAAGGATCCTTTGGCACTCATGCCAACGGACACACAAAGGCGAGAAAAATTCTCAGGGCCGGGTATTATTGGTTGACCATGGAATCCGACTGCTACAAGTACATGAGGAGGTGTCACAAGTGTCAGATATACTCCGACAAAATTCATGTACCGCCATCACATCTCAAAGTTCTTTCTTCCCCGTGGCCTTTTTCCATATGGGGAATCGACATGATTGGTATGATTGAGCCCAAGGCTTCAAACGGACATCGGTTCATCCTGGTAGCCATTGACTATTTCCCCAAGTGGGTCGAAGCAGCGTCATTCGCCAATGTAACCCGACAAGTGGTGGTCCGATTTATCAAAAACAATATCATCTGCCGCTATGGTGTTCCAAGCGAGATCATTACTGATAATGGATCTAACTTGAATAATAAGATGATGAAAGAGTTGTGTGCAGAGTTCGAGATCGAACACCATAACTCATCTCCCTACCGACCCAAGATGAACGGAGCGGTAGAAGCGGCTAACAAGAACATCAAGAAGATCGTTCAGAAGATGGTTGTAACCTATAAAGATTGGCACGAGATGCTACCCTTTGCTCTTCACGGTTATCGTACATCTGTCCGCACTTCAACAGGGGTAACCCCTTTCTCTCTAGTATATGGCATGGAGGCAGTGCTTCCCCTAGAAGTAGAGATCCCGCCAATCAGGGTATTGATGGAAGCTAAGCTCACCGAAGCTGAATGGTGTCAAAGTCGACACGACGAACTGAACCTGATCGAAGAGAAGCGAGTCACGGCACTATGCCACGGTCAGTTGTATCAACAGAGAATGAAAAGGGCGTTCGACAAAAAGGTCCGACCTCGTATTTTCAGGAAAGGAGACCTCGTGCTCAAGAAGATACAATCATTTCTCACTGACTCTCGGGGCAAATGGACCCTAAATTATGATGGCCCCTATGTGGTCACGAAAGCTTTCTCAGGCGGCGCCTTGAGACTTGCAACCATGGACGGGGAGGAATTTGCCTACCCCACGAATGTTGATGTAGTCAAGAAATACTTCGCCTAAACTTAAAAAAAAAACGTCTCGGTGGATTGAAAACCCGAAAGGGCGGTCCAGGCAAAAGTTAGAGACATGAAAAAAAAATCATCCCGATGGATTGGAAATCTCATAGTACAATCCAGGCAAAAATTAGGGATAATGGCAAGTAACTATGTTCAACAGAGGCAAGTCCCTCAGCAGCAGTTACAGCATCATCTATCGGAGGAAATCTCCAGTCAATGGTCATCTTCGACGGAAGCTCAGGATGCCCCGAATTCAAAGTTGGTAGAAGGATAGTGGTCGTTATGTTTCAACGTAGCCCTTTTCCCTGTAAATTACCATTTTCTAACTTTGTATATACTCTTTGGAATCACGCGTTTGGCTGATCTCCATCTTATCAATAAAATTTGAGCCCTTGTGCTTTTGTTTGTAATTCTTTACTTGTTTTAGCTTTACAGAACGACGTTGTTTAAACTTAATCAGCGATTCTTGAAATAAAACAAAAATGAATTTACTTGTTAAAACTTTTTCTGCTTTTAAATTAAAGATGGCATTTCTTTTGACTGTTGGACATCAGAAAAATCTCGATCGCTTCTCCAAAGGTGTTTGAACCTCAAAGTGCAGAACTAAAGTACTCCTTCTAAACCAGTTCGCCTGAATGAAGGGATCAGCAATGTCAGAGACCATGTTTCGTTTGACATCTTCGGCCGAGTTCTCATCTCCTAAGCCCGATCAACATAGCTCCCCGCGTGGACTATCTCTCCTAAGCAAGGTGGAATTGCTATTTTGAATCAACGGTACTTCTTCGCCCCGCGATGGCCGAGTATCCAATTGTGTTCATCCATTAGTCTGTATGTTGCGTCAGTTTTGTCAGCATAAACATACATACTTCATGCATTCTATTTGCGTTCGCATTTCGTATTTCATCACTATCACTTGAGTCGGTCTTGTCCCCTAGTGATAAACAGTTTTCTCAATCGAGTTTGTCAGTTCTTTCCTCGTCAGGAAGTGTTGCGTCTGCACAATCTCGCCACCAGTGTATCTTTAGATCAGAGTCGGCACTTGGTCACTTTGATAACTTGAACCTCTGAATGACCAGAGAAACCTTCAACAGATGTCACTCTTCGCCATTGAAGATGATATCCTCGCTTTCCCGGATTAAGGAAAATCCACAGAGAAAGCCTCGTGATCAGAGATTCGGCAGCACGCCAGTTTTGCTCCGAAAAACCGTTGATGAAAAGGTCATCGGCACCTCAAAATTGGATCCCATCATATGGCATTTCTCCGGGAAGATCCCGAGAAAAGTATAATGTAACCCCAAACAAAAACAGTCTCTCAAGAGACTCGCTTTCCCCAGTAGAATCGACAAATGGCATCTCCAAAACAGAGAAGTTTGTGTACCTCTACAACTCAGACGAATGGGTTCCCCAGTAAGTCTGACTTCAAAACTTTTTCCACTCAAATGGCATCTCTCCAGGAAAATTCAGTGAGAAGTTTGAAGGAAAACCGCTACGAATAGCGTCCCTTGTCAGTAAAGTTTATTGACAAAAGAAACTAAGACCAGTTCCTTGGTAGGAAACCAGGATCGAGGGGAAGTTTAAATCAGAAACTAAGACCAGTTCCTTGGTAGGAAACCAGGGTCGAGGGGAAGTTTAAATCAGAAACTAAGACCAGTTCCTTGGTAGGAAACCAGGATCAAGGGGAAGTTTGTTTCCACAACTGAGACCAGTTCCTTGGTAGGAAACCAGGATCGAGGGGAAGTTTATTTCAAAAGAAACTGAGACCAGTTCCTTGGCTGAAAACCAGGATCGAGGGGAAGTTTACCTTTTCTAAGCATCATTGCTTAGTTAAAGAAGATGAATGTGTAAGCAACCATTCATAACCACCATCAAAATTTCGGATATTCCGATATTTAATCCTCTTGCACCCCGAATGCTCGAATCCCTTCGTCATTCATACCTTCGGGTCCAAGAAGATTAAATAGGGGCATCTGTAATACCCCAAATTTTGACCACTTAGATTCCCATCATTGTGCAAATCATCATCACAATATGGATGAACCATCATGCTTCATCAGTCTCCCCAAAGATGGGTGAGCATCCAATACAATCAAAATTAGGGTTTCAAGCCCTCTCTGAGCCTTAGACAAAGGATCAATCAAGAAATGACATGATCTTCAACTTGTATAATCTCTCAAACATCCACAATGGATCAAAAAGGACTCCCACTTCAAGGATTAAGCACAAGGCTGCTCCCTTCTAGGTGGATCAAGTCTCAAGATCGACAGTGTCACCAAATTAGGGTTTTGGTCGACTAGGGCCTCCAGATGGAAATTTTCATCTAGGCACAAGGCAATGATCCAAAACATGACCTAATATACTTCATGGAACCTCATAAACCCATGCATCAAGTCAATTTTGCCTCAGGGGATGCATTCATCAAAAATCAGGAATTAGGGTTTCTTGACCTAATTCACCCCTAAGTTGACTTTTGGGACAAACCATGAGCCAAGACTTCAAGAGATTATTTGAGGGTCTCTAATATACCATATTGATCCATTTGGGACAATGGATTAATCCAAGAAGCTTGGGCAACAAGTCTCAATTTCATCTGCACCACAATTAGGGTTTTAAGGGAAAAGTCAACTGTAACTTTGACCTTTGACCAAGACATGCTCCCAAACCCTAATACATGATTGAATATACCCTATGAAACCCATGGAACATGTCCATCAAGTTTGATTTAGGTCAAGGACATGATTTCCTGAAGAATTGCACAGTTTGGAATTCATCTGATAAAAAGTCAACTGTGCACAAAAGTCAACTTTGACTTTTTGAGATTTTTCAACAAAATGGATTTTTAACCCTAAAATGATGTTAATGTATGATTTGAATCATCATTCATCAAGAAAAATCAAGAAAAGTGAGATAACTTGTAAAAGGGGTAAAACTTAGAAAATTTTTTAAGTTAAAAATAAAGTGGCAAAGGTACCAACTTTGGAGGACCATAACTCCTAAACCACAAGGCCATTTTTTCTCATCCAAAGATGGATTTGTAGCCCTCACTATCACCTACAAAAACTTCAACTACAAGTCATTCCAATTCATTAAGGATTTTGAGTTATGGAGTGATCAAAGTGGCTGAAAAGTGAAAAAAGTCACTTTTTCCAACACTTAGTGAAATTTTCACTAAGTCAGAATTCTGCTTCACTTTTTGCCAAATGTAGGGGGATTTTTCACTTGGAATCAAAAGAGATCAAAACCAAACTTGTTCAAACAGTTGTTGTATCATGTAAGAGCTTTCCAAAATGGCCAAGAACATTGCCAAATTCAACCTACATCATGAGATACAACATTGGCAAGTTGCCTTGCTGAAATCTGTCAAAGCAAGGCAGAATTTGCATTTTGGCTCGATTTGCCAAAATCAGCCAATTGCAATTGCTCCAATCCACTTGGACACCTCAGAGGATTGAATCCAAAGGGGACAATCACTGAGCCAAGCCTCCAAGGTCCAAGGAACAAAGAATAGCATGTTGAACCTAGAATGGCCAAAATAGGGACAAGACTTCAAATTTGGAATGAGGCATTCAATGGAACCATCAAGGTGGCATGGACTGAGCCATTCTCATCTGAAATCAGTCAAGACTTATCCAAGACCAAGGGGACCAAAGCTCTGTGCCCTAACCTCTAGTCAATGGCTAGAGGAGACTTTCATTTCCATTGGCCAACATTGAGGAAACCCACTTACCAGCTGCCATGCACTATTCCTTGCAAAGAAAACTTGCTCTACTATAAATAGAGCTTAATTGTGGTCAGTTTAAGTACACCAAAGCCATCTAACAGATGCTTTCCTCAAAATCTCTTTCTCTTGGCAAAAATGCCTTTCTTAGCAAGGTAGTTATCGGGTTTTGAGTTTGAGAGCAATTCTGCACAACCAATCACTCACACACCTCACATACATCACATATGAGCTGATCAAACACTCACATAACATCTAGAACATCAAAATCTCAAAATCACTTGCCATCCACACAAGTTTGAAGTGAAGTTGCAGCTGAGATGCCATAAACTGATCCAGTCCATTTCAATTTAATCCAAGTGTTCAAACACACTCCTTATGGTGTAGGGAAGCTGTCCAGTTCATCACAACTTGTCTGTAACACCTCCAACCCAGAATTTGATCTGCTCTTGCTGTCACGACTTGAAGGTAAGCCTAAACTTGGGCATCTCTCAATCTATGCATATTTCCTCGCACAATAATTTGGCCATATGTTCATAATCATGCATGGAATGTTTTCCCTCAATTAATTGCATTGTTTGAATCGTGTATCAAAAATCCTAGCCTTCATGCAGAAATTAGGGTTCTTGAGGTTTCTTCGTGATTTCTTGTTGTATGTTTAATTTAAATGAAATTAAAGTACATAGACATGATCGTGAGGTTGAGACGAGCATAATGATATGTGGATTGCATGATATGGTTACGTATTCATGGAGATTGGATAGAAAACGCAAATCTGAGAAACCAAGAACACGCGCGTGTTCTTCAGCTGTTCTTGGCGCCATTTTTGAATAATTTGAATATTTGAATTTTGTGATTTTGTTTAATTGATTCAAAAATTAATTTCTCTCTGAGTTTTAATGATTTTGAGTTGGTTCTTTTTTTAATAATTCACAAAAATGTTAAAATATTTTATTTTATCAAAAAATCCCAAAAATATTATTTATTTCATATAATTGATATTTTTGTAAAGAATTAATATTTTGATTGTTTTTGGCATTTTAAATATTTTTTCTACATTGATTTTGCAACTTTTAATGCTTTCTAATTATTTTGTAGGTCAATACTTAATTTTTGAAGCATTAATCCAAGATCACAATTTGTTTTCCATGTGTTAAACAATTTTTGATCATTTTAATTGAATTTTTATTCAATTAAATACATTTTTGAAAACAAATTAGGGTTTTGGATTAATTCAACCCTCATAAATCATTTTCAAAACACTTTGGGCCTCTATTAGAGTGTAAGACCCAATCCTTTTTTTTTACCAAATCATCTTTGGGCCTCACTTATTGTATAAGTCCCGATACCGTCAAAAAACAAACGGCGCGATCGTCGCCTTTTCAAAAATCATCTGGGCCTACCCTCGAGTAGTAAGACCCATTTATTTTTCTTTAAACCTTTTTGGGCCTCTTGAGAGAGTGTAAGACCCATCCCCCCTTGTACAATCAACTTTTTGGGCCTCACTCATTGCATAAGTCCCTCTGTACAAGTAAACAGCGCGATCGTCGCCCGTTTAAAAATAAAAAACATTTGGGCCTCTCCTTGAGCTATAAGACCCATTCAAAACACTTTGGGCCTCTATTAGAGTGTAAGACCCAATCCCTCTTTTAACCAAAACATTTTGGGCCTCACTTATTGTATAAGTCCCTCTGCGTTAAAAGAAAACCTCGGCGCGATCGCCATTTTTAAACGAAAAATCATTTGGGCCTACCCTCGTGTTATAAGCCCCACTCTTTTCTTTAAACCTTTTTTGGGCCTCTTGAGAGAGTGTAAGACCCATCCCTTTGTACAGAAAACCATTTTGGGCCCCAGTCACTTGTATAAGTCCCGCTGTACAAAGTCAAACAGTGCGCTCACTGATAAAACCCTGGGCCTCTCCTTGAGCTGTAAGCCCCAAATCTTTCTTTTTCAAAGCACATTCTCCTTTGATTTTGAATATACTGTCGTTTTCAATCTTTCTTTGTTGAACAACTAACCAAACAGCATGGAAGCTCTACAACCGAGTAAGTGGTTATCGCTTTCATTTACTGCTTTCATATTATAAACTGTATTGTGGGGCTGCTCACTGTAAGTCTCCTTTCCTAAACTCATATCTACTGTGTAATAATAGTATAGATATTTCGAGTTTCCCCGGCAACTACGTCTAGAACTAGGTGACGCCGTTTCACTTATTCGTAGAAATAGACGCCTAGATCCCCAATAGGAGCACCAGATACAGTCTTCTCTTCGGCTGTCCTCCTTAGGAATCGTCAAGAAATTCTATTCCCCAGAGATGAATTATTCTCGGTGAAACTTCTCTTGAATTTCTTCAAACCGCCGAACGGTTCGGACTCTCTCTAAAAGTTAAAGTCACTGGATAGTAAACCTCGCACGTTTACCAGTGGTTTTAACTCTAAAAGAGTTTTCCTGAACTTTTCTTTGGTTTGGGACCCACGGGCTTCTTAAAAGCATCGGCCTCCTCTTGGGCATCATACAAGGACCCACAGGCTTCCTATAAGCAACCCCGCCTCCTCTTGGGCATTATTCAAGGACACTACGGCTTCTTAGAAGTATTCACAGCCTCCTCTTAGGCTTCGTATAATGATCTCTTCCTCCGGGAATGATAGCCTCCTCTTGGGCTTCGTACAAGGACCCGTAGGCTTCTTAAAAGATTCCAGCCTCCTCTTGGGCTTCGTACAAATTGTCCCGACGACCTCCTGGAGGTATAGGAACAGAACCTAGTCATCCTCATAGAACAGTCCTTTCATAGAGTCTACTACTGTTTCTCGAAGCATAGTACAAAAGATAAAACTCTAGACTTGGACAGTCTAACTTCCTTGAGTCTCCAAGACATTCTCAAGCACCCTTCGTTAAATAGGAAGGAAACCCGCAGACTCGGATAGTCTCAATACCCTTTGGATTTCCCGTTTCCTCAAAGAAAAGGAAATATCCCTGATCCTCAAATTAAATCCCTGAGTACAGTGTTACTCATATAAGAACTGATTTTCTCTTTTAAATCAGTATATTGGATCTGTCACTCAACTGAAACAGTTACAATAGCCTCCATCTCGGGCTTCGTACGAGATACCAAAATTCTCCCCAGTGGAGTAAAAGAAACCTTTTAGCCTCTCTCTCAGGCTTTGTATGAGACACAAAAGACTTCCTCATTGAGTTAATCACCCCTTTTTTGCCTCCATCTCGGGCCTCGTACGAGATATAAATCCCTTAAGCGAGAGTCGAACTCTTTGCTAGCCTCCTCTTAGGCTTTGTATAACGATATGCCCCACTGGGTCAAAAACCTTTAGCCTCTCTCTCGAGCTTTGTACGAGACACAAAATAGCATCCTCTTAGGCTTTGTATAATGATTTTCCTAGCGGAAATTAGCCTCCTCTTAGGCTTTGTATAAGAAAACCACTGGTTGATCCAATTAACCTTTTAGCATCAAAGTTGTGCCTCGTTCACAGTAAACAAACATCAACAACTCCTTTCCTTTCATCTAATCGCTGTAAGCAGCAAGCCTCTGGATCATCTACATCCATGCCACTGTCCCTCCTTTAGCATGAAAAATTCCTAAGGAAAGATGGCATTGCTCTACACTGAGTTAAAGTCTTCACCTTCAGGTTAAAAACCCTTTCTTCGGAAATTATGGCATTGCTAGGATCCGCGTATCCCAGTTAAAGTAATTCTCCTTCTCCCCTCTTTAGAGATGACAAATTCTCTCTAAAGTCGAGGTCTTTTAGCTTCACATCTTGGGCTTTGAACAAGATACAAATCACCTTTCGCTTCATGTCTTGGGCTTTGAACAAGAACCAAAACACCAATTTCCTCCCATAGAATAGGAGGAACTACGAACGCTCTGATTTCCCTGTTTCGGAAACGGGAATACGTAGGCATAAGATCGAAAGAAAAGATCTTAGCGAGCGCAATCAACAAAAAACCCAAATCCCATATCTCCATCAATTAAAAGCAGTATTTCAAAAACATCAGTCCTAACCTCCTAATCCTTATTCCCCGCCAGAAACCCTTTGCCTAGGAAAAAAGAAAGAAAGAACCGTATTGGCGAAATACGAATAACCAGTACAAAGACCCCCCACATTGATAGCATCCGTAACCTAACAGACCACTGTTTAAACTCAGTATGCAAAGCAGGGTTAGTTGGAGACATCTATTTCCCTTCCTTATTCAGCTCACAATAGGATAAAAAATGAATCGACCTGTAGTTTTAGGCTCAACCGCAGAGAGCGACCAGCGCTTAAGAACCGCGTCCAAAATCGCTCGCTACAGTTACAATCAACAAATCCCCAAAAGAATCAAAGCCTTTGTGGCATTTAATAATTCAACCCTCTTCTAATCATCAGCAAGAGTCAATTTCCACTCAAATTCCCTCAGCCTCCTCTTAGGCTTCATATAATGATTTCCCCAGTCAGCCTCAATCTTGGGCTTTATACAAGACAGACATAACACTCCCCTAGTTGAGTCATTTTTCAACTTATTTTTCAGCTTCAACCTTGGGCTTTGATCAAGGCACAAAATTTAACATCCCCACAAATGAGACTATGAGTCCTCTCTGTAGGAGGATATTCCTCTATACATCATATTTCAAAACAAACAATTAAAACTTTTTTCCAGATAATTGAAGTATGTGGCACACTTTTTGATTCAAAATCCAAGTTGGAGTCCCTCCCTTATCATGGCTAAAGTTATCTTGCATCTAAGTGATGTAAGTGGCAAACCTCTGGATTCTACACATCCAAGTCAATGTCCCTCTCTTAGCATGAAAAGAATCATAAAGGAAAAAGTGGCATTGCTCTACACTGAGTTAAAGCTTCTTCCTTCATGACATTTCAATTCTCCTATAAAGGAAGATGTGGCATTTCTGGATTCCACACATCCCAGTTAAAGCAACTTCCCTTACCAGTTCTCCAATGTTTGTGATGAATAGGTGAGATATCTCCCTTTAGAGATGACAAATTTTCTCTCAGTCACTACTTTTAGCTTCAATCTTGGGCTTTAAACAAGACACAAATACTCTTTTAGCTTCAATCTTGGGCTTTAAACAATACACAAATATACTTTTAGCTTCGATCTTGGGCTTTAAACAAGACACAAATACTCTTTTAGCTTCAATCTTGGGCTTTAAATAAGACACCAAACAATTTCCTCCCATAGAATAGGAGGAACTACGAACGCTCTAATTTCCCTAAATCTCTTTATGGGAAGACATAGACATAAGATTCCTAAATCTTAGCGAGCGCACTAATCAAAAATCTTAGGTCAAGTACCTTCCCAAAAACAATAGAAAACCCTAAAAACAACAAAAGCATCTCCTCAACCTTCACAAAGGAGAAACTTTCCCTATTCAATAGCAAGTGGATTTAAGCAACCGAGCAATTCAACAGTAGAAATATATGCAAATAAAGGTTCCTATAGATTACTATAGATACCCTGGGTGTTAATAGCTTCCCTTTGTATAACCAACCTCCGATTCCAGATCTCTTTGCATTTGTAAAGGAAAACACTTGCGCGCAGGGTTAGTTTAAGATATCTTCCCCTTCCTTTTAAGCTTCATAGGATAAATATAGAAATCAGAAAGTAGCACTAAATGCGGTAGTGGTCGCGTCACAAAAAACCAGAGCTACAGAAAAATTGCGACTCTGCTGGGGATTTTTAAAATGCCTCTTAAGAGGGTTAAGCCTTACATTGCATATTTTTGCTGTTTTATTTGCTTTCTCATTTTTTATCATTTGATGTTTTCCGTCATACTACCTGCTTATCTGCCATATTTGTTTAATTTGTTTTTTATCTGGGAATGTGATTAATACACATGTGGTGAGTCAAAAAGTCTTTAGTGGGCTTGAGAGCATATTTTAAGATAGGAGGTGGCAAACTCAAGAAGGCCTATAGGGAGTAAATCCCGACCAAGCTAACTTAAAAGTCCACCAAATCAATAGAGGTACCCTTTCGGAATTACTGATGTTAAGCGAGCAAGTCGTGAAAACATTACTTTTTCCACTGGGCACCCGTGAAACTAAGGATTAGTAAACATTTAACCATTCGTCCATTTTAGGACGTAGTGCGGTGACTATCGGGAATAGTCGATACGCGATACTACACTCGAATGAGATCCATCTTAAGGATATTACAGTTCTCATGAGTCAGTCAATTTGCTGGTAATATTCTTAAGAGGGATCAATGATTTTGGGAACCTTGTTAGTACCCGTTATACAGGTACAAAAAGAACCCCTAGTACATACCTTTGGGATGGGTAGATTCGCGGCTTCATGCTCGTACCGATAAACCCTTAAATCCATGTTTTCATATATTTGTGTTTGTTGCATTCATGCATTCATGCATCCATCAAAAACTTTCCAAAAAAAAAAAATTCTCAAAAAATTTCAAAAAAGAACTAAAAAATCAGGGTGTTGCAAATATCAAAAACCGCATTATGGATTTTGGTAGAAGAAAAACTCATAAGTACACCTTCAGAAATCCAAAACTTGAAGACCTGAGAAGATTGGGAAGGTTGATTACTAATCCAGAAGCTTTCAGAGCTAAGTATGGGGGACTTTTATCCCTTATAAAGGTCAACATGGTGGAAGGAGTCCTATCTACGTTGGTTCAGTTTTATGATCCAGTCTACCATTGCTTCACGTTTCCAGATTATCAGCTCACACCAACATTGGAAGAATACTCTCATTTGATTGATTTACCTATCACTGATCAAGATCCATTCTCTGGACTGAAAGAAATTCCCAAAGATCAAATCATTGCAAGAGTCACCTCTTTGGAAATATCAGATATCAAAACTCACATGACCACTAAGGGAGGAATTCAAGGTCTACCAGCTAGGTTTCTGTTGGAAAAAGCCCTATACTTTGCCAGCATAGGAAGCATAGTTGCTTTTGAGGATAAATTTGTTCTACTCACTTATGGATTATTCCTTTTCCCCAACATTGACAATTTCGTCGACATAAACGCTATCAAGATATTCTTAATTGGGAACCCAGTCCCAACTTTGCTGGCAGATGCTTACCACTCAGTGCATTTAAGGAACTTGTACAGCGGAGGGATGATTACATGTTGTGTACCATTACTCTACAAATGGTTTATTTCCCACTTACCAAAATTTGTTGCCTTTTGAGATCTTAAAAGTGGTATGCGATGGTCGCAAAAGATTATGTCTCTCACTCACTCTGACATAGATTGGGACATTCGGGTCTATGACGGAATAAATATCATTGACAAATATGGAAGTTTCCCCAATGTACCCCTCATTGGTACTAAAGGAGGGATCAATTATCACCCAGTTTTAGCCTGTCGTCAGCTTGGATACCCGATGAGGGATATACCTTACAACATTCATCTGGAAGGTCTTTTCTTCAAAGAAGGAGAAAATGACAGAGCACTCAAGGAAGAAATTGTGCATGCTTGGAATCATGTTCATAAGAAAGGAAGAGAGTCTTTGGGAACACTAAATTGCATCTCCGCAGAGCCTTATCTTCAATGGTACAAACTAAAGCCATCAAGTTAAAAATGTCTTACCCTCGTCAGGAAGTATTTACCTTGAAAGAATATATCCTCTACTTCATGAATGACACAGAGAAATTGCAGGTCGCTTTTAACAAAACTCAACGTGAAAAGAACTCTTGGAGAAACAAGTATCAGATTGTCAGCTTGGAGTGCACAAAGATTCAAGAGTTACTGAAAGAGAAAGATGCTCTGATTGAAATACTAGAGCAGCATGCAGTAGAAAGTCAAGAGGAACGAAGGAGTTTACTCTCTCCTTTCACCTAGCAAAGGATCACCGACCCGACAACGGTTGAGGAGGCCCGATCAAAGAAGCGAAAAGGGAGTCAGCAGCCAGCATCTAGACCTTTGTCAGAAATTCCTTAGGATTCATAGGCCTAGTTTTCCTTCATGCACTTTGTAAAGTAATGTACTTTTCCCTGTAAGATATTGTAATCCTTTGAATTCAATAAAAAGTTTCCACCGCTATATGATATTTGCAACACAATTGTTAAAAGTTCTTTTTAAATCAAAACAAAAAGATCATTCTCATTCTTTGCATATCATTTATCATTCTTGCATTACACATCTTTGTCATAAAGTCTCACACATGTGTCGCACTTTAGAGTCAAACTGTCTCATTCATACAATACTCAGGCCAATCGGCAAAAGAAAATGGACGATCTTGAGGAGGAAAACAGATAGCTAAGAGAGGAAGTTAACACTCTGAAGGAAAGTCTGGAAAGACTCAACGACATGATTGAATCCCTGGCAGTAGCTCAGGATCAACCACCCCAAAGGACTGCGATCTCAGAAAGTGTGTCTACGCCATCATTTGAGATACCCGTCAATCTTCCTCAATACAATATGCCTAAGGGTTTTCCCTGGGGCATGCCTTTCAATTTTATACCTGAGGGATATATACCACCGGTCACTGAAGACCTAAGGGCCACAACTGCAACCTCCATACCTGAAGGTTACAAACTTCAGGTGAACGAAGATGCAAGGGCTACGACAGAGACTCCTGTACCTAAATATTACAGACTTCAGGTCACTGTAGCTCCAAGAGTTACTGCAGTAATGTCTATACCACAACCTGTGATACATAATATCCCAGAGGAACACATTCTTCAGACCACCCCTGGCAAGGATGAAGAAGTATATGAAAGAATGAATGAATTCCAAGAACGGTTCTTGGAAATGCATAAATAATTGCATGCTATTCGCGGACAGGACTTGTTTGGCAAAGATTCCGCTGACCTCTGTTTGGTCCCAAATGTCAAAATACCGCACAAGTTTAAGGTGCCCGACTTTGAGAAGTACAAAGGCAATTCTTGCCCTCAAAGTCACTTGATAATGTACGCTCGAAAGATGTCTACCCAGACAGAAAACCAACAGCTACTAATCCACTACTTTCAAGTCACTTTAACCGATGTCACGCTCAAATGGTACATGGGGTTAAACAGTGCAAAGATCAGTACCTTCAGAGATCTTGGGGCAACTTTTGTTCAACAGTATAAGTACTATTTGGTTATGGCACCCGACAGAGATCAACTCAGAGCTATATCCCAAAAAGATAAAGAAAACTTCAAGGAGTACGCTCAAAGATGGCGTGAAATCGCTGCCCGTATTTGTCCTCCTCTCGAGGAGAAAGAAATGACGAAAATCTTCTTGAAAACATTAAGCTCAATTTGTTATGACTGAATGGTCGCCAGTGTACCTAGTGACTTTACTGAGATGGTAAACATGGGGGTACGCCTTAAGGAAGCAAGAGATACGGGAGTGCTTTCCAAAAGAAGAAAGAATAAGTTATCAGTAATATCTCGTAGGGTATGCAAAGGCGAAGGTATCAACCTCGACAAGTAGCAATGGTATCTCCTGTTATCAACCCAACACCGGTCCCGGCATGTCAACCACAGATTGCTCAGAGACATCCAAATCAACAACCGTATCAGCAAAGGCAGCAACAGCCTCTTTAGCAGGCTCGCCCGCAATACAATAACAACAATCATTTTCCCCAATCGCCAGGATTTGACCCCATACCAATGTTATATGCAGAATTGTTCCCACTTTTGCTAGAAAAGGGGCGCATTTAAACCAGGACTCCTCTCACAGTGCCGAACAATCCCCCTTATTGGTTCAAAGCTGATCAATTTTGCACTTATCATCAAGGAGGACCGGGGCATAGCATTGAGAACTACCTCAGCTTCAAATCTGATATACAAAGGCTCTTCAAAAATAGAGTTTTATCTTTCAAAGATACAAATCTGAATGTTCAAACAAACTCGTTGCCACAACATGAAAAAGCTTCAGTAAACTTGATAGATGAAGGACCCGGCAGCAGTTATCAAATTCATGATGTACGCCTACCAGGAACAAATCTGGTAAAAATACATTACAGGAAAAGCGGGTATGGCCATGTGCTATCTCACAACTATCATCAATGTGACATTTATTCCAAGAACAATCAAGGGTTCATCATTGTACAAGCAGCTCTTCAAGAACGGATGGATCTAGGTTGGATCCAAGATCACAAGATTCGTGGAATAAATATGGTCTATGGACGTCCAGGCATTGTTCAAAATCATGACATCTCTACAATGAATGTAAATCTAGTGGCAATGCACTCAAGACAAAGTCATTATCATAATTTACCGTTGCACGACTACAACGCTTGCCCGATTTGCTCAAAAGACAATCAAGGATGTTATTTTGTACAAGAAGTCCTCCAGCGTAAAATGGATATATGATGGATCCAAGACTACCATGGAGGGATGATTAACAGGTCAACATGATTTGAATTTTCGACATTCGTTTGATGAATACCAGCTTGGTAGAATTACATACCAAGCAAGTCAGACTTGGTTATCTGTAATCACATAATTATCAGGACTACAAAGATTGCTCCAAAAACGATCAAGGTTACGCACTTGTACAAAGAACTCTTCAACATCTGTTGGACCATTGGTGGCTTCCAATCTACCAGGATGAAAACACACATCAAGTTACCATAACCAATGGAAATCTGGATAGACACCAAAGTTGTGACATTTGCTTGTTGGAAACGGATTTGGTAAAGATGCACTGCATACAGAGTGGATACGGCTGTGTGCCACCTCACAATTATGAACGCTGCTGAATATGTTCGTAAAATAGCCAAGGATGCTACATCGCGCAAGCAGCTCTCCAGAATCAAATAGACCAAGGGGAAACCCAAATATGCCTAAATTCTCAGTCAATTAATATGGTACAAGGTTGCTCAGGGCAACATGCAGTTTATGATATTAAAAACATTAAAATGTCATTAGTCAAAATTCACAAATGCCTGTGCAGACTTGACTATTTTGGTCCAAGTCAACAGAATCATTCAGCTTGCTAAAAATGTCATAGAAGCCGACATGATTACCTCCTTGTCCAGAGTGAAATTCAAGAACTATTGGGCAAAAGAACCATTGCAGTTTTCAATAAAAGAGATCCTGTTAATTATGGAATTAACGAGCATGTTTTCACCATAATTCCTCTGCTCAATGAACCAAAGCGCTTGGAAATCCCTTTTGACAGTAGAAAAATTTCCAACATCCCCGAGCTGGAACCGATTGAGGTTACTTATGACAGTCGAAAAACCCAAATAACCTTTTTGGTCATCTACTTGCCAGGCCCAATGCCATACGAGTCAGAGAAAGTTGTTCTGTATAAGTACAGTGCAACCATAATAGAAGATGGAAAAGAAGTTCCATTGTCAACATTGTTGATGTCAGTCGGGTCACCCGAAGTGGTCGAATCTTCAACAGAGGAGTTGGAGAGCTTATAAAAGAAAAGGAACCTCAAACTAAAGTTCCTAACCAGCAAGATGATCAATTAAGAAACACAGAGCCTGTGAAAAATAACGATGAAATTTTAAAACTCATCCAGAGAAGTGAATACAACATTGTGGATCAACTATTACAATCCCCTTCTCGGATATCCGTGTTATCTCTCCCGCTCAGTTCAGAAGCTCACAGAGAAGCTTTACAGAAAATCTTGGAACAAGCCTTAGTAGAATAAGATGTAATAGTGGGTCAGTTTGACAGCATTATTTCCAACATCACTTCCTGTAACAATTTAGGTTTCAGTGATGAAGAACTTCCAGAGGAAGGCAAGAATCATAACATGGCACTCAATATCACAGTCAATTTCCAAGACGATGCTTTAGCCAGTGTACTCATAGACACAGGTTCATCCTTGAATGTCATGCCAAGGTTAACTCTGGTACGATTATCTTTTTAAGGCACCCCCATGAGAGGCAGTGAAATCATAGTCAAAGCTTTTGACGGATCCAGGAACACACTTATTGGCAAAGTCGACCTTCCCATAACCATTGGTCCCCACACTTTCCAAGTCACATTCCAAGTCATGGAAATCCAAGCGGCATACAGTTGTTTATTGGAACGGCCTTGGATATATGAAGCAGGAGACGTTACTTCAACACTTCACCAAAAGCTGAAGTTTGTAAGAATAAAAACTTGGTCACAGTATGCGGAGAAAGGGCTTTAATTGTAAGCAATATATCATCATTCCCATATTTAGAGCCAGAGGAAGTCAATGGAACTCAATTTCAAGCACTCTCTGTGAGCAATGAGAATCATCAAGAAAAAAGAACGTCAATTTCCTCGTACAAAGACGCTCTCCAAATATTGAGAAACAGTGACATAAAAGGATGGGGGCAAGTTATGGTTCCTGTTGATAACAAGACAAAAAAAGGTCTCGGTTTTTCTCCATCACTTACCAAGACTACAAAAAAGGATGAGGCCACTCGACCTATTCAAGATTTCTTCCACAGTGGAGGCTTCCTCCACCCAATTTCTCAAGAAGTCCACACCATCAAGGAAAATGATTCTTCCGATACAGATGAAGAATGGAAATCATATTTCAATAATGAAGGATATAGATCTTAGGAAGAAACAAACATGATATTTTGCTCTCAAGAGCAAAGTCCCATATATATACTAAGATCAGATGTCAGAATGGTCTACAAAGATTGTGATCCTGAGGGATGTCATGCTCCACCCAACTCATTGGAAGAAGATACTCTGATGAAAGACAACTTTGATTATAACTCATATGATCCCATGGATGATTTTCCCATTTGGAGGCCTTACATAGAGGATTCAGGGCATAAGAATTAGTCAGAGAATGCATATCTGTTGAGTGACCTTGAGAAAAATCCATCTGTTCTACCATAATCCTGCAGTTGCCTTCTTGACTGGGGTCATGATATGAGTAGTCACAGGAGTGACTATCACTGCTTCGCCCTTGCTTGACTCACTATCAGCTTCCTCGCCTTCATCTTTTCCTGCAATCACTTTTCCTTCTGCCTTCAAGGATCCAGGAGAGGATTCCTCAGTGGTTAAATAGTACTTGGGTAGATTTTCATCCATAAGCTGGTCTTCATCTTCTATCAATTCTTCTTTTGCTTGTTGCCTTTGGGGGACTATTTTCTGGGGTCTGGACATCATGGGTCTCCTTCTGCTTCTTGCCTTAGCTTTTTCTTCCTTTGAGAGCTACGAGTGTCCCTTGGGGGCTCAACTCCATCTCTCTCAGCTTTCCCACTCTTTTTCTTCTTGTGCTGCACAGGGTTGTCCTGAACAGGTATGCCTTCACTTATCTCTACAGCAACCTCTTTATTCTTCTTTTTCTTCAAACTCTTCCCTCTTTTATCCTCTTTCTTTTTCTTTGACTTCTCCTTCTTTTTCACCTTCTTTTCTTCAGGAACTGGTTTTTCCTCCTTTTTGTTCTCTTCTAGCTCTCCCAAGATATGATTGGGAAAAACTAGCGGATTCACCATACTAGATGGAAATTGCAAAGCAACAACTTTATCCTGCCAATAGAACTTGTCTTTTTGAAACTTGAAATAATCCCTTTGATCTTTCTGCATTTGCAGAATAACATCCCACAACATGCCTTCTCTTTGATGTTCCTCAGCAGCTTCTGTCGACGCTTGTCGTACCTCAGCTGGTCTCTTCCTTGCTTTTGGTTTCATTAGTGTCTGGATCAAGGCTTTATCCAACGCAGCTTGAGGCCGCCCAGTTTCATCAGTGTCAAACTCTGGTACTACATGCCTCCTGCACAATATAGTGATCACACATGGGAAGTTCAACATTCATTCTTTCTTTCTTGAACAAGCCTGGATTTCCTGCATAATGATTTTTCCTTTATTGATCTTGCTTTGTGAAGCAAAACAAGTCTTGCCCTGCTCACTATTTCATTGTGAGCAGTGGGTTTCAATGAATGTTTCACAAATTAATACCACACTTTTACTACAGGTAATAGATCCATCCTCCTCATAGCTTTTTTCAGAACTCGACTCCATCCACTTAGTTCCTGGGGTGCACAACGACTGCATAATCACATCAAAATCTTCTTCGTCCAACTTTAACAACAAATCCTGATACTCATCACCTGTTTCCTTGATATTCAAAGCAAGGTTTATAGTGGCTTCATTGTATACCACTTTTGTGCCTCTCACAACAACTTCAATCCTTTTGTGCCCAGGATCAGTTAGGTTTGAATAGAACTCCTTCACTAGTGAAATGTTGTATGGGCCTGGTTGGCGGCATAGCTTCATCCATCCTAGATTTTTTATGGTAATTCCCAAATCCCCAGCAAGTCCTAGGTTTTCTTCTTGGTTGTCAAAGACAAAACCCCTTTCAGCGTGAAAACTCATTTTGATGAAATATTCCATGAAGCAGTGAGAAGCTTCGCTGTTGATGAATTTCTCATGCCCTTCTTGTTCTTCGTCAGAGTAAACAACATATTGCGTCGCATTTTTCCTTGCTGCCATTTTGACTCGTCTTCCAGTAGGTATCTCCATTGTTTTTGGGGTGAGGGAAGAGGAGTGATTAGGGTTTGGACAGAAGTGGAGAGAAACAGAAAAAAGAGATGGTGATGGGAATTTGAGAGAGAGAAAGTGAGATAACTTGATAGTGAAATGGAAATTGTTTGGAAAGAGAAAAGCGAAAAGTAGCTTTTTGTGAAAATTAGGGCAAGAAACGGGAAAAGGCCTGGTTGATGTAACGGGTGGGAAAAGACAAAAATTTGAATTTTTAGCATGGAAGAGGTTTGGCGTGCTGCTACGTTCCACCAGTCTAAGACAGCATAAAATCAGAATCACTATCGCTGATGGGTGCACTAGTAGTCATTCATAATGAGTCAACAATGCAACAAATATGAAAATACCAACAATGTCCTTAATGAGAAAAATAATTGGAAAAATGAAAAACAATTAAAATAAAATATAAAAAAATGGAATTATCACTAAAAATCAAATAAAATCAAAATAAGACTCTACAAAAATTTTGGTTTTTTTCAAAAATATGAAAATAGAAAAAGAAGGAATTTGCAATTTTGAGGGTCAAATTCACTTAAAAGTTTCTTTTAGGCTTAATACCCTTTTTAGTCCCTTACCTATACCTCAGGGTCCATTTTGGTCCTTTTCTTTTAAAAGTTCCAATTTGATCCCTTACGCTGTCAAACAGAATCAAAAAAGCACTTTCTGTCAAATATGTATAATGGCGTTAGAAGAAGAGGGCGTGGCAACTGAGGTGGATTATTCTATTCATCACATGGCGCTGATGTGGATACGCTCATTAAAACGGTTACCAAAATATTGCCCACACCAAGATTCAAACTTGGTTCACTTGGGTGAACAACACAATTCTTTACCACTAAAGCACTTTCCTTTGGTAATTAATTTTACACGTTAAAAATACCAGCTATTTCTAAAACTTCAAAGTTCAAATTGAAGTTGCTCGGCAGACTGACTTCATCATGCTTACTTATTGGCTTGAATCCTTTTTTCAGCAAGTTTAGATTTGGGGTGGAGATAATATATCATTACGTATTTATTTAGCATGATATAATAGCATTTAACTTCAAAACACCGACTTGATGAGATTTCAAAGACTTACCTGGCACAAAAATCACAGTTTTGATTTATTTTTCAAACATATTATCATTTTTTTATTTGTTTTGTTTTCTTTAATAGCTAATCATTTCATTGCTTGATTAAGGAACCAATTAATGTCATCATTTCATTTAAGCAATATCTTTCCTGATGAACAACATGTAGAGAAAACATTAAAAGAGAAAAATACTAAAGAAAGCTTATGCCCTTCATCTTAAATATAATATCATTGCCATTCTTTCTCAAACATTTTCTTCTCTTAATTTATCCATTTAAATAGCTCCTAAAAAAAGGAAGAATCGGTAATGCAATGAAGAATTTGTTATGATTCAAATTGAAGAAAATTCGTGTCATCAAAGTTAGTCATTAAAATGGTTAGAGAAAAGAGACACTTGTCACTTGATCCAACAATTAAGGGAATAAATTTAACACTCATTCTATAAAAGGGAGCATTGATTTGAAACAAAGGCATAGAATAAATTTGATGAAGTCACTCCTCTCTCTCTTTGGTACTCTCTTGTAGAGTAATAGCTTAAGTCTTGTACTTAACTTTCTTCTATCTTGCTTGTATTTCTATTTCCTAAATGAATTCACTGTGAGAGCAAGAATTGTCTCTACAAGTCAATCTATGTTTTGATGATAACAATACGTATTTCTGAAAGAACCATTTTATATTCTAACGTGTATTGTGTGCAGATCATATTCATAGAAATTATCAGATCCAACAAGCACCAGCCTGATGAGCGAAATTGATAATATGCAAAGTTACTATGTGTGACACAAGTCGCAAGAAGCAAGAACGCTTCTGTATCTGATCGTGATCAGTCAGATCCAAGGATGCCGATATTGCTAATGCAATGCTCTTATGGATGCTCTCTGAAAGTGATCGAGATTCTGAAGAGTGCGAAGCTCCTAAAGAAGAGAACCGAAGTGCTGAAGACTCTCATGACTTGAAGTTCTGAAGGTGGAAGGCTCTGAAGACCAAGTGCAGAAAGACTCTGAAGACTTATGTGTTCTGAAGATTAGGGTCCTGAAGATCAAGTATTGAAGACTCTGAAGACAGATTCCTAATGGACAAGTTCTGAAGTTTCGGAAGACTTGAAGAAGTAAAGGATAACGTGCTCAAAGACAAGTGCTGAAGTTTTGAAGACTGATTCCTAATGGAATTCTTCAAATAATTGAAGACTTGACATATCAGATATCCTGATTAAGAAGACTCTACTCATGCTTCATCAATTAAACATCAGAAGCCTCTGAAGTTCAGAAGTCAAATGTTACAGTTGTGATTGTACACGGCACCCAAGAAAGATCTATCACTTCTCCCATAGCAAAAAGGAGATGTGTCAGTACAGCTAATTATTACACAACGTCTCTTTTCCAACAACCAACAATATTTCAAACGGCTATATTTCTACTGGGCTATTTAAAGGGAAGTGTATTCGCTTCTAAAGATGACCAAGTCCACAAAGCGATTAAGTCCACAAATTGGGAATTGATCACAGTCATTGTGTGAAGATAGCAACAACGACGAGTTCTCGTTGTAACACTTAGAATATCCAAAGATATCACCATTTGCACATGGCCATTATTGTTGAAGCTCAAAGATCATCATTCAACACAACAACAATGAATTGGTATAGAAGCTATTGATGAAGAAGACAACATTGCAAATCAGTCAAGTCATCAACCACCTTCTCGTCAGCACTACATTAAAGATCTGAAGCAAGGAGTTGTTGCTTAAAGCTTGCTCACCCCGAAGATGAAGAAGAAGAAGATCTACAAGATGTCAACAACTGTCAAATCATTATACATCTATGTAGTTTCTTAGAATAGCAAGGAGCTGTTGCTCACATCTTGCTTGAACACTTGTGTGTTCTTTGTACTAAAACTTAGGAGTAATCTGCTTGTTAAAAAGCATCTTTGTAATCTCATGTATAACTAATTCTTGGTGAATTAGGATTCCTTGAGTGGTCAGTGTGACCGAAGACTCGAGAAGACAATGGCGAGATGTCATTATGGGAAAAGCCTGAAATAGGGTCAGTAGCGTTATATTCATTGCGATGAATCCCTGAACGTCTAGCTGTGAAAGCCTAGCAATAGATCTTGCGAGATTGGAACCTGTAGGTCAATGTTCGTTATATTCATTAAGTTGAATCCCTGAACGGTTCATTGTATATTAGTCATAGTGCGACTGTGCAAGTGGTTAGTCACCGGCTGTTGCCTGTGCATCTGTAATCGAGATTGATTATAGTTGATTAAGACCTTGTGTTCAAGGCGAAATCACTTGAGGGGGGTGGACTGGATTAGCCTTTATGGTGAACCAGGATATATCATGTGTCCTTTACTCTTATGCTTAATGTTCTTATTTATGTTTCTATATAGAGTATCAGAACCCTACACAAGTAAGTCAGAACCTTGCAGCTTAACTCTGATTAGCTTCCGCACTGTAAGTTTTGAGAAATGGATCTTATGTTCAGACTCTTGTTAGTTCTGAAGCCTCATGCTTAGCAAGTCTGAATGTAATATTGCCAGTCAGAGTCTCTCAACGAACTCTGATGTAATCCTAAGTGATTCAACAACAAGAAACGAAAAGTAGTCAAAAGAGCAAATACACAATTCAAACCCCCATTTCTTGTGTCTTTCTCGCACCTTCAATTGGTATCAGAGCACCAGTTCTGTTATTGATGGATATCAAACACCTAACAGTGTCAGAAAAAGATCCGGATGCGGTGCGTAGGAATACTCTGGGTAAGACTAAAATCCACTTACAATTTCTGTAACAGTTCAGAAGTTGACTGTGTACAAAATTGTAATCAATCTGAAGTACTTGAGCAAATCACTGATTCTGTAAGTTTTGTAGTTGTCAATCAACTAAATCTTCCTCACTTAAGTTTTAATGAAGATTGAAGAATCAGCTGATAAGATAGACTTGTCAGATAAGAAGTAGTATATGTTGAATGCCTATCTTGGAAGATACGTGTGGATGAACCACGTATGTGCTCAAAGTTAAATCATCAGAAAACAAGAAGTCTTGTTTGCTGAAGATCAATTCTTTATGAGTTTTTGAGATGTTTTAAAGAAACGGATTAGGTCCACCCTTGACTTTCTCGTTTAAAAACTCATTCACAACCTCTTCATGTAAAGAAGAAAGATTGTTGTTCTATGACGTTGAAATTCAAGATGAAGTATGTGTAATACCCCAAATTTTGACCACTAAGATTTCCCATCATTGTGAAAATCATCATCACAATATGGATGAACCATCATGCTTCATCAGTCTCCCCAAAGATGGGTGAGCATCCAATACAAGCAAAATTAGGGTTTCAAGCCCTCTCTGAGTGCTTAGACAAAGGATCAATCAAGAAATGACATGATCTTCAACTTGTCTAATCTCTCAAACATCCACAATGGATCAAAAAAGGACTCCCACTTCAAGGATTAAGCACAAGGCTGCTCCCTTCTAGGTGGATCAAGTCTCAAGATCGACAGTGTCACCAAATTAGGGTTTTGGTCAACCAGGGCCTCCAGATGGAAATTTTCATCTGGGCACAAGGCAATGATCCAAAACATAACCTAATATACTTCATGGAACCTCATGAACCCATGCATCAAGTCAATTTTGCCTCAGGGGATGCATTCATCAAAAATCAGGAATTAGGGTTTCTTGACCTAATTCACCCCTAAGTTGACTTTTGGGACAAACCATGAGCCAAGACCTCAAGAGATGATTTGAGGGTCTCTAATACACCATATTGATCCATTTGGAATAATGGATTGATCCAAGAAGCTTGAGCAACAAGTCTCATTTTCATCTGCACCACAATTAGGGTTTTAAGGGAAAAGTCAACTGTAACTTTGACTTTTGAAAAAGACATGCTCCCAAACCCTAATAAATGATTGAATATACCCTATGACACCCATGGAACATGTCCATCAAGTTTGATTTAGGTCAAGGACATGATTTCCTGAAGAATTGCACAGTTTGGAATTCATCTGATAAAAAGTCAACTGTGCACAAAAGTCAACTTTGACTTTTTGAGATTTTTCACCAAAATGGATTTTTAACCCTAAAATGATGTTAATGTATGATTTGAATCATCATTCATCAAGAAAAATCAAGAAAAGTGAGATAACTTGTAAAAGGGGTAACCATAAAACTTAGAAATTTTTCTAAGTTAAAAATAAAGTGGCAAGGGTACCAACTTTGGAGGACCATAACTCCTAAACCACAAGGCCATTTTTTCTCATCCAAAGATGGATTTGTAGCCCTCATTATCACCTACAAAAACTTCAACTACAAGTCATTCCAATTCATTAAGGATTTTGAGTTATGGAGTGATCAAAGTGGCTGAAAAGTGAAAAAGTCACTTTTTCCAACACTTAGTGAAATTTTCACTAAGTCAGATTTGCCTTCACTTTTTGCCAAATGTAGGGGGATTTTTCACTTGGAATCAAAAGAGATCAAAACCAAACTTGTTCAAACAGTTGTTGTATCATGTTAGGGCTTTCCAAAATGGCCAAGAACATTGCCAAATTCAACCTACATCATGAGATACAACATTGGCAAGTTGCCTTGCTGAAATCTGTCAAGGCAAGGCAGAATTTGCATTTTGGCTCGATTTGCCAAAATCAGCCAATTGCAATTGCTCCAATCCACTTGGACACCTTAGAGGATTGAATCCAAAGGGAACAATCACTGAGCCAAGCCTCCAAGGTCCAAGGAACAAAGAATAGCATGTTGAACCTAGAGTTGCCAAAATAGGGACAAGACTTCAAATTTGGAATGAGGCATTCAATGGAACCATCGAGGTGGCATGGACTGAGCCATTCTCATCTGAAATCAGTCAAGACTTATCCAAGACCAAGGGGACCAAAGCTCTGTGCCCTAACCTCTAGTCAATGGCTAGAGGAGACTATCATTTCCATTAGCCAACATTGAGGAAACCTACTTACCAGCTGCCATGCACTATTCCTTGCAAAACAAACTTGCTCTACTATAAATAGAGCTCAATTGTGGTCAGTTTGAGTACACCAAATCCATCTAACATATGCTTTCCTCAAAATCTCTTTCTCTTGGCAAAAATGCCTTTCTTAGCAAGGTAGCTATCGGGTTTTGAGTTTGAGAGCAATTCTGCACAAACCAATCACTCACACACCTCACATACATCACATATGAGCTGATCAAACACTCACATAACTTCTGAAACATCAAAATCTCAAAATCACTTGCCATCCACACAAGTTTGAAGTGAAGTTGCAGCTGAGATGCCATAAACTGATCCAGTCCATTTCAATTCAATCCAAGTGTTCAAACACACTCCATATGGTGTAGGGAAGCTGTCCAGATCATCACCACTCATCTGTAACACCTCCAACTCAAAATCACATATGAACTTGCTGTCACGACTTGGAGGTAAGCCTAAACTTGGGCATCTCTCAATCTATGCATATTTCCTCGCACAATAATTTGGCCATATGTTCATAATCATGCATGGAATGTTTTCCCTCAATTAATTGCATTGTTTGAATCGTGTATCAAAAATCCTAGCCTTCATGCAGAAATTAGGGTTCTTGAGGTTTCTTCGTGATTTCTTGTTGTATGCTTAATTTAAATGAAATTAAAGTACATAGACATGATCGTGAGGTTGAGGCGAGCATAATGATATGTGGATTGCATGTTATAATTACGTATTCAGTGAGATTGGATGGAAAATGCAAATCTGGGCAAACTGAAAAAACGCGCGTGTTCTTGGTGTTGTTCTTGGCGCCATTTTCATATATTTGAATATTTGAATTTTGTGATTTTGTTTAATTGATTCAAAAATTAATTTCTCTCTGAGTTTTAATGATTTTGAGTTGATTCTTTTTTTAATAATTCACAAAAATGTTAAAATATTTTATTTTATCAAAAAATCCCAAAAATATTATTTATTTCATATAATTGATATTTTTGTAAAGAATTAATATTTTTATTGTTTTTGGCATTTTAAATATTTTTTCTACATTGATTTTGCAACTTTTAATGCTTTCTAATTATTTTGTAGGTCAATACTTAATTTTTGAAGCATTAATCCAAGATCACAATTTGTTTTCCATGTGTTAAACAATTTTTGATCATTTTAATTGAACTTTTATTCAATTAAATACATTTTGAAAACAAATTAGGGTTTTGGATTAATTCAACCCTCATAAATCATTTTCAAAACTTTTAGGCCTCTATTAGAGTGTAAGACCCAATCCTTTTTTTGACCAAAACATTTTGGGCCTCACTTATTGTATAAGTCCCGATACCGTCAAAAAAACAAACGGCGCGATCGTCGCCTTTTCAAAAATCATCTGGGCCTCTCCTTGAGCTATAAGACCCATTCAAAACTTTTGGGCCTCTAGTAGAGTGTAAGACCCAATCCCCCTTTTAACCAAAACATTTTGGGCCTCACTTATTGTATAAGTCCCTCTGCGTTAAAAGAAAACCTCGGCGCGATCGCCATTTTTAAACGAAAAATCATTTGGGCCTACCCTCGTGTTATAAGCCCCACTCTTTTCTTTAAACCTTTTTGGGCCTCTTGAGAGAGTGTAAGACCCATCCCTTTGTACAGAAAACCTTTTTGGGCCCCAGTCACTTGTATAAGTCCCGCTGTACAAAGTCAAACAGTGCGTTCACTTAAAAAACCTTGGGCCTCTCCTTGAGCTGTAAGCCCCAAATCTTTCTTTTTCAAAGCACTTTCTCCTTTGATTTTGAATATATTGTTGTTTTCAATCTTTCTTTGTTGAACAACTAACCAAACAGCATGGAAGCACTACAACCGAGTAAGTGGTTATCGCTTTCATTTACTGCTTTCATATTATAAATTGTATTGTGGGGCTGCTCACTGTAAGTCTCCTTTCATAAACTCATATCTACTGTGTAATAATAGTATAGATATTTCGAGTTTCCCCGGCAACTACGTCTAGAACTAGGTGACGCCGTTTCACTTGTTCGTAGAAATAGACGCCTAGATCCCCAATAGGAGCACCAGATACAGTCTTCTCTTCGGCTGTCCTCCTTAGGAATCGTCAAGAAGCTCTACTCCCCAAGATGAATGTATTCTCCGTGAATGGCATCTTTGAGTTTCTTCCAAATTCTCAAACTTTCCTGACTTGATCTATTCCTTGTGGATAGCTTGCCATGAATGTCTCGGGGTTTGGGTACCCACTACGGTCATAATCTTGGACCTTAACTAAGGAACCCTCTTTAAAAGTTAAAAGTCGCTGGATAGTAAACCTCGCACGTTTACCAGTGGTTTTCATCTTTAAAAGAGTTATCTCTCCTAATGGAAAGGAGATGATAGACCCACGGGCTTCTCAAAAGCATCGGCCTCCTCTTGGGCATTATTCAAGGACCCTACGGCTTCTTAGAAGTATTCACAGCCTCCTCTTAGGCATCGTATAATGATCTCTTCCTCCGGGAATGATAGCCTCCTCTTGGGCTTCATACAAGGACCCGTCGGCTTCTTAAAAGTTCCCAGCCTCCTCTTGGGCTTCGTACAAATTGTCCCGACGACCTCCTAGAGGTATAGGAACAGAACTTAGTCATCTTCATAGAACAGTCCTTTCATAGAGTCTACTACTGTTTCTCAAAGCATAGTACAAAAGATAAAACTCTAGACACGGACAGTCTAACTTCCTTGAGTCTCAAAGACATTCTCAAGCACCCTTCGTTAAATAGGAAGGAAACCCGCAGACTCAGATAGTCTCGATACCCTTTGGATTTCCCGTTTCCTCAGAGAGAAGGAAATATCCCTGATCCTCAAATCAAATCCTTGAGTACAGTGTTGCTCATATAAGAACTTATTTTCTCTTTTAAATCAGTATATTGGATCTGTCACTCAACTGAAACAGTTACAATAGCCTCCATCTCGGGCTTCGTACGAGATACCAAAATTCTCCCCAGTGGAGTCAAAATAACCTTTTCGCCTCTCTCTCGGGCTTTGTACGAGATACAAAAACACTTTATTACTGAGTATAAAAGATTCTCCAACTGAGTCAACTCTTTGCTAGCCTCCTCTTTGGCTTTGTATAACGATATGCCCCACTGGGTCAAAAACCTTTAGCCTCTCTCTCGGGCTTTGTACGAGACACAAATTAGCCTCCTCTTAGGCTTTGTATAAGAAAACCACTGGTTGATCCAATCGACCTTTTAGCATCAAAGTTGTGCCTTGTTCACAGTATACAAACATCAACAACTCCTTTCCCTTCATCTAATCGCTGTAAGCGGCAAGCCTCTGGATCATCTATATCCATGCCACTGTCCCTCTTTTAGCATGAGAAATTCCTAAGGAAAGATGGCATTTCTCTACACTGAGTTAAAGTCTTCTCCTTCAGGTTAAAACCCTTTCTTCGGAAATTATGGCATTGCTCGGATCCGCGTATCCCAGTTAAAGTAATTCTCCTTCTCCCCTCTTTAGAGATGACAAATTCTCTCTAAAGTCGAGATCTTTCAGCTTCACGTCTTGGGCTTTGAACAAGACACAAATAGACCTTTTAGCTTCACATCTTGGGCTTTGAACAAGATACAAACCACCTTTCGCTTCACGTCTTGGGCTTTGAACAAGACACCAAAACACCCATTTCCTCCCATAGAATAGGAGGAACTACGAACGCTCTGATTTCCCTGTTTCGGTAAACGGGAATACGTAGGCATAAGATCGAAAGAAAAGATCTTAGCGAGCGCAATCAACAAAAAAACCCAAATCCCATATCTTCATCAATCAAAAGCAGTATTTCAAAAACATCAGTCCTAACATCCTAATCCTTGTTCCCCGCCAGAAACCTTCTGCCCAGGTAAAAAAAGAAAAAAAAGAAAGAAAGAACCTGTATTGGCGAAATACGAATAACCAGTACAAAAGCCCTCCCACATTGATAGCATCTGTAACCTAACAGACCGCTGTTTAAACTCAGTATGCAAGCAGGGTTAATTGGAGACGTCTATTTCCCTTCCTTATTCAGCTCACAATAGGATAAAAAATGAATCGACCTATAGTCAAAGCTCAAACCGCAGAGAGCGACCAGCGCTTAAGAACCGCGTCCAAAATCGCTCGCTACAGAAAAGTGGCGCCCACCGTGGGGCCAGTTTTTATTTCTGTCTGTTTTCCTTGTAAAATGGCGACTCTGCTGGGGAGTCTCCTTTTCTGCCTTAGGGCATCATCCCCATTTTCTACGGAAAATGGGAACTCTACCGAAGAGAAAGATTGACCTATGCTGGTCCATCTCTTAGGCAGGGAACCACAGATTGGGGCTTCCGCCGGGGAACCCATTTCTGTCAGGAACTTAAGATTCATAACTTTATAAGTCTAGGATGATTAGGACAAATATATATACTGCTTTTCCTAATTGCTATACGTGTTTATTTTTCTGCTACTGGGAATGCGTGTGATGCCGCATGTGGTGAGATTGAGTATACACTTAAGAAAAGCCAACCTTTTTCATAGTGCGGAAGCTATCGGAAATAACTGTTACGCGATACTACCCTCATTTGAGGCTGGTGATCTATTCTCGGTGAATGGCACTTACTCTAAGATTGCACACAACTCGCTGGCGATCCGCTTGTTGTTTTGCTTTCCTGGGAGGAGCTGATGATAATGAGTACAGGTACAAAAATCACCCTAGTATAAACCTTTGGGGATGGGTAGAGCCTTGACTTCATGACAACGACCCTTTGATCCCATGTTTTTTCTATGTTTTTGTGTGCTGCATTCATGCATTCATTTAATAAAACATTAAAACATTCAAAAAACTTTCTCTTCTAGTCTCTCTGTTTTTCAAATTAAACTAAGACTGTGATTGCAAATATCAGAGAAAAAGATTGCATTAATGGATTTCGGTAGAAGGAGAACTCACCAGTATACCTTCAAGGTTCCAAAACTAGGGGATTTGAGAAAGTTAGCGAGGATGGTCGTTAACCCAGAGGCTTTCAGAGCCAAGCACGGTGGTTTGCTACCACTGTTAAGAGTCCATGTGATTAAGGGGATCATGGACGCGCTCATTCAGTTCTACGATCCGGTTTATCATTGTTTTACATTCCCGGATTACCAGCTGGCACCAACGCTGGAGGAGTATTCTCATCTGACTGATTTACATATCACTGATCGAGCTCCATTTTCTGGACTGGAAGAAATTCCAAAGAATCAGACTATTGCAATAGCAATTCATTTGGACGAGTCTGAGGTCAAGACTCGCATGACCACTAAGGGTGGCATCCAAGGTTTGCCAGCCCAGTTCTTGACGAAAAAGGCTCTGTACTTTGCTAGTATAGGGAACGGGACTGCTTTTGAAAGCATCTTTGTCTTGCTCACCTACGAATTATTTTTGTTTCCCAACATTAATAACTTCGTCGATATCAACGCTATTACGGATTTTCTCATTGGAAACCCTGTGTCGACTTTGCTCGCAGATGCGTATCATTCTGTACACTTAGGAAATTTGTACAGCGGAGGGGAGATCACATGCTGTGTACCTTTGCTCTACAAATGGTTTATCTCTCACTTGCCCAAGTCTGCTGCTTTTTGGGATTGCAAGAGTGCCTTACGTTGGTCGCAGAAGATCATGTCCCTCACCAACTCTGATATAGATTGGTGTAATAGGATTTATGAGGGAATCAGAATCATTGACCGTTGTGGAAACTTCCCCAGCGTACCCCTCATAGGAACTAAAGGAGGAATCAACTATCATCCAATATTGGTTCTTCGTGAATTTGGATACCCGATGAGACACATCCCACTGGGTGTTCATCTGGAAGGTCTTTTCTTCAAAGAAGGAGAAAGTGACAGAGCACTAAAGATGGAAATAGTGCAAGCTTGGAAACATGTTCATAAGAAAGGACGAGAGTCTCTGGGAAAACTGGACTGTGTCTCGGTGGAGCCTTATCTCCATTGGGTACAAACCAGAGCTCTCAAGCTAAAGATGCCTTATCCTCGTTACGGAATTCTTCCGCCGAGGGAAATTGTCATGTACTTCATGACGGAAACTGAAAGGCTTCAGGTTACTCTCAACAAAGTTCAAAAGGAAAGAAGATCTTGGAAGAACAAGTACCGCACCCTCGACGTAGAATGTATCCAAATACAGCAATTACTGAAAGAGAAAGATGCTCTGATTGAAATTTTAGAGCAGCACGCTGTAGAGAATCAAGATGACCAAAGGAATTTGCTCACTCCTTTCACTTGGCAAAGGAATGACAACCCGACAACGGCCCAAGCGCCCCGGTCAAAGAAAAGGAAGATACCAGAGTCAGCACCCGATTTCTCTTCAGAGAGGACTCGGGACCCATTAGTTTAGGTTTCTGTTTCTGCACTTTGTAATCTACTGTATTTCCATTTCTGTAATCCTTTGGAATTCAATAAAAAGGGGTTTCCCCACTGTTTGATATTTGCAATCTAATTGTCAAAGTTTATTTTCATTAAACCTAAAAACAATTAATATAATCATTGCATTCATCATTCTCACATCGCGTATTCTTCTTCCCTACGAATCTCACGTTTGTGTCTCGATTCTAGAGTCAAACTGTCTCATTCATATAATACTCGGGCCAATCGTCAGAAAAAGATGGATGATCTTGAGGAAGAAAATAGAGAGTTGAAAGAAGAGATCGACGCTCTGAGAGAGGACATGAGAAAGCTTCGTAACGACATGCAAGCCATGGCAGAAGCTCAACTACAAAGAACTGTGATCTCAGAGATCACCTCAACGCCCATCATAGAAAAGTATGATCCTAGGTATCAGAGGCCGAAAGATCGTCCTTGGGGCATGCCCGTTAACTATATCCCGGAAGGATATGTTCCGCCGATCACTGAAGATCAGGGAATCGCAACAGAAGCCGCTGGGCCAGAAGGTTACAAACTTCGGGAAAGCGAAGATGCCAGGGGCATACTCAAGACTCCTGAAGGTTACAAACTTCGGGAAGCACCAAGACTTACTGCCGTAGTCACGGTACCACCCTCTATGGTGCACACTGTCCCGGAAGGACAGATTCCACCAACACCTTCTGGTAAGAAGGAAACTATGTTCGATAGAATGGATGAATTCCAGGAGTAGTTCTTGGAAATGCAGAAAGAGCTGCAAGCCATTCGCGGTCAGGATCTATTTGGAAAGGACGCCGCAGACCTCTGCTTGGTCCCAAATGTGAAAGTCCCTCACAAGTTCCAAGTGCCCGACTTTGAAAAATACAAGGGTAACTCTTGCCCTCAAAGCCATCTGGTGATGTACGCTCGGCGGATGTCAGCTCAGACGGAGAATCAGGACCTGCTGATTCACTACTTCCAGGATAGTTTAACCGGTGTCGCACTCAAATGGTACATGGGTTTAAACCGTACTACGATCAGTACATTCAAAGATCTTGGTACTGCCTTCGTCCAACAATACAAATACAATTTGGACATGGCACCCGATAGAGATCAACTCAGATCAATGTCGCAAAAGTAAAAAGAAACCTTTAAGGAGTATGCTCAAAGGTGGCGTGAAATTGCCGCTCAAATTTGTCCACCTCTTGAGGAAAAAGAGATGACAAAGATCTTCTTAAAGACCTTAAGCTCATTTTACTATGACCGAATGGTTGCCAGTGCGCCCAGTGATTTCACCGAAATGGTCGGCATGGGTGTACGTCTTGAGGAAGCCGTCCGAGAAGGACGTTTGGTAAAAGACACTGGATCAACGAGCGGTACTAAAAAATACGGTAGTGCTCTCCCTAAGAAAAAAGAGCAAGATATTGGGAATATCTCTCTCGGAAAGCAAAGGCGACGTTATCAGCCAGTAGCAGCTGTTACTCCTGCTATCGACCCCGTGCCTGTTCCTATGTATCAACCTCAGGTTGCGCAGAGCCAACCTGGCCAGCAAAGGACACAACAGCCTCTTCAGCAGGCTCGTCCTCCATATAACAACAACCGTACAAAACGGCCACCAGGATTTGATCCTATACCTGTAACGTACGCAGAACTGTTTCCGTTACTGCTGGCTAAGGGGCACATTCAGACTAAGTCTCCCCTTTCAGTTCCGGAAAATCTGCCTTTTTGGTTTAAAGCGGATCAAACATGTCCTTATCATCAAGGAGGTTCAGGGCATAACATTGAGACTTGCCTCAATTTCAAATCCGACGTGCAAAAGCTTGTTAGGAGCGGGCTCTTATCTTTCAAAGATACGAATCCTAATGTTCTTACGAACCCGCTGCCTCAACACGAGAAAGCTGCAGTCAATCTGATTGAGAAAGAGACTAACAATGTCTATCAAATTCACGATGTACTCTTATTGGGGACCAATCTGGTCAAGATGCATTGTAGACAGAGTGGATATGGCCATGTGCCACCTCATAACTATCACTAGTGTGATATTTGCTCTAAAGATAACCAAGGATGTTTGGTAGTGCAATCAGCTCTACAGGAACAAATGGATCTTGGATGGATCCAAGAGCACCGAGTTCGTGAAGTTAACATGGTTTACACAAATTCCAACGTCATTCAAAACCACGACATCCGTGCGATGAATGTCAACTTGGTGGCGATGCACTCAAGGCAAAGCCAGTATCATAATCTGCCGCGGCACGATTACAGTTCCTGTCTGATTTGCTCGGTAAACAAACAGGGATGCTCTTTCATACAAGAGGCCCTCCAGCGTCAGATGGATCTTGGATGGATCCAAGACTACCATGATAGGAACTCCTATCAAATCAATATGGTTCAGATCTTTGACATTCGCGTGATGAATACCAATCTGGTAGAGTTACATGCTGAGCAGGTCCGACTCAGATTCTTAATATCACACGACTATCAAGATTGTAAAGCGGGTTGCGAAAACGATCGAGGTTGTACCCTTGTCCAGGAGGCACTTCAGCACTTGTTAAATCACTGGTGGATGCCAATCTATATGGACGAAGATACTCAGCAGATTAGTATCAATAACAAGAATCCTACTCGTCGTCAAAGTCAGGATGTCCAATCAATGGAAGGTAACCTAGTGAGGTTACATTGTATTCAAAGTGGGCGTGGCCAGGTGCCACCACACAACTATGACAGTTGTAGCGTCTGTTCGGAAAGTAACCAAGGGTGTTACCTTGTGAGAGCAGCTCTTCAGGGTCAGATCGATCATGGAGAAATTCGTCCATATCCATGTTCTGGACCCATCAACTGGACGCCGAACTACCTTGCCGATCAAGTTGAGGATGTTGTCACGATCTCTGGTCATTACCAGATCAGGGATGTTTTTGCCATCATCCCTCTACTTGACAAATCTAGAGTTCCCAACCAGGAACGGATCAAGGTTACGTATGACGGTCAGAAAAATCAGAAGGTTCCCATAGTCATCTATCTACCGGGGCCACTACCGTATGAATCAGCTAAGGCAATCCCTTACAAATACGGTGCAACAACAATTGAAAATGGAAAGGAAATTCCATTACCCTCCGTCGTAAATATTGCAGACATCAGTCGTGTAACACGGAGCGGTCAAATCTTCAACTGAGGGGTTGGAGAATCCAACAAAGAAAAGGAACTTCAGGCGGAAATTCCTGATCCACCAGTCAGTCAATCTGGTAATCCCGACCTTTCAAAAAATAATGATGAGATGCTGAAGCTCATCCAAAGGAGTGAATATAACATTGTTGATCAACTGTTACAGACTCCTTCAAAGATCTCAGTATTATCACTGTTACTCAGTTTAAAAGCACACAGAGAGGCTCTACAGAAAGTCTTGGAGCAAGCCTTTGTGGAACAGGATGTAACAATCAGACAATTCGATAGCATTGTCTCTAACATCA
The DNA here is from genome assembly GCA_022829125.1 of Lathyrus tuberosus. Lineage (NCBI taxonomy): Eukaryota > Viridiplantae > Streptophyta > Magnoliopsida > Fabales > Fabaceae > Lathyrus > Lathyrus tuberosus. The sequence continues at coordinate 795,794 of JALAZF010000515.1, read as the reverse complement.
CTTCCTGCAATAATTTGGGATTTAATGATGAAGAATTACCTGAAGAGGGTCGCCGTCATAACATGGTGCTCAACATTACAGTTAACTGCCAGGGCGATGCTTTAGCCAACGTACTGGTAGACACAGGGTCAGCCCTGAATTTTATGCCGAAGTCCACTTTGACGCAATTATCATTTAAGGGCCCTCCGATGAGAGTCAGCGAGGTCGTCGTCAAAGCATTCGACGGATCCAGAAAAACAATTATCGGCGAAGTTGACCTTCCCATAACTATTGGTCCTCACACTTTCCAAATCACTTTCCAGGTCATGGATATCCGGGCAACATACAGTTGTTTATTAGGAAGACCTTGGATACATCAGGCTGGAGCTGTCACTTCGACCCTCCACCAAAAGCTAAAGTTCATCAAGAACGATCAACTTGTCACGGTTTGTGGGGAACAAGCCTTGCTTGTGAGTAACCTATCATCATCTACTTGTGTAGAACCCGAGGAGGTTATTGGAACTCAGTTCCAAGCACTATCGGTGAGCAAGAACGATCAATCCGAAGGAGGAACCTCGATTTCCTCATACAAAGATGCTATCAAAGCGGTCGAGAGTACCGATACGACAGGATGGGGACAGCTTGTCATTCCTATTGACAATAAAACAAAGAAGGGTCTTGGTTTTTCTGCAACCTGTACCCAGACAGCCGCCAACGATGAAAGTCTTCATCCCCTTCAAAACTTCTTCCACATTGGAGGTTTTCTTCACCCAGTGTCTCAGGCAGTTCATGCTATCAATGAGGAAGATCCCTCAGACACGGATGAGGAATGGAAGTCCTACCTTAACAAGGACGGCTATATGTCTCAGGAAGAGGTGCCTATGCCTTTTTGCTTTCCTACAGAAAGTTCGAGATTTATACCAAGATCAGATGTCGAAATGATCTACGGAGATTGTGATCCGGAAGGATGTCGTGCTCCGCCAACTTCATTAGAGGAAGACACTCTGATGAAAGACAACTTTGATCACAATTACTATGGCCCGATGGATGGTCTGCCAATGTGGCAGCCTTACCCAGGAAACTTGGGGCAAGAAAGTCAGTCGAGTAATAAAACTCAGCTGAGCGTCATTGAACAGAATACCTGTGTCCCCGCCATGTCATGGGATCAACACTCAGGTCATTCGGAAGCTACTCAACATGAAGATGAATTCGCAACGTTTGCAGGACTAGAATTCATCAACTATGCTTTTCCCGAGGTCAACGTCATTGAGAGAGATGACTCCTCCAGTTCTAAAGAAGTTTGGGACACTCTGGGAGAACCAAGTGGAAAATTCGACTATATGGTCAAGTACACCGCTCCCGAAAGCTCTCGTATCAGGTTCGAAGATATCCAGCCAACTGGATGGGGAGATACAGCTGAGAGCACCAATGCTATGCAAAATGCAACAGAGGAATCCTCCTACAACAATTCTGCTTGGGAGACATATTCCAATGATCCTGCTCCACCAGAAATCAGCGTCATTTCTGGAGACAAATCAAGGAAGGTGCCAGACTTTGTGATTCACCGAGGAGTTCGCCGCCAATGGGTTGCTGTCGAGGTTCCGAAGGTCGTTCGTCAGTCAAAGTAATTGCCATCTTTAAACCTTTCACCCTGCCCAGGTGAAACAGATGTTTTGATAGGGCTCGTTTTCTGTAAATTTCCCTCTTCGCTTTGCCCAAAGCGACAGAGTTTTGTTTTATAGGGCTGTAGTTTCAAGAGTCGACTTGTTCATTAATAAAATAACGTCGTTCTGTAATTTCCGCATTAATTGCTGTTTTCTCTTTTTACTTTTTCAGAAAATGGTAATCCTAAAAAACATTCAATAATAAAAACAAGCAGTAAAATAAATACACTGCACACACTTGCATTTTCTCTATCTCTTCTAAACACGAATCATCACGTCATGCAGATTGCTTGTTTTATACCCCGTTGAAACATACGATCTGATGCCTTCTTTCAACTTTGAGTTCCCGGTATTCGAGGCTGAAGAAGAAAATGACAACGAAATTCTAGAAGAGATCTCCCGACTACTCAGACAAGAGGAAAGGTCCATTGAACCTCACAAAGAGCCGTTGGAAACGGTAAGCTTGGGTTCAGAAAAAGAGAAAAAAGAAATCAGGATCGGAGCATTGCTCAGTCCAACTGCCAGAGAGAGTTTGATAAAGCTTCTCAAAGAATTCCCCGATGTGTTCGCTTGGTCCTATCAGGATATGCCAGGGTTGGATACCAGCATCGTGGAACATCACTTACCGCTAAGATCGGAATGTCCGCCAGTAAAGCAAAGGTTGAGACGCACTCACCCGGATATGGCCATCAAAATCAAAGAGGAGGTACAAAAACAGATCGACGCGGGTTTCCTCGCTACATCTGAATATCCTCAATGGTTAGCCAACATCGTACCCGTTCCCAAAAAGGATGGAAAGGTCAGAATGTGTGTTAATTATAGAGATTTGAACAAGGCAAGTCCAAAGGACGACTTTCCTTTACCACACATTGACATGCTGGCAGACAGTACAACAAAGTTCAAAGTTTTTTCCTTCATGGATGGATTCTCGGGCTATAATCAGATCAAAATGGCGCCGAAAGACATGGAGAAAACTTCGTTCATTACCCCATGGGGTACCTTTTGTTACAAGGTAATGTCGTTCGGTTTGAAGAATGTCGGGGCAACCTATCAAAGGGCCATGACTACTCTGTTTCATGACATGATACATAAGGAAATAGAGGTATATGTCGATGATTTGATTGCAAAATCAAGAACAGAGGATGAGCACATTGAACATCTGTCAAAATTGTTCGAACGTCTAAGAAAACTCAAGCTCCGCTTGAATCCCAACAAGTGCACCTTCGGTGTCCGTTCAGGGAAACTACTAGGCTTCATCGTCAGCCAGAAAGGGATTGAGGTTGATCCTGACAAGGTCAAGGCCATTCAAGAAATGCCTTCTCCGAAAACTGAAAAACAAGTCAGAGGATTCCTGGGACGTTTGAACTACATCTCCAGATTCATATTCCTTATGACCGCCACTTGTGCGCCGATTTTCAAATTACTCAAAAAGAACCAGGATTGCGTTTGGTCAGAAGACTGCCAAACTGCCTTCGACAATATTAAGGAATATCTGTTGAATCCTCCGATTCTATCACCTCCAGTGGAAGGAAGACCACTAATCATTTACCTCACAGTCCTAGAGGACTCAATGGGATGTGTACTTGGCCAACAAGACGAAACTAAAAGGAAAGAGTCTGCCATTTACTATCTAAGCAAGAAATTCACCGACTGCGAGACTCGGTACACAATGCTTGAGAAAACTTGTTGCGCTTTGGCTTGGGCAGCCAAACGTCTTCGCCAGTACATGATTCGTCATACTACTTGGTTGGTCTCCGAAATGGATCCAATCAAGTACGTTTTCGAAAAACCTGCTCTCGCGGGAAGGATTGCCCGTTGGTAGATGTTGCTATCAGAATATGACATAGAGTACCATGCTCAGAAAGCCGTTAAAGGAAGTATTTTAGCCGATCATTTGGCTCATCAACCGATTGACAATTAAGAATCAATCGGGTTTGACTTCCCATACGAAGATGTCATGTATCTAAAAATGAAAGATTGCGATGAACCGCTACCCAGTGAAGGGCCAGAATCAGGTTCCCAATGGGGACTTATCTTTGACAGAGCAGTCAATCATTATGGAAACGGAATTGGGGCAATCATTGTTACCCCTCAGGGTTCCCACATTCCTTTCACTGCCAGACTTACGTTCAAATGTACGAACAACGAGGCCGAATACGAAGCATGTATCATGGGTCTCGAAGAAGCGATTGATTTAAGGATCAAAAACTTGGACGTATACGGCGATTCAGCCCTGGTTATTAACCAGATAAAAGGAGATTGGAACACATACCAATCAGGATTGATTCCTTACAAAGATTATGCAAGGAGGTTGTTACCCTTCTTCAACAGAGTCGACTTTCATCACATCCCTCGTGATGAGAATCACATGGCTGATGCATTAGCCACTCTCTCTTCCATGATTAGTGTAGGTCGATGGAATGACATACCTAAGATCGACATAATGCGCCTTAAACGGCCCGCTTACGTCTTCACGATTGAAACAGTCATAGACGATAGACCTTGGTATCACGATATCAAATGCTTCCTTCAGAAACAAGAGTACCCATCTGGGGCACTCGGAAAAGACAGGAAAACCCTCAGAAGATTGGCTGGAAACTTCTTCCTGAGCGGTGACACTCTCTATAAGAGAAATTTTGACATGGTCTTGCTCTGATGCGTCGACAGACCAGAAGCAGACATGCTTATGAAAGAAATTCATGAAGGATCCTTTGGCACTCATGCCAACGGACACACAATGGCGAGAAAAATTCTCAGGGCCGGGTACTATTGGTTGACAATGGAATCCGACTGCTACAAGTACATGAGGAGGTGTCACAAGTGTCAGATATACTCCGACAAAATTCATGTACCGCCATCACATCTCAAAGTTCTTTCTTCCCCGTGGCCTTTTTCCATATGGGGAATCGACATTATTGGTATGATTGAGCCCAAGGCTTCAAACGGACATCGGTTCATCCTTGTAGCCATTGACTATTTCACCAAGTGGGTCGAAGCAGCGTCATTCGCCAATGTAACCCGACAAGTGGTGGTCCGATTTATCAAAAACAATATCATCTGCCGTTATGGTGTTCCAAGCGAGATCATTACTGATAATGGATCTAACTTGAACAATAAGATGATGAAAGAGTTGTGTGTTGAGTTCAAGATCGAACACCATAACTCATCTCCCTACCGACCCAAAATGAACGGAGCGGTAGAAGCGGCTAACAAGAACATCAAGAAGATTGTTTAAAAGATGGTTGTAACCTATAAAGATTGGCACGAAATGCTACCCTTTGCTCTTCACGGTTATCGAACATCTATCCGCACTTCAACAGGGGCTACCCCTTTCTCTCTAGTATATGGCATGGAGGCAGTGCTTCCCATAGAAGTAGAGATCCCGTCAATCCGGGTATTGATGGAAGCTAAGCTCACTGAAGCTGAATGTGTCAAAGTCGACACGACGAACTGAACCTGATCGAAGAAAAGAGAATCACGGCACTATGCCACGGTCAGTTGTATCAGCAAAGAATGAAGAGGGTGTTCAACAAAAAGGTTCGGCCTCGTGTCTTCAGAAAAGGAGACCTCGTGCTCAAGAAGATACAATCATTTCTCACTGACTCTCGGGGCAAATGGACCCCAAATTATGATGGCCCCTATGTGGTCACGAAAGCTTTCTCAGGCGGCGCCTTGAGACTTGCAACCATGGACGGAGAGAAATTTGCCTACCCCACGAATGTTGATGTAGTCAAGAAATACTTCGCCTAAAACTAAAAAAAAAAAAAACGTCTCGGTGGCTTGAAAACCCGAAAGGGCGGTCCAGGCAAAAGTTAGAGACATGAAAAAAATCATCCCGATGGATTGGAAACATCATAGTACAATCCAGGCAAAAATTAGGGATAATGGCAAGTAACTATGTTCAACAGAGGCAAGTCCCTCAGCAGCAGTTAGAGCATCATCTATCGGAGGAAATCTCCAGTCAAAGGTCATCTTCGACAGAAGCTCAGGATGTCCCGAAATCAAAGTTGGTAGAAGGATAGTGGTCGTTATGTTTCAACGTAGCCCTTTTCCCTGTAAATTACCATTTTCTAACTTTGTATATACTCTTTGGAATCACGCGTTTGGCTGATCTCCATCTTATCAATAAAATTTGAGCCCTTGTGCTTTTGTTTGTAATTCTTTACTTGTTTTAGCTTTACAGAACGACGTTGTTTAAACTTAATCAGCGATTCTTGAAATAAAACAAAAATGAATTTACTTGTTAAAACTTTTTTTGCTTTAAATTAAAAATGGCAATTTCTTTTGACTGTTTAACATCAGAAGAACATCGATTACTTCTCCCGAAGTAATCGAACTTCAAAGTGCAGAATCAAAGTACTCCTTCTAAGCCAGTACTCCTGAATGAAGGGATCAATAATGTCAGAGACCTTGTTTCGTCTGACAGCCTCGGCCGAGTTCTCATCTCCTAAGCCCGATCAACATAGCTCCCAACGGGACTATCTCCCCTAAGCAAGGTGGAATTGCTATTTTTGAATCAACGGTACTTCTTCGCCCCGCGATGGCCGAGTATCCAATTGTGTTCATCCATTAGTCTGTATGTCGCGTCAGTTTTGTCAGCATATACATACGTACTTCATGCATTTTTGATTTGCATTTACATTTCATATTGCATCGTTATCACTCTAGCCGGTCTTGTCCCCTAGTGATAAACAGTTTTCTCAATCGAGTTTGTCAGTTCTTTCCTCGTCAGGAAGTGTTGCGTCTGCACAATCTCGCCACCAGTGTATCTTTAGATCAGAGTCTGCACTTGGCCACTTTGATAACTTGAACCTCTGAAAATCCAGAGAAACCTCTCAATAAACATCACTCTTCGCCATTGAAGATGATATCCTTGCTTTCCCGGATTAAGGAAAATCCACAGAGAAAGCCTCGTGATCAGAGATTCGGCAGTATGTCAGTATTTCTCCGAAAAGGACCGCTGATGAAAAGGTCATCGGCCCCACAAAATTGGACCCCATCATATGGCGTTTCTCCGGGAAGATCCCGAGAAAAGTATGATGAAAGATCCCAAACGAAAACAGTCTCTCAAGAGACTCGCTTTCCCCAGTAGAATCGACAAATGGGGTCTCCAACAGATAAGTTTGTACAACTCTACAACTCAGACGAATGGGTTCCCCAGCAAGTCTGACATACAAACTTTTTCCACTCAAATGGCATCTCCCCAGGAAAATTCGGCGAGAAGTTTGAAGGAAAACCGCTACACATAGCGTCCCTTGTCAATAAAGTTTATTGACAAAAGAAACTAAGACCAGTTCTTGGTAAGAAACCAGGATCGAGGGGAAGTTTAAATCAGAAACTAAGACCAGTTCTTGGTAGGAAACCAGGATCGAGGGGAAGTTTAAATCAGAAACTAAGACCAGTTCCTTGGTAAGAAACCAGGATCGAGGGGAAGTTTAAAAAAGAAACCGAGACCAGTTCCTTGGCTGAAGACCAGGATCGAGGGGAAGTTTACCTTTTCTAAGCATCATTGCTTAGCTAAAGAAGATGAATGCGTAAGCTACCATTCATAACCACCATCAAAATTTCGGATATTCTGATATTTAATCCTCTTGCACCCCGAATGCCCGAACACCTTCGTCATTCATACCTTCGGGTCCAAGAAGATTAAATAGGGGCATCTGTAATACCCCAAATTTTGACCACTAAGATTTCCCATCATTGTGAAAATCATCATCACAATATGGATGAACCATCATGCTTCATCAGTCTCCCCAAAGATGGGTGAGCATCCAATATAAGCAAAATTAGGGTTTCAAGCCCTCTCTGAGTGCTTAGACAAAGGATCAATCAAGAAATGACATGATCTTCAACTTGTCTAATCTCTCAAACATCCACAATGGATCAAAAAAGGACTCCCACTTCAAGGATTAAGCACAAGGCTGCTCCCTTCTAGGTGGATCAAGTCTCAAGATCGACAGTGTCACCAAATTAGGGTTTTGGTCAACCAGGGCCTCCAGATGGAAATTTTCATCTGTGCACAAGGCAATGATCCAAAACATAACCTAATATACTTCATGGAACCTCATGAACCCATGCATCAAGTCAATTTTGCCTCAGGGGATGCATTCATCAAAAATCAGGAATTAGGGTTTCTTGACCTAATTCACCCCTAAGTTGACTTTTGGGACAAACCATGAGCCAAGACCTCAAGAGATGATTTGAGGGTCTCTAATACACCATATTGATCCATTTGGAATAATGGATTGATCCAAGAAGCTTGAGCAACAAGTCTCATTTTCATCTGCACCACAATTAGGGTTTTAAGGGAAAAGTCAACTGTAACATTGACTTTTGACCAAGACATGCTCCCAAACCCTAATACATGATTGAATATACCCTATGACACCCATGGAACATGTCCATCAAGTTTGATTTAGGTCAAGGACATGATTTCCTGAAGAATTGCACAGTTTGGAATTCATCTGATAAAAAGTCAACTGTGCACAAAAGTCAACTTTGACTTTTTGAGATTTTTCACCAAAATGGATTTTTAACCCTAAAATGATGTTAATGTATGATTTGAATCATCATTCATCAAGAAAAATCAAGAAAAGTGAGATAACTTGTAAAAGGGGTAACCATAAAACTTAGAAATTTTTCTAAGTTAAAAATAAAGTGGCAAGGGTACCAACTTTGGAGGACCATAACTCCTAAACCACAAGGCCATTTTTTCTCATCCAAAGATGGATTTGTAGCCCTCATTATCACCTACAAAAACTTCAACTACAAGTCATTCCAATTCATTAAGGATTTTGAGTTATGGAGTGATCAAAGTGGCTGAAAAGTGAAAAAGTCACTTTTTCCAACACTTAGTGAAATTTTCACTAAGTCAGATTTGCCTTCACTTTTTGCCAAATGTAGGGGGATTTTTCACTTGGAACCAAAAGAGATCAAAACCAAACTTGTTCAAACAGTTGTTGTATCATGTTAGGGCTTTCCAAAATGGCCAAGAACATTGCCAAATTCAACCTACATCATGAGATACAACATTGGCAAGTTGCCTTGCTGAAATCTGTCAAGGCAAGGCAGAATTTGCATTTTGGCTCGATTTGCCAAAATCAGCCAATTGCAATTGCTCCAATCCACTTGGACACCTCAGAGGATTGAATCCAAAGGGGACAATCACTGAGCCAAGCCTCCAAGGTCCAAGGAACAAAGAATAGCATGTTGAACCTAGAGTTGCCAAAATAGAGACAAGACTTCAAATTTGGAATGAGGCATTCAATGGAACCATCAAGGTGGCATGGACTGAGCCATTCTCATCTGAAATCAGTCAAGACTTATCCAAGACCAAGGGGACCAAAGCTCTGTGCCCTAACCTCTAGTCAATGGCTAGAGGAGACTTTCATTTCCATTGGCCAACATTGAGGAAACCTACTTACCAGCTGCCATGCACTATTCCTTGCAAAACAAACTTGCTCTACTATAAATAGAGCTCAATTGTGGTCAGTTTGAGTACACCAAAGCCATCTAACAGATGCTTTCCTCAAAATCTCTTTCTCTTGGCAAAAATGCCTTTCTTAGCAAGGTAGCTATCGGGTTTTGAGTTTGAGAGCAATTCTGCACAAACCAATCACTCACACACCTCACATACATCACATATGAGCTGATCAAACACTCACATAACTTCTGAAACATCAAAATCTCAAAATCACTTGCCATCCACACAAGTTTGAAGTGAAGTTGCAGCTGAGATGCCATAAACTGATCTAGTCCATTTCAATTCAATCCAAGTGTTCAAACACACTCCATATGGTGTAGGGAAGCTGTCCAGATCATCACCACTCATCTGTAACACCTCCAACTCAAAATCACATCTGAACTTGCTGTCACGACTTGGAGGTAAGCCTAAACTTGGGCATCTCTCAATCTATGCATATTTCCACGCACAATAATTTGGCCATATGTTCATAATCATGCATGGAATGTTTTCCCTCAATTAATTGCATTGTTTGAATCGTGTATCAAAAATCCTAGCCTTCATGCAGAAATTAGGGTTCTTGAGGTTTCTTCGTGATTTCTTGTTGTATGTTTAATTTAAATGAAATTAAAGTATATAGACATGATCGTGAGGTTGAGGCGAGCATAATGATATGTGGATTGCATGTTATAATTACGTATTCAGTGAGATTGGATGGAAAATGCAAATCTGGGCAAACTGAAAAAACGCGCGTGTTCTTGGTGTTGTTCTTGGCGCCATTTTCATATATTTGAATATTTGAATTTTGTGATTTTGTTTAATTGATTCAAAAATTAATTTCTCTCTAAGTTTTAATGATTTTGAGTTGATTCTTTTTTTAATAATTCACAAAAATGTTAAAATATTTTATTTTATAAAAAAATCCCAAAAATATTATTTATTTCATATAATTGATATTTTTGTAAAGAATTAATATTTTGATTGTTTTTGGCATTTTAAATATTTTTTCTACATTGATTTTGCAACTTTTAATGCTTTCTAATTATTTTGTAGGTCAATACTTAATTTTTGAAGCATTAATCCAAGATCACAATTTGTTTTCCATGTGTTAAACAATTTTTGATCATTTTAATTGAACTTTTATTCAATTAAATACATTTTGAAAACAAATTAGGGTTTTGGATTAATTCAACCCTCATAAATCATTTTCAAAACTTTTGGGCCTCTATTAGAGTGTAAGACCCAATCCTTTTTTTGACCAAAACATTTTGGGCCTCACTTATTGTATAAGTCCCGATACCGTCAAAAAAACAAACGGCGCGATCGTCGCCTTTTCAAAAATCATCTGGGCCTCTCATTGAGCTATAAGACCCATTCAAAACTTTTGGGCCTCTAGTAGAGTGTAAGACCCAATCCCCCTTTTAACCAAAACATTTTGGGCCTCACTTATTGTATAAGTCCCTCTGCGTTAAAAGAAAACCTCGGCGCGATCGCCATTTTTAAACGAAAAATCATTTGGGCCTACCCTCGTGTTATAAGCCCCACTCTTTTCTTTAAACCTTTTTGGGCCTCTTGAGAGAGTGTAAGACCCATCCCTTTGTACAGAAAACCTTTTTGGGCCCCAGTCACTTGTATAAGTCCCGCTGTACAAAGTCAAACAGTGCGCTCACTGATAAAACCTTGGGCCTCTCCTTGAGCTGTAAGCCCCAAATCTTTCTTTTTCAAAGCACTTTCTCCTTTGATTTTGAATATATTGTTGTTTTCAATCTTTCTTTGTTGAACAACTAACCAAACAGCATGGAAGCACTACAACCGAGTAAGTGGTTATCGCTTTCATTTACTGCTTTCATATTATAAACTGTATTGTGGGGCTGCTCACTGTAAGTCTCCTTTCATAAACTCATATCTACTGTGTAATAATAGTATAGATATTTCGAGTTTCCCCGGCAACTACGTCTAGAACTAGGTGACGCCGTTTCACTTATTCGTAGAAATAGACGCCTAGATCCCCAATAGGAGCACCAGATACAGTCTTCTCTTCGGCTGTCCTCCTTAGGAATCGTCAAGAAGCTCTACTCCCCAAGATGAATGTATTCTCCGTGAATGGCATCTTTGAGTTTCTTCCAAATTCTCGAACTTTCCTGACTTGATCTATTCCTTGTGGATAGCTTCCCTTGAATGTCTCGGGGTTTGGGTACCCACTACGGTCATAATCTTGGACCTTAACTAAGGAACCCTCTTTAAAAGTTAAAAGTCGCTGGATAGTAAACCTCGCACATTTACCAGTGGTTTTCATCTTTAAAAGAGTTATCTCTCCTAATGGAAAGGAGATGATAGACCCACGGGCTTCTCAAAAGCATCGGCCTCCTCTTGGGCATTATTCAAGGACCCTACGGCTTCTTAGAAGTATTCACAGCCTCCTCTTAGGCTTCGTATAATGATCTCTTCCTTCGGGAATGATAGCCTCCTCTTGGGCTTCGTACAAGGACTCGTCGGCTTCTTAAAAGTTCCCAGCCTCCTCTTGGGCTTCGTACAAATTGTCCCGACGACCTCCTAGAGGTATAGGAACAGAACTTAGTCATCTTCATAGAACAGTCCTTTCATAGAGTCTACTACTGTTTCTAAAAGCATAGTACAAAAGATAAAACTCTAGACACGGACAGTCTAACTTCCTTGAGTCTCAAAGACATTCTCAAGCACCCTTCGTTAAATAGGAAGGAAACCCGCAGACTCAGATAGTCTCGATACCCTTTGGATTTCCCGTTTCCTCAAAGAGAAGGAAACATCCCTGATCCTCAAATCAAATCCTTGAGTACAGTGTTGCTCATATAAGAACTGATTTTCTCTTTTAAATCAGTATATTGGATCTGTCACTCAACTGAAACAGTTACAATAGCCTCCATCTCGGGCTTCGTACGAGATACCAAAATTCTCCCCAGTGGAGTCAAAATAACCTTTTCGCCTCTCTCTCGGGCTTTGTACGAGATACAAAAACACTCTATTACTGAGTATAAAAGATTCTCCAACTGAGTCAACTCTTTGCTAGCCTCCTCTTAGGCTTTGTATAACGATATGCCCCACTGGGTCAAAAACCTTTAGCCTCTCTCTCGGGCTTTGTACGAGACACAAATTAGCCTCCTCTTAGGCTTTGTATAAGAAAACCACTGGTTGATCCAATCGACCTTTTAGCATCAAAGCTGTGCCTTGTTCACAGTATACAAACATCAACAACTCCTTTCCCTTCATCTAATCGCTGTAAGCGGCAAGCCTCTGGATCATCTATATCCATGCCACTGTCCCTCTTTTAGCATGAGAAATTCCCAAGGAAAGATGGCATTGCTCTACACTGAGTTAAAGTCTTCTCCTTCAGGTTAAAACCCTTTCTTCGGAAATTATGGCATTGCTCGGATCCGCGTATCCCAGTTAAAGTAATTCTCCTTCTCCCCTCTTTAGAGATGACAAATTCTCTCTAAAGTCGAGATCTTTCAGCTTCACGTCTTGGGCTTTGAACAAGACACAAATAGACCTTTTAGCTTCACATCTTGGGCTTTGAACAAGATACAAACCACCTTTCGCTTCACGTCTTGGGCTTTGAACAAGACACCAAAACACCCATTTCCTCCCATAGAATAGGAGGAACTACGAACGCTCTGATTTCCCTGTTTCGGTAAACGGGAATACGTAGGCATAAGATCGAAAGAAAAGATCTTAGCGAGCGCAATCAACAAAAAAACCCAAATCCCATATCTTCATCAATCAAAAGCAGTATTTCAAAAACATCAGTCCTAACATCCTAATCCTTGTTCCCCGCCAGAAACCTTCTGCCCAGGTAAAAAAGGAAAAAAAAGAAAGAAAGAACCTATATTGGCGAAATACGAATAACCAGTACAAAAGCCCCCCCACATTGATAGCATCCGTAACCTAACAGACCGTTGTTTAAACTCAGTATGCAAGCAGGGTTAATTAGAGACATCTATTTCCCTTCCTTATTCAGCTCACAATAGGATAAAAAATGAATCGACCTGTAGTCAAAGCTCAAACCGCAGAGAGCGACCAACGCTTAAGAACCGCGTCCAAAATCGCTCGCTACAGTATGCAGAATTCAAAATAATTCAACATCTGAATTTTGACTGATCAAGAAGGTTAAAAGATTCAATATAGAACTGAATATTGTTTTCTTGGGAGCAATACAGAAAACTGAAAGAATATTCAGGAAGAAGAATGTCTAGGATTTGTCAAGTACTTGATCAAGAATGAACACTTAGAGTTTTGATTAAATCAGTATAACCAAGATCTGATGACTTAAAATTATCTCTCAGTTGAACCAAACATTAGTGATCAAATCAATATCTGATAAGTGTCTCAGAACCTCTTATACATTGGAATCAGAAGATATCAATCTAAACACTTAGTTCCTCGACTTAAGGATTCTAGTTGCAGACGTCATTCAGAATGAAGAAATCAGAAGTATGTATGTTATGGGCTATATTCAAACAAGTTAAATCAGCAGTGTGAGAGTAAGAAGTATCTTGGAAACTATGTTTCATGTTGTAAACATGCTTGATGATAATTGGTTCTGAACTAGGACATACATTATTTGAAGAGACAAGTCAGAGACTATTATGTGATGTCAATATTTCTCAGCACATAATCTTTCAACGGTTCATGTTATAGCCTTGAACTACATGACCTTCTGGAAATAAGGAAGCCTTAAGGAAGGTTGTCGAGTAAATCAAAGTTTCTAATTGGTCATTCTCAAAAATCAGATGAGTTTGTCTGAACATGAAAAAGAATAGGATCAATTAATTCTTGTTCTCAAACTAATATCAGAATTCAGAAAATAGTCATACTCTTCAGAAATGAAAATGCAAGTAAATCCCGAAGAATCCAAGAACCCTCAGCAGTTCACTCAGAAGTAAGCAGAGTCTGATCAAGAGCTTGGAACGGAATGCATTCATAAAAGATTACAACGTCAGACCACTATGAAGGAAGCAGAAGCAAATAAATGATGATCAGAAGTCCAGAGTCAGAATTAAGTACAATATATGAAAATAACAGAATTCAGACTATGTCAGGTATGATCTTCTCTATCTTAAACAGTTAAACACTAATGCATGAATTTGAAAATAAATAATCTGAAATATTCCTGTCTTACAAGAAAAATCTCTTAACTATGCATGCACTCAAAAGTAACCTCAATCATAATTGCGAATCTTTGGTAATTATAACATATCTCTGACAATATAATCTATTCTGAAATCTTATTAAAATCCTTTAGAATTGATCTATGATTTTCCTAGACTAGGTACAACTCATCCTACCCATTTACATGTATAAAATCTAGTCTCCCTATCAAACAACCTCATACTCAAAGTTCTCAATTATAAAGTTGTAAGTGTCAAAACTCTATCTGTCATCATGCCTCCACTGACATTTCTTAGAGATCAAAATCTTCTTGAAATCATTTCTGAAAAACAATTTGTAATCAATACCCCTCCACTTTCGAGTTGCATTGCTTGTAGTCTAGCAGATGTGCTTTACACTCAACAATGGACTAGATACTCCATGATGCTAGAAAAGCCTATCTATGTAAACCTTGTCAAAGATTTCTGGAAACATGCCGATCTTGATCTTGAGAGCAAGTGCATCACCTCCTTTGTTTGTGAAGTCCCAATCATCATCAACCTGTTCTCAATCACTCTTGCAACTGGGTGTGAGGATGTCGGAATCCCTGTTGATTTTGACAAAAACAAATTCTTTGCTGCTAAAAATTTTGCATCTATTCATGACCTAACTTTAGGATACATACCCTTCAATCCTAAAAATCTACTATCTATCCCCAAAGCTTGGTACAGGCTCATGTTGTCCAATTTCCTTCCCAGAGGAGAAAGCCATGACATAATCAGATTTCATGACCATGAATTCATTTATTTACTAATGAATGGATTTCAAATAAATCTACCACACATTATCTTCAACTGTCTCTGGAAAACCATCTCTGAGTCCAGAAACCTCACAAAGTCCTACATTCCTTATGGAAGAGTTTTGTCTGAGATTTTCTTTAGAGATGGAATTGTGGAGATTATCAAAGAGAAAATTAAAGAAGATGGTCCTGAAAGCCTTCTAGATAACTGCTTGTTGAAGACTAAATGTGAAATCTTTAGCAACTAGAAAACAAATTATTTTATCTATGTTTATTTTATGTCTGGATTTTATTATGTATGGGTTAAACCGTATTTGGTCTAGGTAGTTGTACTTGCATCAAGTTGGTTCTGAACTACTTAGGGAAAATGAAGTGTCAAGCTTATTATCTAAATCAATACCTCTTCTTTGTTATTCTAAGAATATGAAATTCTATCGAACATGACTAACCATTAATTGGAATTAAGAAAATAAAGTATCTGACAAAGCATTAATTGATATTATCTATTGAAAGATATTTGAAAGATCTTTTAGTGGCTCAAGAAACCGTCATTATTAACTCATCAGCCCCTTGGCCACTCGCTGCAAAACAAATTGTTAACACATTTATTCCTCCCAAATAAATTAACTGTTTCGTTTTCTTTTCCCACATGATTACGTCTTTTAGCATACCCTAAGTAATCATGACTACCTAGGGAATAGTAAACCCAATTCCTCATGTACTGATTCAGTCCTCACCTTCACTCATCTATAAATACTAGAAACTGATACTTCAATCTCGTTCCATTCCTAATCTAAAACTGATATTCATATAAAGCCTCCTGTGTGCTAAATCAATGGCCTCCCCAACATTTAGAGGGAATGTAGAAACTCTAGAAGTTATCCCAGAGAAAAGACCAAATCTAGCTAGACTTCAAAATAATGGTCTGGAAATTGTAAGAAGTGTGCAGATTCAATCATGGCATGGTTATTACTCACTGCTAAACGGCCCTGTCTTTCCAGTTCTTGTGAAAGAATTCTGGAAATACGCCAGAATCAGTAATGATGGCAACACTATCTGGTCTAAAGTATATCTCCATCCAATCACTATCTCCATTCCCTCATTAGAGAAGATCACCAATTGTGTCGCCTCTGGAGTCACTGTTGAAGACTTTCATTCTGACTTGGGCTTAGTAGAGAGATGCAAGGTTTTATTTGATGATTCGGTTCCTTATGAACCAAACAACCCTGAGAAGCTTCTTCCTTCACCCAGAACATGGTTCAGATTCTCTCTAACCAACCTTCGTCCTCGTGCAACTGCAAGAAGCACGATGTCCCAAGATGATAGAGTATTCGTCTTCCTCCTAACACACCACTTTAGGATCAATCTTCCTAAAACAATCTTCAATTACCTTAAACATTCTATCAGAGTTTCAAGAACTCAGTTCAACTCTTACGTTCCTTACGGAAGGATAATATCTGAAATTATGCTGAAAGAAAAATTTTGGGGGTTAATAAGCAGACTCGGACCAGAACCCTTATGTAGCGAGCGATTTTGGACGCGGTTCTTAAGCGCTGGTCGCTCTCTGCGGTTTGAGCTTTGACTACAGGTCGATTCATTTTTTATCCTATTGTGAGCTGAATAAGGAAGGGAAATAGATGTCTCCAATTAACCCTGCTTGCATATTGAGTTTAAACAGCGGTCTGTTAGGTTACGAATGCTATCAATGTGGGGGGGCCTTTGTACTGGTTATTTGTATTTTTGCCAATACTGTTTTCTTTCTTTTTATCTAGGCAGAAGGTTTCTGGCGGGGAACAAGGATTAGGATGTTAGGACTGATGTTTTTGAATTACTGCTTTTGATTGATGGAGATATGGGATTTGGGTTTTTTTGTTTAGTGTGCTCGCTAAGATCTTTTCTTTCGATCTTATGCCTACGTATTCCCGTTTACCGAAACATGGAAATCAGAGCGTTCGTAGTTCCTCCTATTCTATGGGAGGAAATGGGTGTTTTGGTGTCTTGTTCAAAGCCCAAGACGTGAAGCGAAAGGTGGTTTATATCTTGTTCGAAGCCCAAGATGTGAAGCTGAAAGGTCTATTTGTGTCTTGTTCAAAGCCCAAGACGTGAAGCTGAAAGACCTCGACTTTAGAGAGAATTTGTCATCTCTAAAGAGGGGGAAGGAGAATTACTTTAACTGGGATACGCGGATCCGAGCAATGCCATAATTTCCGAAGAAAGGGTTTTAACCTGAAGGAGAAGACTTTAACTCAGTGTAGAGCAATGCCATCTTTCCTTAGGAATTTCTCATGCTAAAAGAGGGACAATGGCATGGATGTAGATGATCCAGAGGCTTGCCGCTTACAACGATTAGATGAAGGGAAAAGGAGTTGTTGATGTTTGTGTACTGTGAACGAGGCACAGCTTTGATGCTAAAAGGTTGATTGGATCAACCAATGGTTTTCTTATACAAAGCCTAAGAGGAGGCTAATTTCCGCTAAGAAAGTCATTATACAAAGCCTAAGAGGAGGCTATTTTGTGTCTCGTACAAAGCCCGAGAGAGAGGCTAAAGTTTGTTTGGCTCAAAAAAAGAACCTTTTTGTATCTCGTATAAAGCCCGAGATGGAGGCGAAAAGGTGATTGACTCGACGAGGGAGTCTCTTATGTGTCTCATACAAAGCCCGAGAGGGAGGCTAAAACATTGTTTGACTCTGCTGGGGAGAATCATTGTACAAAGCCCAAGAGGAGGCTAAGGTTACTGTGTCAGTTAAGTGACAGGTCCAGCATACTGATTTTGAAAGAGAAAATCAGTTCTTATATGAGCATCACTGTACTCATGGGTTAGATCTGAGGATCGGGGTTGTTTCCTTTTCTTTGAGGAAACTGGAAATCCAAAGGGTATTGAGACTGTTCGAGTCTGTGGGTTTCCTTCCTATTTAACGAAGGGGTCACTTGAGAATGTCTTTGAGACTCAAGGAAGTTAGATTGTCCAAGTCTAGAGTTTTTTTCTTTTGTACTATGCTTTGAGAAACAGTAGTAGACTCTATGAAAGGACTGTTCTTTGAGGATGACTAGGTTCTGTTCCTATACCTCTAGGAGGTCGTCGGGACAATTTGTACGAAGCCCAAGAGGAGGCTGGAAACTTTTAAGAAGCCGACGGGTCCTTGTACGAAGCCCAAGAGGAGGCTATCATTCCCGAAGGAAGAGATCATTATACGAAGCCTAAGAGGAGGTTGTGAATACTTCTAAGAAGCCGTAGTGTCCTTGAATAATGCCCAAGAGGAGGCCGATGCTTTTAAGAAGCCCGTGGGTCTATCATCTCCTTTCCATTAGGAGAGATAACTCTTTTAAAGATAAAAACCACTGGTAAACGTGCGAGGTTTACTATCCAGCGATTTTTAGCTTTTAAAGAGGGTTCCTTAGTTAAGGTCCAAGATTATGACCGTGGTGGGTACCCAAACCCCGAGACATTCAAGGCAAGTTATCCACAAGGAATAGATCAAGTCAGGAAAGTTCGAGAATTTGGAAGAAACTCAAAGATGCCATTCACGGAGAATACATTCATCTTGGGGAGTAGAGCTTCTTGACGATTCCTAAGGAGGACAGCCGAAGAGAAGACTGTATCTGGTGCTCCTATTGGGGATCTAGGCGTCTATTTCTACGAATAAATGAAACGGTGTCACCTAGTTCTAGCCGTAGTTGCCGGGGAAACTCGAAATATCTATACTATTATTACACAGTAGATATGAGTTTATGAAAGGAGACTTACAGTGAAACAGCCCCCACAATACAGTTATATGTATATGAAAGCAGTAAATGAAAGCGGGTAAACACTTACTCGGTTGTAGAGCTTCCATGTTGTTTGGTTAGTTGTTCAACAAAGAAAGATTAAAAACAACAGTATATTCAAAATCAAAGGAGAAAGTGCTTTGAAAAAGAAATATTTGGGGCTTACAACTCAAGGAGAGTCCCAGGGTTTTATCAGTGAGCACACTGTTTGACTTTGTACAGCGGGACTTATACAAGTGACTAGGGCCCAAAAAGGTTTTCTGTACAAAGGGATGGGTCTTACACTCTCTCAAGAGGCCCAAAAAGGTTTAAAGGAAAAAGAGTGGGGCTTATAACACGAGGGTAGGCCCAAATGATTTTTCGTTTAAAAATGGCGATCGCGCCGAGGTTTTCCTTTAACGCAGAGGGACTTATATAATAAGTGAGGCCCAAAATGTTTTGGTTAAAAGGGGGATTGGGTCTTACACTCTAATAGAGGCCCAAAGTGTTTTGAATGGGTCTTATAGCTCAAGGAGATGCCCAGATGATTTTGTTATTTTTAAACGGGCGACGATCGCGCCGTTTACTTGTACAGAGGGACTTATATAATGAGTGAGGCCCAAAAAGTTTTTGTACAAGGGGGGATGGGTCTTACACTCTCTCAAGAGGCCCAAAAAGTTTTGAAAATGATTTATGAGGGTTGAATTGATCCTTAAATCAATCGCTTCTTCGAGACCCATGATACATGCTTCGTATTCGGCCTCGTTGTTCGTACATTTGAACGTAAGTCTAGCAGTGAAAGGAATGTGGGAACCCTGAGGGGTAACAATGATTGCCCCAATTCCGTTTCCATAATGATTGACTGCCCCGTCAAAGATAAGTCCCCACTGGGAACCTGGTCCTGGCCCTTCACTGGGTAGCGGTTCATCGCAATCTTTCATCTTTAGATACATGACATCTTCGTCTAGGAAGTCAAACCCGATTGATTCTTGATCATCAATCGGTTGATGAGCTAAATGATCGGCTAAAATACTTCCTTTAACGGCTTTCTGAGCATGGTACTCTATGTCATATTCTGATAGTAACATCTGCCAACGGGCAATCCTTCCCGTGAGAGCAGGTTTTTCGAAAACGTACTTGATTGGATCCATTTCGGAGACCAACCAAGTAGTATGACGAATCATGTACTGGCAAAGATGTTTGGCTGCCCAAGTCAAAGCGCAACAAGTTTTCTCAAGCATTGTGTACCGAGTTTCGCAGTCGGTGAATTTCTTGCTTAGATAGTAAATGGCAGACTCTTTCCTTTTAGTTTCGTCTTGTTGGCCAAGTACACATCCCATTGAGTCCTCTTGGACTGTGAGGTAAATGATCAGTGGTCTTCCTTCCACTGGAGGTGATAGAATCGGTGGATTCAACAGATATTCCTTAATACTGTCGAAGGCGGTTTGGCAATCTTCTGACCAAACGCAATCCTGGTTCTTTTTTAGTAACTTGAAAATCGGCGCACATGTCGCGGTCATAAGGAATATGAATCTGGAGATGCAGTTCAAACGTCCCAGGAATCCTCTGACTTGTTTTTCAGTTTTCGGAGAAGGCATTTCTTGAATGGCCTTGACCTTGTCAGGATCAACTTCAATTCCTTTCTGGCTGACGATGAACCCTAGTAATTTCCCCGAACGGACACCGAAGGTGCACTTGTTAGGATTCAAGCGGAGCTTGAATTTTCTTAGACGTTCGAACAATTTTGACAGATGTTCAACGTGCTCATCCTCTGTTCTTGATTTTGCAATCAAATCATCGACATATACCTCGATTTCTTTGTGTATCATGTCATGAAATAGAGTAGTCATGGCCCTTTGATAGGTTGCCCCGGCATTCTTCAAACCGAACGGCATTACCTTGTAACAAAAGGTGCCCCATGGGGTAATGAACGAAGTTTTCTCCATGTATTTCGGCGCCATTTTGATCTGATTATAGCCCGAGAATCCATCCATGAAGGAGAATACTTTGAACTTTGCTGTGCTATCAACCAGCATGTCAACGTGTGGTAAAGGAAAGTCGTCCTTTGGACTTGCCTTGTTTAGATCTCTGTAATCAACACACATTCTGACCTTTCCATCCTTTTTGGGAATGGGTACGATGTTGGCTAACCATTGAGGATATTCAGATGTAGCGAGGAAACCCGCGTCGATCTGTTTTTGCACCTCCTCTTTGATTTTGATGGCCATGTCCGGGTGAGTGCGTCTCAACCTTTGCTTTACTGGCGGACATTCCGATCTTAACGGTAAGTGATGTTCCACGATGCTGGTATCCAACCCTGGCATATCCTGATAGGACCAAGCGAATACATCGGGGAATTCTTTGAGAAGCTTTATCAAACTTTCTTTGACAGTTGGACTGAGCAGTGCTCCGATCCTGATTTCTTTTCTCTCTTTTTCTGAACCCAAGTTTACCGTTTCCAACGGCTCTTTGTGAGGTTCAATGGACCTTTCCTCTTGTCTGAGTAGTCGGGAGATCTCTTCTGGAATTTTGTTGTCAACTTCTTCTTCAGCCTCGAATACCGGGAACTCAAAGTTGGGAGAAGGCATCGGATCGTATGTTTCAACGGGGTTTAAAACAAGCAATCTGCATGACGTGATGATTCGCGTTTAGAAGAGATAGAGAGAAATGCAAGTGTGTGCAGTGTATTTGTTTTACTGCTTGTTTTTATTTTTGAATTGTTTTTTTTGGATTACCATTTTCTGAAAAAGCAAAAAGAGAAAACAGCAATTAATGCGGAAATTACAGAACGACGTTATTTTATTAATGAACAAGTCGACTCTTGAAACTACAGCCCTATAAAACAAAACTCTGTCACTTTGGGCAAAGCGAAGAGGGAAATTTATAGAAAACGAACCCTATCAAAATATCCGTTTCACCTGGGCAGGGTGAAAGGTTAACGATGGAAATTACTTTGACTGATGAACGACCTTCGGAACCTCGACAGCAACCCATTGGCGGCGAACTCCTCGGTGAATCACAAAGTCTGGCACCTTCCTTGATTTGTCTTCAGAAATGACGCGGATTTCTGGTGGAGTAGGATCATTGGAATCTGTCTCCCAAGCAGAATTGTCGTAGGAGGATTCCTCTGTTGCATTTTGCATAGCATTGGTGCTCTCAGCTGTATCTCCCCATCCAGTTGGCTGGATATCTTCGAGCCTAATACGAGAGCTTTCGGGAGCAGTGTACTTGACCATAAATTCGTATTTTCCACTTGGTTGTCCCAGAGTGTCCCAAACTTCTTTGGAACTGGAGAAGTCATCCCTCTCGATGACGTTGACCTCAGGAAAAGCATAGTTGATGAATTCTAGTCCTGCAAACGTTGCGAATTCATCTTCATGTTGAGTAGTTTCCGAATGACCTGAGTGTTGATCCCATGACATGGCGGGGACATAGGTATTCTGTTCAATGACGCTCAGCTGAGTTTCATTACTCGGCTGACTTTCTTGCCCCAAGTTTCCTGGGTAAGGCTGCCACATTGGCAGACCATCCATCGGGCCATAGTAATTGTGATCAAAGTTTTCTTTCATCAGAGTGTCTTCCTCTAATAAATTTGGCGGAGCACGGCATCCTTCCGGATCACAATCTCCGTAGATCATTTCGACATCTGATCTTGGTATAAATCTCGGACTTTCTGTAGGAAAGCAAAAAGGCATAGGCACCTCTTCCTGAGACATATAGTCGTCCTTGTTAAGGTAGGACTTCCATTCTTCATCTGTGTCAGAGGGATCTTCCTCATTGATAGCATGAACTGTCTGAGACACTGGGTGAAGAAAACCTCCACTGTGGAAGAAGTTTTGAAGGGGATGAAGACTTTCATCGTTGGTGGCTGTCTGAGTACAGGTCGCAGAAAAACCAAGACCCTTCTTTGTTTTATTGTCAATAGGAATGACAAGCCGTCCCCATCCTTTTGTATCGATACTCTCGACCGCTTTGATAGCATCTTTGTATGAAGAAATTGAAGTTCCTTCTTCGGATTGATCGTTCTTGCTCATCGATAGTGCTTGGAACTGAGTTCCAATAACCTCCTCGGGTTCTACACAAGTAGATGATGATAGGTTACTCACAAGCAAGGCTTGTTCCCCACAAACCGTGACAAGTTGATCGTTCTTTACGAACTTTAGCTTTTGGTGGAGGGTTGAAGTAACCGCTCCAGCCTGATGTATCCAAGGTCTTCCTAATAAACAAATGTATGTTGCCCGGATGTCCATGACCTGGAAAGTGATTTAGAAAGTGTGAGGACCAATAGTTATGGGAATATCAACTTTGCCGATAACCGTTTTTCTGGATCCGTCGAATGCTTTGACGACGACCTCGCTGACTCTCATCGGAGGGCCCTTGAATGAGAATTGCATCAAGGTGGACTTTGGCATAATATTCAGGGCTGACCCTGTGTCTACCAGTACATTGGCTAAAGCAATGCCCTGGCAGTTAACTGTAATGTTGAGCGCCATGTTATAATGACGACCCTCTTCAGGTAATTCCTCATCACTAAATCCCAAATTATTGCAGGAAGTGATGTTAGAGACAATGCTATCGAATTGTCTGATTGTTACATCCTGTTCCACAAAGGCTTGCTCCAAGACTTTCTGTAGAGCCTCTCTGTGTGCTTCTGAACTGAGTAACAGTGATAATACTGAGATCTTTGAAGGAGTCTGTAACAGTTGATCAACAATTTTATATTCACTCCTTTGGATGAGCTTTAGCATCTCATCTTTGT
Source organism: Lathyrus tuberosus (assembly GCA_022829125.1). Taxonomy (NCBI): domain Eukaryota; kingdom Viridiplantae; phylum Streptophyta; class Magnoliopsida; order Fabales; family Fabaceae; genus Lathyrus; species Lathyrus tuberosus. The sequence continues at coordinate 772,263 of JALAZF010000515.1, read as the reverse complement.
CTTTTGAAAAGTTGGGATTACCAGATTGACCGACTGGTGGATCAGGAATTTTCGCCTGAAGTTCCTTTTCTTTGTTGGATTCTCCAACCCCTCGGTTGAAGATTCGACCGCTCCGTGTTACACGACTGATGTCTGCAATATTCACGATGGAGGGTAATGGAATTTCCTTTCCATTTTCAATTGTTATTGCACCGTATTTGTAAGGGATTGCCTTAGCTGATTCATACGGTAGTGGCCCCGGTAGATAGATGACTATGGGAACCTTCTGATTTTTCTGACCATCATAAGCAACCTTGATCCGTTCCCGGTTGGGAACTCTAGATTCGTCAAGTAGAGGGATGATGGCAAAAACATCCCTGGTCCTGTGATGACCAGAGATCGTGACAACATCCTCAACTTGCTCGGCAAGGTAGTTCGGCGACCAAATGATGGGTCCTGAACCGGGATATGGACGAATTTTTCCATGATCGACCTGACCCTGAAGAGCTGCTCTCACAAGGTAACACCCTTGGTTACTTTCTGCACAGACGCTACAACTGTCATAGTTGTGTGGTGGCACCTGGCCACGCCCACTTTGAATACAATGTAACCTCACTAGGTTACCTTCCATTGATCGGACATCCTGACTTTGACGACGAGTAGGATTCCTGTTATTGATACTAATCTGCTGAGTATCTTCGTCCATATAGATTGGCATCCACCAGTGATTTAACAAGTGCTGAAGTGCCTCCTGGACAAGGGTACAACCTCGATCGTTTTCGCAACCCGCTTTACAATTTTGATAGTCATGTGATATTAAGAATCCGAGTCAGACCTGCTCAGCATGTAACTCTACCAGGTTGGTATTCATCACGTGGATATCGAAGATCTGAACCATGTTGATTTGATAGGAGTTCCTATCATGGTAGTCTTGGATCCATCCAAGATCCATCTGACGCTGGAGGGCCTCTTGTATGAAAGAGCATCCCTGTTTGTTTACCGAGCAAGTCAGACAAGAACTGTAATCGTGCCACGGCAGATTATGATACTGGCTTTGCCTTGAGTGCATCGCCACCAAGTTGACATTCATCGCACGGATGTCGTGGTTTTGAATGACGTTGGAATTCGTGTAAACCATGTTAACTCCACGAACTCGGTGCTCTTGGATCCATCCAAGATCCATTTGTTCCTGTAGAGCTGCTTGCACTACAGAACACCCCTGGTTGTCTTTAGAGCAGATATCACACTGGTGATAGTTATGAGGTGGCACATGGCCATATCCACTCTGTCTACAATGCATCTTGACCAGATTGGTTTTTAACAAGAGTACATCGTGAATTTGATAGACATTGTTAGTCTCTTTCTCAATCAGATTAACTGTAGCTTTCTCGTGTTGAGGCAGCGGGTTCGTAAGAACATTAGGATTCGTATCTTTGAAAGATAAGAGCCCGCTCCTAACAAGCTTTTGCACGTCGGACTTGAAATTAAGACAAGTCTCAATGTTATGCCCTGAACCTCCTTGATGATAAGGGCATGTCTGATCCGCTTTAAACCAAAAAGGCGGATTTTCCAGAACTGAAAGGGGAGACTTAGTCTGAATGTGCCCCTTAGCCAGTAGTAACGGAAACAGCTCTGCGTACGTTACGGGTATAGGATCAAACCCTGATGGCCGTATTGTACGGTTGTTGTTATATGGAGGACGAGCCTCCTGAAGAGGCTGTTGTGTCCTTTGTTGGTCAGGTTGGCTCTGCGCAACCTGAGGTTGATACATAGGAACAGGCGCGGGGCCGATAGCAGGAGTAACAGCTGCTACTGGCTGATAACGTCGCCTTTGCTTTCCGAGAGAGATATTCCCAATATCTTGCTCTTTTTTCTTAGGGAGAGCACTACCGTATTTTTTAGTACCGCTCGTTGATCCAGTGTCTTTTACCAAACGTCTTTCTCGGACGGCTTCCTCAAGACGTACACCCATGCCGACCATTTCGGTGAAATCACTGGGTGCACTGGCAACCATTCGGTCATAGTAAAATGAGCTTAAGGTCTTTAAGAAGATTTTTGTCATCTCTTTTTCCTCAAGAGGTGGACAAATTTGAGCGGCAATTTCACGCCACCTTTGAGCATACTCCTTAAAGGTTTCCTTTTCCTTTTGCGACATTGATCTGAGTTGATCTCTGTCGGGTGCCATGTCCAAATTGTATTTGTATTGTTGGACGAAGGCAGTACCAAGATCTCTGAATGTACTGATCGTAGTATGGTTTAAACCCATAAACCATTTTAGTGCGGCACCGGTTAAACTATCCTGGAAGTAGTGAATCAGCAGGTCCTGATTCTCCATCTGAGCTGACATCCGCCGAGCGTACATCACCAGATGGCTCTGAGGGCAAGAGTTACCCTTGTACTTTTCAAAGTCGGACACTTGAAATTTGTGCGGGACTTTCACATTGGGGACCAAGCAGAGGTCTGCGGCGTCCTTTCCAAATAGATCCTGACCGCGAATGGCTTGCAGCTCCTTCTGCATTTCCAGGAACTGTTCCTGGAATTCATCCATTCTGTCAAACATAGTTTCCTTCTTACCATAAGGTGTTTATGGAATCTGTCCTTCCGGGACAGTGTGCACCACAGGGGGTGGTACCGTGACTACGGTAGTAAGTCTTGGCGTTTCCCGAAGTTTGTAACCTTCAGGAGTCTTTAGTATGCCCCTAGCATCTTTGCTTTCCCGAAGTTTGTAACCTTCAGGCCCAGCGGCTTCTGTTGCGATTCCCTGATCTTCAGTGATCGGCGGAACATATCCTTCCGGGATATAGTTAACAGGCATGCCCCAAGGACGATCTTTCGGCATCTGATACCTAGGATCATACTTTTCTATGATGGGCGTTGAGGTGATCTCTGAGATCACAGTTCTTTGTAGCTGAGCTTCTGCCATGGCTTGCATGTCATTACGAAGCTTTCTCATATCCTCTCTCAGAGCGTCGATCTCTTCTTTCAACTCTCTGTTTTCTTCCTCAAGATCATCCATCTTTTTCTGACGATTGGCCCGAGTATTATACGAATGAGACAGTTTGACTCTAGAATCGAGACACAAACGTGAGATTCGTAGGGAAGAAGAATACGCGATGTGAGAATGATGAATGCAATGATTATATTAATTGTTGTTTTTTGGTTTAATCAAAATAAACTTCGACAATTAGATTGCAAATATCAAACAGTGGGGAAACCCCTTTTTTTATTGAAATTCAAAGGATTACAGAAATGGAAATACAGTAGATTACAAAGTGCAGAAACAGAAACCTAAACTAATGGGTCCCGAGTCCTCTCTGAGGAGAAACCGAGTGCTGATTCTGGTATCTTCCTTTTCTTTGACCGGGGCGCTTGGGCCGTTGTCGGGTTGTCATTCCTTTGCCAAGTGAAAGGAGTGAGCAAATTCCTTTGATCATCTTAATTCTCTACAGTATGTTGCTCCAAAATTTCAATCAGAGCATCCTTCTCTTTTAGTAGTTGCTGTATTTGGATACACTCTACGTCGAGGGTGCGGTACTTGTTCTTCCAAGATCTTCTCTCCCATTGAACTTTGTTGAGAGTAACCTGAAGCTTTTCAGTTTCCGTCATGAAGTACATGACAGTTTCCCTCGGTGGAAGAATTCCATAACGAGGATAAGGCATTTTTAGCTTGAGAGCTCTGGTTTGTACCCAATGGAGATAAGGCTCCACCGAGACACAGTCCGGTTTTCCCAGAGACTCTCGTCCTTTCTTATGAACCTGTTTCCAAGCTTGCACTATTTCCATCTTTAGTGCTCTGTCATTTTCTCCTTCTTTGAAGAAAAGACCTTCCAGATGAACACCCAGTGGGATGTGTCTCATCGGGTATCCAAATTGACGAAGAACCAATATCGGATGATAGTTGATTCCTCCTTTAGTTCCTATGAGGGGTACGCTGGGGAAGTTTCCACAACGGTCAATGATTCTGATTCCCTCATAAATCCTATTACACCAATCTATATCGGAATTGGTGAGAGACATGATCTTCTGCGACCAACGTAAGACACTCTTGCAATCCCAAAAAGCAGCAGACTTGGGCAAGTGAGAGGTAAACCATTTGTAGAGCAAAGGTACACAGCATGTGATCTCCCCTCCGCTGTACAAATTTCCCAAGTGTACAGAATGATACGCATCTGTAAGTAAAGTCGGCACAGGGTTTCCAATGAGAAAAACCTTAATAGCGTTGATATCGACGAAGTTATTGATGTTGGGAAACAAAAATAACTCGTAGGTGAGCAAGACAAAGATGCTTTCAAAAGCAGTCTCGTTCCCTATACTAGCGAAGTACAGAGCTTTCTTTGTCAAGAACTGGGCTGGCAAACCTTGGATGCCATCCTTAGTAATCATGTGAGTCTTGACCTCAGACTCGTCCAAATGAATTGCTCTTGCAATAGTTTGATTCTTTGGAATTTCTTCCAGTCCAGAAAATGGAGCTCGATCAGTGATATGTAAATCAGCCAGATGAGAATACCCCTCCAGCGTTGGTGATAGCTGGTAATCCGGGAATGTGAAACAGTGATAAACCGGATCGTAGAACTGAATGAGCGCGTCCATGATCCCCTCAATCACATGGACTCTTAACAGTGGTAGCAAACCACCGTGCTTGGCTCTAAAAGCCTCTGGGTTAACGATCATCCTTGCTAACCTTCTCAAATCCCCTAGTTTTGGAACCTTGAAGGTATACTGGCGAGTTCTCCTTCTACCGAAATCCATTAGCGTAATCTTTTTCTCTGATATTTGCAATCACAGTCTTAGTTTAATTTGAAAAACAGAGAGACTAGAAGAGAAAGTTTTTTGAATGTTTTAATGTTTTATTAAATGGATGCATGAATGCAGTACACAAAAACATAGAAAAAACATGGGTTCAGAGGGTCGTTGTCATGAAGTCAAGGCTCTACCCATTCCCAAAGGTTTATACTAGGGTGATTTTTGTACCTGTACTCATTATCATCAGCTCCTCCCAGGAAAGCAAAACAACAAGCGGATCGCCAGCGAGTTGTAGAGCGATCTTAGAGTAAGTGCCATTCACCGAGAATAGATCACCAGCCTCAAATGAGGGTAGTATCGCGTAACAACTATTTCCGATAGTTTCCGCACTACGAAAGGGTTTGGCTCCTCAGCTTCTCAGACTTAACAACTGTCCCATTGGCTAGAAGAGTGAATGGGTTGCGTTGGTCAGCCTCCACTGAGGTTGATGGTCGACCCCGTCGCCATCACTTATCTTAAGTGTATACTCATTCTTTCCACATACGGCATCACCCGCATTCCCATTAGCAGAAAAATAAACACGTATAGCAATTAGGAAAAGCAGTATATATATTTGTCCTAAACATCCTAGACCTATAAAGCTACGATTCTTAAGTTCCTGACAGAAATGGGTTCCCCGGCGGAAGCCCCAATCTGTGGTTCCCTGCCTAAGAGATGGACCAGCATAGGTCAATCTTTCTCTTCGGTAGAGTTCCCATTTTCCGTAGAAAACGGGGATGATGCCCTAAGGCAGAAAAGGAGACTCCCCAGCAGAGTCGCCATTTGTGTAATTTTTCACACAAGAGAAGTAGAAAGAAAGGAACGGGCCCCACGGTGGGCGCCACTTTTTCTGTAGCGAGCGATTTTGGACGCGGTTCTTAAGCGCTGGTCGCTCTCTACGGTTTGAGCTTTGACTACAGGTCGATTCATTTTTTATCCTATTGTGAGCTGAATAAGGAAGGGAAATAGATGTCTCCAATTAACCCTGCTTGCATACTGAGTTTAAACAGCGGTCTGTTAGGTTACGAATGCTATCAATGTGGGGGGGCCTTTGTACTGGTTATTTGTATTTTCGCCAATACTGTTTTCTTTCTTTTTATCTAGGCAAAAGGTTTCTGGCGGGGAACAAGGATTAGGATGTTAGGACTGATGTTTTTGAATTACTGCTTTTGATTGATGGAGATATGGGATTTGGGTTTTTTTGTTTAGTGTGCTCGCTAAGATCTTTTCTTTCGATCTTATGCCTACGTGTTCCCGTTTACCGAAACAGGGAAATCAGAGCGTTCGTAGTTCCTCCTATTCTATGGGAGGAAATGGGTGTTTTGGTGTCTTGTTCAAAGCCCAAGACGTGAAGCGAAAGGTGGTTTGTATCTTGTTCGAAGCCCAAGATGTGAAGCTGAAAGGTCTATTTGTGTCTTGTTCAAAGCCCAAGACGTGAAGCTGAAAGACCTCGACTTTAGAGAGAATTTGTCATCTCTAAAGAGGGGGAAGGAGAATTACTTTAACTGGGATACGCGGATCCGAGCAATGCCATAATTTCCGAAGAAAGGGTTTTAACCTGAAGGAGAAGACTTTAACTCAGTGTAGAGCAATGCCATCTTTCCTTAGGAATTTCTCATGCTAAAAGAGGGACAATGGCATGGATGTAGATGATCCAGAGGCTTGTCGCTTACAGAGATTAGATGAAGGGAAAAGGAGTTATTGATGTTTGTGTACTGTGAACGAGGCACAGCTTTGATGCTAAAAGGTTGATTGGATCAACCAGTGGTTTTCTTATACAAAGCCTAAGAGGAGGCTAATTTCCGCTAGGAAAGTCATTATACAAAGCCTAAGAGGAGGCTATTTTGTGTCTCGTACAAAGCCCGAGAGAGAGGCTAAAAGTTTTTGACCCGACGATAGAGTCTTTGTGTCTCGTACAAAGCCCGAGAGAGAGGCTAAAGTTTGTTTGGCTCAAAAAAAGAACCTTTTTGTATTTCGTATAAAGCCCGAGATGGAGGCGAAAAGGTGATTGACTCGACGAGGGAGTCTCTTATGTGTCTCATACAAAGCCCGAGAGGAAGGCTAAAACATTGTTTGACTCTGCTGGGGAGAATCATTGTACAAAGCCCTAGAGGAGGCTAAGGTTACTGTGTCAGTTAAGTGACAGGTCCAGCATACTGATTTTGAAAGAGAAAATCAGTTCTTGTATGAGCATCACTGTACTCATGGGTTAGATCTGAGGATCGGGGTTGTTTCCTTTTCTTTGAGGAAACTGGAAATCCAAAGGGTATTGAGACTATCCGAGTCTGCGGGTTTCCTTCCTATTTAACGAAGGGGTCACTTGAGAATGTCTTTGAGACTCAAGGAAGTTAGATTGTCCAAGTCTAGAGTTTTTTTCTTTTGTACTATGCTTTGAGAAACAGTAGTAGACTCTATGAAAGGACTGTTCTATGAGGATGACTAGGTTCTGTTCCTATACCTCTAGGAGGTCGTCGGGACAATTTGTACGAAGCCCAAGAGGAGGCTGGAACCTTTTAAGAAGCCGACGGGTCCTTGTACGAAGCCCAAGAGGAGGCTATCATTCCTGAAGGAAGAGATCATTATACGAAGCCTAAGAGGAGGCTGTGAATACTTCTAAGAAGCCGTAGTGTCCTTGAATAATGCCCAAGAGGAGGCCGATGCTTTTAAGAAGCCCGTGGGTCTATCATCTCCTTTCCATTAGGAGAGATAACTCTTTTAAAGATAAAAACCACTGGTAAACGTGCGAGGTTTACTATCCAGCGATTTTTAGCTTTTAAAGAGGGTTCCTTAGTTAAGGTCCAAGATTATGACCGTGGTGGGTACCCAAACCCCGAGACATTCAAGGCAAGTTATCTACAAGGAATAGATCAAGTCAGGAAAGTTCGAGAATTTGGAAGAAACTCAAAGATGCCATTCACGGAGAATACATTCATCTTGGGGAGTAGAGCTTCTTGACGATTCCTAAGGAGGACAGCCGAAGAGAAGACTGTATCTGGTGCTCCTATTGGGGATCTAGGCGTCTATTTCTACGAATAAATGAAACGGCGTCACCTAGTTCTAGCCGTAGTTGCTGGGGAAACTCGAAATATCTATACTATTATTACACAGTAGATATGAGTTTATGAAAGGAGACTTACATTGAAACAGCCCCACAATACAGTTATATGTATATGAAAGCAGTAAATGAAAGCGGGTAAACACTTACTCGGTTGTAGAGCTTCCATGTTGTTTGGTTAGTTGTTCAACAAAGAAAGATTAAAAACAACAGTATATTCAAAATCAAAGGAGAAAGTGCTTTGAAAAAGAAAGATTTGGGGCTTACAACTCAAGGAGAGGCCCAGGGTTTTATCAGTGAGCACACTGTTTGACTTTGTACAGCGGGACTTATACAAGTGACTGGGGCCCAAAAAGGTTTTCTGTACAAAGGGATGGGTCTTACACTCTCTCAAGAGGCCCAAAAAGGTTTAAAGGAAAAAGAGTGGGGCTTATAACACGAGGGTAGGCCCAAATGATTTTTCGTTTAAAAATGGCGATCGCGCCAAGGTTTTCCTTTAACGCAGAGGGACTTATACAATAAGTGAGGCCCAAAATGTTTTGGTTAAAAGGGGGATTGGGTCTTACACTCTAATAGAGGCCCAAAGTGTTTTGAATGGGTCTTATAGCTCAAGGAGATGCCCAGATGATTTTGTTATTTTTAAACGGGCGACGATCGCGCCGTTTACTTGTACAGAGGGACTTATACAATGAGTGAGGCCCAAAAAGTTTTTGTACAAGGGGGGATGGGTCTTACACTCTCTCAAGAGGCCCAAAAAGTTTTGAAAATGATTTATGAGGGTTGAATTAATCCAAAACCCTAATTTGTTTTCAAAATGTATTTAATTGAATAAAAATTCAATTAAAATGATCAAAAATTGTTTAACACATGGAAAACAAATTGTGATCTTGGATTAATGCTTCAAAAATTAAGTATTGACCTACAAAATAATTAGAAAGCATTAAAAGTTGCAAAATCAATGTAGAAAAAATATTTAAAATGTCAAAAACAATTAAAATATTAATTCTTTGCAAAAATATCAATTATATGAAATAAATAATATTTTTGGGATTTTTTGTGAAAATAAAATATTTTAACATTTTTGTGAATTATTAAAAAAAGAATCAACTCAAAATCATTAAAACTCAGAGAGAAATTAATTTTTGAATCAATTAAACAAAATCACAAAATTCAAATATTTGAATTTCTAAAAATGGCGCCAAGAACAAGCTGAAGAACACGCGCGTGTTCTTGGTTTCTCAGATTTGCATTTTCTATCCAATCTCCATGAATACGTAATCATATCATGCAATCCACATATCATTATGCTCGCCTCAACCTCACGATCATGTCTATGTACTTTAATTTCATTTAAATTAAACATACAACAAGAAATCACGAAGAGACCTCAAGAACCCTAATTTTTGCATGAAGGCTAGGATTTTTGATACACGATTTAAACAATGCAATTAATTAAGGGAAAACATTCCATGCATGATTATGAACATATGGCCAAATTATTGTGCGAGGAAATATGCATAGATTGAGAGATGACCAAGTATGTGCTTACCTCCAAGTCGTGACAGCAAGTTCAAAGTGATTTTTGATTTGGAGGTGTTACAGATGAGTTGTGATGATCTGAACAGCTTCCCTACACCCTATGGATTGTGTTTGGATGGTTGGACTTGATTGAAATTGGCTGGATCATTTTGTGGTACCTCAGCTGCACTTTGGTTAAAACCTTGAGCAACCAGCTGGTGATTTTGTGAAATTGATGTTTCAGAAGTAATCTAAGTGTTTGATCAGCTCATATGTGATGTATGTGAGGTGTGTGAGTGATTGGTTTGATTGGAATTGCTCTCAAACTCAAAACCCGATAGTGACTTGCCTTAGAAGGCAAAATTGGAGTGAAAGAAGAGATTTTGAGGAAAGCATCTGTTAGATGGCTTTGGTGTACTCAAACTGATCACAATTGAGCTCTATTTATAGTAGAGCAAGTTTGTTTTGGGATCCACAGTGAATGGCAACTGCAGCAGGTGTTTCCTCAATGTTGGCCAATGGAAATGAAAGTCTCCTCTAGCCATTGACTAGAGGTTAGAGCACAGAGCTATGGTCCCCTTGGTCTTGGATAAGTCTTGACTGATTTTAGATGAGAATGGCTCAGTCCATGCCACCTTGATGGTTTCATTGAATGCCTCATTCCAAATTTGAAGTCTTGTCCCTATTTTGGCAACTCTAGGTTCAACATGCTATTTCTTGTTCCATGGACTTTGGAGGCTTGGCTCAGTAATTGTCCCCTTTAGATTCAATCCTCTGAGGTGTCCAAGTGGATAGGAGCAATTGAATTTGGCTGATTTTGGAAAATCGACCAAAGTTGCAAATTCTGCCTTGCCTTGACAGATTTCAGCAGGGCAACTTGGCAATGTTGTATCTCATGGTGTAGGTTGAATTTGGCAATGTTCTTGGCCATTTTGGAAAGCTCTTACATGATACAACAATTGTTTGAACAAGTTTGGTTTTGATCTCTTTTGATTCCAAGTGAAAAATCCCCCTACATTTGGCAAAAAGTGAGGCAGAATCTGACTTAGTGAAAATTTCACTAAGTGTTGGAAAAAGTGACATTTTTACTTTTCAGCCACTTTGATCACTCCATAACTCAAAATCCTTAATGAATTGGAATGACTTGTAGTTGAAGTTTTTGTAGGTGATAATGAGGGCTACAAATCCATCTTTGGATGAGAAAAAATGGCCTTGTGGTTTAGGAGTTATGGTCCTCCAAAGTTGGTACCTTTGCCACTTTATTTTTAACTTAGAAAAATTTCTAAGTTTTATGGTTACCCCTTTTACAAGTTATCTCACTTTTCTTGATTTTTCTTGATGAATGATGATTCAAATCATACATTAACATCATTTTAGGGTTAAAAATCCATTTTGGTGAAAAATCTCAAAAAGTCAAAGTTGACTTTTGTGCACAGTTGACTTTTTATCAGATGAATTCTAAACTGTGCAATTCTTCAGGAAATCATCTCCTTGACCTAAATCAAACTTTATGGACATGTTCCATGGGTGTCATAGGGTATATTCAATCATGTATTAGGGTTTGGGAGCATGTCTTAGTCAAAAGTCAAAGTTACAGTTGACTTTTCTCTTAAAACCCTAATTGTGGTGCAGATGAAATTGAGACTTGTTGCTCAAGCTTCTTGGATCAATCCATTGTTCCAAATGGATCAATATGGTATATTAGAGACCCTCAAATCATGTCTTGAGGTCTTGGCTCATGGTTTGTCCCAAAAGTCAACTTAGGGGTGAATTAGGTCAAGAAACCCTAATTCCTGATTTTTTATGAATGCATCCCCTGAGGCAAAATTGACTTGATGCATGGGTTCATGAGGTTCCATGAAGTATATTAGGTTATGTTTTGGATCATTGCCTTGTGCCCAGATGAAAATTTCCATCTGGAGGCCCTGGTTGACGAAAACCCTAATTTGGTGACACTGTCGATCTTGAGACTTGATCCACCTAGAAGGGAGCAGCCTTGTGCTTAATCCTTTAAGTGGGAGTCCTTTTTGATCCATTGTGGATGTTTAAGAGATTAGACAAGTTGAAGATCATGTCATTCCTTGATTGATCTTTTGTCTAAGGCTCTGAGAGGGCTTGAAACCCTAGTTCTGATTGCATTGGATGCTCACCCATCTTTGGGGAGACTGATGAAGCATGATGGTTCATCCATATTGTGATGATGATTTTCACAATGATGGGAAATCTAAGTGGTCAAAATTTGGGGTATTACACCTTAGTAACTGAGACCAGATGTGATAGAGTGGATAATGTTGAGGATTTTGATGCTTAAGTCTTTTCAGTAGTGTGTCACTTATCGTTTTATGATATTTTGTATTGATATATCTCCGTTTCATGTATGATCACTAATGAATCAATGACATTGCCATATATGTTGGGTACTCTAAACTAATTTAATTAAGGTTGTGCTCTTAATTTATGTTTTGATTACCTTAAACTCGTTAAGATTAAGCTCAACCTATGGTTATTGATGGTTATCACTAAATGACGCGGATTATTCTTAACTGCTCAAATGCTGGCTCTATGTTCTATGTTGTTTAACATATCCAGAATATATAATGATTTTGATATGCTTAAATGCTTAAATGCTCATATGCTCTAGCACTTTTTGATGATGTCAAAAAGGGGGAGAAATGTAATGATTTTTGATTGAGAAAAGGAAATTTGAAAGAATGCTGAACTCAAACAAAGTACTCACATAAAAATGTGTTACTACTAATGTTTGTTGTTTGATGTTATCTGAGGAACTCTAAACAAGTTCACTAGGCATTCTAAGACAGGTTAAGAAAGAAGAACAGTGAAGTACACTTCGTGAACATGTGTTCAGAATCAGATCTACTCAGTACTGTTCAGAAGTTGAGAACTGTCTGAAAGTCAAAGTTTATCGTGATCTCTGTCTCACTTGGTTCAGAAGTTGTAAGCATTCTGAAAATATGAAATTCAGAACGCAAGAATCAGAAGAAGAAAACTCTGAAAGCAGTCAAGACAAAGTATACATCTCAAGATGCTTACTCAGAAGAATAGTGCAAATCAGAAGACAACGAGCTGTCTGAAGATCCGGATTGAAGATCCAAGAACAAGTAGTTCTGGTGTTTACCAGGAACCAATTGAAATGAAAATAATTTGGTATCAGACTAAATCAATAATTGGTAATTAGACTCAGTACACAAAGATTAGTATCGGACTCATCAATCAGAGCAAAGTTGTGAATTATTCACTGGTATCAATTCAGCACATTAAGGAAATACCTCTCAAGTAGTATGAGAATAAATTCTTCACTTGGTATCAGACTCAACATACTCTGGTATAAGACTCAGTACATCACGTGATATCAGACCAGAATCAAATCATGAGTACCAGATTTAGAATCAAATGTTGATTGATCACAAATATTAACCTTCAATTGGTATCTGATCAAAAAATCAAGCTTTGATGAACCACTAAGTTGTGACAATAACAAGGTTCTGCGATGAAGACCTGTGTTCAAAAGTCAAACTCTGAAAAGTCATGATCTTTATTGGTGATTAAAACTTAATATTCCTGAACTACGTTCTGAAAGATCCCAATATCTGACTTATAGAAATTAGGGGGAGACTACCCAGAAGATTCAAATGATAAATCCTATAATCTTCACAAAGTCTGAAACTCAGGGGGAGTTTCTTGAAAGACAATGTCTGTCTCTGATGAATAGCGAGGCTATGTTATCAAATAAGAACTGATCTGTTTGTGCTCAAATGAATCTGCTGAAAAGTAAAAATGCTTCAGAAGACTCTGAAGATTACAAGCTCTGATACGACCACAAAGGAACTGAGTTCTGAAGATCTGAAGATGGAAGTTATGATGAGCTAGTCCAGATGCTGAAGACTCTTTGTTTTCTTAAAGACAAGATAGAGAAGTATTCCTTTTTCTATTCTTCGTTTTGGCAACTCAAGTTGTTATTCTGTATGTCTTTGGATCATATAAGATTCTAGATGATCACAGATAAAACTTTGAGGATAACAAATTCAGGGGGAGCTATTGTTCCAAACTCTGAATATGTTTGTTTTGGTGATTACATTGTATAAAATGTTCAATCAAAATACTTGGTTTTGTCATCATCAAAAAGGGGGAGATTGTGAGAGCATGAATTGTCTCTACAAGTCAATCTATGTTTTGATGATAACAATAAGTATTTGTGAAAGAACCATTTTATGTTCTAACATGTGTTGTGTGCAGATCATATTCATAGAAATTATCATATCCAACAAGCACCAGCCTGATGAGCGAAATTGATAATATGCAAAGTTACTATGTGTGACACAAGTCGCAAGAAGCAACAACGCTTTTGTATCTGATCGTGATCAGTCAGATCCAAGGATACCAATATTGCTAATGCAATGCTCTTGTGGATGCTCTCTGAAAGTGATCGAGATTCTGAAGATTGCGAAGCTCCTGAAGAAGAGAACTGAAGTGCTGAAGACTCTCATGACTTGAAGTTTTGAAGGCGGAAGGCTCTGAAGACCAAGTGCAGAAAGACTCTAAAGACTTATGTGTTCTGAAGATTAGGGTCCTGAAGATCAAGTATTGAAGACTCTGAAGACAGATTCCTAATGGACAAGTTATGAAGTTTCGGAAGACTTGAAGAAGTAAAGGATAACGTGCTCAAAGACAAGTGCTGAAGTTTTGAAGACTAATTCCTAATATTCTTCTTCAAATAACTGAAGACTTGACATATCAGATATCCTGATTAAGAAGACTCTACTCATGCTTCATCAATTAAACATCAGAAGCCTCTGAAGTTCAAAAGTCAAATGTTACCGTTGTGAGTAACTGTACACGGCGCCCAAGAAAGATCTATCACTTCTCCCATAGCAAAAAGGAGATGTGTCAGTACAACTAATTATTACACAACGTCTCTTTTCCAACAGCCAACAATATTTCAAACGACTATATTTCTACTGGGCTATTTAAAGGAAAGTGTATTCGCTTATAAAGATGATCAAGTCCACAAAGCCATTAAGTCCACAAATTGGGAATTGATCACAGTCATTGTGTGAAGATAGCAACAACGATAAGTTCTCGTTGTAACACTTAGAATATCCAAAGCTATCACTATTTACACATGGCCATTGTTGTTGAAGCTCAAAGATCATCATTCAACACAACAACAATGAATTGGTATAGAAACTATTGATGATGAAGACAACATTGCAAATCAGTCAAGTCATCAACCACCTTCTCGTCAGCACTACATTGAAGATCTGAAGTAAGGAGTTGTTGCTCAAAGCTTGCTCACCCCGCAGACGAAGATGAGGAAGATCTACAAGATGTTAACAACTGTCAAATCATTATACATCTCTATAGTTTCTTAGAATAGCAAGGAGTTGTTGCTCACATCTTGCTTGAACACTTGTGTGTTCTTTGTACTAAAACTTAGGAGTAATCTGCTTGTTAAGAAGCATCTTTGTAATCTTCTGTATAACTAATTCTTGGTGAATTAGGATTCCTTGAGTGGTTAGTTTGACCGGAGTCTCGAGAAGACAATGGCGAGTGTCATTGTGGGAAAAGCCTGAAATAGGGTCAGTAGCGTTATATTCATTGCGATGAATCCCTGAACGTCTAGTTGTGAAAGCCTAGCAGTAGATCTTGCGAGATTGGAACCTGTAGGTCAATGTTCGTTATATTCATTATGTTGAATCCCTGAACGGTTCATTGTATGTTAGTCACAATGAGGTTGTGCAAGTGGTTAGTCACCGGCTGTTGCCCATGCATCTGTAATCGAGATTGATTATAGTGGATTAAGACCTTGTGTTCAAGGCGAAATCAGCTGAGGAGGGTGGACTGGATTAGCCTTTGTGGTGAACCAGGATATATCGTGTGTCCTTTACTCTTATGCTTAATGTTCTTATTTATGTTTCTATATAGAGTATCAGAACCCTACACAAGTAAGTCAGAACCTTGCAGCTTAACTCTGATAAGCTTCCGCACTGCAAGTTCTGAGAAATGGATCTTATGTTCAGACTCTTGTTAGTTCTAAAGCCTCATGCTTAGCAAGTCTGAATGTAACGTTGCCATTCAGAGTCTCTCAACGAACTCTGATGTAATCCTAAGTGATTCAACAACTAGAAACGAAAAGTAGTCAAAAGAGCAAATACACAATTTAAACCCCCCTTTCTTGCGTCTTTCTCGCACCTTCATTCACTCCATCTTTAAATTCAGAATTTGATTGTAATTCATTCCTCTTAAATTAATACTACATATTCATCCATTTGTTATCATACTACTTCTTTTTGGGTTGTACATAAAATCACAACCCTTACATTGTTGCTTTCATTCATCATTATGGCAGATACTACTTGTATGAATGAGTTGGAGGCAGCCATCCAAGTCTCAACGCTACAATGAAGAAATTCATGGAAGAGGAAGATATACGCCATGCTGAGTACGTGATATCACACGCAACTAATTCCTTGCTTATGGACCGCGTTGAGGAGAAATTGGTTGCACTTAAAGTGAGTTATGCTTCTAATGGTGGTTTGAACTTAATTCAGCAATCTTCGAAGAATCAATTATTTGGGATGCTTATAGAAATCACCGATAAATCGCAAGAGATCGATGCTTCTGATTTGCTGGATATTGAGGTCTCGATTACATCATACACGACTGCCGAGATAACTGGTTCAAAAGCTTTTAAAGAAACCTTTCTAGTTGTTGATGTTGTTAATTCGAGTAGTGATCGATTGATTGAACCATCAATTTTAGAATTTTATGGGGTTCCCATAATCAAAGGTTTTCCTACCTTCTTCGTCAAACTCTGTAGTTATAGCAAGCAACTGGGTTCTTCACCAATGATTGTCTTAGGAGATTTCAACATCATTAATCCGCTTACCCTGCCTACGATTATGTTATCGGATCCACCTGACTTAGTTTTCATTCTGCCGCCGCCTCTCGCACCTCCATGGCTACAACGTTCAGCTTACACAAGACCACTTAAGTCCCCACCCTCATCCAAGGTAAACAACCCTTCTCTTTATTTCCAATCTGAACAGAAGAATTTATTTGGAACTCAATCTCATAGTACACCACAATTGATATCCGAATTCCTAGTGTGTATGTGCTAACATGTTCATCATATGCTTATATCAATATTGTGTCCTCATGTGAAGTCCACCATCTGTTCGTTAAAATGCCCCTACCATTTGGTTTCTCTTGTGACACTTTTTCAAGTCTGTTGGGTATAATGCAAGTTCCTGCTTTTTTTGGACAAGTTGATATGGCCACTTGGAACTATACTGCAAGTTCTATTTTGTCTCATAATTATCATGAATTCATTAATTCTTCCCCATCTAGTGGACTTGTGCCCAAGTTTGGTTTAATTGCCTGTGTTGGATCATCCTCATTTCCAAATGATCTATATGTTAACTTTATTTATAATTCTCCTGGTATGATTTTGAATCGTAATGTGAGTTGTTGTGTTGTTGAGAGTCTTTTCTACTGCTGCCACATTGAACTCCTACTAGTATTATCCTTATCTCATGACCAAACCAAACTTAAGGGTCGGAATTTTCCGTCAATTTTGGTTGTTGAAAGAATTGGTCAAGTTAAACTAACGAAAATTCTGAGCTTCCATCATTTTGCTATGTTTAATGGGGGTGTTATGTATAACTTCACTCTTAATTGGATTTTGGATTGTAAGACCGTGCCAATGCAAAATAGTTTTGATGATTCTAGTGGTAATCACAATGTATATTCAAGCTACAAGCACATGGAATTGGGGATCTTAGTGGAATACAAGGAATTCTTTTATGACTCTTTTATTGGCTCTACATTGGAATTCTCTGGTTTTTCTCTTGGCTTGCATAAGCTTGTTAATAATGGTACCAATGATGCTGGTAGTTTTAACAACAGTGTTGTTGGACAACAGGCTGTTTTAGAAATTGTTGCTGGAGTTAGGACCAAGAAAAATGAGAGCAAAGAAGAAAAGTCTTTTCAGTTCCATAATGTGTTCCATTTGGGCAGTGAGAACCGTGTTGAGGAAACACCAACTTTAATTGACCGAAAGGACAATGTCTTTATTATATCCAAACCCAAGTTAAAGTATCTTGTTCTGCAATTGTACTTGGGATTGATATCAGATTCCATGGTTATCATTTTCTCTACAACCTGTGGTGGCATTGATTTTGCTTGTGATGGACAACCGGTTATAACTAGATATCTATTATCTTGTGATTTGAGTTTAGTCAGTGAAATGGTAGAAGTTGAGACAATTTCTCAATTTGGTGTCATCTCTTTGCTATTTGCGTTGGGTGTAGAGTTTTTCACAATAAAGCTTCGAGTTGTTAGGGCAGTGGCTATGCTTGGAGGTCTGCTGCAAATTCTTCTATTTATGTGTTTGTGTGGAATAATAGTTTCGTTATGTTATGGTAAATCATCTGAAGGAATAATTGTTGGTGCTTTTCTATCCATCTCTTCAACAGCAGTGATCTTGAAATTCTTAATGGAAAGGAACAACGTCAATGCCCTTCAGGTTCAGGTTATAATTGAACTCTGATTCTGCAGGATTGTGTTGTTGGTTTTCTTTTTGCACTGCTCACCGTCTTGGGTTTAAGAGCCAAGATTCTTGTACTTTCCAACACTACAATCAAAATGGTAGTGTTTGTTTCTAATGATGAGTTACTTAGTAAGGATCCAAGAGATTATTTTCTTCTCATTAAGAAGATCAACTTGATAGGGAGGTCACTGAAAGAAACTTTTATCACCAAATTGTGTTGTTCCAATTTCAACCTTGAGGACAAGGTTGATTTTTTTAATGGGGGCGGTAATGTTATGATTCAAATTGAAGAAAAGTCGTGTCATCAAAGTTAGTCATTAAAATGGTTAGAGAAAAGAGACACTTGTCACTTGATCCAACAATTAAGGGAATAAAGTTAACACTCATTCTATAAAAGGGAGCATTGATTTGAAACAAAGGCATAGAAGAAATTTGATGAAGTCACTCCTCTCTCTCTTTGGTACTCTCTTGTAGAGTAATAGCTTAAGTCTTGCACTTAACTTTCTTCTATCTTGCTTGTATTTCTATTTCCTAAATGAATTCACTCCATCTTTAAATTCAGAATTTGATTGTAATTCATTCCTCTTAAATCAATACTACATATTCATCCATTTGTTATCATATTATTTCTTTTTGGGTTGTACATAAAATCACAACCCTTACAGAATTTGTGAAGTATATAAACATAAGTTAGATTTGTATTAAATTAAATGAATAGTACCTCAAATTTTTGGTGGTGACTTTTGAAGTGCTGCAAATCAACACAAGTTCTCATTGTTAATAATATAAAACTTTACAACAAAATTATAAGCATAGTTTAAGACAGTTAAAGACAGTAACATGCTTGAGTTACAGAAATGCACAATAATGATATTATAATCATTTATATTATAAGATTGGAGAATGTTTGTATCAATAACACTATCCTAGAAATCTTTACCAAACTAACTTCATTATTGATGAAAGATTTCTAATGAAATATGTTAAAAATAGTGGCAGCAGGATAACGTAAAAGATTTTGTAACAATGCTTATAACCAACACACTAAAATGTTTCTAAGATTTATTTTCAGATCAATAATAGGGATTTAGGATGGCAAAGTTATTTAATAACAAGATTCAAAGAGCAAATGAAACTGAACACTCAATTCACATAATAACAAAAATTAATCAAATTTTTTATTATCAAGAAAAATTGATAAACAGTAGGAAATGAAATGCAACTATTGAGAATTAACTACATTAACAACTTCTTGGTTGAAATCACCAAGTTTTTGTTAAAGTAACATGCATACCTGGTAAATTGTTTAACGTCAACTATTCAGCGAGGCTCCCATTATGGCTCTCACTGAGCCTTCTGGGTGGACTAGGGTTAGAAGGAAGGGATTCAAGGGTTTCGCTAGAGGAGTTGGAGACATTTATCCTAGAGGGGGAGGAGGATGGAAACAAGGGAAGGAGGAGAGTGTTATTTCATCTTTTTATTTCTCAGAGTTCCCGGAGAAGATGTCAGCAGAGGAGATGTTCAAGCTTTTTAGTTCATTTGGAGTAGTGGTGGAGGTGGTCATACCTGGTAAAGGGTATAATTTTGGGAAAAGATTCGGTTTTGCTAGGTTTAGGGAAGTGAGGGATGATAGGTTGCTGGCGATTAAGTTGGATAACATTTGGTTTGTGGGAAGGAAGATTCATGTGAATATCCCGAGGTTCATTAGAACTATCAAGAAAGGGTTCGATGAGGAGGTTAGGCGTAGGGGATAGGGTAATGTCAAATGGAAGTCCGAGGACTGTCAAAGGTTCAAGAAAGCTTGTGGAGATTCAGATTCTATCGATAGAGGGAGAGGGGGTGTTGTTAGGGGTTCCTATGCTGATGTGGTGGCCGATAAGGCTAGGAAGTTTTCCTCAGGCAGGTCTATTTCGGACTTGAACTTTGTAGCGGATGAAGGGTTGCTGAAGAGGTATAAGGCAGCGTATGTTGGAGTGGTGGTCAATCTTGGATCGTCTTATAACATCCAAAACAGCTTCGAACTGGAGGGTTATTTTTCAGTCAAAGTCACTCCATTAGGAGCCAATCTTTGTCTTTTAGAGGAATCAAATGAGGGAGAAATTAATGACTTGATTCGGGAAGGTGAAACTTGGTGGAGACAATGGTTTTCTGAAATTCGGGAATGGAGGGAGGAAGACGTTGACGGTGAAAGGATGATGTGGATTAGATGCTTCGGTGTTCCTTGTCACACTTGGAATTTTGAATTTTTTGATATGTTGGCGAAGACGGTGGGAATGTATGTTTGTATGGATGAGAATACTATTAAAGGAGAGTGTATGGATGTCGCGAGGATCTTGGTTCGCACTCGGTATGCCATTGTTCTTAATGAATTTTTATCTGTTTTAATTAATGGGGTGGAGTTTAAGATTAAGATGGTGGAAGACGTTCAGGGTCCGCTTCGTATTTCTTTGGGCATGGTAGATTCTAAGAAGGTTGTGTGTTCATCTTCGTCTGTTTCTGAAAGTGTGTGGAGTAGGTTGGATAAGGAAGATAGTGTTGATTCTTGGTTCGGGGAAGACGAAGTTATTCCTGAGCGGGCTGGAGAAGCATCTGGTTTTGCTCAAACTAGTTTTGAAAAAGTTATGGCCCAGGTTGAACCAGATGTGGACGTTGAGGTTGATAAGTATACTTCAGTCTTAGCAGCTGAAACAGTACCTAGGACCTTGGATTTCGATGCGGCGGTGGAAGCAGCAAAGCAGGCTTTGCGATTGGACAATGTGTCTCGTATAGGTTTGGAAAGTCTTTCTTTGTCAGTTTGCCCAGATGTAATAGCAGCGGGTGGGGCCCAGGCTATGAATGATTTTGAGAAGGTTCATACGAGAGGGAAGAAAAAAGCTGTTAGGAAAAAGTCAAAATTTAAAAAGGTGGTGGATTTGACTGGGCCTAGTCTTAAAGTTAAGCCCATTTCCAAATCCAAAAAGGTGGGCCGAGTGTTACGTTCAGTTTCGGGTCATTCGGAGGATCAAATAGAAGAATTCTCTAATCAGTTGGGTTCAAAGGGCCTTTTGGTTGGGGATTTAGAAGCTTCTTCATGTCCGCCTTTGACTCATAATTTGTTGGATTTTGAGAATTTATCCGCTAGAGCTATGCTGTGTTGCGACTCTATTACGGATTCCGATGTCCTCAATTGTAATTCGAGATTGGTTGAGAATCTGGAATCCAACGTCGGTGCAACGGTGTGGAAAACAATTTCAAAATTAGGGGTGAAAGTAAAGGATGGGCTGAAGGATTTCTTGAACCATATTGCTGAGATGGAAGCTAGAGATAGGGGTATCAAGAGAGGAAAGAAGGTGAATTCTAAAGGTTTTCAATGATTTTAGGGTCATTGAACATCAGAGGGTGTGGAAACCTATCCAAAAAGAAGAGGCTTGCTTTTCTAATTAGGGTAGGTAATGCAGATATTTTCTTTATCCAAGAGTCTAAATTGGCTTATGTGGATGTCAGTGTTGTTTCTGGTGTGTGGAGGCATGGTGAAGTAGGGTGGTCGTTTAGTAAAGCTAATGGCCTTTCAGGTGGTATTATTACCATGTGGAATGCTAGTATGTTCTTTTCGGAGTTCTCTTTTATGGGGGAGGGATATCTTGGCGTCAAACTTAAGTGGAAGAATGATTGGTACTATGTTGTCAATGTTTATTGTGGGTGTTCGATGGCGGCTAAACGAAAGCTTTGGGAGAGTCTGAGATGTTTGAAAGAGAAATGGCAGGATGGTATTTGGATCGTCGGAGGGGACTTCAATGCAACTGTTGTGGCAGAGGAAAGAAAGGGTGTTTCCAAGTCTAATTTTACAGTAGAAAATAGGGAGTTTGCTGACTTTATCGATGATTTAGGGTTGGTTGACCCCCCTGTTATGGGAAAGAAGTTTTCTTGGTTTAGTGGGGATGGAAGGAAGATGAGTAGGCTGGACAGGTTTTTAGTGGATGTTCCTTTCTTAATAAGTGGGGTATGATCGGTCAATCGATCGGCAATAGGGATATTTCCGACCATTGTCCCATATGGTTGAAGGTTTGTAAGATTGATTGGGGTCCCAAACCCTTCAAGACGAATGATAGCTGGTTTGAACATGAGCAGTTCCTCAGGTTTGTGAAATAAAAATGGTCTAGCTATATAGTTCCCGGGCATAGTGATTATGTTATTAAGGAGAAGTTCAAGTTATTAAGGAGAGATTTGAGACAATGGAGCAAGGAGGTCTTCGGTTGGTACGATCTCAAGATAGAGGAAGATGTGGAGGTTCTAAATGAATTGGATTGTGCTTTGATTTCTGTTGTGAAAGAAGAGGTTGTTTCGTTGGTGGAGCGAAGGTCTAAGGCTTGTGGTGATATGTGGCGTAATATGAATATTAAAGAGAATTTGCTGTTGTAGAAGTCGCGGGCTAGTTGGCTCAGCAAGGGTGATGCAAACTCCAGAGTTTTTCATAGTTGGGTTAAGGGTAGAAACAAGCGAATTCACATTGGGGCTGTTATTTCTGAAGTAGGAGTTGTGGAATCCGTTTCTGAAGTGAAGCAGGTGGTGAGAGATTTCTTCTGTAGTAAATATGTTGAAGTTGATCTGGTGAGGCCTGTGTTTGAAGAGGTCATTTTTAATCGGTTGTCTGAGGAAGATAGTGTTTATCTTGAAGCTCCGTTCTTAGATGAAGAGATTAGGAATGCAGTTTGGAGCTGTGAGGGTTCTAAAAGTCCTGTTTCTGACGGGTTTACTCTGGGTTTTATGAAGAAGTGTTGGGACATTATTGGTGAAGATGTTTGTAGTTTTGTTAAGGATTTCCATTCTTTTGCGTACTTGCCCAAGGCAATCAATTTCGATTTTCTGACCTGGATCCCGAAAGTGCATAATCCTTTGGAGCTCAATGAATTTAGGCATATTTGTTTGGTTTCCTGTCTGTATAAAATCATTGTGAAACTTCTTGCTAACATATTGAAATCAGTGGTGGGTAGTTTGGTGTCACAGAACCAAATGGCGTTTGTTCCGGGAAGGAGTTTGTTAGATGGAGTCGTGGTGGTAAACGAGGTTATCAACTTTGCGTTCAAGGAGAAAAAAGAGTGTGTTTTATTTAAGATAGATTTCGAAAAGGCATATGATAATGTCAATTGGGATTTCCTTCATTTTGGTATGTCGAGGATGGGTTTTGGAACTACTTGGATGAGGTGGATGGAGGCTTGTGTCTTCAAGGGTTTTATTTCGATTTTGGTTAATGGAAGTCCTTCAGCTGATTTCGAGATCAAGAAAGGTTTGATGCAGGGGGATCCTCTCTTTCTGTTTCTCTTTGTTTTGGTTGTAGAGGGGTTGACTAGAATGATATCTAAAGCTGTGGAAGTGAAAATGTTTAGTGGTTTTAAAGTAAACGAGGCAACGAGGGTGGAAGTTGTTCAATTTGCTGATGATACCTTAATGGTGTGTGAGGGAGGGTGGAAGAATATTTGGGGTCTGAAGGCGATTCTGCGGGGTTTTGAGTTAATTTCAGGATTGGGCATGAATTACCACAAAAGTCGAATTATTTGTATTAATGTCAGCCAACACTTTCTCCTTACTGCAGCAAATTTCCTTTCTTGTAAAGTCGATACGCCTTCCTTTACTTTCTTGGGGATTCCGGTTGGGTGTGTCCTAGGAGAGTGTCCACTTGGAAGCCGGTTCTAGAGAAGATAAGGTTTAAGCTGACTTAATGGAATGACAGATTGTCAAACATGGCTGGGAGGCTTGCCCTGGTCAATTCCATTCTATCCAGCCTTCATGTTTTTCTTTTTTCTTTCTATAAGGCGCCGACTTTGGTTTGTAATGAAATCAATAAGATTCATAGAAGATTTCTGTGGGATGGTTGTGGTTCGGATCGAAAGATCTCATGGGTTAACTGAGAGGTGGTGTGTTGTAAAAAAGAGGTGGGAGGGTTAGGGATTCGACGGATGAAAGAATTCAATCTGGCTCTTCTTAACAAGTGGAAATGGAAGATTCTGTCGGGGACGGAAGTGTTATAGAAGAATATTCTTAGGGCTAGGTATGGTAATTTGGAGCATTGGGTTTTGCAAGATTCTTATCATTGGAAGAAGGGTTGTTCTAGCTGGTGGAGTGATTTGCTTAAGCTGGCCGATAGCTCCAAGCTGGGGTCTTGTGCCTTATCCTTTGCTGACAGTGTGAAGTTTGATGTTGGGGATGGCTCTAAGGTTCCTTTTTGGTTTGCTAACTGGTTTAGCTGTGGTCCCTTGGTTGTTAATTTCTTTGATATTTTTTGTTTGAGCAATGCTAAACAGGTGAGTGTTGCTGAGATGGGAGTTTGGGAGGGAGACGAGTGGGGCTAGAACCGTTTCGGTGTTCCTGCTGACCTGCAGAATGTAATCGGTAACAGGTTGTTGGAGATGTCGGAGGTTCTGAAAGATTTTAGGCCTTATATGGCTGGAAAAGATGTTGTGAAATGGGCAGGTTGTAAGCATTTCTCTTATGAAGTTAAAGAAGTTTATAGGCAATTTTCGGAAGTGGTTTTGAAGAAGACGACGGTAGATCAAGATAGAGGGTTTTCTCTGTTATGGAGGCTTAAGGTTCCGGAGAAGGTAAAAGTCTTTGGATGGAAGATATTATGGGGGAGAATTCTGTCTCGTGTTGCCCTTAGGAAACGGGGGATCGATGTTGACATTTCTTGTGTTCTTTGTTCTGAGTATGATGAAGATTGTTCGCATCTGTTATTCTCTTGTGTTTTTTCGGCTAACGTGTGGAGGACGATTGGGAATTGGTTAGGAGTTGGGGCTGTTTTTAATGGCGACATTAATTTGTTCTTTTTGGCATGGTGTGCAGGAGGTGGGAGAATGATAGGGAGAGGAGTTGTTTGGTTATTGGTAGCTTGGGTTTTATGGAAGGAACGCAATAATCGCATTTTCAAATCGATAACTTCGACGGTTGACGATGTGTGTTGGCTCATAAAAATTTTAGCTTGGAGATGGGATCCTATTAGAAATATTCTTTATTCCAAGTCTAGCTTCTTAGAATTTTGTAATGATCCTTTTCAATATTCTTGATAAGACTTGGTTGAGAATATTTCCCTCTTTGTATAAGGGTTGGAATACCCCTTGTATTCTTAATTATAAATTGCCTTTACAAAAAAAACATAATAACAAGCTGATAAAAGTCAAGTAAAATTAGAAAACCATGCAGCCGCAATTGCTTGTCTCTTTCATATAACTAAAAAAAATAGATGAAATTGAAATTGAAATTAAATGAAAAACTTCACAGTTCATGATTGGATGAAACCCTATATGGCTATATTGTTTGGGGAAGAAGAGAAACAAACCTGATATATTTTACTCTCAAAAGCTGTTTTAGAAATAGCTGATATTTTTATTGTGTAAAATTAATTACCAAAAGGAAAGTGGTTTAGTGGTAAAGAATTGTGTTGTTCACCCAAGTGAACCAAGTTTGAATCTTGGTGTGGGCAATATTTTGGTAACCTTTTTAATGAGCATATCCACACCAGCACCATGTGATAAATAGGACAATTCACCTCAGTTGCCACGTCCTCTTCTTCTAATGCCGTTATACATATTTTACAGAAATGACTTTTTTGATTGAGGACCAAAATGGACCCCGAGGTATAGGTAAGGGACTAAAAAGGGTATTAAGTCTTTCTTTTAAGTGAGTATTGTTTGTTGAATTATTTCTGAATTTATGGAAAAAATTCGGAGCAATTTGAAACAGTAGCTTACAGAGTGTCACCTGATAGGCTGGAATACTTACCACTATAGTGCAACCCTAAAAATCAACAAACAAAAAACAAAAAAATCTAACAAGACTCTATTATTGGTTAAAATAGACAAGAGTCCTCGGTAACGACGCCAATTTGATCCGCTGTCTCACACGGGTCAAAAATGAGTAAATAAAAATTGTAGTGTAGAGAAGCGACACTCAAGAGTCATATCACAAGGACTCTTGGATGATTTTTACTAAGTGATTGGAACAAAAGGGGGCTGTTAGGTTTCGATTAAGATCATAATTAAAAGAATTTGATTATGAATAATATTGACAAATTAATCTACCGTTCGGTCCCCAACTTATCATCGATCAATACCCTAACAGTTATGATATCCTTTTTTATTACAGCAACAATACCAAGCGTATTGATACTAATATATGATATGTGTTACGAATTTTTGAATTAAGCAAACAAATTATGAATTAAGCAAATGGATTAGTCATACATGAATTAAGCAAACACGGTTACAAAACATATATCAATAAAAATAAATCAATTCTAATCTATAAGCAACAATGGAAACCAAATTAAGCAATCCAATTTACAAAGAGAATTAAAAAGGAATTTAAATTGCTTTGGAAGTTATAAGAAAAACCACAAAGTGGATGGAGACCGATTATAGCAGATTAATTCATAGGGCGTTAGTTCTCCATAGATTTCGTACAAAGTTCTCTTTTTTCGTGAATGCTGAATAATCAACCTAAAATTACTAATTTGTTTAAATAGAGCAAGGGAATTCGGGCCTTATAGAAACCGACCCCAAAAAAATAGAAAATCGGCCCAAAAACTAAGTATTTTATTAAGTTTGAATTGAAAACAAATTATGCGTCTCTTCTGCAACCCTTATTTTCTTTTCACTTCAACACAAAATTTGTAGCTTATCCTCTCAGATTTCCAACGCATATTAGAACGTGTCAATATAATTCTCATAGCTCAAGCTATGACATGCACAACGAGAAAGTGTAAATAACTGTTTATTCATAAAATAAACAGAAATCAAGTTAACTTTAACAAACCTATTAAAAGCAATTAAAATAATATGAGAAGTCATATAAAAGTCTTAGCATAAAGTAAAATATAATGTATTAAAATACCCTGATAATGGATATGCATTCATTTTTTGATTTTAATGTTTTGTAGAAAATATAGGATGAGAGACACCATATTTATATAAGTTTTGGATCACTTTGGACCTTAGAAACCTTATCCTGTCATCAAGGCACTTTTCAGAGATGCATGTCCGAATACACCCTATTTTTTTTACGAAAAAAGGTGTTTATGGATATTCACATTTGTAAAGTGCCCTGTTATTTTTTCTTATTTTAAATTTAGTATGGGGTGTATTTGTTTATGTATATATGGAATCACCCCTGAACCACAAATAGACCATAAACTGTGTAAACATAAATAGAAGATGTAAACCATAAAATTTATAAACATAAACAATTGACATTTACACCTTCATTGCTAAATATATATTACTTATGTATTAAATCATATCGAGATTACATTGTTGACAACAAGACATTCAAAAAAAGTGTATCGTTTACAATCTAAAATGTATCAAAAGATGCATCACTGTTAAATGTAAAATATGACTTAAATTGAACCATCTTTCTTGGCATTTTTCAACTTATTTCTCATGTTTTAATGGATTTAGTTCTTGTTCTTTTGTGATTCTTCAACATATTGCAAATACCTTTGGATTCTTTGATGTTTGTGTTATTGTGCAGAATATAGGCATAAAACATCAATGATTAAGACACAAATAATTGGACAAGGAAGCCAAACAAATGAAGAGGAATCAGTAGGTTCGCAGTGCGAACAACAACAAGATCGCTTTAGCGACAATTTGATAGAAAATCGCGCTTAGCCCGCTTTCCAGCGCGGGTTCAGCACCATTTTGGACCCAAGGCAGTAGCTGAGGCTTTCAGACCGCGCTTAGTGCGCTCTCGCTGCGCTTAACACGCTTTCTGTGTTTTTTCCGCCTTTGAACTGATCGCGCTAAGTGCGCTCTGCTGGCGCTTAGCACGGTGCCACTTATATGCACTTTTTATAACTTGTATATAAGGGAACTTGCTACATATTTTCAGTATCCAACTTTATCTCTCTTCATTCCAAACATATTTTAGAGAGAGAAACAGAAACCCTAAGAGGGAGAAGCTAAAATCAAAGGAAATCGGAGCTTAATCTTCGAGTAAGTAGCTTCGATCTCTTGTTGGGGTTGGATGTAATCGATCGGTACCTTAGGTATTTCTTCTAATCTTTATATTATGAACTAGTTTTTATTCACTGTTAATGTTGTCTTTGATTTCATATTTATGGTTTTGAGTGTGTGTTGAGATATCTCTTTCAAATCCTAGATCTAAGATATTCATCTATCAATGAGAAAACTCTAGATATAGATTTGTGAGTTGATATTTACTAGTATCAAGCTTTTATATTATTGTGTTGATTGTTAGCATGAGACATCATTTAGTGATTAATATGATAATGCCCACGCTAACGCTTTAGACATAAAAGGTATTGTGAGGATGCGTGATTATAGAGATGAAGAACTATGCTCACATACATAAATTAGTTGAATACATGTAAAAAGGGTTAAGTGTATGTACGTATTCTGATCACGGTGTTTTATATGAAGCAATCATTTATCTGATTTGGGTGTCATCTTTGTTTACCTGTTTATCTTTGATTTGAACCGCTATAGACATATACTCTTCAGATCTGGATCTAGGATGAATACCTGTTAGGTTCTAAACTCTAGAAATAGATTTAGATTTAACATTCGCGTGAGTATCAGTTCTTAATGCCATGTGTTGTGAGTTGCGTGAGACATCACCAATGAGATAATACGGTTGTTCTCTCGACCTTGCGTTAAACATAACCTCGGTTGTGGGTGATACGTGAGGATATTAGACGAATGATTGATTTGTGTTTAACTGGTCAGAAGAATGCACGTGTTATCAATTGATGAAAATCCCAATCCCAACAAGGCTCCGTTTATTTTAAGTTTTTACTTTATATTTTCCGTCTTTATATTTTCCACTTTTATCTATTGTACCTTGAATCTTTTAACCAAAATTTGTCACAACAAGCTTAGAAATGTAGAAACCGTTGAACGACATTTGATCCCTAGTACCGATCCCTGTGGATACGATAAAACCTTGAATTCTTCCAAACTTACTTTTGCTTGCCGATTTACCGCAGCAACAATCACCGTCTAAATCTTCTACTGGTTCCTCCTTCAACTTTTCCTTATTTTATTCTCTTTAAATCTCGCTCAATTTGGTAAACTCTACCATCCTTTCTAGAAAGTGATTCGACCAAGTTTCCGCCTCTTTTATGGATTGTCTCGTCCACTCCAATGATGTACTTGGCATAGGACACCTCAGTTTCAAACAAACCTCAATAAAATGTAGATATTTTGAAAGCCACCCAATACACATGATGCGTCCAGATGGATATTGAGGCGGGCCACTCCGAAGTGGAGAAAATGTCTCTGAGAAACCATATCTTGTTAGATTGATACACACCCTGTTAGCTATATGCACTTGCTATAAGATGACCCATTTTAGGGAAGCGTGTCCATTTTGACTCTGGTACGGGATAACTAATACAAGGAATAAGAGCATCGTGAATTGCATCAAAATGTTCTTTTTTCCCGTATATCGATGTGTAGAATTCCCTATGCGCCATCAACTCTTTCAAAAGTTATTGGCGAAAAAGAAAGTGATTCTCCTCTCCTCTATCTAGCAAGCTGGATATGGCCTGATAACCACAATTACCATCACCTTTAACCTTTACAATTAACTCAATGTGCTTGTTGTAACACCTTAAACCCCCGCGTAAAATAATACAATTGTTAGAGTAAAAAAATTCATAAAAATTCAACATAAAGGGTGTCACTCTCCAACATACACCTGCTCATACATACGACATGTAACACATAGTTATCATTAACGGTACCAACAGAATCATACTTAAATATTTTTCTCATGGGGCAGCGAAAATTCAACTAAAAACATAACATGATTGAACCACAAAACCAACAACAATTAAACAAAAGTAATGGCGACAACAAAATAAATAACAATAAGCATTCCATTATCCCCAGTGTTACACATCAGAGCAAACGCCGACTCAAAACATAAACTGAAGGACTTCATCTTCACTAACTGTAACTCCGCACTATTCTTGATTATCTGCATGTTACCCACGTGGAGGCAACATTCAAACAGAAAGGGTGAGATTCTAAATCAACGAAAGAAATGCATATTATAAATATAAAAGCATATAATCATTATACAATTCACCCTATGATTACGACATCAAAACAATTACAATTTCCCATCCAAGCAGACAATCAAATAATCAACAACACAACACAACACAATGCAATGCAATGAGACTCATAACTCGACTCAATGCATGTGGTACCAATTCGATCCCTTTTTCATGATCATAATTCCCGTCGAAATTTCCATATAAGTCGCTCACACCCCACATGGGCACACGACACCCGTAATTGGTCACACCCCACATGGGCACACGATTACCTCAACAACAACAACAACAATACGATTCCATTTCAATGAATCCGAATAAGGCGCTCACACCCCACATGGGCACACGACTTATCACACAACTTATGCACACATGCTATGCATCAACGACAACATACAATGATGAACAATACATATGACCTATCATATAGCCAATGCATCACACCACAATTGTCCAACATGCAGCATATACTTGTCAAAGCATACAACAATCACAATCCATAGATACAACACACATTCATCCAACCGAACACAATATTTCCACGTTCAACACATCGCAATGCACATAGGAACATAACTAACACATCGAATAATTATAATTCTGGCGATGAAAATAATTTTAATAGAAAGTGCACGAAGCCAGCTTTCCAACGATTCGAACGGCGACTGAAACGGACCTACGAATCAAAAGATACGAATTTTTTTAAGTTTTAGAAGGTTCAGTTCGTTTCAGTTCTGCTCGCCTGATGTTCGCCCAGCGAGACGCCAGCGAATCCACTTTCGCTTGGCGAAATCCCCTTTCGCCCAGCGAATTCCCCTTTCGCCCACTGCTCGCCCGACGAAGCAGGAGTGAAATCATTCCCCCATACAAATTCTAGTAGCACTTGTTTTTCACTCCCCTCTCGCCTCTTAGTTTCGCCCGGCGACCTCCCAGCGAGATCACTTTGCCTGGCGAGACGACCCGTTTGCCTGGCGAAAATGCGCGAATCAGCAACCCTGCAGTTGCGATTTTGCACTATCCCTGCCCTAAAATTCTTACGAGTTCAATATCGTTCAACCCCAAAAATACATAGCAATCACAAAGGAAATCATACAACAACAACATATATCATTTAAACTCACTCTCAACACAGAATCACAATTCAATCTATCAATTTATATAATTTTCACATTATCAGAATCATCGACACACAACCGAAATAAAATAATCAAAACAAATAGAGAGATGCATAGGGATGAACCTAACAATTTATCTACCCTTATACATGCATTATTCATCCCTTAAGTGATTAAAGAACCCCACCCTTACCTTAGTGACGATTCTTCGAAGGTTCTCTAAGCCCTAGCTCTGCTCCTCCCTTCCATTCCTCTTTTCTCCCAAAAATGTGATCGTTCCCCAAACTAATTCTCCCATTTTCCAATTTTCTCTTTTTCCTACTATAACCCTTAGACCCCTATTAAGTTTTTCCTTCCTTGCCCTTACTAATTCTCATGAATAGTCCACTTTGCCCTCCTTATTCTTGTTATTATATTATATTATTATTATTATTATTACTAATACCCACTGTTTAAAATAATAATAATAATCAATATTTTAATTAATTTAATATTATTCGACTAATATTATGATCAACCAAATATTACTAATATAATTTAATTAGTACTACTCTCTACACCACCAAGTTCTACATAATTGGTCACACACCCCCAACCTCTTAATCTCCATAATTCCAAGGTCACTACCCCATACTAAGGGTAGCCCAAACACAACCAAAACACACATAATCACACACATATACACTTCATATAATTTTAATTACGAAAAATAAATAAAATAAATCGGGGCGTTACAACTCTCCCCCACTTAGAATATTTTCGTCCTCGAAAATTTACCTCATACGAATAACTCTGAATACGACTCTCGCATCCTACTATCTAATTCCCACGTCATATTTCCACCAGTAGTGCCTCCCCACACTACCTCCATAAGAGTGATCTCTTTACCTCTCAATTGCTTTACCTCGCGGTCTTCAATCCGTATTGGTAAGGCCTCAACCGTAAGGTTATCCCTTACCTCCACATCATCCATCGAAATCACATGTGATGGGTCCAGAACATACTTCCGAAGTTGTGACACATGGAACACATCGTGCAAATTCGACAATTGGGTGGCAATGCCACTCTGTAGGCAACAGGCCCAACTCTTGCAGAAATCTGATATGGACCAATAAACCGAGGAGTAAGCTTCCTCGACTTCAACACACGTCCAACACCGGTCACCGGAGTGACTCTAAAAAACACATGGTCTTCTTCTTGAAACTCAAGATCTTTCCTCCTCTTATCATGGTAGCTCTTCTACCTACTCTGTGAAGCTTTTATCTTTTCCCGAATCAGCTTCACCTTTTCAGTAGTCTGCTGAACAATCTCAGGTCCAAGTACTACAGTCTCTCCAGATTCATGCCATCACAAAGGCGCCCGACACCTCCGACCATACAAAGCTTCAAAAGGCGCCATTCTAATACTGGAGTGATAACTATTATTATAAGTGAACTCAATCAACGACAAATGGCTATCCCAAGCACCTCCATGTTCAAGCACACAAGCCCTCAACAAATCCTCCAAAGATTATATATTTCTCTCAGTCTATCCATCCGTCTGCGGGTGATAAACCGAACTCAATCTCAGTTTCGATCCCAAAGCTTCTTGCAAACTCTCCCAAAATCTAGAAGTGAACCTTGGATCTCTATCTGACACAATACTCAATGGAACTTCATGTAACTTCACAACACCTGAATATAAATCTCTGCCAGCCTCTGCAAAGGAAAACTGATATTAATCGGAATAAAATGCACTGACTTCGTCAGTCTATCCACCACTACCCAAATGGCATCATGCCCTTTTGGAGTATTAGGCAACCCAATCACAAAGTCCATAGAAATGTTGTCCCACTTCCACTCTGGAATATCTAACGGTTGCATCAAACCAATAGGTTTCTGATGTTCCACCTTCGATTTCTGACAAGTCAAACAAGCATACACAAACTTAGCCACATCACGCTTCAATCCAGACCACCAAAATATCTTCTTCAAGTTTTAATACATTTTTGTAGCTCCTGGATGGATACTCAAGCTACTCTTGTGACTTTCTTCTAGAATCATTCTTTTTAACTCAGGATCATCAGGAATATAAATCCTATCACGGAATCTCAACACACCTTGTTCATCTACTCTGAATTCATTACTGGCTACCTGATCATTTCCAATCATCAAATCCACCAGTTTTACATCCAACTTCTAACCCTCTATGATACTATTAAGAAATTCATTGTTGATCTTTAGCATACCCAACATCACACTATGCGGTGTATGTTCGCAAACTAAACTCATATCTCTGAACTGCTCAATCAATTCAAACTCTTTAACCATCATAGCCGACATATGTAAAGACTTTCGACTCAGAGCATCAGCCATGATATTCGCTTTACCGGGATGATAGTTCAAGCCAAAATCATAATCTTTTAAGAATTCTAGCCACCTTCTTTGTCTCATATTCAACTCCTTCTGATCAAACAGATACTTTAGGCTCTTATCATCACTATACACTTCAAATCTGGAACTACAAAGATAGTGCCTCCAAATTTTCAATATGAATACCACTACAGCTAATTCCAAATCATGAGTTGGATAATTCCTCTCATGGACCCATAACTGTCGGGAAGCATAAGCCACAACCGTACCATCCTGCATTAACACACCTCCTAAACCCATCAAAGAAGCGTCACAATACACCACAAACGGTTCATTTGGTTCGGGTAGAATCAAAACCGAAGCTGTAGTCAATCTCTTCTTCAGCTCAATGAAACTCTTCTTGCAGTGAACATCCCACACAAACGCTTTACCTTTGCAAGTCAACTGAGTCAACAGAAGTGCCAACTTCGAAAAGCCTTCAATAAACCTACGGTAGTAACCAGCCAAACCTAAAAAGCTTCTAATCTCAGTTACCGACTTCGGAGCCTCCCACTGTAGAACTGCATCTACCTTGGATGGATCCATAGCAATGCCATCACCTGAAATAACATGACCTAGAAAACTCACCTCTCTCAACCAGAATTCGCACTTAGATAACTTAGCATATAACTTCTTTTCCTTTAACACTTGCAGCACGATCCGCAAATGCTCAACATGCTCCTCTTCTGACTTAGAATATATTAGAATGTCGTCAATATAGACAACCATAAATTGGTCCAAGTAAGCATGAAAAATTCGATTCATATACTCTATGAATACACCAGGTGCATTAGTAACTCCGAACGGCATCACCATATACTCATAATGTCCATATCGGGTTCTGAAGGCGTCTTCTGAATATCTTCATCCTTCACTCGTATCTGATGATAACCCGACCTCAAGTCAATCTTGCTAAACACACGGGCACCCACCAGCTAATCCATCAAGTCATATATTCTTGGAATTGGATACTTGTTCTTAATTGTTACTATATTCAGCTGTCTGTAATCGATACACAACCTCATACTGCCATCCTTTTTCTTCACCAACAACACCAGAGCTCCCCAAGGCGATACACTTGGTCTCACGAATTTCTTTTCTAACAACTCTTCCAATTGCTTCTTCAGCTCTGTTAATTCTGATGCCGACATCTTGTATGGTGCTATAGAAATAGGTCTGGTATCAGGGACAAGATCAATAGTAAACTCCACTTCTCTCTCTTACGGTACATCAGCAATATCATCCGAAAACACTTCTGGAAACTCACGCACTACTTACAATTCATTAATCACCGACTCACTCTCCACTGACAAGGATGCAAACAACGCAAGCACTTGAGCTTCTTCCTCTAAGAGCTTTCTCAACTCTCTAGCAGATAGAAAGCCATCTTCTTCCTCTTCCTCGGGAGCAAGAAAATGCACCAACTTGTTAAAACAGTTAATATGAACATGATTGAACTCCAACCAGTTCATACCCAAGATCACATCAAGATTTCCCAACGGTAAACAAATAAGATCCACACCAAAGTCCTTATCAAAGATTGATAGTGGACAATTCAAACAAACTAGGGAAGTGGTCACCGATCCCTTTGTAAGAGTTTCGACGACCATCTCTCCCTTCATGGGAGAAACAACAAGGCCTAACCTTCTCAAACAATCAGCAGCAATAAAAAGTGAGTAGCACCAGTATCAATAATAGCAATCAAAAGCGTATTATTAATGTAACGTGTACCTCTGATCAGTCTGTCATCACTGGAAGTCTGAGTCCCTGTCAAAGCAAACACCTTTCCTCTAGTTGAAGCTTGCTTCAGCTTCTGGCAATGAGTACTAATATGGCCTTGTTCTCCACAGTTGTAACAAGTCACCACCTTAACCTTGCAGTCAGCAATCAGATGTCCTGCTTGTCCATACTTGAAGCATTTCTTCACGTCACTCGTGCACTTATTGCCACGATGACCTAGCTCACCACACCTGTAACATTTAAGAGGAGCAGGGGCACCTCCCCCACTCGGCTTCTTGCCTTCAGCGAATTTCTGTTTACCTTTCTCAGCTGGAGCTGCATAAGGCTTCCCACGGTTCATCGGTTGTTTTCCCCTTCTCTCGGCCAGCCCTTTATAGTGAGCCGATCGAGCTTTTCTATCTTCCTCAAAGATCCCACAACAATCCACCAAATCTGGAAACCTTCTGATTTGCTAATAACCAATCGCCTGTTTGATCTCTGGTCTCAATCCATTCTTAAACTTGACACACTTTGAGAACTCAATAATTGCCGCAGTGTAATGAGGGTAAAACATAGCCAGGTCTGAGAATTTGGCAGCATACTCTGTAACCGTCATGTTACCCTGCTTTAATTCCAGAAAGTCAATCTCTTTCTTCCCTCAGACATCCTCAGGAAAATACTTCCTTAAAAACTCCCTGCTGAATACAACCCAAGTGATTACCTCTCCTGTTGCTCCAAACAATAGACGAGTGCTAACCCACCAGTCGTCGGCCTCCTCCGCCAGCATGTGAGTACCTAACTACACCTTCTGTGCTTCAGAACATTCCATAACTCGTAAATTTTCTCGATCTCCTTGAGCCAAGCCTGCGCTCCATCTAGGTCATATCTTCCCTTGAAGATAGGCGGTCTATTCTTCCGAAACTCGTCATTCTCACCAGGATGAGGAGGTTCTGTACTGCCTGAGCAATAGCTTGCAAAGCAGCAGCATCGTTCCTTTCAGCCATTCTAAATCAGTTACGCATCAACAACAGAACACAATGGTTACGGAAACGACATCGATAGTAATCAACTGTCACACGACAATAACTCGACAACTTGGCCGGACGGACCGACCAGCTCTGATACCACTATTTAACACCCTAAACCCCCACGTAAAATAATACAATTATCAGAGTAAAAAAAATTCATAAAAATTCAACATAAAGGATGTCACTCTCCAACACACACCTGCTCATGCATACGACATGTAACACATAATTATCATTAATGGTACCAACATAATCATACTTAAATATTTTTCTCTTGTGGTAGCGAAGATTTAACTAAAAACATAACATGATTGAACCACATAACCAACATCAATTAAACAAAAGTAATGGCGACAATGAAATAAATAACAACAAGCGTTCCATTATCCCCAGTGTTACACATCAGAGCAGACGCCGGCTCAAAACATAAAGTGAAGGACTTCATCTTCACTAACCGCAACTCCGCACTATTCTTGATTATCTGCGCGTTACCCACGTGGAGGCAACATTCAAACAGAAGGGGTGAGATTCTAAATCAACGAAAGAAATGCATAATATAAATATAAAAGCATATAATCATTATACAATTCACCCTATCATTACGACATCAAAACAATTATAATTTCACATCCAAGCAGATAATCATATAATCAACAGCACAACACAACACAATGCAATGCAACTCGACTCACAACTTGACTCAATGCATGTGGTACTAATTCGATCCCTTTTTCATGATCTTAATTCCCTTCGGAATTTCCATATAAGTCACTCACACCCCACATGGGCACACGACACCCGTAATCGCTCACACCCCACATGAGCACATGATCACCTCAACAACAACAACAACAACAACAACAACAATATGATTCCATTTCAAGGAATCCGGATAAGGCGCTCACACCCCACATGGGCACACGACTTATCACATAACTTATGCACACATGCTATGCATCAATGACAACATACAACGACGACCAATACATATGAACTATCATACAGCCAATGCATCACACCACAATTTTCCTACATGTAGCATATACTTGCCGAAGCATACAACAATCACAATCCGTAGATAAAACACACATTCGTCCAACCGAACACAACATTTCCACGTTCAACACATCGCAACGCACATAGGAACACAACTAACACATTAAATAGTTGGAATTCTGGCGATGAAAATAATTTTAATAGAAAGTACACAAAGCCAGCTTTCCAACGATTCGAACGGCGACTGAAACGGGCCTACGAATCAAAAGATACGAATTTTTTAAGTTTTAGAAGGTTCGGTTCAGTTATGCTCGCCTAATGTTCGCCCAACGAGACGCTAGCGAATCCACTTTCGCCTGGCGAAATCCCCTTTCGCCCGGTGAATTCCCCTTTCTCCCACTACTCGCCCCGCAAAGTAGGAGTGAAATCATTCCCCCCTACAAATTCCAGTAGCACTTGTTTTTCACTCCCCTCTCGCCTCTTAGTTTCGCCCGGCGACCTCCCAGCGAGATCACTTCGCCTGGCGAGACGACCTGTTCGCCTGGGGAGACGACCTGTTCGCCTGGCGAAAATGCACGAATCAGCAACCTTGCAGTTGCGATTCTGCACTATCTCTGCCCCAAAATTCTTACGAGTTCAATACCGTTCAGCCCCAAAAATACATAGCAATCACAAAGGAAATCATACAACAACAACACATATTATTTAAACTCACTCTCAACATAGAATCATAATTCAATCCATCAATTTATACAATTTTCACATTATCAGAATCATCGACACGCAACCGAAACGAAACAATCAAAGAAAATAGAGAGATGCATAGAGATGAACCTAACGATTTTTCTACCCTTATACATACATATTTCATCCCTTAAGTGATTAAAGAACCCCGTCCTTACCTTAGTGACGATTCTTCGAAGGTTCTCTAAGCCCTAACTCTGCTCCTCCCTTTTGTTCCTCTTTTCTCCCAAAAATGCGATCGTTCCCCAAACTGATTCTCCTCTTTTCCAATTTTCTCTTTTTCCTACTATAACCCTTAGACCCCTATTAAGCTTTTCCTTCCTTACCCTTACTAATTCTCATGAATAGTCCACTTTGCCCTCCTTATTCTTGTTATTATATTATATTATTATTATTATTACTAATACCCACTGTTTAAAATAATAATAATAATCAATATTTTAATTAATTTAATATTATTCGACTAATATTATGATCAACCAAATATTACTAATATAATTTAATTAGTACTACTCTCTACACTACCAAGTTCTACATAATTGGTCACACACCCCCAACCTCTTAATCTTCATAATTCAAAGGTCACTACCCTATACTAAGGGCAGCCCAAACACAACCAAAACACACATAATCACACACATATACCCACTTCATATAATTTTAATTACAAAAAATAAATAAAATAAATCGGGGTGTTACACTTGTGCATAAAAAAATGGGCATTTCTTCAATGTAGATTATGTTGGCATCGGTGGTGAAGGAGGTGGTTTGCTAATGCGAGCATTGTATACCTGCTTGATATTTGAAACACTTTCAGGTCTTTTATGTTTCAAATCTGTAAGTATGTTTTTCGGCGCCATCTTGATTAAAGACATGCCCGAAATAACTTCTTTCCCCTCCAGTTTAAGGTGACATATGATGGGATGACCAACAAGCTCGGTTTGCAAGGCATGATTATGTATACCAGAAACCACATTAAATTTCCACGTATCATTCACCTTACAGTACCCGCGTAATTTAAATGAACACTCACATTTTCTTGATCTGGTGTCATTACGTTTCAACTTCTGAATTGGTAGAATGTATGTGCCATGTCTCTCAACCTCATGGTTGCAAATGCTTGCCTTCTATTTGAACCATTGTTAGACCTTCCAATTATAATGCCAAACCCTAATTTTCTGGCCTCCATGCGGACCCATTGAAGTATATGTTCACGAGCAGTAAACAATTGTTCATTTCTAAAATGTTGACCAACATCTATCTTGACAACAACCGATCTATCACACGGTTTAACATCATCCTTCACCTCATCCAGATTAAAACATCTTTCACTTAATCCGGTTTTACATCATTACTTATAGCATTTTTGGGAAACACATCCAGGTGCACCATATCTAATATGAACCAAAATAGAAAAACGGTTTAAAAAACTCACAGTATTAGGAAAATCCGGAGATATGCATACGAAACATGAAAAGGAAAATTTGGAGATGCACATCCGGACGTAACGTACATTTTCAGCTCAAGAACAAGATTAATGCAAGAAATGTGGGATGAAATGAGTGAACTTTACCTTAAATTAGAGCTTCTTTTGCTCCCATTGATATGATAAAACACAATAATGATGATTTGGAGTCGAAAAGTTGATTGAGAATGATTTTTTTAGGGTTTTGGGTTATGGAGGTGGTATGAAGTCTGGAAGAGATGATCATGTAAGATGGTGATATATTCAATTTCTCGCTTGATATTTTCAGAGATGCGTCTTCGAATTCACCCCCAAAAAATTACGGAGATGCATCTCCAGACCAATTTTTGGTAAAAATAGGATGAATGTTTGATTTATGAAGGTGTTCGAATCGTAGTTAAAGGGGGATTTTGAAAATCGTCTCCACATGGATTGTAGTGATATCGCTTGTCGTTCTGCAGTTTATGATGTTTGAAGTAGGTTTTTCAAAGTTTGTTTGTTTTGGATCATAAGTTCGTCACAATTTTTGTAGAAAAGATTAAATTCTAAAATATATTTGTTTAACAAGACATATCAAAGATAGATTTCATCAACCTAACTTGTATATATTCGATTAATCAAACATGTGAATTTGTTTATGATAAATACTATCACATATCCTCTCAATACCGTCTATGTCTAGAGCGGTGTCGTGAATATTATTGTATCCGTCATTAGATGATGTCTCATGCTAGCAACAAATACAATAATCATTAAGATTAACACAAGGCAAATATCAACTTACAAATCTATGTCTAGAATTTGTTTGTTGATAGTTGAATATTTTAGATCAAGGTTTGTAAAATCTATGTCTAGAGTGATACAAATCATAAATAGATCTTTAAGAACAAAAACATTCAACATATATTAATCATTCACTTGTTCACATAGAAATAGATCAAAAGAAATACATATAAGCTACGATAGACTACATCTATCTTTGATATAAAGGATTTATCTACCCATGGTCATGGTAGCTTGATTCACAAGAAAAGAAAGAAGATGAATGAGCATCCAAGATGAAGAATTGATCTAGGATGCGAATCCAGCTTCTACTTGTAAAATATCACTTCTTGATGAAGAAATGATGAACTTTGGGTTTTTTTCTCCCAAGCCAATGTTACTATCTCCAAAAAAATGAAGATATGGGGTTATGATCCCCAAAAAATGCTAAATAGTACAAAAATATCTAAACAAAATATGTCCTGATTGCATTGGAAACTCCCTGTTCGCATTGCGAACTTCACTTATAGGCACATAAAGCGCCTCTGAACAGTTAAACCGCCCCTGAGGTTTACTTGACTTCGCACTGCGGACTTCTTCGCTCAGACCTCGCACTACCATAAGCAAGGGGTTTAGCTACTGCCATTCAAATGTTCCAGCTCGCCTTGAGCTTGCACTACGAGCTCGCCTGCACTTCGCTACCTGCTCGCACTGCAAACCTGCTGGATTCTCCATAAATTCTTTGGCTTCCTTGTCCATTCA
Organism: Lathyrus tuberosus; assembly: GCA_022829125.1. Lineage (NCBI taxonomy): Eukaryota > Viridiplantae > Streptophyta > Magnoliopsida > Fabales > Fabaceae > Lathyrus > Lathyrus tuberosus. The sequence goes on along the minus strand of JALAZF010000515.1, from coordinate 731,324 downwards.
ATTGTGCCTTGTTCTTTGATAATCCAACTTAATTCCTACACAATAGAAGACATATCAAGGAATCCAAAGGTATAATCAATTTCATTGAAGAATCACATAAGAACATGGAATAAATCAATTGAAACTTGAGAAATGAGTTGAAAATGCCAAGAATAAAGGTTCAAAATAAGTCATATTTGGCATTCAACAGAAGGACGTAGTGATTTAAGGTGCGTCTGGAGATGCATCTTCGGACTCACCTGAGGGTAATTTTAAGTTTTTAGTGGTGTGAGCCACACCCTATGGGTCGGAAAAGAAATTGCCATGGAAGAATCTACCTGGAACCTCCAAGTTGGACCTGTCATCGCCACATAACCCTTCATTTGGCCACAATACCTCTAAAGCTAAAAAAAAAATCAAAATTTCAAATTCAGAATCTCATTTTTTCGGATTTTTGTCAAAAACCTACTTTTCAATTGAAGATTTGCTGAAAATATCATATATTTACAAGTAAGTGTCGTGTTTCATTAAATTTATGCATTTTTATCAGTTTTTTTTTATAGAAATCAAATATTTAGGGAATGCATTTTATCATATTTTTTAAATTGTCGGTACCAAATTTATAATTTTATATCAATAATTTAGAAATATCCAGCAAAAATGGAATATTTTGGTTGCATTTTATCGATTTTTTCTTGAAATTCGGTAAGAACATGGTGTGTTTTTACCGACAATTTTAAAATAGCGGGTAAAAATGCATATATTCATACCTGATATTTACAAAATACTGGTTAAAACACATATATGCGTACAATTTTTTAAAATGTTGGTATTTGTATGAGTGTTGAAATTATGGTATCAGATGTGTGATGTTAAGTGTGATGTCACAACAACACAATTTGCTATATGAAACAAGGTAATAAAACAGTCAATCAACACAATGAATTGTTCACCCAGTTCGGTCTAACTACCTACGTCTGGGGACTACCAAGCCAGGGAGGAAAATCACTATTAGTAGTATTAAATTACAGACTCAACAATCCCAGTTGACAATCTCCTAACTTAATCACCACCCAATGATACTTCTACCTAAGAACCTCTTAGATATGAGATACCACTCACTCCCCCTTAATCACCTTAGTGATACAACTCAAAGATTACAAAGTTCCCAACTTGATCTTGCTTAAAAGCTTTGATCAAGAACAATACTCTCTTGCTTAAAAGCTTTAGAGAGGACAATTACAACTCAAACAAACTATACCAATTCAAGCATGAATGACTTACAAAACACAAACGAAAACTCTAACAACTGATACTCAGTATTCACTCTATAGTCTTCGTATCTTCCAAGTAGGGTTGTGGCTGCTTTAAATAGAAACTCAGACTTGGGTTTGGACTCCTTGAAAATCTCTGATTAAAACAGATTTTATTCTTCAAATCTTTTCATATCATTCAGCCCTAAAAACAGAAACAAAATCTGCTCCACTTATGATTGCACTAGAATATATTTTTACCAAGATATTCGCCTGCAATCTCTCACTCACTAAGCAAAAATCTCACCACCAACAAAAACACGCGCATCCCTAATAACACAGTAGACTGGTGTTTTGATGTTCTGTCAACTGATGTCAAGACATCATGTTTAACATCAGCACACAAAACTGCAACCCTAAATAACTTAACATAAACTGAATGTTAGTAACTCATGTTAAGACATCAGACAATGACATCTTCAACAACAACATTGTTTAACTAAAATTGCAGCCAATACAAGAACTAACAATCTCCCCCTTTGGCTAATTTTGGCTAAAACAATCTCAGCCAACATCAGAAAAACTTGCAGCAGATAAACACCAATCTCCAAACAACTACTAACAATCACTACACGCCTAGCATCAGCAACATCCAACAGTTGTACCAAACTCAAACAGCATACCAGCTGCACAAACTACAAACTCCCCCTCAAACCTAGAACCACAACAAAGAGCTAGGCAACAGCAACAATAAACAGCAGCACTAGGCTAACTCTCCCCCTTTTTAGCCACAATTGGCCAATCATCAACCAATTAGTCCCTCTCACTACTGTCAAAACCACCATTTAGTCCTAGGCTAGCTCTCCTTGTCAGTCAAAAGAAGGCATCACATGACAAATCATAGAACAAAAACCAGATAAACATAACAGTACCATTATCCAAGATACAAAAAAATACTCAAGGTGCAGAACAAAATATTGAAACAGCACAGCTAGCTCAATCAGAATCATCAGTAAAACCATCTTTATTATCCTCATTCCCAATTGTTGAATCACCTTTCTCAGAGCCTGAACCTTCAGCATTGACATCCTCATCATCTCCATCCTGTTCCAAAGACTTGATCAACTGCTCAAGTTTCATCTTCCTGGCAGTGCTGGTACTGATCACCACATCTAGATCCTTGCAGGCAGACTTCAATTCTTCTATCATATCAGCTTTGGTACATGCCTTCTTGACACCAGAACCTGATGTTGAGACAATATCTGGGACATGGTTCCCTACAAACAACTTGGGATGCAAGGATAATGCAGACTCCCTCTTGCAGGCAGTATCTGAAGTAGTCAGTATTCCAAGATGTTGCTTCAGGATCACTCCACAAATGAGAGAAGGAAATGCTATAGACATTTTAATAGCATTTGTTGAAGCATGCTTCACAGTTTGATAAAAAATGTAGGACCCATAATCAAAGTTTTTCTTTGTCCCAACAGTATAAATCATCTTCCCCAAGCCAACAGAGATAGTAGTTTTGTGATTAGTGGGGACCCAATTTGCAGCACCTATTCTGTGCAGGACAGCATATTTGACACTAAGAAGACTAGCAGACAGCTTTCCTTTCAAAGGCCAAACCTTCACTTGAGTTGCAGTGATCTCCTTGCACACCTCATTATTAGTAACTTCCAGCTCTCTATAATCTTGCTCACTTCTTCCTAGGTAGGTGTTAATAATCTCAGGAGAAAAGTCAATACACTTACCTCTCACATATACTTTTCTAAAGTCCACACTCCTTCTGTCAGTAATGTCCACAGGAATGTTTACCACAAACTCCTTAACTAGCCCATCATAACATTTGGAGAACCCAGAAACAATTTTCATCAACCCAGCTACCTTAATCAGCTCCATAACTTCCTTAATCTCTAGAGCATCTTTGCCAAGCTCTCTTTCCAGAGCCAATCTTCTTTGACACACAAACTTCCACATGTGAGCACTTCCAGCATAGTGAAAAGAGATGTTATCCACAGGTACATCGGGAACCTTATCAGCAATCCTCTTCAAAATGGACATTCTCACTGGAGTGATGTCTTGAACATCCTCATCAACATCAAACTCAGAGTCATAGTTTTCCCTTATCTTCCTCTTTTTGGATGAGACAGACACCTTGCTCCAAGACTTTGCAGGGCCAACAACAGAAGTCTTCTTCTTTTTGCTTTCAGTTCTCACCTTAGGAGATGAATCAACAGTCTTCCCTTTTCTAGACTTTAATCTTTTTGCAATCCCTGGAATTGCATTGCCAATAACCTCATTGTCTGACAAATTCTCAACATTCACAACCTCAACAAGCTTCTTTCCTTTGGGGCTAGAAGAAACTTCCCTAGCAGGTGATGTTCTAACATCAGGTTCAACATCAACCGTAGCTCCAACATTAGGATCAATATCAGTTTTAGCTTCAGTTTCAGCATCTTCAATGACAGAAACAGCCAACCTGTGAAGATTGGTTTCAGCTGGTTGCATGTCATCCTTTTTACCTTCAGATTGCACAACAGCCATTTGAGCCAAAGGTCTTGATATTCCAGCCACAGAAATCCCTTTCTCAAAAATCTTAGTGACAATCTGACCTATACTTCTATCAACATCTACAGTCTCTTCCTCATTTTGATTTCCAACAGCTTGAGGAGTAGAGGTCCTAGGAGCAGATTTATCTCCAAACAGAATGCTAGTAACAAACTCTCTACTTTTCCTATCATCAAATTTTTTACCAGTAGAATGATCAGACGATTTACCTGATGTATCATGAGAAAGCCTTTTTGTTTGCAGCTTGTCAGGTCTTGTCTTAGAAGCTGGAATCATTGAGAGAAGGGATATATCTAAAGCTTTATCCTCTAAAACCCCTTTCGTCGAAACCCTATGTTTTGTGTGTGAGGGACTCTTGGATGCAGACTTCTTGGATGGAGACGACATTTGTTGAGACATTGTTCCTCTATAGCAACTGATGAACAAAATTGTGTTGAGACTTCTATTCTTTGGGGAGAAGACGAACAGACTATGAGGATTGATGTAGCGTGTGGAGGCAAGGTGAGGAAATGATTGCATAGGGTAGGAGGGCTGCTTTTGTTGAGCACTTAAAAGCCAATAAATGTAATTCCCCCACCAAAATGTATCACATTTCAAAATTTTGAATTTTAATAAATATTCAGCACACGTCATTAACCTCTGTTGTCTTTTACACATACCCAGTTTTCCTTTTATGACATCACAATGTTCAGCACATATATCCTTAGAGAAACCGTCATTACACCTCCTTCCTGTATGGTCAACCTCAATGATCTTGCTTTCCCTAAGATTAACCATAGAGTGTTTGGTGATCCTTGGAATGTCACAGTAGGATGTCATGACATCATGCTTGACATTGCGATCAATCAGACTTTGTTTCACCTCTAGATGTTCTCCCTTTTTATCCCATAGATAGCAGTTGTCTTTGGACTTAGCACCCTTCATGACAACTTCACCTTTCTCATTAGTGATAATACATTCAGCTTTAGTAAAGTGAACTTTAAGTCCTTGCTCACATAGTTGACTAATACTAATCAAGTTGGCCTTCAATCCTTTGACCAATAACACATCATCTAGTCTAGGAGCACCTGCACAGTTCAGTCTTCCCACACCCTTGATTTCTCCTTTGACACCATCTCCAAAAGTTACACAGTTGGAATAATATTCAACATTCAACAACAAACTCTTCATACTTGTCATGTGCCTAGAGCAACCACTATCAAAATACCAGCCCTCTTTGGTAGAACTAGTTAATGGCATATGAGCTAACAAACAAGTGGCACCATCCTTGGGAACCCATTGCTTAACAACAGTAGGACTATCCTGATTCTGTCTAGGTTGGGGATTAGGTTGAGGATATCCATAGAGCTTGAAACAGAAAGATTTCAAGTGACCAAATCTTCCACAATAGTGACATCTCCAACCTTGAAATTCTTCTCTGAAGTGATTAACATGCCTTCTCTCTTGAGGATGTTTTCTGTTATACTGTTGAGGATGCCTTCTGCTATAGTATTGAGACTGTCTCCTCCCATAGTATTGAGACTGTCTCATATGATAATGAGGTTGTCTTCTGTAATGATGATTAGGCTGTATTTTCCCATGATGATGGGGCTTTCTTCTGCCATAATAGTGAGGCACATCATTATTAGGCCCATGCATTTTCTCATGATGTTGAGACATAGGTTGGGACATGTTATGTTTATAATCTTTCCCATGGTGTTGAGTCTTCTGATGAGGTACATATTGCTTGGGTCCTGACACATGAGCTTTCCCTTGATGTTAAGACATCTGATGGGACAAGTTCTGTTTGGTACCAAAAGAACTAGCATCTGAAGAAGATTTCTTTTCACCATTAAATCCTAGACCAGTCTTATCACTTGCTCCTTTTCCAGCCTGAAGGATTTCATCCAGAGTGTCAGTTCCACTATTTAACATTCTGATGGATTTGGACATTTGATCAAGTTGGGATTTTAACAACAGAACTTCATTCTCAAGTTCAGCTTTATCAGCCTTAAGCTGGATTATAATTTTCTTCTGCTTCTCCCTTTCTTGACAAACCTCTTCACTTTTCAGACACAACTCTTTATAGGAGGTTGCTAGCTCTTCAAAGGTCAGATTATCATCACTAGACTCTCCATCAAAAACACATATTCCAATCAATGCCCTAACATGCTTGGCAGTCTCTTCATCACTCTCACTCTCAGTATCAGACTAGGAAACAGATAACCCCTTTTTCTTCTTCTTGAGATATGTAGGACATTCTTTTCTGACATGACTATAACCTTCACACTCATAGCATTGGACTCCTTTGTCAAGATTAGGCTTTTCCTCAGTTGTAGTTCTCTTGTTGATGTCAGACGAGATGTTCTTAACATTTGGTATTTGGTTTATAGCTCCTGTCCATTCTTTTTAACACCTTATTAAACTGTCTTCCTAGAAGAACAATGGCATGGGTCAGCTCCTCCTGAGACTCGGGACTATTCTCTTTCTCAGCATCTTCAGAACTAGATACCAAAGCTATGCTTTTGGTCTTCTTTTCAGGTTCCTCATCCATCCCTAATTCAAAAGTTTGAAGATAACTAATCAACTCATCCACCCTGATCTTGCTGATGTCTTGAGCTTCTTCTATAGCAGTCACCTTCATTTTATATCTCTTGGGAAGGGATCTAAGAATCTTCCTTACCAGCTTCTCTTCAGTCATTTCTCTCCAAGGGCACTAGAAGCATTTGACAGCTCAAGAATATTCATGTGAAAATCATGAATGGTCTCATCATCCTTCATCTTCAGATTTTCAAACTTTGTTGTCAGCAGTTGAAGTCTTGACATCTTAACTTTGGAGGTTCCTTCATGAGTAGTTTTCAAGACATCCCAAGCTTCCTTAGCCACTTCACAAGTGTTGACCAGCCTAAAGATGTTCTTATCAATACCATTAAAAATGGCATTCAAAGCCTTAGAATTTCCAAGCGCAAGTTCATCTTCTTCCTTGGTCCACTCTTCCTCAGGTTTCAGCTTTGATGTTCCATATTTTTCAACAATAACAGGATGTTTCCATTCTTTTAAAACAATCTTCCAAGCCCTGTTGTCCAAGGACTTCAAGAAGGTAACCATGCGAGGTTTCCAATAATCATAATTTGAGACATCTAGAATAGGGGGTCTATTCACAAATCCACCACTCTCCTTGTCCATAGTACCAGAAAGTAACAGCCCTAGATCTCACCCAGATGCAGAGCAGGATGCCTGCTCTGATACCAATTGAAATTCTGGTATCAGATGTGTGATGTTAAGTGTGATATCATAACAACACAATCTGCTATATGAAACAAGGTAATAAAATAGCCAATCAACATAATGAATTGTTCACCCAGTTCGGTCTAACTACCTATGTCTGGGGGCTACCAAGCCAGGGAGGAAAATCACTATTAGTAGTATTAAATTACAGACTCAACAATCCCAGTTGACAATCTCCTAACTTAATCACCACCCAATGACACTTCTACCTAAGAACCTCTTAGATATGAGATACCATTCACTCCCCCTTAATCACCTTAGTGATACAACTCAAAGATTACAAAGTTCCCAACTTGATATTGCTTAAAAGCTTTGATCAAGAACAATACTCTCTTGCTTAAAAGCTTTAGAGAGGACAATTACAACTCAAACAAACTATACTAATTCAAGCATGAATGGCTTACAAAACACAAACGAAAACTCTAACAACTGATACTCAGTATTCACTCTATAGTCTTCGTATCTTCCAAGTAGGGTTGTGGCTGCTTTAAATAGAAACTCAGACTTGGGCTTGGACTCCTTGAAAATCTCTGATTAAAACAGATTTTATTCTTCAAATCTTTTCATATCATTCAGCCCTAAAAACAGAAACAAGATCTGCTCCACTTATGATTGCACCAGAATATATTTTTACCAAGATATTCGCCTGTAATCTCTCACTCACTAAGTAAAAATCTCACCACCAACAAAAACACGCGCAGCCCTAATAACACAGCAGACTGATGTTCTGATGTTCTGTCAACTGATGTCGAGACATCACGTTTAACATCAGCACACAAAACTGCAACCCTAAATAACTTAACATAAACTGAATGTTAGTAACTCATGTTAAGACATCAGACAATGACATCTTCAACAACAACATTGTTTTACCAAAATTGCAGCCAATACAAGAACTAACAAGTGTGACTGGATATTTCAAAAAATCTTGCAGGTCAATGTTTTTTTTGTTGGTTTTTGTGTGTTTCTGTAGTGAGGAAAAGAGGAAAAAATGGTAATATCATTCTTAGATTAAGTGAGATAGTAGTTGCAAAGAGCTCTGGTGGAGGCGACGAAGATGATAAAGACATTTATCTAGAGTTAAAACTGGTAAAGTAGTCCACATATGTTCTCAATGTAGGAGGATTGAGTAGTCTCACAGACCGCGTACTCTCCAACATAGATGAGGTAAAACTAGATGGACCAGAGATCATGATGCTGAGCCAAATTCTGCCGTTGCTAATGATGTTAAGGCGGAGGTGACAGTTCAGGATAATATTGAGGTCCATGCATTGACTCATACGAAGGTTCTTGGTTTAGTTGATATGGAGGTGCCGACTCACACTGATATAAAGGAATTTGTTCAAGTTGACACAGATGGAATGTTCCATGGAGGGGCCCTTTGACCCTATTTTGCTCACTAGGCATGTTGATCATGTGACACTTAGATTACGACAAATAGAGATATAAATATTTTAAGTTAAATTGTTTTTATTTATTACTGGTTAATTGAATGTAACTGATAACTTGTGATTTATTTGTTATATGAACACACTCCATCAAAGGTTAAAATGGATGTTCAATGACTAGTTGATGCTCTAAAGTGCAAATGCTTGATTAGGTTAAGGTGATTGTCGCTGATGCTGAACAGTTCCCATTGGTGGAATGAATTTTCTCCCCATATTTGATCCTTCATATTGTTCGTTTTTGTTGAGCGATGGCATAAGGCGACATATTTCTTTCATCTTTCATTTGGTGAGATGATGATTACCCTGGATGATGTCTCCATCCTCTTCCATTTCCCCTTGTTGGTAACTTCTTCACTCATTCTCTAATGACCCAACAATTTGCATGTATAGCTGCTGAGACATACTTAGGCATTACACCGAGCTTGATATTGAAGGAGTTCAAGGTTAACATGGGTGCTCATTTCTATCTCTCTCGGCTCTAAGATATGTATCAGTCACTGGAGGAGCATTTTATGTATGGGGTAGCCGCTAGGCTATACATGTTGCATCTTATAGGATATACCATCTTAGTGGATAAGTCTCATGTATACTTCGATGCAAGATACATATCCATGTTTTTTGACTTTGAGTCCCTCGATTGGGCATGAAGTTGTGCTACTTTGACAATATTTTATACTGCCCTTGGAGAGGCAACTGCCTTTGAGATGAGACAACTTAATGGTTATATGATTCTATGTCAGAAATGAATATTTTTTATTTTTTATTTATTTTGTTCTTATTTATCAACAAAATTTAATATATGTGATTCGTTTTATTATGCAGTGTTGGATATACGAGCATTTTCCGTCCATTTGTGACATGTGTGATTACGGTCCTATCACAAATGGCTCCTCGTGGGCCAATAGGATTAGGTCTAGGCATTCTCATTCAGGCATTATTTTGGGGTATATGAGGAGGATTAATGCTCTGACCATGAACGATGTCATATAGAGACCTTATGCAGACCATAGAGTTCATTGGGAGTTCAATGACACTGTCTTTTTTTTGGTATCTACGATGAAAGAGTCAAGTGGATGCATATTTACCTGCGAGGTATCTGCACTAGTTTATGTATGTTCAGGGCATTCTTATACCAATTCATGTTATACCATATGGGGACATTGATAGATGGTTTAGGTCTAACTTTATGAGCAATTTCATTGATATTATAGAAAATATGGAAGATGTGTCTTTTCCTGGATAGTGTCTGGATGATTATTTGGAGTGGTATTTTAGAGTATCACACTCTCGCATTATCCCACCCGTCCAACATGTAGATGCTGTTGGACCTTTACATGATGAAGAATATTTAGATGATGTGTCACCGCCTCCACCTGGTATGACTGACCGATAGCGACTGCATATGATAACACTTCATTTTAAGAACCTCATGGGTTTGGTAAACCCAGATAGTGAGGTATATGTTAGGCTATTGCAGATAGCACACATTACCCATGGTGGACCAATGTAGCTTTTATTTGTTTGATCATTATTTATTATTATTGACATTATTTTGAGTTTGTAGTGAATTATTTATATTTTGTTGATACTTTATCTTAAAATTGAATTACATTATTGCATGATGAACATAACTTAATATGAACATAACTTAAACATTGCTAGATGATTCATGAAGTTTCAATATCTTCATAATAATGTTAGTAGATCTACAACTGCCACATCCGCCTCAATTGAATCCTTTATTTCGTATCTGTGAAATGTGCTCCACATAACTCTTAAATCTTCATTTGTCTTCAACTCAAAGTTCTTGAACTTCACCTTTCATTCGTTATCCATTATTGGTGAACAATACTTAATCTTAACCACTATTCTATGGTCTGGGTAGCACAAGAGTTTATAAAGTTTTGATTTTAGAACATCAAAACGGGTGTCCTCTATGAGCCTTAAATCAATATGATGACTCACACTGTTGAAGTACACAAATGTGAGATACCTGTTTGCCTGGAAAATTTGCAAATAACCGCTGATCTCCTAATTTATAAGAAAATTAGTTTGCTTGCAGGACCGATCAAACAAGTCCTAGGACAATGTGCTTTAATAATCTTGACAATTGGTGTTAAAATAAAACCTTTTGTTTATTGGATTTATCATTGTTTTCATCAACTAATGTTTTTCGACTAAAAGTAATAAGAACTTTGTTTCTTGAAAGAAATGGTGAAATGTAAGTAAATTGCAAGAACAAAAGTGCAAGAATGAAAAGGAATTGTAAATGAATAACTTAAGATTTCATTAAAATGCAAGGAATAAAACTGGTGTTTCTCAAACGTACATTTTCTCAGTAACTACTCTTTTCTCTCACACGGTTACTTTGAGTATTTCTTGAGTAACTTGTACAAATCTGAACACACACGGAAATCTAATCACAATGACTCCCTATTTATATACAATCAAAATAACTGTCAATAACAGCTATTTATCCTAATGATGACGCATGGCGCTCTGCATGCATTTTCGCCCTGGATGTGCTCCACGCGTCTGGTTTTCAAAACGAGTTTCCCTCCTAAATTTGAATTTCAAAACATCCGTCAAAAATGGACTTATCACCAATATGTCGAAGCATTTCTACTACTTAGAAAAAATCTCCAAATATGCTTCTCCAATTAACATTGATCTTCGACTGACCTTCTTCAAAAACAATCTCCTGTCAAAATATCCTGGCAAATCTTCAAAACTTACTTTCTGAACAAAATCCAGGCGTCGAGATTAGCAGCCTACAAATTGCCCCCTAGAAAATGCATTTTCGACAAAGAGAGAAAAGCATTTTTTGCCGATAAAGTTCGACGCCTTCAAACGACTGTTCATATGACTAGACATTTGTAACGTCAGAATCATCATTGTACTTTTCCTAAAACGTCTCTTCAGCCCACATTTTAAGATTTTTCATCATCACTACCCTAGTCCCTAGCAGATCATGGGTCAAAAATTTAACTGCCACCGCCTGAACCATCCACTCATAACTGCCACGTGTCCCACACTTTTTCCACTATCTTTCCGTGAAAAAATTTATGAATTTCAACTGCTTCAGTCCCTTTTCCTCCTATAAATAGGTTGAAAAAACTTCTTTTTTCATTTTTCACGCACCTTTTCTTTAGGCAAGAACTCTCTTCAACGCATCTTCATCTTCTCCATTTTCTCTGCATTTTCTTCTACAATCACCCATGGCTTCTTCCACAGCTCCCCAAATCACGAACAAAGATTCCAAAAAATCTAAAAACTTACCACTTGTCCACATGATCCTTGGGCCAAAGGTGGTGGGGAACCAACAGTATGTACCAGAGCCTCCAAATGAAGAGGAGAAACGACGTATTTACCAGTCTCAGGTACTAATTCCTATTTTAATTTCTGGTAAATCTCATGCAATACTAGGACCTTTACCTGATTTATCTTTAGATCCTGTAAAAGTGAGAGAATTCTTTCCAACTTACCACCGTTACAAACCCATAGCTAACGGGGTTAGGCCTAGAACTGTTAGGGAGAAAATCATAGACGAAAAATCCAAAGTAGACGGCCAAGGATCCCCTTCTGAGGAAGTCATAAATTTAGAGTACATAAACAACTTTAGAATTTTTAGGTCTTGTCCTTTGTCGAAAGACCCCTATGATTATCTAGCTTGGCTGAAGAAAATAGAGACAGTCAAAGCTGATGTTTGGAAAACTATGGGCATTTTCGACCTCATTCAATTGTCGAAAGTAGGACCAAGATATTGCCCCTCTATGCTTTTAGCTTCCCTTTACTTTTGGGACAGTACTTATAACAATTTCCACCTTCCTTGTAGAATGATCACCCCTACTCTTTTCGACGTGGCTGCCATAACTGGCCTTAGCCCACTGGGAGTAGATTATGATCCTACCCTACTGTCTGACGACTCCATAGGCTTCGACACAAATAAGGCCACCTTCACAGCCTTTATTGCCAATTACCATGACAAAGAAACTAAAGAAGTCTCTGATCAAGAGCATGTGGCCTTCTTATCCCTCTGGCTGTCGAGATGTGTTTTCTACTCTAGATCCCTTCAAGTGGCGAAACGTTATATTACCATAGCAAATCAGCTTCATGCTGGACATCAACTGTGCCTCAGTGAGATGATCTTGGCGAATCTATACGAATCTCTTGGCGAAGGTATGATTTTGCCTTATTTTTCGATCAATACTTCTTTACTATTATTTTCTGAAATACTAATGAAATCTCTTGCTATTTTTCAGGGAAGTCGGAGACCTCCTTCAACGCTAAAGAAAAGAAAAGAGAAGGAACCTGAAGCTTCTGTCATTGAATCTGGTGACGAATCCCCTGATCAAGTCAAACCTTTAAGAAAAAAAAAAGAAACCAACGAAGCCTCAATAACAAAAAACCTCTGCTTCCAGGATATTGGAGAGAACTCCTCACAAAACTCCTGTCGAGCAAGTGACCACAGGTCCAGCAGAAAGTGAGAGTTCTAGTTTAAGACTGAAATTCCCAAGGTAGTATTTTTCTTCAAATTCGACAGTAAAAGGCGTTTTCCCTTATGATAAATTTGTTTACTTATTTATCTTACAGGTCCTTGTCGACACCCATGGGCATCCTATTGTTCAAGTCCTTCCAAACACTAGCAGCGATCCCACTTACAAGCCCATAAATGCCTTAAAACCTTCCCTTAAAGATTCGACTAAAGAATCAGCCACTGAAGTGAATCATCCCACCGCCGTCTCTAAAATACTTCAAGACGTAATTGAAGAAGAAACTGGTCCTGAGGATGACAACTTAGTTGATGGTGGCGGAGACACCGTGATGCCTACTGCAACACTCACAACAGCAGGTGATCCTGAAGACAATTCCCCCATCAATTTAAAGGATGCTGACAAAAACAAAGATGGGGAAGTTGAAACAGATGACGAAGAGGAAGAAAGGAGTGAAGGCGAAAAGGAAACCACTCCAAAGATTGTTGCTGATGAAGAGAAAGAAAGCGATAAGCAAAATCCCGCTGATCATCCCATAGCTGGTTCAACCAACACCACTTCGACCATCCTTTCTCATGAAGAACTTGAGAATCTGAAGGTACAAAGTCCATTAGAATATCTGAAGGTCATGCTCAGCACCCGTTATAACTTTACTGACACCACCACCATTAGTTCGACTACTTCAGGGACCATTTATGGCGCAAAATCTATGGACGAAGTGATGGTCCAGATTCGGCAGAAAATCCTCAATATTGATTTGTTTCAACTTCTAGAGAAAGACTCATCTGCCCACTTTGACCTGAAAAAGATCTTGAAACAAATCAACGTCCTGGAGGCTCCCCCTGAAGTGACTGATGTTGTTGTGGACTTGACTACTCGTATTGACCTGGTAGCGGCATATTTTAACCGGCTTAGGGACTATTCGAAAAAGCTTGAAAACAAGTCGGAAATACAACTTGCTGAATGTGATGCTGCTACAAGTTCTACCAACAAGGTAACTGAACTGGAAAGGCCTCTGAGCGAAATCAAAAAGAGGTTGCCAGTTGTGACGAAAACATCCTCAAATGGGAGAAACAAATCGCTGCTCTCCAAAACAAAATTTCTCAAGCTAAGAAACGCAAAGAAGAACTGCAACAAGTCAATCAAGAAGAAATAGCCAAAGAGATTGAAGTTGGAGTGCATCATGATGAAAGGGCTCAGAAGTTAGGCAAGGAGATTGAAGAGTGTTATTTCTTTGTTTCTGTGGTTGGCATTTATTTTGCTAAAACTATTCTAGCAGCAAGATGTTGAAACAAGATGTTCTAATTTGCTGCACTCAACATGTCGAATGAAGATGTCCCATACCTGCTCATAGGACATCGCGTCTGGTTTCAGTTTTAAAGCAGATTTTGTTGCTGTGAATTGTTACTGAATATTCTGTGAATATTTGGTTATCCTATATGGCATCCAAAGCATTTTTGGATTGTGTTTATTTGTTAGTCTTTCGGATTTTCAGCTGTTTCTAATTATTGAGACATATTAGGAAACTTTAGAATGAAGACCTATTTTGTTGGAGTTTATTTTGCAGATTTGTGAGCAGTCTATTTGCTGCATTTTTGAAGCCCAATCCAGTCCAGATTAAATGCTATATATTGACTGGTGTAAACCTAGTTTATGTGTGGAACTTACGTGTGTTTTGTTAGGGTTTTCGAGTGTATTTTGTGAGCCTAACTGGTATCATTCTGATAACAGTATAAGGACTGTTTTTTTCTGTTGTAAGTTCTGTCAGTTACTCATAAGCTTTTAAGCATTGAGTTTCTTGTGGTCAATTCTCATAAGCTTTGAAGTATTGAGAATTGTGTGCTTTGAAAGTGTGACTTTCGGTTTGTTACTTGTGTGGAAAGAAACCAATCACGCGTTGTGGTTGTAGAGGGATTTGAGGAGGGCCTCATACCTAGGTGAGTCTTAGGTAGAAGTCATAGGAAGGGTAGTGATTAATTGAGCAGATTATTTGGTTATTGTATGATTTGTGAATTGATACTATCGTATATTGGTTTCGTCCCTGGCTTGGTAGCCCCCAGAGTAGGATTGTTGATCCGAACTGGGTAAACATATCACTATGTTATTTACTTTCTGCACTGTTATTATTATTGTTATCTTGTTCATTGTGTTGGATATCAGTGTCTCAACATCTGTGTAGGACATCTGATATCTGTGCTAGAATTTCAATTGGCATCAAGAGCTTGCACCCTTATTTAGTTCTGGGTGAGATTCAGGGAAGGTACTTTCTGGTACAATGGACAAGGATGGAGGATTTTTGAACAAACCACCTCTGCTTGATGGTTCCAACTATGACTATTGGAAACCAAGGATGATAACATTCATCAAATCCATGGATGATCAAGCATGGAAAGCTGTTATAAAAGGATAGGAACCCCCAAAGGTTAAAGATGAAAAAGGTACCCCTACTGATGTGGTGAAGGAAGAGGAAGATTGGGATGATACAAATTACAAAGGGTCCGTGGGAAACTCCAAAGCCATGAATGCATTATTTAATGGTGTCAACAAGAATATCTTTAGGTTGATTGAACATTGCACCATTGCAAAAGAGGCGTGGGAGGTCTTGAAGGTTGCTCATGAAGGGACTTCAAAGGTGAAGATGTCAAAACTTCAGCTTCTCACTAGCAAGTTTGAGAGTTTGAAGATGAAGGGGGATGAGAGCATTCATGATTTTCACATGAACATTATTGAGATAGCTAATGCCTCTACTGCCCTAGGTGAAAAGATGTCTGACAGCAAACTGGTCAAAAAAATCCTCAGATCTCTACCTAAGAGATTTGACATGAAAGTAACTGCTATAGAGGAAGCTCAGGATATAGACAAGATGAAAGTGGATGAACTGGTGGGATCTCTTCAAACATTTGAATTAGGGATCACTGAAAAGCCTGAAAAGAAGAAGAGCATAGCGTTTGTGTTAAATGCTGGTGACTCAGAAGATGAAGGTGACCTGGTCAGAGATGAAGGGGTGTCTAAAGATCTGGTATTGCTTGGAAAACAATTTAACAAAGTGTTGAAAAGGATTGACTGGAAGTCGAGAGCAAATGCTCAGAATAAGTCACTCGACATCAGTAAAAACCAGGATGGAGGCAGAAGATCCGGAACTGAAGAAGACTTCAATCAAGGGAAGAGAGTTCAGTGTTTTGAATGTGAGGGATATGGGCACATAAAGACTGAGTGTCCCACGTATCTCAAAAGGCAGAAGAAGGGCTTATCTGTGTCTTGGTCAGAAGGAGAGTCTGAGAGTGATCTTGAAGAAGAATCAGCAAAATTGGTGACAGCTTTGACTGGGATCTGTAAGGCTAATGGAGAAACTACTTGTGAGTCTGACTCTGAAAAAGAATCCTATATTGGAGAACTCACTAAGGAAGAAGTCTTCACAGGGTTCTCAGAGTTGTGTATCAAGAATGAAGAAAGGTGCCAGATAATATTAGAACAGAAGGTTCTGATAGCTCAACTAGAAGCTGAAAAGGAAGAACGTCTATCAATCATTGCTGATCTGAAAGAGGAGGTTGAATGGCAAAAGTCAAAACTTGACAATATGACCAAATCTATAAGAATGCTGAACAATGGTACCACGTAGCTGGATGAGATTCTTCAGACTGGGAAAGATGCTGGAAATGTGCAAGGCCTTGGCTTTAACAATCAAGCAGGGACTTACAAGAAGCCTGTATTGAAGTTTGTTCCTTAGAAAATAAAGCAAGAAGAGGGGATGTCAAATCACATGTTTCAACATCAGATGAATCATCAAAAAAGAGTTTGTAGATCAAAGTATAAACCATGGAGATGCCATTATTGTGGAAAGATTGGTCACTTAAAGTCCTTTTGCTACAAGTTGCACGACTATCCCAAAACTGCTCATCAACAAAATAAAGGACAGAGCTGGGCTAAAGTGAAGAAAAGATAGACTCCTAGAAATATGATGGCCGGTCTCATAGCACATACCTCTCTTAGAGCATCCGCAAGGGAAGATTGGTACTTTGACAGTGGTTGTTCAAGACACATGACTGGTGTGAAGAAATTCTTGTCAGATATCAAGCCTCACTCCACCAATTATGTCACTTTTGGGGATAGATCAAAAGGTGAAATAAAAGGTGTTGGAAAGCTGGATTACACAGGATAACCAAATCTGGATCGTGTTCTATTTGTCAAAGGGTTGACTGCAAATCTGATCAGTATAAGCCAACTGTGTGATGTAGGTCTCAAAGTAAATTTCACTAAATCTGAATGTCTAGTAACCAATAAGGAAGATGAAGTTGTTATGAAGGGAACCAGGTCTAAGGATAACTGATATCTGTGGAGTCCTCAAGAACTGGAAAATTTGTCTACCTGTTTGATGTCAAAGGAAGATGAAACCAAACTGTGGCATCAGAAGTTTGGTCACTTACACTTGAAAGGGATGAAGAAAGTTATGTCAAGTGAAGCTGTTAGAGGTATTCCCAAGCTGAAGATTGATGAGGATAAAATATGTGGTGAATGTCAAGTTGGGAAGCAAACAAGGGTGTCACACAAGAGGCTTCAACATCTTACCACAACTTCTAGAGTCCTGGAACTGCTTCACATGGACTTAATGGGACCTATGCAGGTCGAAAGTCTTGGTGGGAAGAAGTATGCCTATGTTGTCGTTGATGATTACTCCAGATTCACCTGGATAAGCTTTATCAGAGAAAAGACTGAAGTATTTGCAGCCTTCAAAGAGTTGTGTCAAAGGATTCAACAGGAAAAAGATTGTGGTGTTGTTCGAATCAGAAGTGACCATGGGAAAGAATTCGAAAATAGCAGGGTTGAAGAGTTTTGCTTATCTGAAGGAATCACTCATGAATTCTCATCACCGATCACTCCTCAGCAGAATGGTGTGGTGGAACGCAAGAACAGGACTATACAAGAATGTGCAAGAGTCATGATTCATGCCAAAAAGCTTCCATATCATTTTTGGGCTGAAGCCATGAATACTGCTTGCTATATACACAATAGGGTGACCATCATATCAGGTACTTCTGTCACTCTTTATGAGCTATAGAAAGGTAGAAAGCCAAATGTGAAGTATTTCCATGTGTTTGGGAGTAAGTGCTATATCTTGGCGGATCGTGAGCAGAGGCGAAAGATGGATCCTAAGAGTGAGGAAGGGATATTTTTGGGATACTCTACAAACAGTAAAGCATATAGGGTATTTAATTCCAGAACTAAGGTGATGATGGAATCCATAAATGTGGTGGTTGATGACTCTGGCAAAGACGAAGATATCCCAGATGATGTTGGAGCATGCCTTCCCATGAACAATGAAATCTCACAAGACATTGAGTCTGTAGAAGATAATGCTCAAGAAACCGACACTAGACCTGAGAATGAAGAGGTAGAGGATGCTAACAGGGGACCCTCTATAAGGATTTAGAAGGATCACCCTAAGGAATTGATTATTGGAGATCTGAATGAAGGTGTAAGAACCAGAACGAGGGAGGTTGTGTCAAATGCATGTTTTGTTTCAAAGATTGAACCAAAGAATGTCAAAGAAACATTGACAGATGAGTTCTGGATAAGTGCTATGCAAGATGAACTTTGTCAATTCAAGAGGAATGAAGTTTGGGAACTGGTACCACGACCAGCAGAAACAAATGTGATTGGCACAAAATGGGTTTATAAGAATAAGTCTGATGAACAAGGAGTTGTTACCAGGAACAAAGATATATTAGTTGCTCAAGGATATACATAGATTGAAGGAGTAGACTTCGATGAAACATTTGCTCCTGTGGCTCGATTGGAATCCATCAGATTGCTGCTAGGAGTGGTATGTTTGTTGAAATTCAGACTGTTTCAAATGGATGTCAAGAGTGCTTTTCTGAATGGCTATCTTAATGAGGAAGTCTATGTTGAGCAGCCTAAAGGTTTTGTGGATCCAAATTTTCCTGATCATGTTTTCAAGCTAAAGAAGGCTTTGTATGGGTTGAAGCAAGCTCCATGAGCTTGGTATGAAAGGCTGACTGAGTTCTTAGTCAACCATGGGTACAAGAAGGGTGGTATTGATAAAACACTTTTTGTCAAGGAGAAGGATGGGAAACTAATGATTGCTCAGATTTATGTAGATGATATTGTGTTTGGTGGGATGTCGGATGAAATGGTCCAACATTTTGTCAACCAAATGCAGTCTGAATTTGAGATGAGCTTGGTAGGCGAATTGACCTACTTCCTTGGATTACAAGTTAAGCAGATGGAAGATTCCATTTTTATTTGTCAGAGCAAATATGCGAGGAACATTGTGAAGAAGTTTGGACTGGATAATGCCAAGCATAAGAGAACTTCTGCTCCTACTCACTTGAAGTTATCCAAAGATAAAAAGGGAGTGAATGTTGAACAAAGTTTATACAGAAGTATGATTGACAGTCTGCTGTATCTTACAGCAAGTAGGCCAGACATAACATTTGCTGTTGGTGTGTGTGTAAGATACCAAGCAGAACCCAAGGTCAGTCACATCAATCAAGTTAAGAGAATTCTTAAGTATGTGAGTGGTACATGTGATTATGGGTTGTTGTACTTCCATGACTCATGTCCCATTTTAGTAGGTTACTGTGATGCTGATTGGGCTGGAAGTGCTGATGATAGGAAGAGTACCTCTGGAGGATGTTTCTTTTTGGGAAATAATCTTATTTCATGGTTTAGTAAGAAGCAAAATTCTGTATCTCTTTCTACTGCTGAAGCTGAGTACATAGCAGCTGGAAGTAGTTGTGCTCAACTGGTGTGGTTGAAGCAAATGTTATCTGAGTATAATGTCACACAAGATGTCATGACATTATTTTGTGACAACCTGAGTGCTATTAATATTTCCAAAAATTCTATTCAACATAGCAGGACTAAGCACATTGATATCAGGCATCACTTCATCAGAGAACTTGTGGAGGACAAAGTCGTAACTCTTGAGCATGTGAGCACAGAAAATCAGCTTGCTGACATATTTACTAAGGCCCTAGATGCAGTTCAGTTTGAAAACCTGAGGAGCAGACTTGGCATGTGCATTCATGAAGAACTATAGCAATTAATGTCCCTTCTGGCTACCAGATTGGAAAGATTAAAGGAGGTTCTGGTAGTGCAATGTGTGAATGAAGGGAAAATACTGAAGTTTGTGCATGACACTTGGTCATGTGATGTGGTGTGCATCTACTCTCTGATGCTGTTTATTCTGGTTTATGATTTGACCATTTCTCAAATATTAATAACTGTTCTACTTGCCTTTGTCATATTTCTGGCTAAAAAGGGGGAGTAGTATGTTTGTGTATGGTGTGCTTGTGCTGGCGCTGCAGTTGAGGGGGAGAATGTGGAATGTTTGTCTTGTTGTGTTGTGTTGCTGCAGTTGAGGGGGAGTTTTGTTATGATGTGCTGTGTGTTGTATGCAGTTGAAGGGGAGTGTTGCTATGTTTTTTTTGCTATGTGTGCTGTTGGTATTTCGCTGTTTTCTCTGATATGGATTTTTCTTGTGCTTCTTTACAAGTTTTATTTGGTGTGTAGTTTTAGCCAAAATAAGCCAAAGGGGGAGATTGTTATTTCTTTGTTTCTGTGGTTGGCATTTATTTTGCTAAAACTATTCTAGCAGCAAGATGTTGAAACAAGATGTTCTAATTTGCTGCACTCAACATGTCGAATGAAGATGTCCCATACCTGCTCATAGGACATCGTGTCTGGTTTCAGTTTTAAAGCAGATTCTGTTGCTGTGAATTGTTACTGAATATTCTGTGAATATTTGGTTATCATATGTGGCATCCAAAGCATTTTTGGATTGTGTTTATTTGTTGGTCTTTCGGATTTTCAGCTATTTCTAATTATGGAGACATATTAGGAAACTTTAGATTGAAGACCTATTTTGTTGGAGTTTATTTTGCAGATTTGTGAGCAGTCTATTTGCTGCGTTTTTGAAGCCCAATCCAGTCCAGATTAAATGCTATATATTGACTGGTGTAAACCTAGTTTATGTGTGGAACTTACGTGTGTTTTGTTAGGGTTTTCGAGTGTATTTTGTGAGCCTAACTGGTATCATTCTGATAATAGTATAAGGACTGTTTTTTTGTGTTGTAAGTTCTGTCAGTTACTCATAAGCTTTTAAGCATTGAGTTTCTTGTGTGTCAATTCTCATAAGCTTTGAAGTATTGAGAATTGTGTGTTTTAAAAGTGTGACTTTCGGTTTGTTACTTGTGTGGAAAGAAACCAATCAAGGGTTATGGTTGTAGAGGGATTTGAGGAGGGCCTCATACCTAGGTGAGTCTTAGGTAGAAGTCATAGGAAGGGTAGTGATTAAGTGAGCAGATTATTTGGTTATTGTATGATCTGTGAATTGATACTATCGTATATTGGTTTCGTCCCTGGCTTGGTAGCCCCCAGAGTAGGATTGTTGATCCGAACTGGGTAAACATATCACTGTGTTATTTACTTTCTGCACTGTTATTATTATTGTTATCTTGTTCATTGTGTTGGATATCAGTGTCTCAACATCTGTGTAGGACATCTGATATCTCTACCAGAATTTCAAAGAGATTTCGACCAGCAATGCCCTCTGCGAGCGTCGACTTCAGATTCAACGATCCAAGTTTGAAAAGTTGAAGAAATCTTTCCCTATTTGATTTTGTAATGTTGCTTGGTCCTTTGAGGCCTATTTATTTTGTAATGACATTTAAGCCATTTGCTTGGCAAATTTTACCAATTTAGTTATTTCTTTTGCAAGATTATTCGCTTTATATTTTAACTTCCTGCAATATGGGTTTATATTTTTTCAAATATTTCCCATTTATCTTCAGTATTCTCTTATCTTTATCTAATTCTTCAACTTCATACGCACCATTGGAACACATGTTTGTGATTTGAAAAGGTCCTTCCCACTTAGGGGACCATTTTCCCATAAGTCTATCTTTCCGATCCATGGGAAGAATCCCTTTCCACACAAGGTCACCAATCGAAAAGGTTTTGCCTTTTACTCTTTTATTGTAGAATTTCTCCACCCTTTCTTTTTTCCTTTTCAATAAATCTAACACGTTTAACCTCTCTTCGTCTAAATCAACTAGTTCATCTATCTTCATATTCCAATACGAATCTGATGCAATTCCATGATGTCTTTGAACTCTTGTTGACTGCAAGTATATCTCGACCGGTAAGACCGCATCATGGCCATACGTTAGTCGAAAAGGTGTAGCATTTGTAGCTTCCTTAGGAGAGGTTCGACAAGCCCATAGAATTTGGTCCAAATTTTTGTGCCAATTCTTTGGCTTTCTTCCCACGTGCTTCTTTATCAAACCAATTATAACCTTGTTTGCTGCTTCGACCTGACCGTTGGCTTGAGCGTAGTAAGGCGTTGATGTGAGAAGTTTGAACCCCATTTCCTTCGCGAATGCTTGCATATTTTTACCAGTGAAAACATATCCTTGATCCGTTGTTATTGTCTCTGGGATGCCAAACCTGTAAATGATGTGTTTTCAAATAAATTCGATTAGTGCTTCTTGATCCACATTCACTAAAGGTATGGCTTCAATCCATTTTGTAAAATAATCGATACCAACCAAAATAAACTTCTGGCTTTTCGAAGAGGCCGGTCGAATCTCTCCAATCAAATCCAAAGCCTACCCTCTAAAGGGCCAAGGCTTTATTATAGAATGTAACTCACTTGCAGGAACATGTGGTATCCCTGCGTGTACCTGAAACTCTTGGTACCCTTTCTCGAATTCGACGCAATCTTTTAACATAGTTGGCCAATACATTCCCTGTCGGAATACTAGCCACTTCATCTTATGGCCTGCTTGATGCGCACCACATGCCCCACTGTGTATATTCGACAAGGCTATGTATGCCTCAGATTCGCCAAGACACTTAAGTAATATCCCTTCCGAAGTTTTCTTAAATAATTCATTCCCCAAAATCACATAACTCAAAGCTCGATACCTGATTTTTTGATCGACTGGTCTTGCTGGATTTTGCAGATATTCTATTATGGGCTTCCTCCAATCTCCAGTCATTGAATTGTCTATGTTGAAAATTTCAAAATTTTCTTCGTCAGCGTATCCAAGCTTTATCGTCTCCAAATCTGATGGGGATAATCTGGCCGACACGACTCTTCCTCTAACCTCAATGGCTTTCTGCAACTTCTCCTTCGACACTTTGTATCCAGAAGCAATCTGCGCTAAATCATTTGCCTCCTGATTTTCTATTCGAGGCATGTGTCGAATCATAACCATATATCGAATCTTTTCAAGAGTCGATTAGCTATTACAAAGTACATAATTAAATTCTCCTTAACACACTTGTACTCTTTTGTTATTTGCTTTATGACTAACTCAGAGTCGCGCATTATTTCGACCCGAGTTGCCCCTAATTCCAACAATATTTCAAGTCCTGCTATCAAAGCCTCATATTCTGCCTCATTATTTGAACAAAGGCCTTCGATTTTGTACTTAAATTTTGTTGGAATTTTGTGAGGAGAAATAATAAGAACTCCTATTCCAGTTCCATTTTTATGACTAGAACCGTCGAAGTACAACTTCCATGGTTCTATTTCTATGTAGTCCAAAGACTTTTCATTTATGGCGTGGTCGACTACAAAATCAGCCACCATTTATCCTTTGACAGCCTTTAAAGGTAGATATGTCAAAGAATACTTGGTTAATGCTAATGCCCACTTTCCAATTCGACTGTGCAAGATTGGTTTAGATAACATGTATTTGATAACATCGAAATGAGAAGAAACGTAAACATCAACTGGTTTTATATAGTGCTTCAATTTCATACATGAAAAGTATAAACATAAACACAACTTTTCAATTACATTATATCTAGTTTCCGCATCGTTCAAGACCCTACTGAGGTAGTAAATGGCTCTTTCGACACCATTCGCATCCTCTTGAGCCAACATGCTCCCTAATGTCTTGTCCGACGCAGATATGTACAGTCTCATACTCCTACTTCTACAAGGTGACATTAAAATTGGAGGATGCGTCAGGTATTCCTTGATCTTGTCGAAGGCATCCTACTGCTCTTGCCCCCATTCGAAGGCTTCCTTCTTCAGTAGAAGTAGAGGGGAAAAGGCTTGCGTCTTCCCACTGAGGTTGGAGATGAACCTTCTGAGAAAGTTGATCTTGCCAAGTAGAGACTGCAATTCCTTCTTTGTAGATGGTGCTTTCGCCTCCATTATTGCCTTGGTCTTGTTTTGGTTAATTTCGATCCCTTTCTTGTGGACCACAAAGCCTAGGAAGTCTCCCGCCTACACACAAAATGCACATTTGAGAGGATTCATCTTCAGACCATACTTCCTCATCCGTTCAAAGGACTGTCGAAGGTGGTCTATATGAATTTTTCCTAAAACAGACTTAATAACAATATCGTCAATATAAATCTGCATAAAATCCTCAATGAAATCGTGAAAAATCGAATTCATCGCTCGCTGGTACGTTGCCCCAACATTCTTTAAGCCAAAAGGCATTACCACCCATTCGTAGGTGCCTAAGGCTCCAGGGCATTGAAACGCCGTTTTAGGAACATCCTCCTCAGCAATAAAAATTTGGTTGTAACCAGAGTACCCATCAAGCATACTGAGGTACTCATGGCCTGCGGCAGAATCAACGAGCATTTCTGCCACTGGCATAGGATATTCGTCCTTTGGGGTAGCAAAATTCAAATCTCGAAAATCAATACACACCCTCAATTTGCCATTTTTCTTTATTACAGGAACTATGTTAGCAATCCATTCGACATACCTGGTCGGACGGATGAACTTGCATCTGATGAGTCTTTTGACTTCTTCTTTAATCTTCGAGAGGATTTCTGGGGCGAATCTCCTTGGAGTTTGCTTAACAGGTTTCCTCCCAAGTTTTATTGGCAACCTTAATTCGACCAGACTTCTATCCAGCCCGGGCATTTCGTCGTAGTTCCATGCGAAACAATCCTTGAATTCCTTCAGCAACTGGACTATTTCGACCTTGAGTTGAGGGCTCACTTTCGCACTAATGTAGGTTGGTTTTTTCTCTGCCCCCGATCCCAAGTCAATTTCTTCGAGTGGATCCTGTGCCATCATCTTGATGTTTGCTGCTAATGGATCCTTCTCAAAGCCCAATGGCTCATCGTCATAAATTGCGTCGAGCCTCTGGTTTTGCAAATCTCCTAGATCTTTATCTGATGGATCCATATTAAAATCCTTTCCAAGACCTTGTTGATCTGCTTCGATCTGGTTGGCTTCGACAGCCATATACTTTACTTTGGCCTCTAAGGCCGCTTTGAGTTTATTCTCGGCTATATAAGCCGCGATCTTTTCGAGAACTAGTGACTCACTCATTGTCATTGAATTCGCTGCCCCAGCCAGTTGGCTGGATATGTGAGGTTTCGAAAATGTAGTCTTCTTCGCCAACTACCTCTCTATCCCACTGAAACCCGTGGGTGGGATGAAGGTATAGTGAGTAGAAAGCGTTGTCCGTTGGCGTCATGTTGAAGGTGGCTGGACTACAAGGAGCTATGTGAGCTAGATTCCTGTCGAAGCTTCGCCTATCCACCTGGTTTACTTCAGCCAGAAAGTAACTCTGGTCAGCCTCTATATTTTCAATAATCCCGTCTGCGCGCCAAATTGTTATTCGTTGATGCATTGATGAATGGACAACACCAATGCCGTGTATCCACTCCCTGCCTAAGAGAAGATTATAATTTGCTTTTGACGTAATCACCATAAACATTGTCGGCCTCGTGATGGTTCCGACAGTTAGATCTACCTGTATCACACCCATAGTAGTTCCTACTTTCCCCTCATAATTCGACAACCCCATGTTATGAGGTTTGGTGTTGGAATCATCTTTTCCAATTTTCTTAAGCATATAATGCGACATCAAATTGACAGCCGCTCCTCCATCAACCAAAATCTTATTCACCCATATGTTACCCACTTTTCCTTTTATAAATAGGGGTTTCAAGTGGTTCCTCATTGAGTCATCTGGCCTTTCGAAAAATGCATTATGTTCTTCAACACATCCATTGTTCATGATATAATAGCAAACAGGCCTGTGTCTGGCCGTTTTGACCTCCAAAGCTTCCTCTTCCTCTTCGACTTCCATTATTTGATCATCTCCCTAGGGAGCACTGAGACGACGTTACACGTTACGTTGAATGATGCCTCTGATTCTGAGTTAAAATTGTATGTCATTTCAGCATCCCTGTTTACTTCCTCCTTTGACGATGCTTATACTGGAGCAGCAGGTGGCTTCTCGACCTTCACTTCTTCCTTCTGAGTCGAAGTTTGAACATTGCTGCTGGTTTCTGGCTTGACTTTTCCCGCAGCCTCCTTCTCAGCCTTCTTTCGACGTTGGTACCTACTCCATTGTGACTTTGTCATAGGATTCTTGCCCTTATAATTTTCAGAAGGGTAAGTCACCTTTTTCGACTTTTGGAATTCTTTCCTGTATGATACGGAAGATCCTCGCTGTACTTCAAAATCCTTCCATTTCCCCTGTCCTTGGGCTTGTCGGATTGAATTTACCCACCTGTCGTCTGGAGCTTTATTTGTAGGTTTGAACGTGTTAGGGTATCTTCCCCCTAACCTTTCCCTGCTTTGATCCCCTCTTCTGGGGTCGAATCTTTCTCCAGAAGGTCTCCAATTTCCTCTTCTTTTTGCTCTTTCCACTCCCTCTAAGTTTTGTGCAGCCTTTTTGTCGAAGACGACGCTACAACGAGGGAAAATCATTACCTCAGATCTTTTCCTCTGGCATCTATGTATGAAATCTACCAGATTTTCTTCCTCCTTGGGATACGCCAGTTTCTGGTACTCCTCACGTCGACGCTCTTCGTTGACTGGCATTGACACGTTTTGAGCCACTTCGACCATGTTTACATTGGCAGGTGTCTCTATGTCCATACCCAATTTATTCAGCTTCAAACTGAGGCCCTCATTGACCTCGTGTTCCTTCTTCATTCGATTGAAGTCCTCAGAGATCTTCTTCGTTAGCACCTTTGGGAGTGGACTTCTGGTAACCTGTGGGCTGACGAATCTGACAACTTTGCCTTTTGGATCCTCCATGGTCCTTCGGAGAATACCAACAGCAGCCTGTTTGTAAGAACCCTCAGTAGTTCCTTTGTTAATTTGGGTGAAACCATCAGTGGTCTCATTGTTGACTTTGGCGAGACCTTCAGTAGTTTCATTGCTGATTTGGACGAAATCGTCAATAGTTTCGTTGTTGATTTGGACGAAACCGTTAGTAGTTTCGTTGTTGGTTTGGACGAAAGCGTCAGTAGTTTCGTTGTTGACGCCCTCAGTGACCTCAACAATGTAGTTCTCAATGATCTTTGCGTCAAGGTCTTCAGTAACCTTAACCATCACATCCTGGTTCAGAAGTCAGTTGTAACTTCGACCATGCCACCTTTGTTGGTGGGATCTTCAGCAGCCTCCACCATATTTACGTTGTTGTCGAAGCCATCAGTAGCCTCGCTCATGTTCACATTGTCGTCGAAGCCTTCAGCAACCTCGACCATGTTCACTATGGATGGCTCAGCATAGTGGTCCTCCACCACTTGCATAGAGTTTGAATCCACCTTCACCTGGGATTTCGACTTGTCGCCGAATTTGAGTCTTCCATCTCTGATTGCATTCTGCACTAGATCCATGAAAAGGAAACATTGAGACGTTTTATGACCCAAACAATTATGGTACTTGCAAAAACCTCTCTTTTTCTGTTGTTCTAAAGAAGGCACTTTAGTACCAGAAGGCACTATCATTTGGCCATCCTTGACTAACAAATCAAATATTTCGTCACACTTTGTAACGTCGAATATATAAGTTCTTTTGGGGAATTTGTCGTTCTTTTCCGATTCGACTAGGTTTTTCCCATTCGACGGAGTTAAGACTTTGCACGCATATGGTGGCCCCTGTTTTTGTTCTTCCAAATCGACTTCTTGTTCGTCGAAGTTTGATGGCCCATCTTCGTCATCATCCTCACAAACTCCGACATATGCTACCCTTTCTTTCTTATTTTTATTAGCCCTAGCTTTTTTGGCTTTTAGTCGTTCGACCTGTCTAACCCTATCAGCCAATTGGGCCATGTCTCTTAAGTACTGGGTATCTAATTTCTTTCTGATTGAATAGTTAAGGCCACCAGCGGGCATTTCGACTAACTCATCTTCAGGCACTTGTGTGAAACACCTTACCTTGAGCAACCTAAACCTATTCAAGTAATCATCAATTGACTCTGAGAATTTTCTCTTGACGCTAGCCAATTCTTTCAGACTTATCTTCGTCTGTCCCATGTAGAATTGTTCATGGAATAATCTCTCCAACTGGGTCCAAGTATGTATCGAATTCGCAGGCAATGTGGTGAACCAAGTAAAAGCATTCTTCGTTAGGGAACTAGGGAAATATTTTATTCTCAAATTCTCGTTGTGCGCTATTTCGCCAGCTTCAATTAAGTACCGCGCCACATGTCCGACCGTCGATTCACTAGTATCCCCTGAAAATTTTGTAAACTTGGGAACTTTCCATCTATGTGGTAATTCTTGCTGCAAAATATATTCCGACAAAGGGGAGGTATAACTGGGCCTTTGTAATCCTACATTCATCCCATTTCGCACCATAATCCTTTCGACCATGGCGACCAAATTGTTCTCTGCCGGCATATCATTACAACACATTTGTTGTATAATATTGTCAGCATTTTGGTTTCGGTTTACTAGCAACACTCTTGGTTCTTGTTGAACGGGGATTTCGACCCCAGGTGGTTCGGCTGCCCCTCTTTGGTTCAAAACTTCCGCCTGAGGGATGTTTGGTTGCCTTTGATTTATGGTAGGTTCTTCTTCGACGGCTACCCTTGGGTTTTGAACTACCTGTTCCCTTTGGGGAGGTTGGGGGACACCAAAGAAATCAGCAATGTGCGGCATCTGTGCTGCCAATTGTTGATTCGTTTGTGTCGTGTTTTGGATCAAAGGATTAAATATAACCCTCATCTGTTGGGCTAACATCTAGACCATATCATGGTTACTCTCATCCATTTGTTGCTTAATTACTTGTGCAGAATTATTGGTAATGTTCAGCATATAAGTTTGATATCCCGTTCCTAAAGGCTGGCTGATTCTACCCATGTGGTTCACACCAGAACCAGACCCTTGCAAAGGCGAAGTTACGTTCATCGTTTGATCCGTAAACGCTGATGACGCATTATGTAAACTTGTCATTACTGAAGTTGGCATTCCATATGGTTGTTCTCGATTTAGAGGCACGAAAAACCAGATATAAAGGGCCTGTACATACTCCCTGAAGGGGGAAAAGTCATTTGAGGCATTTGGGGTCCCATGGTTGAAAAACTAGGCGCACTCTGTGGAATTGAAAGCGCATGTGTCGAACCCGTTGTTGATGGCATAACCTCTGATACTGATATTGAGTCCGTATTGCCCCCAGTCGAAGGATTAGGGGGTGGTACTTCATTATTCGTAGAATTCTGATTGTTAGGCGGATTTGGATTCGCCATTATGTGTACTCGTCTCCTTCTGGGTCTTTCTTCGTTATTTATGGCTATCTTACCACTTCATAGTCTCATGCAACAAAACGAAGAAAATTTCGTACGAGTAAAGTGTAAAATAAAGGTTTTCAAATGTTAATAGCACAAGGTCCCACTGGGCGTGCCAATTTGTTTGCCTGGAAAATTTGCAAACAACCGCTGATCTCCTAATTTATAAGAAAATTAGTTTGCTTGCAGGACCGATCAAACAAGTTCTAGGACAATGTGCTTTAACAATCTTGACAATTGGTGTTAAAATAAAACCTTTTGTTTATTGGATTTATCATTGTTTTCATCAACTAATGTTTTTCGACTAAAAGTAATAAGAACTTTGTTTCTTGAAAGAAATGGCGAAATGTAAGTAAATTTCAAGAACAAAAATGCAAGAATGAAAAGGAATTGTAAATGAATAACTTAAGATTTCATTAAAATGCAAGGAATAAAACTGGTATTTCTCAAACGTACATTTTCTCAGTAACTACTCTTTTCTCTCACACGGTTACTTTGAGTATTTCTTGAGTAACTTGTACAAATCTGAACACACACGGAAATCTAATCACTATGACTCCCTATTTATATACAATCGAAATAACTGTCAATAACAACTATTTATCCTAATGATGACACATGGCGCTCTGCATGCATTTTCACCCTGAATGTGCTCCACGCGTCTGGTTTTCAAAACGAGTTTCCCTCCTAAATTCGAATTTCAAAACATCCGTCGAAAATGGCCTTATCACCAATATGTCGAAGCATTTCTACTACTTAGAACAAATCTCCAAATATGCTTCTCCAATTAACATTGATCTTCGACTGACCTTCTTAAAAAACAATCTCCTGTCGAAATATCCTGGCAAATCTTCAAAACTTACTTTCTGAACAAAATCCAAGCGCCGAGATTAGCAGCCTACAATACCAAAATTATGACATTGCAATGTCTTTTTGGTTACAACATATGATGCATATTTATACAAATTTTAAATCATTATGGACTATACAAAAGTGTCGGTGCAATCACGACGCTAAAGTGTAGGTAAAATAACAATCACACACAAATAACATTATCAGATTTTTAGAGGTGAGGATAAATTTTTCGTACACCAATTTTTTTGAAAATTCCGATAATCCTTTATTGGGCACAAGCTATTTCAAATAATTCAATAAAACAATATACCAAATTTTTTGGTGTCATTATCATATTTTTTAGCATTTGAAATATTTTTTCTTGCAAGACTTTAAGAGAGAAAAAAAAATACAAAAAATATTTTTAATGTTACTCTCTCCGTCTCATAAAAAGTGTCTTATTTGAGTAATGCGCGGTTCTTAAGAAAATGATTAGATGTGTTGGTTGTAGTGAAAAACTTAATGTTATTTACTAAAATACCCCTATTAAATGTAGTTGATAAAGTAGTTGAATAAAGTGAAATTTAATGAATAGGGGTATAGTAGTGGAAAAATAATAATGATTACAACATTGATAATGTAAATGGACAATTATTTTGAGACAAAGAAAAAGTATAAATGAGACACTTTTTATGAGACGGAGGGAGTATAAAATATGTGGGGGTCACATGTCCAAATTGACGGTTGGGGTAGGTTCCTTTTTGTTAGGCTAAATATTTATAATCTAAAAAGTTCCCAACAAAACACTGTATTTACAAATAGACCCCAAAGCGTGTTTGACATTCGAAAAAGACGAAACGGAAACTTGCGCGTGATTATGTTTTATGCAGCGATTCGGATAGCAATTCCCCAAATTGGAATTGAAATCCCAAACTCAGAACCCTAACTCCCTCTCTCTCTCTCTCTCTCTCTCTCCATCGCCTCCTTCGCGTGCGTGAAACCTAAGCAAACCCAATGGTGTTCTACTTCAAAGCACGCCCAGAAGCTGGCGATTACACCATCTTCATGGGCCTTGACAAGTTCGAGAACGAAGAGCTCATCAAATACGGTTTCATCGAAGACATTTGGTAAACCCTAAGTTCAATCTTTCATTTCCCCAATTTCGTGAATATCTTATTCGTTTTCCAGAAATTTCATGATTCATGAAGGAAATACTAGTTTGACCTTGGTTTGCTTAATATGATTTTAAGATTAAATATTGTTAATTTGTTGGAAAATCGTTTTGTTTCACGGTGTGTTTAGAAATCAGGATATTGGGATTGGAGTTATCACTCTGGTTATGTTTTTGTTGCTCGTAGTTAGGTTTATTAAGAATTGTGGTTCAATTGTTCTGCTATTGTATCATTACCATGTTTATTCGCGGCACAAATAACGAGATATTTTCGATCTAGAATGAATTATTATCTCATTGTCCTGGATATAGCATTAAGGCGGATGTTGATCTATGTAGCCTACCCTACTTAGTGGGATAAGGCCTGGTTGTTGTATTTATTCTATTCCCTGTTTTCTGATATAGATTAGGCTTTCTCTCTCAGGATGATACAAGTCTTCTGACACAAATTTCTAAATCTCATTGTTTAAATTTGTGTCTGAATTATATTCTGATTTAGTTTTATGGTTGGCTGTAAAGCTGGATTGACATGTTACTATTATTCTTGCTGTTGTTATTTTGCTTCTTAGGCTTTTCTGTAATGGAAAAGCAAACAAGTCATGTAATTATTATGATTTTAATAAGTGTTTGACTTGTATTTACAGGATAAAACTTCCTTTTATGGTTTCCTTAAACAATGCCTTTAGGGCACTTGTTAGCATGATCCTTCGTTAATTAATGCTCAAATCTGTCTTATGTAGGTTCCATGTTGATAAGATGTCTTCGGCCCATGTTTATGTCAGGCTGCACAAAGGTCAGACTATTGATGACATGAGTGAAGGTTTATTGGAAGATTGTGCTCAACTTGTCAAAGCAAATTCAATTCAAGGTTAAATATTGTGATTATTTATTCCTCTGGTTTATGAGTTTAGTTGATGTAAGAGCCAAATTTATGTATCCTTTCAAGTGTAGGATAGTGCTTTACCTTGATTTTATTGAACTTTTCTCAGTTGCATTTATAACTGGAAATCAGAAACACTAAGAGCGTTTAGATAAAAAAATTTCGCTAGACTTGTCAAAACTCAAAAGAGAAAAAATTAAACAATCTTACACAAACTACCAGTTTTTGAACATAGCATCTCGTATATGTTGATACTAGTATTTCTATCATAATTTGTTTCCGAAGCTTTCTCATTTAACTTCTCCCTGAATGCTTTTGAAGCCTATAACTATTTTTTCTTAAGTGAAGACCTATAAATTCATTTTTTAAAAATTTAGTTGAGAAGTTCTTATGAACTGGAAGCTAATTCAAACTAGGCATAGTTCTCATACTAGGTTTCACAATACATAAGACTAATTATTACTTCCTTAGTACATGCAATTCCTTCCAAATCCTCATTCTGTGCTGTTAGTGATTACCTTTTTTTCCTTTATTCATGGCAGGGAATAAAGTAAACAACGTTGATGTTGTTTACACTCCCTGGTCCAATTTAAAGAAAACTGCTTCGATGGATGTTGGTCAAGTTGGTTTTCACAATGGAAAGATGGTGTGTTTTTACACTTGAATCAATTGCTGTTTCTTTTTCGGTTCTTTGCAGTGTTTTCGAATTGCAGCGCATGGCTGCTATGGCGGATATACACGGCGGTTTTTGGGCTTGCAGCAATGGTAAATATCGGCTGATATTGCGGGTTTTTCTGCCATAACCCGCGATAACGGCACCACAAAGAGGCCGATATAGCGGGATTTTGGCTCTCCGCCATGAACCGCCATCCGTCATTGACAACACTGGTTCTTTGTGCCTTACCCTTTTTTATTGTTGTGGGTGGGTGGATGAATGATTGAACTTCCATTTTTAGACTATCATTATCTGGGTTCTGGGTTCTGTGCCTTTCAGGTGCGAACTGTGAGAGTGGAGAAGAAGA
Source organism: Lathyrus tuberosus (assembly GCA_022829125.1). Taxonomy (NCBI): domain Eukaryota; kingdom Viridiplantae; phylum Streptophyta; class Magnoliopsida; order Fabales; family Fabaceae; genus Lathyrus; species Lathyrus tuberosus. Next base: position 697,877 of record JALAZF010000515.1, on the reverse strand, counting down.
TAAATGAGATTGTTAACAGGCTAAACAAGACGAAGGTGGAAAGAAAACCTGATTTGAAAGGTGACCAATAAGTTTGCTCTGCTCTGCTCTGCCTTTATGTTTTTTTTTTTTAAGTTTATGATTAAAACTGTATGGACAAGGAGGCAACTGTGTACTATTTTTGTTTGTTATTATATCTAGCCTGTAGCCATTTTGTCATCGTGATGTCTAATGCACAATATGCCTACCAGTTTGATTTGACTCATCTGATCTAATATGTGTGTGGATGTGTGCTGCAGCTGAGCGGGAAGCAGTTAATGCAGCTGAAAGAGCTGAGAGAAAACATCAACTGAGGGAAAAAGTAAGCACTGCTTTCTTTCAAATTCATGCATAGTCAAAGTATTTAAGCACAGTATAGTTTGTTATGCAGAACAGAGCAGATTCTATTAGTATAATTTAATTTTGATGTATTGTCATTGCTAATAGTTTGAACACTTGCCTCCAGGTAGAGTTGTTCATAGTACAGTTCATAGAGAAAACCGTACCGAACTGAACCAAACCATAATAAAAATTTACTCGAACTGAACCGAACCGTTTCACTTAGAACCGAACCGAACCAAAGTCATTGGTTTGGTATACCGTTTAGAAATTCCGAACCGTTAGAAGACAATTTTTTCAAACCGAACCGTTTATTAAAGAACTGAACCATTAAACTATTTTTCAAAAGTTTAAAATAATAAAAATTAAAACTTGTTTTTAGTATTTTTAATTTTCAGTTTTGGTTTAGTTCGGTTACAGTTTCAGTTTGGTTCGGTACGGTTCTAGAACTGTTTAGTGTAATATGGTTTGGTTCACTAGCCAAACATAACGGTTTGGTTATTTTAACTTCAGTTCGGTTCGGTTCGGTTCGGTTCATAGTTTTTTTGAACACCACTGCATCCAGATATCCAACAGTGCATTGTCAGATACATCTTGAAATAAGTTTAACACCTCATGATATTGTTAACATATTTAAACTCATGAGATGACGTTATCTCAAGTCAGTTTGCTTAAGGTTAAAAAGAGATTTTTTACATTAGATTACCTAGGATAGTGATTGTTTTAGAGGTTTTATACAAAGCCTAAACTAATGTGTTTGTTTATAGTTATACAGATAGTTTTTTATGATTCTCTCTCATTTATCCTACATTAAAATCCGATAATTTGTCAAAAGCTACTAAAACTAGTTTTTCACTATGATCTGATTTCAGATTTGTTTTTCATTCTGGTTATTTCCAAAAGCTGAAACAAACGGATAGGAAATCCTAAAAAGTGATTTAATTTGAAACAAGCGAGTTCCATATTAGTGGATGCAAGTTTAAAATTATTTTACAGCAACATCATAGTCAAACTCACAACATATTGTACAAACTCTGTGCTAGAGCTTGACCAATGGTTGCGCTTCAAACTCTATCCTAATGCACTACTTGAGTTCTGAGTCTCTTTGCATCTTGTCCTTGAGGATGTTATGTTTGTGAATTTTGGAATTTTAGGATCCAGCCTAAGATTCAGTGTCTTCTTTGCCTGCTAAAATTGAATTATCTATGTGGTTTAACATCTTAGTGTCTTATCGATCTAGTTCAGTTCTTTTTTTTTTTCCGGAATAATTACTAAAACCAAATCACTTGTTTCTGCTGTGTGTGCAGAAACGCCGCGAGGAAATGGATAGACTCGAAAAGGAGAAACAATCGGAGCTTAGGAGCTACAAAGGTTTGATGGTCTCAGAAAATATGACATCCAACAAAGATATTGCATCAGGAAGCAAATCATTCCAGGAAGTGGAGGAGGATTTCATGTAAGCACTGATTATTTGGCTTATAGACAGATGACTGGTGGTCAACTTGCTGCCATGATTAAATAACCCAACTGGAATCTGGAACCGAGTAGTGTGTACCAATTGTGATCTAGGGATAAAGGAGGAGAGAAAAAACAGGGAAGGGGGGAATGCAATGATTGGTTTTTGTACCTTGTGATGGTAATATACCTGATTTATGACTTTGCTTGTGACAATGGTTTTACTTTATTGTTCTCACAGTCGAGTCAAAACTGATGTTTCTTGCTATATCACAATTCTTGTTTGGCTTGTCAGGTTTAAAATTTTGTTTCTTGGAATTGTTTAGTGTGCGATAAATTGTTAGGGCATTTAGTAGTTTTCATTCATGGTAGTACTGATTAATTTAGCGTGAGGCCATGTGTGCTAAAATTAGCACACGGGTTCATGCACTGCAATATTTGCTGCTAGGTTATATAAGCCAGTCTTGATGAAGAGGTTATAAGCCACTCGCGATAATAGATATGTTAGAGACGTGTTTACACTTCATCGTTCAAACATGATCCTAGTTTAGTGCTACGACATTAAGAGCTGAATTTAATTAGGTTTAATTTTTGTTTTGTTTTTTAATCTTAATAAAGATCCTTATAATATTATCTTATGAAAGGAGTTTTAGAAATAATGGTGGATGACAGTGAATTTCTCATCTCAGAATATTCAACTGCATTATGTTTTCATTGATTTTAACATAAAAGAGTTTATATAGGATTACTATTAGTCAACAAGGGGATAACATAACTCTAACATACTAAGGCGCTTTTGCAAGAATGTTAAAAATGATGGCTAATTATTACTCTTACACCCCCTCTCCCCTACAAGATTGGTGCGAGAACATTGATCTTGAACCTAAATTCAATAAACCTTGTAGAAAGCAAAGGTTCGGTGAAGATGTCAGCCTCATTAACGAGTTGTTTGTTCATGACCTTTTCTTGAACGAAGAAGAGATCAATCTCCTTCTGTTTGGTGCGGGCATGCATGGCTATGATACTCTGCCTCAATGCTGGAGCGAGCAACCACAATCTACTTTTTAAACCATCAAGAGAAAAGATTAGGACCATAGAAAACTGCAGCACCTGAGGTGGAACAACTGTCATTTGGATCAACAACTGTCATCTGGATCAGTAGACCAAAATGCCGAGTGCCAATCAAATACCTAAGTATGTGCTTGACTACCTGTCAATGAGTGTCTAAAGGATGGATCATGAATTGACATACTTTGTTAACGGAAAAGCTCAAGCCTTTGGAGTAGAGACAAGGTTAGCTTCATCCATATTTGTTCTGTGCAGTAAATCACAAATATATTTGAATTGGTAGAGTAAAAGAGAGCCATTAACTTGAGATTTTACCTTAATTCCTAAAAAATAGGCAAGTTTAAAAATAGGCAAGTGCTCCAAACTGATTGAGGGCAAAAACATTGTGAAGCTTGGTGGCGATAACATTTAATAATTACGGTGAGCTACATATGATGATATCATCATCAACAAACATCAAAATATACACCACATAGCCATTGGAGATAAAGGTGAAAGGAAATGAATCACACTTATTAAACATAAAGCTTAAGTCAGTTATGGTTCCCTTTATGCTAGATCCGTTCAAACTATATGATTTCTACCGATATAGAAATCAAGAACATAACTCTAAAATAATTCGTATAAGTTGATATAGCATCAACTTGTATCCCTTAAGCCCATATTCGAATACAATTGTGGAATGAAAGCAGAAGCGTACCTGAATTTTTCTTTGAAATTGTTGAAAGTTGCGGGTATGTGATCTTCCGATTTGTAAAGTTCCTTAGGGTTCTTTGAATCTCCTCTGATGGGGATGAAGAGAGAAAACCCGATAAATCTTATTTTAATTGTACTCTACGAATGGGGACCATAACCCATTTAAATAACCCTAGGGTTATTTCTTAGTTTTCAATATTCTAACTTGGCCCCTCCTCAAATTAGATATTGACTTACGGTATCTACACAATAACCTGACATTTCATGACATTTATGCTTTTAGCCACAAACTTAATATTATATTAATTAAACCCCTTTAAGTCTTGACTAATTAAAATAATGATACTTACACCTTAAATGTTACATTTGTGACCCAAAATTCTAACAATCTCCCACTGGTCGCATATGTAACTTTACACATGTGTTAGACTTTATAAGCTCAAAATTTGCCATTATATTCTTTAAGCATATCCATGGTATCCCGTCCATTAGTCATGCTAATATACAAAATCAATGTGATTTTCATTATATCAATCATAACTAAACCCATCAATGATCACCGATATTGATACAACTAAATGACATAGATGCATCATGAAATGTGTAGCATGAAAATCACATGAAGTTGGTCTTTATATGTCAATTTTCAATTGGTCATACTTTACTATAGTTAGATCATTCAATAACTTTATTGTACAAAATGTAAATTACTGAATATCAAACTTTATTAATTGGAAATATCCAAGATCATAGTATGCATACATAATACCAAACACAGAACATAAAATTCATAATCGACTAACTCCCACTAAACCAAAGATTTCTCTAACGATAAAACACTCATGCGAGCAGTGTGCTCATGAAAGACCTTGAGTGGAAGACCTTTTGTAAGAGGACCTGCTATCATGGAGTTTGTCCACAAGTGTTCTATGGAAATCTGTCCACTTTGTACTCTTTCTTTAACAACTAGGAACTTGATGTCAATATGTTTTGACTTAGTCGAGCTCCTATTATTGTTGGAATACAGGACGGCTGATTTGTTGTCACAGTATAACCTAAGTGGCCTTTCAATTCCTTCCACAATTCGCAGCCAGTGACAAGATTCCTCAGCCAAATCCCATGGTTGAATGCCTCATAACATGCTATAAACTCTGCTGCCATGGTGGATGAGGCCGTAAGAGTTTTCTTTGCATTGCACCAAGAAACTACACCACCAGTCAACATGTAAATATAGCATGAAGTGGATCTTTTACTGTCTTGGCATCCGGCAAAATATGAGTCAGAGTATCCAGTGATCTCTAACTGGTCTGACCTCCTATATGTGAGCATATAGTCTTTTGTTCTCTTTAAATACCTCATAACCTTTTTGGCTGCTTTCCAATGGTCCATTCCTGGATTGCTCAAATATCTTCCTAACATCCCAACTATGAACGCAACATCCGGACGCGTGCACACTTGGGCATACATCAGACTCCCTACTGCTGACGCATAAGGAATCTTTTGCATTTCTTGAATTTCTAAGTTTCCTTTTGGGCACTGACTGAAACTGAATTTGTCTCCCTTAGCAATTGGAGTATCTTCTGATTTACATTCCTACATGCTAAACCTTTTAAGTACCTTTTCGATATAGCTCCTTTGTGATAATCCTAGAATACCACGAGATCGGTTTCGATGTATCTGAATTCCTAATACAAAGGAGGCATCACCAAGATCGTTCATTTCAAAATTTCTTGATAGAAATTTGTTAGTTTTATGCATCATTCCTATATCATCTGTGGCAAGCAGTATGTCACCTACATACAAGACCAAGAAAATGTACTTGCTCCCACTGAATTTGTGATACACACAATCTTCAACAACATTCACCTCAAAACCAAATGAGAGAATTACTTTGTGAAACTTGTGGTACCACTGACGAGACGTCTGCTTTAGTCCATAAATGGATTTTGTCAATTTGCAAACCATATTCTTTGAGTCTCCTGAAGTTTTCTGGTTGAATCATATAGATTGTTTCATCAACGTTCTCATTGAGGAAATGTGCCTTGACATCCATTTGATGGAGTTCCAAATCATAATGTGCAACAAGAGCCATGATTGTCCTAAAAGAGTCTTTCGATGAAACCGGAGAGAAAGTCTCTTTAAAATCAATGCCTTCCTTTTGAGTATAGACCTTAGCCACAAGACGAGCCTTATACCTCTCCACATTACCATTAGAATCTCGTTTGGTCTTAAAAATCCACTTGCAACCAATGGGTTTCACAACTTCTGGTAATAGGATAAGTTTCCAAACTTTATTGTCTTGCATGGACTTATACCCCTCCTTCATTGCTTCAATCCATTTTTTCGAGTTGGAATCTTGTATGACTTGACGGAAGTTTATTGGATCATTTTCCATCATACCATTATTTTTCTCATGTTCTTGGAGAAAAACTATGTAATCATCCAGAATATCATTTCTCCATTCTCTAGTGGATCTCCGCAAATGTATTGGTTCTTGTAACACTTGTTCAAGTTTCGTACTTGCTTGATCAAAAGCATCTATATGAATCGGTTCTGGAATTGTTATCGATTCTTCCTCTAAGACAAAGTCTCTAACCTTATTCTTCCCGCCAAACTCAATATCCTCAAAGAATGTGGTTGTTCCCGTCTCAAGAATTGAATTTAATTTGGGATCATAAAATTTGTAGCCCTTAGATATTTCAGAATAACCAATAAAGTAGATGCTCACTGTTCAGGAGTCTAATTTCTTTTCATTTGGCCTATAAGGCCTTGCCTCAGCTGGACATCTCCACACATGAAAATGTTTGAGACTAGACTTTCGCCCGATCCAAAGCTCATAAGGTGTTTTGGCAGCTGCTTTTGTTGGTACTCTATTTAGAATATAAGCTGCAGTCTTTAGTGTCTCTCTCCAGAGTGACTCTGGCATGGTAGAATGACAAATCATACTCCTTGCCATATCTTTAAGAGTCCGATTTTGTCTTTCAGCAACACTGTTCATGCTAGGAGATCCTGGCATGGTGTATTGTGGGACGATTCCACATTCCTCTAGGTATTTTGCAAAAGGCCTTTTACGTTGTTCACCTGAACCGTCATATCTACCGTAATATTCACCGCCACGGTCAGATTTGACTTTCTTAATTCTTTTGTCAAGTTGATTCTCAACTTCAGCCTTAAACAATTTGAACACTTCCAATGACTGAGATTTTTCATGTATAAGAAATATGTATGCATATCTAGAATAATCGTGTATGAATGATATAAAATATTGTTGACCATTCCAAGAAGGTGTCGAAAATAGTCCACAAATGTCTGTATGTATCAATTCTAAGACATCTGTAGCTCTATATGCACCAAATTTCTTTGTTTTGGTATGTTTTCCTTTAAATCATTCAACACAAACATCAAAGTTTGTGAAGTCAATGGAATCCAAAATTTCATCTGACACTAGTCGCTCAACTCTATTTTTAGAGATGTGACCTAGGCGTTTGTGCCATAATGCTCCTGAATTGTTATCCTCAATTTTACGCTTAGTACCACGTGATTCCACATTCAAGGATTCGCCATAGGTAGCTATTGTGTCAAGCAAATATAGATTATCATGACCCATAAGTGAACCAGTCACAACAATATTTGAATTGAAAGACAGCTTGAACATATTGTTTCCAAATGAACAAAAATAACCTGATATGTCAAAATAAGAAACTGAAATCAAGTTCTGTCTAAATGACGGAGCCACAAAAGTGTCTTTCAAATCCAAATAAAATCCGGTACACATTAATAATCTAAAATTCCCTATAGTTTCCACCTCCACCGACTTGCCATCTCCAACATAGATGTATCTTTCAACATCATTTGCCTTCCGGTAGTTCAGGCAACCCCTAATTGAAGCACTGATGTTAGTAGTTCAGGCAAGTGTTTCCAGGTACTAAAGCTAAATTGGCCTCAGAACAAACCAAACCATGACTCATGCGATTGGAGCGATCCCATTTCTCATAATCTTTCGTCTGTTCAGAGGTACCAAATTCCATAGGAGAAGAAGGTTGCCTCATCCTTAATGCAAGGTCAAGATCCATGCAGTCAAGAACAATTTCCATGTTCTCATTCCAATCATTAAAATCTATCCCATTCAGGACCTGAACTTTATTCATATTAGCAGATATTGAAGCAATTGTAGCTGAAAAAAGAACAAAAAGTAAACATTTTAAATATACTCACATAAGTAAAAACTGAATCATCAATTTTGTTCAAATAAAGGCATAACCCATCTCAAGATACCCAATGCACCACCAATATCAAGTCTTTGGACAGTAATATCGGCTGCTAGTGGTACTCTTGTCGTAACGATCAAACATTGATAATAAAAACATGTCGAATAATAAACCCCTATTTGGATTGATTTATTATTCACACGTAGGACCTTATAATTATCACATGTTTACCATCACAAACACGTATGAAAACGGACCAACCACCAATTGTCCTTTGAGTCAATTAATATTCACATGGACAAACATACACACAAACTGAAATTCTGGCATAATAGACAGCAGATGTCCTAACACATGTCAAGACATTGTTCTGCATAATCACTTAAACAAGAACAGAACTGCAAACTGATATCCTGACTATCAGTAGCTGGAGAACCACAAATGTTTCGACATCTATTCCAACATGTTAATCAATACTGAACTGTAAATTGCAGAATGATAAACAACACAGAATATGATGACCCAGTTCGGTGCAACTCACCTACATCTGGGGGATACCAATCTAGGAAGAAGAATCCACTATCAGCAGTATAGTTTTATGTAAACAACCTAAGGTTTACAGTAAACACCCGCGTTTAACTATCACTACCCAATGAAGACTTTATCATTAGAAGTCACATATAAATGATAAGAGAAACTCATCTCACTCCCTAAATCACAACCTGTGATTATCTAACAGTTACTACACCATAACTGTATCATCCCTATTGAAAGACACCCCTTCCAATACAAAGTTCAGTCAAGCATCCTTGACTAACAAGTTAACATGGATTTGTTTCAAAGCTTCATCCAAGAACAATACACGATTCATTACCTACGGGTTTCTGAATCTGTACAAGTACCTATTGTCGCTCCCGAAAAGATTCGCATCCAACGGTACAAACGCGAGAGTGGCGCAAAAGACACAGAGTCGCCAGCAATGTGTATTTATCCCAAGAGAGGGAAAGGAAACACTGCGCAAACCTGAAAAGAAAGGGAAAGAGCATGGTCTCACGACCAAGAGAATGGGTACGGGAGTCGGTTACGCGAAGGGAAGGTGTTAGCACCCAACACGTCCATCGTACTCGATGGGATCCACGCTTGTTGTCTGCATCAAAAGGTGTCGTCGTCTGGAACTCCACTGCTACTGGACCGGCGAAGAAACGAGAACGGAAAGAACGGAAAAACGAAGAAGAAAAGAAAAAAGAAGTGACTCGATAGGACGGTATCGTTGTCCTAGGCCTACGTACTCCCTCGGTGCAATGGGAAAGTCAGAGTCAACGTAGTTCGGACGGGAACTGTGGGGGAAGGTTGCTCGCCAAGACAATCGCTGTCTTGTGCCTACGTATCCTCAATCGGACGAGAGAGAGGAATCAGAGCTGACGTAGTTCGTGGATACGACCACGGATGGGTAAGTGTTTTTTACGTGAGCGACGAGCTCTTTTCTGAAAATGAAGTTTGAAACCCAACAATCCCGAAGGATAAAAAGATTTGAATTTGTTTGGTGTTTTTTAGACAGAAGTGTCTTTTAAGTTGTTTCGCAACTTGCATTGAACCCAAGTCTTGAATATAGGAACGAATACTTCGCGCATCGTCCCCAACAGGACGTACACTAGGTATCCTAGAAGAATGAGAGGAAGCCCCTCGATCCCCACTTCCCACATAGAAGACTCAAGCGCAATACACGTTAACTTTTATTACGTGTCTTGAAGAAGTTTTGAGATGAGAAGAGAGACGACACAAAGGAAACTCTAAAGGGAAACTAAGAGTCCTAATGTTAACATGCATGGATGTCCTATGGTTAGTGAGGTTTAGGAGGGACGACTACCTAAAACCTAATACTAATCCTACTCAAAGCTTAATAAAAAATTAAGTTGGACTAGGTAGCTCTAAAGGGAAAGGAATCCAAGACTTAAACAAGTCTTGAGATTCAAGGGAGGAGAAAGAGTGAAAGAGATGAAGAAGAAAGAGAATGCTAAGATGAGAAGCAAGATGGGGCAGCAAGTACATCATAATCATCACATCCAAATCATAACATAAAACATGCTTCAAAGATCATACAAACACATCTCAAGTATACAAGTGAAAGCACACAAGAAAGAATGCAAGTAAACTTGTATAAAAAATGCAAATAAACACCAATGAGCACCACACCAAAGTAATATGAGCAAGGCAAGAGGAAAGTGAATCCAAGTCAGAACTTAAGACATCTCATGATCAATCAACTCAAGCATACAAAAGTATTTCATATCATGATGCATTATGAGCCAAAGAAGCAACAAACAATTGATAATGATATGCATCATACAAACCAAACCATGATGATCAAGTGAGATGAAAACCAAGCAATGAACTCAAGGGGCAGTAGCATATGCATCAACAACATACCAAAGTCAAACTCAAGTCATACAAGATTAATCATCAAGCAACACATTCGAAACATGCATCAAAGTTAAGAGTGAAATGAAAATCACACAATGTTCCTTAAATCAAGAGTATCAGAACCTCAAACATGTCATACGAATCAAACAACAAGTTCCAAGCATAAGTGAATCCACACAAAGAAACAATCACAAGATTAAGTTGAGTATGTCATGGAATTCAAGCCAAAACATCAACAATTTGTAAAATCAAGAACAAATAGAAAAATGAGTGAAAGGAGATGATTCCAAAGCCACAAGTAAGCTCAAACAGAACATGATCATACCATATAAACATCTCAAGCATCACTCAATCACAAGTAAGCAAATGCACTCAAACTAGGTCAAGTACTAAAGTATGTCTCATTCAACCTTGCATCACAAACAAAACTCAACCAAAAATAGCAAAATGAAATAATAAAATCCCAAAAATATCCAAACAAAATTTAACTCAGTCAAGTAACATGTACAAAAAGATCAAATCAAAAATCACAAACCAAGTATCCCAAACAATTGGGCAAAGATCAAGTAAGAACAATGATTCAACATGCAAAAGAAAGGGACCAAAATGCAATATGGAAAAGTTTTAAAAATGAAACAAAAATGTTTTTATGCAATTTAATATGTCACCTAACAGATGCAAAAAGAATGGATTAAAAATGTATTATAGAAGAGGAGAAATAAATTTCACAAGTTGGTGTGTGCAAGTGAAACAAATAAGAAAAGAAAATTAATGTAATTAATTAAAACAGATGCCAAAAATAAAATGAAATGAGAAAATAAAATATGGAAAAATTTGATAAAACTAAAAATGAGTTTCATGATTTTTATATGATTTTTAGATGCATAAAAGTAATTTTAGAAATTAAATGCAAAACAAACAAATAAAAATGAGAAAAGAAAATGAAATAAAACAATGGGGGTGCAAACAGAAAAGAAAACACGTTGAAGTAAGGAAATGGGCCAAAGAGGGGGGCGCGCATAGCAAAGGCCCAATGCCAAGAGTCCAAGGGCGAAAGGCAACGAGGGAGCATAGAACAAGTCAACAATCAGCATTAATCCTAGCCACTCACATGATCTAACGCGCAACAATACATCACACCAGGTCCACATGATCAAAATAAATGAAAACCAACGGATCAGATTCAAAAGACCCACCACACTTCACATAGTCATACGCACACATAATCACACGATACCACCATGCACCAGCCACATGCCTAGCATGTGGCTTCATTAATGTGTTGTCCAAACTTCCACCACACGATTAAATAAACGTTCCAGATTAGATCATGAAGTCAATTGGTAATTAAAAACAAAGGCTATGATGAGCGGTCACACGATAGTTAACATGGTTGGCAAGCATGTAACAATTAAAATAAAACAGAAATTAAAAGGACACGTGGCGCAAGGATAGGCGTTGGATATGGAAATCAACGGTCAGATTGCGTCTTCTCCATGGAACCTCCCCTCGCCGGACTGCACTTTCCAGCCGCCGGAGCTAGGGCTCCGGCCACCCTCTCCGGTGAGCTGTAGCGTGACTTTTTCCAGAAATTGCAAATAGGTACTCCATTTTGATCAGAAAAACGAGAGGGTCTCAAATATGCAATTATTTTTCACAAATAACCAACCAATAATGCAAATCGAAGAGAAACAAGTTTAGATCTAAAACTTTAAATCAACATTATGCACAAACCACACGTCCAAACTTCAAATAAAATAGCTCAGAATAATCAGTGCACATCATAGATCATTATGCATATAAAAAATTCAAGTTCTGTGAGTATAAAAAATCACCAACCTGAACCTTGAAGAACACGAAATACACCAAGAAATCCCTCCAAATGCTGCAGATCAACTCCTTTTGATCTCTATTTGCAAAATAAATGCAAATAGAGGCTTGAGTCTGGCTAGATCTTGAAGTTTGAAGATGATCCCTCTTGAATGGCACTTGATGAATTCTTCAGTATGAGCTCAAAACAACGGTGGATTCTTGCTATATTCTCTTCACTGATCAAGAATGTGAAGAGAAAACTCAGAGAAACTCCAAGAAGAATGAGATTCAATGAGAGGAAGTGTGAGAGCAAAAAACCACAAGTGTGCAAATGAGAGCTTCAACCCTAGTTGTGAGGGCATGAGTAAGCATATATAACCTTCATTAGTTCACTGATTAGGATTAGGAAGTGATTAGAACTCTTGTTAATGAGATTTGGGTGAAATTGCAAAAATGCATTTTACACCACCACCACCAATTTACACGTGAGAGATCCCTTCCACCAGCATTATTCACCTCCAATTTACTCCTGTACCACTTCTGGATTGATTTTGGGCCTTGCACTTTCTTGGTTTGCAAGCTTTGAATTAATTTGGCATTTTTGCACTTTGTGAGAATAATGAGAAAAAAGGCATGGCATGAATTGATTCAAAGGCCACAAATGATCTTCTTGACTTGTATTTTGACATTGTAATGTGGCATGAAGCACTTGGGAACATTACAAGTCCATTTGTGCAAAAATGCAAAAGGTGGAAAATTTGACATATAAGGAAACCATGAAAAGCACCTTGCATTGTTTTGGCCATAACTAGAGTTCCACAAATGATATGAAAATGGTCTAGTACTTTTTGGAAATGGGAGAGAAAGATATTTAACTTTCATGTTGGAGGAAAATTCATTTGGAGCTTCCTTGATGATGAAAAGTCAAGTTGAATGTGGAAGAAAAATTGCCAAAAATGGAAAGTGTATTATAGGTCATTTTCCAAACTTAGTAACTTTTGCACAAACTCTTGATTCTTGAAGAATGGTGTGAAACTTGACAATTGAAGACCATATGAGGATGTGAGACCTTGAAAACCATGAAAAGAACCTCAAAATTCCACAGTTGACTTTCTCCTTTACAGTTGACTTTTGCTTAGTTCACAAGCAACTGATCCACTGAACATCCTCCACAATGAATCAATAACCAAACCCTCATCCAAGAACACTTGTGAGCATAAAGAATACCATAAGAACATGTTTGAACACACCAAGCCTTCCAAGAGGTCCTCTTGATCTTAAAAACCCTAATTGGTCCCTCTGATTAGGAGGGAAGGAATCACTTGAAATCCTTTGCCAACCTTGATCTTATGAAGCTATAATGAACTCCATGAACCACCTTGAAGCTTGAGACTTGAGAATATGGACCAAGTACCTTGATCCCATGCTAAGAACCAATGCTATGCACAATGCAAATGCAAGAAATGAAAAGAAACATAAGCCAGTTAGCTAAAAACAAACAAGGCAAATTTTGGGGTGTTACAGCTGCCCCTATTCAATCAACTTGATCCTGAAGTTATGATAGTGACGACTATCATGCGTTCCAAGGATTCACGGAGATTGAATACCAAAAGAAACCTGAAATTTGCAATCCTCAAAGGAGGGACGACTCCACTGGGGAACAAACAAAAAATGCTGCACTGTCACAACACGTACGAGTGTTGGAAACCAAAACTGTATTGAAAAGTCTTGAAATAAACACAAGCGAGTGTTAACTATGCTGGGGATAAACACGGACGAGTGTCAAGGAATCCAGGATATCAAATACGGACGGGTATTGAGAAGATACACGGACGGGTACTGAAAAGGTACACGGACGGGTGCCAAATGTCAATGCGGACAGGCATTGAAACAAAAGTTCAAACACGGACGGGTGCCAAATGTCAATGCGGACGGGCATTGAAACAAAATTTCAAACACGGACGGGTGCCAAATGTCAATGCGGACGGGCATTGAAACAAAAGTTCAAACACGGACGGGTGCCAAATGTCAATGCGGACGGGCATTGAAACAAAAGTTCAAACACGGACGGGTGCTGAAAGAACACGGACGAGTGTCATTAAAAGGCCAATACGGATGGGTATTGAAAAGGTACACGACGACCTCTCTGGGGATTGAAATGCAACACGGACGGGTGTCGGAAGTTCAATACGGACGGGTATCGAAAAGGTACACGGACGGGTGTAAAAAGTCAATATGGACGGGTACTGAAAAGGGTACACGGACGGGTGTAAAAAGATTTCAATACGGACGGGTACTGAAAAGGGTGTAAAGCAACTATAACGGGAATTAAACTCGCTGGGGGAATGGAAGGCAACACGGACGAGTGTCATCAAAAGGTCAATACGGACGGGTATTGGAATCAAAGGTTCAAACACGGACGGGTGCTGAAGGAAACATAGACGAGTGCCAAATGTCAATGCGGACGGGCATTGAAATAAAAGGGTCAAACATGGACGGGTGCTGAAAGAACACGGACGAGTGTCTGAAGTCAATACGGACGGGCATTGGCTTAAGAGGTTCAAACACGGACGGGTGCTGAAAGAAACACGGGCGAGTGTCTGACGGTAAAAATTTCGAGGGAATAAACCAAAGGACCACCTGGACGAAGGGGTACAAATAAAATCAAGGATAAACAATCCTGGCAAGACACCCTGCCGGGGACTGTCAAATATTGCTTAACCCACCACCTGTGGAGTAGAGACATCTTTCTGAAATCTGGCTTTCCTGACGAAGGAAAACTCAAACCTGGCTTATGCTTCAGATGCATATGTTTGAATTTTGCCGTAATGCTCCACACGAAGTGGAAATGCTACGCATTTGGGAGGATGCCATGCAAACAAATGCTTATGCAATGCAAAAGAGACGTCTCAGCAAAATAAATGCTGAAGACCAGAAGCAACTCCGCTGGGGATGGCAGACTAAATTGCCACTGAAACAAAGGAAAACTTGTTGAGGAAGACTTCTCCCTGCTAGGGAAGATCACAATCACCAATTCTGTCGGAGATGGACGAAACTCCGAGAGAATATCCACTCTGTTGGGGAATATCAAGATCAACAACTCTGCTGGAGATGGACAAAGCTCCGAGAGAATACCCACTCAACTGGGGAGGGAGATGAATACTGAAGATGGAAATTCCTCCGCTGGGGATGACCAAACACTTCAGAACCTGGCTTCAACGCCTGCCAAAAACGATTGGCCTTAAGACCTGCTGGGGATACCACTCATCACCAGACTCTGCTTGGGGTAATGAGCTTAATCTGCTGCTAGGGAAGTAACTTTACCCTCACCCTGCTGGGTATTAGATCAAACCATTGTCGCCAAGACTATACTTTCTGACCAACTGAGGAAAGTAGACACCAGGACCCTGTGGGGATAATAACATCTTCGTCCACAAACTTCCTGCGGGATGTACGACAACACCCACCTTAAAGCAATCATCTTCTGAGTACTTGCTAGGGATACCAATCCAAACACGACTTCGGTTGGGTATACAATCCTCTGTACTCTGCCGATAAGGACGATCCTCAACGACTTCGCTTGGGAGAGAAAGTAATTGTCAACATCCACCCTGCTAGGGGATAACACGTGCTTCCTGACTTAGCTGGGGAAAAACAACTGCCCCATGCTCCGTGGGGAGACGTCACTTGCTGAAAAAAGATGAGCCAAATCACAACTCTGGCCGGGGAAAAACCTCTTATATCCTGCTAAGGAGGACGATCCTTAACGACTCCGCTTAGGGAATTACTCCTTTATACTCTGGTTGAGGAAGACGACCCTCGATACTCTGATGGGGAAGAGTAATAAACTGCTGAGGACGATCAGACTTCAAAGTTGGGGAGAGCTCTACTCTACTGGGGAGGTACACCTGTCATCCTGCAAAACCAACAAAAAGTCTACGTGCAAGAATGATCACTTTGATTATCACCATAGTGACCGTTGCCTAAGCAATTGCCACTGTTTTCCAACCTGTGCCATAAAGCTCAACGTTTTAGCATGTAATGTTTTTATCAAAAATATTGGACATTTTCACAAACAAAACAGGTAAAACAGAAAACAAAAACTCTTTGACTGAAATGCAAACTTTATTGAATGAATCGGCCTGTAAATAGGCATTTACATCTGGAAGCAATTCCTGAAAAGAGGTAATTGCGTAAAAAGAAAAAGAAAATACAAATGTCGGCAATGTGGGGCACAGACATCCACCATGACTCGACTCAGCTATAACCCATATGACTCGTTTATCCGCAGATACTTTGGCCTTTGAAGACGACTAACTGGACTGATTCCTTTCCTCTGAATTTTCCAAGTGTGAATAGTAATCACAGATCGAACGCGGATCGTAGTCTTTGCTTTTAAATCCCTAACTTTTGCCTGGATCGCCCTTTTCGGGTTTTCAATCCACCGGGATACCCATTTTTGCCAAAGCTGCCTTTTCAGGTTTTCAACCTTGCGGGTTTATTTCTTTTTTTCTTTTATCCCTAATTTTTGCCCGAACCTTTTCTTTTTATGGTTCGCCAGGATGCCCCATTTTTGCCTGAACCTTTTCTTTTTATGTTCAGCGGGTCTCTTTTATGCAAAGTATTTTTTGACTACATCCGCGTTCACAGGGGACGTAAAATCTTCGCCATCCATAGTTGAGAGTAATAAGGCTCCACCAGAGAAAATCTATCTTACTACATACGGCCCTTCGTAATTCGGAGTCCACTTGCCCCTCTGATCTGTTTGAGGAGGAGTGATCCTTTTCAGAACTAATTCACCAGCTTGGAAACACCGAGGACGCACCTTCTGATCAAAGGCTTTCTTCATCCTGCTCTGATACAACCGGCCATGCGCAATGGCTTTCAATCTCTTCTCTTCAATGAGGTTCAGTTCATTCAGCCGGGAACGCACCCACTCAGCTTCATCAAGCTTCACATCTGTCAGAATTCTCAAAGAAGGAATCTTAACTTCTAATGGCAAGACTGCTTCCATACCATACACCAGTGAGAAAGGAGTTGCCCCAGTTGATGTGCGTACCGAAGTACGATATCCATGCAAAGCGTAAGGCAACATCTCATGCCAGTCTTTGTATGTCACTACCATCTTCTGCACAATCTTCTTTATGTTCTTATTTGCCGCTTCAACAGCCCCATTCATCTTCGGACGATAGGGAGAAGAATTGTGATGTTCGATTTTAAATCTCTGGCATAGCTCCTTCATCATCTTGTTATTCAGATTTGAACCATTATCAGTAATGATTCTCTCCGGGACTCCATACCGGCAGATGATGTCCTTCTTAATGAACCGGGCTACCACTTGTCTGGTGACGTTGGCATACGATGCTGCTTCCACCCACTTCGTGAAATAATCAATAGCCACCAGGATAAAACGATGTCCATTCGAAGCAGTCGGCTCAATCTTCCCAATCATGTCAATGCCCCACATAGCAAAAGGTCAAGGTGACGACAAAACATTCAGAGGAGTAGGTGGTACGTGCACCTTGTCAGCATAAATCTGGCATTTATGACATTTTCGAGCGTATTTAAAACAGTCAAACTCCATAGTCATCCAATAATACCCCGCTCTCAATAATTTTCTGGCCATAGCATGCCCATTGGCATGAGTACCGAAGGAACCTTCGTGAACTTCTTCCATTAACAGGCCTGCCTCGTGTTCATCAACACAACGTAGCAAGACCATGTCAAAGTTTCTCTTGTACAACACATCATCCTTGTTCAAAAAGAAATTTCCTGATAACCTCCTCAATGTCTTTTTATCCTTGGAAGATGCCCCAGCTGGGTATTCCTGACTCTTCAAGAAGACTTTAATGTCATGATACCAAGGCTTGCCATCTGACACCCCTTCAACTGCAAATACAAAAGCAGGCCTGTCCAAGCGCATGATTTTGATTGAGGGAGCTTCATTCCAAAGATTCACTTTATACATTGATGACAACGTTGCCAACGCATCAGCCATCTGATTCTCTATCCGGGGAATGTGATGGAAGTCCACTCTGTCAAAGAAAGGTAACAATCTTCTGGCATAATTGTTATATGGAACAAGATTTACTTGACGAGTCTCCCATTCACCTGTAATCTGATTCACCACCAACGCAGAATCACCATAAACATCGAGGTTCTTGATTCTCAAATCAATTGCTTCTTCTACCCCCATGATGCATGCTTCATACTCCGCCTCATTGTTGGTGCATATGAACGCTAATCGGGCAGTAAAGGGTATATGAGAACCCTGTGGAGTCGTAATGATTGCCCCGATTCCGTTACCATATGAATTAACGGCTCCATCAAAAACCATATTCCACTGAGACCCAATCTCAGGTCCTTCATCAGGCAAAGGTTCTTCACAATCCTTCATCTTCAGATACATGATGTGCTCATCCAGAAACTCAAACTTCATCGATTGATAATCCGCAATTGGTTGTTCGACAAGATACTCTGACAACACACTTCCCTTAATGGCCTTTTGGGAAACATACTGAATATCATATTCTGTCAGAACCATCTGCCAACGAGCTATTCTACCAGAAAGTGCTTGCTTCTCAAACACATACTTGATTGGATCCATCTTCGAAATCAAAAGGGTTGTATGGTTTAACATATACTGCCTCAAACGCATAGCGGCCCAAGCGAGTGCACAACATGTTTTCTCCAGCATCGAGTATCTTGACTCGCAATCAGTAAACTTCTTACTCAGGTAATAGATGGCGTGCTCTTTTCTACCTGACTCGTCTTGTTGACTGAGCACACAACCCATTGAATTCTCAAGAACCATGAGATACATAATCAAAGGCCTTCCTGGCACTGGTGGCATAAGGACCGGAGGTTCCTGCAAGTATTCTTTAATCTTTTCAAACGCCTTTTGACAATTTTCATTCCACCTGACCGCTTGATCTTTTCTTAGCAACTTGAAGATTGGTTCACACGTGGCTATGAGATGCGAGATGAACCTAGCAATGTAGTTTAATCTCCCCAAGAAACCACGAACCTCTTTTTCTGTTTTCGGCACAGGCATTTCTTGTATGGCTTTTACCTTTGCAGGATCAACCTCAATACCTTTTTCACTAACAATGAACCCCATCAATTTTCCTAATCTCACCCCAAAGGTGCACTTGTTTGGATTCAACCTCAGTCTGAATTTCCTTAACCTTTCAAATAACTTCTGAAGATTCACCAGATGTTCTTCTTCCGTCTGTGACTTCACAATCATGTCATCAACATAGACTTCAATCTCTTTGTGAATCATATCATGAAAGAGAGTCACCATCGCCCGCTGGTAAGTTGCCCCTGCATTTTTCAATCCAAAGGGCATCACTTTGTAGTAGAAAGTTCCCCACGGTGTTATGAATGTTGTTTTCTCCATGTCCTCTGGGGCCATCTTGATTTGGTTATACCCAGAGAAGCCATCCATGAAGGAAAACACAGAATACTGAGCAGTATTGTCAACTAACACGTCAATATGAGGGAGCGGGAAATCATCCTTTGGGCTTGCTCTGTTCAAATCCCTGTAATCAACACACATCCTGACCTTCCCATCCTTCTTAGGTACAGGCACGATGTTAGCAACCCATGGAGGATAATTTGTTACGACAAGAAATCCGGCGTCCATCTGCTTTTGAACCTCTTCCTTGATTTTGACAGACATCTCCGATTTAGTTCTTCTCAACTTTTGCTTGACCGGAGCACAACCTTCTTTGAGTGGTAGCCGGTGTACAACAATATCAGTATCAAGCCCGGGCATGTCTTGGTAAGACCAGGCGAAGATGTCCACATACTCATGGAGCATTTCAACCAATCTTCCCTTGACACTGTCTTCCAATGCAGCCCCTATCCTTACTTCTTTTCTGGCGCCCTCGGTTCCCAGATTCACAATCTCAATTTCCTCCTGATGAGGTAGGATGACTCTCTCCTCTTGCTTCAACAACCTGGCCAACTCTTCGGGCAGTTCACAATCTTCGTCAGTCTCTTCTTCAGCCTGATAGATTGGATTGTCAAAGTCATACCGAGCTATAGCTGAGTCATGATCGGTGTCATCTGAACAAAAAGACCTGCAATGATTGATGAGGTATATTTTATTATGATGCAACAAAAGAAACACATTTTCATTTTGATGTGGGTTTTTAATGCATAAAAATAAAAAAAAAATAGAAAGACAGAGATCAAAATATTTGAGTGTGAAAAGTCCTTTATTGATGATAAGGCAAAATATGCAACAGTTAAAAGCCCTACAAACAAAATCACTACGTCTTGGGCAGAACGTAGGATTAACAAAATAGGAAAACAAAGCAATTACTCGAAGCCTGTCACTTGAATGACTTTCTCGGAAGACCAGTTGCACAGACTTTCTCCTGGGACGCAAGGACGGATCCAGCTATCCATGTCACAATCACTATCCCATTCTTCTTCAATAGCATTAACTCTGTCGAAGAAAACTCCAGCGCTGGTGAAGCGGACAGGGCCATAGAATTTGGGAGGACCCTCATCTTTTCGGGATGGCTTGTATCCCAATCCATAAGTATCCCTCTTTTCCTGCACTCTAACCACCTGGCCCCACCTCTGTGAGCTACCAGCTTCAACCACCGCTTTGGCGTCTCTAAACGAAGACATGGAAACCTCAGGTTGATTTACCACTGCAGGCTGCTCTATAGCTTCAGACTGAACAACCTTTTCAGAAACCTTCACCTTTTCAAACCCCTGGCACAACGTCTCGTGGATTTCACCATCCACTTCCACGTATTTGAAGGTTGACAGCTGACTAATCATTATATCTTCTTCTCCGCACACTGTCACTATATGCCCATCAACCATGTACTTTAGCTTTTGATGCAAAGTGGAAGTTACAGCGCCTGCCCCATGGATCCAAGGACGACCCAATAAACAGCTGTACGCTGGCTGAATATCCATAATGTAAAACGTTGCATTAATAATTTTCGGCCCAACCTTGATCGGAAGCACAATCTCACCAAAGACAGATCTCTTCGAGCCATCAAAAGCTCGCACCACCAAGTCACTTGGTGTACAAATAAGTCCCCTGGTATCCAACTTCATTAACGCTTTCTTGGGCAATACATTCAACGATGAACCAGTATCAACCAAAACATGTGACATCAGTGAGCCACGACACTCAATCGAAATATGCAGGGCGTTGTTATGATTCCTGCCAGCAGAAGTCAAGTCAAGATCTGTAAAACCCAAGCCATTACCCGCATTCACGTGTGCTACAACCCCTTCCAGCTGGTTAACAGAAATCTCTTGAGAGACGTAGGCTGCATTCAAGACCTTTAGAAGAGCATTCCTGTGAGCTTCAGAACACAATAACAAAGACAGGATAGAGATCTTGGACGGGGTCTGGTGTAACTGGTCCACGATCTTATAATCACTTTTCCGGATGAGCCTCATAAACTCCTCAACATTTTCAGAAAAAACATCATCAACCGGCTTTACTGTAGATTCCACAATCACTGGAGTCTGAACAGAACCATCCATCGCCTGTTTTCCTCTATCTTGCCTAGAGGTACTGTGTTGATCATTAACAGGAGTAAGCACTCTACCACTTCTGGTTATAGCATCAGTCTCAACTTTAACCTCTGAATTAGAACTCACTGGTGAAGTATTCTTTAATTCCTGCTTTTGTCCATTGACAAACACCTCTGCACCATAATTCCACGGAATAGCCTTAGAACTCTCATACGGAATGGGTCCAGCCCTTGTGATAATGACTGGAGGTGGCCTTGCTGGACCAGAAATAGTAATTGTTTTGAACGGGATGGTGATAGTAGCAACCTTCTCACTAACACCCTCTTCTTGCTGATTACCTCTGTCAAACTGTAAATAGCCCTCATCAATCAGATTCTGAATCCCTCTTCAATGAATCACAACCATTAACCTTTGTCAAACAATCTGAGCAGTTCTCACCACAACTCGGATAGACGCCACCCTTCAATAACCTGCTCTTAACCACAACCAACAGAGTCTTCAGTTCCTCCACTTCCATGATCAAATTCAAAGTTTCACAGTCCTTAATTATAGCATTCACCCTTGGCCCATTGTGATTAGGCATCGGGTTTTGAATAACATTGGGTCTGTCATTCGAGAAATTGATAGCCTTGGAGTCCACAAGGTCCTGCACCTTGTGCTGAAATGCCCTACACTTCTCCACAGTGTGCCCTGGAGCACCTGAGTGAAAGTCGCAGTATGCGTTAGCATCGTAGCCTCGTGGGAGTTCCCCTGTTGGTGGAGCCAGGGTACGAAGCTCAACTAGACGCAATTGCAGCAAATGTTGCAACAACTGTGCATACGACATTGGGGGTTGATCAAAATGCCTCTCTGCATTCCTTTGTCTGTTCTGATACTGACCCTGCTGCCTATTCTGATTAGCATTACCCCTTTGTTGCTGTGGTGGAGGTAACATTGCTGGAATGGTTACTGATGCTACCTGTTGATTGTTATTCTGGCGATGTTTCCCTTTTCCCCTGTGGGATGATACAGCGTTGGTCTCTCCTTTCTTCTTATAATTATCAAACGGCTTCTTTCCATGTCCAGAGGACGATCCATCACCACTAGAAACCTTTCTAGCCTTAATTCCGACCTCTATCTTCTGTCCAATAGCAATCACATCTGCAAACTTGCCTAGAGAACAAGGCAAAAGCTTCTCGTAGTAGTGCTTAGGCAGTGTGCCCATAAACATGTCCAACATCTCTTTTTCCAGCATTGGTGGCTGCACGCTAGCCGCCAATTCATGCCACCTTTGCGCGTATTCTTTAAAACTCTCATCATTTTTCTGGGACATGCTCAACAGCTGAGTTTTGTTGGGAGCCATGTCTGTGTTGTACTGATAATGCTTGATGAAAGCTGCAGCTAGCTCTCTCCAAGTACGAACATCTCTACTTTCTAGCCCCATGTACCATTCCAAAGACGCGCCAGATAGGCTGTCTTGGAAAAAATGCATCATTAACTTTTCATCCTTAGCGTGAGCAGCCATCTTCCTGGTATAGGCCTTCACATGAGTTCTCGGGCAGGTAGAACCATTGTACTTTTCTAGTGTAGGAATCTGAATCTTGTGTGGAATGACAATATCAGGAACCAACCCTAGGTCGTCCAAATCTATCCCCAAATCATCCTGTTTCACAACCCCTTTCAATTGAGCCTCAATTAAATGAATTCTTTCATCACTGACCACAGGAAGACCATCGTCCAAGCTTCTGACTGAAAACACATCGTCCAGTTGATCCTCAAAACGAGGGCTATGGATAGCTCGAATAGTACTTTCTTCTCCAACCACTGAAGGAATTCTACCCTGTCCACCAGCACCGACTCTGCCCAGAGGGATATTACGGTTAAGAAGACCACCGTGTAAGATACCATTTTCGTCGACCTGCGCCACCAACGGCTGAACCAGAGTTCTGAATTCATTCTGACTTTGCACCACACCCTGCATCATCTCCATGAACTGATCGATGCGAGCTTGCATAGCGACCATATCTGCCTGAACTTTGTCCATCACTCTGCTTTGATTGAGCCTGGTAGAATAACGATGAGTTGGTTGATCAATCCTGACTGAAAAAAGATAGAGCATAAGAAAACCAGAGAAACCCAAGAAAACCTGCAATGCAAAGGATGAATATGATTATGCAAATGCAAATGCAAACAAACATATCTGGACATTTCCAGGGCATATCCGTTTTGATTCCATTCCATAAAAAAATGGGCGAGGGATTAGGCACACTATCGGAAAATAAATCCGAACCCAGAGATGCCACCAAATCAAACCACAAGAACAAATACTCTCTGAAAACCAGAACTACCAAAGCACAGATAATTAAACCAAATATTCCATTACTGAAAACAAAGTAGTTCTTGCAAATAGATTCAAATATAATCAAAGGTGATTCCATTAACAAACCTGATGGTAATCCCAAAAGATAAACAACAAAAATCAACTATAAATCAATCCCAAACAAACTAGGTTCAACTTCTTCGAGAAGATCCACAGTGTTAGGATGTGCAGGTTGCTTAATCAGCCCTTTGATCAACTTATTCCTCTTTGCAATCTCTTGGGTCAATTTGACAATCTGCTCTTCAGCGTTGTTGTCCTCGCGCTTTGATTTCTTGACCTCGGCTTGTAGCTTGAGTTCTTCAATTTCTTTTTGGGCTTCTTTCCATTTGGCAAAGTAACGGTCTTTTCTCGCTTTCACCACCTGAAGCTCTTATTTCAGTTCTTCATTCTCAATCTTGGCTTCCTCCCACATATCCTGATACGAGGCAAGCTTATCTTCTGCTTCAGTCAAAAGCTTCTTGTTTTTCCTTTTAGCTTTGCCTGACGTTTCAGCAACCATACTGATCTTCTTGAAATGCTGAGCCCTGTCGGCGAAATCCTTCTCTTTTTTCTCTAGATGCGCAGTCATGTCTTAAACTTTCCACTTCAACCCCAAGTTGTCATGTAGAGCATTCTGCAGCTGACTACTCATATCAGAATTTTCCGCCCTCAGATCAGATACCAACTTACGCTGCTTGTCAAACTCTTCGAATGGCACAGTAAGTCTTTCTTCCATAATCTCTGGATACAAGGGAGGCGCCCGGTCAAAAGGCAAATAAAACTCTTCTACCCTCCTTTTCACCCATTGAACATACGGAGCAAACACTTGATTATTGGGTTTTCCCAAAACAGTTTTACCTATCTTCTTTCTGCTGAGCCAAGCTTCAGAGGCTTCTCGTGCAATAGCCACACCATCAGTCATATAAAAATACAAGGATTCTTCTAAATCTTTTTTAACTGGAGGATCCTTCAGGGCGTACGCAAACTTCCTGATAGCCAAAGACGGGTTGTAGTTAATACCTCCTTTCCTTCCGATCAAAGGTACATTAGGATACTTGCCACAGCTATGCAAAATATCAGTCCCCAACAAACCCTTATCCACCCAGAGAATGTCTTTAGCAGCTAAGCCCATCAGACGCTTACTCCACTCTAAAGAAGTCTTCGAATCCACAAAAGCACCAAATTGGGGTAAACGTTTGGCAAACCACTTGTAAAAAAGAGATGCGCAACAACAAACCACACCACCTCGCCTTTTCTCATTCCTGTTGTATAGAGCATAGTGGAGATCACCTAACAAAGTCGGTACCGGATTCTGAGCTGTAAATATCTGAATAGCATCCGTATCAACGAAATCAGATTCATTAGGGAATAACACAATGCCATATATGCACAGAGCCAATATTGCTTTGAAAGCCCTACACCTATTTTCCTTAGCTTCCTCTCGAGCCCTCTTTACCAAGTACTCCAAGTAATACCCTCGGGATTTTCCCTTCTTAGAAAAGCCAGCCTCCACGGTAGATCTGCTCAAATAAAAAGCCTCAGCCACTGCTTGGAAATCACAATTTCCTTGGGAACCACAGAAAGGAACACTCTCCTTGACAGGAATCCTCAACATGTTGGCGTACTCTTCTAGGGTAGGAACCAACACATAATCTGGCATCACAAAGCACCTCAAGGAAGGGTCATAAAACTGCATCAAGGTGTGTAGCCCATTATATTCATATTCGCTGAGACTCCGAACCAGGGACAGTATCCAACCATACTTCTCTTCAAAGGCTCCCAAAACTTCTGGACCAGCCATACTCTGTAAACTGCTCAAAGGACCAAGAGTGATCTTCGGAAACTTGTAGATGATGATATTCTTCTTACCCCTCTTAGTGTCCATCCCTAAGAACGCCCTCTGACTGGAATCAAAGACTAGATATTACCTGAAAATGCACAAGCATGAATGTCAGAAAAAATGGAATGCAATGCAGAGCACGGGATCAAGGTATCCACATAAACTGGCTGCACTGTGCTGACTGAACAAATCAAGGCTCTGTACCAAACTCAGAACAACAATAACCACAGTGATAACAACAGAAATCCAGGTCGGTTGAAGGTCACGGTTACCTGCAAACCTGTAAACACCCTGCCCCTCTAACATGTAGGTACTAGGATGTTCAGTATCCCGGGCTCTCAGGTCGAGAAATGATGATACGTTCACCATTTCTGGTTTGGCATCA
This sequence comes from Lathyrus tuberosus, assembly GCA_022829125.1. Taxonomy (NCBI): domain Eukaryota; kingdom Viridiplantae; phylum Streptophyta; class Magnoliopsida; order Fabales; family Fabaceae; genus Lathyrus; species Lathyrus tuberosus. The sequence continues at coordinate 671,781 of JALAZF010000515.1, read as the reverse complement.
TCATCAATCGAGGAGGCCTCAACTAATTCTCCAAAAACGAAAGATCCTCAACTTCAGAGGTTTGAGAAGCAATAACACATTCAGCCCGAAGGATACAATGCTACCGCCAATCAAAGAGGTCGTCTGCTGATTCACTTTCAAAAAGAAGGATCCTATGGTAAGTTCCCAGCATTGGGTCCTCGGATCGAGAGTGTGCAATGGGTTTGCCATAGAAAGTGGGCTGCCACTGTCACATCCCGGGAGGAGTGCCGTAACTGAGTCCTCGGGAATGGTCATCAGAGTCGACAATTCCTCCAGAGAATAACTACTGGCCTATATCAACATACAGTAGCAGATAACTCCGGATAGAACCTCGTCTGATTGTAGGGATCGTGATCACCCACACGTGGCCAACACCACGGGAGCGTCACGCCTGCCCACGCTAAAACCTAAGTGTATGCTCGAGCCTGGGTATTGGGCTCATCTCTCAGAACATCCCAACCCGCCAAACAGAACAACAGCCAGCACATCACAGTATACCCAATATGACAATATAAAATGCAATGCGATAAAAGCTGTAAAAACAGTAAAGCAGTAAAGCAAAAGTAAACAACATATAGTAATATACAACAAAGCAAAGCACCATAGAAACACCCAACAAAAACAAACAGACAAGCGCTAGGATTGACTCGCTAAAGGGGAAGGACCAGCAGTAGGTCAACCAGAGTCCCCAGCAGAGTTGCCAGCTGTCGCTCCCAAAAAGATTCGCATCCAACGGTACAAATGCGAGAGTGGCGCAAAAGACACAGAGTCGCTAGCAATGTGTATTTATCCCAAGAGAGGGAAAGGAAACACTGCGCAAACCTGAAGAGAAAGGGAAAGAGCATGGTCTCACGACCAAGAGAACGGGTACGGGAGTCGGTTACGCGAAGGGAATGTGTTAGCACCCAACACGTCCATCGTACTCGATGGGATCCACGCTTGCTGTCTGCATCAAAGGGTGTCGTCGTCTGGAACTCCCCTGTTACTGGACCGGCGAAGAAACGAGAACGGAAAGAACGGAAAAACGAAGAAGAAAAGAAAAAAGAAGTGTCTCGATAGGACGGTATCGTTGTCCTAGGTCTACGTACTCCCTCGGTGCAATGGGAAAGTCAGAGTCAACGTAGTTCGGACGGGGACTGTGGGGGAAGGTTGCTCGCCAAGACAATCGCTGTCTTGTGCCTACGTATCCTCAATCGGACGAGAGAGAGAGGAATCAGAGCTGACGTAGTTCGTGGGTATGACCACGGATGGGTAAGTGTTTTTTACGTGAGCGACGAGCTCTTTTCTGAAAATGAAGTTTGAAACCCAACAATCCCGAAGGATAAAAAGATTTGAATTTGTTTGGTGTTTTTTAGACAGAAGTGTCTTTTAAGTTGTTTCGCAACTTGCATTGAACCCAAGTCTTGAATATACGAACGAATACTTCGCGCATCGTCCCCAACAGGACGTACACTAGGTATCCTAGAAGAATGAGAGGAAACCCCTCGATCCCCACTTCCCACATAGAAGACTCAAGCGCAATACACGTTAACTTTTATTACGTGTCTTGAAGAAGTTTTGAGATGAGAAGAGAGACGACACAAAGGAAACTCTAAAGGGAAACTAAGAGTCCTAATGTTAACATGCATGGATGTCCTATGGTTAGTGAGGTTTAGGAGGGACGACTACCTAAAACCTAATGCTAATCCTACTCCAAGCTTAATCAAAAATTAAGTTGGACTAGGTAGCTCTAAAGGGAAAGGAATCCAAGACTTAAACAAGTCTTGAGATTCAAGGGAGGAGAAAGAGTGAAAGAGATGAAGAAGAAAGAGAATGATAAGATGAGAAGCAAGATGGGGCAGCAAGTACATCATAATCATCACATCCAAATCATAACATAAAACATGCTTCAAAGATCATACAAACACATCTCAAGTATACAAGTGAAAGCACACAAGAAAGAATGCAAGTAAACTTGCATAAAAAATGCAAATAAACACCAATGAGCACCACACCAAAGTAATATGAGCAAGGCAAGAGGAAAGTGAATCCAAGTCAGAACTTAAGACATCTCATGATCAATCAACCCAAGCATACAAAAGTATTTCATATCATGATGCATTATGAGCCAAAGAAGAAACAAACAATTGATAATGATATGCATCATACAAACCAAACCACGATGATCAAGTGAGATGAAAACCAAGCAATGAACTCAAGGGGCAGTAGCATATGCATCAACAACATACCAAAGTCAAACTCAAGTCATACAAGATTAATCATCAAGCAACACATTCGAAACATGCATCAAAGTTAAGAAAGACATTCACTTATCATTCATGCAAGCAAAACAAAGAAACGTGTGACGCAAAGAGTGAAATGAAAATCACATAATGATCCTTAAATCAAGAGTATCAGAACCTTAAACATGTCATACGAATCAAACAACAAGTTCCAAGCATGAGTGAATCCACACAAAGAAACAATCACAAGATTAAGTTGAGTATGTCATGGAATTCAAGCCAAAACATCAACAATTTGTAAAATCAAGAACAAATAGAAAAATGAGTGAAAGGAGATGATTCCAAAGCCACAAGTAAGCTCAAACAGAACATGATCATACCATATAAACATCTTAAGCATCACTCAATCACAAGTAAGCAAATGCACTCAAACTAGGTCAAGTACTAAAGTATGTCTCATTCAACCTTGCATCACAAACAAAACTCAACCAAAAATAGTAAAGTGAAATAATAAAATCCCAAAAATATCCAAACAAAATTTAACTCAGTCAAGTAACATGTACAAAAAGATCAAACCAAAAATCACAAACCAAGTATCCCAAACAATTGGGCAAAGATCAAGTAAGAACAATGATTCAACATGCAAAAGAAAGGGACCAAAATGCAATATGGAAAATTTTTAAAAATGAAACAAAATTTTTTTTATGCAATTTAATATGTCACCTAACAGATGCAAAAAGAATGGATTAAAAATGTATTATAGAAGAGGAGAAATAAATTTCACAAGTTGGTGTGTGCAAGTGAAACAAATAAGAAAAGAAAATTAATGTAATTAATTAAAACAGATGCCAAAAATAAAATGAAATGAGAATAAAATATGGAAAAATTTGATAAAACTAAAAATGAGTTTCATGATTTTTTATATGATTTTTAGATGCATAAAAGTAATTTTAGAAATTAAATGCAAAACAAACAAATAAAAATGAGAAAAGAAAATGAAATAAAACAATGGGGGTGCAAACAGAAAAGAAAACACGTTGAAGTAAGGAAATGGGCCAAAGAGGGGGGCGCGCATAGCAAAGGCCCAATGCCAAGAGTCCAAGGGCGAAAGTCAACGAGGGAGCATAGAACAAGTCAACAATCAGCATTAATCCTAGCCACTCACATGATCTAACGCGCAACAATACATCACACCAGGTCCACATGATCAAAATAAATGAAAACCAACGGATCAGATTCAAAAGACCCACCACACTTCACATAGTCATACGCACACATAATCACACGGTACCACCATGCACCAGCCACATGCCTAGCATGTGACTTCATTAATGTGTTGTCCAAACTTCCACCACACGATTAAATAAACGTTCCAGATTAGATCATGAAGTCAATTGGTAATTAAAAACAAAGGCTATGATGAGCGGTCACATGGTAGTTAACATGGTTGGCAAGCATGTAACAATTAAAATAAAACAGAAATTAAAAGGACACGTGGCGCAAGGATAGGCGTTGGATCTGGAAATCAACGGTCAGATTGCGTCTTCTCCATGGAACCTTCCCTCGCCGGACTGCACTTTCCAGCCGCCGGAGCTAGGGCTCCGGCCACCCTCTCCGGTGAGCTGTAGCGTGACTTTTTCCAGAAATTGCAAATAGGTACTCCATTTTGATCAGAAAAACAAGAGGATCTCAAATATGCAATTATTTTTCACAAATAACCAACCAATAATGCAAATCGAAGAGAAACAAGTTTAGATCTAAAACTTTAAATCAACATTATGCACAAACCACACGTCCAAACTTCAAATAAAATAGCTCAGAATAATCAATGCACATCATAGATCATTATGCATATCAAAAATTCAAGTTCTCTGAGTATGAAAAAATCACCAACCTGAACCTTGAAGAACACGAAATACACCAAGAAATCCCTCCAAATGCTGCGATCAACTCCTTTTGATCTCTATTTGCAAAATAAATGCAAATAGAGGCTTGAATCTGGCTAGATCTTGAAGTTTGAAGATGATCCCTCTTGAATGGCACTTGATGAATTCTTCAGTATGAGCTCAAAACAACGGTGGATTCTTTCTATATTCTCTTCACTGATCAAGAATGTGAAGAGAAAACTCAGAGAAACTCCAAGAAGAATGAGATTCAATGAGAGGAAGTGTGAGAGCAAAAAACCACAAGTGTGCAAATGAGAGCTTCAACCCTAGCTGTGAGGGCATGAGTAAGCATATATAACCTTCATTAGTTCACTGATTAGGATTAGGAAGTGATTAGAACTCTTGTTAATGAGATTTGGGTGAAATTGCAAAAATGCATTTTACACCACCACCACCAATTTACACGTGAGAGATCCCTTCCACCAGCATTATTCACCTCTAATTTACTCCTGTACCACTTCTGGATTGATTTTGGGCCTTGCACTTTCTTGGTTTGCAAGCTTTGAATTAATTTGGCATTTTTGCACTTTGTGAGAATAATGAGAAAAAAGGCATGGCATGAATTGATTCAAAGGCAACAAATGATCTTCTTGACTTGTATTTTGAAATTGTAATGTGGCATGAAGCACTTGGGAACATTACAAGTCCATTTGTGCAAAAATGCAAAAGGTGGAAAATTTGACATATAAGGAAACCATGAAAAGCACCTTGCATTGTTTTGGCCATAACTAGAGTTCCACAAATGATATGAAAATGGTCTAGTACTTTTTGGAAATGGGAGAGAAAGATATTCAACTTTCATGTTGGAGGAAAATTCATTTGGAGCTTCCTTGATGATGAAAAGTCAAGTTGAATGTGGAAGAAAAATTGCCAAAAATGGAAAGTTTGTATTATAGGTCATTTTCCAAATTTAGTAACTTTTGCACAAACTCTTGATTCTTGAAGAATGGTGTGAAACTTGACAATTGAAGACCATATGAGGATGTGAGACCTTGAAAACCATGAAAAGAACCTCAAAATTCCACAGTTGACTTTCTCCTTTACAGTTGACTTTTGCTTAGTTCACAAGCAACTGATCCACTGAACATTCTCCACAATGAATCAATAACCAAACCCTCATCCAAGAACACTTGTGAGCATAAAGAATACCATAAGAACATGTTTGAACACACCAAGCCTTCCAAGAGGTCCTCTTGATCTTAAAAACCCTAATTGGTCCCTCTGATTAGGAGGGAAGGAATCACTTGAAATCCTTTGCCAACCTTGATCTTATGAAGCTATAATGAACTCCATGAACCACCTTGAAGCTTGAGACTTGAGAATATGGACCAAGTACCTTGATCCCATGCTAAGAACCAATGCTATGCACAATGCAAATGCAAGAAATGAAAAGAAACATAAGCCAGTTAGCTAAAAACAAACAAGGCAAATTTTGGGGTGTTACACCTATGTCTACCACACTGCATCAAATCGACACAGAGGGAGACTTACAAGAGAAACCTACGACTCTCAAACCCTAAATTGTACTTTACAAAATAGGATTCCTAAGTCTATGTCGTCCTCTCTCATTTTTCTGCATTAGGTCTTAGTCTTCTTTTATAGCCTTCTGCTGAGTTGGGCTTCATATCTTTGATCCTTGATCCACTGCCAATCGTGCCTTGAATCTTGGAACATATTTAAACAAAACCTGTTGTGACAGTTATGATGTCGAATCTTCATGCTGTGACATTTTATTGGACATCTTTGGTTTGGGACAGAATCCTTCATGTTGAAACATCTTTCACAACATTATGTTTTACCAAAATTTTAGTCAAACTCTTTGAGCTTTCAATCTCCCCCTTTTGACGAATTTTGACTAAAACATTCTTCAGTTTGATAGTGCATGCAGTGAGACAACCTGCAGCAAGTGTCAAGAAAGAGAGAGAAGATAATTTCAAGATATCCTCTGTAGCGTGTGATTTTTGTCGGTGACGTGACCACCTTATCGCCATTGGTTGGAATTGGGTGCTACTTTCTGATTTCTTATTTATCCTATGAAGTTGGAAAGGGAAGGGAAGCTATCTAAAACTAACCTTGCACGTAAATGCTTTCTTTAACAAATGCTAAGAGATTGGGGGGTCCGGGGTCAGGTTATACAATGGGGAGTTGTCAATTACCCATCCTATATATGGTTATCCATAGATCGTTTAGAGAATTCTACTGTTATCTACTTGCTGGTGTTTATCTGTCATAAATGGGAAAGTTTCTCCTTTGGGAATGTTTGAGAGATAATTTTCGTTGATTTCGGGTTTTCCGATGTTTTTGGTAAGGTACTGGACCTAAGGTTTTTGATGTGTGTGCTCCCTAAGATTTTGCAATCTTATGGGTTAAGGGTTACTACGGTCCTCAGTGTTATAGGCTTCTATGGAAAAAGTAATGCCTTCAACGATCGCTCGATCGGCATCAGTAATTCCAAAGAGGCAACCACCGAGTGGATGGATTCTCAAGTTCTACTTTTTCAGGATTCGACTCCCTCAAAGCTCCGTTGACTATACCATCCTCCCATCTCAAAGTACATTCTGGTCCGGGTATAGGACTTATCTCGCACACATAGAGGAACTCCTAAACAGAACAATCAAGTAACAAGCAAATTAGGCTAAAGGCAGTAAATAAATCAAAGTAGGCTAAACCCCTCAAGGGAGGATTTCCCCAGCAGAGTCGCCACTTTTTCTGTAGCTGCAAAATCGTGAGTGTAAGCTATTGATTAACTTAACTCGAAAAGCAAGAGTCGCCACCACACTTTTATTTTATCCAAAAAGGAAAGGAAAAAGAGCGAACAAAATCTACACAAGCTCTACAACAAGAACAAGTGAACAGAGACTGGGTAAGGGGGGTTGGTTACACAATGGGAAGGTGTTAGCACCCAAAATGTCTATAGTAATCTATAGGAACCCTTTGAAATATCTACGCTTTTTGGTCTGAAAAAGTTTGCTTGAAAAGAGATTGAGGAGATGAGAAGAGAAATTTTTTTTAGATTTTTGTGTTTGGAGAGACTTGTTGCCTTATGCCTACGTACCCACGATGTGCAATGTAGGATTAAAACATCGTAGTTCGTGGTACAAAGAATGAAATTTGTTTGTTTTGGTTGATTTTAAATGTAAAGACAAGTCGTCATTTCTAAGCGAATAATTCCGCTTAAAGAAATGAATCATGTCTAAACTTATGAAAAAGTTTTGAAAGAGAAACGTGTACGAGGGCACAAAAGGAGTTTGAATGAGTTTGATGTTTTTTAAAGTCTTTTGAAAAAAAGTGTCAATATGCTTATGTAGTTTAGCATTTGTTAAGAAATGAAAAGAAAAGAGTAAAATCACTTGACAAAGTCAAGGTTTGATTATGAAAGATGTGATAGTTTGAAATCAAGAAGGTTTTGAAAAAGGGAGAAAGTTTTGAAAATTGAAGAATGGGTGGAGAAGAAGTGACTATCCTAAAGCATAAAGTAAAAGCTAAGGATACAAAAGATCTAACCACAAGTGTAGTTATCTTGACCATAAACCAAGTAAAAGCACAAGTCTTCGAAGTCTTCGAACCATAATTCCAAAGCAAAGGGGAAAGGTCCTAGTTCTAAGTCCAAGGTTCCAAGAATAACATTGGATGTCCAAGGTCTAGGTCCAAGGATTCAAGAATAGAATTGAAGTCCAAGGTCTAAGTGCAAAACTCCATGTCCATTGCAAAGGATAGTAACCATAATCCAAGATTAGAAGCACAAGTTTTTTAGAGGTTTTGGCCTTTATTAATGTTTTTGGTCCAAGTGGACAAAGGGAAAAAGGCATAAGCATAAACATGTGTCCAACGGACAAAGGAAAAATTACGGAAGCATAAACATGTGTCCAACGGACAAAGGAAAAATATGCGGAAGCATAAACATGTGTCCAACGGACAAAGGAAAAATTGCATAAAAGTAAAAGAGAGATATGGAGCGAGAAGGAATTGTAAAGAAGTTAGAAGTTAGTGATTAGTTGTTAGAGTAAGTGATCAATAATGATTGAATAGTGTACTTAGGTCAAGGTTAATGAAGACTTGTTAGAAGATTGATAGAATCAAAGCCTCTACAATAACAAGCTTCATAGATTTTGAACCTAATACAAAAGATCAATCAACATTGAGTGGTTTTCCGATAAGGGACATAATGTTGCGCTATGTTAAGCAATCGCCGAGTAATTTACGGAGTAATTACCCTACAATGAGGCCGGTCAATAGCTCTTTTTGCTAATGCTTGCTAGATAAACGATATGTAGATCGTCATCCGAAAGCAATACCACACGAAAAGAAAAGAAAGTAACGATCTCGTCTTGATCAAAATTCAACAAAGGAATTCTATGATCCATAAGACTTTCATCGATCAAAATAAAAGAAGAAATAGATGAAGAGAAAGCCATATTAAATCACACAATTATGTGACCTAAGGCTAAAAAACAAAAGGAAAGGGAAGAAAATGGAAAAGGAACCAAAACAGTCCCAAAAACAAGCCAAAAACACAATTCTGCCTCTGTGCAGTCGATTGCATAAAAGGTCCAGTCGATTGCACACTGACAGATTTGCAAAAACAAGGCAAAAAACAGCACTGTGCAGTCTATTGCACAAAAATGCAAATCGATTGTACCCTGCCGTGACAGCAAAAATTCAGCAAAATTCAACATGATCATGATCTAAAACTTTCTTCAAACACCTCATGATCATGGAATCAAAAGTGCACGAAAATGCAAAGCAAATAGCAACCAATACAGTAATTAAACACAAATTGCAAGATCCAAAGAACAAGCAAACAAGATCAACAAAGATCTACATTGTGGAAGATGAGTCAAGAACAACAATGGTGGAAAATGAGATTACCACTCCAAATCTGAAAATTGTTTCGAATTACTCCAAGATCCAAACTCCAAAGCCTTGATCTACAAGAATTGATGAAGAAAAAAAATTTGGATGAAGGTTTAGCTCAAAGTTGAACAAGATTCAATGTGAATTCTTGTTAACTTTCAAGAGAAGAAAAGTGAGCTTTAGTGAATTTTGTGGTTGGGAAGGGAATTTGCAAGAGGTTTGTTGGCTTTCAAAAGCTTCAAGAGAAATTTTAGCAAGGTGAATTTGGCTATCAAAAGCTTGAAGAATGAATGACATGAGGGTTCTATTTATAGAGTTTAGGCTTGGAAAATTTGGTGGATTGGAATTTGGTTTGGAAATGAAAATTAGGCTTGGAATTTGAATTTGGAGGGAAAATCAAGATCAAGTGGTGATTAGTGAAGGTGTATGGTGGGAATTAATTGTGATCATGTAGGAGAATTATTTTTGGGTTATCTAGAATATTTTCAAATGATAAAATTGGTGCCAAATGCTTCAAAATTTGAAAAATGCTGATTTTGGCCAATTCTGTCTTTGTTCAGTCGATTGCACTGTAGCGCGAATAGACTGCATTGCTGAAAACTTCAAAATCTAGGCAAAAAATGACTGGTGCAATCGATTGGACCAATAATGCAATCGATTGCACAGTTGAAAAACTTGAAAAATGGCCTGTTGGCTGGATTGTGATGGTTCTGGCTCGATTTTCTTGATTTGTCAAAGAAGGCATGGAAATAAACACATGAACCTTGAAGTCTCTTGAATAATAATCAATTAAATCTTGGAAACTCTTGATCAGATAATTTTGAATTGTTTGCAGATCAACTTTGACTTTGTTCAGATGAAATTCATTCGAGCTGAGGGACTATTTGATATCCTTGATTCCCTTCCTGAAAAAGTTAGTGAAGACAAAAACAAACATATTTTTTGATTTTGATTAAAGGTTAGCAAACATAAACAAATAAAGGCAAATAAGAAAGACACAGATGCTCAGTGATCCCTGTAAGGCATAAACCCAAAGAAGAGAGGGATAAAGGAACCAAAGCATGATCTTGTTTGTGGTATAAGATGCAAAAATGAGATGTGAAGGATATGTGGAATCTTAGGGGTCAAAAATTAGGGTCCAACAGCTGTCCCTATTTAAGTCTCTTCTATCGGGAGATATGAAGATACTTAAATACAAAAAGCTATATTTTAAGCCCTAAGATGCCACAAGATGATATGAATGCAAAGGATAAAACACTCTGCGAGGAAACTTGAAACAAGGGATTTACGGTGAATTGAGAGAGACGACACGAAAAGACACGCCGGGGGACACAAGCTATTTCTGGAGATATGTCAAGGTGACAAGAAGTATCCATCAATAGTTGTAAAGAGAGGGACACGACCCTGGAAAGACAAGTAGTGACATCCAAGAATGGCATTGGATGAAAACTACAAACGAGACAAAAGGTATGTCAAAAAATGTCCAAGAATGGCATTGGACAACAACAATAAAACTTCTGGTAAAATAGCAGCGACATCCAAGAATAGCATTGGATGGAGGTGAAAAATACTCTATTGGGGATAAGATATCCAAGAACGACATTGGATAAAGGAACTGCAACATTCAAGAATGGCATTGAATGGGGCAACAACAAACATCAGAGTCATCCAAGAATAGCATTGGATATAAACAAAATTCCATTTGAAAACTTCACTGGGGACATCCAAGAATGGCATTGGACTTGGCTGGGGAAAAGGTATCCAAGAATGGCATTGGATAAAAGAGGATAAACATCAAAGATATCCAAGAATATCATTGGACTCTGTTGAGGAAAAAATATCCAAGAATGGCATTGGACAGAAGAAATCACAACATCCAAGAATCACATTGAATGAAGTGATAAAAGTTCTGGAAAATACATCAGAAGTATTCAAGAATGGCATTGGATGAAAGAAGAGTTCACGATATCCAAGACTGACATTGAATAAAGTGAGCAGGAACTTTCAGGAATGGCACTGAAAGGTAAAGGTAAATCACTACATTCAAGAATGGCATTGAATGATAGTGAGAAAGACATCCAGGAATGGCACTGAATGCAAAGGAGAAAACTCATTCAGGAATGACACTGAATGAACAGATAAAACTTTCAGGAATGGCACTGAAAGTAAAGGTAAATCACTACATTCAGGAATGGTATTGAATGATAGTGAGAAAGACATCTATGAATGGCACTGGATGCAAAGGAGAAAACTCATCCAGGAATGGCACTGAATGAACAGATAAAACTTTCAGGAATCGCACTGAAAGATATCCAAGCAAATATGATGGGGATTACAGAAGAGAGAAAAGAATTCTAGGAATAACACTGGGAGAAACAAGAGGAACAAGATATCCAGGAATTGCACTGGAGATCAAAAGAGACAGGCATCCAGGAATGGCACTGGAGTGAAAGAAAACAAAGATCCATGAATAACACTGGAATGGAAGAAGACAAAGATCTAACAACATGATAAGATGTACAGAGAAACGACAACATCCAGGAATGGCACTGGAAAAGAAATAAGATAGGTAAACGACAACATTCAGGAATGACACTGAATGAAAAGGCAGGTAAAAGTTTTGGTAGGCGCCAAGTAAGTTGGACTTTGACCACAAGGTAAGATGTTGAAAGCAACAGGACCTCAGGAAATGAATATGAGCGCGAAGCACACTTCGAGCTATGAAAATATTTCTATGTATGATATATGAATGATTTATGTGTGCAATGCAAATGATAAAGACAACTGAGATAGACTCTTTTGTGAGGGAAGAAAGGAACTCTGATTCCTCAACACAGAGAACACTGCCCACTCTGGTTGGAGAGAAGATGTTGAACATATCTCTGTGTAATACCCCAAAATTTGCCCTCTCTTTTCTTCATATCATCTGGCATGAGCTTTCATTGCATTGCATTGCATTCAAGCATAGAAAAATAAAACATCAAGCATTGCATGACCACTTGCATAAGGGCATGGAATAAGTGATTCTCAAAGGTGTTGATCATCCAAAGCAAGGGAACAAGAGCCAAGGGTCTTCAAACAAGCCTCAGGGGTCCCTTAAGTCATATGTCATCTCAATTGATCTCATAAGGCATGGGAAGAGGAGAATTCATCAAGAAGATTGGGCAGTGCACCACCTCCTACACAAGGCAGTCAAAATTGGGATCTGACCCTCAAATGGGCAAGCTCTTTGAGTTTTTATCACCTCCAAATGCCATATCTCATCTTTGTTGGATAGAATATACATCATATTGTAACACCCCAAAATTTGCCCTTTTACTTTTAGCTAACTGGCTTATGTTTCTTTGCATTTCTTGCATTAGCATTTGTGCATGGCATTGGTTCTTAGCATGGGATCAAGGTGCTTGGTTCATCTCAAAGGAATCTCAAACCTCAAGGTGGTTTGAGGAGTTCATCATATCTTCATAAGGTCAAGAATGGCAAAGGATTTCAAGTGAATCTTTCCCTCCTAACTAGAGGGACCAATTAGGGTTTTGGTTTCAAAAGAGCTTCTTGAAGGGCTTTTTGGATTCAAGCATGCTCTCATGATTCCCATGTGCTCACAAACACTCATAGAGGAAGGCTTGGTTAGTGGTTCATTGTGGAAGATGTTTAGTGGATCAATTGCTTGTAGACCAAGAAAAGTCAATAGTGAGAGGGGAAGTCAACTGTGGAATTCTGAGGTTCTCTTCAGGGTTTTCAAGGTCTCACATCCTCATATGGTCTTCAAGGGTCAAGATTCATGTCATTCACCAAGAATCAAGAGTTTGTGCAAAAGTTACTAAATTTGGAAAATGACCTATAATGAGAACTTTCCATTTTTGGCAGTTTTTCCACCACATTCAACTTGACTTTTCATCAACAAGGAAGCTTCAAATGAATTTTCCTCCAACATGAAAGTTGAAGATCTTTCTCTCCCATTTCCAAAAAGTACTAGATGGTTTCCATATCATTTGTGAAACTCAAGTTATGGTCAAAACAATGCAAGGTGCTTTTTAAGGTTTTTTACATGTACCACTTTTTCCACCTTTTGCATTTTGGTACAAATTGACTTGTAATTGGTTCTATTGCTTCAAGTCACATTCTAATATCCAAGTACACTTCATTTGGCACAAGTTTGGCCCTTGAATCAAGTCATTTCATGCCATGTACCTCACTTTCTTCACATAATACAATTTTGCAAGATGGATTGAATCTCACAAATTAAACCACTACAAAGCCCAAATCCAATTGAGATGTGATCAGCAAGGGAAGTGTGAGTGATTCATCATGAAAAGCATGAGCTTACATGTGTGGATTAGTGGGTTGATCACATTTTGCATTTTTGCAAAACCATTCAAAAGTCATTAATCAAGGGATTAACCAAACTTTAATCATGATCAGAGGTCTAATGAGGTGTATATAAACTTTTGCAAAACCATTCAGGTTTGAAGGTTCAAGTTCAAATCTTAAGATCTAGCACGATTCCAAGCTCTAATTGCATTTATTTTGCAATTAGAGGTTCCAAGGAGTAGATCTGCACTCTTACACTGGGTTTCTAGGAGTATTTTTGCTAGTTTCAAGTTTCAGGTGAGTTGAATTTCATGATCCTATAACTTGTTTTTATGGTGTGCATTTTATTCCTCATGAGTTGCTGATCATTCTGATGTGTTTTATTTGAGATTTGAACGTGTTTCATGGCTGTATTTTGGATCTGAAATTTTTAGATCTAAACTTTTCTTCTTCGATTTGCCTTATGTGTTGATTGTTTGATGAAATGGTGTGCATATTCTTGATCCTCATGAAAATCTGAGTGGAATATTGCTCTTGTTTGTGGATTCTGGGAAATTTGAAGTTGCAGGTCGCCGGAGAAGACGACCGGAGCTAGGGCTCCGGCGTCTGGTTTGTTTTCAGGCAAGGTGAGGATTTCATTGGAGAAGACGAAATCTGGACCGTCCATGTCCAGATCTGATGGCTCATAATGTGCCAACACATTAATTTCACGTGTTTTTTATTGGTTCCATTTTTAATATGTGTGTGTGCATCCTCACCATTGTTACCATGCGCTTTGATCTGGACCACATATCTTGCATAACATTTGATTTGTTGACTGATTACCATGCGTTGATTGGATCGGATGGTCATTAGCCTGCCAGCACATTAAAATTTCATGTGCTTATCACGTGCTTTCTTTTTAATTTCTGATCAATCATGTGTGTGCGCGTGTATCATTGTTAGCATGTGTGTGTGGATCTGAACCTCTCATCATGATTACCTGTTGATTTTGTTGACTGAATGTGGCATGTTGGATCAATCCTGTGGTGTGTGTGAGTCAAGATTTTTGACTGAATGCCATGTAAACCTGTTGAATTCGGTGATTGGGCTATTTGGACTGGACTTGCTTTTTGAACCCCCCTGTTGAGCCCATGTTTATTTTTGAACGTGAATATTGCTAATGCTGCACCCCTGGTTTATTTTCTTCCATTTTATTTTATGTAATTGTTTCATTTTGCATTTTTAATTTTTAAAATTAGTTTAATGCATCCAAAAATTCTAAAAAAAATTATGAGTCATCTTTAGGATTTTATAAAATTTTGGAAAATTTTATTTTTCATTTTTATTTTATTTTGTGCATCTGAATTAATTGTTTAATTAATTCCTTTTTGGATTGCTTCAATTATGCACACCCTGCCTTGTTGATTTTTGTTCTCATCATCTATACATGATTTACATCTCATTCTTTTTGCATTTGTTAGAGGACATGTTGAGGTTCCTGAAAATATTTTTCGCATATTTTTAAACTCTTTGCATATTGCATTTTAGTCCCTCACTTTTGCATATTGGTTTATGGTTCCTATGTGATCTTTGCTTAATTGTTTGAGGTACTTAAACTTTGAATTTTTATGAGATATTTTGACATGTGATTGGATTCTGACTTAGGTCATTTGAGTTTTAATTTCACAATTTTTGAATGTCATTTGATATATGTTGGATTATTTGTGCTTAAATGACTTATGCATGACTATATCTTGACACCTCTTTACACAAATTGATTTTGCCATGCCTAATTGATTGAATTCCTTTGTGATTCTTTGCATGAGCTTTTGGCATGATGTTTACCCCTGGTTGAGGTCCTTTGAGACTTATTTTTGCAATTTATGAATCATGTTTGGCATGTGCTAAGTGTTTGGACTTTGAGTTTCCATTTGTGGATTACTTTGGTGCATGTCTTGAAGGTGTTGCTTGATGTTTGGACTTGTATGACTTAAGTTTGGTTTGGTATGATATTGATGCATATGCTACTGCCTCTTGAGCTCCTTACTTGGCTTTCATTTCACTTGAGCATAGTTGAATGCATTTGGTTTGAATTGTAGGATAAACATCATTACCATTTTCTTTGTAACTTATTTGGATCATAATGTTTCATGATGAATCATTTTTGAATATGTGAATTGTTGATGATGATATGATTTTGGTTCTGACTTGCACTCATCTTCATCTTATCTTTCTCATTTCATTTTGATATGAAGTCCATGTATGCTTAATTGTGCATTCCATACAAGTATGCTTGCGTTTTTTTTCATGTTCATCTTTGCATGCTTACTTGAATTGTTTTGCATTGATCTTTGAAACATTTTTGATGATTTGAGTTGGACATGTGATGTGCTTGCTGCCACTTATTGTATCTCATCTTCTCCTTCTCTTTCTCATTTCTTGTCTTTCACTCTCTTCCTCCCATGGATCTCAAGACTTGTTTAAGTCTTGGATTCTCTCCCTTTAGAGCTACCTAGTCTAACTTAATTTTTGATTAAGCTTGGAGTAGGATTAGCATTAGGTTTTAGGTAGTTGTCCTTCCTAAGCCTCACTAACCATAGGTCATCCATGCATGATAACATTAGGACTCTTAGTTTCCCTTTAGAGTTTCCTTTGTGTCTTCTCTCTTCTCATCTCAAAACTTCTTGAAAACACTTAATAAAGATAAAGTGTATTGCGCACGAGCCTTAAGCGCGGGGAATGAGAAAGGAGGGGCTTCCTCTCATCTTTCTAGAGTGCTTAGCGGGCGTCCTGTCTTGGGATGATTCGTTAAGTATTCGTCCCTGTGCCCTAGACTTTGGTGCAATGCAAGTTATGAACTAACTTAAAAAACACTTCTGTCTAAAAAACACAAAAAACAAATTCAAATCTTTTTATCCTTCGGGATTGTTTGGTTCTAGACCATCTTCAGAAAAGAGCACGTTACCTTCCGTATGAGTCGCAAAGAGGCATCGACCCTAACTGCCGGACGCGAATCTAACGTCGTTCATAAAAAACACTTACCCATCCGTGGTCGTACCCACGAACTGCATTAGCTCTGATTCCTCTCTCTCGTCCGATTGAGGATATGTAGGCACAAGACAGCGATTGTCTTGGCGAGCAACCTTCCCCTACAGTTCCTGTCCGAACTACGTTGACTCTGACTTTCCCATTACACTGAGGGAGTACGTAGGCCTAGGGCATCGAATATGCACTGAGACGACTACTGGCTTGCCACACTACGGGTGGACTGTCTTTTTGAATGGATAAGAGGAATTTGGATTTGAAGGATGTGTTATTTCCTTCTAATCAGAGGGTGCCAAAATTAGGGTTTGACCTAAAATTAGTTTATCTCTGATTTTTGGGCAAGACTTGATCTCATGGTTTTCCTTATGTTCTTAAGTGTATATGGATGGAAAATTGCTCATCAATTGGTTTCAGAAGGGTCTCAATTGATCAGTTGCTTGATAATCAAGAAATTGGGGAAAAAGTCAACTGTGCAGTGAAAAAAGTCAACTCTTGACTTTCTAAGGTCAAATTCATGAAATTCATGTTATATAGGTTCATTGGACAAAATTTGATCAAGAAATGATGGAAAAATAATGAAAAATCAAGAAGTTACAAAACTGCCAAAAATAGAAACTTTAGGGTTTCCAAAAATAGTAAGTTTGGACCATCTTGCACCACACTTTGAGGCTCTCTTTCTCCAAGATAAAAGTTCCAAACCTCAGGCCTAAGTTGAGCCAATTAAATTTCATGTTCTAAGCTTCAAATCCATATAAAGAACATCTCCATTGGATCAATATTGAGGGAGATATGATCAACCAAAGTTTGGCAAAACTAGGTCACAAACCAAGTCATGACCAAGCATGACCAGGCCCACGCGCCATAATTTTGACAAACACCTGCTGGGAAAGCACAAAGCAAACGCACTGTGATCTGTTGGGGAGCGACAGCTGGCGACTCTGCTGGGGATAAGAGGGTAGACCAGAATCTCTGGTTCCTTAAGCTAGTCGATCCTAGCGCTTTTCTGTTTTTCTTTCATTGGGTGTTTACTGTTGTGTTGCATTTACTATTGTACTGTATTTCTATATACTTTATTACTGCCTTACTATATATTACTGTATTTACCGCATTTTAGTGTTTTCATTTCATATGTTATATTATGCTATACTGGACTGTGCTGTGCTGGTTTTCTGTTTGGCGGGATGGGTATTCTGAGAGATAAGCCCATTACACAGGCTTGAGTACATACATAGGATTAGAGTGGACGGTAATGTGGCCTACGTAGCATCTTGTTATGTATGGTTTATACGAAATCCACAACCAGACGAGGTTTTCTTGGGAGATATTCTGATTTGCGCGTCTTGTGCATTTCGGGGTGTTGACCTAGAAAGCTGTCGACTCTGGTGACCATTCTCGATGACTCGGTTGCGGCACTCCTCCCGAGACGTGACAGTGGCAGACCACATTATGTGGCAAACCCATTGCACACTCTCGATCCGAGGACCCAATGCTAAGAACTTGCTATAGGATGACCTTATTTTTGGGGAATCAGTGGACGACCTCTTTGTTTGGCGATAGCATTGTATCCTATGGGCTGAATGTGTTATTGCTTCTCAAATAGAGAATCCGAAACTGAGTAACCACTATTCTAGTACCCACATGTGAGGATGGGTGGGTGTTTACAGGTTTGCAGGTAACCATGCCTCCTACATACCCTGATACTCTGATATTTTCACAGACAGTTAGTGTAAATTGTTACAGTCAGTGGGTTTCTATCTGCAATATTATTCTCATATTTGTACAGACACCGTGCACACAGTCCAGCACAGACACAGAGCACTGATACCATGCCCTTTTGCATTGCATTGTCATAACATAACATTCATGTTTGTCATTTCCAGGTGCTTATTTTACTTCTGATTCCAGTCCATGGGTTTGACGGAGGCAAATGCTAAGAGGAAGAATAATGTTGCTTACAAATTTCCAGAGCCGACGTTGGATCTACTTCACAAAATGATAGCCATGGCCGGCCCAGGTGTTATCATCACTTTCCAGAAGAAATATGGGAGATTGGAGAAAATGGTCCGTAACATTACAAAGTATGAGCATGATGCCCTCCACACTCTACTGCAGTTCTATGAGCCTTCACTAAGATGCTTTGGCTTTCCGGAGTATATCTTGATGCCTACATTGGAGGAGCTTTCATTCATCTTGGGTATTTCAGTCAAATCAAATGTGTCATTCTTTTCTGGAGATCACCTCAATATAGAAGAAATTGCAACGGCCCTACAGGTGGAACAGTCAGTGCTGAAGAGAAATGTTGCCAGTAAAAGCGGAGTCAAAGGTTTTCACTTGGAATTTCTTGCAGATCAAGCTCAGGAATGTGCCAACGCCAAGAATTGGACGGTCTATAATGCTATCCTAGCCTTGTGCATCTATGGCATCGTTTTATTTCCTAACCAACATCACTTTGTGGATATGCATGCTGTGAGGGTTTTTATCCGGAAAAATCCTGTTCCCACTCTGTTGGGTGATTTCTACCACTCGGTGCATTTCAAAAATGAGAAAAGAAGAGGTGGTCCTGTCAACTGCTGTACACCGCTTTTATCTGATTGGTTTTTGAAACATTTACCTCAATCTGGTGCGTTTGTGGACACTAGGGATTCTCTAAAGTGGTCTAAACGGATAATGGGATTGACTGCTGACAACATTGTTTGGTTTGACCGGCAGTTACAAGGAATAAAGATCATTACTAGCTGCGGAAGCTTCCCGAATGTGCCTCTGATAGGCAGGAAAGGGGGAATTACCTACAATCCAATCCTGGCTATCAGACAATTCGGGTATGCCTCAAGGAACCCTCCTGAAGACCAACATGTAGAAGAGTCTTTGTTCTTTAATGGCGATGAAGATACAGAAGTGTTAAGAAGGGTTGTGCATGCTTGGGGGCACCTCCATAAGACTGGGAAGACTGTCTTTGGAAAAGGTGATTGTAGAGCCTATCCACAGTATACAGAATGGATTCAGAGAAAGGTTAAAGAGGTTCTTTTGCCCTTTTCAAGAGAGCCATCTCTATATCCAGCAATCCCGGAACAACCTACCACCTTTCCCATGGAGGAGTTTAACAAACTGCAAGCTACAATGAAAGAGCTTCGGGTGGAGAATTCGGACCTGAGTAGTCTTCTTCAAAATGCTTTGCATGCCAACAAAGAATTGGAGTATAGAGCCCAAGATGCCGAAAGAATTTTAGCTGCAAAAGAAAAGGATTTCGCCGAAAGAGCTCAGCATTTTCAAAAAATTAGCAAAGGTGACGATGCTGGTACTCAAGCTCACAAGAAGACCAAACAGGTCTTAGCGCAGAACAAAGAGAAGTTAGCCAAGTTTCAGCAAGCCTGGGATGAGGTCAGGCTCGAGAATGCAGAGTTATAGGAACAGTTAAAAGCCAAAGACGATGAGCTTCTTAGAGCGCATGAACAACGCAGAAAGCATCGGGAAGACTTTGTAAAGAGCCAAGAGCAGCTGAAGAAGGTTAATGATGAATTGAAGAGGTCCGAGGCAAAGCTTGAGGATGCCATGGTGGAAATGGGAAAACTCAAGATACAAGCTGGGGTGAAAAGGTTTAAAGAAGTAAGTGTTGATGAAGCTCTCTTGATGCATGCAGATTCATTAACTGAAGCTCTGAATAGGAGAGACATTTTGATCAGGGAGTTGATTGAAAAGCCGGGTCATCAACGCACTAGAATCCTTTTTGAAGAAATCAAGCATTCTAGCGAGAAATTGAAAGATTTGGAGTTAGATGTTTGATATTACTTTCCCATCTTTTTTTCAATGTAATTTTGATGATGTATTGTTGGCTACCATCAGGCTTGTTGATGGAGTCATCTTCTTGGTGTATTTCCCATTTACGAACTCATTGTAAAATGTTTCGGCACTTATTAGCTTTCTGTTCAATGATTGGTTTATTCAAAGGGGTTTCTTCGGCATCACGTTATTCACTAGCACATTATCATGGCACAGTTCTTCGCAATATTTTCTCCCTCAATATTATGTGACTATTCTTGAGATTCTTATGATTAAGACTGGAATCAGGGTGTGAAATTCCCTGGAAGTGATAAACATGGCATTTGCATTACATTGCATATCATCTTGCATTCTGTTGTTTGTTTTTCAGGTACTCGTTGCAGGGTCTCTAACCTTTATTTGGTTTCAGGCATTATAGCTGAGAATCATATTCATCGATACTCAACTCGAAGAAATCAAGCAAGGATTATGGATCAAATGCAGAATGATTTGGCTGAAATGAGGGCACGCATGGACCAGTTCATGACTCTCATGACTGGTATGGCACAGGCTCAGGAAAGATTGAGGCTTCTGGTTGAGCGTCCAGAAACTACGCCTGAAGGTAATCAAGTGGACAATTTGAAGACAAGGGTCACTCCTCCTCCTGGTGGTAATCCTCCTCCTGGTGGTAATCTGGGTAATGAAAATGGCAGAAATGTTGGTGGTATTCAAGAAAATGTTCTGGAAGACCAATTCACCCTGCTAGATGCTGATATGGGTAATCCTGGTGACCGAAGGTATGATGAGTTGGCTGAGAAGATCCGGGCTATAGAATGCAAGAATTCTATGGGTATTGATGTTACTAGTTTGGGGCTGGTACCAGGAGTCAGAATTCCTCCAAAGTTTAAGCCGCCCACTTTTGACAAATATCATGGCAATACGTGTCCCCGGACATATATTCAGGCCTACTTTGGGAGGACTTCAGCCCATACAGATGATGAGAAGTTATGGATGCATTACTTTCAAGACAGTCTAGCTGGAGCTTCTTTGACCTGGTATATGAAATTGAACAGAGATGTAGTGAGAAGCTGGAAGGATCTGGCAGAAGTGTTTCTAAAGCAGTACCAGTACAATATTGACATGGTGCCCAATCGCACCCAGCTGCAAGGGTTGTCACAGAATGCTAAGGAAAGTTTCAAGGAATACGCTCAAAGGTGGAGAGAGATGGCTGCACAGGTTCAACCTCCTTTGCTAGATAGAGAAATGGCAGATATGTTTATGGGCACCCTGCAAGGGGAATTTCTTGAAAGATTGGCGGCGTGTCCATCAACCGGATTTGCTAACATAGTGATTGATGGAGAAAGGATAGATAGTCTGTTGAAACTTGGGAAGATCCAAGATGTAAGTGGGGCTGGCTCTTCTGGGACGAAGAAACCGTTTGCTAGTGGTCATAAAAGAAGAGAAGGTGATACCAACGCTGTATATAGAGGACGAGGGAGAGGACGTTCTCAAGCCTATCACCAAGTAGGGGCAGTAACAATCCCAACACCATCTGTTCAGCAACAACAGCCACAACAGCAAGCTCAGCAGCAACAACAACAATCTCCTTTCCAACAGAGGTCTAGGCAGAGGGACCGTAAGATTGACCATCTCCCTATGACTTATTCAGCGTTGCTACCTTAGTTACTCAAATTGAAGTTGGTTGAGCTTCGTACTATGAGGCCTCCTGCCGCTGGAAACTTGCCACCTAATTTTGATGTTAACGCTCACTGTGAGTTCCACTCAGGTGCTCAGGGGCATACCACTGAGAAGTGTTGGGCATTTCAGAATAAAGTGCAAGACTTGATTGACGCTAAGGCAATCAATTTCTCGTTACCTCCTAATGTTCTCCAGAACCCCATGCCTGATCATGGTGTGGCAGATGTGCGTGCTATTGAAGATGGAAAGAGGTTAAATTTGGTAACAGACATCAGTCAGGTGAAGACTTCCTTGTTGGTTGTAAAAGATCGTTTGTTGAAGGGACAGGTGTTCCCGGGATGTGATCAAAATTGTTCAGAGTGTATGGGCCAAGAGAATGGCTGTGATAAGTTAAGAATTTGTTTGCAGAGTCTGATTGACGAAGGTCGTCTACAGTTTGACCGGGTTGTGAAGGATACTGATGAGGTGTCAACTGTGACCATTTATTACACTCCCGCTAAGATTCAGGTGCTTGCAAGTACATCTCCTGTAGAAAGCATTGTGCCGTAAAGACCCAGTCCTGTTACCATCACGGTTCCAGGACCTGTTCCGTTTGCCTCTAGTAAAGTAATCTCATGGCATTATGGGGCAGATGTGTATTATGAAGGGAAAAAGCAGGAAGTCGAGACATCAGCCGGTTCAAATATTGATAGTGTGGGTGGTGTAGGTGGCTTTACTCAGAGCGGGAGGTTGTTTGATCCCCAAACTTTGCGAAGTGATAAAGAAGCTGAAGCTGCAGCAAAAGCTAAAGGAAAACAGGTGGTTGAGAGTGTGTCTGTGCCTGAAACAGAGACAAAGATTACCTTTGACAACGAGGTGGAAGAGTTCATGAGGATAATAAAGAAAAGTGATTATAAGATTGTCGATCAACTGAACCATACGCCCTCGAAAATCTCAATTTTATCATTGTTGATGTGATCTGACGTGCACCGGGAGACTCTATTGAAAGTGTTGAAGAGAGCATATGTTCCACAGGAAATCACTGTTAATCAGCTTGAGGGTGTAATTTCTAACGTCAATGTCAGCCATGGATTGGGTTTCACAAGTAGGGATTTGACTTCTGAAGGAAGAAACCACAACAAAGCTTTGCACATTACAATGGAGTGCAGGGGTGCAGTGTTGTCTCACGTACTGGTAGACACTGGTTCCTCGCTCAATGTCTTGCCTAAAAAGGCGCTGATGAAGCTAGAAGTTGATGGTTTGATTTTAAGGCCAAGTGATTTGGTTGTCCGAGCGTTCGATGGAACGAAAAGATTTGTGTTTGGTGAAGTGGAATTACCCGTGCAAATTGGACCGCAAGTGTTCAAATCTACATTCCATGTGATGGATATACAGCCTGCGTATAGCTGCTTATTAGTTCGCCCTTGGATTCATGCGGCCGGAGCTGTCACATCCACCTTACACCAGAAGCTGAAATACGAGTTCGAGGGACAAGTTGTGACTGTGTGTGGTGAAGAAGATATTTTTGTCAGTCATTTGTCCACGTTCAAGTATGTTGAGATGGATGGGGAAATCCACGAAATGCTTTGCCAGTCATTTGAAGCGGTAAATATTGACAACATGCCTGAATCTTCCCTTGCACCAGATAGAGCCGGTACATCCATTTCGTCCTATAAGCAAGCTGTCGAGGTTGTTAAAGCAGGCAATGCCCAAGGCTGGGGCAAGCTGATAGAGACACCAATGAAGGAGGACAAGTTTGGTATTGGCTATCATCCCTCTATGACTTCAGTTGCAGAGAACAGTGGACCCATCACTTTCAGTAGTGGGGGAATCATTTACCCAGATCAGTCGTGTGCAGCTATAGAAGATGGTGTTGACAGTGACTGTGACTTGGACAACCGGGTACGCCCACGTGCTCCGGGACAATCATTGCAGAATTGGTCCGTTGAAGAAGTCATTCAAGTTACTCTCCAAACAGAGTAATTTTCTTTGTTTTTCTAACCATAATGCATGTTAAAATCTTGCGCTCTGCCCAAGGCGTATAGATTCATTTGTAGGGCCACCTTGTTTGCATTTGCAACTTTAATCATCAATCAAGGATGTTTTTCACTCAAATTTTGTTCCTTGTCTTTCATTTTATTTTTGCACAAAAATAATAAAATGGCAATGTTTTGTTTCTTTTTGTTTTAAAAATAAATTCTAAAATAAAGCATGAACCCGTTCGTGCAGACTTGATCCTCCGGATTCCATTGATAACGGTTCTGCTATGGCTATGTATGACTTTGACAAACCGATTTATCAAGCCGAGGAAGGGGATGAGAAAGGCTGTGAACTCCTTGAGGAACTGGCCAGATTGTTAAAACAAGAGGAAAGGACCATCCAGCCTCATCAAGAGACCATAGAGATCATCAATATTGGTACCGAGGATGCTAAGAAAGAGATCAAGATTGGCGCCAGCCTGAAAGCAGATGTGAAGAAAGCTTTGACTAAGATGTTGTGTGAATATGTTGATATCTTCGCCTGGTCGTATCAAGACATGCCAGGGCTGGATACTGATATTGTTGTGCACAGGCTGCCATTGAGAGAAGAATGCCCGCCAGTCAAGCAGAAACTTCGTCGGACTCATCCCGATATGGCCATAAAGATCAAAGAAGAAGTTCAGAAGCAGTGGGACGCATGGTTTCTTGCTGTGACCAATTATCCTCCTTGGGTTGCCAACATCGTGCCGGTACCAAAGAAAGACGGAAAGGTGAGAATGTGTGTGGATTATCGAGATCTTAATAAAGCTAGCCCAAAAGATGATTTTCCACTACCCCACATCGATGTACTGGTTGACAATACAGCTCAGTTTTCAGTGTTCTCGTTTATGGATGGTTTCTCCGGGTACAACCAGATTAAGATGGCACCTGAGGATATGGAGAAGACCACTTTCATTACCCCATGGGGTACATATTGTTATAAGGTGATGCCTTTTGGGTTGAAAAACGCAGGGGCAACGTACCAGCGGGCAATGGTAACATTATTCCACGACTTGATTCACAAAGAGATTGAATGTTATGTGGATGACATGATTGCTAAGTCGCGAACAGAAGAAGAACATCTGATTAACTTGAAAAAGTTGTTTGAAAGGTTGAGAAAGTTTCGTTTGAGGTTGAATCCAAATAAGTGCACTTTTGGGGTGCGTTCTGGAAAGCTGCTGGGTTTCATTGTGAGCAAAAGAGGGATTGAGGTTGATCCTGCCAAAGTGAAAGAAATGCAAGATATGCCTGAACCAAGAACAAAAAAAGAGGTTCGTGGTTTTCTGGGTAGATTGAACTACATTGCAAGGTTCATATCTCACCTAACAGCCACGTGCGAACCAATATTCAAACTACTAAGAAAAGATCAAACGGTCAGGTGGAATGACGATTGCCAATTGGCGTTCGATAAAATAAAAGAATACTTGCAGGAACCTCCAATCCTCATGCCTCCAGTTTTGGGAAGACCCTTGATAATGTATTTGACAGTGCTTGAAGGTTCTATGGGTTGTGTTCTCGGTCAACACGACGAGACAGGTAGGAAGGAGCATGCTATCTACTACCTGACCAAAAAGTTCAATGACTGGGAGTCCCGATATTCAATGCTTGAGAAGACATGATGTGCACTTGCATGGGCTGCTAAGCGATTGAGGCAGTATATGATCAGGCACACGACTTTTTTTATTTCAAAAATGGATCCTATCAAATACAGTTTCGAGAACCCAGCACTAACAGGCAGGGTTGCACGGTGGCAAATGGTTTTGACAGAATATGATATCCAGTATACTTCGCAAAAGGCCATCAAAGGAAGTATCTTGTCAGACTATCTTGCGCAACAGCCGATTGATGATTACCAACCCATGAAGTTTGATTTCCCTAATGAGTACATCATGTTTCTCAATGCTAAA
This sequence comes from Lathyrus tuberosus, assembly GCA_022829125.1. NCBI lineage: Eukaryota > Viridiplantae > Streptophyta > Magnoliopsida > Fabales > Fabaceae > Lathyrus > Lathyrus tuberosus. The sequence continues at coordinate 646,042 of JALAZF010000515.1, read as the reverse complement.
GACTGCGAGGAACCACTCCCGGAGGAGGGGCCAGACCCTGAATCCAAATGGAGTTTGATGTTTGATGAGGCTGTCAACATGAATGGGTGCGGAGTTGGAGCAGTTCTTATCACGCCGGAAGGTGTTCACATGCCTTTCACTGCCCGAATAACTTTCGGATGCACCAACAATGAAGCAGAATATGAAGCTTGTATAATGGGGATTGAGGAGGCGATTAATTTACGAATTAAGACCCTTGATATCTTCGGTGATTCAACTTTGGTAATCAATCAAGTGAACGGGAGTTGGTACACGCACCAAGCAAATCTGGTTCCGTATAGAGATTATACAAGGAGATTGCTGACATTTTTCACAACAGTGAAGCTGTACCATATTCCTCGAGATGAAAATAAGTTTGCGGATGCCCTGGCCATGTTATCTTCCATGATCAAAGTGCAAAGATGGAATCATGTACCTAAGATCGAAGTATCTCGTCTTGACAGACCTGCATTTGTGTTTGCTGTTGATGCAACGTCTGATGACAAGCCGTGGTTTCATGACATCAAGTGTTTCTTGAAAAGTCAAGAGTACCCGCCGGGGGCATCTACTAAAGATAAGAAGACGTTGAGAAGGTTTTCTGGTAGCTTCTTCTTGAATCAGGAAGACGTGCTGTACAAACGAAATTTTGACATGGTTCTGCTCAGATGCGTGGATAGACACAAAGTAGACCTGTTAATGCAGGAAGTACATGAAGGCTCTTTCGGCACCCATGCCGGAGGTCTTGCAATGGCTTAGAAACTGTTGAGGTAGGGGTATTACTGGTTGATAATGGAAGCGGACTGTTACAAGTACACCCGCAAGTGTCACAAATGCCAGATCTATGCAGACAAAGTGCACGTTCCTCCAAATCTGTTAAGTGTCATGTCCTCTCCTTGGCCCTTTGCCATGTGGGGCATTAACATGATCGGAAAGATTGAGCCTACTGCTTCAAATGACCATCGTTTCATCTTGGTCGCCATTAATTATTTCACTAAATGGGTTGAAGCAGCATCTTATGCCAATGTCACTAAGCAGGTGGTAGCTCGTTTCCTGAAACGGGATATCATTTGTCGCTATGGAGTGCCCGAGAGAATCATTACTGATAATGGTTCTAATCTGAACAACAAAATTATGGATGAGCTGTGCCGGGACTTCAAAATCGAACACCACAATTCTTCTCCGTATCGGCCGAAGATGAATTGCGCTGTGGAGGCGGCCAACAAGAATATTAAGAAGATTGTGCAGAAAATGGTTGTCACATATAAAGATTGGCATGAGATGCTACCGTTCGCCTTCCATGGGTACCGAACGTCAGTACAGACGTCCAATGGGGCAACACCATTCTCACTTGTATACGGTATGGAGGCAGTACTACCGGTCAAATTTGAAATTCCATCCCTAAGAGTCATGATGGATGTCAAGTTAGACGAAGCTGAATGGGGTCGTGCCAGATTTAATCAGTTGAGCCTTATTGAGGAGAAACGACTGGCAGCTGTGTGTCATGGGCAATTATACCAGCGGAGGATGAAACAGGCATTCGACCAAAAGGTGCGTCCTCGGGTTTACAAGGTGGGAGATGTGGTACTCAAAAGGATCCTTCCTCCTAGTATAGATCACAGGGGCAAATGGACTCCCAACTATGAAGGTCCATTCGTGGTTAAGAAGGTCTTCTCGGGCGGAGCCTTATTGCTTACAACCATGGACGACGAAGACTTTTCATCCCCTGTCAACTCAGACGTAGTCAAAAAATCCTTCGCATGAATAGACCCGCTGGACAAAAAAAAGAAAAGTCCAGGCAAAAAGGGGCATCCCGGCGAACCACAAAAATAGAATAAAAAGGTTCGGCCAAAAATTAGGGATAAAAAAAAATTTTGTACACCCGGTGAGTTGAAAATCTGCAAGGACAACTCAGGCAAAAAAGGGTATCCCGATGGATTGAAAACCCGAAAGGGCGGTCCACGCAAAAGAGGGATTTAAGCGAACGACTACGGTCTGAGTTATCTGTACTCCATCACCGTTTCAGCAACTGACTTTCCAAAGGGTAGGAATCGGTCTGATCATTCCTCAGAAGGCAAGGTCGGGGAGTCTTGAAGACATATTGGCCATAGCAGAATTGAAACTCAGTGGAATGCCGTTTTCACATTGCCATTAGGATAGTTTCTTTTCTCAATTTACAGCACTCTCCTCTTTCCAGGGTTTGCTTCCCAATTGTACTTGCCTATTCTGGGCTTTTCAATCAATAAATTGAATTTCAATCAATAGCTTCTTATTTTGTTTTACTGCTTTGTTTGCAAAAACGTCCTAATTTTTGATAAAACATTGCATTTGAAAACACTGTGGCCTTACAAATAACATGCGCAGAAAACATTTAAAATCACTTTGAATGTTGAGTAATCTTGGATGGTGGATTCACACCATGCAATATCCTGGGGCATGTGTGCATATTCTTTTGTTGCAGGTAACAGGTACAAGTATTCCAAGAGCATGGGTCATGTCTTCTAGATGAAGAATCACTTATTCCCATACAGAATGACGAGGCAGTCAAGTTCAAGAAGGGTCCCCGCGTCACCTTTTGTCAAAACGTTTACTGATTGAGTCCATCTTCAACCGTCGGTCGCTCATGGCGATTCAATATCGACAAGTTAGTATCAACTGGATGATGTTGTATCTTATTAAGTCAATTCTCCCATTCAGTACTTCCAACAGCTACAAGCTTTTCTGTGTCGATAACGGTTGTAAATTCCCCGGTAGAGTTGCTTCACCGACCTTGCAGTTAGTGTTCAAGACTCAACGAGTGTCCAGGAGTTTGAGGATGTCAAATCTTCTGTAAAATCCTCTTGGGACAATTTCTTCAGGTCAGCCTTGCAGCATGGGGCAAAAGCCAGTCGTTGACTCTCCCAAACATTGGGGCATCATATAATTCCCCAGCAAGGTGTGTTCCAGATTTATTATCTCCAGTAAAGTGACCTCTCAAGTCTCGACATTTGTCCAAGAGTTTGAAGATGTGTGGTCTTCTGTAAAATCTTCTTAAGGGACATTCCCCAGCGAAAGACGCTTTGAAGCGGTTACTCCCAATAGGGTATTGTCAACTCATTATCCCCAGTGGAGTCGTCAAGCAGAAAATTGGCCTAGCATGGAACATTGTGGCTTTTATTCTAAGCTTGACAGTGTCGTTCCTCAACAGATCACAGTGCGTTTGCTTTGTGCTTTCCCAGCAGGTCAACAGAATCTCTTCCTCAGCAGTGTGTTAGCATATTCTCCTCGGGATTGATAGATCCCCAAGTAGAGTTTCAATGACTCGTCTTCTTTGGCAGAGTGTTAGTACATTCTTTCCCCAGCCAATTCAGAAAATGCTCATCCCCAGCGGAGTTGCTATGACCAGGATGTGTTCCCAGGCAGTTGAGGTAATTCTTGGCAGAGTCATTATCCATATCTCAAAGTCCAATTTATTTTTGGCAAGCGAAGTAGACAGACTGTTCATTTATTCTCCAGCAGAGATACCATCCTTTCAGGAGTCTCTCAAGTCAAATCGTTAATCATTGTTCCTCGGCAGAGTCAGAAGAGATGTCTGACATGCGTGCAGAGCGTAATCCCTTATTGGAATTTTACAAAAGTCCACCTGTAGTGTGGCAAGCCAGTAGTCGTCTGGCGTTGTTTAAAAGACGTTATCAAAGTCCAACCGTAGATTGACAAAAGTCCATCTAAGGGGGGCAAATCATCAAAGTCCAACCGTAGATTGGCAAAAGTCCATCTTAGGGTGGCAAATCATCAAAGTCCAACCGTAGATTGGCAAAAGTCCATCTAAGGGTGGCAAATTCTCAAAGTCCAACCGTAGATTGGCAAAATTCCATCCAGGGGTGGCAAATCATCGGCAATTCCAACTGTAGCTTGGCACAAGTCCACTCGCAGTGTGGCAAGTCAGTAGTCATCTGACTCCCTTTAAAAGACCGCAGCTAAGTCCAACCGTAGATTGGCAAAAATCCATCCAAGGGTGGAAAATCATTGGCAAGTCCAACCGTAGATTGGCAAAAGTCCACCCGCAGTGTGGCAATTCAGCTGCAAAGTCCAACCGCAGATTGGCAAAAGTCCACCCGCAGTGTGGCAGGTCAGTAGTCGTCTGACTTCATTCAAAAAGACAGTCCACCCGTAGTGTGGCAAGCCAGTAGTCGTCTGGCGTCGTACTAAAAGACATTGTAAAGTCCACCCGTAGTGTGGCAAGCCAGTAGTCGTCTGGCGTCGTGCTAAAAGTCATTGTAAAGTCCACCCGTAGTGTGGCAGGCCAGTAGTCGTCTGGCGTCGTTCTAAAAGACATTGTAAAGTCCACCCGTAGTGTGGCACGCCAGTAGTCGTCTGGCGTTGTTAAAAAAGACAGCTCTTCGGTATTATTCTTCTCATCAGAGTTTTCTTCAAGCAGAGTTCATTTGATTGGGTTTATATCCCTTTTCTTCTTCTTCACAGAGTGCAAATTTTTTGGTTATTTTTGATATTCAATCCCTCCATACCTTGAAAGTCTGACAGCAATCGCTATCATCCATTCAGGTCTACAGTGATTGAATAGGGGCAGCTGTAATACCCTAAAATTTGCCCTCTCTTTTCTTTATATCATCTGGCATGAGCTTTCATTGCATTGCATTGCATTCAAGCATAGAAAAATAAAACATCAAGCATTGCATGGCATCTTGCATAAGGGCATGGGATCAGTGATTCTCAAAGGTGTTGATCATCCAAAGCAAGGGAACAAGAGACAAGGGTCTTCAAACAAGCCTCATGGGTCCCTTAAGTCATATGTCATCTCAGTTGATCTCATAAGGCATGGGAAAAGGAGAATTCATCAAGAAGATTGGGCAGTGCACCACCTCTTACACAAGGCAGTCAAAATTGGGATCTGACCCTCAAATGGGCAAGCTCTTTGAGTTTTTATCACCTCCAAATTCCATATCTCATCTTTGTTGGATAGAATATACATCATATTCAGAGGAATTTGGATTTGAAGGATGTGTTATTTCCTCCTAATCAGAGGGTGCCAAAATTAGGGTTTGACCTAAAATTAGTTAACTCTGACTTTTTGGGCAAGACTTAATCTCATGGTTTTCCTTATGTTCTTAAGTGTATATGGATGGAAAATTGCTCATCAATTGGTTTCAGAAGGGTCTCAATTGATCAATTGCTTGATAATCAAGAAATTGGGGAAAAAGTCAACTGTGCAGTGAAAAAAGTCAACTCTTGACTTTCTAAGGTCAAATTCATGAAATTCATGTTATATAGGTTCATTGGACAAAATTTGATCAAGAAATGATGGAGAAATAATGAAAAATCAAGAAGTTACAAAACTGCCAAAAATAGAAACTTTAGGGTTTCCAAAAATAGTAAGTTTGGACCATCTTGCGCCACACTTTGAGGCTCTGTTTCTCCAAGATAAAAGTTCCAAAGCTCAGGCCCAAGTTGAGCCAATTAAAGTTCATGTTCTAAGCTTCAAATCCATATAAAGAACATCTCCATTGGATCAATATTGAGGGAGATATGATCAACCAAAGTTTGGCAAAACTAGGTCACAAACCAAGTCATGACCAAACATGACCAGGCCCACGCGCCATAATTTTGACAAACACCTGGTGTGCCAAAATTCAAGCTTAATTTATTCAAGATAAAAGCTCTAAATGAAAAACTTTTCAACATCAAAGTTGTTCCTTTCCATGCCATCTTCAATGTTGATGTTGGACAAATTTTAATTTGAGCAAGTTATGATGGAGGTATATTGGTCCAAAGTTGGTATGTTCATGTTGAAATTCCATGCACCAAGTTGCCTTGCCAACCAATCACTTGCCACACCCACAAACCAGTCCCACACCTTGATGTTCCAAGCTATTTTTCACCAACTTCCAAACCTTAATTCAATCCAAAATCAACATCAATCATGTTCTATGATGTTCCATCTTTCCATAGCCACTAATATCTCATCAAACCATCCACAAATCATGGAGAAATTCCTTCACAAAATTTCATGTTTCAAGCTGCCAAAATTAAAAGGAAATGAATTGTTGTTGTTGTTGTTGTCATGTTTCAATCCACACGGATACACCATATATTCTTTTCCTCTTACAGCCAAACACTTTCTACACACTATCTTTCCCATGTTGCTTGGTACATGAAAGAAGAGAGTAAAGCTTACACCACAAGCTAGTGTGCTGCTACACCAGAACCACATCACCACCACTCTTTTCACCTACACTCCACCATAACATCATAAACCTTCCACACCATAGCACAACCAAAGCCAACTCGGCCTAAATAACTTGGCTCAGTTAGTTAGAGGCTACTCATTTAACCTCACATTAACTCATTTAACTGACTCAGTTAACCACTAGTTAACACATTTTAACCACACATATAAATCAAAAACTCTCTCACAAATTCATTTTCAACTTTCATTTTCCATTCTCTCACGAAAATTCTTCTCACTTTTCTCTCTTCTCTCTCTCTGATTTCACACGACATCAACAAGTTTCAACTACACTTCATCTCTATCATCATCAATGGCGCATGATTGAAGTAAGAGCCAACATAATCCACACGAATTCTTCAAGTGTACTTCATCAAATTTTTGAATCTCTCTCTGTTCTCAAGATATCAAGCTCAAACAACATTTATTTTGCTTGAAGTGAAGCTCCAAAGTTGAAGATCAAGAAGTTCTCTGGTTTTCTCAACACTTCAAGTTTCTCCACATTTTCAGGTTTTAATTTACTCAACCTTAATGCTTCGTGTTCATGTGATTTAAACTTGTTTCATGTTGTTTAGAGCTTATTAGAAGCTATGCGTGAGTCCTGGCTAGTTGATAGGCTCTTTAGGAGCTTAGGTGTGATTTTAGGGCAAAATATTTTGGCTCGATTTGTTGTGTACGTGCACGATCTATGAGAAATAATTGCATATTCATGATGTATTTCACTTCCTCTTCATTTTGGTATGCAAATTGTGGATTTCTGGGTGGTTGAAAGTTTGCAGGTGGTGGTTGCTCGCCGGAGAAGATGACCGGAGGTCCTTCTCCGGCAGGTGGTTTGATGTGCTAGGGTTTTGGAATCTTATATTGTAGCCGTTGGATCAGTTTAATATCATGGTTGGTATTGTGCTAGCACATTAAAAAACATGTGCATTGCATGTGCTTCATTTTGACCTTTGATTTGATTACGTGTGCGTGTGTGCATCATTCTTATTGTGTGATTGCATGCTGATTGGCATGATATAATTACTTGTATGATCATCTGGCATTGACTTTGATATAACGGTTTAAATTGTGCCACCACATTAATGAGCCAACCTCTCTCTCATGTGCATTTCTGTGGATTTTAGTTGACTTGTGTGTGGGCGCGTGTATGATTATTACCCTATGTTTGCATTCTGGTTCACGTGATCTTTTATGATTGTCTGCTGATTGATCTAAGGGCTCAGATGGAGTCAAATCTTTGACTACGCATGCACACTCATCACACACAATCACAAGTTTAATTGGATTGGACTTAATTTCTATTTGCGCCCCACACTGAGCCCATTCTTGCTTTTGAACGTGGAAATTATTCTGACTGCACCCTTGGCCCATGTCATTTTGTTTTTATTTTTATTTTGCATATCATTTTCATTTTTAATTTTTAAAATTGGTTTAATGCATTTAAAAATCATTAAAAAAATCATGAATCACCTTCATAGTTTTATAGAATTTTTACAAATTTTATTTTCCATTTTTCTATTATTTTTTGCATCTGAATTAATTGTTGCTTGAATTTCTTTTTGAAATGTTTCATTTGTGCACACTTGATCTTGCTGATTTTATTTCTCATCATTGGTACATAGTTTGATCCCCATTCTTTTTGAATATTTCAAAGGACACTTTGAAGCATATAAAAACATTTTTGTCATATTTTTAAAATCATCTTTGCATCCTCTTTGAGCCATTTCTTTCTGCATGATCATGTGAACCCTAATTACTTTGCCATGCTTGTTTGATTGAGTTTCTTTGTGATTATTTGCATGTGTTTTTGGTATGATATTTGTCTCTGGTTGAGGTCTCTTGAGACCTATTTTGTTGATTTTTGAATCATGTTTGGTATTTGTTTGATGACTCTTGTTTGAGGTCCCTTTTTATGAACTTCTTTGACCATGTTTGTTTACTTGCTTGAGAAGGCACTTGTGCCATTGTATGAGATCATTCTTCTTGACTCCTTGAGCCATGTTTAGATCATTATAGGTCTTTTGAATGAATTTATAGGCCATTGGTTGAAGTTGATGCTTTCTTTGTGTACATGTTCAATACTTGTTTAACATGTCTCCTCTTGACCTAATTCCTCATTCTTTTTCATCTAAGTGCCAACTTGACTTGTAATTGGTTTGTTTATGCCGTGCCATACTATCCATTTGCATTTCATATGATGTATGCCTCTGACTTTAAAACATTGCATTCATCCCATATGCCATTCATGTCTTACTTGGCATACTTGAACATGTTTCATCCAAATGCATGTTTTTATTTCTTCTAGCTTCTAAGTGACTTGTAATTGCTCGAATGTGATTGGTTTATGCATTTTATTTTTAGCTAGCATTTCCTTTTCCAGTATCTTTTCCTTACCCCTTTGATTGAAGCAGCAAGCGTGGATCCCATCGGGTACGATGGACGTGAGGAGGTGCTAATACCTTCCTCTCGCGTAACCGACTCCCGAACCCAGTTCTCTTGGTCGTAGGATCATGCTCTTTCCTTTCCCTCAGGTTTACGCAGTGTTTCCTTTCCCTCTCTTGGGATAAATACACATTGCTGGCGACTCTGTTTCGGCGCCACTTTCGCGTTTGTACTAGGATGAAAATCCCGGGAGCTACAGCTGGCGACTCTGCTGGGGATAAGAGGGTAGACCAGAATCTCTGGTTCCTTAAGCGAGTCAATCCTAGCACTTGTCTGTTTTTCTTTCATTGGGTGTTTACTATTGTGCTGTATTTACTATTGTACTGTATTGCTATGTACTATATTACTGCCTTACTATATATTATTGTATTTACCGCATTTTAGCGTTTTCATTTCATATGTTATATTATGATATACTGGACTGTGCTGTGCTGGTTTTCTGTTTGGCGGGATGGGTATTCTGAGAGATAAGCCCATTACACAGGCTTGAGTACATACATAGGATTAGAGTGAACGGTAGTGTGGCCTACGTAGCATCTTGTTATGTATGGTTTATACGAAATCCACAACCAGACGAGGTTTTCTTGGGAGATATTCTGATTTGTGCGTCTTGTGCATTTTGGGGTGTTGACCTAGAAAGCTGTCGACTCTGGTGACCATTCCCGAGGACTCAGTTGCGGCACTTCTCCCGAGACGTGACAGTGGCAGACCACATTATGTGGCAAACCCATTGTACACTCTCGATCCGAGGACCCAATGCTGAGAACTTGCTATAGAATGACCTTATTTTTGGGGAATCAGTGGACGACCTCTTTGTTTGGCGATAACATTGTATCCTACGGGTTGAATATGTTATTGCAGAATCCGAACTGAAGAACCAATGTTCTAGTACCCACATGTGAGGATGGGCGGGTGTTTACAGGTTTGCAGCTAACTATGCCTCCTACATACCCTGATACTCTGATATTTTCACAGACAGTTGGTGTAAATTGTTACAGTCAGTGGGTTTCTATCTGCAGTATTATTCTCAGATTTATACAGACACCGCGCACACAGTCTAGCACAGACACAGAGCACTGATACCATGCCCTTTTGCATTGCATTGTCATCACATAACATTCATGTTTGTCATTTCCAGGTGCTTATTTTACTTCTGATTCCAGTCCATGGGTTTGACAGAGGCAAATGCTAAGAGGAAGAATAATGTTGCTTACAAATTTCCAGAGCCGACATTGGATCTACTTCACAAAATGATAGCCATGGCCGACCCAGGTGTTCTCATCACTTTCCAGAAGAAATATGGGAGATTGGAGAAAATGGTCCGTAACATTACAAAGTATGAGCATGATGCCCTCCACACTCTACTGCAGTTCTATGAGCCTTCACTAAGATGCTTTGTCTTTCCGGAGTATATCTTGATGCCTACTGTCATACCCCAAATTTTTACCACCAAGATTTCCCATCATTGTGCAAATAATCATCACAATATGGATGTACCATCATACTTCATCAGTCTCCCCAAAGATGGGTGAGCATCCACTACAATCAAAATTAGGGTTTCAAGCCCTCTCTGAGTGCTTAGACAAAGGATCAATCAAGGAATGACATGATCTTTAACTTTTCTAACCTCTAAAACATCCACAATGGATCAAAAAGACTCCCACTTCAAGGATCAAGCACAAGGTTACTCCCTTCTAGGTGGATCAAGTCTCAAGATCGACAGTGTCACCAAATTAGGGTTTTGGTCGACCAGGGCCTCCAGATTGAAAATTTTCATCTGGGTACAAGCCAATGATCCAAAACATAACCTAATATTCTTCATGGGACCTCATGGACCTAATCATCAAGTCAATTTTGCCTCAGGGGATGCATTAATAAAAAATCAGGAATTAGGGTTTCTTGACCTAATTCACCCCTAAGTTGACTTTTAGGGCAAATCATGAGCCAAGACCTCAAGAGAGGGTTTGAGGGTCTCTAATGAACTATATTGATCCATTTGGAACAATGGATTAATCCAAGAAGCTTGAGCAACAAGTTCCAATTTCATCTGCACCACAATTAGGGTTTCGCGAGGAAAGTCAACTGTAACTTTGACTTTTGACCAGGACATGCTCCCAAGCCCTAAGGCATGATTCAATATACCCTATGACACCCATGGAACATGTCCATCAAGTTTGATTTAGGTCAAGGGCATGATTTCCTGAAGAATTGCACAGTTTGGAATTCATCTGATAAAAAGTCAACTGTGCACAAAAGTCAACTTTGACTTTTTGAGATTTTTCACCAAAATGGATTTTTAACCCTAAAATGATGTTAATGTATGATTTGAATCATCATTCATCAAGAAAAATCAAAGAAAGTGGGATAACTTGTAAAAGGGGTAACCTTAAAAACTTTGAAAAATTTCTAAGTTATGGAAAAAGTGACACTAATGTGCCAACTTTGGAGGACCATAACTCCTAAACCACAAAGCCATTGTTCCCCATTCAAAGCTTGATTTGTAGATCTCATTGCCCTCTACAAAAGATTCATACTGACCTATGTCCAAATTCCTCATGGATTTTGAGTTATGGAGTGATCAAAATCAAGAAAAGTCATTTTGTTCCAACACTTAGTGAAAAATTCACTAAGTCAGATTTTGCCTTACTTTTTTTCCAAATGTAGGGGGATTTTTCACTTGGATTCAAAAGAGATCAAAACCAAACATGTTCAAACAGTTGTTGTATCATGTAAGGGCTTTCCAAAATGGCCAAGAACATTACCAAATTCAATTTGAGTCATGAGATATGACATTGGCAAGTTGCCTTGCTGAAATCTGCCAAGGCAAGGCAGATTTTTACACTTTTGGTCGATTTGCCAAAATCAGCCAAATCCAAATGCTCCTATCCACTTGGACACCTCTGAGGATTGAATCTAAAGGGGACAATCACTGAGCCAAGCCTCCAAAGTCTTTGGAACAAGAAATAGCATGTTGAACCTAGAATTGCCAAAATAGGGACAAGACTCCAATTTTGGATTGGAGCATTCAATGGAAGCATCAAGGTGGCATGGACTGAGCCATTCTCAACTGAATTCAGTCAAGACTTATCCAAGACCAAGGGAACCAGCAGCATGTGCCCTAACCTCTAGTCAATGGCTAGAGGAGACTTGGATTTTCATTTGCCAACATTGGCCAAACCTACTCAGCAGTTGCCATTCAATATTCCTTGCAAAACAAACTTGCTATACTATAAATAGAGCTCAATTGTGACCAGTTTGAGTACACCAAAGCCATCAAACAGATGCTTTCCTCAAAATCTCTTCTTTCACTCCAATTTTGCCTTCTAAGGCAAGTCACTATCGGGTTTTGAGTTTGAGAGCTTTTCCAATCAAACCAATCACAGTCACGCCTCACATACATCATATAGAAGTGATCCAAACACTCACATAACATCTGGAACACATATTTCACAAAATCACCATCCAATTGCTCAAGTTCTTGACAGATTTACAGTTTGGGTACCATCTCAAGTTCCAGATCATTTCAATCCATTCCAAGCATTCATACACACTCCATGGCACCTAGGGAAGCTATCCAGATCATTGGAACCTAGCTGTAACACCTCCAACACAAATCACGATCACCAGCTGCAAGTGGTAAGCATGAGCTTTTCTAACTCTATGATCCATGCAATTTTTGATGCACAGTAATTTGGCCATATGTTCATAATCATGCATGGAATGTTTCCCCTCAATTAATTGCATTGTTTGAATCGTGTATCAAAAATCCTAGCCTTCATGCAGAAATTAGGGTTCTTGAGGATTTTTCATGATTTCTTGTTATATGTTTAATTTAAATGAAATTAAATACCATAGACATGATCGTTAGGTTGAAACGAGTTGATTGGTATGTGGATTGCATGATATGATTAAGTATTCAGTGAGATTGGAGAGAAAATTCAAATATGGGCAAAACTGAAAAACGCGCGTGTTCTTGCCTTTGTTCTTGGCGCCATTTTCCAATATTTGAATATTTGAATTTTGTGATTTTATTTAATTGATTCAAAAATTAATTTCTCTCTGAGTTTTAATGATTTTGAGTTGATTCTTTTTTTAATAATTCACAAAAATGTTAAAATATTTTATTTTCCCAAAATATCCCAAAAATATTATTTATTTTGTATAATTGATATTTTTGCAAAGAATTAATGTTTTAATTGTTTTTAACATTTAAAATATTTTTTCCACCTTGATTTTGCAACTTTTAATGCCTTCTAATTATTTTGTAGGTCAATACTTAATTTTTGAAGCATTAATCCAAGATCACAATTTATTTTCCATATGTTAAACAATTTTGATCATTTTAATTGAATTTTTATTCAATTAAATACATTTTTGAAAATAAATTAGGGTTTTTGGATTAATTCAACCCTCATAAATCATTTTCAAAACACTTTGGGCCTCTAATAGAGTGTAAGACCCAATCCTTTTTTGACCAAATCAAATTTTGGGCCTCAGTGCATTGTATAAGTCCCGATACCGTCAAAAACAAACGGCGTGATCGTCGCCCTTTTGAAAAATAACAACTGGGCCTACCCTCGAGTAGTAAGACCCATTCAAAAACATTTTTGGGCCTTTTGAGAGAGTGTAAGACCCATCCCTTTGTACAAGAAAACAATTTTTGGGCCTCAGTCACTTGTATAAGTCCCTCTGTACAAATTCAAACAGTGCGCTCACTGATAAAACCCTGAGCCTCTCCTTGAGCTGTAAGCCCCAAATCTTTCTTTTTCAAAGCACTTTCTCCTTTGATTTTGAATATACTGTTGTTTTCAATCTTTCTTTGTTGAACAACTAACCAAACAGCATGGAAGCTCTACAACCGAGTAAGTGTTTATACGCTTTCATTTACCGCTTTCATATACATATAACTGTATTGTGGGGCTGTTTCACTGTAAGTCTTCTTTCATAAACTCATGTCAATTATGTAATAATAGTATAGATATTTAGAGTTTCCCCGGTAACTACGTCTAGCATTAAGCTCGTTGATCACTCTTAGAAATAGTCAAAACTAGATCCCCATAGGATTACCAGACACAGTCTTCCCTCCTCTTGGGGTTAAATAATATAGAGATATGAAAGGCAGCATTCTCGGTGAACCCTTTCATAGACTGTCACTCGTAGAAGTTGTCTAAGAAACTCTACTCCCCAGAGATGATCTTTTCTCCGTGAATGGCATCTCTTGAGTTTCTTCCAAATTCTCGAACTTTCCTGGCTTGATCTATTCTCTGTGAATGGCATGTCTTGAATTTCTCGGGGTTTAGGGACCCACAGGCTTCTTAAAAGCACTTGTCAAGAAACTCTACTCCCCAGAGATGATCTTTTCTCCGTGAATGGCATCTCTTGAGTTTCTTCCAAATTCTCAAACTTTCCTGGCTTGATCTATTCCTCGTGAATAGCCTGTCTTGAATTTCTCGAGGTTTGGGGACCCATCGGCTTCTTAAAAGCATCGGCCTCCTCTTGGGCATCGTACAAGGACCCACAGGCTTCCTAAAAGCAACCCCGCCTCCTCTTGGGCGTTGTACAAGGATCCGTCGGCTTCTTAGAAGTATTCACAGCCTCCTCTTAGGCTTCGTATAATGATTCTTCCTCCGGGAATAATAGCCTCCTCTTGGGCTTCGTACAAGGTCCCGTCGGCTTCTTAAAAGTTTCCAGCCTCCTCTTGGGCTTCGTACAAATTGTCCCGACGACCTCCTAGAGGTATAGGAACAGAACTTAGTCATCTGCATAGAACAGTCCTTTCAAAGAGTCTACTACTGTTTCTCAAAGCATAGTACAAAAGATAAAACTCTGGACATGGACAGTCTAATATCCTTGAGTCTCAAAGACATTCTCAAGTGACCCCTTCGTTAAATAGGAAGAAAACCCGTAGACTCGGACAGTCTCAATACCCTTCGGATTTCCCACTTCCTTAAAGAACAGGAATAACCCGGATCCTGGAATCAAATCCTTGAGTACAGTGTTGCTCATATAACAACAGATTTTCTCTTTCAAAATCAGTATACTGGACCTGTCACTCAACTGAAACAGTTACAATAGCCTCCTCTTGGGCTTTGTACAATGATTCTCCCCAGCGGAGTCAAACAACATTTAGCCTCTCTCTCGGGCTTTGTACGAGACACATAAGAGACTCCCTCGTTGAGTCAATTACCCCTTTCGCCTCCATCTCGGGCTTTATACGAGATACAAAAAGGTTCTTATTGAGCCAAACAAACTTTAGCCTCCATCTCGGGCTTTGTACGAGATACAAAAATCTCTCTTGTGGAGTCAAATAGCCTCCATCTTGGGCTTTATACGAGATACCAAAAGACTCTATCGTCGAGTCAAAAAACCTTTTAGCCTCTCTCTCGGGCTTTGTACGAGACACATAATAGCCTCCTCTTAGGCTTTGTATAAGAAAACCACTGGTTGATCCAATCGACCTTTTAGCATCAAAGTTGTGCCTCGTTCACAGTACAAAAACATCAACAACTCCTTCCCCTTCATCTAATTGCTGTAAGCGGCAAGCCTCTGGATCATCTACATCCATGCCACTGTCCCTCTTTTAGCATGATAAATTCCTAAGGAAAGATAGCATTGCTCTACACTGAGTTAAAGTCTTCTCCTTTAGGTTGGAAATCCCCTATAAAGGAAATTATGGCATTGCCGGATTCACATATCCCGGTTAAAGTAATTCTCCCTTATAAACGGTTGTGACAAACAAACCCCTCTTTAGAGATGAAAAATTCTCTCTAAAGTTGAGACCTTTCAGCTTCACATCTTGGGCTTTGAACAAGATACAAACTACCTTTCGCTTCACGTCTTGGGCTTTGAACAAGACACCAAAACAACCATTTCCTCCCATAGAATATGAGGAACTACGAACGCTCTGATTTCCCTGTTTCGGTAAACAGGAATACGTAGGCATAAGATTGAAAGAAAAGATCTTAGCGAGAACACTAAACAAAAACCCAAAATCCCATACTTCCCCACATCCGTCCTAACCTCCCACCAATCGACCGAACACCACTTTTAAAAAAATACACCCAATAGAGACCCCGAATCTTTGTAGCATCTGTAAACCAACAGTTTTGACTGTTTAACCTCAGTTTGCAAGCAGGGTTAATTTGAGACATCTATTTCCCTTCCTTCATCGGCTTTAATAAGATAAAAAATGAATCGAGCTGTAGATACCAAAGAGCGGCAGTGCTTCGCAACCACGTCCAAAACCGCTCGCTACAGAAAAATGGCGACTCTGCTGGGGATTTGTCATTAGGATCTATCTCACCTTTGTAGCGAGATCTTGTTCTCTTCCCGTCTTTTATCCGAAAAAATCATGTTCCCACTCTGTTGGGTGATTTCTACCACTCGGTGCATTTCAAAAATGAGAAAAGAAGAGGAGGTTCTGTCAACTGCTGTACACCGCTTTTATCTGATTGGTTTCTGAAACATTTGCCTCAATCTGGTGTGTTTGTGGACACTAGGGATTCTCTAAAGTGGTCTAAACGGATAATGGGATTGACTGCTGACAACATTGTTTGGTTTGACCGACAGTTGCAAGGAATAGAGATCATTACTAGCTGCGGAAGCTTCCTGAATGTGCCTCTGATAGACAGGAAAGAGGGAATTAACTACAATCCAATCCTGGCTATCAGACAATTCGGGTATGCCTCAAGGAACCCTCCTGAAGACCAACATGTAGAAGAGTCTTTGTTCTTTAATGGCGATGAAGATACAGAAGTGTTAAGAAGGGTTGTGCATGCTTGGGGGCACCTCCACAAGACTGGGAAGACTGTCTTTGGAAAAGGTGATTGTAGAGCCTATCCACAGTATACAGAATGGATTCAGAGAAAGGTTAAAGAGGTTCTTTTGCCCTTTTCAAGAGAGCCATCTCTATATCCAGCAATCCCGGAACAACCTACCACCTTTCCCATGGAGGAGTTTAACAAACTACAAGCTACAATGAAAGAGCTTCGGGTGGAGAATTCGGACCTGAGTAGTCTTCTTCAAAATGCTTTGCACGCCAACAAAGAATTGGAGCATAGAGCCC
This sequence comes from Lathyrus tuberosus, assembly GCA_022829125.1. NCBI lineage: Eukaryota > Viridiplantae > Streptophyta > Magnoliopsida > Fabales > Fabaceae > Lathyrus > Lathyrus tuberosus. The sequence continues at coordinate 629,297 of JALAZF010000515.1, read as the reverse complement.
AAGATGCCGAAAGAATTTTAGCTGCAAAAGAAAAGGATTTCTCCGAAAGAGCTCAGCATTTTCAGAAAATTAGCAAAGGTGCCGATGCTGCTACTCAAGCTCACAAGAAGACCAAACAGGTCTTAGCGCAGAACAAAGAGAAGTTAGCCAAGTTTCAGCAAGCCTGGGATGAGGTCAGGCTCGAGAATGCAGAGTTACAAGAACAGTTAAAAGCCAAAGACGATGAGCTGCTTAGAGCGCATGAACAACGCAGAAAGCATCGGGAAGACTTTGCAAAGAGCCAGGAGCAGCTGGAGAAGGTTAATGATGAATTGAAGAGGTCCAAGGCAAAGCTTAAGGATGCCATGGTGGAAATGGGAAGACTCAAGATACAAGCTGGGGTGAAAAGGTTTAAGGAAGTAAGTGCTGATGAAGCTCTCTTGATGCATGCAGATTCATTAACTGAAGCTCTGAATAGGAGAGACATTTTGATCAGGGAGTTGATTGAAAAGCTGGGTCATCAACGCACTAGAATCCTTTTTGAAGAAATCAAGCATTCTAGCGAGAAATTGAAAGATTTGGAGTTAGATGTTTGATATTACTTTCCCATCTTTTTTCAATGTAATTTTGATGATGTATTGTTGGCTACCATCAGGCTTGTTGATGGAGTCATCTTCTTAGTGTATTTCCCATTTACGAACTCATTGTAAAATGTTTTGGCACTTATTAGCTTTCTGTTCAATGATTGGTTTATTCAAAGGGGTTTCTTCGGCATCACGTTATTCACCAGCACATTATCATGGCACAGTTCTTTGCAATATTTTCTCCCTCAATATTATGTGACTATTCTTGTGATTCTTGTGATTAAGACTGGAATCAGGGTGTGAAATGCCCTGGAAGTGATAAACATGGCATTTGCATTACATTGCATATCATCTTGCATTCTGTTGTTTATTTTTCAGGTACTCGTTGCAGGGTCTCTAACCTTTATTTGGTTTCAGGCATTATAGCTGAGAATCATATTCATCGATACTCAACTCGAAGAAATCAAGCAAGGATTATGGATCAAATGCAGAATGATTTGGCTGAAATGAGGGCACGCAAGGACCAGTTCATGACTCTCATGACTGGTATGGCACAAGCTCAAGAAAGATTGAGGCTTCTGGTCGAGCGTCCAGAAACTACGCCTGAAGGTAATCAAGTGGACAATTTACAGACAAGGGTCACTCCTCCTCCTGGTGGTAATCCTCCTCCTGGTGGTAATCTGGGTAATGGAAATGGCAGAAATGTTGGTGGTATTCAAGAAGATGTTCTGGAAGACCAATTCACCCTGCTAGATGCTGATATGGGTAATCCTGGTGACCGAAGGTATGACGAGTTGGCTGAGAAGATCCGGGCTATAGAATGCAAGAATTCTATGGGTATTGATGTTACTAGTTTGGGGCTGGTACCAGGAGTCAGAATTCCTCCAAAGTTCAAGCCGCCCACTTTTGATAAATATCATGGCAATACATGTCCCCAGACACATATTCAGGCCTACTTTGGGAGGATTTCAGCCCATACAGATGATGAGAAGTTATGGATGCATTACTTTCAAGACAGTCTAGCTGGAGCTTCTTTGACCTGGTATATGAAATTGAACAGAGATGTGGTGAGAAGCTGGAAGGATCTGGCAGAAGCGTTTCTAAAGCAGTACCAGTACAATATCGACATGGCGCCCAATCGCACCCAGCTGCAAGGGTTGTCACAGAATGTTAAGGAAAGTTTCAAGGAATACGCTCAAAGGTGGAGAGAGATGGCTGCACAGGTTCAACCTCCTTTGCTGGATAGAGAAATGGCAGATATGTTTATGGGCACCCTGCAAGGGGCATTTCTTGAAAGATTGGCGGCGTGTTCATCAACCGGATTTGTTGACATAGTGATTGATGGAGAAAGGATAGATAGTCTGTTGAAACTTGGGAAGATCCAAGATGTAAGTGGGGCTGGCTCTTCTGGGACGAAGAAACCGTTTGCTAGTGGTCAGAAAAGAAGAGAAGGTGATACCAACGATGTATATAGAGGACGAGGGAGAGGACGTTCTTAAGCCTATCACCAAGTAGGGGCAGTAACAATCCCAGCACCATCTGTTCAGCAACAACAGCCACAACAACAAGCTCAGCAGCAACAGCAGCAATCTCCTTTCCAACAGAGGTCTAGGCAGAGGGACCGTAAGATTGACCCTCTCCGTAAGATTGAGAGTGTGCCTGTGCCTGAAACAGAGACAAAGATTACCTTTGACAACGAGGTGGAAGAGTTCATGAGGATAATAAAGAAAAGTGATTATAAGATTGTCGATCAACTAAACCAGACGCCCTCGAAAATCTCAATTTTATCATTGTTGATGTGTTCCGATGCGCACCGGGAGGCTCTATTGAAAGTGTTGAAGAGAGCATATGTTCCATAGGAAATCACTGTTAATCAGCTTGAGGGTGTAATTTCTAACGTCAATGTCAGCCATGGATTGGGTTTCACAAGTAGGGATTTGACTTCTGAAGGAAGAAACCACAACAAAGCTTTGCACATTACAATGGAGTGCAGGGGTGCAGTGTTGTCTCACGTACTGGTAGACACTGGTTCCTCGCTCAATGTCTTGCCTAAAAAGGCGCTGATGAAGCTAGAAGTTGATGGTTTGATTTTAAGGCCAAGTGATTTGGTTGTCCGAGCGTTCGATGGAACGAAAAGATCTGTGTTTGGTGAAGTGGAATTACCCGTGCAAATTGGACCGCAAGTGTTCAAATCTACATTCCATGTGATGGATATACAGCCTGCGTATAGCTGCTTATTAGTTCGCCCTTGGATTCATGCGGCCGGAGCTGTCACATCCACCTTACACCAAAAGCTGAAATACGAGTTCGAGGGACAAGTTGTGACTGTGTATGGTGAAGAAGACATTTTTGTCAGTCATTTGTCCACATTCAAGTATGTTGAGATGGATGGGGAAATCCACGAAATGCTTTGCCAGTCATTTGAAGCGGTAAATATTGACAACGTGCCTGAATCTTCCCTTGCACTAGATAGAGCCGGTACATCCATTTCGTCCTATAAGCAAGCTGTCGAGGTTGTTAAAGCAGGCAATGCCCAAGGCTGGGGCAAGCTGATAGAGACACCAATGAAGGAGGACAAGTTTGGTATTGGCTATCATCCCTCTATGACTTCAGTTGCAGAGAACAGTGGACCCATCACTTTCAGTAGTGGGGGAATCATTTACCCATACCAGTCGTGTGGAGCTACAGAAGATGGTGTTGACAGTGCTCCGGGACAATCATTGCAGAATTGGTTCGTTGAAGAAGTCATTCAAGTTACTCTCCAAACAGAGTAATTTTCTTTGTTTTTCTAACCATAATGCATGTTAAAATCTTGCACTCTGCCCAAGGCGTATAGATTCATTTGTAGGGCCACCTTGTTTGCATTTGCAACTTTAATCATCAATAAAGGACGTTTTGCACTCAAATTTTGTTCATTGTCTTTCATTTTATTTTTGCACAAAAATAATAAAATGGCAATGTTTTGTTTCTTTTTGTTTTAAAAATAAATTCTAAAATAAAGCATGAACCCGTTCGTGCAGACTTGATCCTCCGGATTCCATTGATAACGGTTCTGCTATGGCTATGTATGACTTTGACAAACCGATTTATCAAGCCGAGGAAGGGGATGAGAAAGGCTGTGAACTCCCTGAGGAACTGGCCAGATTGTTAAAACAAGAGGAAAGGACCATCCAGCCTCATCAAGAGACCATAGAGATCATCAATATTGGTACCGAGGATGCTAAGAAAGAGATCAAGATTGGCGCCAGCCTGAAAGCAGATGTGAAGAAAGCTTTGACTGAGATGTTGTGTGAATATGTTGATATCTTCGCCTGGTCGTATCAAGACATGCCCGGGCTGGATACTGATATTGTTGCGCACAGGCTGCCTTTGAGAGAAGAATGCCCGCCAGTCAAGCAGAAACTTCGTCGGACTCTTCCCGATATGGCCATAAAGATCAAAGAAGAAGTTCAGAAGCAGTGGGACGCAGGGTTTCTTGCTGTGACCAATTACCCTCCCTAGGTTGCCAACATCGTGCCGGTACCAAAGAAAGATGGAAAGGTGAGAATGTGTGTGGATTATCGAGATCTTAATAAAGCTAGCCCAAAAGATGATTTTCCACTACCCCACATCGATGTACTGGTTGACAATACAGCTCAGTTTTCAGTGTTCTCGTTTATGGATGGTTTCTCCGGGTACAACCAGATTAAGATGGCACCTGAGGATATGGAGAAAACCACTTTCATTACCCCATGGGGTACATATTGTTATAAGGTGATGCCTTTTGGGTTGAAAAACGCAGGGACAACGTACCAGCGAGCAATGGTAACGTTATTCCACGACTTGATTCACAAAGAGATTGAATTTTATGTGGATGACATGATTGCTAAGTCGCGAATGGAAGAAGAACATCTGATTAACTTGAAAAAGTTGTTTGAAAGGTTGAGAAAGTTTCGTTTGAGGTTGAATCCAAACAAGTGCACTTTTGGGGTACGTTCTGGAAAGCTGCTGGGTTTCATTGTGAGCGAAAGAGGGATTGAGGTTGATCCTGCCAAAGTGAAAGCAATACAAGATATGCCTGAACCAAGAACAGAAAAAGAGGTTCATGATTTTCTGGGTAGATTGAACTACATTGCAAGGTTCATATCTCACCTAACAGCCGCGTGCGAACCAATATTCAAACTACTAAGAAAAGATCAAACGGTCAGGTGGAATGACGATTGCCAATTGGCGTTCGATAAAATAAAAGAATACTTGCAGGAACCTCCAATCCTCATGCCTCCAGTTTCGGGAAGACCCTTGATAATGTATTTGACAGTGCTTGAAGGTTCTATGGGTTGTGTTCTCGGTCAACACAACGAGACAGGTAGGAAAGAGCATGTTATCTACTACCTGACCAAAAAGTTCAATGACTGCGAGTCCCGATATTCAATGCTTGAGAAGACATGCTGTGCACTTGCATAGGCTGCTAAGCGATTGAGGCAGTATATGATCAGGCACACGACTTTGTTGATTTCAAAAATGGATCCTATCAAATACATTTTCGAGAAACTAGCACTAACAGGCAGGGTTACACGGTGGCAAATGGCTTTGATAGAATATGATATCCAGTATACTTCGCAAAAGGCCATCAAAGGAAGTATCTTGTCAGACTATCTTGCGCAACAGCCGATTGATGATTACCAACCCATGAAATTTGATTTCCCTGATGAGGACATCATGTTTATCAAAGCTAAAGACTGCGAGGAACCACTCCCGGAAGAGGGGCCAGACCCTGAATCCAAATGGAGTTTGATGTTTGATGGGGCTGTCAACATGAATGGGTGAGGAGTTGGAGCAGTTCTTATCACACCGGAAAGTGTTCACATGCCTTTCACTACCCGATTAATTTTCGGATGCACCAACAATGAAGCAGAATATGAAGCTTGTATAATGGGGATTGAGGAGGCGATTAATTTACGAATTAAGACCCTTGATATCTTCGGTGATTCAGCTTTGGTAATCAATCAAGTGAAAGGGAGTTGGTACACGCACCAAGCAAATCTGGTTCCGTATAGAGATTATACAAGGAGATTGCTGACATTTTTCACAACAGTGAAGCTGTACCATATTCCTCGAGATGAAAATAAGTTTGCGGATGCCCTGGCCACGTTATCTTCCATGATCAAAGTGCAAAGATGGAATCATGTACCTAAGATCGAAGTATCTCGTCTTGACAGACCTGCATTTATGTTTGCTGTTGATGCAACGTCTGATGACAAGCCATGGTTTCATGACATCAAGTGTTTCTTGAAAAGTCAAGAGTACCCGCCGGGGGCATCTACTAAAGATAAGAAGACGTTGAGAAGGTTGTCTGGTAGCTTCTTCTTGAATCAGGATGACGTGCTGTACAAACGAAATTTTGACATGGTTCTGCTCAGATGCGTGGATAGACACGAAGCAGACCTGTTAATGCAGGAAGTACATGAAGGCTCTTTCGGTACCCATGTCGGAGGTCACGCAATGGCTAAGAAACTGTTGAGGTCGGGGTATTACTGGTTGACAATGGAAGCGGACTGTTACAAGTACGCCCGCAAGTGTCACAAATTCCAGATCTATGCAGACAAAGTGCACGTTCCTCCAAATCCGTTGAGTTTCATGTCCTCTCCTTGGCCCTTTGCCATGTGGGGCATTGACATGATCAGAAAGATTGAGCCTACTGCTTCAAACGACCATCGTTTCATCTTGGTCGCCATTGATTATTTCACTAAATGGGTTGAAGCAGCATCATATGCCAATGTCACTAAGCAGGTGGTAGCTCGTTTCATGAAACGGGATATCATTTGTCGCTATGGAGTGCCCGAGAGAATCATTACTGATATTGGTTCTAATCTGAACAACAAAATGATGGCTGAGCTGTGTCAGGACTTCAAAATTGAACACCATAATTCTTCTCCGTATCGCCCGAAGATGAATGGCGCTGTGGAGGCGGCCAACAAGAATATTAAGAAGATTGTGCAGAAAATGGTTGTCACATATAAAGATTGGCATGAGATGCTACCGTTCACCTTGCATGGGTACCGAACGTCAATACACACGTCCACTTGGGCAACACCATTCTCACTTGTATACGGTATAGAGGCAGTACTACCGGTCGAAGTTGAAATTCCATCCCTAAGAGTCATGATGGATGTCAAGTTAGACGAAGCTGAATGGGTTCGTGCCAGATTTAATCAGTTGAGCCTTATTGAGGAGAAACGACTGGCAGCTGTGTGTCATGGGCAATTATACCAGCGGAGGATGAAACAGGCATTCGACCAAAAGGTGCGTCCTCGGGTTTACAAGGTGGGAGATGTGGTACTCAAAAGGATCCTTCCTCCTAGTACAGATCACAGGGGCAAATGGACTCCCAACTATGAAGGTCCATTCGTGGTTAAGAAGGTCTTCTCGGGCGGAGCCTTATTGCTTACAACCATGGACGGCGAAGACTTTTCATCCCCTGTCAACTCAGACGTAGTCAAAAAATACTTCGCATGAATAGACCCGCTGGACAAAAAAAAAAGAAAAGTCCAGGCAAAAAGGGGCATCCCGGCGAACCACAAAAACAGAATAAAAAGGTTCGGGCAAAAATTAGGGATAAAATAAATAAAAAATTGTACACCCGGTGAGTTAAAAATCCACAAGGACAACTCAGGCAAAAAAGGGTATCCCGATGGATTGAAAACCCGAAAGGGCGGTCCATGCAAAAGAGGGATTTAAGCGAACGACTACGGTCTGAGTTATCTGTATTCCATCACCGTTTCAGCAACTGACTTTCCAAAGGGTAGGAATCAGTCTGATCATTCCTCAGAAGGCAAGGTCGGGGAGTCTTGAAGACATATTGGCCATAGCAGAATTGAAACTCAGTGGAATGCCGTTTTCACATTGCCATTAGGATAGTTTCTTTTCTCAATTTACAACACTCTCCTCTTTCCAGGGTTTGCTTCCCAATTGTACTTGCCTATTCTGGGCTTTTCAATCAATAAATTGAATTTCAGTCAATAGCTTCTTATTTTGTTTTACTGCTTTGTTTGCAAAAACGTCCTAATTTTTTATAAAACATTGCATTTGAAAACACTGTGGCCTTACAAATAACATGCGCATAAAACATTTAAAATCACTTTGAATGTTGAGTAATCCTGGATGGTGGATTCATAGCACGCAATATCCTGGGGCATGTGTGCATATTCTTTTGTTGCAGGTAACAGGTACAAGTATTCCAAGAGCATGGGTCATGTCTTCTAGATGAAGAATCACTTATTCCCATACAGAATGCCGGGGCAGTCAAGTTCAAGAAGGGTCCCCGCGTCACCTTTTGTCACAACGTTTACTGATTGAGTCCATCTTCAACCGTCGGTCGCTCATGGCGATTCGATATCGACAAGTTAGTATCAACTGGATGATGTTGTATCTTATTAAGTCAATTCTCCCATTCAGTACTTCCAACAGCTACAAGCTTTTCTGTGTCGATAACGGTTGTAAATTCCCCGGTAGAGTTGCTTCGCCGACCTCGCAGTTAGTGTTCAAGACTCAACGAGTGTCCAGGAGTTTGAGGATGTCAAATCTTCTGTAAAATCCTCTTGGGACAATTTCTTCAGGTCAGCCTTGCAGCATGGGGCAAAAGCCAGTCGTTGACTCTCCCAAACATTGGGGCATCATATAATTCCCCAGCAAGGTGTGTTCTAGATTTATTATCTCCAGTAAAGTAACCTCTCAAGTCTCGGCATTTGTCCAAGAGTTTGAAGATGTGTGGTCTTCTGTAAAATCCTCTTAAGGGACATTCCCCAGCGAAAGACGCTTTGAAGCGGTTACTCCCAGCAGGGTATTGTCAACTCATTATCCCCAGTGGAGTCGTCAAGCAGAAAATTGGCCTAGCATGGAACATTGTGGCTCTTATTCTAAGCTTGACAGCGTCGTTCCTCAACAGATCACAGTGCGTTTACTTTGCGTTTTCCCAGCAGGTCAACAGAATCTCTTCCTCAGCAGAGTGTTAACATATTCTCCTCGGGTTTGATTGATCCTGTTAGTTCTTGGATTGGCTGGAATTTTGGTTAAACAAAGTATGTTCAATGTTGATGTCAAAGTGCTGATGTTGCAACTTTGAGTCTTGACACTGGGCTGTGTTAAGTAGTTAATTTGCTGAAGTTGGATGTCTGATGTTACATGGCGATGTTGTGACATTAGACCTGCAGAATTAATAACATCAGGTTGTGATGTTGTTAGGGTTGCGTATTAGCTGGAATTGTGGAGAGCAAGCTGTCTCATTGGATGCGAATATCTTGGGATAGATATTTTCTGCTGCAAAAGAGATCTGGTGCAGATTTGTAGGAGATTTAAAAGGTTGAAGATTTAAAAAGATTTTAGGAGAAAATCTGTTTTAAATATTCAGTTTTAAATAACAAATCTGGCGAGATTTGGTAGCAGGTCCAAGACCAATTCAAGGAGCTATATAAAGCACACAAGTACTAGAGAAAAGGGACGAAGAGAGTGAGCTAAAGACTGAGAGTCGTTTTGTGTCTTCGTGCATGTTTTGTAAACCATTCTAGTGTGAATTGGTATTGTTGTGTTGAGTTGTTCTTGATCAAAGCTGTGAAACAGAATCAAGTAGTGTTATTCAAAGTGTGTGATCTTTGAATTATATCACTGAAGTGTTTTAGGGATTTAGTAGTGTTCTCATATCTAAGTGGTTTCTTAGGTAGAAAGTCACTAGTAGGAATTAAGATTAGGAGATTGTCAACTGGGTTGTTGAGTCTGTAATTTAGTTCTACAAGTAGTGAATTTCATCCCTGGCTTGGTAGCCCCCAGACGTAGGTAGTTAGACCGAACTGGGTGAACAATTCATTGTGTTGATTTATTGCTGTTATTGCACTGTCCATTGTTCAGAGTGTGTTGTTGTGACATCGGACCTTAACATCACACATCTGATACCAGAATTTCAATTGGTATCAGAGTAGGCATCCTGTCTGTCTCTGGGTGAGATCTAGGGAAGTTACTTTCTGGTGTAAAGATGGACAAAGAAGTTGGAGGATTTGTCAACAGACCCCCTATTTTGGATGGCTCGAATTATGACTATTGGAAGCCAAGGATGATCACCTTTTTGAAATCCTTGGACAGCAGGGCATGGAAGGCCATTATTAAAGAGTGGAAAGCACCTGTTGTATGTGAAAAAGATGATGTTAGGAAAGACAAAGAAGGCACCTCAAAGCTGAAGCCTGAAGAAGAATGGACCAAGGAAGAAGATGAGCTTGCCCTTGGAAATTCCAAAGCTTTAAATGCAATTTTCAATGGAGTGGATAAGAACATATTCAGGTTAATCAATACCTGTGAGGTTGCTAAGGAAGCATGGGATATTTTGAAGGCTACTCATGAAGGAACATCTAGAGTTAAGATGTCAAGACTTCAGCTTCTAACATCGAAGTTTGAAAGTCTGAAGATGAAGGAAGATGAGACTATCCATGACTTCCATATGAGTGTGCTTGAGCTGGCTAATGCATCCAGTGCTCTTGGTGAAAAGATGTCAGATGAAAAGCTTGTAAGGAAGATCCTTAGGTCCCTTCCTAAGAGGTACAAGATGAAGGTGACTGCTATTGAAGAAGCTCAAGACATCAACAAGATGAGGGTTGATGAGCTCATTGGATCTCTTCAAACGTTTGAGCTTGGGTTAAATGAAGAAGAGCCTGAAAAGAAGCCAAAAAGTATAGCCTTGACTTCAAATGCTCAAGAAGAGAAAGGAAAGAGTAATGAATCCCAGGAGGGCTTATCTCAGGCCATAGCTATGTTGGGAAGGCAATTCAACAAAGTGTTCAAGAGGATGAACAATAACTCCTGGCCTAATGTCAAGAACATATCTTCTGACATCAGCAAGTCAAAAGAGAAAGATGAAGAGAAGACTGCCCAGGATAAAGGTGTTCAGTGCTTTGAATGTGAAGGGTATGGACATGTCAAGAAAGAGTGTCCCAAATTCTTGAAGAAGCAGAAGAAGGACATGACAGTTTCCTGGTCTGACTCTGATAGTGAAAGTGAAGGTGAGTCAGCAAAGCATGTTAGAGCTTTGACAGGAACTGTTGTTTCTGATGATGATTCTAGTGATGGGGAAATAACCTTTGAGGAGCTAGCTTATACTTATCAAGAGCTTTGTCTGAAGAGTGCTGAAATCTGTCAAGAAAACAAGAGTCAAAAGGAACAGATTGCTCAGCTTGAGACTGCTAAAGCTGATTTGGAAAATGAAGTCTCACTGGTCAAAGCTCATCTTGATCATATGACCAAATCTGTTAGGATGCTGAGCTATGGTACAGACACACTTGATAAGATCCTTCAGACAAAAAAGGTTGCTGGTGATAAGTCAGGTATAGGATTTGTGGCTGAGGAAAAGGATTCTGCTGAAGCAAGCACTTCAGGAACAAAGAAGGAGGTGTCCCAACCAATGTCTCATCATCAAATAAAGAGACAGGATCCTACACCTGAGAAGGGTGCTCATTCACAGCCTCAGAATGTTGAGAAGAAGAATGGTCCTCATCAGAGGAAGATGCAGCCCCAAGGAGCTAGTCAGTATATGCCTCCCCAATATCACAAGAGCATGCAAGCTTCCAGGTTCAATCAGAACAGGTTTCATCAGATGTCTCAACATCAGGGTAACTGGTATGGATATGAATACAACAATGATGTGCCTCAGTACTATGGGAGAAGGAAGCCTCATCAGTCATCACCATAGGAGACAACCTAGGAGACAGCATCCTCAGAATAGGAGAAGACAACCGCACCATAGAAGACATGCCAACTATGGTAGAAGGAGAAATCATTATGGGTGGCAGCACCAACAGTATCATCGTCAAAGGGGCAGAAGATTTAACCACTTCAGAGATGATAGAGTCAGATGCTTCTATTGTGGCAGGTTTGGACATATGCAGTCCTCATGCTTCAAGCTTTATGGTTATCCACAATCTGCTCCTAAAAGAAAACAGAAGGAGGTCAGACCCAAAGTTGCGAAACAATGGGTTCCTAAAGCTCAGGTCACATGTCTATTGGCTCATACCTCAGATGGACATTTTGCCATGGATGCATGGTACTTTGACAGTGGATGTTCAAAGCACATGACTGGATCCAAGGAGCATTTGGTGGAGTTAAATCCTTGCCATGCAAATAGGGTTGTGTTTGGCAATGGAGAAAAATGAGTAGTAGTAGGAGTTGGAAGAGTGAAGAATCATGATGGTCTTACTCTTGATAGTGTGATCCTTGTCCAAGGTTTGAATGCTAATCTGATTAGCATAAGTCAGCTATGTGATGAAGGTTACAAAGTTAACTACACCAAAGATGAGTGTGTGGTATCTGATGGGCATAATCAGGTTGTTATGAAGGGTGCCAGATCCAAAGATAACTGCTATCAGTGGATTCCTCTTGAAGTTAATTCAACTATCGATGTTAAGACTGATGTTTTAACATTAGACTGTGACATCAAGTGTGAAAGTCTGCTAGGGTTAAGTACTCTTAATGTGAATCCTTTTAAATTTTTAAAAGGAAAGTTAAATTGGAGGGAGAAAATCATTGATTGGCCTTTAAGGGATACACAAATTCAGGCGCCATACCTTAGACTATCATTCCCTATTATTGATTTCACACGCCACAACTATCTTCATCTAGACATCTTCTCCTCTAAGAAAAGAAATCTCAACCCCTCTCTAATCATCAGTTACCATACAAGAACAATGTCAAAACAAGTGTCTTCCTCATCTAAGAAGTCTGAATCCAAAAGCTTCACTCATAAAAATTCTAGTGTTTTGACGAACAAAGGCTCTATGGATGAAGCTTTGAATATAACTCCTCTATCTATGGTAGTGCCTGCTTCTGAGAGCAGACCTGAGAAGTTTCAACCAAGGAGGGCTTCAACAGGTAACTCTTCTTCTAATCAGTCGACTGCTAAGAAAATTGATGATAGCAATAACAGAGCATTTGTGACTAGCATTTTGTTCGGAGACCGCTCTGTTCCTGAGACTACCACTCCTCCTTCTCAAGCCGTTGAGGAAAGAGTTGATGTTGAGAAAAGTCTCAATCAAATTGCCACAAAAATTTTGGATAAGGGTGTGTCGGTGAAAGGAATATCTATACCTCTTAGACAAATGCCTGCTGAAAAGGATGACATGCAGCATACTGAAACCAATCTTCACAGATTGGTTGTTTCAGTCATTGAAGATGCAGAAGTTGAAACTGAAGTTGAAGATGCTCATGTAGAAGAGGAAGCTGATGTTGAACCTAATGTCAGAACATCACCTGCTAGGGATGATGATACTAGTCCCAGAGAAAAGAAGAATGCTGATAAGGTGGATGTGATTGACCTTTCAGATAATGAAGTTATTGGAAAAGTTGTTCCTGGTATTGCCAAGAGAATAAGGTCTAGAAGAGGGAAGTCTATAGATTCTTCACCTAAGGAGAGACCTAAGAACAAGAAGAAGAAGTCAACTGTGGTGGGTCCTACTAAGACTTTGAGCAAAGTTGCTGTAAATTCCAAAAAGAGGAAGCTGAGGGAAGATTCAGAATCTGAGTTTGATGTTGAGGACGATGTTCAAGACATCACTCCTGTTAGAAGGTCAATATTGAAGAGAACTGCTGACAAGATTCCTGATGTTCCAGTTGACAACATTTCATTCCACTATGCTAGCAGTGCACCCATGTGGAAATTTGTCTGTCAAAGAAGACTGGCACTAGAAAGAGAACTTGGTGGAGATGCTTTGGAAATCAAGGAAGTTGTAGAATTGATTAAAGTTGTTGGGCTAATGAAGACTGTTTCTGGATTGTCCAAGTGCTATGATGGGTTAGTCAAGGAATTTGTAGTAAACATTCCTGTGGCTATTAATGACAACAGAAGTGTGGATTTTAGAAAGGTATATGTTAGAGGTCAGTGTGTTAATTTCTCTCCTGAGATTATTAATACGTACTTAGGAAGAAATGGGAAAGAGTATGTAGAGGTGGAAGAGACTGACAATACTGTGTGCAAAGAAATCACAGCAGGTCAAGTAAATGTTTGGCCCTTAAAAGAAAAGTTGTCAGCCAGTTTGTTGAGTGTCAAATATGCTATTCTACACAGAATAGGTGCTGCCAACTGGGTTCCTACTAATCACAAGACCACTATTTCTGTTGGATTGGGGAAGATAATTTATGCTATTGGGACAAAGCAAAGATTTGATTATGGCTCCTACATCTATGATCAGACTATTAAGCATGCTGCTACAAATGCTGTGAAGATGCCTATTGCCTTCCCTCTCTCATTTGTGGGATCATCCTGTCACAACATCCTGAGATTCTTCATCAATCTGATGTGGTGTGTAAGAGAGAATATGCTCTGTCAATCCATTATAAGCTGTTTGAAGGGAAGCATGTCCCTGACATTGCCAAGACATCAGCTTCAACATCACAACAGCCACCTGCCAAAATTGGGTTGATTTCAGAATTGGAGGAGGCTTGCAAGGAGTTGGATGAAGTCATCAGAGTGAGTACTGAAAGAAAGCAGAAATTTGAAAAACTTCTCGTGACTCTGAGATTGGCAGAAAAAGAAGATGAAGCAATCAATGCTAACCAGAATGATGATGATGTTGAAGAACCAGGTTCAGAAGAAGATGATGAGGATGTTGATCATGGAGATGGATCTAGTGAAGACTAGTTTATTTGCTTCTGCGTAGTTTTAGTTTTATTTCTGCTATTTTTGGTTCTGCACTGTTGTGCTTGGTTTGTATTTTGAATATTGTGTTGTATATGCACCCTTTATATTTTTGTTCTATGATTTGTTATGCTAACTGTGAGGCTAACAATGAGAGCTAGGGTAGGACTAACTGGTGTTAGTAGGGCTTCTGGTTGAAGGTTGTCAAATTGTGGCTAAAAAGGGGGAGAAAATAGCCAAGAGAGCCAAGAGTATCAAAGAGTAAATGTCAAAGGAATATGCAGAAATTGAGGGGGAGCAACATTGTTGGAAGTTGTTGCAATTGATTGATGGTGCGACAAGCAGAGTTTTTGTGAGGCAAAGTCCAAAATGAAGTTTTTATGATGCTGCTGTTGGATGCTGAAGAGAATATGTGCAGCTATTTGAAGAATGTAGCTGTTTTGTTTGTTGCTGCAGCAAAGTTTTGTGAAGTCTTTAATGAAGATGCTGCTTGAAGTTTCAAAATCATTGATTGAAGTTTTTCCGCTGCTGAAGTCTCTGAAGGTGCAGAGATTGTTTTAGCCAAAATTAGCCAAAGGGGGAGATTGTTAGTTCTTGGATTGGATGGAATTTTGGTAAAACAAAGTATGTTCAATGTTGATGTCAAAGTGCTGATGTTGCAACTTTGAGTCTTGACACTAGGCTGTGTTAAGTAGTTAATTTGCTGAAGTTGGATGTCTGATGTTACATGGCGATGTTGTGACATTAGACCTGCAGAATTAATAACATCAGGTTGTGATGTTGTTAGGGTTGCGTATTAGCTGGAATTGTGGAGAGCAAGCTGTCTCATTGGATGCGAATATCTTGGGATAGATATTTTCTACTGCAAAAGAGATCTGGTGCAGATTTGTAGGAGATTTAAAAGGTTGAAGATTTAAAAAGATTTTAGGAGAAAATCTATTTTAAATATTCAGTTTTAAATAACAAATTTGGCGAGATTTGGTAGCAGGTCCAAGACCAATTCAAGGAGCTATATAAAGCGCACAAGTACTAGAGAAAAGGGACGAAGAGAGTGAGCTAAAGACTGAGAGTCGTTTTGTGTCTTCGTGCATGTTTTGTAAACCATTCTAGTGTGAATTGGTATTGTTGTGTTGAGTTGTTCTTGATCAAAGCTGTGAAGCAGAATCAAGTAGTGTTATTCAAAGTGTGTGATCTTTGAATTATATCACTGAAGTGTTTTAGGGATTGAGTAGTGTTCTCATATCTAAGTGGTTTCTTAGGTAGAAAGTCACTAGTAGGAATTAAGATTAGGAGATTGTCAACTGGGTTGTTGAGTCTGTAATTTAATTCTATAAGTAGTGAATTTCATCCCTGGCTTGGTAGCCCCCAGACGTAGGTAGTTAGACCGAACTGGGTGAGCAATTCATTGTGTTGATTTATTGCTGTTATTGCACTGTTCATTGTTCAGAGTGTGTTGTTGTGACATCGTACCTTAACATCACACATCTGATACCAGAATTTCAGATCCCCAAGCAGAGTTTCAATGACTCGTCTTCTTTGGCAGAATGTTAGTACATTCTTTCCCCAGCCAATTCAGAAAATGCTCATCCCCAGCGGAGTTGCTATGACCAGGATGTGTTCCCAGGCAGTTGAGGTAATTCTTGGCAGAGTCATTATCCATATCTCAAAGTCCAATTTATTTTTGGCAAGCGAAGCAGACAGACAATTCATTTATTCTCCAGCAGAGATACCATCCTTTCAGGAGTCTCTCAAGTCAAATCGTTGATCATTGTTCCTCGGCAGAGTCAGCAGAGATGTCTGACATGCGTGCAGAGCGTAATCCCGTATTGGAATTTTACAAAAGTTCACCCATAGTGTGACAAGCCAGTAGTCATCTGGCGTTGTTTAAAAGACGTTATCAAAGTCCAACCGTAGATTGGCAAAAGTCCATCTAAGGGGGGCAAATCATCAAAGTCCAACCGTAGATTGGCAAAAGTCCATCTTAGGGTGGCAAATCATCAAAGTCCAATCGTAGATTGGCAAAAGTCCATCTAAGGGTGGAAAATTATCAAAGTCCAACCGTAGATTGGCAAAAGTCCATCCAGGGGTGGCAAATCATCGGCAAGTCCAACCGTAGCTTGGCACAAGTCCACCCGCAGTGTGGCAAGTCAGTAGTCGTCTGACTCCCTTTAAAAGACCGCAGCTAAGTCCAACTGTAGATTGACAAAAGTCCATCCAAGGGTGGCAAGTCCAACCGTAGATTGGCAAAAGTCCACCCGCAGTGTGGCAGGTCAGCTGCAAAGTCCAACCGCAGATTGGCAAAAGTCCACCCGTAGTGTGGCAGGTCAGTAGTCATCTGACTCCATTCAAAAAGACAGTCCACCCGTAGTGTGGCAAGCCAGTAGTCGTCTGGCGTCGTACTAAAAGACATTGTAAAGTCCAC
Source organism: Lathyrus tuberosus (assembly GCA_022829125.1). Lineage (NCBI taxonomy): Eukaryota > Viridiplantae > Streptophyta > Magnoliopsida > Fabales > Fabaceae > Lathyrus > Lathyrus tuberosus. The sequence goes on along the minus strand of JALAZF010000515.1, from coordinate 612,667 downwards.
CCGTAGTGTGGCAAGCCAGTAGTCGTCTGGCGTCGTGCTAAAAGACATTGTAAAGTCCACCCGTAGTGTGACAGGCCAGTAGTCGTCTGGCGTCGTTCTAAAAGACATTGTAAAGTCCACCCATAGTGTGGCACGCCAGTAGTCGTCTGGCGTTGTTCAAAAAGACAGCTCTTCGGTATTATTCTTCTCATCAGAATTTTCTTCAAGCAGAGTTCATTTGATTGGGTTTATATCCCTTTTCTTCTTCTTCACGGAGTGCAAATTTTCTGGTTATTTTTGGTATTCAATCCCTCCATACCTTAAAAGTCTGACAGCAATCGCTATCATCTATTCAGGTCTACAGTGATTGAATAGGGGCAGCTGTAATACCCCAAAATCTGCCCTCTCTTTTCTTCATATCATCTGGCATGAGCTTTCATTGCATTGCATTGCATTCAAGCATAGAAAAATAAAACATCAAGCATTGCATGGCATCTTGCATAAGAGCATGGGATCAGTGATTCTCAAAGGTGTTGATCATCCAAAGCAATGGAACAAGAGCCAAGGGTCTTCAAACAAGCCTCAGGGGTCCCTTAAGTCATATGTCATCTCAATTGATCTCATAAGGCATGGGAAGAGGAGAATTCATCAAGAAGATTGGGCAGTGCACCACCTCCTACACAAGGCAGTCAAAATTGGGATCTGACCCTCAAATGGGCAAGCTCTTTGAGTTTTTATCACCTCCAAATGCCATATCTCATCTTTGTTGGATAGAATATACATCATATTCAGAGGAATTTGGATTTGAAGGATGTGTTATTTCCTTCTAATCAGAGGGTGCCAAAATTAGGGTTTGACCTAAAATTAGTTTATCTCTAATTTTTGGACAAGACTTGATCTCATAGTTTTCCTTATGTTCTTAAGTGTATATGGATGGAAAATTGCTCATTAATTGGTTTCAGAAGGGTCTCAATTGATCAGTTGCTTGATAATCAAGAAATTGGGGAAAAAGTCAACTATGCAGTGAAAAAAGTCAACTCTTGACTTTCTAAGGTCAAATTCATGAAATTCATGTTATATAGGTTCATTGGACAAAATTTGATCAAGAAATGATGGAGAAATAATGAAAAATCAAGAAGTTACAAAACTGCCAAAAATAGAAACTTTAGGGTTTCCAAAAATAGTAAGTTTGGACCATCTTGCACCATACTTTGAGGCTCTCTTTCTCCAAGATAAAAGTTCCAAACCTCAGACCCAAGTTAATCCAATTAAAGTTCATGTTCTAAGCTTCAAATCCATATAAAGAACATCTCCATTTGATCAATATTGAGGGAGATATGATCAACCAAAGTTTGGCAAAACTAGGTCACAAACCAAGTCATGACCAAGCATGACCAGGCCCACGCGCCATAATTTTGACAAACACCTGGTGTGCCAAAAGTCAAGCTTAATTTCTTCAAGATAAAAGCTCCAAATGAAAAACTTTTCAACATCAAAGTTGTTCCTTTCCATGCCCTCTTCAATGTTGAAGTTGGACAAATTTTAATTTGAGCAAGTTATGATAGAGGTATATTGGTCCAAAGTTGGTATGTTCATGTTGAAATTCCATGCACCAAGTTGCCTTGCCAACCAACCACTTGCCACGCCCACAAACCAGTCCCCCACCTTGATGTTCCAAGCTATTTTTCACCAACTTCCAAACCTTAATTCAATCCAAAATCAACATCAATCATGTTCTATGATGTTCCATCTTTCCATAGTCACTAATATCTCATCAAACCATCCACAAATCATGGAGAAATTCCTTCACAAAATTTCATGTTTCAAGCTGCCAAAATTAAAAGGAAATGAATTGTTATTGTTGTTGTCATGTTTCAATCCACACGCATACACCATATATTCTTTTCCTCTTACAGCCAAACACTTTCTACACATTATCTTTCCCATGTTGCTTGGTACATGAAAGAAGAGAGTAAAGCTTACACCACAAGCTAGTGTGCTGCTACACCAGAACCACATCACCACCACTCTTTTCACCTACACTCCACCATAACATCATAAACCTTCCACACCATAGCACAACCAAAGCCAACTCGCCCTAACTAACTTGGCTCAGTTAGTTAGAGGCTACTCATTTAACGTCACATTAACTCATTTAACTGACTCAGTTAACCACTAGTTAACACATTTTAACCACACATATAAATCAAAAACTCTCTCACAAATTCATTTTCAACTTTCATTTTCCATTCTCTCACGAAAATTCTTCTCACTTTTCTCTCTTCTCTCTCTCTGATTTCACACGACATCAACAAGTTTCAACTACACTTCATCTCTATCATCATCAATGGCGCATGATTGAAGTAAGAGCCAGCATAATCCACACGAATTCTTCAAGTGTACTTCAACAAATTTTTGAATCTCTCTCTGTTCTCAAGATATCAAGCTCAAACAACATTTATTTTGCTTGAAGTGAAGCTCCAAAGTTGAAGATCAAGAAGTTCTCTGGTTTTCTCAACACTTCAAGTTTCTCCACATTTTCAGGTTTTAATTTACTCAACCTTAATGCTTCATGTTCATGTGATTTAAACTTGTTTCATGTTGTTTAGAGCTTATTAGAAGCTATGCGTGAGTCCTGGCTAGTTGATAGGCTCTTTAGGAGCTTAAGTGTGATTTTAGGGAAAAATATTTTGGCTCAGTTTGTTGTGTACGTGCACGATCTATGAGAAATAATTGCATATTCATGATGTATTTCACTTCCTCTTCATTTTGGTATGCAAATTGTGGATTTCTGGGCGGTTGAAAGTTTGCAGGTGGTGGTTGCTCGCCGGAGAAGATGACCGGAGGTCCTTCTCCGGCAGGTGGTTTGATGTGCTAGGGTTTTGGGGACCAGTTTAATCTCATGGTTGGTATTGTGCCAGCACATTAAAAAACATGTGCATTGCATGTGCTTCATTTTGACCTTTGATTTGATTACGTGTGCGTGTGTGCATCATTCTTATTGTGTGATTGCTTGCTGATTGGCATGATATGATTACTTGTATGATCATCTGGCATTGACTTTGATCTAACGGTTTAAATTGTGCCACCACATTAATGAGCCAACCTCTCTCTCATGTGCATTTCTGTGGATTTCAGTTGACTTGTGTGTGGGCGCGTGTATGATTATTACCCTATGTTTGCATTCTGGTTCACGTGATCTTTTATGATTGTCTGCTGATTGATCTAAGGGCTCAGATGGAGTCAAATCTTTGACTACGCATGCACACTCATCACACACAATCACAAGTTTAATTGGATTGGACTTAATTTCTATTTGCGCCCCACACTGAGCCCATTCTTGCTTTTGAACGTGGAAATTATTCTGACTGCACCCTTGGCCCATGTCATTTTGTTTTTATTTTTATTTTGCATATCATTTTCATTTTTAATTTTTAAAATTGGTTTAATGCATTTAAAAATCATTAAAAAAATCATGAATCACCTTCATAGTTTTATAGAATTTTTACAAATTTTATTTTCCATTTTTCTATTATTTTTTGCATCTGAATTAATTGTTGCTTGAATTTCTTTTTGAAATGTTTCATTTGTGCACACTTGATCTTGCTGATTTTATTTCTCATCATTGGTACATAGTTTGATCCCCATTATTTTTGCATATTTCAAAGGACACTTTGAAGCATTTAAAAACATTTTTGTCATATTTTTAAAATTATCTTTCCATCCTCTTTGATCCATTTCTTTGTGCATGATCATGTGAACCCTAATTACTTTGCCATGCTTGTTTGATTGAGTTTCTTTGTGATTCTTTACATGAGTTTTTGGTATGATATTTGTCTCTGGTTGAGGTCTCTTGAGACCTATTTTGTTGATTTTTGAATCATGTTTGGTATTTGTTTGATGACTCTTGTTTGAGGTCCCTTTTTATGAACTTCTTTGACCATGTTTGTTTACTTGCTTGAGAAGGCACTTGTGCCATTGTATGAGATCATTCTTCTTGACTCCTTGAGCCATGTTTAGATCATTATAGGTCTTTTGAATGAAGTTATAGGCCATTGGTTGAAGTTGATGCTTTCTTTGTGTACATGTTCAATACTTGTTTAACATGTCTCCTCTTGACCTAATTCCTCATTCTTTTTCATCTAAGTGTCAACTTGACTTGTAATTGGTTTGTTTATGCCATGCCATACTATCCATTTGCATTTCATATGATGTATGCCTCTGACTTTAAAGCATTGCATTCATCCCATATGCCATTCATGTCTTACTTGGCATACTTGAACATGTTTCATCCAAATGCATGTTTCTATTTCTTCTAGCTTCTAAGTGACTTGTAATTGCTTGAATGTGATTGGTTTGTGCATTTTATTTTCATCCTAACATGTCATATCACTTCTGACTTTGATACTTGAGTTTCATCTTGAACTTTTTTAGGTTTGACTTATGCCTTAAGTAACTTCTTTCCGTGTTAAATTCATATTCATATCTTCTCACTTCTTCTCCTTATCACTCCTAATACTTGGATAATTGATTGCTTGCCTCATGTGACATTTGTACATCATGTTTAGGCACATGTTTAGGTCATCCACATTCTGACTTTGACATTACTTGAAGCATTACTGCATGATCACCTTGCATATCCACTCATTCTTCATCTATTTCTTCCATGATTCACTTCTTTAATGATTAATGCTTTGTTTGTGCATAATTCATTTGTGTTTGATGTCTTAACATTAGAGATCACTTTTATTGTTTAATTCTGACTTTGATTAGTTTGTATCTCTTATGATCTTTGTTCTTGGTTCTTAATTGATTTGATCACCACTTGTTATTCTTTTTCTTATTGCACTACTTGTCAATTGTTTTGAACTAACATTTTCATGTAGGTGCTAAAGGTAAGTAAGTGTGTGGACTTAGTTCCACATACATTTCTCTCCTTCATCTTCTCTTATTTCATTTAATCATTCAAATTTGTGTTTGATAAGCATTTACATGCTTTCCTTGAATAACTTCTTCTTCATCCCTCTTTAAGACCAACTTAACTTCCATCTTGGAAGTAAGTTGCTTCTTTTTCTCTTCTTATTCTTTCTTTTAGAAGTAGGTTTGTTGAACCACATTAACCATAGGATCTCCAAGCATGCTAACATTAAGATTGAGTCTTAGTCTCCCTTAGTTTTCACCTTTGCCTGTTTTGAGTCTCTTCTCTCATCTTATAATAAAGGTAAAAAACACTTAATAAAGGCATAACACCTATTGTATTTAGGCCTTTCATGTGGGAACAAGGAAGTGTGGGGTCTTCTCTCACTTTCTTAGAATGTTTAGCATATGTCCTGTCTTGGGTCGATATGCGAGGCATTCGATCCTATATGAAGGACTTAAATACGATACGAGTTACAAACAACTTCAAAAACACTTCTCTCTAAAAAACTTCAAACAAACAATTCTCTTCTCATCTCCTTCACTCCTTCCTTAAGGATACGTCATTTCTGTTCTACCGCAAACAGGTAACGCGTAAGTCTCCCAACAGCGAGCTGCAACACCTAAACTGCTAGGACGCGAACGTTGACGTTTCCACTAAAAAACACAAATAATCTATCCCTAGTGAGGGGAACTACGTCGCTCTGATTCTGATGTTCCCGATGAGATACGTAGGTAGTGGGGTAGGGCCCATTCGAGCACTTCTTTTATTTTCCCTACATTTGTTTCTCTTTCTCTCATTTCTTTTTCCAGTCTCCAGCTAGCATTTCCTTTTCCAGTATCTTTTCCTTACCCCTTTGATTGAAGCAGCAAGCGTGGATCCCATCGGGTACGATGGACGTGAGGGGGTGCTAATACCTTCCTCTCGCGTAACCGACTCTCGAAACCAATTCTCTTGGTCATAGAACCATGCTATTTCCTTTCCCTCAGGTTTACGCAGTGTTTCCTTTCCCTCTCTTGGGATAAATACACATTGTTGGCGACTCTATTTCGGCGCCACTTTCGTGTTTGTGCTAGGATGAAAATCCCGGGAGCGACACTCTGCCACACTTATGAATTGTATCAGGATGATGGTCCTATGAGGAAAGACATCTTGAGGATTCTTGAAGAAGATTTCCCCAGATTGATTGACTGATGAAGATAAAGTGATCATGGCTTCAGTTTGACTGCTGCAGGGGAAAAATGAACTGAGCATGGCTTCAATTCTTGAAATGATTGTTGAGAACAAACTGATCATGGCTTCAGTTGCTGGGGATGGACTGGTCATGGCTTCAGTTCTTGAAACAAATGTTGAGAAGGCTAAACTCAGTATGGGTCTTGAAAGAGATCTTCTGGCTAACCAATTCTGAGAGTAACTTGCATTGAGCAATAAATCTTGGACTGATTCATAACAGGATCTGGAAGTAATGTGCCCCTGATAGGATCATTGACCAAGTTTCTCGACTGTTTGAAATTTTCTTAATGAGGAAAGTTTGCCTGCAAATAGGATTATTCAAACAAACATGGTAATTTTAATGCAAAGCTCATGCAATTTTGAAATCAAAAATCATTTTTGGAATGATATTATTGATGTAAAGCAAAATGAATCACTTGTCAAAACATGGTGGTTTAGACATGCAAACCAAAGGTATGACATCAAAGCAAATGATTTGCAATAAACTTAGGAGTCAGTTTACGCAACCTTGCTGTAGTATGCTTTCAAAAGAAACCTGGCTTCAATTAGGTCTTTTGAAGGTTGTAACATGGTCTGGTTCACGGTTTTTGAAACAAAGGATATAAGCTCAAAGTTTATTTGTACCCAACCCATTCTTCGTGATGACCTTAAGTCCTATGCTCAGTTAGTTCAAACAATGCATTCAGGTTCCAAGTGATTTTGGAATTGCAACACTGTTATGACGATGGCTCAATAGATTTTCAAGATGGCAGTCACTCTTTCTTACAACATTTTGTTTTTTTTTATGAGGACCTCAGTCAACTCATTTTGTCTTTGAGGATTTTGGTAACCTCTTGATTGAATTTTTGTTATCCCTAACATTTGCTTGAACTGTGTCATTTGAGTTTATAGTCAGCGGGATGCCCCAATTTCTTTTTTGCCTAAGTCTCCTTCATAGGTTTTGACTTAGCTGGCTTTTCATTTGATTTTTGTTATCATCTTTTTTTTTTTGAAAGGTAGTGACTGCCTGGCTTAATGATCACGGTGAACCATCATTGGTTTTTGATTTGAAAGACATCTTTGACACTTCTTTGATGTGTGCGAAGAAAAGTTTGTGATTGCAATGATTCTCTTGTGTTTAAATACACAGTCAAATTAACTGAGAATTACCCATCCCCAGGTTAAGATTGCGAGTTTTTTCATACAGAAAGAAACTCCAACTTCTAGGCTTGAAGGGGTTGATAAAGGATTAACTTCCTTATTTCTCCAGTGTTTGGGAGTTGAAACAATGCCTGTACATCATCAGCCAAGTTTTAAATTGAAAGCATACAATTTAGAAATTTTAGGTATTTTGTTTTCATCATCCTCCCTCCAATCTTTGCATAAAAAAAAGCTTGATAAAGAGAGTGAACAGAAGATATATTTTGTTTTGTGAAAAAGAAAGCATAAAGATGCACACAGTGGATATAAATGAATTTGAATAAAAACATTGCAATGCTTATTTCATTGAAATTACCATGAAAGTACAAATAAAGTTCAAAAGCAAATAGTCAATACAATCAAAGAAAAATGCAAACAGAAAGAAACAAGGCCTAGTGACTAATCAGCAACAAGGATGAACTGTCCTGTGTGAAACATTGGCTTTAGGAGATGATCCGTCTGAACTGACTCAAACTTCACTTGGCATGCTCTGGCAAAGGATTGTTGACAACATTGGGATTCTCATCAAGAAAAGTCAGAATCTTTGAGTTCACCAATTCTTGTACTCTAGCTTTCAATTCATAGCAACCTTCCAAGTTATGGCCTGCCCCACCTCGATGGAACTCACAGTGAAGATCCACCCTATAGCCGGCTGGGAGAGGATTTGGAGGAGGGGGTAGATCCCTTGTTGTAATCAAACCTTTCTTTACAAGACATGGATACAGCTCAGTGTAGGACATCGGGATAGGATCAAAGTTAACCCTATTGTGATTCTGATTTTGTCTAACAGGCTGACGGGGAGCTTGAACTGTTTGAGCATTGACAACAGGAGCGACTGCAGCTACATATTGTTGTTGTCTGCGACGAGGTTTACCTTCAACTGAAACAACATGGGTATCGCCATCCTTTTTATTTTGAAAGTTCCCAGCATACTTTTTAGCACTGCTAAAGGCTTCAGCATTGGTAATCTTTCCTTTCTTTATACCTTCTTCTAGTCTTTCTCCAAATAGTGACTAGGTCAGCAAAACCAGATGATACACTGCCTATCATCTTTTCCCAAAAGAGTGGTTGAAGAGTGTCCATGAACAAACCAGTCAATTCTTTTTCAGCCAAAGGTGGCTCCACTTGAGCAACTAGCTCTCTCCAACGCTGAGTGTACTCCTTAAAAGATTCTTTTTCTTTCTGAGACATATTCTGCAATTGACGGCGATCAGGTGCCATGTCCAGATTGTACTTATATTGCTTTACGAAAGCATCAGCCAAGTCTTTCCAGCTTTGAATACGGTTCTTCTCAAGTCCCATATACCATTTCATTGAAGCCCCACTCATGCTGTCTTGGAAACAGTGAATGAGCAATTTGTCATTTTTTGCACGAGCAGCCATCTTGCGGTAGTACATAACCAAGTGGCTTCTAGGACAGGTGTGCCCCTTGTATTTCTCAAAATCAAGAGTTTTGAATTTTGGAGGCATAACCAAGTCTGAAACCAAGCACATGTCCATTGCGGCAGAACTAAAGACATCACTTCCTTCCACGACTCTTATCCTTTTGTCTAGAGTTTGCCATTGCTCCTTGACTTCTTCAATGTATCTAGGTTCTCTCTGACTTTCATATTGTGGACCAGTAACATGGTACACGAAATGAGGATTCTCAGGAATAGCTTGAGCAACAAAATGCACAACAAGCTGAGGTTCAGTGAATAATGAAGCTAAAGATACTGGCAGTACAGACGGGACAAACACAGGAATAGTTGCAAAGGGTGGCGAGTAATTCGGAGGTAACCCAAATTCTGGCCAAGTAGAAGCTGGTTGATAAGTCAGTGGAGGATCAACAGCAGCAGTTGAGATTTCAGAGATCACAGTCCTCTGAGGTGATTCTCCTCTAGCAATCATAACTTGCATCATTTCTATGAGCTTGGTCATTCCGGCCTTCAACTCATCAATTTCCATTCTGACTTCGGCGTTGTGTTGTTGTTGGTTTTCCATTCTTAATCTGACAGCAACTCTAGTTCCGTAGTTGTGTTGAGGAAACAGCTTGTCGGTGAGCAAATAACTGAAGAAGGAGACAGTTGAAATGAGTTTCTGAGACAACTTGGAAGAATGAAGATGTATGCTCATGGATGCAAGAGTGCATGGATGCAACAACCGCAAACAAGATCACTCGAAGCACACGGGTTCAAAGGTTCGAGTCACGAGCATGGAGTCAAGGTTAAGAACCAATCCCACAAAAGGTGGGTACTAAGGTTTTATCTTTATTATACCTGCAAAAAACAGCGGTTCTAACAGAGTTCCCAGGGTCCACAATCCACTATCAGACACACCAGCGCACCAATTTACTCGGAGGTTGGTAGTTATCCTCAAGAGAATCTAACCTGAGTGTGGCATTGCGTGACAGCTAAGTCAGATTTGCATCTTCATAGCTTCCGCACCACGATCCTAAAAAGGCTAAGATGGGTTAAGGGTTACTACGGTCCTCAGTGTTATAGGCTTCTATGGAAAAAGTAATGCCTTCAACGATCGCTGGATCGGCATCAGTAATTCCAAAGAGGCAACCACCGAGTGGATAGATTCTCAAGTTCTGATTTTTCGGGATTCGACTCCCTCAAAGCTCCCTTGACTATACCATCCTCCCATCTCAAAGTACACTCTGGTCCGGGTATAGGACTTATCTCGCACACACAGAGGAACTCCCAAATAGAACAATCAAGTAACAAGCAAATCAGGCAAAAGGCAGTAAATAAATCAAAGTAGGCTAAACCCCTCAAGGGAGGATTTCCCCAGCAGAGTCGCCACTTTTTCAGTAGCGGCAAAATCGTGAGTGTAAGCTATTGATTAACTTAACTCGAAAAGCAAGAGTCGCCACCGCACTTTTATTTTATCCAAAAAGGAAAGGAAAAAGAGCGAACAAAACCTACACAAGCTCTACAACAAGAACAAGTGAACATAGACTAGGTAAGGGGGTTGGTTACACAATGGGAAGGTGTTAGCACCCAAAACGTCTATAGTACTCTATAGGAATCCTTTGAAATATCTACGATTTTTGGTCTGAAAAAGTTTGCTTGAAAAGAGATTGAGAAGATGAGAAGAGAAATTGTTTTTAAGATTTTTGTGTTTGGAGAGACTTGTCGCCTCATGCCTACGTACCCACGATGTGCAATGTAGGATCAAAACCTCGTAGTTCGTGGTACAAAGAATGAAATTTGTTTGTTTTGGTTGATTTTAAATGTAAAGACAAGTCGTCATTTCTAAGCGAATAATTTCACTTAAAGAAATGAATCATGTCTAAACTTATGAAAAAGTTTTGAAAGAGAAAAGTGCACGAGGGCACAAAAGGAGTTTGAATGAGTTTGATTTTTTTAAAGTCTTTTGAAAAAAAGTGTCAATATGCTTATGTAGTTTAGCATTTGTTAAGAAATGAAAAGAAAAGAGTTAAATCACTTGACAAAGTCAAGGTTTGATTATGAAAGATGTGATAGTTTGAAATCAAGAAGGTTTTGAAAAAGGGAGAAAATTGAAGAATGGGTGGAGAAGAAGTGACTATCCTAAAGCATAAAGTAAAAGCTAAGGATAAGAAAGATCTAACCATAAGTGTAGTTATCTTAACCATAAACCAAGTAAAAGCACAAGTCTTCAAAGTCTTCGAACCATAATTCCAAAGCAAAGGGAAAAGGTCATAGTTCTAAGTCCAAGGTTCCAAGTATATCATTGGATGTCCCTGGTCTAGGTCCAAGGATTCAAGAATAGCATTGAAGTCCAAGGTCTAAGTGCAAAACTCCATGTCCATTGCAAAGGATAGTAACCATAGTCCAAGATTAGAAGCACAAGTTTTTTAGAGGTTTTGGCCTTTATTAATGTTTTTGGTCCAAGTGGACAAAGAGAAAAAGGCATAAGCATAAACATGTGTCCAACAGACAAAGGAAAAATTACGGAAGCATAAACATGTGTCCAACAGACAAAGGAAAAATATGCGGAAGCATAAACATGTGTCCAACGGACAAAGGAAAATTGCATAAAAGTAAAAGACAGATAGGGAGCGAGAAGGAATTGTAAAGAAGTTAGAACTTAGTGATTAGTTGTTAGAGTAAGTGATAATAATGATTGAATAGTGTACTTAGGTCAAGGTTAATGAAGACTTGTTAGAAGATTGATAGAATCAAAGCCTCTGCAACAACAAGCTTCATAGATTTTGAACTTAATACAAAAGATCAATCAACATTGAGTGGTTTTCCGATAAGGGACATAATGTTGCGCTATGTTAAGCAATCACCGAGTAATTTACGGAGTAATTTCCCTACAATGAGCCCGATCAATAGCTCTTTGTGCTAATGCATGCTAGATAAACGATATGTAGATCGTCATCCAAAAGCAATACCACACGAAAAGAAAAGAAAGTAACGATCTCGTCTTGATCAAAATTCAACAAAGGAATTCTATGATCCATAAGACTTTCATCGATCAAAATAAAAGAAGAAATAGATGAACAGAAAGCCATATTAAACCACACAATTATGTGATCTAAGGCTAAAAAACAAAAGGAAAGGGAAGAAAATGGAAAAGGAACCAAAACAGTCCCAAAAACAAGTCAAAAACACAATTCTACCTCTGTGCAGTCGATTGCACACTGACAGATTTGCAAAAAGCAAGGCAAAAAACAGCATTGTGCTGTCTATTGCACAAAAATGCAAATCGATTGTACCCTGTTGTGACAGCAAAAATTCAGCAAAATTCAACATGATCATGATCTAAAACTTTCTTCAAACACCTCATGATCATGGAATCAAAAGTGCACGAAAATGCAAAGCAAATAGCAACCAATACAGTAATTAAACACAAATTGCAAGATCCAAAGAACAAGCAAACAAGATCAACAAAGATCTACATTGTGGAAGATGAATTAAGAACAACAATGGTGGAAAATGAGATTACCACTCCAAATCTGAAAATTGTTTCGAATTACTCCAAGATCCAAACTCCAAAGCCTTGATCTACAAGAATTGATGAAGAAAAAAATTTGAATGAAGGTTTAGCTCAAAGTTGAACAAGATTCAATGTGAATTCTTGTTAACTTTCAAGAGAAGAAAAATGAGCTTTAGTGAATTTTGTGGTTGGGACGGGAATTTGCAAGAGGTTTGTTGGCTTTCAAAAGCTTCAAGAGAAATTTTAGCAAGGTGAATTTGGCTATCAAAAGCTTGAAGAATGAATGACATGAGGGTTCTATTTATAGAGTTTAGGCTTGGAAAATTTGGTGGATTGGAATTTGGTTTGGAAATGAAAATTAGGCTTGGAATTTGAATTTGGAGGGAAAATCAAGATCAAGTGGTGATTAGTGAAGGTGTATGGTGGGAATTAATTGTGATCATGTAGGAGAATTATTTTTGGGTGATCTATAATATTTTAAAATGATAAAGTTGGTGCCAAATGCTTCAAAATTTGAAAAATGCTGATTTTGGCCAATTCTGTCTTTGTTCAGTCGATTGCCCTGTAGCGCGAATAGACTGCATTGCTGAAAACTTCAAAATCAAGGCAAAAAATGACTGGTGCAATCGATTGGACTAATAGTGCAGTCGATTGCACAGTTGAAAAACTTGAAAAACGGCTTGTTGGCTGGATTGTGATGGTTCTGGCTCGATTTTCTTGATTTGTCAAAGAAGGCATGGAAATAAACACATGAACATTGAAGTCTCTTGAATAATAATCAATTAAATCTTGGAAACTCTTGATCAGATAATTTTGAATTGTTTGCAGATCAACTTTGACTTTGTTCAGATGAAATTCATTCGAGCTGAAGGACTATTTGATATCCTTGATTCCCTTCCTGAAAAAGTTAGTGAAGACAAAAACAAACATATTTTTTGATTTTGATTAAAGGTTAGCAAACATAAACAAATAAAGGCAAATAAGAAAGACACAGATGCTCAGTGATCCCTGCAAGGCATAAACCCAAAGAAGAGAGGGATAAAGGAACCAAAGCATGATCTTGTTTGTGGTATAAGATGCAAAAATGAGACGTGAATGATATGTGGAATCTTAGGGGTAAAAAATTAGGGTCCAACAGCTACCCCTATTTAAGTCTCTTCTATCGGGAGATATGAAGATACTTAAATACAAAAAGCTATATTTTTAAGCCCTAAGATGCCACAAGATGATATGAATGCAAAGGATAAAACACTCTACGAGGAAACTTGAAACAAGGGATTTACGGTGAATTGAGAGAGACGACACGAAAAGACACGCCGGGGGACACAAGCTATTTCTGGAGATATGTCAAGGTGACAAGAAGTATCCATCAATAGTTGGAAAGAGAGGGACACGACCCTGGAAAGACAAGTAGTGACATCCAAGAATGGCATTGGATGGAAACTACAAACGAGACAAAAGGTATGTCAAAAGATGTTCAAGAATGGCATTGGACAACAACAATAAAACTTCTGGTAAAATAGCAGCGACATCCAAGAACAGCATTGGATGGAGGTGAAAAATACTCTATTGGGGATAAGATATCCAAGAACAGCATTGGATAAAGGAACTGCAACATTCAAGAATGGCATTGAATGGGGCAACAACAAACATCAGAGTCATCTAAGAATAGCATTGGATATAAACAAAATTCCATTTGAAAACTTCACAGGGGACATCCAAGAATGGCATTGGATAAAAGACGACAAACATTAAAGATATCCAAGAATAGCATTTGACTCTGTTGAGGAAAACATATCCAAGAATGGCATTGGACAGAAGAAATCACAACATCCAAGAATCACATTGAATGAAGTGAGAAAAGTTCTGGAAAATACATCAGAAGTATCCAAGAATGGCATTGGATGAAAAAAAGAGTCTAGGATATCCAAGACTGGCATAGAATAAAGTGAGCAGGAACTTTCAGGAATGGCACAGAAAGGTAAAGGTAAATCACTACATTCAAGAATGGCATTGAATGATAGTGAGAAAGACATCCAGGAATGGCACTGAAGGCAAAGGAGAAAACTCATTCAGGAATGATACTGAATGAACAGATAAAACTTTCAGGAATGGCACTGAAAGTAAAGGTAAATCACTACATTCAGGAATAACATTGAATGATAGTGAGAAAGACATCTAGGAATGACACTGGATGCAAAGGAGAAAACTCATCCAGGAATGGCACTGAATGAACAGATAAAACTTTCAAGAATCGCACTGAAAGATATCCAAGCAAATATGATGGGGATTACAGAAGAGAGAAAATAATTCTAGGAATAGCACTGGGAGAAACAAGAGGAACAAGATATCCAGGAATTGCACTGGAGATCAAAAGAGACAGGCATCCAGGAATGGTACTGGAGTGAAAGAAAACAAAGATCCAGGAATAACACTGGAATGGAAGAAGACAAAGATCTAACAACATGACAAGATGCACAGAGAAACGACAACATCCAGGAATGGCACTGGAAAAGAAACAAGATAGGTAAACGACAACATTCAGGAATGGCACTGAATGAAAAGGCAGGTAAAAGTTTTGGTAGGCGCCAAGTAAGTTGGACTTTGACCACAAGGTAAGATGTTGAAAGCAACAGGACCTCAGGAAATGAATATGAGCGCGAAGCACACTTCGAGCTATGAAAATCTTTCTATGTATGATATATGAATGATTTATGTGTGCAATGCAAATGATAAAGACAACTGAGATAAACTCTTTTGTGAGGGAAGAAAGGAACTCTGATTCCTCAACACAGAGAACACTGCCCACTCTGCTTGGAGAGAAGATGTTGAACATATCTCTGTCACGCTTATGAATTGTATCAGGATGATGGTCCTTTGAGGAAAGACATCTTGAGGATTCTTGAAGAAGATTGCCCCAGATTGATTGACTGATGAAAATAAACTGATCATGGCTTCAGTTTGACTGCTGCAGGGGAAACATGAACTGAGCATGGCTTCAATTCTTGAAATGATTGTTGAGAACAAACTGATCATGGCTTCAGTTACTGGGGATGGACTGATCATGGCTTCAGTTCTTGAAACAAATGTTGAGAAGGCTAAACTCAGTATGGGTCTAGAAAGAGATCTTCTGGCTAACCAATTCTGAGAGTAACTTGCACTGAGCAACAAATCTTGGACTGATTCATAATAGGATCTGGAAGTAATGTGCCCCTGATAGGATCATTGACCAAGTTTCTCGACTGTTTGAAATTTTCTTAATGAGGAAAGTTTGCCTGCAAATAGGATTATTCAAACAAACATGGTAATTTTAATGCAAAGCTCATGCAATTTTGAAATCAAAAATCATTTTTGGAATGATATTATTGATGTAAAGCAAAATGAATCACTTGTCAAAACACGGCGGTTTAGACATGCAAAGCAAAGGTATGACATCAAAGCAAATGATTGGCAATAAACTTAGGAGTTAGTTTACGCAACCTTGCTGTAGTATGATTTCAAAAGAAACTTGGCTTCAATTAGGTCTTTTGAAGGTTGTAACGTGGTTTGGTTCACGATTTTTGAAATAAAGGATATAGGCTCAAAGTTTATTTGTACCCAACCCATTCTTCGTGATGACCTTAAGTCTTATGCTCAGTTAGTTCAAATTATGCATTCAGGTTCCAAGTGATTTTGGAATTGCAACACTGTTATGATGATGGCTCAATAGATTTTCGAGATGGCAGTCACTATTTCTTACAACATTTTGTTGTTTTTGATGAGGACCTCAGTCAACTCATTTTGTCTTTGAGGATTTTGGTAACCTCTTGATTGAATTTTTGTTATCCCTAACTTTTGCTTGAACCGTGTCATTTGAGTTTATAGTCAGCGGGATGCCCCAATTTTTTTTGCCTAAGTCTCCTTCATAGGTTTTGACTTAGCGGGCTTTTCATTTGATTTTTTTTTCATCTTTTTTTTTTAAAGGTAGTGACTGCCTGGGTTAATGATTATGGTGAACCATCATTGGCTTTTGATTTGAAAGACATCTTTGACACTTCTTTGATGTGTGCGAAGAAATGTTTGTGATTGCAATGATTCTCTTGTGTTTAAATACACAGTCAAATTAACTGAGAACTACCTATCCCCAGGTTAAGATTGCGGGTTTTTTCGTACAGAAAGAAACTCCAACTTCTAGGTTTGAAGGGGTTGACAAAGGATTAACTTCCTTATTTCTCCAGTGTTTGGGAGTTGAAACAATGCCTGTACATCATCAGCCAAGTTTTAAATTGAAAGCATACAATTTAGCAATTTTAGGTATTTTGTTTTCATCATCCTCCCTCCAATCTTTGCATAAAAAAAAGCTTGATAAAGAGAGTGAACAGAAGATATATTTTGTTTTGTGAAAAAGAAAGCATAAAGATGCACACAGTGGATATAAATGAATTTGAATAAAACCATTGCAATGCTCATTTCATTGAAATTACCGTGAAAGTACAAATAAAGTTCAAAAGCAAATAGTCAATACAATCAAAGAAAAATGCAAACAGAAAGAAACAAGGCCTAGTGACTAATCAGCAACAAGGATGAGCTGTCCTGTCTGAAACACTGGCTTTAGGAGATGATCCGTCTGAACTGACTCAAACTTCACTTGGCATGCTCTGGCAAAGAATTGTTGACAACATTGGGATTCTCATCAAGAAAAGTCAGAATCTTTGAGTTCACCAATTCTTGTACTCTAGCTTTCAATTCATAGCAACCTTCCAAGTTATGGACTGCCCCACCTCGATGGAACTCACATTGAAGATCAGCCCTATAGCCGGCTGGGAGAGGATTTGGAGGAGGGGGTAGATCCCTTGTTGTAATAAAACCTTTCTTTACAAGACATGGATACAGCTCAGTGTAGGACATTGGGATAGGATCAAAGTTAACCCTATTGCGATTCTGATTTTGTCTAACAACCTGACGGGGAGCTTGAACTGTTTGAGCATTGACAACAGGAGCAACTGCAACTACATATTATTGTTGTCTGCGACGAGGTTTACCTTCAACTGAAACAACATGGGTATCGCCATCCTTTTTCTTTTGAAAGTTCCCAGCATACTTTTTAGCACAGCTAAAGGCTTCAGCATTGGTAATCTTTCCTTTCTTCATACCTTCTTCTAGTCTTTCTCCAATAGTGACTAGGTCAGTAAAAACAGATGATATACTGCCTATCATCTTTTCCCAAAAGAGTGGCTGAAGAGTGTCCATGAACAAACCAGTCAATTCTTTTTCAACCAATGGTGGCTCCACTTGAGCAGCTAGCTCTCTCCAGCGCTGAGCGTACTCCTTAAAAGATTCTTTTTCTTTCTGAGACATATTCTGCAATTGACCGGGATCAGGTGCCATGTCCAGATTGTACTTATATTGCTTTAAGAAAGCACCAGCCAAGTCTTTCCAGCTTTGAATACGGTTCTTCTCAAGTCCCATATACCATTTCATTGAAGCCCCACTCAAGCTGTCTTGGAAATAGTGAATGAGCAATTTGTCATTTTTGGGATGAGCAGCCATTTTGCGGTAGTACATAACCAAGTGGCTTCTGGGACAGGTGTGGCCCTTGTATTTCTCAAAATCAAGAGTTTTGAATTTTGCAGGCATAACCATGTCTGAAACCAAGCACATGTCCATTGCGGCAGAACTAAAGACATCACTTCCTTCCACGACTCTTATCCTTTTGTCTAGAGTTTGCCATTGCTCCCTGACTTCTTCAATGTATCCAGGTTCTCCTTGACTTTTAGATTATGGACCAGCAACATGGTACACGAAAGGAGGATTCTCAGGAATAGCTTGAGCAACAGAATGCACAACAAGCTGAGGTTCAGTGAACAACGAAGCTGAAGATACTGGCAGTACAAACGGGACAAACACAGGAGTAGTTGCAAAGGGTGGCGAGTAATTCGGAGGTAACCCAAATTCTGGCCAAGTAGAAGCTGGTTGCTAAGTCAGTGGAGGATCAACAGCAGCAGTTGATATTTCAGAGATCACAGTCCTCTGAGGTGATTCTCCTCTAGCAATCAGAACTTGCATCATTTCTGTGAGCTTGGTCATTCCGGCCTTCAACTCATCAATTTCCATTCTGACTTCGGCGTTGTGTTGTTCTTGGTTTTCCATTCTCAATCTAACAGCATAGTTCCGTAGTTGTGTTGAGGAAACAGCTTGACGGTGAGCAAATAACTGAAGAAGGAGACAGTTGAAATGAGTTTCTGAGACAACTTGGAAGAATGAAGATGTATGCTCATGGATGCAAGAGTGCATGGATGCAACAATCACAAACAAGATCACTCGAAGCACACGGGTTCAAAGGTTCGAGTCACGAGCATGGAGTCAAGGTTAAGAACCAATCCCACAAAAGGTGTGTACTAAGGTTTTATCTTCATTGTACCTGCAGAAAACAGCGGTTCTAACAGAGTGCCCAGGGTCCACAATCCACTATTAGACACACCAACGCACTGATTTACTCGAAGTTTGGTGGTTATCCTCAAGAGAATCTAACCTGAGTGTGGCATCGCGTGACAGCTAAGTCAAATTTGCATCTTCATAGCTTCCGCACCACGATCCTAAAAAGGCTAAGATGGGTTAAGGGTTACTACGGTACTCAGTGTTATAGGCTTCTATGGAAAAAGTAATGCCTTCAACGATCGCTCGATCGGCATCAGTAATTCCAAAGAGGCAACCACCGAGTGGATAGATTCTCAAGTTCTGCTTTTTGGGATTCGACTCCCTCAAAGCTCCCTTGACTATACCATCCTCCCATCTCAAAGTACACTCTGGTCCGGGTATAGGCCTTATCTCGCACACACATAGGAACTCCCAAACAGAACAATCAAGTAACAAGCAAATCAGGCAAAAGGCAGTAAATAAATCAAAGTAGGCTAAACCCCTCAAGGGAGGATTTCCCCAGCAGAGTCGCCACTCTTTCAGTAGTGGCAAAATCGTGAGTGTAAGTTATTGATTAACTTAACTCGAAAAGCAAGAGTCGCAACCACACTTTTATTTTATCCAAAAAGGAAAGGAAAAAGAGCGAACAAAACCTACACAAGCTCTACAACAAGAACAAGTGAACAAAGACTGGGTAAGGGGGGTTGGTTACACAATGGGAAGGTGTTAGCACCCAAAACGTCTATAGTACTATATAGGAATCCTTTGAAATATCTACGCTTTTTGGTCTGAAAAAGTTTGCTTGAAAAGAGATTGAGGAGATGAGCAGAGAAATTGTTTTTAAGATTTTTGTGTTTGGAGAGACTTGTCGCCTCATGCCTACGTACCCACGATGTGTAATGTAGGATCAAAATCTCGTAGTTCGTGGTACAAAGAATGAAATTTGTTTGTTTTGGTTGATTTTAAATGTAAAGACAAGTCGTCATTTCTAAGCGAATAATTCCGCTTAAAGAAATGAATCATGTCTAAACTTATGAAAAAGTTTTGAAAGAGAAAAGTGCACGAGGGCACAAAAGGAGTTTGAATGAGTTTGATTTTTTTTTAAGTCTTTTGAAAAAAAGTGTCAATATGCTTATGTAGTTTAGTATTTGTTAAGAAATGAAAAGAAAAGAGTAAAATCACTTGACAAAGTCAATGTTTGATTATGAAAGATGTGATAGTTTGAAATCAAGAAGGTTTTGAAAAAGGGAGAAAGTTTTGAAAATTGAAGAATGGGTGGAGAAGAAGTGACTATCCTAAAGCATAAAGTAAAAGCTAAGGATAAGAAAGATCTAACCACAAGTGTAGTTATCTTCACCATAAACCAAGTAAAAGCACAAGTCTTCAAAGTCTTCGAACCATAATTCCAAAGCAAAGGGAAAAGGTCATAGTTCTAAGTCCAAGGTTCCAAGTATAGCATTAGATGTCCAAGGTCTAGGTCCAAGGATTCAAGAATAGCATTGAAGTCCAAGGTCTAAGTGTAAAACTCCATGTCCATTGCAAAGGATAGTAACCATAGTCCAAGATTAGAAGCACAAGTTTTTTAGAGGTTTTGGCCTTTATTAATGTTTTTGGTCCAAGTGGACAAAGAGAAAAAGGCATAAGCATAAACATGTGTCCAACAGACAAAGGAAAAATTAAGGAAGCATAAACATGTGTCCAACGGACAAAGGAAAAATATGCGGAAGCATAAACATGTGTCCAACGGACAAAGGAAAAATTGCATAAAAGTAAAAGAGAGATAGGGAGCGAGAAGGAATTGTAAAGAAGTTAGAAGTTAGTGATTAGTTGTTAGAGTAAGTGATCAATAATGATTGAATAGTGTACTTAGGTGAAGGTTAATGAAGACTTGTTAGAAGATTGATAGAATCAAAGCCTCTGCAACAACAAGCTTCATAGATTTTGAACCTAATACAAAAGATCAATCAACATTGAGTGGTTTTCCGATAAGGGACATAATGTTGCACTATGTTAAGCAATCGCCGAGTAATTTACGGAGTAATTTCCCTACAATGAGCCCGGTCAATAGCTCTTTGTGCTAATGCATGCTAGATAAACGACATGTAGATCGTCATCCGAAAGCAATACCGCACGACAAGAAAAGAAAGTAACGATCTCGTCTTGATCAAAATTCAACAAAGGAATTCTATGATCCATAAGACTTTCATCAATCAAAATAAAAGAAGAAATAGATGAAGAGAAAGCCATATTAAATCACACAATTATGTGATCTAAGGCTAAAAAACAAAAGGAAAGGGAAGAAAATGGAAAAGGAACCAAAACAGTCCCAAAAACAAGCCAAAAACACAATTCTGCCTCTGTGCAGTCGATTGCACAAAAGGTCCAGTCGATTGCACACTGACAGATTTGCAAAAACAAGTAAAATATAGCACTGTGCACTCTATTGCACGAAAATGCAAATCGATTGCACACTGCTGTGACAGCAAAAATTCAGCAAAATTCAACATGATCATGATCTAAAACTTTCTTCAAACATCTCATGATCATGGAATCAAAAGTGCACGAAAATGCAAAGCAAATAGAAACCAATACAGTAATTAAACACAAATTATAAGATCCAAAGTTCAAGCAAACAAGATCAACAAAGATCTACATTGTTGAAGATGAATCAAGAACAACAATGGTGGAAAATGAGATTACCACTCCAAATCTGAAAATTGCTTCGAATTACTCCAAGATCCAAACTCCAAAGCCTTGATCTACAAGAATTGATGAATAAAACAAGTTTGGATGAAGGTTTAGCTCAAAGTTGAACAAGATTCAATGTGAATTCTTGTTAACTTTCAAGAGAAGAAAAATGAGCTTTAGTGAATTTTGTGGTTGGGAAGAGAATTTGCAAGAGGTTTGTTGGCTTTCAAAAGCTTCAAGAGAAATTTTAGCAAGGTGAATTTGGCTATCAAAAGCTTGAAGAATGAATGAAATGAGGGTTCTATTTATAGAGTTTAGGCTTGGAAAATTTGGTGGATTGGAATTTGGTTTGGAAATGAAAATTAGGCTTGGAATTTGAATTTGGAGGGAAAATCAAGATCAAGTGGTGATTAGTGAAGGTGTATGGTGGGAATTAATTGTGATCATGTAGGAGAATTATTTTTGGGTGATCTAGAATATTTTCAAATGATAAAATTGGTGCCAAATGCTTCAAAATTTGAAAAATGCTGATTTTGGCCAATTCTGTCTTTGTTCAGTCGATTGCACTGTAGCTCGAATAGACTGCACTGCTGAAAACTTCAAAATCTAGGCAAAAAATGACTGGTGCAATCGATTGGACTAATAGTGCAATCGATTGCACAGTTGAAAAACTTGAAAAATGGCCTGTTGGCTGGATTGTGATGGTTCTGGCTCGATTTTCTTGATTTGTCAAAGAAGGCATGGAAATAAACACATGAACCTTGGAGTCTCTTGAATAATAATCAATTAAATCTTGGAAACTCTTGATCAGATAATTTTGAATTGTTTGCTGATCAACTTTGACTTTGTTCAGATGAAATTCATTCGAGCTGAGGGACTGTTTGATATCCTTGATTCCCTTCCTGAAAAAGTTAGTGAAGACAAAAACAAACATATTTTTTGATTTTGATTAAAGGTTAGTAAACATAAACAAATAAAGGCAAATTAGAAAGACGCAGATGCTCAGTGATCCCTACAAGGCATAAACCCAAAGAATAGAGGGATAAAGGAACCAAAGCATGATCTTGTTTGTGGTATAAGATGCAAAAATGAGATGCGAATGATATGTGGAATCTTAGGGGTCAAAAATTAGGGTCCAACAACAGTCTTGAGAAAAGTTTCACCGGGAATAATGCCTTTCTCTGTTCCATATTGTATAAGCCCGAGAGGAGGCAAGACTGTATCTGGAATTTCCTATGGGGAACTAGTTTTGACTGTGTTGAAAGAGTGGCCACTGGCTTGATCTAATCCTAGACCTAATTGCCGGGGAAAACTCTAAGCAACTAATATACATGCATATATATATATATATATATATACAGATGAAATATATAAACAAGTATGTAAAAGAAAGCTGGTAGAACTTACAGGTGAGCAAGCTTCTAGTACTACAGCTGTATGGTTAGTTATTCAAGAAATTAAAGAAAGTTTTGATAACAACTATGAATTTGAATCTAAGTCAAACGGGAAGTTGTTTTGAAAGAATATTGGGGTTTATACTCAAGGAGAGGCCCAAATGAAAAACAACAATCGTACTGTTATTCTGAAAATTATACCGGGACTTATACAATGACTGAGGCCCAAATTTATTGTATTTACAAAAGAGGATGGGTCTTACACTCTATTAGAGGCCCAAAGTTTATTTTTATACAAGAGATAGGGCTTACAACTCAAAGAGAGGCCCAAAATGATTTTGTTTAAAAGGCGATGATCGCGCCGCGGTTTTAGAAACACAGTGGGACTTATACAATGACTGAGGCCCAAAAAGGTTTTTGTTTATAAGGGATGGGTCGTACATTCTATTAGAGGCCCAAGAGTTTATTTTTGTACAAGTGATGGGGCTTACAACTCAGAGAGAGGCCCAAAAATAACAGTGATCACACCGTTGTTTTTGAAAATCATATCGGAACTTATACAATGACTGAGGCCCAAAAATGGTTTATGTACAAAAGGGATGGGTCTTACACTCTATTAGAGGCCCAAAGAGTATTTTAAAAAAGAAGGATGAGACTTACAACACAAAGGAGGCCCAAAATAATTTTGTTTAAAAGGCGACGATCGCGCCGCGGTTTTAGAAACACGGTGGGACTTATACAATGACTGAGACCCAAAAAGGTTTTTGTTTACAAGGGATTGGTCTTACACTCTAATAGAGACCCAAAAGTCTTTTGAAAAAGATTTGTGAGGGTGTGAATGATCAAAAACCTAATTTTATTAAAAATGTATTTTAATTTGAATAAAAAATCAAATAAAAATGATCAAAATTATCTAACATGTGTAAAAACAAGTTATGATCTAGGATAAATGTTTAAAAAATCATTTTTTATCCCTATAATGATTTAAAAATCATTTGAGTTTGAAAAATCAAGAAAAAGAAATATTTTCAAATGTTAAAAAATAAGTAAAAGTAAATTCTTTATGAGAATATTAAATATATAAAATAAATAATATTTTTGTGAAATTTTTGTAGAATAAAATATTTTAACATTTTTATGAATTTTGAAAAAAAGAATTAATTCAAAAACATAAAAATTCAGAGAGAAATAAATTTTTGAATCAATTAAATAAAATAACCAAAATTAAAAAATTCAAAAGTTTGAAAAAGGGCGCCAAGAACACCTTGTTCTTGCCCACGTGCCCTGTTTTGCTCCAATTTGCATTTTCTCACTTTTCTCTCTGATTACCCAATGGTTTTGCATGATTCAAACACCAATCTCACTCGTTTTTGAACAAGGATCACAACCATATACATTAATTGCATTTATTTTAAGTGTGGAGTGAGAAATCAAAGGATAACCTCAAGAACCCTAATTTCAGCATGAACATAATGAAATTCCATACACGATTGATTCATGGCAATTGATTGAGGGTTATTACTCTACATACATGCAGAAACAAGATGGTAACTCAAAAATTCATTTATGATGCATGTAATATGAAGTTTGAAGGCTTCAGGCTTACCTATTGCAGCTGGTGATCGAGCTTGATGATGGAGATGTTACAGATGTGTTGTAAGGACCTGGACAGCTTCACAATACCCTATGGAGTGTGTTGAGATGCTTAGCCTTGATTGGAGATGCTTGCATCACCTAGTGGTACCTCAACTGCAACCTTGTCAAAAGCTTGAGCAACTGACTGGTGATTTTGTGATTCATGTGTTTCATATGTGTTTCAAGGCCATGGATCACTCATATATGATGTATATGAGGCGTTGGCATGATTGGTTTGGTTTGAATCACTTCTAATTTCAAAATCCGATAGTGATTTGAAATGGAAGCCAAATTTGGAGTGAAAGAGAGATTTTGAGTAAAGCATTAGTTTAGGTGCTTTGGTGTACTCAAACTGATCACAATTGATGTCTATTTATAGTGCAACAAGTTTATTTTGGCATCAATAGTGAATGGCAACTGGTACAACTTGTTATCCAATGGCTTTCAAAA
Source organism: Lathyrus tuberosus (assembly GCA_022829125.1). Lineage (NCBI taxonomy): Eukaryota > Viridiplantae > Streptophyta > Magnoliopsida > Fabales > Fabaceae > Lathyrus > Lathyrus tuberosus. The sequence continues at coordinate 587,881 of JALAZF010000515.1, read as the reverse complement.
GGAATCTCAAGTCTCCTCTAGCCATTGACTTGAGATTAGAGCACAGGCCTATGGTCTTCTGTTGCAGGGATAAGGCTTGACTCATTCAATTGGGTTTGCTTCAGTCCATGCCACCTTGATGTATCCATTCAATGCTTGATGCCAAATTTGAATTTCAAGGTTCCTTTCATGATGATTTTGCACATGGAAGGCAAGGTTCTTGGCATTTTGTGTTATGGATCAGATTCCTCATTCATTTGTGTTGTAATTGGACAAAAATTGAATGATAAAAGTACCTAAAATTAGCCTAAGGAATCGTGTGATGCAAGTTTGTACCAAATGCTGTTAAAAAACAGTTTGTTTTTAGGCAACTTGTGAAATCCATATCTCCTAGCTCAAATGGAGTTTGATTGAGTTCTTGGACATTTTGGAAAGCTTGCATGATGTACTTTAACTTTTTTGTTCACCAATGGATCTGGTTCAACTTGGATCAAGGTGAAAAATGTCCTCAAAGTTTGGAAAAAGTGAAACAGATTCTGACTTGTTGAAAATTTCACTAAGTGTTGGAAAAAGTGGCCATTTCCCATTTTTGTGATTTTGATCAATCCATAACTCAAAATCCACGAGGATTTGGAATCTCTTGTAGTTGACATATTTGAAGTATGTCATGTGATATTTCATTTGAGCTTTGAATGGGAGAAAAAGGATGTATGGTTTAGGAGTTATGACCTTGCAAAGTTGGTACAAAGGAATTGTATATTTAACCCAAGAGAATTTGTGTCTTTAATTGCATTAAATCTTTTAGTTCGTTCATCTATCAGATTGAGACCTGTTCTGGACTAGGCCAGGGTCTGCCCCTCAGTCGAGAAGGCCCAACCCACAGGACATGAGATGGCCCAACAAGGACTCTTTACAAGACCACTGTCGGGCATATACACGCCCCAACAGCGTCGGGCACGTGCCACCCCTCAACATTGTCGGGCTCAGCAGAGTCCGTCGAGCAGAGGCATCAAGCCCCTCAGGGCTCGCTCTTCCTCGACACTCAGGTGCTCTTCCCTGAGGGGAGCCAGCTCCTTCTCACATAAGAGTCCTCCCCGCGAGGACACGTCTCTCCCCGACACGCAAGACTCCTCCCCGCGAGGACACGTTCTCATGTAACCACCCACTCCCGATGGAATCGGTCCTCCCTAATTCCGGAGATCTAGGAACGGTTACCCCAGGGCGAAGACCACGTGCTGGTCTTCACTATGCCACGTAAGCCCTGGCAGTTACTTGGATTGGGCCTGGCAATCCAGCCCAATGCAAGTAACCGTTGGCCCCGCACTGGGGGCTCTCTATAAATACCCTCTCACTTGAGAGGGCCAAGTTACACACACTTTCTTACTCTAACCTTGTACTTGCTTTTACTTGTGACCCTTGCCTTACTTGAGCGTCGGAGTACCTTGCAGGTACACCCCTCCGCCGTCTTTCAACCTCACCGGAGCTGAAGTCCAGACGACGTTGTTGGCCACCAGATACTGTCTGATCCAGGTACGATCTTTCCATTTATTTTTTACGCTCGTATACAGTTATACTATTATTTTTTTATTTTTTAAGTTTAATTGTAATTTTGATCTCTTTATTTTTATTTTTTAATTCTTTATATTAAAATCTGAATTTTTGTTCCTCTGATTTTATATTTTTTTTATATCTTTCTATTTTAAAATCTAAAATATTGATCTCCTTATTTTTATATTTTAAATTTTTTTATCTTTTTACCGATTGGAAAAGAGATTAAAATCTAAAACAAACTTAAAATAGGAGATTAAAAAAAAATACAGAATTAAAATTCCAAATTTTAAAATACAGGAAACAAAAATAAATAAAAAACTAAAAACAGGTGATCAAAATTTTAAATTTTAAAATTAGGAGTCAAAACCAAAATTGCAATTAAGTTTTTTTATATATATATTATATATATTCTTGCCTTTTAATATTTAGTTTTAATAAAAAATATTTTGATATAATTTGTAGTTTACCAAAATTTGACATATACTAGTGATTACTTTTTCAAATCTCAAGTAACAAGTAAGATAAAAATGATGCACCATTCATTTTTCACATATAATCAAATACATCTATAAAATAAATTTACACTAATTAATTTAGAAAAAAAATCATTTGGAGAAAATTTGAAAAAATAAAAAGTAAAAACTTAGAGCATAAATATCCATGACTTTTTATCGTTTCTACACAGTTTTTTAAAACAATGTGTTAGAAACAAATGGATAATTCAATAAAAAATGAGTTCTTTAGTTTGGCTTTGTTGTTTACTGCGTGAACGTTTTTTTCTTCATTACATACTAAATTTAATTATATAATATTAAGATAGAGTGTATTGTGTGATTTGGTGGGATCAGTTTTAAAGTTTTTGATAAGTAGTATGGATATTTGAAAAATGTAATTGAGTTGTTTAAATAAGATAAAAGTGTAATATAATTTAAAAAATTGAGTGAAACCCATTTAAAGAACTTAAGTGGGTATGATGGATGTGGATGCTCTTAGAAAACGACCGAAAAAAAAAAGTTGTTGTAAGATAAAAAAAAAATATGGCCGTTGCACTTTTTGAAAAATTGCAAGGCAATGATCATAACGCGAACCTTGATTCGGACGTTTCTCATCATAACCGTCCATTTTCCAAAGACGTTCGATATTTAAAATTTTTTGTAACTTTTTTCTATTAAAAAAAGGAAAAAAAAATCTTATAAAAAATGATTTGTATTTCATGCTTCCGCCTCTATAATTTTGAATATAGAGAGAGGACCATTTCCATTAACACTTTCTCTCTCACCAAAACTCTTTCATCTGTTGAACTCTTGTTGCAGTGAGTGTTGAATTGTACTTCAAGATCTCCTTCATTTGGATCCGCATTTTCTCACCGTTTCGATTTCCTCAAGCTCAATCTCGTCGTCACTGAACGGTTTCATTTTGATTTCTGCACTGCTTTTATTCATCGATCTTGCATTCGTCATTGCATTCATGCATTCATGATTTGTTAATGCCGATCCTGATTCTTAGAAATTTAAATGTTAGTTGAAATCTGAGTTTTGTGATTGCTTTAATTTGAATTTGAAATCGATTTCGAATCCCGTAACTCTTTTTTTCGCACTTTCATTGTTTGATTTTGAAAGGATTGAAAGGATCGAGTATATTGATTTTTTTTAAATGCTCTTTTTTATTTGTGTCGTAGATTTTTTTTTTTTGAAATCAAAGTAATAATCATAATCATTATAGACGGTGCTTTTCCCCAGTTTTTTTTTTTTTTGAAAATTTGAATATTGTTTTTACTTAATTATTGTTTGGTATGGTTGCGATTTGTTTGTTTTTAAAGTTTGAATTCAATTTATATTGATTTGTATGTTTGATTGTTTGCAGAAGTTTTTGTTGCAAGTTCCTAAGTGTGGATTAGGGATTATAATGATTTGGAGGACAAATTGTGAAGATAATTGCAGTTCAATCCGAGTTGCGGTATACAATGGGAAGTGAGAGGTCAATTTCTGGTCTATCTGATACTGTACAGAAAATTAGACCATTGCATGGGTAATTCTTATAATCATCTTTTGTTTTACTATAGCTTGATATGCATCTTTCATCTCAGATTGCCCTTTTGGAAGTAAAATTTTCATTCCCTGTGGTAAATGACACCTTGGAAAAAAGGCCTGTGTCCATGTCAGTGTTGGATATCAATACCAACACGACACCAACACCTATCATGTTCAACTTATTTATTTTTTAAAATAATTATCGGGGTCGATGTGTCAGTATCGTATGCGGTGTCCGTGTCGGTGTTTCATAGGTAAAATTTAACCTCACGGATAAGAGTAATATTGATGCCTCAAACGATTTGCATGTTTATGTTTGGGGCTTTAATTTGCTTTCTTTTGGGAGTGAAATGATTCATTACCAAGTGCAAGGGGTGGATCTTTGTTTTCCAAACTAGTTTATCTTTCATCACAATTTTCCTAAACTTTACTCATAATTTCATCCTAATTAGTTCTCAAATTTAAAGAATTGCTAGTAGATCATTTATTTGGTTGATTGAGAAACCACATTTTATAATTTTGTGAACTTCCAAATCAATAAACGGTGAGAGTACAAAGGATGGAAATCCAAGTGTGGCAACATCCTATTGCCTTAAAAAATCACCTTGCCTTAAAAGCTTGTTGAAAAGATATCTGAAGTGTGGCAACATTATATCACATTGTGACTTAGCTTATTTGTTCAACCAGACTCTAATAGATGCACCGTTCCCATGTACACTATTGAGTTTTATTTCCTCTACCACTTCCACACTGCTGCTGATTTGTTCAATCAAACTCTAACAGATGCAGCGTTCGTTTGTACACTCTTTAGTTTTATTTCGTCCAACACTTACAATTGGTGCCTCATTGTGGGCATAACCCCAGTTTATGAAATTGCACATGACGAGCCCAAATGAGGTGCTTTCTCAATTTTCTCAGCTTCGACGCGGTGTATCTACTTTACTTTAGCCTTCAAATATTCATCATAGTTAATATACCCGGTCAATCAAGGGTATTAGCTTTTCTTATTAGCTACTATAATGAGATTGAGCATCTACCGAGCATTATTGAAATTTATCAAAATTTTATATGCAAAAGGCAAAAATACATTTTTCCTTTTGATTTTTTTTTGTGTGTGTAATTCATAATAAGTCCTTATTTATAATAAGTGGTGAATTGAGTTTTTACTTACAATAAAGCATGTACTTGCAGGAGGACTACTGGCCCTACAAGGCGATCCACTAAAGGAAATTGGACAGCTGAGGAGGTAAATTTTTTAATACTTGAACATATTACATCATTCTAAAGTTTGCCAATATTACTTTGCATTGTTAGAAGACTTCTTCTGTTGAAAGTCTGTAACTTTATTATCTGTTTTTGTAGATGCACAATAAAATTTTGTATCTTGTGAAACTAAGCATCTGTTGAACTTTTTGTATTAATTTTATCACTTTCAATCACTGTAGTTATTTTGTAGACTTTTTAAAGACCATAAATGGCTAAATAATGTATTGGCATTCATTGTTTTTTTGGCATATTTGTTCATTTAGAAATTTTGGTGCAGTTTTTCTTTGAATATCTTCTGATCTGAAAAAGTATTATATGACCAAGTGACATATATGAATTCTGTTTCTGCAGGATGATATTTTGCGGAAGGCTGTTGAGCGTTTTAAAGGAAAGAATTGGAAAAAAATAGGTAAGATTTGGTAGCATGGAGTACATGTATGTTGCTCATCATAAATTAATTTCACAACTTACTTCTTATAGCGTATAGCAGTGTAGGTCTTTAGTGAGCATTGATTGTGTCAATTTCTTATTCTTATTAAGTTATACGAGTTTCTTCAGTTGGACCTTTAAAGGCTTAACTGAGGAGGTTTACAATAAGAAAGTGAGAAATCTATCTATATCTTTGGAATTTCACAGATTTATCATTTTTTTAATAGCTTTTACACCTAATATCTATAGCATATTATGCAAATATTTTGATGTGACTTGTTACTATTGTCCAATGTGTTTGTAGCGGAGTGTTTCAAGGATAGGACTGATGTACAATGCTTGCATAGGTGGCAAAAAGTCTTAAATCCAGAACTTATCAAAGGTCCGTGGTCTAAAGAGGTAATATCTACTTCTTATTTCTTGCCTGTGTTGATTATATACTTGACAATTTTTTGTTGGTTCAGATCTAGTATTCTATTCTAGTCTATTCATTTTATGTTAAGATATCTGTTATTAACTTACCTACTGATCTGAATGCAAACAGGAAGATGAAACAATCGTTGATTTGGTAAATAAATATGGGCCTAAAAAGTGGTCTACTATAGCGCAACATTTACCTGGGCGTATTGGTAAGCAATGTCGAGAAAGGTATGGCTAATGGATTTCTACAAATTCAAGTCTGTGTGATTAACATATTCCATGTCTGAAATCATTAAACTAGAGTACACTGTATTTATTCTGATTATCTTTTCCTTATTGCCCTATATATAAATCAAATATTTCGGGGCGGTAGTAGCCAATTCTCATTCTCATCAATAACTAATGAAAAATTATTAGGTGGCATAATCATCTTAATCCTTCTATAAATAAGGAAGCATGGACGCAGGAAGAAGAGTTGGCTCTAATACATGCTCATCAGATTTATGGGAATAGATGGGCAGAATTGTCAAAGTTTTTGCCTGGAAGGTAAATACACGTTAAATTTCTATTTGATTTAAATAAGGGAGAGAGTTGAAAAGTGCACGCAGCCATGCTGTCACTTAATTTTGGAATCACAGTTTCTTATTTATGTTTTGTTTAGAGATCTAGATGCATATTTTTATTTCTGTTCATCAGTAAGCATTTACAATTGTGATTTTTCTTGTGGAAAACAGGACAGACAATGCAATAAAGAACCACTGGAATAGTTCTGTCAAAAAGAAATTAGATTCTTACTTAGCGTCGGGCTTGCTTGCTCAGTTTCAAAATGTACAACTTGTTGGAAATCCAAATCAACCTGTTGCTTCATCCTGTGCAAGGTTGCAGTTTAGTGCAGATGATAACGGTCCTAGGGGGACTGAAGGTGAGGAAGTATCACAGTGTAGCCAGGAATCAGCTAATGCTGATAACTTTCCGTCTGGCAGAGAGTTGAGAATTGTTGTTATGCAAAATGGAGAAGAGTACATTGCAAATGAAGAATCTAATCAAGCATCATGTTCAGAGCCATATTACTTGTCTCTGGATGATGTTACTTGCCAAGAATCATTTGAGCAGAAATATTCAAACCAACCCGGAAGTTCCTCCGCTAACGTGGATTACCAATTTAATTTACATGCTTTGCCCAACATTTCCTCGCTTGACTTTGGGCAGGAAACATCACAGTTGCAAAATGATTCGCTAGCTCCCAGTGAAAGTCATAATATGATGATTGTTCCATATGAATATCAGCATTCCTCTATGGACAATGTTGAAGGAGAACAAAACATGTTGGTAACTAATGATGAATGTAGCAGATTCCTGTTTTCAGAGGCAATGAGTGATGAATGCTTTTCCTCGGGAGGAGTAAATAATGTTGACATGTCTAGATGCAGTTCATCTCTTTGTCAGTCATCTTGTGGTAGGATGGAGATGTATGCTGCCGAAGCCAATCTGTTGGTAGGCTCCAAGGATCAACATTGTGTCTCGAGAGAAAACGATGGCTTGATTTATGCCAATGATAACATTAGGTCTGAAGATGTCGGGGAAGATGGAAATTTAAAATTGGTCCCTGTAAATAGTTCTGGCTGTGGATCAGATACTATGCAAACTTGCTATCCAATTGATGAAAAAGCAAAGGTACATATAAAACAGGAGGAAGCAGGAGGAAAGCTGTGTTATGAACCGCCTCGTTTTCCAAGCTTGGATATACCTTTCATGAACTGTGATCTTATTCAGTCTGGCGATATGCAGCAAGAATTCAGTCCCTTAGGTATCCGCCAGTTTATGATGTCTTCTATGAACTGTCTTACTCCTTTCAGATTGTGGGACTCACCTTCTCGCATTGATAGTCCAAAGGCTTTGTTAAAAAGTGCTGCTAAAACTTTTACTAGTACACCATCCATAATGAAGAAGAAACGAAACCGAGACCTTTTAACTCCACTATCAGATAGAAGAATGGAGAAGAAACATGAGATTGACATGACATCAACTTTGATTACAAACTTTTCTCGTTTGGATGTCATGTTTGATGATAATGAGGCTCAAGGTATTGAAGATGATAAAGAAAATCGTAGACCAGCTTTTAAGGTAGAGGAGAAAAGTAACTCTCAGAAGATTGAGCAGTCTCCTCTCGATGCCGATTCTAAGATGAAGAATGATATTGATCCTGTTACTGAAATTGTAAGTATTACTATTACTATGTAGATACTAATGTTATTGCCCTCCAAAATCTTATATTTCTCTTTATAGTTAGTTGCAGTCCAGAATTTGTAAATATTAACATTTTGTTCTTCAGGTACAGCCTTCTGGAGTTTTGGTTGAACATGATATCAATGATCCGTCGTTGTATTCTCCTAGTCAAATAGGTTTGAAATCAGACATAGTTCTTAGTTTAAGTGCTAGAAGTCATAAAAAACCAGCTTCAAGACTTAACTCTCCTTGCGTTCGATTAAAGGAACATGAAAGACTCTCAGTTTCTGTTACTTGTGTACAATCCGTCTGTTCATCATCAGGCCCAGGAGAGAATATGGGCGATCAAACCGGAAACAATGGTGGTTTTGAAAGAAATAACATGTAATATTCTTTAAATTGATTATATTGTTAGCTACATTTTTCAAAGTTTTTGTTGAATGCATCACATTGTTTTTGAGTAACTTCTTGTTTGATTTCAGTTTTGGCGGAACACCTTACAGGAAAAGCTTCGAATCACCTTCAGCATGGAAATCTCCCCTGTTCATCAGCACTTTTTTGTCAAGCCCTAGGATTGATACTGAAATTACAATTGAGGTTTTGTACATTATGTTGAGTTTACTACTGTAGAACTGAAGTATTAGTTTCTTTCTCATTTAAAAAAGTGAGCATGTTTACAGGACTATGGATGTTTCTTTAGCCCGGGCGATAAAAGCTATGATGCAATGGGATGGATGCAACAGATTGGCGAACACACTGCTGCTCAATATGCCGATGCTCTAGAGGTTTTGGAAAATGAAACTCCCAAGGCACTAACAAAAAATGCATCTGGAGACAACCAAGAAATTAACGATCCTCATAATCAGCCTGGGAACCATTCTAACTCGGCTTCAAATGCTTTGGTAAAACTGAACTTATCAATGCTTGTATGTTTTATATTTTCAACAAAATTTCAATCTCGTAAGGAAATATTTGTTTCCAGGTGGAGCGACGCATGCTTGATTTCAGCGAATGTGAATCTCCAGGGAAGGGTGATAATGGCAAATCCTCAGTTATGAGCATTTCAAGTCCTTCTTCGTATTTGTTGAAGGGCTGTAGATAGATATATAGCTAAATGTCTCTCCATCTGTGTTGCTGTATACTCAGATGTCTGTTTGAGTATATATATATATATACAAATTGTCATTTATATATAAGATTATTATTATTCCTTAAAAGAAGATTGTTATTGTTGTTATTAATTTGTTGTTTAGCTTATACTTTTAGTGACAAGACTTGTCTTATAAATTTGTCTATATTTTCTTGTCTTGATGTCCCATAAATTTTGTTGAGAATTTTCCTAGATATTGTTCAACCCTTTTAATAAAATAGTCCTAATAGATGAGTCTAACTTTAATAGATTAGTATGAAAAGAATTATAAATTTCACTCCATATGAAATTTAAGATCATACTTGATGCTTTTAAGTGAAGATTGTTGGTTTTTCTTGTAATCCAAGTTACCTGAAGTATGTTAGTTTTAGTTAATTTTGATAGTCAGTCATGTTGGTTTGGTTATGCCCGATGTGGGACGTATAATATACATTATTTCATTGATCAATATACAATAAATGAATTAACATTCACTAAATTATTCTCGCTTAATTTTCATTGTTTAGTGAAAAGTGTAGTTTGACACATTTTTTCTAGTTTTTTACTTTGACATTTTAAAAGCTTTTTGAATTTATTTTAATATTTTAGTATGGTTTTAAACTTGGGTCATAATTAAATTTTAGTTAATTTCTTGTATTTATTTTCAAAATTACATTTTGATATTTGTTTGTTGGGTATATCATAATTTGAGATTCGAGTATTAGATAGGCACATAACTATTTAATAAAAGTTAAGAGAAAAATCTACAAATTTTATGTTGATGTCATAGATTAGTTCGGAATGTTCATAAGTCAAATATCTAGTTTTCGTACCAAACTTTGAAACATGGATAAATTATGTTTAGAGTCATTTTGAGTTTTTGGCCCGGTGTTAGGGCTCACAATGAATTGAACCAACTCAAAAATAATTTAGAATTCGGTTTGACAATTAATTCATTGAATTTGGTTCATGAACCTAATGAGTTGAATATGGGCGAAAAATTAAGTTTGTTAATTAAATTAGTTGAACTTGAATTATATATAATTCGACTCGTTAGGTTCATGAACCAACTCGATTATATATAAAAAAAAATTATATTGTCTTTAAGAGTAGGTTTAAAGATTTAATATCAATTTTAACCTTATATTTTATTTCAATCTAACGGTTTCAATTAATAATTTATATTTTCAAGTGAGAAAATTATTTTTAAAAATAATTATACAAATAAAATTAGCATCATATAAATTAATTAATTTTTAAATTAGTATATTTTTGAGACAAAGTTAAATTTCAATCTAATAACTTTTATTTTATTTCAATATGTTTTAAAAAAAAATAATATTAATTTAAAGGGTTAAATAAGTATTAGGTCCCTGAAAATAACTCAACTTTGAGGTTTAGTCCCTAAAAAAATTTTTTTCAAGGTTTGGTCCTCCTAAAGTTTTCCGTTTATAACTCTAGTCCCTCCCGTTAGTTTTCACTAACGACGGATGACATGACGTGCCATGTGTGTAACTATTCCTTGCCACATGTATTTTATTGCATTGACCAGTCAAAAAATGTTTTTTTTTTATGTTAAATTTATTCTCCTCCTTTTCTCTCTCTCTCACTCCTCTTCTTCTTTCCCTCTCCACCTTTTTCTCTACCCTCATTTCTCTTTCTCTCTCACACAATGTATGAAGTTACTTGTTCTCTACCCTCATGTCTCAGTTTAACTGTAATAACAGAGGAAACTTTATTTTTTTAAATGGCTCAATTTTCCTATACAATAATACCTCTATCTCACCAGCAATCGATGAACAGTTTAGCTTTTACGAGTCTGATAGTCTCCCCAGGTTTGAACCATCAAATGATAATCCTCTTCCAAGTTGTGCGTATCCTTCACATATTTGTTCATTATGGAATTTTTCTGTCACTATTTGTGCATAATATGATTCCAACTATTGAGTCTTTCATGTTGCAGATGTTCCCGAGGGTTCCTTTATAGTTAGGGCGCATACACCAATGTCAAATTTATTTTCCTGCCTTTGGTTTAATGAAGTTGATAGATTTACATCTCGTGATCAACTAAGCTTTGCTTATATTTATTTGAAGTTCAGGAGAATGAATCCAGATAAACCATTTCATCTATTTATGTTCAAGGTAAATTTTCACACCATTTCACGCCATATCTCTAGAATAGCTTATGAAAATTGCTTATAGGTTATATGAAAACAGTTCAACTTGAATTTAACATTTGTAATTAAAATAGTTTAAACACACTCATTTATAAGATAAGTGCATTGTTATAAGTGATTAACTTAGTTTTATATTTTGTTATAAGTGATCAATGTTTTATTTTGTTCAGCTTCCTAGTGTTTTGAATTAAGTATGGAGGAATAGATGGTTTTGCTAACATGTGAAATTAGTGGCTTAAAAACCTAACGAGATGACCCTAACGAGTCGAACCGAATTGCTCGTGAACTTATAACGAGTCGAGTTTGAGCTTAAAAAAAAGTTCGTGTCAAACTCGAACCAACAATTGAGCTGAACCAATTCTTGACGAGTCGAGCCGAACTGAGGCGAGTTCGACTCGACTCGACTCATTTCCAACCCTACCCGGTGCTCTCAAACCATTCTACTCTGTTTTTGTTCCGGCAATAGAATAAGTAACAACACATAAAATTTGAAAATTATAATAGAAATAAAATAAAGGTTAAGTTATCCTCTCTTGGTCAGCTAAACTCAGATTCGATTCAGCGTTTTATCAAGACCTTGACATTTTTACGTTATTTTTGTAATTTATTGATTCTATTCCTTTCATATTTAATTGTATTGTTATTGTAATGCTTAATTTAAATGTCGGTAGATTTGATAGGATTTAGTTTTTTTAGAATTCGATTCTTTAGGATAGAATTGATATGTTGTAATTTTGCAACGCTTGATTTCTCAACTACAGAGTAGAGGTGTTCAAAACCGAACCAACCCAATAGAAAATCGCAAACCAAATCAAACCAAATCAAAACCGCAAAAAACCGCATTTGGTTCGGATTTGTTCAGACAATCTTTTAACAAAACTGCACGGTTCGGTTTGGTTTGCGGTTTGTATTTTACAAACCGAACTAAACCAAACCAAACCGCATTATGTTACAACCCAAACTTCACTTATCCCACATCTAACCCAAAACTTAAACCCATTATGCCTTAACCTTACAATTATGAAATATTTTCTCTTACTCACACTTAACTTTTCAGTTTTAATCTTCTCAAATCTCTCCTAATAGTATTGCGCATTTTTATCATCTTCTTTGTCATGTACGTCTCACCTCTTCTACACTAATCTCTCATCTCACATGTTTTTTCTTTTTCATTTTCTCATTTATATGTTACTATTTTCTCTTCTAATTATATTTTTATCGCACATTTCTTCTCTAATCTCACATCTATTATGTTCTTTCTTTTTCATCTTCTCTAATCTCTCTTCTCCTCTATTTTCTGTTTTATTATAATATTTTTGATATTGTTTTATGCTACTATTTTTTTTCACTTTTGTTTAAATTGATTTTTGTATATTGAATGAGAACTTTTTGTCTAAATATGATGAGTTTTGTTGTTATTTGGCAATGTGTGAATGACTAAACACAAAGTTATATTGTTCTCTATATATGTAAATATTACTCAATAAAAATCTTGTAAAAAACCGAACCAACCGAACCAATCCAAACCGCAGTGGTTTGGTTTGGTTTGGTTCGGATTTTGTTTAAAAGTCAACCGAACCAAACTAAACCGCATGTTTTTTTCTCTTGCGGTTCAGATGATTTTTAGCGTCAAAACCACCCAAACCGTACCGCGAACACCCCTACTACAGAGTATTGTCAAATGTGATTCTTTATCCAATAATATGAACTCAAAATTTGCATAGGGTCGATTTATGCTTGTTTATTTTATTCAATAGTCAAAACATGAATTGAATCGAAATTAGAGATTGAGTCATAAAGCTCATAGATCAGAATTGTCGATTCGATGTATTGGTCGCTTTTTATCATACGTATTTTTCATAGTTATTTCCAAACGGTCCCAACCCAAACTCAAAAAGACCCTTTTAATTTTAATTGATTTGATTTTTAAGTTTATTTAATTATTAGTCTTTGCAACATGACTCGATTATCACCACCCTAAACTACATTTTTTTTACTAGTGTGCAACACCGAATCAAATTAGCGTCGTTGTCGGAGACTCTTTAATTATATTAACCAATTTTAGAGTCTTACAAATTATCGTAGTTTTTGTTTTTTTTTTTTTACCTTTTTTTTTTACGATTTGTAGGTGATTTTTCAAATTACATAATATAAAGGCTTAAATAGTGTTTTAGTCCCTGTAAGTTGGCGAGATTTTGGTTTTAGTCCCTGTATCTTTGTTTTTTCGGTCCAAGTCCCCACATGTTCATTTCCTTTTGGTTATAGTCCCTGTCGTCAATGGAACGTTAAAAAAAAGCTTAGTTGGCAGACGGTGCTGATCTGGATAATTGTTTTGTCATTTCTTTATTAATTTGTGTAACACACGTGGAAAAGTCAATGGACCATTTCATAAAGAGGGACCAAATCCAAAAAAAGTTCAAATTTGTTTTCTTCTTCTTCCTTCTAAATTTGGCCTCGTTTTCTTCTTCTTCTTGTTTTCTTCATCTTCTACCTTCAACATCAATGGCGTCCATTTCTTCTGCAAACTCTCATCATAATCAAGCACGGGAGTGTGGTTGCAATAGAAGCATGAGAACGTTTATGTCAAATTCAATGGAAAACCCTAAAAGACGATTTTGGAAGTGTCAAAATTCAGGGCGATTGAAGATGGTGAATGAGAAGAGAAAAATGACTCTGTTGAATATTGTTTTGGTTATTTCATGGGGGATTTTTTGTGTTGAAGGATTTGGGGTTCATGGTCAAGGAGATTGAAAATTGTAAAAAAACAAAGATGAAGATTAAGCTGGAGAAGGAGAAGAGAAAAGTGAATCTGTTGAAGCTATTGTTGGTTGTTTCATGGGGGATGTTCTTTGGTTATCTGAAATGGTGAATCCAATTGTTTGTGTTGTTGTTCAGATTTTTTTTCTTTAAGTCCTTGTAACATTATCGTATTTTGGAATTGGTCCCTGTACCATATGATGAATGAAAAACATGTTTTGGTTTTGTTCAGTATTTATCAAGATGACTTTAAGTATTTGCCACTGTAAAGTATTTGCCACTTTAAAGTATTTGCCACTTTAAGTAAATGCAAATACAACACTTAAGTATTAATTTTGTTATGACTTTAAGTATGACTTTAAGTATGAAAATTATCAAGATATGGTTTAAGTACAACTGCAAGCACAATGATCAACTTAATTGAATTCATATACTGAACAATATAATTGCATACATATAATGAACAAAACCAAAACATGTTTTTCATTCATCATATGGTACAGGGACCAATTCCAAAATACGATAATGTTTTGGTCCTTGTAACTAATCAGAAAAATTGCCACTGTAAATGCAAAACAGGTTTTATCAAGATGACTTTAAGTATTTGCCACTGTAAAGTATTTGCCACTTTAAAGTATTTGCCACTTTAAGTAAATGCAAATACAACACTTAAGTATTTATTTTGTTATGACTTTAAGTATGACTTTAAGTATGAAAATTATCAAGATATGGTTTAAGTACAACTGCAAGCACAATGATCAACTTAATTGAATTCATATACTGAACAATATAATTGCATACATATACTGAACAAAACCAAAACATGTTTTTAATTCATCATATGGTACAGGGACCAATTCCAAAATATGATAATGTTTTGGTCCTTGTAACTAATCAGAAAAATTGCCACTGTAAATGCAAAACAGGTTTTATCAAGATGACTTTAAGTATTTGCCACTGTAAAGTATTTGCCACTTTAAAGTATTTGCCACTTTAAGTAAATGCAAATACAACACTTAAGTATTTATATTGTTATGACTTTAAGTATGAAAATTATCAAGATATGGTTTAAGTACAACTGCAAGCACAATGATCAACTTAATTGAATTCATATACTGAACATTATAATTGCATACATATACTGAACAAAACCAAAACATGTTTTTCATTCATCATATGGTACAGGGACCAATTCCAAAATACGATAATGTTACAAGGACTTAAAGAAAAAAAACTGAACAACAACACAAACAATTGGATTCACCATTTCAGATAACCAAAGAACATCCCCCATGAAACAACCAACAATAGCTTCAACAGATTCACTTTTCTCTTCTCCTTCTCCAGCTTAATCTTCATCTTTGTTTTTTTACCATTTTCAATCTCCTTGACCATGAACCCCAAATCCTTCAACACAAAAAATCCCCCATGAAATAACCAAAACAATATTCAACAGAGTCATTTTTCTCTTCTCATTCACCATCTTCAATAGCCCTGAATTTTGACACTTCCAAAATCGTCTTTTAGGGTTTTCCATTGAATTTGACATAAACGTTTTCATACTTCTATTGCAACCACACTCCGGTGCTTGATTATGATGAGAGTTTGCAGAAGAAATGGACGCCATTAATGTTGAAGGTAGAAGATGAAGAAAACAAGAAGAAGAAGAAAACGAGGCCAAATTTAGAAGGAAGAAGAAGAAGAAAACAAATTTGAACTTTTTTTGGATTTGGTCCCTCTTTATGAAACGGTCCATTGACTTTTCCACGTGTGTTACACAAATTAATAAAGAAATGACAAAACAATTATCCAGATCAGCACCATCTGCCAACTAAGCTTTTTTTTAACGTTCCATTGACGGTAGGGACTATAACCAAAAGGAAATGAAAATGTGGGGACTTGGACCGAAAAAAAAAAGATACAGGGACTAAAACCAAAAACTCGCCAACTTACAGGGACTAAAACACTATTTAAGCCTAATATAAAAATCGAATTTCCATGCGACTATCTTTGAATAGGGCTGGAAATGAGTCGAGCCGAGTCAAACTCGCCTTAACTCGGCTCGACTCATTAAAAATTAGTTCAGCTCAAATCTCGATTTAAGTTTGACACAAACTTTTTTTTAAGTTCAAACTCGGCTCGTTAAAATTTCACAAACAATTCGGTTCATCTCTTTAGGTTCAGTTCACTTGTTTCACTGACTTAAAAACCATTTTTTAAAATTTATTTTATTTTTATATATTTGACATTTTTAATTAATATTTTTTAAAAATAGTAGATATTGAAATAAAATAAAAGTTATGAGTATGAAATTTAATTTTTTTTCGAAAATCTACTAATTAAAAAATCATACAACTTTCAAGAGACACATTTGAAAGCGTAATTCAAAAAACACTCAATCGAAGTTTAAATTTGTCTAAAAATTCCAAAACTTCATCAAATATTTAGGAAACTTACAAATTTAAAAATTACTAGAAACTGATACATTTTTATCACAGAATAATTACACAAATTGCAACCTTCATCACACAAGTTATTTTAGAAAATGTCATAATGTCTCCACCAAGGATGACTCTAAATGTAATTGTCAGTTTTATTGTCATAACTAATACATAAGGAACAATATAGGGTTAAGATTTACGGTAAATCTTTAAACCTACTCTTAAAGATAATATAATAATTCTCATATATAATCGAGTTGACTCATAAATCTAACGAGTCGAGCTATGTATAGTTCAAGTTCAGCTCATTTAGTTAACAAACATAGTTTTTCACTCATATTCAGCTCATTTCGTTCATGAACCTAGTTCAATGATTTAATTTTCGAACCGAATTCCGAACTATTTTCGAGTTGGTTCGGTTCATTGTCAGCCCTATCTTCGATTACTAAAAATATTTGTTAAAAAATCAAAATAATTCCATCCTTCAGACCATTTTTTAAATTTTTTGAATTTTCATATCCTAAAAAAAAATTGTGTCATCTTCATTTGATTTTTAAATTTTTTGTTGGTATTTTGAGAACTTTTAAATTTTCTTATTAATCTTTTTGCATCCCGAATCTTATACTCATAATTCATATTAGTCTCTTACCTTTAAAAAAATTATTTAAGTTTCTTAACCATATAAACTGAATCACGTTAGTCCTTTTCATTTATTATATTAGTCAAAGTCAATTAATAAGGCTACATGACATTTATATGGAATGACATGTGACTTAGACAAAATTTATAATTGATTTAGCGACGTCAAAATTGATCTAAAAAAGTCCTTTTGAGTTTTGATTATTGTTGTTCGCCTTCTTTACAAATCCACAAAAATCAAAATTTTCAAAACACCATGTGGTCCTTAATTCCAATAATTTCCACAATTGTTCACACTCTACTACTCCAACAGTTTTCGAAAGTCCACCAATATTTTTCTTCATTTATCCCCCCCTCCAATTCAATCCCCGGCCAACGAACCTTTAGATGCCGACAAGTTGTTTTTCCATGCTGGGTAATATTTTTATAACTTTGAAGATATTTTATTGTTTATTTATTGTGAAAGTGATACTTAGAAAACAAAGTATGATTGATTTTGTAATTAACAAGAAAACCACAAAGTAGAAGAAAAGAGATAAGAGAAGACAAAGACAATTCAAAGTAGTTAAAAGCTGGATTCTCGATTCAATTACACATTAGGGAATAATATTTACAATTGAGTCTCAGCCACTCCACTTTCTACCTCCGATTAGGATTATCAGGAATTGATGGAGAAGCGGTGACTAATATACTATTTATAGGAAAACTTAACCCTAGATTTCAACTAACATGCTAAAAACTTGGTCCAACAGACTGGCCCTGTTTGACATGCTAACTTAAACAACAAACTAACATATTCCGACAGCTACACTAGCTCTTCGACTTCGACAAATCTCTTCAACTTCGACAGATCTCTTCAACTTTGACAGAGTTCTTCGACTTCGATAGATTTTGCTACAACACTAGCTTATAACTCATAAGCTACACTTTTTTTAGTATTTAACTCGCACTCATTCTATACATAAACGATTGAAAGTTGGCCCAAACAAAAATTGGTTTATGTGAGAGGTATTTCTAATTATAGCTTCTCGGGAAGAGGCGTGTATGGAGTGGACGACAATTTTTTTTGTTGGAGTGTTGCTAACATGTAAGGTAATTGTTTGACACTTTCATATGTGTCATACCCCAAATTTTGACCACCAATATTTCCTATCATTGTGAAGATCATCAACACAATATGGATGTACCTTCATGCCTCATCAATCTCCTCAAAGATGGTTGAGCATTCACCAGAATCAAGAATTAGGGTTTTGAGCCCTCTCAGAGAACTTAGACAAAGGATCAACCAAGGAATGACATGATATTCAACTGGTCTAACCTCTCAAACACCTATAAAGGATCAAGAGGACTCCCACATCAAGAATCAAGCACAAGGTTGCAACATTCCAAGTGGACCAAGCCTCGAGATCGCCAGTGACACCAAATTAGGGTTTTTGGTCGACTGAGGCCTCCAGATGAAAATTTTCATCTGGGCATGAGCCAATGCTTCAAATCACAACCTAAGATACTCTAAGGGACCACATGAACCCAATCATCAAGTCAATTTAGCCTCAGGGGATGCATTCATAAAAAATCAGGAATTAGGGTTTCTTGACCTAATTCACCCCTAAGTTGACTTTTGGAGCAAACACGAGCCATGACCTCAAGACATGATTTGAGGACCTCAAATACACCACATTGATCCATTTGCAATAATGAATTGACCCAAGAAGCTTGGTTCACAAGTTTCAATTTTACCAGGACCACAATTAGGGTTTTGAGGAAAAAAGTCAACTGTATCTTTGACTTTTGACCAAGACATGCTCCCAAACCTTGAGACATGATTCAATACACCCTATAACACCTATGGAATCCATCCATTAGGTTTGAATTAGGTCAAGAACTTAATTTCACAAAGGATCGCACAGTTTGGATTTCATCTGATAAAAAGTCATCTATGCACAAAATCAAGTTTGAATTTTTGTAATTTTTCACAAATATGGTTCCCCTAAGTCTAAAAGAATGTTAATGTATGGTATTGATCATCATTCATTAAGAAAAATCAAGAAAAGTGAGGTTTCTTGCAAAAGGGGCAACCATAAGAAACCAAAAATTTTCTAAGTTATGGAACAAAAGTGATTTTGGTACCAACTTCCAAGGATCATAACTTCTGATCCAAGCAACCATTTTGAGTGATCCAAAGTCTGATTTGTAGATCTTCCTACACTCTACAAAAGATTCAACTACCTCAAACTCCAAATTTTCCTGGATTTTGAGTTATGGACTGATCAAAATGACAAAAATGAAGAAAATGACACTTTTCCAACACTTAGTGAAAATCTGCCTAAGTTACCAGCCTTGGACATCAATGTTTATGAGGATTTTCAACGGGATCCAAATAGTTTCAAAACAAACTATGATCACACATGTTTTGTATCATATGAGGGATTTCTAAAAAGCACAAGAGCCTCCTATAATTCAACCTGAGCAAGGAGATATGATTCCCTTAAAATCACCATTTCCAACTGTCTTGTACAAGGCAGATTTTGGCATTTTGCTCGATTTGGAATATTTGGACAACTCCAAGGTTTGTCATCCATTTGGACACATCAGAGGATAAAATCCAAAGGGAACGATCTGATCCCCAAGCCTCCCAAGTCCAAGAATCTACACATAGCCATAACAAACCTAAAAAGGCTAAAAAGTGCAAAAGACTCCAATTTTGTTTCCAAGCATTTAATGGATGCATCAAGGTGGCATGGACTGACACATTCTTAACTGAATGAGTCAAGATTCAGCTCTGAATCAAAGAACCGTAGGCCTGTGCCCTAACCTCAAGTTAATGGCTAGAGGGGACTAAAGATTCCCTTGGATCAACATTGGCCAAAGGCTTGTACCAGTTGTCATTCACTATTGCTTGCAAAACAAACTTGTTGCACTATAAATAGAGCTCATTTGTGCTCAGTTTGAGTACACCAAAGAACTACAACTGATGCTTTCCTCAAAATCTCTCTCTTTAGGCCAAAATGCCTTCTTTTGCAAGTCATCTATGAGTTTTTAAGTTAGAGAGCAATTCCACCACAGCTCATGATCCAAACACATCCAATATGTCATATCTAAGATGTCCAAACACTCACCTTTTGATCTAAAACACCAAAATCAGAAAGTCAACCTCCAAAACCTCAAAATTTGACTTTTCTGCATTTTTCAAGCCATGTCTTGATTCAGTCACTTCCAAAACCAAACCAGGCCTCAAACACACTCCAAATATCATCCTTAAACTGTCCCAATTGGTTTCCCTCATCTAGAACACCATTTGAGAGAGTTGCTATCTTGGTCACTTTGCCCCTTTTGCAAGAAAATGCATATACTTGTTCCTGAGGATTACAACTGGTTCTGATCATCCTAAAAGCTTCTAAGGGATCAATTAAGAGTGTTCAAAGCATTGATTACTTCTGGCACAAGGAACTTGGCAGATAGGACAAGAAGCTCTAAGAGGTAAGTGCATCACAACTTGAACTCTTTAAATCATGCATTGCTTTGAGGTCCATTGATCATGGACCTCTCATACATATCATATGTGTTGTGTTTGAACCAATTCATTATGCTATTATTGCCTGTATCATGAGATAGCATAGAACATGAAAATTTAGGCCTATTTTGAAACCACTATCAGGTTTTAAAATAGGGACATTTTCTGAAAATTCCAAGGGCACCATTGGATTCCTCATGAAATTCCAGGTCAGATGCACCTAAATTTTGTCCTAATCCATGGAGAAATGAGAAAGTTAGAGCATTCACGCAAGAGGCCTAAAATCAGACCTTGCCTTGGGCAAGGGCCAGACATGGCGCCTTGGTCAGGCCTAGAACTTGGCACCCCTTATGTATTAATGTGGTGGTTTTGATACACGGATGTATCACCACTCCAGTGGTAGCGCGCATGTGTGTTTGGCTTGATGGTCATGGGTTCAACACCCACCCAGGCCATTTTTTCCACTTTGCCATTTTTGCTATTTTTTTCATATTTTTATGGTTTTTGTTAATTAATTCTAAAATTAATTTCTCTCTAAATTTTAATTATTTTTTATTGGTTCTTTTTTTGAAAATTCCCAAAAATGTTAAAATATTTTATTCCATAAAAATTTCACAAAAATATTATTTATTTCATATATTTAGTATTTTTACAAAGAATTATGTTTTATTTGTTTTTAAACATTTAAAAATATTTCTTTCTCTTGATTTTGCAAATTCAAATAATTTTCAAATCATTCTATGAATGAAACTTGATTTTTCAAACATTAATCCAAGATCACAACTTGTTTTCCACACATGTTTGATAATTTTGATTATTTTAATTGAATTTTTATTTAATTAAAATACATTTTGAAATCAAATTAGGGTTTTGACTATTTTCACCCTCACAAATCTTTTTCAGAACACTCTTGGGCCTCTAATAGAGTGTAAGACCCAATCCTTGTTGTAAATAAAATAATTTGGGCCTCAGTCATTGTATAAGTCCCGATACGATTTTAAAAAATCTCAGTGCGGTCGTCACCTGTTAAACAAAAATCATCTGGGCCTCCCCTCGTGTTGTAAGTCCCATTCTCTTTTCTTTTAACATTCTTTGGGCCTCTAATAGAGTATAAGACCCAACCCCCTTTGTACATAAATAATTTTGGGCCTCAGTCATTGTATAAGTCCCAGTACAGTTTTCAAAACGACGGTGCGATCACTGTCTTTCCATGGGCCTCTCCTTGAGTTGTAAGCCCCATCCCTTGTAAAAAAATAAACCTTTGGGCCTCTCTTTAAGTTGTAAGACCCATCCCTTTGTAAATAAAACCTAATTTGGGCCTCAGTCATTGTAAAAGTCCCGATACAGTTTTCAGATCAACGGTGCGATCACTGTTATATCTGGGCCTCTCCTTGAGCATAAGCCCCAATCTTCTTTTCAAAAACAACCTTCACTTTTGATTTAGGTTCAAATTCATAGTTTTTATCAAAACTTTCTTCAATTTCTTGAACAACTAGCCATACAGCTGTCACAATGGAAGCTTGCTCCCCTGTAAGTTTTATCAGCTTTCTTTTACATACTTGCACTTATATATATTTTGTTTGTGCTGGAAGCTTGCTCACCTGTAAGTCCTCCTACCTTCTCTTTTACATACAATATATATTTCATCTATATATATACCTGGATATTATCTGCTTAGAGTTGTCCCCGACAATTAAGTCTAGAATTAAATAAAGCCAATGGTCACTCTTTCAACAGTCAAAACTAGTTCCCCATAGGAATTCCAAATACAGTCTTGCCTTCTCTTGGGCTTATACAATATGGAATAAAGAGAAAGGCATTATTCCTGGTGAAACTTTTCTCAGACTGTCACTATTAGAAAAATTGTCAAAGAAGTTCATTTCCCCAGAGAGGATTAATTCCTAGTGAAAGCTCTCTTGAATTTCTTCAAACCCTAGAATTGTTCATTAAAGAAAATATTATTCCTGGTGAAAATTTTCTTGAACTTTTCTTAAGTTTGGACCCACAGGCTTCCTAAAAGCATCCCCGCCTTCTCTTGGGCTTTGTACAAGGACCCTCCGGCTTCTTAGAAGTTCTTATGCCTTCTCTTGGGCATAATACAAGGACCCTGAAAACCTCTTAAAAGGTATATGATAGAACTTAGTCATCCTTTGTTAGAGCAGACTTTCCAAAGTGTCAAAACATCAAACCATTTTAGGGTTGATTCTCATCCCTTAAAACACCAGTCTCCTCTTGGGCATCATACAAAGATAAACTCTTCCATACCAGTAGACTTGGACAGTCTAATCCCCTCTTGGATCTCAAAGACATTCTCAAGTTCCCTACAAATACAGGGGAAACCCTGGTCATTTAACCAATCTCCAGTAGAGTTGAAACCTCTATAGGTTTTCAAAACTTAATCTTTAAACTCTCACTTTAAATTTCCCCAGCTATGGTCAGCTTATCATTAGTATAACACTATCCCAAATCAGAACCTCAAGGCATCTGATACCTCAACTCCTCTGTAACCCTCAGTAAGAGTTGATCCCCCGATTTGGACCTGCCTCTAGATATCAATAATCCTCAGCAGAAGCCAGCCTCCTCTTAGACTTTGTATAATGATTTTCCTCAGTAGAATTAGCCCCAACAACACCCTTTTGTTGAGTCCATCTTCTTTCTTAAAACACTCTCTTGTTGAGTTAACCCTTTTAGCCTCAATCTTGGGCTTTGTACAAGACAAACAAAGTACTCTCTTGTTGAGTCAATCACCTTTCCAAACTCTCTTGTTGAGTCAATGGTACAAAACATAAACATTCTCTTATTGAGTCATTCTTTTTTAGCCTCAATCTTGGGATTTGTACAAGACATATATAAACTTTCTCCAACAAAGTCAAAATCTTCATAACCTTCTCTTAAGCTCGGGATAAATATCTTCCCCAGCGAAGTCAATTCCTCCCAGCCTTCTTTTAGGCTTTGAGAATTAATATCCCTAAGCGGAGTCGACCCTCTTTTTCATCCTCAATCTTGGGCATTGTACAAGACATCCATAAATATCCTCTCACTAGTAGATTCAACATCGTTCAGCCTCAATCTTGGGCTTTGTACAAGACACCAGATAAAAACACTCTCTTGTTGAGTCAGTCTCTTTTCAGCCTTAATCTTGGGCTTTGTACAAGACACATATAAAATCTCCCTAAGCAGAATCAATCTTCTTTTCGGCCTCCTCTTAGGCTTTGTATAATGATTTTCCCCAGTAAAGTCCACCTCAATCTTGGGCTTTGTACAAAACCAATCATACTCTCCAACTGAGTCAGTCAACTACTTTCAGCCTCAATCTTGGGCTTTGTACAAGACAGATAAAACCTCTCACCAGTAGAGTCAGTTTCCCCTTTTAGCCTCAATCTTGGGCTTTGTACAGGACAGACAAAATATTTCCCCGAAAAAGTCAAATTTCAGCCTCCTCTTAGGCTTTGTATAATGATACCCCCAAAAGAGTCATTCTCTTTTTAGCCTCAATTTTGGGCTTTATACAAGACAGATAAACACTCTCTTGTTGAGTCAGCCTTTTCCAGCCTCCTCTTAGGCTTTGCATAAGGATTTCCCCAGTGGAGTCAATCAATCTCTTAGCTTCAACCTTGGGCTTTGATCAAGGCACACAAAAATCAACATCCCCTCAGAGGAAATCAAAATCTCTCTATAGGAAGATACTTCTCTGTGTTATCACACATAAAAACAAACAAATCAAACAAACCTTAATCCCAGATAACTACTATAAGTGGCACGCTTGTTGATTCACAAATCCAAGTCGTCGTTCATATATTATCTTGGTAAAAATCCTCTCTTTCATCTAATTGCTGTAAGCGGCAAGCCTCTCGATTATTTACATCCACGCCACTGTCATTCTCTTAGCATGGAAAACTCCTAAGGAAAAATGGCATTCCTCTACACTGAGTTAAAGTTTTCTCCTTCAGGATAAATCCCTTATAAAGGAAATTATGGCATTGTTGGATTCTAATATCCCAGTTAAAGTAATTCTCCGTTATAAACAGTCGCCCAACAGTTGTGATAAACATACGAGATGTCTCCCTTTAGAGGTGACAAATTTCTTTCTCAGTCAAACCTTTTAGCTTCAATCTTGGGCTTTGAACAAGACACAAATACTCATTTAGCTTCAATCTTGGGCTTTGAATAAGACACCAAAACATCATCTTTCCTCCCATAGACTAGGAGGGAACTACGATTGCGCTGATTTCCCTGTTTATCTTTAACGGGAATACGTAGGCATAAGATTGCGAAATCTTAACGAGCACACCAATCAAAAACTTTAGGTCACGTACCTTCACACACCAATCAAAAACTTTAGGTCCAGTACCTTCACACACCAATAAAAAACCTTAGGTCCAGTACCTTACCAAACTCATCAAAAACTCTCTCTCTCATAAACCTCCCAAAGGAGAAACTTTCCCAACCCACAACAGACAAACACCAGTAAGTAGAAAGCAGTAAGGATAATTGCTAACAACATCTGGATAACCACATATAGGATGGGTAACTGACAACTCCCCATTGTATAACCTGACCCCGAACTACCCGAATCTCTTTCAGCGTTTGTTCAGTAAAACATTCACGTGCAAGGTTTGTTTTAGATAGCTTCCCTTTCCCTTCCAGCTTCACGGGATAAATAAGAAATCAGAAAGTAGCACCCCACTCCCACCATTGCGTAAGGAGAAACCCATGGCGATAAGGTGGTCGCGTCACCGACAGAAATCGCACGCTACAGGAAAATGGCGACTCTGCTGGGGATCCAAATTTATACTAGAATTCCTAAGAGGTCTAGGATGTTAGTTTTAGGAATTATATATATATATATATATACTGCTTTTCCTACTTGATATCCATGTTTATTTTTCCGTCAATGGGAATGCGAGTGATGTCGCATGTGGAAAGTTCGAGAGAACCCTAAGATAGGTGATGGCATAGACCGGTGGTCTTACAGAGAGTGATTCCCGAATAAGCGATCCTGGTAGACCATCAAATCAGTGGAGACACTTTTTGCAGATTCAATGTTGAACAAAAATCGTCGTGAAAGCAGATTGTCCCAATGTGGTATCCGTGAAACTGAGGATTTAGTAGACATTAACCATGTGGTCATTTAGTAGTGCGGTAGCTATCGAAAATAGTTGACACGCGATACTACACTCAATTGAGATTACCCTAGGACGCTACAGCTCGCTCGGGTGAACCAGCTTGCTGTTGTTATCCCTAGGGGGTCAATGATTTTGGGAACTTTTAACCCGTTCTACAGGTACAAAAATTCACCAGAATACAACCTTTGGGGATGGGGAGAGCTATGACTCCATGCTTGTGACGTTGAACATTTGAACCCATGTTTTTTCAATGTTTTTGTGTGCTGCATTCATGCATTTATCTAAAAAACTCTTAAACAAAGAAAAAATATTCTTTTTTCTTTTCTCCTTCTTCTTCAAAATAAACTAAAATAATAATTGCAAATATCAGAGAAGGATTGCGTTATGGATTTCGGTAGAAGAAATACATACAAGTATACTTTTAAGGCTCCAAAGCTAGAGGATTTAAGGGGGTTGGCAAGGATGATTACCAACCCTGATGCTTTCAGAGCTAAGTACGAAGGGTTGCTGTCTCTGTTAAGGGTCCATGTAGTTGAAGGAATCCTGTCTACACTGATTCAGTTCTATGATCCGGTTTATCACTGTTTCATATTCCCGGATTATCAACTAGCACCGACGCTAGAAGAGTACTCTCACCTGACTGATTTACCCATCACTGACCAAGCTCCCTTTTCTGGACTGGAAGAAATTCTAAAGGATCAAACCATTGCAAGAGCAATCTATTTGGACGAGTCAGAAGTCAGGACTCACATGGCCACTAAGGAAGGAATCCAAGGTTTACCGGCCAAGTTTTTGGTAGAGAAAGCCTTATACTTTGCCAGTGTAGGAAACGTTACTGCTTTCGAATATATCTTTGTTCTGCTCACATACGGGTTGTTCCTTTTTCCCAACATTGATAACTTCGTCGATACCAATGCCATTAAGATATTTCTGATTAGAAACCCCGTACCGACCTTGCTCGCAGATGCTTATCATTCTGTACGCTTAAGGAATTTGTACAGCGGAGGAATGATCACATGTTGTGTACCCCTGCTTTATAAATGGTTCACTTCCCATTTACCCAAGTCTGCTGCTTTTTGGGATCATAAGAGTACTCTACGTTGGTCACAGAGAATCATGTCTCTTACCAACTCTGACATAGATTGGTACAATCGGATCTATGACAGGATAAAAATCATTGATAAATGTGGAAACTTCCCTAATGTACCCCTCATAGGAACTAAAGGAGGAATCAATTATCATCCAATTTTGGTTCGTCGTCAACTCGGATACCCGATGAAGCATATCCCGCAAAATATTCATCTAGAAAGGTCTTTTCTTCAAGGAAGAAGAAAATGACAAGGCACTAAAGAAAGAAATAGTGCATGCCTGGAAACATATTCATAGGAAAGGAAGAGAGTCTCTGGGAAGACCGGATTGTATCTCCGTGGAATCTTATCTCCACTGGGTGCAAACTAGAGCCCTCAAGCTGAGGATGCCTTACCCTCGTCAAGAAGTTCTTCCGTTAAAGGAATATGTCCTTTATTTTATGTCTAATGCGGAAAAACTCCAGGTCGCTCTCAACAAAGTTCAACGGGAAAAGAACTTTTGGAAGAACAAATACTGCATTCTCAATGTAGAGTGTACCAAAATTCAAGAACTGTTAAAAGAGAAGGATGCTCTGATTAAGATACTAGAACAACATGTTGTATAAAATCAAGAAGACCGAAGAAACTTGCTCACTCCTTTCACTTGGCAAAGGACTGATAACTCAACAACAGCTGAAGAGCCCTGGTCAAAGAAAAGGAAAATACCATAACCAGCACCCGAGTTCTCCTCAGAGAGGACTCAGGATCCATAAGTTCGGACATTTCTTTTACAGTACTTTGTAAAATATTGTATTACCCTTTCTGCAATCTTTCAAATTCAATAAAACGGGGTCTCCCCACTGTATGATATTTGCAATCTATTTGTTGAAGTGTCTTTTTGATTAAAGCAAAAACAAAAAATTAATATATATCATTGCATATCATTCATCATTCTCACATAACGCATTCGTCTTACCTTCGAATCTCACGTATGTGTCACGATTCTAGAGTCAAACTGTCTCATTCGTACAATACTCGGGCCAATAGACAAAAGAAAATGGACGATCTCGAGGAAGAGAACAGAGAGCTGAGAGAAGAAATCAACGCTCTGAAGGAAGATCTGAAAAAACTTCACAGTGACATGCAATCCCTGGCAACAGCTCAGAGACCACAACAAAAGACTGTGATCTCGGAGATCACATCTACGCCCATAGTGGAGACATATGATCCTCGGTACAACATGCCTAAAGATCTCCCCTGGGGCATGCCTATCAACTTTGCCCCTGAGGGATACATCCCACCGGTCGCTGAAGATCCAGAAACTATAGCAGGAACCGCTGGGCCTGAAGGTTACAAACTTCGGGAAAGCGAAGATGCAAGAGTTATGACAGTAACTCCTGAAGGTTACAAACTTTGGGACAGGGAAGCGCCAAGAGTCACTGCCGTAATGACTATACCATAACCCGTGGTACACACTGTCCCGGAAGGACAGATTCCACAAGCAATCTCTGGTGGAAACGAAGACATGTACGAAAAAATGAATGAGTTCCAGGAGCAATTCCTGGAAATGCAGAAGGAACTGCATGCCATTCGCGACCAGGATTTATTTGGAAAGGACGCCGCAGACCTTTGTCTGGTCCCTAATGTGAAAATACTGCACAAATTCAAGGTGCCTGACTTTGAAAAATACAAGGGCAACTCTTGCCCTCAAAGTCATTTGGTGATGTACGCTCAAAAGATGTCAACTCAGACTGAAAATCAACAGCTACTGATCCATTATTTCCAAGACAGTTTAATCGGTGCCGCACTTAAATGGTACATGGGTTTAAACTGTACCAAGATCATCACTTTCAGAGATCTTGGCACTGCCTTCGTTCAGCAATATAAATATAACCTGGACATGGCACTAGACAGAGATCAACTCAGAGCAATGTCGCAGAAGGACAAGGAAACTTTTAAGGAATATGCTCAGAGATGGCGTGAAATTGCCGCCCAGATCTGTCCCCCTCTTGAGGAAAAAGAGATGACCAAGATCTTTTTGAAAACCTTAAGCTCATTTTATTACGACCGAATGGTCGCCAGTGCACCCAGTGACTTCACTTAGATGTAGAACATGGGAGTACGCCTTGAAGAGGCAGTCCAAGAAGGACGTTTAGTCAAAGATGCAGAGCCATCAAGCAGTACCAAAAGATACGGTAGTGCTTTCCAAAAGAAAAAATAGCAAGATATTGGTAATATCTCTCTTGGAAAGCAAAGGCGAAGGTATTAACCAGTAGTAACGGTAACTCCCGCTATCAACCCTGCGCCGGCTCCAACGTATCAACCTCAGGTTGGTCAGAGCCAGCCAAATCAACAACAGTATCATCAAAGGACACAACAGCCTCTTCAGCAAGCTCGTCCATAGTACAATAATAATCGTACAACACGACCATCAGGGTTCGACCCTATACCGATGTTGTACGCAGAACTATTTCCACTGCTACTGGTCAAGGGGCATGTCCAAACCAGGTCTCCTCTGACAGTACCAGAAAATCCGCCTTTTTGGTTCAAAGCGGATCAAACTTGCCTTTACCATCAAGGAGGACCAGGGCACAACATTGAAAACTATCTCAGCTTCAAGTCCGATGTACAGAAGCTTGTCAGGAACAGGGTATTATCCTACAAGGATACAAATCCAAATGTTCAGATGAACCCGTTGCCTCAACATGAGAAAACTGCTGTAAATTTGATAGAGGAAGAATTTAACCATAATTATCAAATTCACGATGTACTCCTATTAGGAACCAATCTGGTCAGGATGCATTGCAAACAGAGCGGGTACGGTCATGTACCATCTCACAATTATCACTAGTGTGATATCTGCTCAAAGAATAATCAAGGATGTTCCGTAGTGCAATCAGCTCTACAAGAACAAATGGATCTCAGATGGATCCAAGGTCATCGAATCCGTGAGGTCAATATGGCTCACGCAAATCCCAACATTGTCCAGAACCACAACATTCTGGCAATGGATGTCAACTTGGTGGCAATACACTCAAGGCAAAGCCAACATCTTAATCTGCCATGACACGATTACAATTCCTATCCGATATGCTCAATAAATAATCAGGGATGGTCTTTTGTACAAGAGGCCCTCCAGCGTCAGATAGATCTCGGATGGATCTAGGATTACTATGATAGAAGTAGCCATCAAGTTAATATGATTCAAATATTTGATATTCGCTTGAAGAATACTAGTCTGGTAGAATTACATGTTAAGCAAGTCAGGGTTGGCTTTCCGGCTTCACATGATTATCAGGAATGTAAAGTGTGTCGTGAAGACGACCAAGGATGTGCACTTGTCTAAAGAACACTTCAACACTTATTGGACCACTGGTGGGTTCCAATCTACTTGGATGAAGCTACACAACAGATCAGTATGACTGACGGGAATCCTACTAGGCATCAAAGTCAGGATGTTTGATCAATGGAGACAGATCTAGTAAGGTTGCACTGCATACAAAGCGGACGTGGCCATGTGCCACCACACAACTATGAGCGCTGTAGAGTTTGCTCAGAGAACAACCAAGGATGCTACCCTGTACGGTCAGCTCTTCAAAATTAGTTGGACCGAAAAGAGATTCGACCATGTTCAAGTTCTGGTTCGATCAACGTAATGCAAGACTATCCTCCTGATCAAAGCAAAGATGTTGTCTTAATCTCTAAACACAAAAGGGCCAAAGACGTATGCACCATAATCCTGTAATCCCAAACTTTCAAAGAACAACGATGAGATGCTGAAGCTCATCCAGAAGAGCGAGTACAACATTGTAGACCAACTGTTGCAAACTCCTTCAAGAATCTCTGTGCTAGCTCTCTTGCTTAGTTCCGAAGCTCACAGAGAAGCTCTACAGAAAGTCTTAGAGCAAGCCTTTATGGAACAAGATGTAACGATAAGACAATTTGATATCATCATCTCCAACATCACTTCCTGTAACAACTTGGGATTCAGTGATGAAGAACTGCCGGAAGAAGGCAAAAATCACAACATGGCACTTAACATCCAGTCAACTTCCAGGACGATGCTTTAGCCAGCGTACTGGTAGATACCAGATCAGCTCTAAATATTATGCCAAAATCTACTCTAAAGCGACTATCATTTCAAGGATCTCCGATGAGAGGCAGTGAGGTCATCGTCAAAGCATTTGACGGATCCAGAAAAATAGTTATCGGTGAAGTTGACCTTCCCATAACTATCGATCCTCACACTTTCCAAGTCACTTTCCAGGTCATGGACATCAGGGCAGCATACAGCTGTTTGTTAGGAAGACCTTGGATACACGAAGCTGGGGCAGTCACTTCGACACTTCACCAGAAGCTGAGGTTCATAAAAAATGACAAACTAGTCACAGTCTGTGGAGAGCATGCCTTGATCGTGAGAAACTTATCATTGTTTTCCTGTGTAGAACCAGAGGAGGTTGTTGGAACCCAGTTCCAAGCACTTTCGGTGAGCAATGAGAATCAATCAGAAAAAGGAACATCAATTTCCTCATACAAAGATGATCTTAAAGTGATCGAGAGTAACAACGCAAAAGGATGGGGACAGCTTGTCATTCCTGCGGATGACAAGACAAAGAAAGGTCTTGGTTTTTCCTCAACCTGTACCCAGACTGCTACTAACGATGAAAGTTTTCATTCTATTCAGGACTTCTTCCACAGTGGAGGTTTCCTTCACCCAGTGTCTCAAGAAGTACACACCATCAATGAGGGTGACTCCTCCGATAAAGATGAAGAGTGGAAGTCCTATCTCAACGAGGACAGTTATATGTCTTAGAGAGAGGCACATACGCCATTTTGCTTTCCCACGCAGAATCTGAGATATATACCAAGATCAGACGTCAAGATGATATATGAAGACTGTGATCCGGAAGGATGTCATGCTCCGCCCAACTCATTAGAGGAGGACACTCTGATGAAAGACAACTTTGACTATGACTATTATGATCCCCTGGATGACTTGCCTATCTGGCAGCCGTACCCAGAAGACTTGGGGCAAAAGAGTCACCCCCACGATGCATATCAGCTGAGCAATATTGGAAAGAATACATGCGTTCCCACCAAATCATGGGATTATAACTCAGGACATTCATAAGATATCCAGCACAACGATGAATCTGCAAAGATTGCAGGACAAGAGTTCATCAACTATGCTTTTCCTGAGGTCAACGTCATCGAGAAAGATGACTTCGTCACTCCCACAATAGTATGGGACACCTTAGGACAGGCGAGTGGCAAGTACGACTTCTTGGTCAAGTACACCGCTCCTGAAAGCTCTCGTATCAGGCTCGAAGACATCCAGTCAACTGGATGGGAAGATCCTCCTGAAAATGAAAACACTGTGCAAGATACAACAGAAGAGTTCATCTACGACAACTCTGCATGGGAGGAAGACTCCAATGATCCTGCTCCGCCAGAAATCATCATCATTTCTGAGGACAAACCAAGAAAGAAGGTGTCGGACTTTGTGATTCACCGAGGACTTCGTCGCCAATGGGTTGCTGTCGATGTCCCGAAAGTCGTCCATAAGTCTAAGTAATGGCCATCTTTGTTTTAACCTTTCACCCTGCCCAGGTGAAATGGATGTTTTTATAGGGCTCACTTTCTATAAATGTCTCTCTTCGCTTCGCCCAAAGCGACAGAGTTTTGTTTTATAGGGCTGTAGTTTCAAGAATAGACAAAATTATAAATAAATAACGTCATTCTGTAATTTCCGCATTTTATTGTTGTTTTCACTTTTCGTTTTTCAGAAAATGGTAATCCTAAAAAACAACTCAAAATAAAAACAAGAATTTTTCAGAAAATACACTGCACACACTCTTGCATTTCTCTCTATCTCTTCTAAAAATAAATCATCACGTCATGTAGATTGCTTGTTTTAAACCCTGTTGAAACATACGATCCAATGCCTTCTCCAAACTTTGAATTCTCGGTATTTGAGGCTGAAGAAGAAGAAGACGAAGAAATTCCAGAAGAGATCTCCTGATTACTCAGACAAGAGGAAAGGTCCATTGAACCTCACAAAGAGCCGTTGGAAATGGTCAACTTGGGTACAGAAGAATAGAGGAAAGAAGTCAAGATTGGGGCACTGCTCAGTCCAGCTGTCAGAGATGACTTGATAAAACTTCTCAAAGATTTTTCCGATGTATTTGCTTGGTCCTATCAGGACATGCCAGGGTTGGATACCAGCATCGTGGAACATCATTTACCGTTAAGATCAGAATGTCTGCCAGTGAAACAAAGGCTGAGAATGACTCATCCTGACATGGCCATCAAAATCAAAGAGGAAGTGCAGAATCAGATTGACGCGGGTTTCCTCGCCACCTCAGAATATCCTCAATGGTTAGCCAACATAGTACCAGTTCCGAAAAAGGACGGAAAAGTCAGAATGTGTGTAGATTACAAGGATCTGAACAAAGCCAGTCCAAAGGATGACTTTCCCTTACCGCACATAGACATGCTGGTAGACAGTACTGCAAAGTTTAAAGTCTTCTCCTTCATGGATGGATTCTCGGGCTATAATCAGATAAAATTGGCGCTGGAAGATATGGAGAAAACTGCATCATCACCCCATGGGGTACCTTTTGTTACAAGGTAATGTCGTTCGATTTGAAGAACGTCGGGGCAACCTATCAAAGGGCCATGACAACTCTGTTTCACGACATGATGCATAAAGAAATCGAAGTGTATGTCGACAACATGATTGCCAAATCTAAAACAGAAAAGGAGCATGTGACCCACTTGTCCAAACTATTCGAGCGTCTGAGGACGTACAAACTCCGCTTGAATCCTAACAAGTGCACGTTCGGTGTCCGCTCAAGAAAGCTGCTAGGGTTCATCGTCAGCTTGAAAGGAATTAAGGTTGATCCTGACAAAGTCAAGGCCATTTAAGAAATGCCTTCTCCAAAGATTGAGAAACAAGTCAGAGGATTCTTGGGACGTTTGAATTACATTTCCAGATTTATATTCCTCATGACCGCGACATGCGCACCGATCTTCAAACTACTCAGAAAGAATCAGAGCTGTGTATGGACAGAAGACTGCTAAACTGCCTTCAACAGTATCAAAGAGTATCTGTTGAATCCACCGATCCTGTCACCTCCAGTGGAGGGAAGACCATTAATTATATACCTAACAGTCTTGGAAGACTCTATGGGTTGTGTACTTGGCCAACAAGACGAAACAAAAAGAAAAGAGTCTGCCATATACTAATTAAGCAAGAAGTTTACCGACTGTGAAACTCGGTATACTATGCTTGAGAAAACTTGTTGTGCTCTGGCTTAGGCAGCCAAACGTCTTCGCCAGTACATGATTTGCCACACTACTTGGTTAATCTCTGAAATGGATCCAATCAAGTACGTCTTTGAAAAGCCTGCTCTCACGGGAAGGATTGACCGTTGGCAGATGTTGTTATCCGAATACGACATCGAGTACCATGCTCAAAAAGTCGTCAAAGGAAGCATTTTAGCCAATTATTTGGCTCATCAACCGATTGACGATCAATAATCAGTCGGATTTGACTTCCCAGACGAAGATGTCATGTATTTAAAAATGAAAGATTGCGATGAACCGCTACCCAGTGAAGGACCAGAACCAGGTTCCTAATGGGGACTTATCTTTGACGGAGCTGTCAACATCTACGGAAATGGAATTGGGGCAATCATCATAACACCTCAGGGTGCCCATATTCCTTTCATCGCCCGACTGACATTCAAGTGCACAAACAACGAGGCCGAACACAAATCTTGTATCATGGGTCTCGAAGAAGCAATTGACTTAAGGATAAAGAACTTGGATGTGTATGGAGACTCAACCCTGGGTATCAATCAGATCAAAGGAGATTGGAACACATACCAATCAGGATTAATTCCTTACAAAGATTACGCGAGAAGGTTGTTACCCTTCTTCAACAGAATCGAGTTTCATCATATCCCTCGTGAAGAAAATCACATGGATGATGCATTAGCCACTCTCTCTTCCATGATTAGTGTAGGTCAATGGAACGACGTACCTAAGATTGACATAATGCGCCTTGAAAGGCCCGCTTACATCTTCGCAATTCAAGCAGTCATAGACGACAAACCTTGGTATCACGATATCAAGTGCTTCCTTTAGAAACAAGAGTACCCACCTGGGGCATTAAGAAAAGACAGGAAGACTCTCAGAAGACTGGCTGATAACTTCTTTCTGAGCGGTGATACACTCTATAAGAGAAGCTTTGACATGGTCTTGTTCCGATGTGTAGACAAACGAGAGGAAGACATGTTGATAAAAGAAATTCATGAAGGATCCTTTGGCACTCATGCCAATGGGCACACAATGGCGAGAAAAATTATGAGAGCAGGGTACTATTGGTTGACCATAGAATCCGATTGTTATAAGTACATGAAGAGATGTTATAAGTGTCAGATATTCTCAGACAAAATCTATGTACCCCCAACACATCTCAAAGTTCTCTCTTCCCCGTGGCTTTTTTCTATATGGGGAATCGACATGATTGGCATGATCAAACCCAAAGCTTCAAACGGACATCGGTTCATCCTGGTAGCCATTGCCTACTTCACCAAGTGGGTCGAAGCAGCGTCCACTACAAGAAAATTGGCAGATTGCGACGGTTTTTTGGCAGGTTACGACGGTTAAAACCGCCGTAATTTGCAACGCACAACGGTTGTAGCATTGTCGCAGAAACGTGTGTCGCGAGGCCGTTTCAGGTCGGTTATCAAAATCGTCACGCAAACCGTCGTTATCTTTCGCGACGGGTAGAGAACAGACGTAATCTGCATATTACGACGGTTATTAACCGTCGTAAGTTTCCATTTGATTTTTATTTTTTTTGTTGATTACGACGGTTCAAACCGTCGCAAATTTCTGTTCCACAGGTACATCTGCAGGTTAATTCGTAGGAAATATCCTTTCCACAGGTAAATCCGCAGGTAATTTATTTTTAAAATAAAAAAATTGTAGAAATATGAACAGAATGGGACAAAAAATCACATATTCTTCATTCAACTAAACATATATATCATATTATATTTATACAACTCTATATTCCAACTAAAAAATAAATAAATTCTAACTATATTCCACCTCTATTAATATTATTTAAAAAAATACAGTAGTGACTACAAGCCATTTCAATGACAGGTCCCACAGCTGATCTTCAATACTATGATGTCCCACCTGAAGAATTAAGTGTGTTGGTTGAAACTTTGAAAAGTGGAAAGCCTCCTATACAGCA
This sequence comes from Lathyrus tuberosus, assembly GCA_022829125.1. Taxonomy (NCBI): domain Eukaryota; kingdom Viridiplantae; phylum Streptophyta; class Magnoliopsida; order Fabales; family Fabaceae; genus Lathyrus; species Lathyrus tuberosus. The sequence goes on along the minus strand of JALAZF010000515.1, from coordinate 551,859 downwards.
AAACGTTAGCAGCATGTAAATCCCTCTTTGGTCATCACTAAAATGAGCTTTATATATTGTTCCAAATCCTCCTTGGCCAATGACGGTGCTAAATCCCTATGTTGTTTTCTTTATCTCTCTGAAATTGAACTTTCAAAACATGGATGAAGAGCCTGTAAACAATTCAGAGTTTCCATCACGTGATGTACAAACCACCATATACTATGGATCAGAAACATCATTAGTTCCAAATAGCCACTGGTGTTATTTACCATGCAAACAAACATTTGCCAAAACCTGCACATGCACATCCCGCTGAACCAACATATGATCAGAAACGACCTCTAACCTCAAAATACTCTAAACAACAATAACTCCATCAAGATCAATAAGAAAATTATGGTTTATAAACTCACCAGCACACAAGTTTCTAAAGAGCTTGAAATATGTGTTTTTGAGTGAAGTATACTCAAAATTGTCGGGAGAATTCTTTTGGAGCAAGGTTGGAAAGCCAGAATCGGATTTGGAGGAGTGAATGAGAATCACTAATAAGAAGACTTCTAAGCTATTGGAGTTGGAAACATCAAAGAGTAAATCGAGGGAATGATTGCCACCCAGATATAATTATATAAATGCCACTTAGAGAACAGTAAATTTATAGCTCCCTGGAATCACAACCTAATGACATTTTGATGAATAAAAAGATTACCTCGCCCGCATAAGTAAGATAGCCACCCATGGCAGTAAACTCCTTTCTATATAGATGCATCCGTAAATTTATAGCTCCCTGGAATAGTAGAAAGTGTATTAACAAGTAAAACAATGACACTAAGGTAGGAAGATAAATAAGAAGTGGATTAAAAAGGCATAACCAAAGCATGTTAAGATCCTACATCAAATACATGGTATTAAGAAGAAAATAGCAATGTCATCTTTTCTATTTCAAGTACAGGTTAGTGTAACATGTGCCTTCCAGATGCTTACCTCCCTGATCTCTAATGTTGGCATATGAGGAAGAAAGTCGTTGCCGACAAAGAAGCATAGAAATACAAAATCATCCACTACTCGTTCAAAGTCAATCTCAAAATGAGGGTTGGGAATCTCCAATTCATATTGCAAATATTCAAGAAGCACCCAGGTGTTATGAAACTGTGAATACTACAAATTAGTTTAAAGTTTAAAAGAAAAAGAAAGTAGAATGAAGATTCAGATCAACATGCAGGATTTCAATCTTCCAACCTGATATTTCTTCTTGTGAATTGGTTTATCATCGGCAGGACTCCCGTCCTCAGTTTTAGTTTCTGGCTTACCGTGACAATCAGCTGCATAATGGCCAACTTGGCCACACACGTAACACTTGTCCTGTTGTCGAGGTAAAGTAATTACCTATCCATCAAGCAATTAATCATCTGATACTGTGAAAAATATTTCCAACAGATACTATCTATTGATATCAATGAGATAACAGTATCAGCTAACCAATTCACGCATTGGAAACTAACCCCCCTCACTATTGAGAAGTGAACCTCATGAGTAGCCAAGGAGAGTATAATTAAATCAGCATCCTAGTTTAAAGATCATAAAATATCATGCAAATATCAAGGAAAGGATAAAAGCACCCTAGACAGATAAAATGAAAACTTAAATTACAAAACGTACCAATCCATACAAACAATGGCGAGTATTCGGATTGAAACCAAGAACATTACGTTGTAACCGGATGTATTCCATTATTTTATGTTCTCCCTCACCAGGAACATTTGAATCAGAAAGTATAACCTTCAAATAATTAATCAGCCAATGCAGCCCATCAATAAATATTTAGAGAAACGGCATCCTGAAAGCCATATGTATAAGGGAGAAGAAAATAGATGGGATTACTCCAAAAGAAAGGAATCATCCCATCTTGAAGGGATCAAGTGGCATAAAAAATTAATAGGGTGTGGTTTCAATTATTTAGTACCTTTATATTTTTCCAAGCAGGGTTGAGGTTCAATCTAGTCTGTACATAAGACTGAAGAGCCACTGACAGAGCTGCCATAAATTTAGTACCAGGGGTAATGACATTTGAGTCTGAAGTCTCGGGCTTATCTTTGGAAGGCAAAAGTGTTCCCTCACTGATTAATTCTTTCCTCAGCCTTTCCTCTTCCGCTTCCTATAATGTTTAAAAAAAGCTCAGTAACTTCATCAGAAATAAGTAGGAGAACCTTTAAAGAATGAGCATATTAACATTCTTACAGCCTCAGCTGCATCTTTTGCAGCTCAGAAGCGCCGAGAACGTTGCTGATTCATTTTTGCTCGTGGTGCAACACCATCTGAAAATTTCAATGTAAGGAAACAGGAGACAAAAGCTGGAAGGGCAAGAATAATAAATGTAAAAAGAAAAAAAAGAAAAAAAAACATGAAGATGGACAGAGAGAATGTGTGCTATGGAACTAAGACTTTTTAAGGACACAAACTTGAAGTTTTCTAAAAAAGAATGTCTTCCTCCTTTTAAAGATTCTTGAGATAATCTGTCAATTACATTCTCCAAACCTACCATTCTTGATTGGATTGTAGAAAGGGAATCCATTATGCTAGTTGTAAAAATCTGAAAAAAGAGTTGAAGTGTGCTGAGTAAAACATATATATCACAAACTATGTGACACAAAACAAGAACCTCTTTAGAAAACACTACAAATATGTGTGAGCACGCTCGTGTGACAAAAGTTACAGTATTTAAATTTTTACTGTGATAAATCACATAAATGTTAAATACACTTTAGTGATTTTGTTATTAGTAGGTGTTTGAGAAAATCATACAAAACTTACCCTTCTAAGTGAAAGTACTTCAAGTGTTATCATGTTGTGAAGTAAACAAGGAAGATAATGATTATAGGAGGACTACATGTGTTGTGAATCAATGGTCAGATGGACCTAAATACATAACACGGTGTCCAATTAAATCAGGAAATAAGTTCCAAATCTCCATTAAATTGAAAATCTGAAAAAAGCAAGGGTTCCTCCTCAAATACTATCAGTAGAAAAGGGCTCTTGACTTAATTCTTTAAGGGTGAAGCATTCCTCTACTGATATGGAGTCCATGAAACAAAATAAAAGTAACGAATTTGAGGGAATGACTTGTGTGTTGAATCAGCATAAGATTCAAATCCAGAAAAATCTTAAAACAAAGAAACAACATGGTTGGTTGGGCTATAGCCACAGCGTCTTCTGCCAAACAACTTCTTACTCATGGTCTTAATATTGGTATCTCCATTCTTGGTTCCAAGGCTTATGTTCGCGATGTTGTTGAATTTGTCTCACGGCTAACAAAATGGTGGGAATGGGAGCTAATATCGTAGACTGTACCAAGAGAAGATGTGGTGTTGTATTCGGCGTATCCACCACTCGCTCGTCTTGTTATAGTGAAATCACCTCATCCATATCTTGCCTTGTCAGGAGCGGAAGAATTCGCGCGGTGTAAAGGTTACTTCATTACTCCTAAAAATGTTAGCATGTTGGAAACTTGCCAAGTACCACTACTAAACCGACATAAAGTAGAGTCCAAGAGAAACATTACATAGCAGCAGGCATTTATTTTCAAAATTATTGAGAACATTTCTAGTGACATATGTGAACCAACATCAAATGAGGAAGAGAGACGAGAAGTTCGAAGAGCTACACAACATTATTCATACCTTGCGATGCTCAAAGAAATCCGAACGTCGTGCATCGTCATATCCTCGCCGACACCAAACGCACACCATAATGCATCTTCACCAAAACTAACCTTCGACCATCACAATTCATATCCGCCGGCAGCAAACGTCACATCACCATAACCACCAGCTCACCCAAATTATTAATATCCTGAAAGCACAACATCAGTATCACACCATTACAAACCATGGAAACTGAAGTTAAAGCAAAATACAAGCTATGTAACACAACAACTTTAGTAATCAAAGAAACAATTGATACAAAGATGCATGGCTTAAGAGCTTGGAGTTTAAACTCTGAAGCCTTTGCTCGCGCCAATACACCACCAAGTCGTCATACTACCATCGGTTCCCATCAAGCTTTATCTTCACACCACGGCCTCGTCACCTTGAAGCCCCTACAAGACATCACGCACACATAAAATAAAAAATAAGAATCAATATCATCATCTAATTCAACAGGGAGGAGTTCACATGTACAACTCGATCACAATGGTGACTTTGATTGTACTCTCTGACTGAAGTTGATGTATGAACCTGTTACACCTCCCTGTGGACTTTCTCTTGTCGTTCGTATTCAATAAGTGGATCATGGAAGCAGATGCCCAATGTGCAGGACATTCCTCATCCTTAACCCAAAACATGTTTAGTTAGTGTGACATTGAAGGACATCATACAAAAAAAACTCTACAAAGGAATATGTTGAAAGGAAACAAGAATATGACAGTTAGCTAACATTTAAATGGTGAGGGAACAATTGGTGGACAATGCTCTTATCAGTGGAACTCAAGAAAGATTAAGTAAAACTTACCAGGCCAGACGTGATTGAAGACATTGATCAAATATAAGTCCAAAACGTCTCCGTTCAATTCAGAATCCTGTCACAAATTCAAGCAAAGTTCATTAGTGAAACAAATCACGGCCATCAAGAAGGGAGCAAACTAAGAACCATACATCAAACTATTTCCTAATTCCAAAATCCGGTGACGACGGTATCCCAGTGTAGCGAGCGATTTTGGACGTGGTTCTTAAGCGCTGGTCGCTCTCTGCAGTTTGAGCTTAAACTATAGGTCGATTCATTTTTTATCCTATTGTGAGCTGATGAAGGAAGGGAAATAGATGTCTCCAATTAACCCTGCTTTGCATACCGAGTTTAAACAGCGGTCTGTTAGGTTGCGAATGCTATCAATGTGGGGGGGCCTTTGTACTGGTTATTTGTATTTTCGCCAATACAGTTTCTTTCTTTTTATCTAGACAGAAGGTTTCTGGCTGGGAACAAGGATTAGGATGTTAGGACTGATGCTTTTTGATGTGGGATTTAGGTTTTTTGTTTAGTGTGCTCGCTAAGATTTTTCTTTCAATCTTATGCCTACGTATTCCCGTTTACCGAAACAGGGAAATCAGAGCGTTCGTAGTTCCTCCTATTCTATGGGAGGAAATTGTTGTTTTGGTGTCTTGTTCAAAGCCCAAGACGTGAAGCTAAAGGTAGTTTGTATCTTGTTCAAAGCCCAAGATGTGAAGCTAAAAGTCCTGACTTTAGAGAGAATTTGTTATCTCTAAAGAGGGGGGGGGGGGTTGTATGTCGCAACTGTTTTATAAAGGAGAATTACTTTAACCGAGATATGTGAATCCGGCAATGCCATAATTTCCTTTTTAGGGGATTTTAACCTGAAGGAGAAGACTTTAACTCAGTGTAGAGCAATACCATCTTTCCTTAGGACTTTCTTATGCTAAAAGAGGGACAGTGGCATGGATGTAGACGATCTAGAGGCTTGCCGCTTACAACGATTAGATGGAAGGGGAAGGAGTTGTTGATGTTTGTGACTGTGAACGAGGCACATCTTTGATGCTAAAAGGTTGATTGGATCAACCAGTGGTTTTCTTATACAAAGCCTAAGAGGAGGCTGATATGTGTCTCGTACAAAGCCCGAGAGAGAGAGGCTAAAAGGTTTTGACTCAACGAGGGAATCTTTTGGTATCTCGTATGAAGCCCGAGATGGAGGCAGAAATTCGTTTGGCTCAGGAAGAACCCTTTTGTATCTCGTATAAAGCCCGAGATGGAGGCGAAAGGGTGATTGACTCAACGAGGGAGTCCCTTATGTGTCTCGTATAAAGCCCGAGAGAGAGGCTAAACGTTGTTTGACTCCGCTGGGGAGGATCATTATACAAAGCCCAAGAGGGAGGCTATGGTTACTGTTTCAGTTGAGTGACAGGTCCAGTATACTGATTTTAAAGAGAAAATCAGTTCTTATATGAGTAACACTGTACTCATGGATTTGATTCAAGGATCCGGGTTATTCCTGTTCTTTAAGGAAGCGGGAAATCCCAAGGGTATTGAGACTGTCCGAGTCTGCGGGTTTCCTTCCTATTTAACGAAGGGGTCACTTGAGAATGTCTTGGAGACTCAAGGGTCTTAGACTGTCCAAGTTTAGAGTGTCATCTTTTGTACTATGCTTTGAGAAACAGTAGTAGACTCTATGAAAGGACTTTTCTATGAAGATGACTAAGTTCTGTTCCTATACCTCTAGGAGGTCATCGGGACAATTTGTACGAAGCCCAAGAGGAGGCTGGAAACTTTTAAGAAGCCGATCGGTCCTTGTACTAAGCCCAAGAGGAGGCTATCATTCCCGGAGGAAGAGATCATTATACGAAGCCTAAGAGGAGGCTGTGAATACTTCTAAGAAGCCGTAGGGTCCTTGTACTAAGCCCAAGAGGAGGCGGGGTTACTTTTAGGAAGCCTGTGGGTCCTTGTACGATGCCCAAGAGGAGGCCGATGCTTTTAGGAAGCCGATGGGTCCCCAAACCCCGAGAAATTCAAGGCAAGCTATTCACGAGGAATAGATCAAGTCAGGAAAGTTCGAGAATTTGGAAGAAACTCAAAGATACCATTCACGGAGAATACATTCATCTCTGGGAATAGAGTTTCTTGACAATTCCTAATGAGGACAGCTGAAGAGAAGACTGTATCTGGTGATCCTATTGGGGATCTAGTTGTATATTTCTACGAACAAACGAAACGGCGTCACCTAGTTCTAGACGTAGTTGCCGGGGAAACTCGAAATATCTATACTATTATTACACAGTTTATATGAGTTTATGAAAGAAGACTTACAGTGAAACAGCCCCACAATACAGTTATATGTATACGAAAGCAGTAAATGAAAGCAATAACCACTTACTCGGTTGTAGAGCTTCCATGCTGTTTGGTTAGTTGTTCAACAAAGATAGATTGAAAACAACAGTATATTCAAAATCAAAGGAGAAAGTGCTTTGAAAAAGAAAGATTTGGGGCTTACAGCTCAAGGAGAGACCCAGGGTTTTATCAGTGAGCACACTGTTTGAATTTGTACAGAGGGACTTATACAAGTGACTGAGGCCCAAAATATTTTTCTGTACAAAGGGATGGGTCTTACACTCTTTCACGAGGCCCAAATGTCTTAAAGAAAAAGAGTGGGGCTTATAACACGAGGGTAGGCCCAGATGATTTTTCTGTTTAAAATGGCGATCGCGCCGAGGTTTTCTTTTAACGCAGAGGGACTTACACAATAAGTGAGGCCCAAAATGTTTTGGTTAAAAGGGGATTGGGTCTTACACTCTATTAGAGGTCCAAAAGTTTTGAATGGGTCTTATAGCTCGAGGAGAGGCCCAAAAGGTTATTTTTCAAAAGGCGACGATCGCGCCATTTGTTTTTGACGGTATTGGGACTTATACAATACACTGAGGCCCAAAAATGGTTTGGTAAAAAAAAAGGATTGGGTCTTACACTCTATTAGAGGCCCAAAGTGTTTTGAAAATGATTTATGAGGGTTGAATTAATCCAAAAACCCTAATTTGTTTTCAAAAATGTATTTAATTGAATAAAAATTCAATTAAAATGATCAAAATTGTTTAACATATGGAAAACAAATTGTGATCTTGGATTAATGCTTCAAAAATTAAGTATTGACCTACAAAATAATTAGAAAGCATTAAAAGTTGCAAAATCAATGTGGAAAAAATATTTAAAATGTCAAAAACAATTAAAATATTAATTCTTTGCAAAAATATCAATTATATGAAATAAATAATATTTTTGGGATTTTTTGGGAAAATAAAATATTTTAACATTTTTGTGAATTATTAAAAAAAAGAATCAACTCAAAATCATTAAAACTCAGAGAGAAATTAATTTTTGAATCAATTAAAGAAAAATCACAAAATTCAAATATTTGAAAATTCAAAAAAGGCGCCAAGAACAGCTGAAGAACACGCGCGTGTTCTGGGTTTGGCTGATTTGCATTTTCCATCCAATCTCCCTGAATACTTGATTATAACATGCAATCCACATATCATTATGCTCGTCTCAACCTCACGATCATGTCTATGTCCATTAATTTCATTTAAATTAAACATATAACAAGAAATCATGAAAAATCCTCAAGAACCCTAATTTCTGCATGAAGGCTAGGATTTTTGATACACGATTCAAACAATGCAATTAATTGAGGGAAAACATTCCATGCATGATTATGAACATATGGCCAAATTATTGTGCGAGGAAATATGCATAGATTGAGAGATGACCAAGTGTATGCTTACCTCTAGGCCGTGACAGCAAGTTCAATGTGATTTTTGATTTGGAGGTGTTACAGATGAGTGGTGATGATCTGAACAGCTTCCTTACACCCTATGGAGTGTGTTTGAATGACTGGACTTGATTGAAAATGGCTGGAACGATTTGTGGTACCTCAGCTGCAACTTGATTGAAAGTTTGAGCAACCAGCTGGTGATTTTGTGAAATCTGTGTTCTAGATGTTATGTGGGTGTTTGGATCACTTCTATATGATGTATGTGAGGTGTGTGAGTGATTGGTTTGATTGGAAAAGCTCTCAAACTCAAAACCCGATAGCTACCTTGCTAAGAAAGGCATTTTTGCCAAGAGAAAGAGATTTTGAGGAAAGCATCTGTTAGATGACTTTGGTGTACTCAAACTGATCACAATTGAGCTCTATTTATAGTAGAGCAAGTTTGTTTTGCAAGGAATAGTGAATGGCAACTGGCAAATAGGTTTGGCCAATGTTGGCAAATGAAAATCCAAGTCTCCTCTAGCCATTGACTAGAGGTTAGGGCACAGAGCTTTGGTTCCCTTGGTCTTGGATAAGTCTTGACGGATTTCAGATGAGAATGGCTCAGTCCATGCCACCTTGATGCTTCCATTGAATGCTTCAATCCAAATTTGGAGTCTTATCCCTATTTTGGCCATTCTAGGTTCAACATGCTATTTCTTGTTCCATGGACTTTGGAGGCTTGGCTCAGTGATTATCCCCTTTAGATTCAATCCTCGGATGTGTCCAAGTAGATAGGAGCATTTGAATTTGGCTGATTTTGGCAAATCGAGCAAAATTGCAAATTCTGCCTTGCCCTTGACAGATTTCAGCAAGGCAACTTGCCAATGTCATATCTCATGGTGTAAGTTGAATTTGGTAATGTTCTTGACCATTTTGGAAAGCCCTTACATGATACAACAACTGTTTGAACATGTTTAGTTTTGATCTCTTTTGAATCCAAGTGAAAAATCCCCCTACATTGGGCAAAAAGTGAAGGCAGATTCTGACTTAGTGAAAATTTCACTAAGTGTTGGAAAAAGTGACATTTTCATTTTTCAGCCATTTTGATCACTCCATAACTCCAAATCCTTAATGAATTGGACTTAGGTCTAGTTGAAGTTTTTGTAGAGGGTAATGAGGGCTACAAATCCATCTTTGGATGAAAAAAAATGGCTTTGTGGTTTAGGAGTTATGATCCTTCAAAGTTGGTGCCCTTGTCACTTTATTTTTAACTTAGAAAATTTTCTAAGTTTTTATGGTTACCCCTTTTACAAGTTATCCAACTTTTCTTGATTTTTCTTGATGAATGATGATTCAAATCATACATTAACATCATTTTAAGGTTAAAAAACCATTTTGGTGAAAACTCTCAAAAAGTCAAAGTTGACTTTTGTGCACAATTGACTTTTTATCAGATGAATTCCAAACTGTGCAATTCTTCAGGAAATCATGCCCTTGACCTAAATCAAACTTGATGGACATGTTCCATGGGTTTCATAGGGTATATTAAATCATGTCTTAGGGTTTGGGAGCATGTCCTGGTCAAAAGTCAAAGTTACAGTTGACTTTCCTCGTGAAACCCTAATTGTGGTGCAGATGAAATTGGAACTTGTTGCTCAAGCTTCTTGGATTAATCCATTATTCCAAATGGATCAATATAGTTCATTAGAGACCCTCAAACCCTCTCTTGAGGTCTTGGTTCATGATTTGTCCCAAAAGTCAACTTAGGGGTGAATTAGGTCAAGAAACCCTAATTCCTGATTTTTGATGAGTGCAACCCCTGAGGCAAAATTGACTTGATGAATGGGTCCATGAGGTTCCATGGAGTACATTAGGTTGTGTTTTGGATCATTGGCTCATGCCCAGATGAAAAATTTCCATCTGGAGGCCCTGGTCGACCAAAACCCTAATTTGGTGACACTGTCGATCTTGAGGCCTGATCCACCTAGAAGGGAGCATCCTTGTGCTTAATCCTTGGAGTGGGAGTCCTTTTGATCCTTTGTGGATGCTTGAGAGGTTAGAAAAGTTGAAGATCATGTCATTCCTTGATTGATCCTTTGTCTAAGCACTCAGAGATGGCTTGAAACCCTAGTTTTGATTGTAGTGAATGCTCACCCATCTTTGGGGAGACTGATGAAGTATGATGGTTCTTCCATATTTTGATGATGATTTTCACAATGATGGGAAATCTTAGTGGTCAAAATTTGGGGTATGACACCCAGCTATGCTATCACCAATTCAAGAACGTTCAAATGTGCCAAGTTCATAACATGAGAATCATAACAATTTGAATCTAAGGATTCAAACTTTGAATTTACGATCCATAGGAATTCACATATTAGGGATTTAGAAGGAACCTGTTAAGATACCAAGGCGCGATGGTGGCAGTTTCTTTGATGACGGAGAAATCTGAGAGAGATACCAAGGCGCGGTGGTGGTGGTTACATAAAAGCAGTACATGAAGCCCTTTTCTCCAATATACGTGTGCGTTTGGGATAATTAGGGCTGTTGTTCAAAGTTGTAGTCTTCTATTGTCAAAATAATAAAATAAACGTTGCAGTCTTTTCAGTTTCCAATTTGGCGGTCGTCACCTAAGCATTGAAAATTGATGAGTTGTGCTCATTCTTTAGGGCGGTTGTTAATCCGTCGCAAACTAGTATTTAGGACAGTCGTTAACAAAACTGTCGTAAATGTTTATGAGTGTTTAAAAAAAACAACAACGGTTGGCCAAAACCGTTGCGACACCCGTCGTAATTTACGAATAGGGGCGGTTCTCATGGAACCGTCGCGACTTATGTGTCGCAAAATCCATTTTTCTTGTAGTGGTCATACACCAATGTAACCCGACAAGTGGTGGTCCAATTTATCAAAAACAATCTCATCTACCATTGTGGTGTTCCAAGCCAGATCATTACTGATAATAGATCAAACTTGAACAATAAGATGATGAAAGAGTTGTGCGTTGAGTTCGAGTTCAAGATCGAACACCATAACTCATCCCCCTACCGACCAAAGATGAATGGAGCGGTAGAAGCGGCTAACAAGAACATAAATAAGATTGTTCAAAAGATGGTTGTAACCTACAAGGACTGGCACGAGATGCTGCCCTTTTCTCTTCACAGTTATCGCACATCTGTCCGCACTTCAACAAGGGCAACCCCTTTCTCTCTAGTATATGGTGTAGCGTGCGATTTTTGTCGGTGACGCGACCACCTTATCGCCATGGGTTTCTCCTCACCGCAATGGTAGGAGTGGGGTGCTACTTTCTGATTTCTTATTTATCCCGTGAAGCTGGAAGGGAAAGGGAAGCTATCTAAAACTAACCTTGCACGCGAATGTTTTACTGAACAAACGCTTAAAGAGATTCGGGGAGTTCGGGGTCAGGTTATACAATGGGGAGTTGTCAATTACCCATCCTATATGTGGTTATCCACCAGTTGTTAGCATTAGGTTCTACTTTGTACTTGATGGTGTTTATCTGTAAATGGGAAAGTTTGGGAAGGTTGAGAGAGAGAGAGAGAGTTTAAGTTTTTGATGAGGTACTGGACCTCAGTTTTGATCAGTGTGCAGGTACTGGACCTAGAGTGTTTGATTAGTATGCAAAGGTACTGGACCTAGAGTTTTTGATTGGTATGCTCACTAAGATTTCGCAATCTTATGCCTACGTATTCCCGTTTAAAGAAACAGGGAAATCAGAGCAATCGTAGTTCCTCCTATTCTATGGGAGGAAATTTGTTTTGGTATCTTATTCAAAGCCCAAGATTGAAGCTAAAAGGTTCATTTGTTTCTTGTTCAAGGCCCAAGATTAAAGCTGAAAGGTTTGACTGAGAGTGAACTTGTCATCTCTAAAGGGAGACATCTCGTTTGTTTATCACAACTATTGGGTGACTGTTTATAAAGGAGGGTTACTTTAACTGGGATATGAGAATCCAGCAATGCCATAATTTCCTTTATAGGGGATTTATCCTGAAGGAGAAAACTTTAACTCAGTGTTGAGCAATGCCATTTTTCCTTAGGAATCTTTCATGCTAAGAGAGGGACAATGGCTTGGATGTAAATAATCCAGAGGCTTACCGCTTACAGCAATTAGATGAAAGAGGAAGTTTTCCAGGATAAGAGATGGACGACAGCTTGGATATTTGAATCAACAAGTGTGCCACTTACAGCAGTTATCTGAAATTAGGGTTTGTTTTGAATGTCTGTTTTAATGTGTGATATCACGGAGAAATGACTTCCTGCAGAGAGATTTTGATTTCCTTTGAGGGGGATGTTGATTTTTGTGTGCCTTGATCAAAGCCCAAGGTTGAAGCTAAGAGATTGATTGACTCCACTGGGGAAGTCCTTATACAAAGCCTAAGAGGAGGCTGGAAAAGACTGACTCAACAAGAGAGTGTTTATCTGTCTTGTACAAAACCTAAGATTGAGGGTAAAAAGAGACTGAATTTTTGGGGGATATCATTATACAAATCCTAACAGGAGGCAAAAAGTTGACTTTTTCGTGGAAATATTTTGTCTGTCTTGTACAAAGCCCAAGATTGAGGCTAAAAGGGGAAACTGACTCTGTTGGTGAGAGGTTTTATCTGTCTTGTACAAAGCCCAAGATTGTGGCAAAAAGAAGATTGACACTGATGGAGAGATTTACATGGTGTCTTGTACAAAGCCCAAGATTGAGGCTGAAATGAGACTGACTCAACAAAAGAGTGTTTTATTTGGTGTCTTGTACAAAACCCAAGATTGAGGCTGAAAAAGAAACTGACTCTGTGGGAAAGAAATCTTTATCTGTCTTGTACAAAGCCCAAGATTGAGGCTAGAAAGGTAGTTGACTGACTCAGCTGAGGTTTTTTAGGTGTCTTGTACAAAGCCCAAGATTGAGGCTGACCTTATCGGGGAAAATCATTATACAAAGCCTAAGAGGAGGCTGAAAAGAACGTTAATTCTGCTTAGGGATATTATTTCTCAAAGCCTAAGAGAAGGCTGGGAAAAATTGACTCCGTTGAGGAAGATATTTATCCAGAGCTTAAGAGAAGGTTATGAAGATTTTGACATTGTGGAGAAAGTTTATATATGTCTTGTACAAAGCCCAAGATTGAGGCTAAAAGGATGACTCAACAAGAGAGTGTTTTTGTACCATTTGACTCAACAAGAGAGTATGGAGAGGTGATTGACTCAACAAGAGAGTACTTTGAAAGGTGATTGAATCAACAAGAGAGTCCTTTTGAAGCTAACTCAGCTGGGGAAAATCATTATACAAAGCCTAAGAGGAGGCTGAAAAAAGGTCGACTCAACAAGAGAGTGCCTTAAGGAAGAACATAGACTCAACAAAAAAGGGTATTGTTGGGACTAATTCTGCTGAGGAAAATCATTATACAAAGCCTAAGAGGAGGCTGGCTTTTGCTGAGGATTATTGAAATCTAGAGGCAGGTCCAAAATCGGGAATCAAATCTTACTGAGGGTTACAGAAAAGTTGAGGTATCAGATGCCTTGAGGTTTTGATTTGGGATAGTGTTATACTGATGATAAGCTGACCCTGGCTGGGGAAAGTTTAAAGTGAGAGTTTTAACTCTACTGGATATTTGTTAAATGACCAGGGTTTTTCCTGGGTTTGTAGGGAACTTGAGAATGTCTTTGAGATCCAAGAGGGGATTAGATTGTCCAAGTCTACTGGTATGGAAGAGTTTATCTTTGTATGATGCCCAAGAGGAGGCAAGTGCTTTAAGGGATGAGAATCAACCCTAAATTGTCCAAGGTTTTGAATCTTTATAAAGACTGCTCTAACAAAGGATGACTAAGTTCTGTCCTATACCTTTAAGAGGTCTTCAGGGTCCTTGTATTGAGCCCAAGAGAAGGCATGAGAAATTCTAAGAAGCCGGAGGGTCCTTGTACAAAGCCCAAGAGGAGGCGGGGATGCTTTTAGGAAGCCTGTGGGTCCAAACTTAAGAAGAGTTAAAGAAAAGTTTCACCGGGAATAATCTTTTCTTTAGTGAACAGTTCTAGGGTTTGAAGAAATTCAAGAGAGGTTTCACCAGGAATTAATCCTCTCAGGGGAAATGAACTTCTTTGATAATTTTTCTAATAGTGAAAGTCTGAGAAAAGTTTCACCGGGAATAATGCCTTTCTCTTTGTTCCACATTGTTTAAGCCCAAGAGAAGGCAAGACTGTATTTGGAATTTCTATGGGGAGCTAGTTTTGACTGTATTGAAAGAGTGACCAACTGGCTTTACCTAGTTCTAAACCTAGTTGCCGGGGAAAACTCTAAGCAGATATACAAGTATATATACAATTGTTATATGACAAGTATTTAAAAGGATATGAAAGAAGGACTTACAGGTGATCAAGCTTCCAGCAATACAGTTATATATATATTTGTAAGTATGTAAATGAAAGCTGATAAAAACTTACAGGCGAGCAAGCTTCCATTGTAACAGCTGTATGGTTAGTTGTTCAAGAAATTTAAGAAAGCTTTGATAACAACTATGAGTTTGAACCTAAATCAAAAGGGAAGTTGTTTTTTTGAAAAGATTGGGGTTTATACTCAAGGAGAGGCCCAGATGAAAAAGCAGTAATCGTACCGTTGTTTGGTAAACTGTACTGGGGCTTATACAATGACTGAGGCCCAAAATTATTTATGTATAAATGGGGTTGGTTCTTACACTCTATTAGAGGCCCAAAGTGTATTTAGAAAAGAAAGTTGGGACTTACAACACAAGGGGAGGCCAAAATGGTTTTCGTTTAAAAGGCGACGACCACGCCGAGATTTTAAAATCGCAGTGGGACTTATACAATGACTGAGGCCCAAAATGGTTTATTTACAAAGGGGTGGGACTTACATTCTATCAAGAGGACCAAAAATGCTTGAAAAGATTTGTTAGGGGGATAGTGATCAAAACCCTAATTTTTGGTATTAAAATGTATTTTAATTGAATAAAAATTCAATTAAAATAATCAAACATGTAAAAAAAAGTTATGATCTTGGATTTATATTTGGAAAATCATGTTTCATTCATAGGATGATTTAAAAATCATTTGATTTTTGCAAAACCAAGAGAAAGAAATATTTTTAATGTTTAAAAACAAATAAAAACATAATTCTTTACAAAAATATCAAATATATGAAATAAATAATATTTTTGTAAAATTTTCATGAAATAAAATATTTTAATATTTTTTTGAATTTTCAAAAAAGAATCAATAAAAAATAATTAAAATTGAGAGAGAAATTAATTTTTGAATTAATTAACAAAAACATGAAAATATTGAAAAAAATAGCAAAAATGAGAAAGTAGTAAAAAAGGTATGGGTGGGGTTTGAACCCACGACCTCATACACAAACACACATGCGCGCTACCACTGGGGTGGTGATACATCCGTGTATCAAAACCACCCCATGTGCATATATGGGGTGCCTTGTTTTCAGGCCTTGCCAAGGCAAGGCAAGACAAGTTTTGGCAATTAACGTGAAGCCTCTAACTTTCTCACTTCTCCATGGATTTAGACAAAATTTAGGTGCATCTGACCTAGAATTTCATGAGGAATCCAATGGTGCTTTTGGAATTTTCAGAAAGTGTCCCTATTTTAAAACCCGATAGTGGTTTCAAAATAGGCCTTGATTTGCATGTTCAATGCTATCTCACTACTCAGTCAACAATAGCAGGGAAAATTGGTTCAAACACAACATATACAACATGCATGAGATGTTTATGATCAGTGGACTTCAAAGCAATGCATAATTCAAAGAGTTTAAGTTGTGATGCACTTACCTCTTGGAGCTTCTTGTGCTAACTGTCAAGATCCTTGTGCCAGAAGTAATCTAATGCTTTGAACACTCTTGATTGATCCCTTATAAGCTTTTAGGATGATCAAAACTAGTTGGAATCCTCAGGAACAAGTTTTAGCTCTTTATTGCAAAAGGGGCAAAAGTGACCAATATGGAAACTCTCTCAAATGGTGTTCCAGATGAGGGGAACCAATTGGGGGCAGTTTGAGGATGATATTTAGAGTGTGTTTGAGGCCTTGTTTGGTGTTGGAAGTAACTGAATCAAGGAATGGCTTGGAAAATGCAGAAAAGTCCAATTTTGAGGTTTTGGAAGTAGATTTTCTGATTTTGGTGTTTCAGGTCACAAGTGAGTGTTTGAACAGCTTAGATATAACATATTGGATGTGTTTGGATCATGAGTTATGGTGGAATTGCTCTCTAACTCAAAAACTCAGAGATGACTTGCAAAAGAAGGCATTTTGGCCTAAAGAGAGAGATTTTGAGGAAAACATCAGTTGTAGTGCTTTGGTGTACTCAAACTGATCACAATTGAGCTCTATTTATAGTGTGTCAAGTTTGTTTTGGCATCAAAAGTGAATGGCAGCTGCAACAGGCCTTTGGCCAATGTTGATCCATGGGAATCTTAAGTCTCCTCTAGCCATTGACTAGAGCTTATTCTTGACTCATTCAATTAGGAATGTGTCAGTCCATGCCACCTTGGTGCATCTATTGAATGCTTGGAAACAAAATTGGAGTCTTGGCACCTTTTTAGCCTTTTTAGGTTTGTTATGGCTATGTATAGATTCTTCGACTTTGGAGGCTTGGGGATCAGATCATCCTCCTTTTGTTTTATCCTCTGATGTGTCCAAATGGATGACAAGGCTTGGAGTTGTCCAAATTTGTCAAATCGAGCAAAACACCAAATTCTGCCTTGCTTAGGACAGTTGGAAATGGTGATTTTGAGGGGATCATATCTCCCTGCTCAGGTTGAGTTATGGGAGGCTCTTGTGCTTTTCAGAAAGCCCTCATATGATACAAAATATGTGTGATCAAAGTTTGTTTTGAAACTATTTGGATCCAACTGAAAAATCTTCATGAACATTGATGTTTAAGGCTGGTAACTTAGGCAGATTTTCACTAAGTGTAGGAAAAAATGCCATTTTCATGTTTTTGTGATTTTGATCAATCCATAACTCAAAATCCATGAAGAATTGGAGTCCGAGGTAGTTGAAGCTTTTGTAGAGTGTAGCAATACCTACAAATCCAGCTTTGGATCACCCAAAATGGTTGCTTGGATCAGAAGTTATGGTCCTTGGAAGTTGGTACCAAAACCACTTTTGTTCCATAACTTAGAAAAATTTTGGTTTCTTATGGTTACCCCTTTTGCAAGAAACCTCACTTTTCTTGATTTTTCTTAATTAATGATGATCAATACCATACATTAACATTATTTTTGACTTAGGGGAACCATATTTGTGAAAAATTCCAAAAAGTCAAACTTTATTTTGGGCACAGTTGACTTTTTATCGAATGAAATCCAAACTGTACGATCCATTGTGAAATCAAGTCCTTGACCTAAATCAAACCTAATGGATGGATTCCATAGGTGTTATATGGTGTATTGAATCATGTTCCAAGGTTTGGGAACATGTCTTGGTCAAAATTCAAAGGTACAGTTGACTTTTTCCTCAAAACCCTAATTGTGGTCCTGGTGAAATTGAAACTTGTGAGCCAAGCTTCTTGAGCCAATCCATTGTTGCAAATGGATCAATGTGGTGTATTGGAGGCCTTCAAATCATGTCTTAAGGTCTTGGCTCATGCTTTGTCCCAAAAGTTAACTTAGGGGTGAATTAGGTCAAGAAACCCTAATTCCTGATTTTTTTTATGAATGCATCCCCTGAGGCTAAATTGACTTGATGATTGGGTCCATGAGGTCCCTTGGAGCATTTTGGATCATGTTTTGAAGTATTGGCTCATGCCCAGATGAAAGATTCCATCTGGAGGCCCTGGTCGACCAAAACCCTAATTTGGTGACACTGTCGATCATGAGACTTGATCCACTTGGAGTGTTGCAACTTTGTGCTTGATTCTTGATGTGGGAGTCCTCTTGATCCTTTATAGGTGTTTAAGAGGTTAGACAAGTTGAAGATAATGTCATTTCTTGATTGATCCTTTGTGCTCTGAGAGGGCTTGAAACCCTAATTCTTGGTTGTAGTGAAAGCTCAACAATCCTTGAGGAGATTGATGAGGCCTGAAGGTACATCCATATTATGGTTATGATTTGTACAATGATGGGTAATCTTGGTGATCAAAATTTTGGGTATGACAGATGCCCCTATTTAATTTTCTTGGACCCGAAGGTGTGAATGGCGAAGGTATTCGGGCATTCGGGGTGCAAGAGGATTAAATATCGTAATACCCGCAATTTTGACAGTGGTTATGAATGGTAGTTTGCTTATCTATCTTATTTTGCTAAGCAATGACACTTAGAAATGGGTAAAACTTCCCCCTCGGTCCTGGTCTACAGCCACGGAACTCGTCTAAATTTTCTGAAATAAACTTCCCCTCGATCCTGGTCTTTGGCCATGGAACTGGTCTCAGTTTCTGATATAAACTTCCCCTCGATCCGGGTCTTCAGCCACAGAATTGGTCTTAGTTTCTTTTGTCAATAAACTTCCCCTCGATCCTGGTCTTCAGCCAAGGAACTGGTCTCAGTTTCTTTTGAAATAGACTTCCCCTCAATCCTGGTCTTCAGCCAAGGAACTGGTCTCAGTTTTTTTGACAAGGGACGCTATGTGTAGAGGTTTTCATCAAACTTCTCACCGAATTTTCCTGGGGAGATGCCATTTGACGGAGTTGTAGAGGTGTACAAACTTCTTTGTTGGAGATGCCATTTGTTGACTCTACTGGGGAAAAATGGGTCTTTTTAAAGACTGCTTTCTGCTTGGGGATACTACATCATACATTTCTTCGAGATCTTCTCGGAGAAATTCCATGTGATGCAATCCAATTTTGAGGTGCTGATGACTTCATTAACATTGACTTTCTGAAGGAAAAAAAACCAATGTGTTGCTGAGAGTCTTTAGTTGCGAGGCTTTCTCTGGGGATTTTCCTTAATCCGGGAAAGCGAAGATATCATCTTCAATGGTGAAGAGTGACGTTTGTCGAATGTCTTCTTGCCTTTCAGATGTTCAAGTTATCAAAGTGGTCGAGGACCATCTCCAATCCAGAAATAAACTAGGGGAGAGAGATTGTTCAGACAAAACATTTCCTGACGAGGAAAGAACTGACAACTCGATTGATTAAGAGGACTTTACCACTTGGGGGTAGGACTGACCAGAGTGATAGTGATGCAATATGATTATGAATGTGAATCAATAATGCATGATGTATGTATGTTTATGCTGACAATACTGACGTAACATATAGACTAATAGATGAACACGACTGGATACTCGGCCACGGCGGGGGATGAAAAGTATCACTGGTTCAAGATAGCAATCCTGCCTTGCTTAGGAGAGGTAGTCCCTGTGGGGAGGAAGATTTGTTCAATCGGTCTTAAGAGGTATGAACTCTGCTGGGGATATCAGACGGGGTATTCGCATCTGATACAGTTAATCCTTCATTCAGGCGTACTGGTTTAAAAATAGTACTTTGATTTTGCACTTTGAGGTTCAACCACCTTCGGAGAAGCGATCGATGTTCTTTCGATGTTCAGCAGTCAAAAGAATTGCCATCTTTATTTAAAAAGCATCAAAGTTTTTACATTTAAATTCATTTTTGTATTATTTCAAGAATCGTTGATCATGTTAAAAATGTCATTCTGTAAAGCGAAAACAAATAAGAATTGCAAACAAAAGCACTAGGGCTCAAATTTTATTGATAGGATGGAAATCAGCCAAGCACGTGATTCCATAGAACATTTACAAAGTTTAGAAAATGGTAATTTAACAGAGAAGGGCTACATTGAAACATAACGACCGCGATCCTTCTACCAACTTTGAATTCTGGACATCCTGAGCTTCTGGCGAAGATGACCTTGACTGGAGTTTTCCTGATGGATGGCATTACTGCTGGGGATTTAACCTTGTCGAAGCTAGTACTTGCCATTAATCCCTAAGTTTTGCCTGGATTGTACTTTGAGATTTCCAATCCATCGGGATGATTTTTTTGCTTATGTCTCTAATTTTTGCCTGGATCACCCTTTCGGGTTTTCAATCCACCGAGACGTTTTTTTTTATTTAGGCGAAGTATTTGTTGACTACGTCAACATTCATGGGGTAGGCAAATTCCTCTCCATCTATGGTTGCGAGTCTCAAGGCACCGCCTGAGAAGGCTTTCTTGACCATATAGGGGCCATTGTAATTCGGAGTCCATTTGCCCCGGGAATCAGTAAGGAATGATTGTATCTTCTTGAGCACAAGGTCTCCTTTTTTGAAGATGCGAGGTCGGACCTTTTTGTCAAACGCTTTCTTCATTCTTTGCTGATACAACAGACCATGGCATAGAGCCGTTATTCGCTTTTCTTCGATTATGTTCAGTTCATCTTGTCGACTTTGACACCATTCAGCTTCTATTAGCTTAGCTTCCATCAATACCTAGATTGATGGGATCTCTACTTCTATGGGAAGCACTGCTTCCATGCCATATACTAGAGAGAAATGGGTTGCCCCTGTTGAAGTACGGACAGATGTGCGATAACCGTGAAGAGCAAAGGGTAGCATCTCGTGCCAATCTTTGTAGGTTACAACCATCTTTTAAATGATCTTCTTGATATTTTTATTAGCCGCTTCTACCGCTTCGTTCATCTTAGGTCGGTAGGGAGATGAGTTATGGTGTTCGATCTTGAACTCAGCGCACAACTCTTTCATCATCTTGTTGTTCAAGTTAGATCCATTATCAATAATGATCTGGCCTGGAACACCATGACGGCAAATGAGATTGTTTTTGATAAATCGGACAACCACTTGTCGGGTTACATTGGTGTATGATGCTGCTTCGACCCACTTGGTGAAGTAATCAATAGCTACCAGGATGAACCGATGTCCGTTTGAAGCCTTTGGTTCGATCATGCCAATCATGTTGATTCCCCATATGGAAAAAGGCCATGGGGAAGAGGGAAATTTGAGATATGTTGGCGGTACATGGATTTTGTCTGAGTATATCTGACACTTGTGACACTTCCTCATGTACTTGTAGCAATCGGATTCCATGGTCAACCAATAGTATCCTACTCTCAAAATTTTTCTCGCCATTGTGTGTCCATTGGCATGAGTGCCAAAGGATCCTTCGTGAATTTCTTTCCTCAGCGTGTTCGCTTCTGGTCTGTCTACGCATCAGAGCAAGACCATGTCAAAGTTTCTCTTATAGAGTGTATCACCGCTCAGGAAGAAGTTGTCTGCCAGCCTTCTGACTGTTTTCATGTCTTTTCTGGATGCCCTAGATGGGTACTCTTGTTTCTGAAGGAAGCATTTGATATCGTGATACCAAGGTTTGTCATCTATGACTACGTCAATTGCGAAGATGTAAGCGGGCCATTCTAGGCATGTTATGTCGATCTTAGGTATGTCGTTCCATTGACCTACACTAATCATGGAGGAGAGAGTGGCCAGTGCATCAGCCATGTGATTCTCTTCACGGGGGATATGATGAAACTCGATTCTGTCGAAGAATGGTAACAACCTTCTCACGTAGTCTTTGTAAGGAATCAGTCCTGATTGGTATGTGTTCCAATCTCCTTTGATCTGATTGATAACCCGGGCTGAGTCTCCATACACATCCAAGTTCTTTATCCTTAAGTTAATTTCTTCTTCGAGACCCATGATACAAGCTTCGTATTCGGCCTTGTTGTTTGTACACTTGAATGTCAATCTGGCAGTGAAAGGAATGTGGGTACCCTGAGGTGTTATGATGATTGCCCCAATTCCGTTTCCATAATGGTTGACAGCTCCGTCAAAGATTAGTCCCCATTGGGAACCTGGTTCTGGCCCTTCACTGGGTAGCGGTTCATCGCAATCTTTCATTTTCAGATACAAGACATCTTCGTTTGGGAAGTCAAATCTGACTGATTCTTGATCGTCAATCGATTGATGAGCCAAATGATTGGCTAAAATACTTTCTTTGACGGCTTTCTGATCATGGTTCTCGATGTCGTATTCTGATAACAACATCTGCCACCGGGCAATCCTTCCCGTGAGAGCAGGTTTTTCAAAGACATACTTGATTGGATCCATTTCAGAGATTAACCAAGTAGTGTGACAAATCATGTACTGGCGAAGACGATTGGCTGTCCAAGCTAGAGTACATCAAGTTTTCTCAAGCATAGTATACCGAGTTTCAGAGTCGGTAAACTTCTTGCTCAGATAGTAGATGGCAGACTCTTTTCTTTTTGCTTCGTCTTATTGGCCAAGTACACAACCCATGGAGTCTTCCAAGAGTGTTAGGTAGATGATCAATGGTCTTTCTTCCACTGGAGGTGATAGAATCGGTGCATTCAACATATACTCTTTGATACTGTCGAAGGCTTTTTGGCAGTCTTCTGTCCATACGCAGCCCTGTTTATTTTTAGTAATTTGAAGATTGGCGCGCATGTCGCGCTCATGAGGAATATAAATCTGGAAATGTAATTCAAACGTCCCAGAAATCCTCTGACTTGTTTCTCAGTATTTGGAGAAGGCATTTATTGAATGGCCTTGACTTTGTTAGGATCAACCTCAATTCCTTTATGGCTGACGATGAACCCTAAAAGTTTTCCTGAGCGGACACTGAACGTGTACTTGTTAGGATTCAAGTGGAGTTTGTATTTTCTCAGATGCTCGAATAACTTTGACAGGTGGGTTACATGCTCCTCTTCTATTTTAGATTTGGTAATCATGTCATCGACATACACTTCAATTTCTTTGTGTATCATGTCGTGAAACAGAGTTGTCATGGCCCTTTAATAGGTTGCCCCGGCGTTCTTCAGACCGAACGGCATTACCTTGTAGCAAAAGGTGCCCCATAGGGTGATGAATAAAGTTTTCTCCATGTCTTTCGGCGCCATTTTGATTTGATTATAGCCCGAGAATCCATCCATGAAGGAGAAAACTTTGAACTTTGATGTACTATCTACCAGCATGTCTATATGCGGTAAGGGAAAGTCATCCTTTGGATTGGCTTTGTTCAGATCCCTGTAGTCTACACACTCTGACTTTTCTGTCCTTTTTCGGAACTGGTACTATGTTGGCTAGCCATTGAGGATATTCTGAGGTGACGAGGAAACCCGCGTCAATCTGTTTCTGTACTTCCTCTTTGATTTTGATGGCCATGTCTGGATGAGTCCATCTTAGTCTTTGTTTTACCGGCAAACATTCTGATCTTAACGGTAAATGATGTTCCACGATGCTGGTATCCAAGCCTGGCATATCCTGATATAACCAAGCAAATCCATCGGGAAACTCTTTGAGAAATTTTATCAAGTCTTCTTTGACAGTTGGACTGAGCAGTGCCCCAATCTTGACTTCTTTCCTCTCTTCTTCTGTACCCAAGTTGACCGTTTCCAATGACTATTTGTGAGGCTCGATGGACCTTTCCTCTTGTCTGAGTAATCGGGAGATCTCTTCTGGAATTTCTTTGTCTTCTTCTTCTTCAGACCGGGAATTCAAAGTTGGGAGAAGACATTGGATCGTATGTTTCAATGGGGTTTAAAACAAGCAATATGCATGATGTGATGATTTATTTTTAGACGAGATCGAGAGAAATACAAGAGTGTGTGCAGTGTATTCTCCGAAAAATGCTCATTTTTTTTTGCTGTCTTAGGATTACCATTTTCTGAAAAAGAGAAAAGTGAAAACAGCAATAAAAATGCGAAAATTACATAATGACGTTATTTATTTATGATTTTGTCGATTCTTAAAACTACAGCCCTATAAAACAAAACTTTGTCGCTTTGGGCGAAGCGAAGAGGGACATTTATAGAAAGTGAGCCCTATAAAAACATTTGTTTCACCTGGGCAGGGTGAAAGGTTAAAACAAAGACGGCAATTACTTAGACTTACGGACGACTTTCGGGACATCGACAGCAACTCATTGGCGGCGAACTCCTCGGTGAATCACAAAGTTTGGTACCTTCTTTCTTGGTTTGTCCTCATAAATGACGCTGATTTCTGGAGGAGCAGGATCGTTGGAGTCTTCCTCCCAAGCAGAATTGTCGTAGACGAACTCTTCTGTTGTATCTTGCACAATGTTTTCACTCTCAGGCGGATCTCCCCATCCAGTTGGCTGGATGTCTTCGAGCCTGATATGAGAGCTTTCAGGAGCGATGTACTTGACCAAGAAGTCGTACTTACCACTCGGTTGTCCTAAAGTGTCCCATACATCTGTGGAACTGGAGAGTCATCCTTCTCGATGACGTTGACCTCGGGAAAAGCATTATTGATGAACTCTTGTCCTACAATCTTTCCAGATTCATCGTTGTGCAGGATATTTTCTGAATGCCCTGAGTAATGATATCATGATTTGGTGGGGACGCATGTATTCTTTTCAATGATGCTCAGCTGATATGTATCGTTGGGCTAACTCTTTTGTCCCAAGTCTTCTGGGTATGGCTTCCAAATAGGCAAGTCATCCATCGGGTCATAATAGTCATAGTCGAAGTTGTCTTTCATTAGAGTGTCCTCCTCTAATGAGTTGGGTGGAGCACGACATCCTTCCGAATCACAATCTTCGTACATCATCTTGACGTCTGATCTTGGTATATATCTCGGACTTTGTGTGGGATAGCACAATGGCGTATGCGTTTCTTCCTGAGACATATAACCGTCCTCGTTGAGATAGGACTTCCACTCTTCATCTGTATCAGATGAATCACCTTCATTGATGGTATGTACTTCTTGAGACACTGGGTGAAGGAAGCCTCCACTGTGGAAAAAGTCCTGAATGGGATGAAGACTTTCATCTTCAGTAGAATTCTGGGTACAGGTTGAGGAGAAACCGAGCCCTTTCTTTGTCTTATTATCAGTAGGAATGACAAGTTGTCCCCATCCTTTTACGTTGTTACTCTCGATCACTTTGAGAGCGTCTTTGTATGAGGAAATTGATGTCCCTCTTTTGGATTGATTCTCATTGCTTACCGAGAGTGCTTGGATTTGAGTTCCAATAACCTCTTCTGGTTCTACACAGGTGAATGATGATAAGTTGCTCACGATTAAGGCTTGCTCTCCGCATACTGTGACTAGCTTGTCATTTTTGACGAACTTCAGCTTCTGGTGAAGTGTCAAAGTGACTGCCCCAACTTCGTGTATCCAAGGTCTTCCTAACAAACAGCTGTATGCTGCTCGGATATCCATGACTTGGAAAGTGACATGGAAATTGTGAGGACCAATAGTTATGGGAAGGTCAACTTCGCCGATAACTGTTTTTCTGGATCCGTCAAAGGCTTTGACGATGACCTCACAGCCTCTCATCAGAGATCCTTGAAATGATAGTCACATCAGAGTAGATTTTGGTATAACATTCAGAGTTGATCAGGTATCTACCAGTACGCTGGCTAGGGTATCGTCCTGGTAATTGACTGTAATGTTGAGCGCCATATTGTGATTTTTTCTTTCTTCTGGAAGTTCCTCATCATTGAATCCTAAGTTGTTGCAGGAAGTGATGTTGGAGATGATGATGTCGAATTGTCTTATTCTCACATCTTGCTCCACAAAGGCTTGCTCTAAGACTTTCTGTAGAGCTTCTCTGTGAGCTTCGAAACTGAGCAAGAGAGATAACACAGAGATTCTCGAAGGAGTTTGCAACAGTTGGTCTACAATGTTGTACTCGCTTTTCTGGATGAGCTTCAACATCTCATAGTTGTTCTTTGAAAGGTCGGGATTACTGGATGGACCGACTGGTTGATTAGGAACTTCTGTTTGAGGTTCCTTTTCCTTGGTGGGTTCTCCAATTCCTCTTTGAACATACGGCCGCTCCATGTTACCCGACTGATGTCGGCAATGTTTACGACAGAGGGTAATGGAGTTTCCTTTCCATTCTCGATTGTTGTTGCACCGTACTTATAAGGGATAGCCTTATTGAATTTGTACGGTATTGGTCCCGGCAGGTAGATAACCACAGGAGCCTTTTGATTTTTCTGACCATCGTAGCCGGCCTCAATTGGTTTGAGGTTAAGAATCTTTCTACTATCAATAGGAACTCTTGATTCATGGAGTAGAGGGATTATGGCGCATACACCTTTTGCCATTTCATGATTAGGGATTAAGACAACGTCTTTGCTTTGATCAGGAAGATAGTCTTGCATTACGTTAATCGAACCAGAGCTTGAACATGGTCGACTCTCTTTTTGGTCTAACTGATTTTGAAGAGCTGACCGTACAAGGTAGGATCCTTGGTTGTTCTCTGAGCAAACTTTACAGTGCTCATAATTGTGTGGTGGCACCCTGCCACGTCCACTTTGTATGCAGTGCAACCTCAATAGATCTGTTTCCATCGAGCGAACATCCTGACTTTGATGCCTACCAGGATTCCCGTCAGTCATACTGATTTATTATGTGGATTCGTCCAAGTAGATTGGAAGCCACCAGTGGTCCAACAAGTGTCGAAGTGTTCTTTGGACAAGTGCACATCCTTGGTCGTCTTCACGACACACTTTACAGTTCTGATAATCATCTGAAGCCTGAAAACCGAGCCTGACTTGTTTAGCGTGTAATTCTACTAGACTGGTATTCATCAAGTGAATATCAAAGATCTGAATCATATTAACTTGATGGCTGCTTCTATCACGGTAATCCTGGATCCATCCGAGATCCATCTGACACTGGAGAGCCTCTTGTACAAAAGAGCATCCCTGATTATTTATTGAGTAAATCGGACATGAATTGTAATCGTGTCGTGGCAGATCATGATGTTGGCTTTGCCTTGAGTGCATTGCCACCAAGTTGACGTTCATCATCAGAATGTTGTGGTTCTAAACAATTTTGGGATTCACATGAGCCATATTGACCTCATGGATTATGTGATCTTGGATCCATCCGAGATCCATCTGCTCTTGTAGAGCTTATTGCACTACAGAACACCCCTGATTATTCTTTGAGCAGATATCACACTGGTGATAATTGTGAGGTGGTACATGACTGTACCTGCTCTGTCTACAATGCATCCTGACCAGATTGGTTCCTAATAGGAGTAAATCGTGAATTTGATAACTGCGGCTAACCTCTTCCTCTATCAAATTTACTGCAGTCTTCTCATGTTGAGGTAACGGGTTCGTCTGAACATTCGGATTAGTATCTTTGAAAGATAGGACACCGTTCCTAACAAGCTTCTGCACATCAAACTTGAAGCTGAGACAGTTTTCAATGTTGTGCCCCGGTCCTCCTTGATGATAAGGGCAAGTTTGATCCGCTTTGAACCAGAAAGGCAGATTTTCTGGTACCGTAAGAGGATACCTGGTTTGGACATGCCCCTTGACCAATAGTAGTGGAAATAGTTCTGCGTATGACATTGGTATAGGGTCAAACCCTGGTGGTCGTGTCGTACGATTGTTGTTATTGTACTGAGGACGAGCCTGTTGAAGAGGTTGTTGTGTCCTTTGCTGATATTGTTGTTGATTTGGTTGGCTCTGAGCAACCTGAGGTTGATAAGTTGGAGCTGGCGCAGGGTTGATAGCGAGACTTACCGCTGCTACTGGTTGATACCTTCGCCTTTGCTTTCGGAGAGAGATATTACCAATATCTTACTCTTTTTTCTTTGGGAAAGCACTACCGTATCTTTTGGTACTGCTTGATGATTCTGTGTTTTTGACCAAACGGCCTTCTCGGACTGCCTCTTCAAGGCGTACTCCCATGTTCACCATCTCAGTGAAGTCGTTGGGCGCACTGGCGACCATTCGGTCGTAATAAAATGAGCTCAAGGTTTTCAAAAAGATCTTTGTCATCTCTTTTTCCTCAAGAGGGGGACAGATCTGGGTGGCAATTTCACGCCGTCTCTGAGCATATTCCTTAAAAGTTTCCTTGTCCTTCTGCGACATTGCTCTGAGTTGATCTCTGTCTGGTGCCATGTCCAGGTTATACTTATACTGTTGAACGAAGGCAGCGCCAAGATCTCTGAAAGTGACGATCTTGGTGTGGTTTAAACCCATGTACCATTTGAGTTCGGCACTAGTTAAACTGTCTTGGAAATAATGGATCAGTAGCTGTTAATTCTCTGTCTGAGTTGACATCTTTTGAGCGTACATCACCAAATGACTTTGAGGGCAAGAGTTGCCATTGTATTTTTCAAAGTCAGGCACCTTAAATTTGTGTGGAATTTTCACGTTGGGGACCAGACAAAGGTCTGCGGCGTCCTTTCTGAATAAATCCTGACCACGAATGGCATGCAATTCCTTCTGCATCTCCAGGAATTGTTCCTGGAACTCATTCATCCTATCGTACATGTTTTCGTTTCCACCAGGAATTACCTGTGGACTCTGTTCTTCTGGGACAGTGTGTACCACTGGTTGTGGTATAGTCATTATGGTGGTGGCTCTTGGTGCTTCCCTGTCCCGAAGTTTGTAACCTTCAGGAGTCGCTGTCATGACTCTTGCATCCTCGCTTTCCCGAAGTTTGTAACCTTCAGGCCCAGCGGTTCCTGCTGCTGAGGGTACCAAGATTAGGGTTTGCTATAAAGTCAGTTTATTTCTGATTTTTTGGGCAAGACTTGAGTCCATGGTATTCCTTGGGTCCCTAAGCATCTAGGAGTGGAAGATTGTTCATCAGTTTGATTCAGGAGAGATTCAATTGATCAGAAGATTGAGAATCAGGTGAATTGGGTAAAAGTCAACAGTGAGAGGAGAAGTCAACTGTGGAATTTTGAGGTTCTCTCCAAGGTTTTCAAAGTCTCACATCCTCATATGGTCTTCAAGGGTCAGTTTTCATACCATTTATCAAGAATCAGGAGTTGGTGCAAAAGTTACCAAATATGGAAATGACCTATAATTTGAAAGTTTCCTTTTTGGGCAAGTTCCTGCACTGCATTCAACTTGACTTTTCATCATTAAAGAAGTTTCAAATGAATTTTTCTCCAACATGAAAGTTGAATATATTTTTCTCGTCTTTCCAAAAAGTACTAGTGGGTCCCCATATCATTTGTGAAACTCAACTTATGGTCAAAAGAAGGCAAAGTGGTTTTTAGGGTTTCTCATGATTCCATTTTCACAAACTTTGGCATAGTGACCTATATTTAATTCCATTGCTTCAGGACATGTTCCAACATCCAAGAACAATCCCTAAGGAGCATTTTTTCCTTTTAATCAAGTGGTTTCATGGGTTATTTTTCACTTATTCTCCATTATTCCAAAAAAGCCAAGTCATTAAAAACTCATGAATCAAATTGTTTCGAGGCCCAATCAAATGTGGGTGTGATTAACAATTAGAAGTTAAATGATCCATCATGAAATATTTGGATATCCATGCATGGAAGGAGGTGTATCTAATATTATGTGATTTTCCAAAATTATTCAAAAACTCATTAAACAAATAATTGCCCAAGCCCCAATCATTATCAGTGAAAAACCCTAGTCTATTTAAACTCATCCATGCACTGGTTAGGTTAGATTACACGTGACATTTGGAGGAGTGGAGAATTTGAACCCTAAAGCATCTCACATCCATATCTCTCAATCTACAAGGAGTTTTCAAGAGATTCTTTCACCAACAGAACCCTTGTGATCTCTAGAGCACGAACCAATCACCCTTTGAAGCCAAAAGCAAGGATTAGGAGTGCACCATCTCAGGTTAGCCATTCTTTTGACCATCATAAAACTCTCCTTTTAAGTATGCATATTGACGTGTGATGTCTGCTGATCATCCTGATATAGTTTTTGTTGAGTTTGGACGTGTGGTTTGCTTGTATGGTGCGTTTAAAGTTTTGTGCCCTAATATTATTCCTTGCATTTTTTATTGTGTGCTAATGGTTTGTGATTTTTTATGAGAGATTTGGAATCCTCGTTGAATTCTGGACGGAATGGTATATGGTTTTGCATTTTCTGGGCAGGTTTTTAGTTGCAGGTGGCGGCCGGAACTAGGGTTCCGGCGAAGGATGGTGGTCCGGCGAGGTGAAGGGCTGGAGGTAAGGGACGAAATCACAACCGTCCATTGGCTTCATTGTGTGGCTATCAGCTTGCCATGTGTCTTGTTTTTATTTTTTTTCTGAGTTTTTAATTAATAATTACATGTACATTCCCCCACCGTTGCTACCATGGTCCACCAGTCATGTTTTTTTATTTTATTTACTTTTTAATAGTTTGACTCAACGTGACGCGTTGATGTGATCTAACGGGTGTTATTTTGACAGCGTATTAATGAGGGACCACGATACGCACGTGCTTTTTTTATTTTCTGATTTTTGTTTGGTGATTGTATGCGCGTGAGTGTATGTTATTATGGTGTGCTCATTGATTATGGCCTTAGATCATAAAGACTGGTGGATTATGTTGACTCATTGATGGGCGTCTGATTCATCTTGGGGTCCATACTGAGTCAATTCGTTGACTGGGGTATTGTGTTCTTTTATTATTTTTGTTTTTTCTGATGGGTTTAAATGATTGGACCTCGCTATCTACACCCTCCCTGCTGAGCCCATTAACAATTCCAATTCATTTTCTTACTAAACGCACCCCCTTGCATTTTTAGTTCATTTTATTTTTATTTTAATTATTATCTCATTTTTAATTTTAAAAAAATAGTTATATGCATTAAAAATTTCTAATAAAATTCATGCATACTTTTTATCATTTTATAAAATTTTCACAAATTTTATTTTTTATTTTTATTTTATTTTTTTATCATCTAAATTAAATGTTTGTTTATTTTCTTTTTGCATTACTCATGTCATGCATGCTTAAAATTGTTTATTTTATTTCTCTGAATCCATAAAACATTTTCAATCCATTCCTTTTGTATTCATTCACCAACACTCTGAAGTGTATTAAAATATTTTTCTTTCATTTTTAAAACTATTTCATATTGCATTTTGGTCCTTCCCTTTGGCACATTGAACCCTACTTCGCACCTGAGCTTTGCCTAATTGTTTAAGTGACTAACATCTTGATCTTTTGCAGGAGTTTTTGGTATTTGGTTTGTCTCTGGTTGGGCAATATTGATATTTAATTTGGTGATTTTAGAAATTGTTTTACTATCTGTTTAATGGCTCTTTGTGTGAGACTTTCTTGTATGCGTATCCTTGATCTTGTCTGATTATCTGTTTGAAAAGGCACTTGTGCCATTGCTTTGGGGTTGTTTATTTGACTTCTTAATTCGTGTTTGAATTGTTATCACTATTATAAGCCATTGTTTGATTTTCATTTGCCTTAATATTACTTATGTCTGTTTCTCACTAACCTTTTATGCAGGGGTTGAGGTAAGTTCTTTGAGGGTGTGGATAGTCATCCACATTCACCCTTACTCTTTCCTTCTCTCATCTTGTCTTTTCTTTAGGTTTAGGTCGTCATCAAACCTCACTAACCATAGGTCACCCATGCATGATAACATTAGGACTCTTAGTCTCCTTTAGTGTATCCTTCGTGTCTTCTCTCTTCTCATCTCAAACTTCTTGAAAACACGTAATAAGTATAAAGTGTATTGCGCACGAGCCTTATGGGTGGGGAATGAGAAATGAGGGGCTTCCTCTCATCTTTCTAGAGTGCTTAGCGAGCGTCCTGTCTTGGGATGATGCGTTAAGTATTCGCCCCTGTGCCCTAGACTTTGGTGCAATGCAAGTTATGAACTAACTTAAGCCACTTCTGTCCTAAAAAATACAAACCAACTTCAAACTTCTTTTGTCCTTCGGGATAGTCAAACTAAAGGCTATTTTCAAAAAGGGCACGTTACCTTCCGTCTGAGTCGCAAACAGGCATCGACCCTAACTGCCGGACACGAACTTAACGTCGCTCATAAAAAACACAAAAAGAACTTGGTCCGAACTACGTTGACTCTGAATTCCCCATTGCACAAAGGGGGTACGTAGGCCTAGGACGTCGACGTCCTACCGAGTCTGTCTTTGTCTTTCCCTTCCTCGTGTTAGTACAGCCATAGATGATAGGATAACTCACCCTTAGAATAGACAACAAGCGTGGACCCCATCGAGTACGATGGATGCGTGGGGTGCTAGCACCTTCCCCTCGCGTAACCGACTCCCAAACCCAGGTTATGGTTGCGATGACCATTCCTTTCCCTCTTCCTCAGGTTTATGCGGTGTTCCCTTTCCCTCTCTTGGGATAAATTTACACGGCTGGCGACTCTGTTTTTCCGCGCCACTCTCGCGTTTGTACCTGGATGAAAACCCTGGGAGCGACAGCTGGCGACTCTGCTGGGGACTCTGGTTGACCTATGATGGTCCATCCCTTAGCGAGTTAATCTTAGCGCTTGCTTGTCTTTGTTCTCTTTGGGTGTTTTGTGTTTGTTTTGCTTTATTTGTTGTATTTTATTTTTATCGCATTTTCTGCATCGCATTTCATTTTTATTACTGTCATACTGTTGTGTTGTGCTGGCTGTCTTTGTTTTGTAGGTTGGGTGGGTCCGAGAGATAAGCCCAATACCCAGCCTTGAGTATACCCTAGGACTAGAGTGGAAAGTAGTGGGACCTACGTGCCCGCTTGGTACGTTTGTGTGTTCACGAAATTCACAACCAGACGAGGCTATCTTGGGACGCATTCTAACGTGTGTGTCTTGCGCATGTTGGGGTGTTGGTCTAGAGAGTTGTCGACTCTGGTGACCGATCATTGAGGACCTTAGTGGAAACATCCCTCTTTAGTGGTGACAGTGGCAGACCACATCCTGTGGCAAACCCATTCGCACCCGAGGGCCCACTTTGGAACTCGCATAGGATGGCCCCTACCTTTTGAAGAGAATCAGTGGAGGCACTCCTCGATTGACGATAGTACTGTACCCCGAGGGATGAATGTACTATTGTTTCTCGACCTCAGTGCCAAAGTTGAGGACCTTCCGCTTTGGATAATCAGTTGAGGCCTCCTCGATTGATGATGATGCCAAACCAGAAATGGTGAACGTATCATCATTTCTCGACCTGAGAGCCCGGGATACTGAACATCCTAGTACCCACACGTGAGAGGGGATGGGTGTTTGCAGGTTTGCAGGTAACCGAAAACTTCAACCTACCCTGTTTTTCTGGACTTCTCTTCAATGTCTGATTATTTGGGTTCCTGGTTATCTTAGTGGTTCAGAATTCTGGTTTTCTGGATTGTGGTTCTCGTTCAGTTAACAACACAGCACATCCAGCAGTGTTACCTTGATCCCATGTTTGCATGAGCATATCATTTTTTTTGCATTCTGACATGTTTGACATTTTTCAGGGCTTGCATCTTACTCTTGATTCCGGTTTTCTGAGGTTACCTTGACATGGATGTCCAGAGAAAGAAGACTGTTGCCTATTCGTTCCCAGATCCAACCTTGACGTCGATTCATAAGCTGATTAATATGGCTGGTTTCAGAGTTCATACAGAGTTCAGTGGAAGGTATGGAAGGCTTATAAAATTTGTCTACAATATCTCCAAGTATGAGAAGGGTGTCATTCATACACTTCTTCAGTTTTACGATCCGCCTTTGCGTTGCTTCACTTTCCCGGACTACATCTTGGCTCCAACGTTGGAGGAGTCCTCATTTATTTTGGGAATCCCCATCAGGCATGATATAGTTTTCTTTTCTGAAGAACACCCCGGGGTAAAAGAAATGGTTGTTGCTCTTCATATTAGTGAATCCGTTCTGAACAGTAATATTGAAGAAAAACAAGGAGTTAAGGGTTTCTTATTGAAGTTCTTGTTTGATCAAGCTTGCATACATGTCAAAGAGAAGAATTGAACTGCTTTCCAAGCTATTCTGGCTATGTACATCTATGGGATTGTCCTGTTTCCGAATGTTCCTGATCTGGTGGATATGCATGCCGTCAGAATCTTTATTTCAAAGAATCCTATACCTACCTTGCTACGTGATATATATCACTCAGTTCACTACAAGAATGAGAATAGACATGGAAAAACTGTGAGTTGCTGTGCACCGCTCTTAGCTACTTGGTTTCTGAGTCATCTCCCCGAAGCTGGCGCTTTCGTTGATACGAGAGATTCTCTGGAGTGGTCAAAGAGGGTAATGGGCTTGACTGCTGACAACATTGTTTGGTTCAATCGTGACTTGCTAGGAATGGAGATTATTTGCAAGTGCAGAGAATTCCCTAATGTACCCTTGATAGGGAGGAGAGGCGGAATTAACTATAATCCTTCCCTTGTTATCAGGCAGTTTGGATATCCTTTGAAAAGTCCACCTGAAGAGCGAGACGTCAGAGAGTCCTTATTCTTCAATGGTATTGAGGATCAAGAGATGATAAGGAAGGTTGTGAATGCTTGGAAACAGGTAACCAAGAAGGGTAAAATGTCATTCGGGAAATGTAATAACCAGGCTTTCCCGTCCTATAAAGAGTGGATTAAGAAGAGAGCAGAAGAGGAGCTTCTTCCCTTCCCGGTGGAACCACCTTTGTATCCTTTGATGATCGAGCCTCCTACCACAGTTGAGTTGGAGAAGTATAACAAATTATGGGCTGAAAAGGAAAGGCTACGAGAAGAAAATAGTGAGCTAAAAAGAGAGATCTATCAGTTGAAACATGAGCGGGGTGAAGCTGTTCATACCGTTAAGTTGAAGACAGAGCTCCTAGCTAAGGCAGAAAAAGAGCTAGCTGACATGGTCACATCCAAAAAAAGGATGAAAGAAGCTTTGGATGGTATCAGTAAGGTTCTCGAGTCTAAGAAGGAGGAATTAGACAAGGCTTTGTTGAAAATCCACAGATTCGATGAACACCGAGAAACTGCAATGGCCGAGAATAAGAGAAAGGAAGACGGTTACCTAGCTAAGATTGACCAATTGACGTTGACGCTCAAGAAAAAAGACGCTGAGATCTTATCAGGGGTATTCAGGAGACAAGCAGTCGAGGGTCGACTCAATGAAGCCATAGCCTCCATAGAAGAACTGAAAGTCCAAGCTGAAGTGAAGAAACCTAGACATGAGGGTCCTAGCATGGATGGTGTTTCTGGAGAAGACGCTTGGGAGTTGCATTGCCGATACTTGGAAGGGATCATACATAGGAGAGACGTTCTCATTCAAGGGCTAATTCAGAGGCCGAAGCATCCCGACACCAGAAAGTTGTTCAAGGAAATTCAAGACTGGAGCAGAAAGCATAGTGGATGGGGGGGATTGACACTTGTGAACTTTGATGACACGCCGTAGTTTTCTATTCTCTTTTATTGTATCTGGATCACCACCAGGCTTGTTGGTTGGGACCTCTATGATTTTTATGTTCATATTTGTTACCTTGGATTCGTGATTGTTGACATTTGGTTTTCCTCTGGTTTTCTTAATATATGAGCAGAAGTTCCGTTCTATCTTGTTATTAAACTGGAATCAAGGGGTGGATCGCCCTGCTAATATTCAAACATGTTCATTTGCATTTGCATAATCATTTTGCATAATCATTCTGCATGACAGGTGTTTATCTCCGGTATTCTTATCTTGTTCTCATCTCAGAATTGCAGATCAGCATATTCACCGGTATCCTACCAGACAAAATCAGAGGAGACTCATGGATCAGCTACAGAATGAGATCATTGAGATGCGAACTCGCATGAACCAATTCATGGAATTAATGCAAGGGGTTGCTCAGGGACAAGAGCAGTTGAGGACTCTCGTTCAGCCACTGATTGCGAGGGTTGATGATGACGGTGTCCTTCATGGAGGACTTCATACTGGTGTTACTGGTAATAACAGTCAGAATGGCCCTACTGGCGGAGGTATTCTTGTTTCTGGTGTTGTGATTCCTCCGGGCGGAGCTGAAAATGCTGGGGGAGGTGGTGTTGGCTCAGGTCATGACCGTCAATATGATGATGTTCAAGATGATGCATTTTCTCTGCCAGGTGGGGATGCTGGTCCCCAGATTGACAATGATCAGAGAATCAGGTTGATTGAGGAACAGCTAAGGGGTGTTGTGAATCAGGATTCTGTGGGAATGGATCTAGAGGATTTGGGGCTGGTTCCAGGCGTTGTTATCCCGCACAAATTTCAGACTCCCACTTTCGAGAAGTATAATGGTATGTCTTGTCCAAGGACCCACGTAAGAGCATACGCAAGTAAGATGGCTGCGCATGCGAAGAATGAGAAGCTGATGATGCATTGCTTCCAGGAAAGCCTATCTGGGGCATTCCTGGAGTGGTATATGCAACTAGAGAGGAAGGATGTGCGTAGTTGGAGAGATCTGGCAGGGGCATTTATCAAGTACTATCAGTATAACACTGACATGGCTCCAAACAGAACACAGTTGCAGAGCTTATCACAGAAGAACAATGAGAGTTTCAAGGAGTACGCCCAAAGGTGACGTGGACTGGAAGCTAGGGTTCGGCCTCCCATGTTGGAACGTGAGATGATAACCATGTTTATGGCTACCTTGCAGGGTCATTACTATGAAAAGCTGGTACCGTGTATGATCGGAAAGTTTGCTGATTTGATCTTAGTAGGAGAGATGGTAGAAAGTGGAATTAAGGAGGGGAAAATATCAGGCGGTGATGGGTCCTCATCTGGGGGAAGTAAGAAGCCTTATGCTAGTGGTTACAAGAAGAAGGAGGGAGATACAAACTCTGTGTCATCATATCGTGGTAGAGAAGGACCTCGTCAGAACTTCAATCAACAGGTGGCTTCTGTAACCATCCCAGCAGCACCTCAGCAGCCAGCAGTGTCTCAACAACAAAATCAGGCTCCTTACCGATCACAGCCTCAGAATAGGCGGGATAGCCATTTTGACACTCCACCTATGTCCTACTCTCAATTATTCCAGCACTTGTTAAAACTGCAGTTAATTCAGACGAGAACATTGGCTCCACCTACTGGTAATCCACCTCCCAGCTATGACGCCAATGCCCACTGTGAGTTTCATTCTGGGGCACCCGGACATCATACTGAGAACTGTAAAGTTTTTAAGCATAAGGTTCAAGATTTGGTGGATTCCAAAGCCATCAATTTCTCCAATGACGTTCCAAATGTGAATCAGAACCCGATGCCGAATCACGGTGGGCCGAAGGTCAATGCTATTATTAAAGACTGTGAAGACTTGAGTTTGATTTCAGATGTGAACAAAGTTCAAACTCCCTTGGGTGTGGTGAAGGAAAGACTGTTGAAGGGAGGGGTATTTCTCGGTTGTGATGAAGGTTGTGTAGGATGTGTGTCGCAGCCAGGCGATTGTGAGTTATTGAAAGCAGGTATTCAGAGAATGATCAACGAAGGGGTATTACAGTTTGGCAGAGGTTGCAAGCAGAGTAATGTTACTGACAGAGAGATTGATGTTGCCACGATAACAATTCCATTCAAGACAATAACTATATCAGCGCCGGCGAGACCAGCGCCGGTCACTATCACTGTTCCTGGACCAGTCCCGTATGAGACTACCAAGGCCATCCCATGGAACTATGGGGCCGAGGTGTTTGTTAATGGTAAGAAGCAGGAATTGGAAGACACGTCAGCTGTGAATACAGGGGTTGGAAATCTTATTGAAGCAGGGGCTATCACTAGGAGTGGTAGAGTCTTTATTTCGTCCGAGAATCAAGCTGGCAGTTCAAGACAAGACAAGGGTAAACAGATGATGGATGAGTCTGCACAGAGACAGGAAGCAAATAATTCTATGACAAAGCCGGTTGGGGATACTTTCTCAGAAGACGTAGAAGAGTTTATGAGGCTGATCAGGAAAAGTGATTACAAGATTGTTGATCAACTTCACCAAACCCCATCGAAGATTTCCATTCTATCCTTGCTACTGTGCTCTGAGGCACACCGAAATGCATTGCTGAAGGTTTTGAATATGGCTTATGTACCGCAGGAAATATCTGTCAACCAATTAGAAGGGGTTGTGGCTCATGTGAATGCTGGTAATGGTTTGGGTTTCACCGATTTAGATCTGACTTCGGCTGTGAGGAATCACAACAACGCTCTGCATATTTCAGTGGAATGTTGTGGTTCTTTAATGTCGCATGTGTTAGTTGATACTGGGTCATCTTTGAATGTGTTACCGAAGAAGGCTTTGATGAAATTAGATACCCGTGGGTTGATTTGTACACCAAGTGACTTGGTGGTACGTGCTTTTGATGGCTCCAAGAGGTCAGTGTTTGGAGAGTTAGTTTTGCCAATCAAGGTGGGTCCTGAGATTTTCAACACCACCTTTTACATAATGGATATTCAGCCTGCCTATAGTTGTTTGTTGGGTCGCCCTTGGATCCATGGTGCTGGGGCAGTAACTTCTACGCTGCACCAGAAGTTGAAGTATATGGTGGATGGCCACGTTGTGACTGTTTGTGGTGAAGAAGATATCATGGTGAGTCACCTATCGACCTTTAAGTATGTAGAGGTAGATGGTGAGATACAGGAAACTTTGTGCCAGGCCTTCGAAGCTGTGAAGATTCCTGAGGAACCCCCAAAGGCAGTCAGTCAGCCTGAGGTGGTTGCCCAACCTGAAGTCGTCAGACAACCAGAGATTCCAATGTCCTCTTTCAAATAGGCTCGTGCTATAGTTGAAGCTGGTGGTTCTCAGAAGTGGGGCAGTGTTATTGATGTTCAAAGAAAGCAAGATACTCATGGACTGGGTTACAAGCCACCTAGGAGTTCTGAAGAGCCTCCCAAGTTCTATGGTGCAGTCCGTTTCATCAGTGTCGGTGTTTTCTTTGACAGAGTCAATGCTATTGAGGATGAAGGAGATAGTGATTATGACATGGATGAATGGATCCGTCCCTGCACCCCTGGTCAGAGTTTAGGCAACTGGTCCTCCGAGAAAGTTATCCAAGTGACGCGCCCGGAGTAATTTACTTTTGTTTTCTGTTATGTTGAGTCCTACGTTCTGCCCAAGACGTAGTCACATTTATTTGTAGGGCTTGGATGTTTTATTTGCTATTTTTATCATCAATAAAGGACGTTTTTCATTCAAATATTCTGATCCCTGTCTTTCTGTTTTTACTTTTTGCATTAACCCACATCAAAATGGCAATGTGTTTTCTTGTTTGTTGCACTCATAATAAACATAAAACATCCATCATGCAGGTTCCTTTGTTCGGATTCCACCCAAGACTTAGTTATGGCTCGATATGACTTTGACAATCCTATCTATCAGGCTGAAGAAGAGACTGACGAAGACTGTGACTTACCAGAAGAATTAGCCAGGTTACTGAAACAAGAGGAAAGGGTTATTCTACCTCATCAGGAGGAAGTTGAGACTGTTAATATGGGAACCGAGGATGTTAAGCGAGAAGTAAAGGTTGGGGCTGCCCTGGAAGACATCGTTAAGGGAAGATAGATTGAATTGCTTC
Source organism: Lathyrus tuberosus (assembly GCA_022829125.1). Lineage (NCBI taxonomy): Eukaryota > Viridiplantae > Streptophyta > Magnoliopsida > Fabales > Fabaceae > Lathyrus > Lathyrus tuberosus. The sequence continues at coordinate 512,493 of JALAZF010000515.1, read as the reverse complement.
GAGAATATACGGACATCTTCGCCTGGTCTTACCAAGACATGCCTGGGCTCGACGCTGACATTGTCTCACACCGGCTTCCGCTTAAAGAGGGTTATACTCCAGTCAAGCAGAAATTGAGAAGGAAGAAACCAGATATGGCTGTCAAGATCAAGGAAGAGGTTCAGAAATAGTTGGACGCCGGATTTCTTGCTGTGACAAATTATCCTCTGTGGGTTGCTAATATTGTACCTGTACCTAAGAAGGATGGGAAGGTCAGGATGTGTGTTGATTACCTAGATTTGAATAGGGCGAGCCCGAAGGATGATTTCCCGCTCCCCCACATTGTCGTGTTAGTGGACAATACTGCTCAATATTCTGTGTTTTCCTTCATGGATGGCTTCTCTGGGTATAACCAAATCAAAATGGCCCCTGAGGACATGGAGAAGACTAATTTCATAACACCGTGGGGAACATTTTGCTACAAGGTAATGCCCTTTAGATTGAAGAATGCTGGGGAAACCTATCAGCGGGCGATGGTGACTCTCTTTCATGATATGATTCACAAGGAAATTGAAGTCTATGTTGATGACATGATTGCGAAGTCACAGACAGAGGAAGAACACTTGGTAAACCTCCAGAAGTTGTTTGAAAGGTTGAGGAAGTTTAGATTGAGATTGAATCCGAACAAGTGCACTTTCGGCGTGAGGTCTGGTAAATTGCTGGGATTCATTGTTAGTGAAAGGGGTATCGAGGTTGATCTTGCAAAGATAAGAGCCATACAAGATATGCCTGAGCCAAGGACAGAGAAAGAGGTTAGTGGTTTCTTGGGGAGGTTGAATTACATTGCCAGGTTTATCTCTCATTTGACAGCCACATGTGAACCAATTTTCAAGTTGTTAAGGAAGGATCAAGAGGTCAAGTGGAATGAAAATTGTCGAGAGGCATTTGAAAGGATAAAGACGTATTTGCAGGAACCTCCAGTCCTTAAGCCACTAGTGTCCGGGAGACCGTTGATTATGTACCTTACGGTTCTTGAGAATTCGATGGGCTGTGTACTCGGTCAACATGACGAGACAGGTAGGAAAGAGCATGCCATTTACTACCTGAGTAAGAAGTTCACTGATTGCAAATCAAGATATTCTATGTTGGAGAAGACATGTTGTGCGCTCGTTGGGCAGCCAAGCGCCTAAGGCAATATATGTTAAATCACACAACCTTGTTGATTTCGAAGATGGATCCAATTAAGTACGTGTTTGAGAAGCAAGCACTTTCTGGAAGGATAGCCCGTTGGCATATGGTTTTGATAGAGTATGATATTCAGTATGTTTCTCAGAAGGCCATTAAGGGAAGTGTTCTGTCAGAATATCTTGCTGAACAGCCGATCGAGGATTATCAGCCAATGAAGTTTGAGTTTCTGGACGAGCATGTTATGTTTCTGAAAATGAAGGATTGTGAAGAACCTCTGCCTGACGAAGGACCTGAGATTGGGTCACAGTGGAAGATGATTTTTGATGGGGCTGTCAACTCATATGGTAATGGAATTGGGGCAATCATTACGACCCCGAAAGGTTCTCATATACCTTTCACTGCCCGGTTAGCGTTCGTATGTACCAACAACGAGGCGGAGTATGAAGCATGCATCATGGGGTTAGAGGAGGTAATTGATTTGAGAATTAAGAACCTCGATGTCTATGGTGATTCCGAGTTGGTAGTTAATCATATTATAGGAGAGTGGGAGACTCGTCAGGCAAATTTGGTACCTTATAACAACTATGCCAGAAGGTTGTTACTATTTTTTGATAGGGTAGATTTTCATCATGTGCCCCGAGCTGAGAATCAGATGGTTGATGCCTTAGCGACATTGGCATCCATGTATAAGGTGAACCGGTGGAATGAAACTTCTTCGATTAGAATCATGCGCCTGGACAGACCGGTTTTTGTGTTTGCAATCGAAGATGTGTCTGATGGCAAACCGTGGTATCATGATATTAAGGTTTTTCTGAAGAGACAGGAGTATCCAGAGGGTGCCTCCACCAAAGATAAGAAGACTCTGAGAAGGTTGGCAGGAAACTTCTTTCTGAACAAGGATGATGTGTTGTATAAGAGGAACTTCGATATAGTCTTGCTACGTTGTGTTGATGAACACGAGGCAGACTCATTGATGGAGGAAGTTCATGAGGGTTCTTTTGGTACTCATTCCAGTGGACACACCATGGCTAGAAAGTTGTTGAGGGCAGGATATTACTGGATGACTATGGAGTCTGATTGTTTCAAGTACGCCCGGAAGTGCCATAAGTGCCAGATCTATGCAGATAAGATGCATGTACCGCCTACGCCTCTAAATGTGTTATCGTCTCCTTGGCCTTTTGCAATGTGGGGCATAGATATGATTGGAAAGATCGAGCCCACTGCTTCCAATGGGCATCGTTTCATTTTGGTTGCCATTGACTATTTCACAAAGTGGGTGGAGGCAGCCTCGTACGCCAACGTCACCAAGCAAGTGGTAGCCCGGTTTATAAAGAAGGATATCATCTGTCGTTATGGGGTCCCAGAGAGAATCATTACTGATAATGGCTCGAATTTGAATAACAAGATGATGAAGGAACTATGTCAGAGTTTCAAGATCGAGCATCCCAATTCTTCTCCATATCGTCCGAAGATGAATGGCGCAGTTGAGGCGGCAAATAAGAACATCAAGAAGATTGTGCAGAAGATGGTGGTAACGTATAAAGACTGGCACGAGATGCTACCTTATGCCCTACATGGTTACCGTACTTTGGTGCGTACGTCAACTGGGGCAACCCCTTTCTCGTTGGTGTATGGCATGGAAGCAGTTCTACCCTTAGAAGTTGAGATTCCGTCTTTGAGAGTTCTGGCAGATGTGAAGCTTGATGAAGCTGAATGGGTGCGTTCCAGGTTGGATCAGTTAAACCTTATTGAAGAAAAGAGATTGGCATCCATCGCACATGGTCGTTTGTATAAGGGTAGGATGAAGCACGCCTTTGACCAGAAAGTGCGTCCTCGGAATTTTCAGACAGGTGAATTGGTTTTGAAAAGGATCCTTCCTCCTCAGACAGATCACAGGGGCAAATGGACTCCAAACTACGAAGGGCCGTATGTAGTCAGAAAGGTTTTCTCTGGTGGAGCCATACTACTTTCAACTATGGATGGCGAAGATTTTACCTCCCCTGTGAACGCAGACGTAGTCAAAAAATACTTCGCATAAAGGAGACCCGCTGGACATAAAAAGAAAGTCCAGGTAAAAAAGGGGCATCCTGGCGAACCATAAAAGGAGAAGGTTCGGGCAAAAATTAGGGATAAAATGTAAAAAGAAATGTGTAAACCCGCAAAGTCGAAAACCTGAAAAGGCGACTTTGACAAAAATGGGTATCCCGATGGATTGAAAACCCGAAAAGGGCGATCCAGGAAAAAGTTAGGGATTTATGAGCGAAAGGCTACGGTCTGCGTTCGATCTGTGAGCACTTTTCAACACCTGGAAATTCTGAAAGAAATGAATCAGTACAGTTAGTCTCTTCAAAGGTCAAATCATGGTGGATATCTGTTCTCACATTGCCGACATGTGTATTTTCCTTTTGCTTTTGCGCAATTACCTCTTTTTAGGAATTGCTTCCTATTGTAAATGCCTATTTACAGGCCACTCTTCTCAATAAAATATTCATTTCACTCAAAGAGCTTTCTATTGTTTGTTTTACTTTTACTGTTTTGTTTGCAAAAAAATGTCCGATATTTTCGATAAACATTGCATATAAATCTTCGAGCTTTGCGGAGCATAACGAAAAGCAGTAGAAATTACTTAGGCGTTAACGGTGATAGTCATGTTGTGGCATATTCTATTTGTTGTTATTTGACATGCAGGGCAACAACATTGTACTCCCCCAGCAGGTTGCTCTCCCCAGCATTGAGATTACACTTTCCTCAGCAGAGCAGACCTTCCCCAGCAGGAGACTTGGGAAGCATTTTCTCCAGATCAAGACGTTATTTCCCCACAGAATCAGGGTTCATCTTCCCCATCCAGTCAGGAAGCGTGCCTTCACCAACAATGTCGTATTCTAATCCCCAGCAAGGAGGGGGTAAAGTCATTCTCCCCATCAGCAGGCTAAGTTCAGCAGTATCCCCAAGCAGGATGGTATTATGGACTGTTTTCCCCAAGCAGGATGATTATGGGCTGGCATCCCCCCAGCAAGTTCTAAGCCCATTGGTTATTGGCAATCCTCAGTAACAGACTTTCGGTTCTGTTATTGGCACTCATTCTCAACTCCCCCAGCAGAGGAGAAATCTCAGGTTTTGGATGTTACCTTCAGTAAAAGACATGTGTAATCCCCGGTAGTGTGGATGTTCCTTTGGGACTTCATCCCTAGCAGAAGTTGTTGATCCAAAGAGTCGGTCAGTGTGATCCTTCTTAGCAGAGTTCTTGGATTCAGAGGACAATTTATTTTTGTCATCCCCAGCTAAATTGGCCTCTTCTCTCCAGCATTTATTTTGCTGGAGGGACCCTTTTTGCATATCATAAGCATTTGCATTGCATCCTCAAAACGCGTAGCATTTCCACTTCGTGTGGAGCATTACGGCAAAATTCAAACATTTGCATTCGAAGCATAAGCCAGGTTTGGTACTTTCTTTGCCAGTTCTCTTTCCCAGCAGAGATGGCATAATTTAGGAGATTTTGGAGGGATGTGTTCCTCATACTTGTGCTCCCCGGCAGAGTCTTTTATTTAGACTTCTCCTTTCCCCAGCGGAGTCATCTTATCTGTGGATCATGGGTCCGTTAGAAGTTTGTCTGGCCTTTCTCTTTTGTGAAATCCCATTCTTGCTGTTTCGTTTGCCAGAGGTGGTTTAAACCAGAAGTTTTGTTTTACGTTATCCCCAGTGAAGTCGCCGTTTATTTTGCTAGTTTCTCTTTATCAGCAGAGATAGCAAGCTTTTGAAGATTTTCTTTGGTCAGTTTCCCTTTATCAGCAGGGATGGCATTTATTTTGCTAGTTTCTCTTGATCAGCAGAGATAGCAATCTTTTGAAGATTTTCTTTTGTCAGTTTCCCTTTATCAGCATGGATGGCATTTATTTTGCTAGTTTCTCTTTATCAGCAGAGATAGCAAGCTTTTGAAGATTTTCTTTGGTCAGTTTCCCTTTATCAGCAGGGATGGCATTTATTTTGCTAGTTTCTCTTGATCAGCAGAGATAACAATCTTTTGAAGATTTTCTTTTGTCAGTTTCCCTTTATCAGCAGGGATGGCATTTATTTTGCTAGTTTCTCTTTATCAGCAGAGATAGCAAGCTTTTGAAGATTTTCTTTTGTCAGTTTCCCTTCATCAGCAGGGATGGCATTTGTTTTGCTAGTTCTCTTTATCAGCAGAGATAGCAGTCTCTTGAAGACTTCCTTTCGTCAGTTCCCTTTATCAGCAGGGATGGCCTTTGTTTTGCTAGTTCCCTTTATCAGCAGGGATGGCTTTTGTATTGCTAGTTCTCTTTATCAGCAGGGATAACAATCTTTTGGATATTTTCTTCGTTAGTTCCCTTTATCAGCAGGGATGGCTTTTGTGTTGCTAGTTCTCTTTATCAGCAGAGATAGCAACATTTTTGAATATTTCCTTTGTCAGTTCCCTTTATCAGCAGGGATGGCGTATTTTGAGACCCCTTTGTCAGTTCTCTTTATCAGCAGAGATGACATAACCTAGGAGAGTTTGTTACATTACAGCATTTATGGCTAATTCTCCGGTGAAGGATTGCAAATTTCCGGGTTCTTTGGTATTCAATCTTCGTACATCCTGATCGTCTGAAAGTCGTCGCTATCATACCCTCAGGACCAAGTTGATTGAATAGGGGCAGCTGTTGCACCCCAAAATTTGCCCTCCTTACTTTAGTACTAACTGGCTTATGTTTCATTTCATTTTTTGCATTATCATGTGTGCATATCATTGGTTCTTAGCATGGGGTCAAGGTGCCTGAGGCATGTTCAAGAGGAGAAGATGTTCTTCAAAGGGTCAAGCAAGAGAGCTCAAGTGGATCACTCTCTCCTAACCAGTGCATAAATTAGGGTTTTGAAATTCTTGGGTTTATTGCTCCAATGGGAAAGCTCCTTGGGTTTTTATCATCACCAAATGACATATCTTATCTTTGTTAGAGAGAATACACATCATATTCAGAGGAATTTGGATTTGGAGACTGTGTTATTTCCTCCTAGACCGAGGGTACCAAGATTAGGGTTTGCTATAAAGTCAGTTTATTTCTGATTTTTTGGGCAAGACTTGAGTCCATGGTATTCCTTGGGTCCCTAAGCATCTAGGAGTGGAAGATTGTTCATCAGTTTGATTCAAGAGAGATTCAATTGATCAGAAGATTGAGAATCAGATGAATTGGGTAAAAGTCAACAGTGAGAGGAGAAGTCAACTGTGGAATTTTGAGGTTCTCTCCAAGGTTTTCAAAGTCTCACATCCTCATATGGTCTTCAAGGGTCAGTTTTCATACCATTTATCAAGAATCAGGAGTTGGTGCAAAAGTTACCAAATATGGAAATGACCTATAATTTGAAAGTTTCCTTTTTGGGCAAGTTCCTACACTGCATTCAACTTGACTTTTCATCATCAAAGAAGCTTCAAATGAATTTTTCTCCAACATGAAAGTTGAATATATTTTTCTCCTCTTTCCAACAAGTACTAGTGGGTCCCCATATCATTTGTGAAACTCAACTTATGGTCAAAAGAAGGCAAAGTGGTTTTTAGGGTTTCTCATGATTCCATTTTCACAAACTTTGGCATAGTGACCTATAATTAATTCCATTGCTTTAGGACATGTTCCAACATCCAAGAACAATCCCTAAGGAGCATTTTTGGCCTTTTAATCAAGTGGTTTCATGGGTTATTTTTCACTTATTCTCCATTATTCCAAAAAAGCCAAGTCATTAAAAACTCATGAATCAAATTGTTTCAAGGCCCAATCAAATGTAGGTGTGATTAGCAATTAGAAGTTAAATGATCCATCATGAAATATTTGGATATCCATGCATGGAAGGAGGTGTATCTAATATTATGTGATTTTCCAAAATTATTCAAAAACTCATTAAACAAAGAATTGCCCAAGCCCAAATCATTATCAGTGAAAAACCCTAGTCTATTTAAACTCATCCATGCACTGGTTAGGTTAGATTACACGTGACATTTGGAGGAGTGGAGAATTTGAACCCTAAAGCATCTCACATCCATATCTCTCAATCTACAAGGAGTTTTCAAGAGATTCTTTCACCAACAGAACCCTTGTGATCTCTAGAGCACGAACCAATCACCCTTTGAAGCCAAAAGCAAGGATTAGGAGTGCACTATCTCAGGTTAGTCATTCTTTTGACCATCATAAAACTCTCTTTTAAGTATGCATATTGACGTGTGATGTCTGCTGATCATCCTGATATAGTTTTTGTTGAGTTTGGACGTGTGGTTTGCTTGTATGGTGCGTTTAAAGTTTTGTGCCCTAATATTATTCCTTGCATTTTTAATTGTGTGCTAATGGTTTGTGATGTTTTATGAGAGATTTGGAATCCTCGTTGAATTCTGGACGGAATGGTATATGGTTTTGCATTTTCTGGGCAGGTTTTTAGTTGCAGGTGGCGGCCGGAACTAGGGTTCCGGCGAAGGATGGTGGTCCGGCGAGGTGAAGGGCTGGAGGTAAGGGACGAAATCACAGCCGTCCATTGGCTTCATCGTGTGGCTATCAGCTTGCCATGTGTCTTGTTTTTATTTTTATTTTTCTGAGTTTTTAATTAATAATTACATGTGAATTCCCCCACTGTTGCTACCATGGTCCACCAGTCATGTTTTTTTATTTTATTTACTTTTTAATAGTTTGACTCAACGTGACGCGTTGATGTGATCTAACGGGTGTTATTTTGACAGCGTATTAATGAGGGACCACTGTACGCACGTGCTTTTTTTATTTTCTGATTTTTGTTTGGTGATTGTATGCGCGTGAGTGTATGTTATTATGGTGTGCTCATTGATCATGGCTTTAGATCATAAAGACTGGTAGATTATGTTGACTCATTGATGGGCGTCTGATTCATCTTGGGGTCCATACTGAGTCAATTCGTTGACTGGGGTATTGTGTTCTTTTTTTATTTTTGTTTTTTCTGATGGGTTTAAACGATTGGACCTCGCTATCTACACCCTCCCTGCTGAGCCCATTAACAATTCCAATTCATTTTCTTACTAAACGCACCACCTTGCATTTTTAGTTCATTTTATTTTTATTTTAATTATTATCTCATTTTTAATTTTAAAAAAATAGTTGTATGCATTAAAAATTTCTAATAAAATTTATGCATACTTTTTATCATTTTATAAAATTTTCACAAATTTTATTTTTTTTTATTTTATTTTTTTATCATCTAAATTAAATGTTTGTTTATTTTCTTTTTGCATTACTCATGTCATGCATGCTTAAAATTGTTTATTTTATTTCTCTGCATCCATAAAACATTTTCAATCTATTCCTTTTGCATTCATTCACCAACACTCTGAAGTGTATTAAAATATTTTTCTTTCATTTTTAAAACTATTTCATATTGTATTTTGGTCCTTCCCTTTGGCACATTGAACCCTACTTCGTACCTGAGCTTTGCCTAATTGTTTAAGTGACTAACATCTTGATCTTTTGCAGGAGTTTTTGGTATTTGGTTTGTCTCTGGTTGGGAAATATTGATATTTAATTTGGTGATTTTAGATATTGTTTTACTATCTGTTTAATGGCTCTTTGTGTGAGACTTTCTTGTATGCGTATCCTTGATCTTGTCTGATTATCTGTTTGAAAAGGCACTTGTGCCATTGCTTTGGGGTTGTTTATTTGACTTCTTAATTCGTGTTTGAATTGTTATCACCATTATAAGCCATTGTTTGATTTTCATTTGCCTTAATATTACTTATGTCTGTTTCTCACTAACCTTTTATGCAGGGGTTGAGGTAAGTTCTTTGAGGGTGTGGATAGTCATCCACATTCACCCTTACTCTTTCCTTCTCTCATCTTGTCTTTCTTTAGGTTTAGGTCGTCGTCAAACCTCACTAACCGTAGGTCACCCATGCATGATAACATTAGGACTCTTAGTCTCCTTTAGTGTATCCTTCGTGTCTTCTCTCTTCTCATCTCAAACTTCTTGAAAACACGTAATAAGTATAAAGTGTATTGCGCACGAGCCTTAAGCATGGGGAATGAGAAATGAGGGGCTTCCTCTCATCTTTCTAGAGTGCTTAGCGAGCGTCCTGTCTTGGGACGATGCGTTAAGTATTCGCCCCTGTGCCCTAGACTTTGGTGCAATGCAAGTTATGAACTAACTTAAGCCACTTATGTCCTAAAAAATACAAACCAACTTCAAACTTTTTTTGTCCTTCGGGATTGTCAAACTAAAGGCTATTTTCAAAAAGGGCACGTTACCTTCCGTCTGAGTCGCAAACAGGCATCGACCCTAACTGCCGGACACGAACTTAACGTCGCTCATAAAAAACACAAAAAGAACTTGGTCCGAACTACGTTGACTCTGAATTCCCCATTGCACAAAGGGGGTACGTAGGCCTAGGACGTCGACGTCCTACCGAGTCTGTCGTTGTCTTTCCCTTCCTCGTGTTAGTACAACCATAGATGATAGGATAACTCACCCTTAGAATAGACAACAAGCGTGGATCCCATCAAGTACGATGGATGTGTGGGGTGCTAGTACCTTCCCCTCGCGTAACCGACTCCCGAACCCAGGTTATGGTTGCGATGACCATTCCTTTCCCTCTTCCTCAGGTTTATGCGGTGTTCCCTTTCCCTCTCTTGGGATAAATTTACACGGCTGGCGACTCTGTTTTTCCGCTCCACTCTCGCGTTTGTACCTGGATGAAAACCCTGGGAGCGACACCCGAGTATTGTACGAATAAGACAGTTTGACTCTAGAATCGTGACACATACGTGAGATTCGAAGGTAAGAAGAATGCGTTATGTGAGAATGATGAATGGTATGCAATGATATATATTAATTTTTATTTTTGCTTTTAATCAAAAGAAACTTCAACAAATAGATTGCAAATATCATACAGTGGGGAGACCCCGTTTTATTGAATTTGAAAGATTGCGGAAATGGAAATACAGTATTTTACAAAGTGTTGTAAAAGAAATGTCTGAACATCATGGATCCTGAGTCCTCTCTAAGGAGAACTCAGATGCTGGTTCTGGTATTTTCCTTTTCTTTGACCGGGGCTCTTCAGCCGTTGTCGGGTTGTCAGTCCTTTGCCAAGTGAAAGGAGCGAGCAAATTTCTTCGGTCTTCTTGATTTTCTATAACATGTTACTCTAATATCTTAATCAGAGCGTCCTTTTCTTTTAACAGTTGCTGAGTTTTGGTACACTCCACATTGAGAATACGGTACTTGTTCTTCCAAGACTTCTTTTCCCCTCGAACTTTGTTGAGATTGACCTGGAGTTTTTCCGCATCAGACATAAAATAAAGGACAAATTCCTTTAGCGGAAGAACTTCTTGACGAGGGTAAGGTATCCTCAGCTTGAGGGCTCTAGTTTGTACCCAGTGGAGATAAGGTTCCACAGAGACATAGTCTGGTTTGCCTAGTGACTCTCTTCCTTTCCTGTGAACATGTTTCCAAGCATGCACTATTTCTGTTTTTAGTGCCCTGTCATTTTCTCCTTCCTTTAAGAAAAGACCTTCCAGATGAACATTACATGGGATATGCCTCATCGGGTATCCGAGTTGACAGCGAACTAAAATCGGATGATATTTGATTCCTCATTTAGTTCCTATGAAGGGTACATTAGGGAAAATTCCACATTTGTCGATGATCCTTATCCCGTCATAGATCCGATTGTACCAATCTATGTCAGAGTTGGTAAGAGACATGATTCTCTGTGACCATCGTAGAGTACTTTTATGATCCCAAAAGGCAGTAGACTTAGGTAAATAGGAAGTGAACCATTTGTATAGCAGGGGTACACAGCATGTGATCATTCCTCCGCTGTACAAATTCCTTAAGTGTACAGAATGATAAGCGTCTGCGAGTAAGGTTGGTACAGGGTTTCCAATCAGAAATATCTTAATGGCATTGGTATCGACGAAGTTATCGATGTTGGGAAAAAGGAACAACCCGTATGTGAGTAGAACAAAGATATCTTCGAAAACAGTTATGTTTCCTATACTGGAAAAGTATAGGGCTTTCTCTACCAAAAACTTGGTCGGTAAATCTTGGATTCCTTCCTTAGTGGTCATGTGAGTCCTGACCTCTGACTCGTCCAAATAGATTGCTCTTGCAATGGTTTGATCATTTGGAATTTCTTCCAGTCCGGAAAAGGGAGCTTGGTTAGTGATGGGTAAATCAGTCAGGTGAGAGTACTCTTCCAGTGTTGGTGCTAGTTGATAATCCAGGAATGTGAAACAGTGATAAACTGGATCGTAGAACTGAATCAGCGTAGACAGGATTCCTTCAACTACATGCACCCTTAACAGAAACAACAGCCCTCCGTACTTAGCTCTGAAAGCATCAGGATTGGTGATCATCCTTGCCAACCCCCTTAAATCCTCTAGTTTTGGAGCCTTGAAGGTGTACTTGTGTGTCTTCCTTCTACCGAAATCCATAACGCAATCTTTCTCTCTGATATTTGCAACCGTTGTTTTAATTTGAAAAAAGAGAGAAGAGAAAAGAAGATTTTTTTTCTTTGTCTAAGAGTTTTTTAGATGAATGCATGAATGCAGCACACAAAAACATTGAAAAAACATGGGTTCAAGGATTCAACGTCACGAGCATGGAGTCATGGCTCTACCCATCCCCAAAGGTTATATTCTAGTGAATTTTTGTACCTGTAGAATGGGTTAAAAGTTCCCAAAATCATTAACCCCCTGGGGATAACAACAGCAAGCTGGTTCACCCGAGCGAGTTGTAGTATCCTAGGGTAATCTCAATTGAGTGTAGTATCGTGTGTCAACTATTTCCGATAGCTACCGCACTACCAAATGGCCACATGGTTACTGTCTACTAAATCTTCAGTTTCACGGATACCACATTGGGACAATTTGCCTTCACAACGGAGTCGTTAAGCATTGAATCTGCAAAGGGTATCTCCACTAATTTTATGGTCTACCGGGATAGGTTATTCGGGATTCACTCCCTGTAAGACTACCCGTCTATGCCATCACCTATCTTAGGTATCACTCAAACTTTCCACATGCGACATCACTCGCATTCCCATTAGCAGAAAAATAAACACGGATATCAAGTAGGAAAAGCAATATATATATATATATATATGATTCCAAAAACTAACATCCTAGACCTCTTAGGAATTCTAGTCCTAGTCCTAGACAGATCAAAGACGTCCCCAGCAGAGTCGCCATTTTCCTGTAGCGTGTGATTTTTGTCGGTGACGCGACCACCTTATCACCATGGGTTTCTTCTCACCGCAATGGTAGGAGTGGGGTGCTACTTTCTGATTTCTTATTTATCTCGTGAAGCTGGAAGGGAAAGGGAAGTTATCTAAAACTAACCTTGCACGCGAATATTTTACTGAACAAACGCTTAAAGAGATTCGGGGAGTTCGGGGTTAGGTTATACAATGGGGAGTTGTCAATTACCCATCCTATATGTGATTATCCACAGGTTGCTAGCATTAGGTTCTACTTTGTACTTGATGGTGTTTATCTGTAAATGGGAAAGTTTTGGAAGGTTGAGAGAGAGAGAGAGTTTGAGTTTTTGATGAGGTACTGGACCTCAGTTTTGATCGATGTGCAGGTACTGGACCTAGAGTGTTTGATTAGTATGCGAAGATACTGGACCTAGAGTTTTTGATTGGTATGCTCGCTAAGATTTCGCAATCTTATGCCTACGTATTCCCGTTTAAAGAAACAGGGAAATCAGAGCAATCGTAGTTCCTCCTATTCTATGGGAGGAAATTTGTTTTGGTGTCTTGTTCAAAGCCCAAGATTGAAGATAAAAGGTTCATTTGTGTCTTGTTCAAAGCCCAAGATTGAAGCTGAAAGGTTTGATTGAGAGAGAACTTGTCATCTCTAAAGGGAGACATCTCGTCTGTTTATCACAATTTTTGGGTGACTGTTTATAAAGGAGGGTTACTTTAACTGGGATATGAGAATCCAACAATACCATAATTTCCTTTATAGGGGATTTGTCCTGAAGGAGAAAACTTTAACTCAGTGTTGATAAATGCCATTTTTCCTTAGGAATCTTTCATGCTAAAAGAGGGACATTGGCTTGGATGTAAATAATCCAGAGGCTTGCCGCTTACATCAATTAGATGAAAGAGGAAGTTTGCCAGGATAAGAGATGGACGACAGCTTGGATATTTAAATCAACAAGTGTGCCACTTACAGCAGTTATCTGGGATTAGGGTTTGTTTTGAATGCCTGTTTTAATGTGTGATATCACAGAGAAATGACTTCCTGCAGAGAGATTTTGATTTCCTCTTAGTGGGATGTTGATTTTTGTGTGCCTTGATCAAAGCCCAAGGTTGAAGCTAAGAGATTGATTGACCCCACTAGGGAAGTCCTTATACAAAGCCTAAGAGGAGGCAGGAAAAGACTGACTCAACAAGAGAGTGTTTATCTGTCTTATACAAAACCCAAGATTGAGGCTAAAAAGAGACTGACTCTTTGGGGGATATCATTATACAAAGCCTAAGAGGAGACTAAAAGTTGACTTTTCCGTGGAAATATTTTGTCTGTCTTGTACAAATCCCAAGATTGAGGCTGAAAGGGGAAACTGACTCTGTTGGTGAGAGGTTTTATCTGTCTTGTACAAAGCCCAAGATTGTGGCAAAAAGAAGATTGACACTGCTGGAGAGATTTACATGTCGTATTGTACAAAGCCTAAGATAGAGGCAGAAATGAGACTGACTTAATAAGAGAGTGTTTTATTTGGTGTCTTGTACAAAACCCAAGATTGAGGCTGAAAAAGAAACTGACTCTGTGGGAAATAAATCTTTATCTGTATTGTACAAAGCCCAAGATTGAGGCTAGAAAGGTAGTTGACTGACTCAGCTGAGGTTTTTTAGGTGTCTTGTACAAAGCCCAAAATTGAGGTTGGCCTTATCGGGGAAAATCATTATACAAAGCCTAAGAGGAGGCTGAAAAGAAGGTTAATTCTGCTTAGGGATATTATTTCTCAAATCCTAAGAGAAGGCTGGGAGGAATTGACTCCGCTGAGGAAGATATTTATCCAGAGCTTAAGAGAAGGTTATGAAGATTTTGACTTTGTGGAGGAAGTTTATAAATTTCTTGTACAAAGCCCAAGATTGAGGCTAAAAGGATGACTCAACAAGAGAGTATTTTTGTACCATTTGACTCAACAAGAGAGTATGGATAGGTGATTGACTCAACAAGAGAGTAATTTTAAAGGAGATTGACTCAACAAGAGAGTCCTTTTGAAGCTAACTCAGTTGGGGAAAATAATTATACAAAGCCTAAGAGGAGGCTGAAAAAAGGTCGAGTCAACAAGAGTGTGCCTTAAGAAAGAAGATGGACTCAACAATAAAGGGTATTGTTGGGACTAATTCTGCTAAGGAAAATCATTATACAAAGCCTAAGAGGAGGCTGGCTTCTGCTGAGGATTATTGGAATCCAGAGGCAGGTCCAAAATGGGGAATCAACTCTTGCTAAAGGTTACATAAGAGTTGAGGTATCAGATCCCCTGAGGTTCTGATTTGGGATAGTGTTATACTGATGATAAGCTGACCCTGGTTGGGGAAATTTAAAGTGAGAGTTTTAACTCTACTGGAGATTGGTTAAATGAACAAGGTTTTTCCTGGGTTTGTAGGGAACTTGAGAATGTCTTTGAGATCCATGAGGGGATTAGACTGTTCAAGTTTACTGGTATGGAAGAATTTATCTTTGTATGATGCCCAAGAGGAGGCAAGTGTTTTAATGGATGAGAATCAACCCTAAATTGTCAAAGGTTTTGACTATTTAGAAAGACTGCTCTAACAAAGGATGACTAAGTTCTGTCCTATACCTTTAAGAGGTCTTCGAGGTCCTTGTATTAAGCCTAAGAGAAGGCATGAGAACTTCTAAGAAGCCGAAGGGTCCTTGTACAAAGCCCAAGAGGAGGCGGGGATGCTTTTAGGAAGCTTGTGGGTCCAAACTTAAGAAGAGTTCAAGAAAAGTTTCACCGGGAATAATCTTTTCTTTAGTGAATAGTACTAAGGTTTGAAGAAATTCAAGAGAGGTTTCACCGTGAATTAATCCTCACTGGGGAAATAAACTTCTTTGACAATTTTTCTAATAGTGACAGTCTAAGAAAAGTTTCACCGGGAATAATGCCTTTCTCTTTGTTCCATATTGTTTAAGCCTAAGAGAAGGCAAGACTGTATCTGGAATTCCTATGGGGAACTAGTTTTGACTGTATTAAAAGAGTGACCAACTGGCTTTACTTAGTTCTAGACCTAGTTGCCGGGGAAAACTCTAAGCAGATTTACAAGTATATATACAGTTGATATATTGCAAGTATTTAAAAGGGTATGAAAGAAGGACTTACAGGTGAGCAAGCTTCCAGCAATACAGTTTTATATATATATATATATATATATATATATATATATATGTAAGCATGTAAATGAAAGCTGATAAAAACTTACAGGCGAGCAAGCTTCCATTTTAACAGCTATATGGTTAGTTGTTCAAGAAATTAAAGAAATTTTTTATAACAACTCTGAGTTTGAACCTAAATCAAAAGGGAAGTTGTTTTTTGAAAAGATTGGGGCTTATACTCAAGAAGAGGCCCAGATGAAAAAGTAGTAAGCATACCATTGTTTGGTAAACTGTACTGGGGCTTATACAAAGACTGAGGCCCAAACTTATTTATGTACAAAGGGGGTTGGGTCTTACACTCTATTAGAGGCCCAAAGTGTATTTAAAAAAGAAAGATGGGACTTACAACACAAGGGGAGGCCTAAATGGTTTTCGTTTAAAAGGCGACGATCGCGTCGAGATTTTAAGATCGCAGTGGGACTTATATAATGACTGAGGCCCAAAATGGTTTATTTACAAAGGGGTGGGACTTACACTCTATCAAGGGGCCCAAAAATGTTTGAAAAGATTTGTTAGGGTGATAGTGATCAAAACCCTAATTTTTGGTTTTAAAATGTATTTTAATTGAATAAAAATTCAATTAAAAAAATCCAACATGTAAAAAAAAGTTATGATCTTGGATTTATATTTGGAAAATCATGTTTCATTCATGGTATGATTTAAAAATCATTTGAATTTTGCAAAACCAAGAGAAAGAAGTATTTTTAATGTTTAAAAACAAATAAAAACATAGTTCTTTACAAAAATATCAAATATATGAAATAAATAATATTTTTGTAAAATTTTCATGGAATAAAATATTTTAATATTTTTGTGAATTTTCAAAAAAATAATCAATAAAAAATAATTAAAATTGAGAGAGAAATTAATTTTTGAATTAATTAACAAAAACATGAAAATATTGAAAAAATAGCAAAAATGAGAGAGTAGTAAAAAAGGTCTGGGTGGGGTTTGAACCCACGACCTCATACACAAACACACATGCGCGCTACCACTGGGGTGGTGATACATTTGTGTATCAAAACCACCCCATGTGCATATATGGGGTGCCTTGTTTCCAGGCCTGGCCAAGGCAAGGCAAGGCAAGTTTTGACAATTTACGTGAAGCCTCTAACTTTCTCATTTCTCCATGGATTTAGACAAAATTTAGGTGCATCTGGCCTAGAATTTCATGAGGAATCCAATGGTGCTTTTGGAATTTTCAGAAAGTGTCCCTATTTTAAAACCCGATAGTGGTTTCAAAATAGGCCTTGATTTGCATGTTCTATGCTATCTCACTACTCAGTCAACAATAGCAGGGCAAATTGGTTCAAACACAACATATACAACATGCATGAGATGTTTATGATCAGTGGACTTCAAAGCAATGCATAATTAAAAGAGTTTAAGTTCTGATGCACTTACCTCTTGGAGCTTCTTGTGCTAACTGTCAAGATCCTTGTGCCAGAAGTAATCCAATGCTTTGGACACTCTTGATTGATCCCTTAGAAGCTTTTAGGATGATCAAAACCAGCTAGAATCCTCAGGAAAAAGTTTTAGCTCTTTCTTGCAAAAGGGGTAAAAGTTACCAATATGGCAACTCTCTCAAATGGTGTTCTAGATTAGAGGATCCAATTGGGACAGTTTGAGGATGATATTTGGAGTGTGTTTGAGGCCTTGTTTGGTTTTGGAAGTAACTGAATCAAGGCATGGCTTGGAAAATGCAGAAAAGTCCAATTTTGAGGTTTTGGAAGTAGATTTTGTGATTTTGGTGTTTCAGGTCACAAGTGAGTGTTTGGACAGCTTAGATATAGCATATTGGATGTGTTTGGATCATGAGCTATGGTGGAATTGCTCTCTAACTCAAAAACTCAGAGATGACTTGCAAAAGAAGGCATTTTGGCCTAAAGAGATATATTTTAAGGATAGCATCAGGTGTAGTGCTTTGGTGTACTCAAACTGATCACAATTGAGCTCTATTTATAGTGTGTCAAGTTTGTTTTGGCATCAATAGTGAATGGCAGCTGCAGCAGGTCTTTGGCTAATGTTGATCCAAGGGAATCTTAAGTCTCCTCTAGCCATTGACTTGAGGTTAGGGCAATTGCCTATGGTCTTTTGATTCAGAGCTTATTCTTAACTCATTCAGTTAGGAATGTGTCGGTCTATGCCACCTTGGTGCATCTATTGAATGCTTGGAAACAAAATTGGAGTCTTGGCAGCTTTTTACATGGTGCCTTGTACAAAGCCTAAGATAGAGGCAGAAATGAGACCTACTTAATAAGAGAGTGTTTTATTTGGTGTCTTGTACAAAACCCAAGATTGAGGCTGAAAAAGAAACTGACTCTGTGGGAAAGAAATCTTTATCTGTATTGTACAAAGCCCAAGATTGAGGCTAGAAAGGTAGTTGACTAACTCAGCTGAGGTTTTTTAGGTGTCTTGTACAAAGCCCAAAATTGAGGCTGACCTTATCGGGGAAAATCATTATACAAATCCTAAGAGGAGGCTGAAAAGAAGGTTAATTCTGCTTAGGGATATTATTTCTCAAAGCCTAAGAGAAGGCTGGGAGGAATTGACTCCGCTGAGGAAGATATTTATCTAGAGCTTAAGAGAAGATTATGAAGATTTTGACTTTGTGGAGGAAGTTTATATATGTCTTGTACAAAGCCCAAGATTGAGGCTAAAAGGATGACTCAACAAGAGAGTGTTTTTGTACCATTTGACTCAACAAGAGAGTATGGAGAGGTGATTAACTCAATAAGAGAGTACTTTGAAAGGTGATTGACTCAACAAGAGAGCCCTTTTAAAGCTAACTCAGCTGGAGAAAATCATTATACAAAGCCTAAGAGGAGGCTGAAAAAAGGTCGAGTCAACAAGATTGTGCCTTAAGAAAGAATATGGACTCAAGAATAAAGGGTATTGTTGGGACTAATTCTGCTAAGGAAAATCATTATACAAAGCCTAAGAGGAGGTTGGCTTCTGCTGAGGATTATTGAAATCCAGAGGCATGTCCAAAATGGGGAACCAACTCTTGCTGAAGGTTACAGAAGAGTTGAGGTATCAGATCCCCTGAGGTTCTGATTTGGGATAGTGTTATACTGATGATAAGTTGACCCTGGTTGGGGAAATTTAAAGTGAGAGTTTTAACTCTACTGGAGATTGGTTAAATGAACAGGGTTTTTCCTGGGTTTGTAGGGAACATGAGAATGTCTTTGAGATCCATGAGGGGATTAGACTGTTCAAGTCTACTGGTATGGAAGAATTTATCTTTGTATGATGCCCAAGAGGAGGCAAGTGTTTTAATGGATGAGAATCAACACTAAATTGTCAAAGGTTTTGACTATTTAGAAAGACTGCTCTAACAAAGGATGACTAAGTTCTGTCCTATACCTTTAAGAGGTCTTCGAGGTCCTTGTATTAAGCCTAAGAGAAGGTATGAGAACTTCTAAGAAGCCGAAGGGTCCTTGTACAAAGCCCAAGAGGAGGGGGGGATGCTTTTAGGAAGCTTGTGGGTCCAAACTTAAGAAGAGTTCAAGAAAAGTTTCACCGGGAATAATCTTTTCTTTAGTGAATAGTTCTAAGGTTTGAAGAAATTCAAGAGAGGTTTCACCATGAATTAATCCTCTCTGGGGAAATAAACTTCTTTGACAATTTTTCTAATAGTGACAGTCTAAGAAAAGTTTCACCAGGAATAATGCCTTTCTCTTTGTTCCATATTATTTAAGCCTAAGAGAAGGCAAGACTGTATCTGGAATTCCTATGGGGAACTAGTTTTGACTGTATTAAAAGAGTGACCAACTGGCTTTACCTTGTTCTAGACCTAGTTGCCGGGGAAAACTCTAAGCAGATATACAAGTATATATACAGTTGATATATTGCAAGTATTTAAAAGGGTATGAAAGAAGGACTTACAGGTGAGCAAGCTTCCAGCAATACAGTTATATATATATATATATATATACATATATATATATATAAGCATGTAAATGAAAGCTGATAAAAACTTACAGGCGAGCAAGCTTCCATATATATATATATATGTAAGCATGTAAATGAAAGCTGATAAAAACTTACAGGCGAGCAAGCTTCCATTGTAACAGCTGTATGGTTAGTTGTTCAAGAAATTAAAGAAATTTTTTATAACAACTCTGAGTTTGAACCTAAATCAAAAGGGAAGTTGTTTTTTGAAAAGATTGGGGCTTATACTCAAGAAGAGGCCCAGATGAAAAAGTAGTAATCATACCGTTGTTTGGTAAACTGTACTGGGGCTTATACAAAGACTGAGGCCCAAAATTATTTATGTACAAAGGGGGTTGGGTCTTACACTCTATTAGAGGCCCAAAGTGTATTTAAAAAAGAAAGATGGGACTTACAACACAAGGGGAGGCCCAAATGGTTTTCGTTTAAAAGGCGACGATCGCGTCGAGATTTTAAGATCGCAGTGGGACTTATACAATGACTGAGGCCCAAAATGGTTTATTTACAAAGGGGTGGGACTTACACTCTATCAATGGGCCCAAAAATGTTTGAAAATATTTGTTAGGGTGATAGTGATCAAAACCCTAATTTTTGGTTTTAAAATGTATTTTAATTGAATAAAATTTCAATTAAAAAAATCCAACATGTAAAAAAAAGTTATGATCTTGGATTTATATTTGGAAAATCATGTTTCATTCATGGTATGATTTAAAAATCATTTGAATTTTGCATAACCAAGAGAAAGAAGTATTTTTAATGTTTAAAAACAAATAAAAACATAGTTCTTTACAAAAATATCAAATATATGAAATAAATAATATTTTTGTAAAATTTTCATGGAATAAAATATTTTAATATTTTTGTGAATTTTCAAAAAAAGAGTCAATAAAAAATAATTAAAATTGAGAGAGAAATTAATTTTTGAATTAATTAACAAAAACATGAAAATATTGAAAAAATAGCAAAAATGAGAGAGTAGTAAAAAAGGTCTGGGTGGGGTTTGAACCCACGACCTCATACACAAACACACATGCGCGCTACCACTGGGGTGGTGATACATTTGTGTATCAAAACCACCCCATGTGCATATATGGGGTGCCTTGTTTCCAGGCCTGGCCAAGGCAAGGCAAGGCAAGTTTTGACAATTTACGTGAAGCCTCTAACTTTCTCATTTCTCCATGGATTTAGACAAAATTTAGGTGCATCTAGCCTAGAATTTCATGAGGAATCCAATGGTGCTTTTGGAATTTTCAGAAAGTGTCCCTATTTTAAAACCCGATAGTGGTTTCAAAATAGGCCTTGATTTGCATGTTCTATGCTATCTCACTACTCAGTCAACAATAGCAGGGCAAATTGGTTCAAACACAACATATACAACATGCATGAGATGTTTATGATCAGTGGACTTCAAAGCAATGCATAATTAAAAGAGTTTAAGTTCTGATGCACTCACCTCTTGGAGCTTCTTGTGCTAACTGTCAAGATCATTGTGCCAGAAGTAATCTAATGTTTTGGACACTCTTGATTGATCCCTTAGAAGCTTTTAGGATGATCAAAACCAGCTAGAATCCTCAGGAAAAAGTTTTAGCTCTTTCTTGCAAAAGGGGTAAAAGTGACCAATATGGCAACTCTCTCAAATGGTGTTCTAGATTAGAGGATCCAATTGGGACAGTTTGAGGATGATATTTGGAGTGTGTTTGAGGCCTTGTTTGGTTTTGGAAGTAACTGAATCAAGGCATGGCTTGGAAAATGCAGAAAAGTCCAATTTTGAGGTTTTGGAAGTAGATTTTGTGATTTTGGTGTTTCAGGTCACAAGTGAGTGTTTGGACAGCTTAGATATAGCATATTGGATGTGTTTGGATCATGAGCTATGGTGGAATTGCTCTCTAACTTAAAAACTCAGAGATGACTTGCAAAAGAAGGCATTTTGGCCTAAAGAGAGATATTTTAAGGATAGCATCAGGTGTAGTGCTTTGGTGTACTCAAACTGACCACAATTGAGCTCTATTTATAGTATGTCAAGTTTGTTTTGGCATCAATAGTGAATGGCAGTTGCAGCAGGCCTTTGGCTAATGTTGATCCAAGGGAATCTTAAGTCTCCTCTAGCCATTGACTTGAGGTTAGGGCAATTGCCTATGGTCTTTTGATTCAGAGCTTATTCTTAACTCATTCAGTTAGGAATGTGTCGGTCTATGCCACCTTGGTGCATCTATTGAATGCTTGGAAACAAAATTGGAGTCTTGGCAGCTTTTTACATGGTGTCTTGTACAAAGCCTAAGATAGAGGCAGAAATGAGACCTACTTAATAAGAGAGTGTTTTATTTGGTGTCTTATACAAAACCCAAGATTGAGGCTGAAAAAGAAACTGACTCTGTGGGAAAGAAATCTTTATCTGTATTGTACAAAGCCCAAGATTGAGGCTAGAAAGGTAGTTGACTAACTCAGCTGAGGTTTTTTAGGTGTCTTGTACAAGGCCCAAAATAGAGGCTGACCTTATCGGGGAAAATCATTATACAAATCCTAAGAGGAGGCTGAAAAGAAGGTTAATTCTGCTTAGGGATATTATTTCTCAAAGCCTAAGAGAAGGCTGGGAGGAATTGACTCCGCTGAGGAAGATATTTATCCAGAGCTT
The DNA here is from genome assembly GCA_022829125.1 of Lathyrus tuberosus. Classification (NCBI taxonomy): domain Eukaryota; kingdom Viridiplantae; phylum Streptophyta; class Magnoliopsida; order Fabales; family Fabaceae; genus Lathyrus; species Lathyrus tuberosus. The sequence continues at coordinate 490,350 of JALAZF010000515.1, read as the reverse complement.
AAGAGAAGGTTATGAAGATTTTGACTTTGTGGAGGAAGTTTATATATGTCTTGTACAAAGCCCAAGATTAAGGCTAAAAGGATGACTCAACAAGAGAGTGTTTTTGTACCATTTGACTCAACAAGAGAGTATGGAGAGGTGATTAACTCAATAAGAGAGTACTTTGAAAGGTGATTGACTCAACAAGAGAGCCCTTTTAAAGCTAACTCAGCTGGGGAAAATCATTATACAAAGCCTAAGAGGAGGCTGAAAAAAGGTCGAGTCAACAAGAGTGTGCCTTAAGAAAGAAGATGGACTCAACAATAAAGGGTATTGTTGGGACTAATTCTGCTAAGGAAAATCATTATACAAAGCCTAAGAGGAGGCTGGCTTCTGCTGAGGATTATTGAAATCCAGAGGCATGTCCAAAATGGGGAACCAACTCTTGCTGAAGGTTACAGAAGAGTTGAGGTATCAGATCCCCCGAGGTTCTGATTTAGGATAGTGTTATACTGATGATAAGCTAACCCTGGTTGGGGAAATTTAAAGTGAGAGTTTTAACTCTACTGGAGATTGGTTAAATGAACAGGGTTTTTCCTGGGTTTGTAGGGAACATGAGAATGTCTTTGAGATCCATGAGGGGATTAGACTGTTCAAGTCTACTGGTATGGAAGAATTTATCTTTGTATGATGCCTAAGAGGAGGCAAGTGTTTTAATGGATGAGAATCAACACTAAATTGTCAAAGGTTTTGACTATTTAGAAAGACTGCTCTAACAAAGGATGACTAAGTTCTGTCATATACCTTTAAGAGGTCTTCGAGGTCCTTGTATTAAGCCTAAGAGAAGGTATGAGAACTTCTAAGAAGCCGAAGGGTCCTTGTACAAAGCCCAAGAGGAGGCGGGGATGCTTTTAGGAAGCTTGTGGGTCCAAACTTAAGAAGAGTTCAAGAAAAGTTTCACCGAGAATAATCTTTTCTTTAGTGAATAGTTCTAAGGTTTGAAGAAATTCAAGAGAGGTTTCACCGTGAATTAATCCTCTCTGGGGAAATAAACTTCCTTGACAATTTTTCTAATAGTGACAGACTAAGAAAATATTCACCAGGAATAATGCTTTTCTCTTTGTTCCATATTCTTTAAGCCTAAGAGAAGGCAAGACTGTATCTGGAATTCCTATAGGGAACTAGTTTTGACTGTATTAAAAGAGTGACCAACTGGCTTTACCTTGTTCTAGACCTAGTTGCCGGGGAAAACTCTAAGCAGATATACAAGTATATATACAGTTGATATATTGCAAGTATTTAAAAGGGTATGAAAGAAGGACTTACAGGTGAGCAAGCTTCCAGCAATACAGTTATATATATATATATATATATATATATATATATATATATATATATATATATATATATATATATATATATATATATAAGCATGTAAATGAAAGCTGATAAAAACTTACAGGCGAGCAAGCTTCCATATATATATATATATATATATATATATATATATATATATATATATATATATATATATATGTAAGCATGTAAATGAAAGCTGATAAAAACTTACAGGCGAGCAAGCTTCCATTGTAACAGCTGTATGGTTAGTTGTTCAAGAAATTAAAGAAATTTTTTATAACAACTCTGAGTTTGAACCTAAATCAAAAGGGAAGTTGTTTTTTGAAAAGATTAGGGCTTATACTCAAGAAGAGACCCAGATGAAAAAGTAGTAATCATACCGTTGTTTGGTAAACTGTACTGGGGCTTATACAAAGACTGAGGCCCAAAATTATTTATGTACAAAGGGGGTTGGGTCTTACACTCTATTAGAGGCCCAAACTGTATTTAAAAAAGAAAGATGGGACTTACAACACAAGGGGAGACCCAAATGGTTTTCGTTTAAAAGGCGACGATCGCGTCGAGATTTTAAGATCGCAGTGGGACTTATACAATGACTGAGGCCCAAAATGGTTTATTTACAAAGGGGTGGGACTTACACTCTATCAAGGGGCCCAAAAATGTTTGAAAAGATTTGTTAGGGTGATAGTGATCAAAACCCTAATTTTTGGTTTTAAAATGTATTTTAATTGAATAAAAATTCAATTAAAAAAATCCAACATGTAAAAAAAAGTTATGATCTTGGCTTTATATTTGGAAAATCATGTTTCATTCATGGTATGGTTTAAAAATCATTTGAATTTTGCAAAACCAAGAGAAAGAAGTATTTTTAATGTTTAAAAACAAATAAAAACATAGTTCTTTACAAAAATATCAAATATATGAAATAAATAATATTTTTGTAAAATTTTCATGGAATAAAATATTTTAATATTTTTGTGAATTTTCAAAAAAAGAATCAATAAAAAATAATTAAAATTGAGAGAGAAATTAATTTTTGAATTAATTAACAAAAACATGAAAATATTGAAAAAATAGCAAAAATGAGAGAGTAGTAAAAAAGGTCTGGGTGGGGTTTGAACCCACGACCTCATACACAAACACACATGCGCGCTACCACTGGGGTGGTGATACATTTGTGTATCAAAACCACCCCATGTGCATATATGGGGTGCCTTGTTTCCAGGCCTGGCCAAGGCAAGGCAAGGCAAGTTTTGACAATTTACGTGAAGCCTCTAACTTTCTCATTTCTCCATGGATTTAGACAAAATTTAGGTGCATCTGGCCTAGATTTTCATGAGGAATCCAATGGTACTTTTGGAATTTTCAGAAAGTGTCCTTATTTTAAAACCCGATAGTGGTTTCAAAATAGGCCTTGATTTGCATGTTTTATGCTATCTCACTACTCAGTCAACAATAGCAGGGCAAATTGGTTCAAACACAACATATACAACATGCATGAGATGTTTATGATCAGTGGACTTCAAAGCAATGCATAACTGAAAGAGTTTAAGTTCTGATGCACTTACCTCTTGGAGCTTCTTGTGCTAACTGTCAAGATCCTTGTGCCAGAAGTAATCTAATGCTTTGGACACTCTTGATTGATCCCTTAGAAGCTTTTAGGATGATCAAAACCAGCTAGAATCCTCAGGAAAAAGTTTTAGCTCTTTCTTTCAAAAGGGGTAAAATTGACCAATATGGAAACTCTCTCAAATGGTGTTCTAGATTAGAGGATCCAATTGGGACAGTTTAAGGATGATATTTGGAGTGTTTTTGAGGCCTTGTTTGGTTTTGGAAGTAACTGAATCAAGGCATGGCTTGGAAAATGCAGAAAAGTCCAATTTTGAAGTATTGGAAGTAGATTTTGTGATTTTGGTATTTCAGGTCACAAGTGAGTGTTTGGACAGCTTAGATATAGCATATTGGATGTGTTTGGATCATGAGCTGTGGTGGAATTGCTCTCTAACTCAAAAACTCAAAGATGACTTGCAAAAGAAGGCATTTTGGCCTAAAGAGATATATTTTAAGGATAGCATCAGGTGTAGTGCTTTGGTGTACTCAAACTGATCACAATTGAGCTCTATTTATAGTGTGTCAAGTTTGTTTTGGCATCAATAGTGAATGGCAGCTGCAGCAGGCCTTTGGCTAATGTTGATCCAAGGGAATCTTAAGTCTCCTCTAGCCATTGACTTGAGGTTAGGGCAACTGCCTATGGTCTTTTGATTCAGAGTTTATTCATAACTAATTCAGTTAGGAATGTGTCGGTCTATGCCACCTTGGTGCATCTATTGAATGCTTGGAAACAAAATTGGAGTCTTGGCAGCTTTTTACATGGTGTCTTGTACAAAGCCTAAGATAGAGGCAGAAATGAGACCTACTTAATAAGAGAGTGTTTTAATTGGTGTCTTGTACAAAACCCAAGATTGAGGCTGAAAGGTAGTTGACTAACTCAGCTGAGGTTTTTTAGGTGTCTTGTACAAAGCCCAAAATTGAGGCTGACCTTATCGGGGAAAATCATTATACAAATCCTAAGCGGAGGCTGAAAAGAAGGTTAATTCTGCTTAGGGATATTATTTCTCAAAGCCTAAGAGAAGGCTGGGAGGAATTGACTCCGCTGAGGAAGATATTTATCCAGAGCTTAAGAGAAGGTTATGAAGATTTTGACTTTGTGGAGGAAGTTTATATATGTCTTGTACAAAGCCCAAGATTGAGGCTAAAAGGATGACTCAACAAGAGAGTGTTTTTGTACCATTTGACTCAACAAGAGAGTATGGAGAGGTGATTGACTCAATAAGAGAGTACTTTGAAAGGTGATTGACTCAACAAGAGAGTCCTTTTGAAGCTAACTCAGCTGGGGAAAATCATTATACAAAGCCTAAGAGGAGGCTGAAAAAAGGTTGAGTCAACAAGAGTGTGCCTTAAGAAAGAAGATGGACTCAACAATAAAGGGTATTGTTGGGACTAATTCTGCTAAGGAAAATCATTATACAAAGCCTAAGAGGAGGCTGGCTTCTGCTGAGGATTATTGAAATCCAGAGGCATGTCCAAAATGGGGAATCAACTCTTGCTGAAGGTTACAGAAGAGTTGAGGTATCAGATCCCCTGAGGTTCTGATTTGGGATAGTGTTATACTGGTGATAAGCTGACCCTGGTTGGGGAAATTTAAAGTGAGAGTTTTAACTCTACTGGAGATTGGTTAAATGAACAGGGTTTTTCCTGGGTTTGTAGGGAACATGAGAATGTCTTTGAGATCCATGAGGGGATTAGACTATTCAAGTCTACTGGTATGGAAGAATTTATCTTTGTATGATGCCCAAGAGGAGACAAGTGTTTTAATGGATGAGAATCAACACTAAATTGTCAAAGGTTTTGACTATTTAGAAAGACTGCTCTAACAAAGGATGACTAAGTTCTGTCTTATACCTTTAAGAGGTCTTCAGGGTCCTTGTATTAAGCCTAAGAGAAGGCATGAGAACTTCTAAGAAACCGGTGGGTCCTTGTACAAAGCCCAAGAGGAGGCGGGGATGCTTTTAGGAAGCCTGTGGGTCCAAACTTAAGAAGAGTTCAAGAATAGTTTCACTGGGAATAATCTTTTCTTTAGTGAATAGTTCTAGGGTTTGAAGAAATTCAAAAGAGGTTTCACCGCGAATTAATCCTCTCTGGGGAAATGAACTTCTTTGACAATTTTTCTAATAGTGACAGTCTAAGAAAAGTTTCACCGGGAATAATGCATTTCTCTTTGTTCTATATTGTTTAAGCCTAAGAGAAGGAAAGACTTTATCTGGAATTCCTATGGGGAACTAGTTTTGACTGTGTTGAAAGAGTGACCAACTGGCTTTACCTAGTTCTAGACCTAGTTGTCGGGGAAAACTCTAAGCATATATACAAGTATATATACAGTTGATATATTGCAAGTATTTAAAAGGATATGAAAGAAGGACTTACAGGTGAGCAAGCTTCCAGCAATACAGTT